>CM048820.1:47495968-48793545 GCA_026586065.1 Dioscorea zingiberensis
TTGGAGTCCCGGATATCTCATCCCAGGGATGGGATATCGAACTCTGATAAAATTCGGTGATGGGCGGCATGGATTTCACATGCTTGGATCTTGAGTTTGTCCACAGCGAAATCGGGACGGCGGCATCCACTCAAGTTGGAAGGATGCTGAAACAGATCAAGGGAGCATGCATTACAGGGGTATGTACCGTACTGCGTGGGTGCGTGGAGGCTCTGTCTACTTTAATGGTTAAAAATTATTTTAATATTATTTTAATATTATATAATGTTTCAATTTAATTAATTATATTTTGTATATTATATATTAACAATTCATATTTACTGTTATTAAATTTAAATGTTTATACTTATTTTATAATTTAAAAGTAATAATTATATAAATCATTTTATATAATTTTTTAAAATTATTTTAAATACATAATAATTATATACTAATAATAAATATAAGATAATATTAATTTAGAGTTAAAAGTTATTGTCTATCTATCAATTATATAAATATCATTAATTATTTTGTATTGTGCAATCCTCATCAATCTCCTTATCCAATCATCCAAACATCCCAAAAACTTTATCCCTTCTTTTTTTAATCCCACTAATGTCCGAGCACCCATTGATGAATATCCCATCCAATGGATGCTCTGCATTCGTGGATATTCATCATCCATGTGATACAATATCCCGACAACCAAACGCATACACGAAATAGCTAGATACTGTAATCCTTAGGTTAAAATTATAATACAAGTTATCAAATAGAGTAGACCATAAAATTACCTTCTTTTTTTTTTTTTTTTCTAATGGGAGAAACAGGCTGTAGCCAAACTTCCATGACTTGTTTACAATAATCTAAAAGCTTCAATTTTAATGTTTGAGATTGGGGAGTCTAGGACTAAATAAATAATACATTTCATAGTTCTCTAACAAATATTAATAGTTAATTTGTAAGAGTAGATTTCATTTTTTTAATTAGAAAATTTATGAGAGTGAGTTTTATATGGAGTGCCATCATACAAGAAGTATTATTTTTAGCAATTAAATCATAAAAAATAAATATTATTTAATTACAAAGAAGCCCTTTAATCTTCTGATTGTTTGAATCCAAGAATACCTTTCAATCCTTACAATTTTCATCCTTTCTTTGTGAGAATACCATCCGAATTCAAGTGACAATAAAATCCTGAATAAGAATAACTCATCAACAGATACATCTAAAATAATTATAGAAATGGATAGAAAATTTTGTCAAGAAATTAAAAACAACAGCTTTAGTATCAGAAAAACTAAATGAGAAATCATCATTTTGATACAAGGCAAGAGCATATTCATGGCCCATCTGGTTATATCTTTTCTCCCAAAACTTTGTGCATCCCCCATGGTTGACAATAAAAGAATTCAAAATAATGCAATAAAAATAGTAGAAAATTTAATCAATATGTTTTCTATAATTTGTTCATATATCTTGTTGTCTTCATTTTTCTTTTCTTTTATTCTTCTTTTACTCTTGTTCAATCAAGCTTGTTTAATAGAGACAACCAAAGGGGATCATTTATTGGTGATGTCCTTATTCCTTCTTAATATCACAGGCTGCCTAATTCTATGATCTATATCTTAACTTACCAATACATTGCTCCTTTACAAAAAAGTACTATCATGGAACTAAACATGAAAACTACATTATTGGCATATAAACTTGGATCTGGTTCAAGAATATAGCCCAAAATTTTCAATAATGAAGTGAATCACATGCACTAAAATTAACAATACTAGCAACCAAAGAAATACTCCACCAAAAGGAAATCTAGGTATCAATTGCATATATGTTTTTGGAGTCCTAAAATCAAGTAAAAAAGAACTGAAACTAACTTTACAAGAAGGTACCTAATTAAAACATTGCATGTTGCTACTAAGTATTATACAAAAGCATTGCACTTACTTTACTTAAAATAATAAATTAGAAAAACTTTTGTGACAAATGTAGTCTCGCTGTATGTTCAGTTTTAAACCTCTATCAACTGAGGAGACCTTTTAAATCTAACAAGCAATGTTGAACACAGCATATATATAAGATATCCTACCATATATCCAACTGACACAAATTCATGAGAGGAGGAAATCACAATCTTCAATGGGAACAATATCAATCATTTAAGAAGAAGCCACTACAAGAAGCTATAACATTGATTTACCAGGTGACTGAACGGTTTACTCTAGCTGAAGAACAACAAATCCACAAAACAAAAACACTAATATAAATCATTGTCTAAGTTGTTAGAACGAAAATTAAAGATCAATGTACTAAGAAGACACATGGAAATAAGCTAGCCAGTTTCTAACCTCTAAACAAGCAAGTGATAATGGTGAGATTCAACAAAACCCTAGCCTAAAGCAAAGAACAAACCAAAAAACCCTCTGAAAACCTGCACTTCCATCTACTAATTAAGCTTGCTGCATGAGAATAAAAATACCGGCTGCAACAATAATATGATTAAATAAGATAATGAAGAAGACCATGATAGAATGAAGAGAAAGCTGGTGAGTGAGTGAGAGACTGAGAAGAAGAAGGAGGGAGAGAGGTTCTTTACAAAGTTTGCATACAAAACCCTAACCCTAACTTTAACCCTAGAACCTGCAGTTTATAAATCAAAGAAGAGCATCCAGCATCATCCCATAGAAGAAAGTAAGCGGTTTTTCAGCTTAGTCATCAAACGGCCAGGTGGACGCCATGGGCTGCGACTCGACGGCCGGTGCCGGCAGGGGTGAAGTATCCACACCGGAGGAGTTAGTGTTGTTACCTCCGGAGAAGCAGGAGGATTAGGCCACCGCAGCTAACGGAGCTAGCGAGTGAGTTTTATCTCTTCATAGATATTCCGGATTAGGGCAAGCGGAGGCTTTAGATTCTAGGCTGGATTGGATCCGGGACCTGCTAAGCTCGATTTCCAGTGAGCTTGGGTACTCGGACGGTGTTCCAGCGAGTAGCGGGTTATAGGATCGGATCGGGCGGAGAAGAGGCTGGTAAGGGAGAGCCCGGAAGGGCCGGGGGAGGAGAGGCCGGAGTGTGAAGTAGTAGAAGGAAGAAGCAGGGCAGGAGGGAGGAGGGACGAGGAGGGAGGGTGGAGGGAGGGGAGATGAAGATTCAAGGTTGGGATTTGCGCGCGGGGGCCGTAGAGGATGAGGGAGCAGCGGCACGGTCGCATAAGGCGCCTTGAGCGGCGGCGTCCTCCGGCGGTGTTGGAGAAGGTGCCGAGCCACCATTTTGCGAGTGCGCGGCGGCACGAGGCTCACGGGATCTCAGCCACCCATTTCCCAACCAGCTCCCGCTGTCTCACTCCTCTATACCTGAACTTATTTATTTATCGGGCCTCCTTTTGCCTTTACTCTTTAACCTTCCTGCTGTTGCTGCTTTTTACCACCCGGAGCTGAGTGGCGGCGGCGGTGGCGGCGGTATATTGTTTGGAGTGCTGCTGGAGGTGTGTGTAGCGGGTGGGGCTGGAGGGGATGGGGATGGAGTACTGTTCTATTGGGAGTGAGAGGGAAGAGGAGGTTATCCATGTGTGAGTTGGTGGGGGTACCTAACGGTGTGTGGGATCGAGGTGCTGGGGAGAAGGGAGGGTGGGGATCACTTGATCGCTCTCTCTCTCTATGGATGGGAAGGGGCGGTGGGTCATGTATCATTAGAAGAAGAGTTATATATATTGAGAGAGAGAAGTATAAGAGTGTTTTGGGGTTTTGCAGTCTTTTGCACTTGGCTTCTTGGTCTCTGGTTAGTAGTAGTTTTGGAATGTGTTGCAAAAGCCCAGGTGCTTAGTTGGAAAAAGTTGGATGTATATATGTTTGCTTGGTTTGTGTGTAGTTATTTGTTTCTAGGGTTGTGCAGGTGGGGACATTTTGTATGTAGCAGAGAGAGGATCAGTGATCGGTGAGATGGTGCTCCTGATTGATTGTTTTAGCCCATTTAAGCATGGCACTCTGCCGAGCTTATGAAAGCAGCACAAAAAGTACTGGTAAGTAGTGGTGGCCAAAGATGGAAACTATAAACTAACTATATTTGGAGAGACTAAGAGAGAGAGAGAGTAAATGGGAAGGGATATTTGAGAGATTGAAGAGAGGGAATGGAAGAAGATGATGATGGTGATGATTAATAAGAGAAGATTTGGTGATTATATATATATGGTTGCTGTGGATGAAAGAGGAGGTGAGAGAGAGACTGCATGGTGTTCATAGGTGGGGCTTTATAAGAAGTGATATTGTAGGAACAAACTGATGGGTTGTCTTCTTTATGACAGAAAGGGAGAACAGTTGGCTATAGATGCCTTTCTTTTGCTGCTAGCTTTATGTGTGAAGTCGCCAATCCCCTCTGGGACTATACTCACACAACGTAGACGTTGACTCTCTCTTTCATTACTCCATACTGTCTATCTCCAACGTTATCTCTCTCTTACTCTCTCCTCCCTCTCTCTCAACCAACTTCAATGGAGGATGTTTGTCCAATCTTGAGGTGGCATTTCAGTACAGGGGTTTTATCTTTGTAGAGTTAATTAATTGATTTGATGGAGTGAAAGAGTTCATGCATGTGAAGTCTTCTTGCATATATAATTTGGTAGTATGCAATGGACAAGCATCTCCCAGTTTTGCATCAATGCAAGCGATCCAGCATGCATGCCTGGAAGTCCTGCAACCATGCATGTATAATACCATTCAGCTTTTTTTTCTAGTTGTTAATTTTAGTAGATTAAAATGATGGATTAGTTTTTCTTAGAGTTCAGAAGCTTTTGATCAAGAGAGGGGTTGGAAATGAGAGAAAAATCATCCACTCTCTGTGTCACTATGTAGCTCAAGTGGGGTACATAGCACTTTTGAATTCAAAGCTATGAAAAAACAGCAGAAGGCGGTTCCGGCAAAGCACTCACTGCTTACTGACATTTTGCTTTGCAAGGGCAGTCAAGCTTTGGAGTATATATCCCCTTTGCATCCAATATCTCAATATATATGTTTTGAAGATGTAAAACTCAAACATCAGCCCAACCCTTCATTGGCATTAGAAATGAAAAGAAATCCAGTACAACAGGTTCTTCACAGATGGATTTTGCATGGACCAGTCAAGGAAATGGTTAAAAATATTTCCATGTTTATCTAATTTACAAAGAGATGTTTTAAGAAGGTTCCAAATTTCTCTCTCCTTTTTGATGTGCCGGATGGATGAAGGACCTTCGCCGATTCAGAAATCTGGAGTTGATGTATGTTGTAAACGCGCTTTCCCTTTGGGAGGTTGGGCATTCCTGAAATTTCCTGAACAAGCAGAAGGAATTTAGCAATCGGTTAAAGGTTATGAAGGAGAAATAAGATTTATTAACCACACATCATCAAAGACAAAAGTTCCACATCCTGCAAGGAGCATAACTAGTTTTATTAGGTACATGTAAATGATTGAAAGCCAGCAGCTTATGGAGTTATTGCAACTCTCAATTTTGGTATCAGTGGAACCTTATGTATTCGGATAATGGTTTGTCAATCAAACATCAGGCCGATGATTCAAGCCCTGCTGCTGATAGGGATGATAAATTAACCTCACTGACACAGATAAATAGAATGTAAGACCAGCGCATGTATTTCTTAATAAATATTGTTTTTTCAGATTCATAAGACATGTACACCTCTGTTTTTGCAATGATTAACTTCCGGACTTCCAAGTTTGGTCATGCTAAACACCTAGCTAATTGCCGTGCAGCTGTAAGAATAACATCTACGGAACCAGGATGTTTCCGTGTAATGGGAAACATGCCATGTGGTGGTATTAATAATAAGAAACTCAGAATCCCTATAAGGGAATCAGCATACGGCACTCTAATCCGTTCATGTTGCAGATGATATTCATCCTTTCTCATTGCAGAATGAATTTTAATTCAATATAAAGGGATCACAATTATGGTTTACCTTTGATCTGATACCCAATAATGGAGAACCCATTATAGATCTCAGATAAGCTTGGTTTGAGAAAGTTAAGCTAAGAAAGAACTCTGACAAGCTTTTGCTAGATTTGCATTCTGAACATCCCACTCAAATTTATAAATTTTTTAATGTGGATAGCAAATTACTTGTGTGTAAAACTGTGCATTCCAATTTTAGTTGCTATCCAAACCATTATAGACCGCACAGAATGAATTTTAATTCAATATAAAAGGGATCACAATTATGGTTTATCTTTGATCTGATACCCAATAATGGAGAACCCATTATAGATCTCAGATAAACTTGGTTTGAGAAAGTTAAGCTAAAAGAACTCTGACAAACTTTTGCTAGATTTGCATTCACAGACATCCCTCTCAAATTTATAAAAATTTGAATGTGGATACTAAATTGCTTGTGTAAAACTGTGCATTCCGATTTTAGTTGCTATCAAATCATTGAAAGAGAATACCAATTCATTCAACTCTATCATTCCTTAGCTTGGATACCACCAAAATCTTCATTCTTTAATTATTTAATATTGTTTCCCGTTCTGTCAATCCAATATTGCAAGCAGCATATTCATTTATTCAACATGTCTCAACTCTCAAACCCCGTATAGCCAAGAGCAAAATCTATGAAATCATTGATATGTGGACTTCAAAATCATGGATCATAAATTAAAACATGTAAATTCAATCTTAAGCAAGAATTTCAGGAAGAATGTTCTAAATGTCCATACAAGTGGGATAACTAGTTAAAACCTTTCATTTTCAATATTACAGCATGATGTTTTGTTTAATGCATTCAATCATTTTATATAAGAAAAGAAGCTATTCATATAAATGTCCTTCGATGATAACCACAAAGAGAATAACACCGCAAATGAAAAGCTTTTTTTAAGCATGAATGCAAGGAAATACCATCATAATTCATATCATTTTGTTTTTTTAAAAAAAAAAGGAAAATAACAAGTTTAATAAAAAAATAGGTGCTTGCCTTCATTAAATGTATCCTTAAATCAGTCGGCCGAACTCCCTCCCCAATGCATACCATTACAAATTGTGAATATTGATAGAGAACATCAGCAGCAGCTTGTTTGTATTCTTCACTCTGCAAAATTGAACAAGAAAAAAATTTTGAAACGCACACACGTGGGCCTATAGTTATTTCAAGAGAGTTTGAACACAATTGATGAATAAAATCCAAAAGTTAGGACCTACTTTCAAATCCACTGTTTGGGAAGAAGACTTTCACAGCTTCTCACTGAGCAATCCCATCACATGAATAAAAATTCCACTGTTGGGTGGAGGAAAGATATAGATCTCAAACCTTTTGCTAAGAAAATATAAAAATCCCACAAATAAAGTGATATTCGAAACTAGCACTCAGAAGTCCACAGATTTTTGTAGGTTATTGTAGATGTTAAGGTATAGGTTCTATAATTCGCTATAAATAAAAATATATATACATTAAACTCCTGATATTTGAAGAAAAAAAATAAACATTTTGAAATAGAAATCATGCCTTATTGAGAATGGTAAAGAATCAAAATAAATTCTAAAACTCAATTCATTCATCTCAATTAATTCAAAACATACAAGAATAACTCTTCTTGCAAAATTAGCAGTGTTTGGAATCGGATATTGATACAGTCCAGACCACATATATCACTAATTTAACGTTTATTCAGACAACTACCCCTGAAAACCAAACCATATTTAAGAAAAAACATCCAATTCCTATTTTATAAAAACAAGATCAGAATCTAGGGCAAGGTAGAACCTTTTCACCGTGAATTCGCTCATCAAGAAGATCAACAAGATTGAAATTTCAAGAAGATGTAGCTCTAATTTGATATCATATAGGATCAACAAATTATCTCACCTCAAACTCGTCCTCTACCGCGGGTTTCAGTGTTCTCCCCATTTCTCAGATCTTTGCGCTTCAGGCTGGGAACAGAGAAGGAACTTTTACAAATAACCCCTTTTCACTGTTTTCAGTATGTTTAAAAGGTAATTTGCACAAAAGCCCCTCTTATTTAACATAGTATAGTTTTTGCAGAAAACCCTCGAGGGTAACTCCGACGGAGTTGAACTCAAAATAGTAAAATGACAATTTATTATTTTCATTTTACAATTGTATTCTCTCGTCATAAAATTTAAATGATAAAAGTAAGGAATATTATTATTAGTTTAAAGCCACTATTGCCTTTGGTTTTGAACTGTAAGGAGATATTATCATAGTAAATCAGTAATGCGATTATCGTGGTTATTAGGTAAGGATTCTTTGTATTCACTTGGTAATATTATGGTAATATATGATAATCATGTTTGGTTGATCATGGTAACTTGGTATTATTCCAAATATCCAAAAATACCTTTATATATAAAATTTTGAGTAAATTTTAATTTAAATTAATATAAATGCTTTTAGATTAAAAAATAATAAAATTTTAATACCAAAAATTAATCATGACACATTTTCTCGAAAATATCATTGCATCTAAAATTTTGATCGAATATCAAATAATAATAGTAATAGTAATAATAATAATATAATAGTAATAACATGGAAATGGCCCTAGCGATATTAGGGTTATTTTATTCATTTTATTTTAAATATATTTCTATATGTAATAATTTAAATATATTTTTAGAGTTCATATTTTGTAATTCATTTGAAAAGTTTAGATTACTAATTTTATATTTTCCTGGTCTATATTATAAATTTTTAGTCAATATATTTTTTCATTTTTGTATATTTGTTTTAATTTTTAAATTTTTCACATATCTAATAATATGAATATTATAATAAATTAGGATAATTAAAATTTTATTATGAAAATAACTAATAGATCATTAAGTAATAAAAAGTATTTGATTAAAATTTTTAAACCGATTATTGGTAAAGTATTAAATAATATATATTCAAATGAATAACGGAAATAATATAAGATTTTATTTTCAACAAATTTATAAAGCTCATTAATGATTTTAGATGAACTAAATGTATAAATATTTTAATATTAATATAAGAATGGTTTGCCTGCTTGGATGATATTTTAATAAAGTTATGAACTATATTAATTAATCTTTGCATTGTTTGTAAGAGGATTTGATAAGGTTTGAGCGGTTCTTATTAATATTTTTTCATGGTTCATATTTTTACATTGAAATCGCATACTTTGTTTATTTTGCAATTTTAATAGATTTTGTAAGGGGTTTAAATTTGCTAAATAGTTGTGCAATATTCTTAATTCTTAAAGTGATGATGTTTATCCAATTATTGAGTAAAAGATATAAAGATGTAATTAATTAATAGATTTGAGATAGTTATGAAGTATATTAATGGAATAATATTTGTTTTGTTTATAAATGGATTTAGATAAGGCTTCCGTAGTTGCCTATATCGGTATTTTATTTAATTTTATAATATTTTGTGTAATTTAAATTTTTTATCTATAATTTTCAAAATAGCAATGTAGATTCTCTTGATGAGATCATGAAATCCTCGGAGATTTGGTTATTAAAAGTTTTCCTTTTACTAAAATAAAATTTTTCCTTAATTCTCTTGGCTTCGTTTTACTAAGATATAAGATTGTAGATAAAAATTTTCAATTATAAATTTCTTAAAAAATCAAAATAAAAAGAGTAAATGATTCTATGAAATTCTCGGTGAATACTTCAAAGTTCTAAAGTTTTCGTAATATATTTTCAAATGAATAAAGAAAATAACATAAGATTCGATATTGAAACAAATTTGGAACATTGATTAATGATTTAAAAATTTAAGGTATGTAAAATAAATTTTAAAACGAATAATTTGGAATGAACTCATGAAGGGTTCTATTATTTAGCTGTTATTTTTTTTCCATTTGTTTAAATATATTAATTAAAGAATACTTGAATTGCTTGTAAAAGGTATTTGAAATAGCGAGGGATATAAAGTAGTTTATAAAATCTTATTAAGAATATTAGTATGATTAAATCATTATATTGTGATGCATATAAATTTTATTCCATGTCATATTGAAGCTAGATTTATTTATAATTAATATTACATTTTATTATTTAAAGTTCAAATTAAATAAGTTCATATAAGTATATTTTATAGAAAATATTAAATGTTATCTCCTAATAATACCATCAGAAAAAAAATTTGTGGGGTAAAAAATTCAAACAACACATAATGTGGGCAATAAATTTATGTATAATCTAAAATGGAAAAAACAAAATTTAAAAATAAATAAAAGTAAAAAGGAAATTAAGTTATTTCCTAATAAACAACACCAGTAGATCCTAGAATATATAAAAATAATTAAAATTGTTAAAACATTACTGCAAGAAGAAAGAAAATCAAAACCTACTTCTTTTGCTGGAGACTAATTTGTGCACTGGCTGCTTTTGCCCCCAATAATTCAAGCACAGGAGGCTGAATCATAAGATTCAAAAAAACAAAAAAAAAAATTTTAAAATCACTACTTTATCCTTAACAAATCAAATCTAAATCAAAGCAGATGCTTAAAACTTTTTTCCTTACCAATGCGCATACTTTATATGAGAGAAGTTTAGGCTCAATATCCGTGGTATAACAACCTAAAGAAGAAAGAGTGCGATGCATTAGATTAGTATTTTTGTTTTAAAAAAATCGACAAATTTCAATAACACCGGGAATTTTAAAAAATTACGCCAAAAAGAAAACCAAACCTACGTTTTCCACCGTCTAATTTGTGCATTTTGGTTGTTTTTCGTCCAACAATTCGAGGAAGAGGAGAATTTGAATCATAAAATTTAAAAAACATAAAAATCAATTTAATAAAAATTCACTACTTTTATAATTAAGAAACCAAATCCAAATCAAAAAAATATGAAAATAAATGAATTCTTACCAATGGACTTTATTTATAGGATGGAGAAGGAAGTTTGACTAATATCACGTGGTACAACAACTTTGAAGAAGCGAGGCGATGCATTAGATTTGTTAATTTTAAAAACCCAAAAATCTAACAAATTTCAAGAATACCAACAATTTTAAAAAATTACGCCAAAAGAATGAAAGTTAACACCTTTTTTGAATGACTAATAATATATGTACGCTGTAGCTTCACATCAAAAATTCAAGCATAGGAGCACGAATAATAAAATCTTATAAAAACAAAAAAATAAATTAATAAAAATCACTACTTTATCACTAAGAAAACCAAATCAAAAAGACAAACATATAGAGAATACCCACTTTTTCCTCAGGTGAATATTTTGTGCCTCGATGCTTTCCGACCAAGCGGGGAGAAGTTATGAATGATGTGAGGCCCGAAGAGCGATATCCCGTAGTAACAACCACCACGAATCGTAACAACCTTCACAAAAAACGCGATCGTGTATGCGATCGTGTGTGTTGGATTTTTAAATTTTAATAAATTAAAAAATATGAGAAAATTCGAATACCCCAATCCAATTTTCTCATTTTTTTGGATTTTTTGAAAATTAAGAAAACATTGTAACCGCCCTTTTCTCTTTAGTAATATAGATAGATAATAGTAGTAGTTATAATAGTAATAGTAATAATAATAATTACAATAATACTACTACTACTACTAATAATAATAATATCTAGAGGAAAGGTGTGGAGGACAAAATGGGGATCCTGCATTACAATCAACTTGGTAATCCACAAAGACACCTATTATTTTGTGGTATTGTGGATTACCACTTTGTAGATCATCATATAATATAAGTTAGTAATATAGGAACCTAAACTTCCCAGGGGAGACTTTGAGGACACCGGGTGGCTTTGAAGGGCTAAACACACACACCGCAGGAGGGAAGAAGCTGTTGGAGCATGGGATCATGGGGCACTTTACTTTTCATGCAACATGTATCGGATCCAACTATGGGTCTACTTTTATGTAGCAAACTACTTTCATTAAATAAAGAATGTAGTTCATCCACTTTTATAAAAAACATAAGTTAGTAATATGGATTTACCAAACTTATTCCTATTATTACAATAACCAAGCGTGGTAATGTTTTCACATTACCGTCTCATTTCGAGAATGTGAAAACATTATGAACCAAATGGCGAATAATGGTCTTTTTTTCCTTCATGACCCCAAAATATTAAATTTTAGTCATTTTAGTGGGTAACATGAACAATAAGCCCATTTTAAGGACCATTACTGAATTTAATAATATTTTTATTAGATGGATTATCTTTTTTGAAAACTTTGTTTCAATTATTAGAACACAAGTTTTTCAAAATCTAATTGTTGGACCTAGACAAGCAGTTATTTATTTATTTTATTGTATTTTGATTCATAATTATGTATCTAGTTTGTGTTTTAGAGTTTGCTTTTTATATCTATATTTTATAATTCTTTTCTACACAGTTTAGTGACCTAATCCTGGTGGTCTACATTTTGAAATTTTGACTAATTTATGGACATAAAACCCAAAAACAGTTGAAATTTATGAAGCCACCGATTTCATGTTTGTCAACAAACTGATTTCAAATGTTGATTTCATTTGCCACATTTTTTTATTTTTGGTGGAAAGAGCTATAGAAGCGGTGGCTCAAAGGTAAAAGGCTGGGTGAAGCAACCATTTTAGGCCCCAAAGTTTAAGGGCCTCATGTTTACTTTTTATCTTCTAATATCTTTTTAAAAAAATCTTATTATCATAACTATAATAATAGATTATTATAATAAATTGATATTTATTTAAAACTTTAATTTTAATTTTAATATATATTGGAGTCCTTAGTTTAAACCTTAAAACTTTTCAAAATCTTATCATTGTAGTTATAATAATTAGTTGAATAATAAATTAATATTAACAAAGCCCTAATACTCTTGCTTCAGCAAAAGGAAGTTTTCAAAATTAAAATTAATAAAATCTTATCTAAGATCAACAATGTGCACAAGATTAAATGGATTAGCCATATTATTAATTGATAAAAGAATGTTAGAACAAATTAATTATAAAAATTTAATTAATAACTTTGCATCTTAAAAGTTAGAAAAATAAATTTTAAATAATTTTTTTGTAGTAGATAGTTTTTTCTATATTTTTCATTAAAAAATTTCTCTTTTTATAAAATAACACATTATCTTTCTATGTTTAAATTTTTATTTATGTGTTTAGATTTTTTTGTTATAGAGTTACTTCTCCATCAAAACCTATAAGAGTTATCATGTTAGTATATAAAATAGTTAAAAAAATATATCGTATAAGTGTTTGTTAAAAAAATCAATAAAATTTAATTTATACTAAATAATTAAAAACCCTATTTTAACATTTAAACTTTTATGCGTCCAACTCTCTTAGGCCTTTAATGCTCTGAGCTACTACATTTTATACTTAGTTACGGAGCAATGACATATGTTTTTCACTGCATTTTTCTTTTCATACTACTAGACATGAATTCTTTGAATGTTTCAAAATTGTTGGCAACCTTGTTGTTAGCACTACTTGAGGTTTTAAAGTTTAAATTTAAATTGTTACTTATTCTTATGACTTCTTGAGGTTTAAAATTTAAATTATTTGCTTATTCTTATGACTTCTTTATGTTTTCAAATTTAATTTGTTGCTTATTCTTATTTCTTATGACTTCTTGAGGTTTTAAAATTTAATTTGTTTGCTTATTCTCAACTTTTATGAGTTCATTTCCACATTCTTATTTATGAGTATTATGACTTCCAATTTGGAAATTTTTTTTCTTAAAGTAGATTAAGCAATGGGCATATGTTTTTCCTGCATCTTTCTTTTCATACTACTAGACCTGAATTCTTTGAATGTTCAAAATTGTTGGCAACCTTATTGTTAGCACTACTTGAGGTTTTAAAGTTTAAATTTAAATTAAGCCAAAGAGTTTGCTTGCACAATCTTATATGAGTTAATTTCCACATTCTTAACTTTTGTGAGTTCATTTCCACAATATTATTACCACATTAATTAAGCCAAAGAGTTTGCTTGCAATTTGTTTCTGATTGTTGACTAATTGGTTGTACTTAAAAGTTTGAATTAGTTTACTTTTGAATTGTGTTTTGTTGTGTATCATATCAATTAGTTCACTTATTAGTTTGGAATTATTTTCTATGCAGCATAGTATGGCTGGTTGTGATGAGTACATCGTTAAATATCATCATGGGGTGTTGTTGGTAAAAGAAAGGGAGGCTAAGTACATTAATGGGAAGGTGGATGAATTTGCGGTTGACCTAGATAAATTCTGCTACTGGGATGTGTTAGGAGACTTGAAGGACTTGGGTTATGATATAAAGAAGAGGATGGGATTGTTTTACATTGATGAGGAGGGCACACTCAAGAGTATCTCTGATGATAGTGAGGTTCTATATGTAACTGGGCATATGAGAAAACATTTGACAACAGATATATATGTGGAGTCAAGATGGGGTGATGATGATCATGGGAATATATTTACGCCGAGGAAGGTGTTACTATAGGGTACTCATAATGGGTGGAATAATGATGATGAGGAGAGGTTAATTCTTGAGCCATTTTAGACTTGAATTGATTACGATGATGAAAGAGAGGAGGCAAGGACCAAGATTAGACAAAATGTTATTTGAAGGAAACATTACAAGCGGATGTTGGTCAAGTGGAGGAAGAAAAAATCTGATACAAGCTGATGAAATGGGTTTGGAGATGGGGAGTATATTAATGATGCGAGAGCACAATGTGGGTGCTAAATCTTGTGAATACGTGAAGGGTATTTGGTTATGAAAGTGACTACATTTCCTCCTTAGATCCAAGGAGCTTTGTTGATACAAGTGAAGGGTGCGGCGAAAGAAATGATGCAAGAAGGCACAGTTCCAGTAGGAATACCTATGTTCCTGGTGCACATTTAGAGGATTTTTGCTTAGATCTAAGTTTTAAAGATCTGCGTTTGTTTAAGAAGGAACTAGTTAAATTTTCAACTAGGAAAGATTTTGAATTCAAATACATAAAAAAAATGGTGTAGTGAGGGTTAGGGCAGGGTGTTCTGCAAAAGGGTGTAAATGGATGATCCTTTGTTCATGGTAGTGCGGTCCAAGAAAAGCAGTTCTTGTGAAACATTATCTCTTGAGCACTCACGCTTTGCTTGCAATTACAAAGAATAAAAGGTTACATTCTGCGTGGTAATTGCCAAAAGATATGGTGATATCATTGTTCTTATATGCCTTTATTAGGCCTCGGCATTTTAAGAAGGCAATGGTGAGGATATAGCTTGTAGGCCAGGTTCCTGGGACCTCGGGAACGTCGACAGATCGGCCATACCCGAAAGGAGACAAGCACCAATCGGTTACAAGGCCTAATAATGATAAGCATATAACACTTTAATTAGAAAAAAAAACCCAATAAATAATCCATAAAATCCCAGCGGAAACAATATGAAATCAAATAAGGGTCTACACGCCCTCTAGATAATCCAGGCCCTACAAGGGTCCTAATAAAATAAATGACAATGTTCTCTCACACAAAAGAAAAACAACTTAGGGAGGTCCTCCAACCTCAGTAATATCCCGTCCCAACTCTACGCCCGTCCAAGGCTCAGTCACGCCTACTCCTCGGGACTGAAATGAGAGAAGAGATAAGTCGTGAGCTTTGAATGGAAGCTTCGGTAAATTTTCTAACGAGGAATCACAATGGTAAATTTGGAGCGGATATCAAAATATAGGATCATCAAACAAAGGGGATACACCCAATACAAACAGATCCTAACATCCATTTCGGCCCTCGAGGCCACGGATGAGAAGTCGAAACGGCTCGGCAAACACTTCCCCGGACGAACGACCTCGGTACGTAATAAAAGCGATCTCGGACGGCAACAAGCGACCTCGAGAACGTGGCGGCGAACCTATAAGCGGTCGGTAGCATCACCTCTACGTATCGACACGGCCAGCAAATCAACCCCAGCAGCGGGGATACGGAGTCCCGGACTCCGCGCAGCCGGCGGAAGATCGAACTTCGGTCGGCATGTACCTCCCGGCGGCACACAAGACCATGTGCCCATGATCAAGTAGCCATTGCGGGTGGGTAGTCCAACTAAGCATTTCAACAAATAGTAGATCAAACACTACCAAGCGAGCAACCAAGCACATACCGGAAAGAAACAATCAAACATGTATGCGTGGAATCAAACAGCAGGTACTCACAACAAATCATGCTAACTAATAGCATACAGTAAAACAAAGAAACCCATACAAGGGTGAATGATCGTAATCCAATCGAACACTCACGATTACGTCAGGAAGTACCACGCTCCTCGACAATATCACGTATACACAGATCTATACTCAACACACGTACAAGTGTTTAATAAAATTATCACTTATAATTCACATGTTACCAAATGGGTCTGGCCCAATAAATTCAACTCAAACCTTAAGTCAATCTAAATTCCTTAATTATCTAGGATAAACCCTTTATCCTCAACTTTCCAAACTGGCCCAAAAGCCCAACCCACTTGATCACAACACCACCAAAACAATAATTCTCAGGAAACTCAAAATAATATCAATGCAGAATTTCTGAACCCGTTGTGCAGTCCCAAAGAATAACCCATATCTTTTGATCCAGAGACCTGATCGAGTTGATCTAAAGCTCATTGGAAAGATCTCTTTCTCATCTTTCCAATGACATATAATACTTTCCCATCGGGTACCTACAGGTTGCCCAGAAATCCCCCTAAGTGGACAGCCAATCTGCAGCCTACCAATTTCACTTATATAATTTCATCACTATTATACCCTTTAATTATCCAACCAAGCAAGGCCATCCTAAGTGAACTAAATTAGGCACATCACCACCAGCCACTTTTCTATTGCCTAAACATCTAATCCATGGATTTCCATCTCACTTGACCATAACCAAATAATTTAATAACAACTAAATTCATCTTAATGAACCTCATATACCATCCACCAATTCAAGATCATAATCACACACCACAACCTTTATTTACTGATCACATGAAAGGCACTGTCTTTACTCGATTCCCTGTCTGCACACCTCCCCAGAGGCACCATCACATTCATATTCATATATTCACCAAGCAGTAATCTAAATCACCATGAAATCCAAACCAAGAAGATCAATAAGATTCCACAGAAACCATTCCAAATCTTAGCTTCTATCTCCTGCAGAAACTATATCTAAACCTCTTTTCTCTGTCAATTGAGTGCACTCATTCATCATCCAGGTTTCAAAACTTTAAACCCAAGTATTACTATCACTAATGATTTGAATAACAATCATATATCAATTCAAAGGTATCCAAAGTTAAACCCAAACCTTCACAGCTCTTTGTTATCACTCTAAAAAAAATCTTGATAACTACCACCTCAAGAAATTTCATAGCAAGTCATCACGTGTACAGATTCATGGGAAAATTCATGCATATATACCCATGATTCTCACTTAAACTCAACCCAAGCTTTGCACAAATAAAATCATGGAAACCTTTTAAACAAAACACATGAATTATCCACACACGAGCACCCAATAGTCCACATAAAATGATAGAGTTAGACTCACACTCATTAAACCGGGAAAACCAAAGCCCTAAACAAAGAGTATTAATTCAAATAAAATCCATGTTATTCCACGACCATATCCCACAATCGTATAAACATACACTTTCAGAGTTCTTTATTATGAGCTTCTAAATCCTTTCTATACTCTTTAAAATCAAAAATAAATCCCTCTCCTCATGAACAATAAATCACGAACTCCCATGTTCTATTGAAGGCTATATCTCGGGTTCTCCCTCTCTAAACAACAAGCGCCTACATCCATGACCACTATAAAGGATCAATATCAACAAATACCAGTCAAGGATTGCACCTCCAATCCACATAAAATAATATGACCATTACAAAACCCCATGCAACACCCATGAACTCTATCTGGCGCACATGTACAAGGCGGACAAAAGGCTTGGCCCAGGCAAGGAGGGGGCTTACGGTGTGCACAAGAGTTAAAGCCCGATTAGCTTTGCTCCAACTTGACCTACTACTCCCTTCTGCTTGTATTTGAGTTTAGTGTCCTCTCCGATCCAGGGCACATTCTCTCCTTCTCTTTATCTTGTGGTGGCGGCGTAGTTGGGCACGGTGGAAAACAATGCTAGGTTAGAGGTTCTCTCTACTTTATAGAAGCCATCAACCTTCAGTTGATCACGATCCCTAAACCCCGTAACGAGCGCGATCGTGATCGCGTCCTTCTCATCCCCATCCGGACGTTACTCGCGGAGAATTAGACCCGATCATCGTGGCGCGCAACTTACGCAAGCGATGAGGCACTTTCGGCTCACGCTGATACTAATTTCCGAAATCCCTGCGTCAGTTAGATCATTAGAAGAATTACTCTTGAATAATCTCGACCCTCCATTGTTATTATCATGCATGTGGAATGTTTGTCTTTTCGCGTAAATCCCCCTCATACCTATCCTAAATTAAATCAAGTTCAAAACACACAGTGAGGAAGCGATGAGCGTTTTCCTATTAAACCCACGGAATCTTTAATAATCGATCACACTCAAATCCGGTTAGAGTGGAGTATTTACTCCAAATCCCTTGAACTTATTATAATTCTCTGCCGGGTCCTTTCCTACGTAAAGTTTAAAGAGGATTTCTTTTCAGTCCTCACAAAGATTGAATTTACAACCCAATAATGATAATAATTAACATAATAAAATCCACAATTATTTCAAAAGACTAAAATACCCTTGGGTATTCTGAGAGGAGGGAACTGGGTATCTTCATCTCCCACAAGGTTTGTAGAAACGCCAAAGTTGTGGTCTTCAAAAAGGTTTAAGAGTAGTTTATTGAGGATTTCAAAGTTTTAAATAACTATGCACTGGAGTTAAAGGTAACAAACCCTGGGAGTAGTGTGCATGTTGTATCTGAAAGAGAGAGGCAAATGATATACCTACTTTCCAAAAAATATATATCTATCTGGCACCTACAAGGGAAGGGTTTATTGGTGGTTTTAGGGGGTAAAAATCTTGAGAGGTCACCAAACTATGCCTATATTTTACTTTGGGTACCAAACTTCAATTTGTATATTTTTGGTCACCCTACTTTTATTTGATTTCAGTAGGAGGGTACCCGAGGAAAACTGACAATAATTATCTAATGTGGCCGCCGGATTAGCCACGTGGAGGATATTGAAATCCTAATTTACAAAAATCCTAACTAATTGAACAACATTTGAACCTTGATTTCGAATGTTATTCGTTTTGACGTCCTTGTCGAAATCAAGGTTCAAATGTTGTTCAATTAGCTAGGATTTTTGTAAATTAAGATTTCAATACTCTCTACGTGCTTGATCCGGCGGCCACATCAGATAATTATCACCGGTTTTCCTTGGGTACCCTCCCGCTGAAATCAAATAGAAGTAGAATGTCAAAAAAGATACAAATTGAAGTTTGATACCCAAAGTGAAATATGGGCATAGTTTGGTGACCTCTCAAGAGTTTTACCCTGGTTGTAGGAGACTAGTAGGTCTTGATGGGTGTTTTTTGAAGGTCTATTAAAGGGACAACTGTTGGTAGTTGTTGGGAGGGATGGGAACAATTAGATGTTCCCCATATCATGGGCACTTGTGGAGAAGGTCAAGTGAGTCTTGGACATGTTTCATTAAACACTTGAAGGCTGATCTCTGCATATGAGATGGCCTTGAATGGTCCATAATTAGTGATATGCAAAAGGTAATCAATTGTCATCATTTTTTATACTAAAAAAAATGTTACATTTGAATTTGATCATTTTCTTCTTTGTAAGGGTTAATCCATGCAGTCAATGTTCTTCTACCAATGGTTGAACATAGAATGTGTGCGAGACACATTTATTCAAGGTGGGGGAAAAAAACAATCAAGCAAAGAGATGCAGAGATCAATTTGGAAGTTGTCAGTCCACCGGCTAACTTGAAATGCAAAAAAAACTACATGAAATTGCTAAACTAAATGGGGGAGAGAGGGTTGTGCAAGAATTGCTAGATAATTGGCCAATTTCAGGTTAGTGTCAAGCTTATTTTTCTAATGTGGTAATGTGTGATGTTATAGACAACAATATGTGTAAAATCCAGAGATTTTGGGTTATTATTTTTTCTAAATAATTTCCTAAAATCTTAGGTTAATAAAAGGAAGTCCCCAAGGTTGGAGACTAATTGAATTTTGTTAGGAATAAAAGTTTTCTAATTTCTTTAATTAGATAATTAGAGAAGTCCTCGTAATTAGACGTATTTAGAATTGATGAGAAAAGAGGGATTAAATTGGATAAAACAGTAATTAGTGTTAATTGTGGTTGTCAGGGACCTATTGGTAATTTCAGGAAAAGATTGGGCTTAATGTGATTAAATCAACAAGGTCAAATTCATCATGTCACCCGATTTGGGTTAACCTCGTAGAGATTGATATGAGATAAAATAGATAACTATAAAATTAGATTTCTCAAATACGAATTGTAATATAATCATAATTTAGTATTTGAGTTGAATCAGGATTATCTAGTAGAAATAATCTACAATAGGGAATTGTAAATCGATTTGGAGATAATATTTGAGTTGAATTATATTTATCTCTTAGAGATAATTATAATTCATTTATAATTGATCCTTATCTAGAATTTAAATTTTATATAATTAAGGTCAACTCGAATTAGATGAAGATTTATCCCGTAGAGATAAATCACAATTTAATGACGATTTATCTCTATCTCAAATTTAAAATTTGAGTAAGATTAGGATTCTATCATCTATATAAAGGGGATATAGTGAGAGAATTGAGATACAATTCAGTGAGGGATTTACTAAGGAATATCAGCATAGAGTGTGGAGTCTTGTATGATTCGAGATGTCCTCGATAGAGATAAATACATTTACTCTCCCTCTCTTTAATTTATGCATAGATCAGGAAGGGATAAACTTGAGGCAACTTGTAGATACAACCTAGGATTTTTTTTAAAGATGACAGTTTCAGACCTGCAGTCTTACTGTCAGTTTCGAGGGATATTTAAATCTCTTATTGTTCTCTGATTTGGGTGTATAATACACAGTTATAAAATTTAGGAAAATATATTTCTAAAAAATCCTAGATCATTAAAATCCAACTTACGGATTAAGAGATATGAGCAGCTCTTTCAGACTGCGCATAACATGCTACTTTGATCGTAAATTGTCTGGATTCAAGGCTGCGGTTTCAAATAGTTTTAGCTAGGTATATTATTTTGATGGGGATGTATAATATATCATTGGAAAGATGAGGAAAATATCTTTCCAATGAGCTTTAGATCAACTCGATCAGGTTCATGGATCAAAAGTTGTGAGCAGTTCTTTGGGACTGCACATTAACTTCAGGAATTTTACACCATGTTAAAAGGTTAGCCTGTTGAGTTTAGACAAGTGCTTGGGTTGACTCCGTTTAAATGGATGCAATCAAGTAGATTAGCTTAATGGGTCAAGTTAAGGTGAGTTGAATGTGGTTCTCTTTAAGCCGGTTGGGTCAAGTAGGTTAGCAAGTGGTTGGGTTGGGTTGAGTTGAGGAGTTGAATTGGTTAGTCAAGTTAGATTAAATTAAGTAAAGATAGTTTAATCTAAACAGGTTGAGGCGGATTTGATTTTAAGATAAGTGACTGGGTTCAGTCAGGACCAAATAAGGGGTTGGGTCCAATTTAGTCTTGAACCAGATTACTAAGGTTTAAAAAGAAAAGAATAAAATATGTGTAGGAGATGAGATTGGAACCCAAAACTTCACAACCACCCTACAGTCTCTTGACCACTAGGCTACAACAACGTAGTTAATAGAATGAAGAGGTAAAGCCGGGCAAGGTAGTGATTAACCTGCGGGTGGTGGTAAACAGGGGGGATTGATAGAAGACAAGAAAAAGGGAGGACAAACGGAGAAGAAAAGTCTCTGAAACTTTAAAAAGAAAATAACTCAATAATCAATGAATAAAATTCAACCCACAAGCCAGGTTTAAATAGCTAAAAGGAACTAACCTAGATAACCTAGAAATTCTATCTTCTTATTCAAATTTGCCCAAATCGACAAATTTTGGTCTAATAGAAAAACTTATCTAATTCTAAAATAACTAAACAAAACAGATAACTCCTAAAAATCTGAGTTCAAATCGGATTTATATCCTATCCTAAATTGGCATACGAACTATTGCCAAAAATGGAAAAAAAACACCGAGAAATGAAGAAACGACTGGGAAAACAGTGGAATTTGAGGGTGAAGGAAGGGTCCATCGACCCACATGTGCGTCGAGACGAGCTTTCCGAATTCGGGTTGAGCGCGCGAATTCGATATCGGTAGCCAAAGTTATGGCCAAAATACAGAAACGTGTCCAAAGTGCTCCCCAATTCTGAACTTGACTCGATCACCTTCCGCCTTTACGTCGGTCCGCCAAGTCGTGGTATGCCAAAGCTCTCATGGTGCAATTACTTGATCGGCTGGCATCAAGCGACTTTCGGCTCTTCTGCATCATGAGGTTTATCAACTTAAAAGGTTAATGGGCCCTCGGCCCAATAAGGATAATAATGAAGATAATGAACTATTGGATATTTAAACAGATACTAAGACACAATTATTATATTTACCAGATTCGACGTAGAGACACATCAAGAAGGAGTCCCGTGGTGATTCAGGATATCGCTATTAAGGTAAGTTACCTTTGCCTATTTCCTGTCCATTGCTTGGGGCTTTCTTGTTTTGTTGAGTGCTATCTGTTAGCATGTCTTTCCTTGTGATATTTCCTGTTTATTGATTGCGCGCACATACGTGTTCTTTGTTGATCTCTTTCGTTGTATGTGTGTGATTGTGTGCTTGAGATAGTGTTTACTAATAACGAGGATCCATTGATCGGCACATGGCCGTGGAAACACGTGAGCCAATGCTCCGTCCGGTTCGGAGTGTAAAGTTCACTACTTTTTTGTTGAAACACTCTTTTGGACATGCCCACCCATGGGCCAACACTTGATCATGGGCACATGGTTTTCTGTGCTAGCCTGGAGGTATAAGCCAATTGAGTTTGTTCTTTCTGCCGGTTTAGTGGAGTAAATGCTCAGGTGGAGCGTTCAAGGCTGAGGACACCCTGGCATTCTAATAGTTCCGTGCCGGAGGGAGGATACTCTGGCAATCCAACCTGTTAGTGGGACGATACACTGACCGTGTCGACACGTATCAGAGGTGGCGCTACCGACGATCGACCTTCCAGGAGAGGCTGGGTGCTGACCGGAAAAAAATTCTTGATCTTGGTTCTTGAAATTCCGTTCCGGGCCTGAGGGCCTCCTTTTAGACTAGGAGTCTTTTCTTTGATATTTTCTTGGTAGACTCCTAGGGCTTTGATTTTGCAGGGCATGGCCCCTGTTGTTTGAATTATTAACTGCTTATTGTTGATCATATTTATTGGCTGGCATCGTTGTGATCCCTGCAGGAAACTTACTGAGTTTTCCTTTCGAAAGCTCATCCTTCTTGTCTTCCTTTTCTTTTCAAGTTTTAAGGAATAGTGGTTACAGATTCAGGAGCTGCACTTAGAGGTCGAGGAACTCAAATCCTTTTTTGTAAAACATTGTATTTTGTTTAGGACCCTTGTAGGGCCATAGTTTGTACTGTTAAGTTTTAATTTCCACTGTGTAACTCAGAGTTATTATTGGAAATTTTGTTATCTGTTCTTGATTACTTAGGCCTTGTATCCCAGTGGGGCCCGTCTTTACTTGGGTATAACCAATCTGCGTACGTGCTCGAGGTCCCGGGATTTGGGTCAGGGAGTTACAATATGTGTGAAACATTTAATGGGGTGATTCTAGATGCTAGGAGTAGGCCTATTATTTCCTTTTAGAATATATTAGGCAATATGTTATGACTAGAATAGTTGTTAAAAGGGAGTCTGTTAGGAAATGACAATGTGATTATGTGTCACTCCCTGACCCGAATCCCGGGATCTCGAGCACGCGCACACCGGCCGTACCTAAGTAGAGGCGCACCTCACTCGGATACAAGGCCTAAGGAAATCATAGCAGATAACAAATAACTCAAATTTAATAATCGAATAATATCAGAGTCACAACGAAAATAAAATCAATTAGGGTTTACATGCCCTACATATGGTCAAGGCCCTATAAAGGTCCTACAGTAATACAATCTCTCACTCAAGAAAAACCTGAGATCCTCGCACCTTAGCAAAGCCAGCCCATCCCCTCTCACAGCGCCTAGTTCGAGTCACCTACTCATCGGGACCTGAAAAAGAAGGGAAGCAAGTGCGTGAGCTTTCGAAAGGAAAGCTTCGATGAAGTACCACTACTGAGAGAACACAACGAAGCCAAAGCTGACATTAATGGATTGGTCAAAATAGACATATCAAAACATCCATCAGTAGAAGCCAAACAATTGGGGCCACGCCCTGCATAATCAAAACCCTAGGAGTCAACCACAACCATATCGGCAGCAGTGCGACTCGTCATCCAGGCGACCCTCGGGCTCAAGAAGGAACTCAAAGAAACTTCGGTGAACATCCCGATTCGGCCAACACACGGCATCTGGCCCGTGACTAACACAGCCGGCTCCTCGGTAGCACTACCTCTCACATATCGAGCGGCGGTAGATCAATCCGTTGATAGGCGGAACAAATCCAGTATCGTCCCTCACGGGATGGCAAACGCCGGGGTGTCCCCAATCCACGAAGTTCCCCTAAGCCGGAGCCCCCGCGCTCCACCGAGGCGGAAGAACAAACTTCGGTTGGCACACACCTACAGCGGACACACAAGGTATCTCTATGGTCTCATGCAGGACAGGGAGGCTATGATCCCGTGAGCCCGCTTCGCTCCAGCGCATACCTACCTAGTTGCACACAAGCACCACGCCTACAAATCAAGCCGCCATTGACGGGTGGGCAAGTCCAACAGAGCATTCCAAACAAACAGGTAGTAACAACACTACCACAAGCACATCAATCATACACATACGAGGAAAGAGAACAAAACAAACATGTATGTGCATGCATCCAAGAAAAATAGATACCATAAAGAAGATATGCTAACTAATAGCATTCATCAAAGTAAGAAACCCAAACAATGGGTAGGAGCGAGGCAAGAGTAACTTACCTCAAATCGCAATCAATAAGCTGCCGCGATGCTCTGTCCGTGACGAAGATCAACACTCAGCGTCGATACATTAACCACAAGTCTATACTCAACACCGCGTCTACGAGTGTTTAAGGGTATCTACCTTTATTGCATGTGCACCTAAATTGGCCCGGCCCATTAAATAAGTCCGGCCAAATCCTTTTAACTGATTAACCACTTAATTAAATACATAATTCTTTTAATTAAGTCCCCTTTTTAATTTGACCCAAAAGTCCGGCCCAAAGCCCATCTCAACAAATCAAATAATAATTCCTTCTTAACCCTTTCAAGACATCATCATTAAGAGGAAATCTCATAATTATCCCACTAATATAATTGGACCCAGGTCTAAGCAATCTAAAGTCTAATAATTATCCATGCATAACACAGAAAAGACAAAGCTTCTGAATCTTTATTAACTCATCTATTTACCTTTAGTTAATCTCAATTTGACTAACTAAAATACTCAACATCACATGTTCTAAAATCTCCACACTAGAGCCCAATACTAACAACCTAGTAACCTGGCCCAGACTAAGCACACAACTAAAGGGCCAAACAAGTTTCCAAAACCAAAATGTAACTCTCCATATTTCACACAGATTCTCATCATCAATACATAATAATAATATCAAGCAAAACTATGCATCAATATTACCCCAAATATAATTCCCAACCAAGCAACTCTACTAATGAAACTCATTCGCATCCTAAGGGAACTCCTTCCCAGGACTCAGCTCCGAGACATTTATCAAATTAAAACATCAACACTTAAGCCCGAAATTCATCAGCCTTCTATACCTTGGTACCACTCACCAAAACCAACAGCTGATCATCCATCAACCTTTATAAACCAAATGTATAAAATCCTCATTCGTCCTACACAAATACCCTGAGTAATTCATGAATCATCTTCACTAATCTATTCATTTCCTTCTCTAAATCCTTTTTGCACTTTGTTAACTTCACCGTCACAAATAATGACTCCACACATGGCCTTCAAGGAAACTTCTCTCTTTCTCTCTCTATGATTTCCTTCTTGACAAATACCCATACAGTAGCCTCAAATGGAACCAAAGATCTACACACACCTGAAAATCTCTACACCATAGTACAATTACAAGTATACTATTGTTCATGTTCATTATCAGTTAGGTTTCCTTCTCATACGAACCCCATAAATTCCCTGTTTTTTTTTAATTACAACCTATATATGCAGGACTTAACATCAGGGGCGGAGAATAGAAGGGTTCTGGGACGGTGGTTATACAGTGCGCTGAGGTGTGCTCCGATGATGGTCGTTGCTCCCCCGTCCGAGTTTGCGCAAAGAACACGCCAGCCGCTTCGCTCTCGCGTGTTTGGATGGGTGCGGCCGCTCACTACTTCCCTCCGCCTCACCAAGGCGAAGAGCTTCGGCCAGCCGTTTGAAATAAGGGTTCTAGGGTTGAGATAAGGTGGTTCTTGTGAGGAAGATGAGCCCATCTGAGTCCCATCTGCAATTGTATAGGACCACCAAGTTATAAAGCTGACCCGGGGGAAGTGTACGAGGGCCCATATCACGAATTCGTCTGAGGCAATACTGGCTCATATCACGGGCTGTATGGAGGTGACCAGCCAGAGGCATCTGGGTCTATACTCGGCCCATATATCAGACCGTATAGAGGACACGAGGAGTATATGGGCCCACATACAGATTGCATTATCACGGGCCCGTATAGAGGCGAGTATAAAAAGCGTTCTTATTGCTTGTTTGAAGACCTAATCGAAATCATCTCAAATTTGGCTAAATTTCGAGGGCTTGGAGGGCTTGTAGAGAAGAGGAGACACTTGAAGAAGCATCAATCGACAAGGGAGAAGGTGGGAGATCAACTTGAAAGCTCAAAGAAGAGTGCATATAGTGAGTTGTTCTTGTATTTCCTTTGGTGTTACATCTTTGTATGAGTGTTGTTTTCTTCTTGAGACGAGCTTGAGTCTTGTTCAAGCCTTGGAGGTACTCATATCTAGTGGATTATTTCATTTCCCGCGGGAGGCGTAGGCAAAGTCGAACTCCACGTATATCTTGTGTAGTTGTGTGTGATTGTTTTCTTTATCTTGCCCTAGTTGTGTATGTGTGTTTGGAGATATTCTTTGACAGGGTGTTCGAGCTTTGTTGTGTGCGTGATTGGACTTCCGCAGAGGGTTGAATTGTAGGTTCTTCCCCAACAATTGGTATCAGAGCTATTGGTCGCAGCTTGGGCAATTTGTGCACACAAGGTGTTCGACGAAATTCCTAGAAGATGTCTTCAACAGGAAATGCAAAGGTTGGGAAGTATGAGATTGAGAAGTTCAATGGAAAGAATGATTTCTCTTATTGGAAGATGCAAATGAAGAATTTGTTGATATCACAAAGGCTACACAAGGCACTTTTGGGGAAGGAGAAGAAGCCGAAGGATATGAGCAATGAGGATTGGGAGGATCTTGACATGGAGGCACGCGCGGCTATTATGCTATGCTTGGACAGGGATGTCGCCTTCTTGGTGAATGATGAGGAGACGGCGGCCGGCGTGTAGTTGAAATTGGAGTCCAATTTCATGACCAAGACTTTGACAAATCGCATCTACTTGAAGACAAGTTGTATACTTGCAAGATGGAGGAGGGTACCTCGATTCGGGACCACATAAACAAGTTTGAGAGGATAATTTCGAGCTTGAAGGATGTGGATGTCAAAGTAGATGACGAGGATCAAGCCATATTATTGCTACTTTCTTTGCCGCATTCATTTGAGAATTTGGTACAAACATTGATGCTTGTGGATGATACACTCTCCATGGATGAAGTCCGGACATCTTTGTTATCCGATGATCTTCGGAAGTTGGCTACTAGTGGAAGAGGTGACAAAGAGCAAGCACAAGGGTTGATTGTACGAGGAAGGTCAAATGAAAGGGGAACGGAGCAAAGAGGCAAGTCAAGATCAAAATCAAGATCTACCGCAAAGGTTATATGTTACAATTGCGGAGAGCAAGGGCATTTCAAGGCCGATTGTACCAACAAGAAAGTTAATTGGAGGAAGAACAACAACAACAAGGGGAAGTCGATCAAGCAAGAAGAAGCAAGTTTTGCTTCGGAAGGGGAAACAGAAACTGATGAATGCTACAATGTGAGTCAAGGTGGAGAGATCTCCGGGAAGTGGATACTTGATTCAGGTTGTTCATATCACATGTGTCCAAATAGGAAGTGGTTTGCTACCTATGAGAGCATTGATGGTGGTACTGTGTTGATGGGCAATGATCATGCTTGCAAGACAGTTGGCCTAGGTTCAATCAAGATTAAGATGCATGATGGGATGATCAGGACCTTGACAGATGTACGACATGTCCTCGACTTGAGGAAGAATTTGATTTCTCTTGGTGCTTTGGATTCCCGGATTTGCAAGGAGATAGTTGCAGAAGGGAGTTCTAAAGGTTGTTCGTGGCTCCATGGTGGTGATGAAGGGTATTCGTCATGGGAATTTGTATGCTTTGTTGGGTACAACAGTGACTGATAATGCTTCAGTTGGGATCTCAGGAGGCAGTAACCCATCAGATTGCACAAAACTTTGGCATTTGCGGCTAGGGCATATGTCGGAAAAGGGTCTATCTTTGCTGGGGAAAGAAGGTTTGTTGAGGAACATGAAGAAGCCTTGCATGGAGTTTTGTGAGCATTGTGTGTATAGAAAGGCACATAGAGTCAAGTTCGCCACAAGCAAACACAAGAGCAGAGGGGTACTAGACTATGTGCATACAGATGTATGGGGGCCGGCTAAGGTTGCCTCAAAGGGAGGTTCCATATATTTTTGTCTCATTTGTTGATGATTATTCTAGATATGCTTGGGTGTATTTTCTTAAGCATAAGAATGAAGTGTTTGAGACATTCAAGCGATGGAGAGCAATGGTTGAGAACAGGACTGGGAGGAAGGTGAAGACAGTGAGGTCAGATAATGGCACTGAGTACACTGAGGGGGCCTTCAAGAAGTTCTCAAGGATCGAGGGCATTGTTCGACACACCGGACAGCCGTGAGATACACCACAGTGAGAATGGGGTCAGCAGAGAGATCGAACCGCATTGCTTGAGAGATCAAGATGTATGAGATCCAATTTTGGTATGGGCAGAGAATGGTGGGCAGAGTCAGTTGCTACAGCTTGCTACATAGTGAACAGGGCTCCACATTCTACCTTGGATGGTGATACGCCTTATCGGCGATGGTCAGGGGAACATGCAGATTATGATGTGTTGAGAATCTTCGGTTGCACAGCTTATTACCATGTCAAGGAGAATAAGCTTGATCCTAGAGCCAAGAAGGCACTCTTCTTGGGGTATGCTTGGAAGATTCAAAGTTTGTAGTCAGTAGGGATGTAACCTTTGATAAGAATTCCATATTAGCCTTGCCAAAGGCTATGATGCCCAATGATGGTGTTGATGATGAGTTGACCACCAATACTCAAGTGGTGGAGATGGATGGATTTGTAGACCAACCAAGTCCTAGTCATGCTCAAGAGGAAGCTCAGGGAGACACTCAGGATGAGGATCGTGATGAGCTTGAACTTGAGGAGGTTCAGGAAGACAGTACATAGGCACTACAACAACAGCAGTCAGAGTCTTTGGCTACCACTAGGCCAAAGAGACAAATTAAACCAGTTCAGAAGTTTGGATTCGACGAACCTCTGAAACATTATGGGCAGGCAAATTTGGTTGAGTATGCTCTCTCGGTGGAGGATGATGAGCCGGTCACCTTCAAGCAAGCTATTAGAGATTCAAATAGCGAGAGATGGTTAGTTGCAATAGAGGAGGAGATGGAGTCTCTTCGGAAGAACCAAACATGGGAAGTTGTCCCATTGCCCAAGGGGAAGCATGCTATAGGCTGTAAGTGGGTGTAAAAGAAGAAGGAAGATTTATCTGAGTCAAGTGGTACAAGGTACAAGGCGAGATTAGTGGCCAAGGGGTTTGCACAGAAAGAAGGGGTGGACTACAATGAGATTTTTTCTCCTGTGGTGAAGCACACTTCTATCCGTGTATTGTTGAGTTTGGTAGCTCATGGTGATCTTGAGCTGGAGCAACTTGATGTGAAGACGGCCTTCTTGCACGGTGACTTGGATGAAGAAATTTATATGCATCAACCGGAGGGGTACAAGATTGAGGGAAAGGAAAATCATGTTTGCCGCTTAAGGAAATCACTTTATGGTCTGAAGCAGTCGCCTCGACAGTGGTACAAGCGCTTTGATTCCTTTATGCTCAAGAATGGCTACTCCAAAAGCAAGTATGATTGTTGTGTTTACTTCCAACAACTTCGTGGTGGTGCATTTATCTATCTCCTATTGTATATGGATGATATGCTCATTACTTGTAAGAGCAAGGTGGAGATATATAAGTTGAAGTCTCAACTTGGGAAGGAGTTTGAGATGAATGATATGGGGGCAGCTAAGAAGATCCTTGGTATGGAGATCAGGAGAGAGAGGTCAAGCCGAAGTTTATTCTTGAATCAGAAGGGTTATCTTGAGAGAGTAATAGCTCGGTTTGGGATGCAAGATGCAAAGCCAGTGGTGACTCCATTGGCTCCACACTTCAGACTCTTCAGTGCAGTCATCACCTACTACGGTGAGGAAAAGCGGATGGCTCGAGTTCCATATGCTTATGTGCAGAGGGAGTTTGATGTATGCTATGGTTTGCAGCTCAGACATTTCCGCGAGGCGATTAGTGTGGTCGTGATTTATGGCAAATCCAGGACGACCTCACTGGGAAGCTGTGAAATGGATATTGAGGTACTTGAAGGGTACCACTGACATTGGTTTGTGCTTTGGTGGAGGATCATGTCAGTTGAGTGGGTTTGTGGACTCAGACTATGCTAGTGATCTTGACAGGCGGCGATCTACTACTGGTTATGTATTCAAGATATATGGTGCACCAGTTAGTTGGAGATCGATGCTACAAGACACACTTGCTTTATCTACTACTGAGGCCAAGTATATGGCTATGTCAGAAGGAGTGAAGGAAGCTTTGTGGTTATGGGGCTTGTTGGAAGATCTAGGGATTGAGCAGGATGCAGTGGACTTGGGATGTGACAGTTAGAGTGCGATTCACTTGGCTAAGAATCAAGTTCACCATGCTTGCACCAAGCATATTGATGTCCGGTATCACTTTGTGCGAGATGTCATAGAAGAAGGCTCTATTTCTTTGTTGAAGGTGCACACTTGTGACAATCCTGCAAACATGTTCACCAAGGTAGTACCAAGGAGCAAGTTCCAACATTGCTTGGACTTGCTTAATGTTAGCAAATGCTAATGAGGGGCATTTTGTGGTTGGGAATCAACTATATGAGTATGTGCTATCCTGTTGGTCTTTCTCATGATGAGGTATACATGTTCGTTCCACATTTGGAGTCAAATGAGAAACGAGGTGGAGAATTGTGAGAAGATGAGCCCATACGGGGTCCCATACGGGCTGTATAGGACCACCACAGGCCGTATAAAGCAGCCAGGGAAGTGTACGGGCCCATATACGGGTCGTACAGGCAATACGGGCTCATATACGGGCCGAATACGGGCCCGTATGAGGTGACCAGCAGGGCATAAAGGCCTGTATACGGCCCGTATATCAGATCATATAGAGGGACCTGAGGAGTATACGGGCCCACATACGGGCCGTATACGGGCCCGTATAGGGCGAGTATAAAAGCATTCCTGTTGCGGCTGAAGACCTAATCCGAAATCATCTCAAATTTGGGGCTAGAGCTGAGAGCTTGGAGGGCTTGTAGAGAAGAGGAGACACTTGAAGAAGCATCAATCGACAAGGGAGAAGGTGGAGATCAACTTGAAAGCTCAAGGAGAGTGCATAGTGAGTTGTTCTTGTATTTTCTTTGGTGTTGCATCTTTGTATGAGTGTTGTTTCTTCTTGAGACGAGCTTGAGTCTTGTTCAAGCCTCGGAGGTACTCATATCTAGTGGATTCCCTGTTCCCCGCCCCCGTGGAGACGTAGGCAAGGTGCCGAACTCCACCTATATCTTGTGTAGTTGTGTGTGATTGTTTTCTCTATCTTGCCCTAGTTGTGCATGTGTGTTTGGAGATATTCTTTGACAGGGTGTTCGAGCTTGGTTGTGTGCGTGATTGGACTTCCGCAGAGGGTTGAATTGTAGGTTCTTCCCCAACAGTTCTTATAGGGCTCACAAAGGGCTTGAACAGCTTCCCAGAAGACGGCCACGATCACAGCGACGCGCGTGCGTTGGAGAAGGGAAGACGCCTCATGTGCATGCTTCTCTATTAATAAATATTAATTACAATTTTAACCGTCCATTAAAAGCGTGAAAGCTTTCCTCCAAGCGTTTTCTCCACAATGAGATTTCCCCATTCTAAGTTACGGTTTTTTTTATTTTTATTAATTGTCATGTGGCCTTCTCCCCTTCGTTAGATGGTTTCATTTAACTTCCATGTCAAATCTTGGCCATTGATGATATTTTAATAAACTTGTGCATGTATTCTCATTGACAATCTTAGTAAAGAACCCTTGAACTTTCTCATTATTGTTCCAATAACTAATTATATACTTGCATGAGTTATGGAAAAAATTTTGTATAGAACCCTGAGTTCTTTGAAAATTTTTGTACAATCCTTTGATTGTTCAACCATGACCATATGGACTTTTGATAAAACAACCTTGCACTTCTTGTTTATTGGTTCATCACTAAAATCACATGACACTTTAGTAAAGTACCCTCCAAGTTTTCTTATTTTGCATGCAAGTCATCCATGACTTCATATGGCTTTTTAGTAAAGAGCCCCCCAAATTCTTTTTATTTACACACCAGTCCTTTTGTGTGAGAGAACCACATTTTCTACTCGAACCATTCTTTCTGAACTTGCAAATGGGTCCCTGATGCCCCCACTTAATCCTAATTAAGGGATTCTCCAATTAAATCCCCCTTTCCACCCAAAATCCGATAATTTCCAAACATAAGAGACACCTCTAATTTTAAGAACCAACTAGAAGAGATATATATATATATATATATATATATATATATATATATATATATATATATATATATATATTATTCCCATAAAAATTTATTACCTCCAACCTTAAGAATTTTCCTTTATTAACCAATTAATTAAGGAAAATAACTAGGGAAATTATCCCCAAAATCCTCGGATTTTACATTATGGGTCAAACATAGTTTCCAGAATTGAAAAGGAGAGAAAAAAGAGTGCAAAGTGGCATATAGAGTGGAATGGAGCTTCAAGTCATAAAGTATATTTAGATAATCTGGGGTTGCATGTAAGAGAGGCCTATGTAGTCATGCGACCAGACCACTTCTGCTCCTATGGGCTGTGGAATAAATTTGGCATTCCATGTCAGCATGCAATGGCTGCCATTGCTTTCAGTGGTGCAGACCCACTTGAATATGCCTCAGAATGGTTCAAAAAAGATGTTTACATGAAGGCCTACCAACATGTTGTCAACCCAGTGAAAGGCAGGGCATTCTAGCCATTAAGTGAAGAAGGTCCCTTACAAGCTCCTATGCCCAAGAGGATGCCTGGAAGACATAGAAAGAAGAGGAAGAGGGAGGTATTAGAAGGTAAAAACAAGAGCACAACAACATTGTCTAGGGCAGGTAGGGTCTTCAAGTGCAAAGTTTGCAAAAAAGAAGGCTACAACAGGAGGAGGTCCCCACAAAGAGTCAATGCATCTATAAGCATTGGCATTCCCTATCCAATTATTATTTTTCCACTCTAATTGTTAATTTTGTTGAATAATTTGATGTGCTTTTTTAGGTTACCAATGATAACCCCCACCCACCCACCCACACACACACACACACCAAGAAAGTGACAACTTCAATTACACCTCCTGCTGATGCTGGTTTATCTGAGCAGATAAGTCATCAGGGAAAATATGCACAAAAGGGAAAGAAGAAGACAGTAGCTGTCCCCAGTGGGAGGAAGAAAAAGGATTCTGCCTATTATGGTCGAATAAAAGTTCTGAGAGTAAGTAGTTCAAAAAATGTTTACTTAGACTTGCTTAATAATTTTGTTGTTTTGGAATGTCCTGCATAATTCTATTGTTTTGGAATTATTTCATGCAAAGTCTTGGTTAAACATTACTGAATTTTATCTCTCGTATGGTCTAGGGTGCGCACACTGGTGAACTTATAGTTGGCAGGGAAAGTGATCATTTTAATTCATATATATATATATATATATATATATATATATATATATATATATAAATCTTATATTTGAGTTTGTATTCACTATCAGTGAATTTTATCTCTTACCATGTGTTTGACCTTCTCGTTGCTTATTCTTCTGTGGTCTAATGTTCAGGCAAGAGGGATTGAAGAAAGAACACAGAGATAGAATGAAAACCTTAGTCAGCATAGCACCTCAACACTTGAAGCTCCAGAACTCTCAACGCAACAAAGCATTACAAATGCTGCAACTGGAGAAAATTTCCTCAAGTTAGCTACAAGTGAATAGTTGGTTGTGGATTTATTTTTTTTTTTTTGTGGATAGCAGGGTTTATTTTTGTTGTGGTTTATCAAACCTCATGAATGTTCCAAGTTTAGTTATAATGAAAACTGTGTATTGTGCTTTGTTGTGGTTTTATATGGTAAAAAATTGTGCTAAAAAATGTGTACTGGACTTATATGTACTTTGATGTTTGAGCAAGAAATTCCATTTTGGTGTAAAACTGTGTTGTTTGAGAAATGGTTGTTGTATTTGTATTTTAATTTGCAGAGGGCTCTGGCTGCTTTGGTTGGTGTTGTCAACAGATGAATTTGGGTACTGTCAACAGATTGCTAATTTTGGATTGATTGGATTTTAGATTAATTTGTGTATTGTTAACAGATGAAATTGTCAACAGATGAATTTGTGTATTGTCACACTGGTGAACTTATAGATTAATTTTGGATGGATTGGATTGGTTTCGGGTTTAATTTGTGTATTAAACGACTTGTAATTGTCAACAAATGAATTTGTGCATTGTCAACAGATTATTAAACAACTGTCAACAGATGCAGTTCTAGTATTGTCAACAGATTGCCAATTTTGGATTCATTAGATTGGGTTTCAGACTAGACAACATCTAATTGGATTGGGTTTCAATTAAACAACTTGTAATTGGATTGGGTTTTGAGTTAGAGAGAATTAATTTGGCTTAATTGGTGCTTAAGACTTTACTGAACTTTCTTGAATTTGCCTTAAGGATCCGGATCCTCTCCTTGTATTTCCTTGTTTTCAATCTTGGCCATTGATTTTAAAATCCAAAGGCCAAATGCTTGCTAACTCAGCTTTCCCTCATTGAATGAGTCTTGGAGTTGGTTATGTGCATTCAATGAGGGTAAAGCTTAGTTAGCAAGCTTTTGGCCTTTGGATTTTAAAATCAATGGTCAAGATTGAAAACAAGGAAATACAAGGAGGGAAAAAACAAGGAGAGGATCCGGATCCTTTGCTTAATTGGAACTCGAGCTGGGTTCAATTCGTTCAAGTTTGACTCATTGCCAGCCTATTATGGGCACATGAATAGTAAAAAAAAATGAGCCGACTTTGTATACCAAGAAAAAGGATACAAATATCTTAATTGTCTCATTATATGTTGAAAGAAGATATGATGGAGACACACGAGATGAGTTAAAATTTCCAACAAATGGTATCAGAACTAGTAAGTTCCTTAATCAGGCATAATGATTTTGGGAATAAAGCGTAAGATAATAAAAAGATGAAAAAAGGTTGACATTGAGTCTGTAATGAGCTGTAAGAAGACAAGGTTGAGGAGCCTCTAAAAGGAAAGAGAGAAAAAACATAAGAGGCTAGGAGCTTGTAAAAGAAAGAGAGAGAAAAAGAAGAGGCCAGACCAGTAGTGGCCTGTGAAAAGAAAGTTGAACTTGAGGGGGATGTTGGAACATTTAGTCCCATATCGGACAAGTGAGGCTTGGGCTTTTTCGTGGTGAGATCCCTCTAATCTCATGCATGATATATGGGCCCATGTGAATAGTAAAAAATGAGTTAAAATTTCTTACACTCCCTCTACTTTAGAACTTCTCCTTTGAATAACACGCAATGCTTATTGTCAAAAAAAAATAAAAAATCAACATGCACTGCTTTGCATGCAAAAACATAAAAAACACTCCTAGCAACTTGGTTTCTTGTGCAGCTAATAAGCTCAGATACTAAGAATGATCCCATTTTACCACATTGCAACAGTTGAGGATGCATGGAAAAAACTCCATAACTCAATGAAACAGCTCATTGAATGTGTTCTCCGATGCCAGTTCAACATAACCTTCAGCTCATATACAGGAATCAATTCAATCATCCTATTGATGTGGATTCAGTGAACATTAAATTAATTCATCCTATTGGTGTTGATTCAGCCATCATATTTGTTTCATGACTTATAATAATAAATATATAAATAATATTTAATATTATAATTTAAAAACATATCTACCGAGTTATTTCAAATCTAACTCAATCTTGTTCTATGAAGCTGAACCTTCTGGGGAAACATTTTACTGCTTTTGTCATCTCCAAATCCAAGACGCCCATGTTCTCTTCCCCTGACATACACCTACTTGGAAAACAAATTGAAATAGTTATGAGGGAGTAGTTGTAGAAATAAGTTATTTTCAAAACACATAATTTATGTTCATGATGAATTATATATTGTCACATTTTACTCTCAAATTCCAAAAGATTTTCATTATAATTAAACGTAATAGTTCCAAATTTAATTTGGTCTCATTGAATGGCTCATGATCACAAAATATATATTATCATTCAAGTATTATCTATTTCTAAACATCTTCCAAGTATTCAAACATATACATTATATCATTCAATACTGGTTACATCAAACATTGGATGCATTTAAATTATTCACTGGAATATTAGACTTGCAACTAGCACTTCAACTTGAAGAAAGATACATCAAAGCCACCAAATCTTTTTTTTTTTTTTTTTTGATAAAAAGTAGATAAACCACTCTCATTAAGATAAGATAGCAATTCTTAGAAGAATCGAGGTACAGATTCATTGAACTCAAAACATAGATATATGAAATTCATGGAGAGTGACGAGCACATCATTCCTGTTGTGTTGTCTCTACATTTTCGAAGTCGTCGTCTAGTGCTTGCTGGGGGTCCTCTTTCCTAGTAAACGTAAGGCTTTGCTTAATAATTGACTCAATCGTTAGAAGCTTTAGCCTCTTGGTCGCATGACTTGCATCGAACCAAATAAGAATGTGAAAATAAATATTATGTATTAGTTTCATGAGAATATGGTGTTTATTGTGAAACATCTTTTATTTCTCTCTAACCATATGCTCCAGGTGATGGCCATCACTGTTAGGTTCCAACCAATGCGCGTGATATCTTTCACCAATTCTTTGGAGAAATTAAGTGGCTTCTAGTATTGTGGCGGGTTTGTCATTTAATCCCAAATCACGTTTGTATAGGGATAATGGATAATTAGATGTGTAGTTTTCTAATTAGCTTGGCTGCATTGGTAGCATAAGGTTCTGTCTTTTTTTCATTTCCTTTTAGCAAGGTTTTCAAGGGTAAGGATCTTGTCATTCCATGGACATTAATTTTGAAGTTCCCCCTAGAATTTGGGAGATTTAAAGGAGATTTGGAGAGAAGTAAAATATTGTTATTTTCCTTTTGAATACTCTTATTTCCAATCTCATGTCTATATTTATATATAGTGGATGATTGCTTTAAAAGAAAATGATCTTTGATTTCTTGCAACCATTTGTCTGATAGTGACAACCAAATGAACGATTGTGCTTATTCGACACATCTTCTACTTGGGAGTTAAAACTAAACTAAAAGGTTATTTTATAAGAGGTTCAATGATTTACACAATCTTTTCTAATCACAACTCAACTTATTAATATTATAAATCATCTAACATGTATACACATAATTCTCTTCTTCTCTAATTAGATGTCCTTTGTTGAAATGAAACTCAACAAAATTTGGAGTAAGAGTTGGTTAAAGTCACCGATAGTCAAGTATAATTAATATATATATATATATATATATATATATATATATATATATATATATATATATATATATATATATATATATATATATATATGTATATATATATATATATATATATATATATATATATATGTATATATATACAACCATCAAATCAAGGGGTATATAGAAAGCTTGAAGACTTCATGTAACCAACCTTGGCAAGAAGCTATGATGGGAGTTGACCAAGTCAAGATAACTAGATAGTTGACAAGTCAAAGGCATGAGGGCAGTCAACCGCATTGAAGACATTCCACATGAGAAGAAGATATTTCTGGAGCTACAGTTGGAAGATTGGCTATTAAGCTATCTTGGCAAGGAGACTATTATATGGAAGGAAACTAATGGGTGGCAAACTTGGTAGTTGCATGGATTGAAAGCTGGTTTATTGATTGAAAATTCCATGCAAATGGATGCATGCTCAGCAGATTTGTTTGAGAGATGATTTGGAGACTCCATTATTGGAAGGAAGCATCATCAACGGCTGACGGGAAATAAAGCTTGAAGACTCCATCTAAGGATGATTGATTGAAGATTGCATGCATGCTGATTGGAGATCTCATGCAAGTGGCAACTGATTGATGATAAGATTGGAGGCTAGATTTGGCAACTAATATGTGATTGATGAGGTGATTGATGCATGCCAAATCATGGTCACATTTGGTAGTGACCAATATGGAATGACAGGCCAAGCTGTGGTGAATCAAGACCAAGTTTGGAAAGAGATTGGTGGAGCCAATATAATAGCTCAACCTTGCATGATTAAAGATGAAGGTTGATTGAAGATCTCGGGCCATGGTGGGGTGCGACCGTGATGGGCTGAGTACATGACGGAGACGTGGATCGGCTAGTTGCGTTGGTCGGGATCAGGTGGATCCGACGTAGTAGACTCGGAACTCAATCAGGAGGGTTGGAGCTGTGTCGAGGTCGAAGAGCAATAGATGTTGTAGCCTTGGTCAGTTCGTCAGCCGGGCCGTGTTGCAGTCATAGTTAAAACTAGGTTGCAACAACCAAATGTGGAAGGAGTCCAATTTGGTAGTCGCGGTGATTTGGGAAATCCTAAAGATGGTTGCTGTCGTGTGAAGGAAGGGAGACGTTTATATAAGACTAGGACTCAGAGGATTGGAGTGAGCCGTCTAGAGTAGTCCCTCAGGAGAAGGGTGATAGAGGTCATTGTTAATCAGAGGAGTGGGTGCTTATGATAGATTGAGTGAGAGAGACTCTTGTACTCTTGTCTTCCCTACATTTTTAGTGGATTGTCTTCTCCTTGCTTGGCCCCCCCAGACGTAAGCCGTGGAGCCGAACTAGATTACCAATTCTCGTGTCCCCTTTCTGTGTGGTTTGTTTTGCTTGTGTGTATGAATGTGTTAGTTATTCTCCTTGATAAATTCTGTGAGCAGTGAGTTGCAATCGGTGTTGCAACATATCTTACAACAGGCAGACAACCAACCCAACGGAACTTACACAAACAATTAGGTTCATTAGGTTCATGTATTATGCCTGGTTTAATCTCCAACATCCATTTCAAGGTTTCTAGAAGATGGTAATAGTTTTGGCATAGCATGCAATGTAATTACGACAATAGTTTTGATGTAACCACTACATGTGGAGATGGAAGGTCTATACAAATAATAGGTATAGCATGCAATGTAATTAAAGGTCTATACAATTAGGGACGGATCCAGGATTTTTATTCAAGGGGGGCAAACTAATATTAAATATAAAAAAATATAATAAAACACAAATGCATCCACTGACGGATGTAGAGTGGGGAAGTGGGGGCAGCTGCCCCCACTCAATTTTAAGAAATCATTGATATTATATCTATTTTTTTTAAATTTTTTCAATTTGCCAACACTAAAATCAGGAAATATAATCTATATAAAAGTAATTAAAAGATTATCTAAGGACTTATATGAAGAAATTTATTTTAATGAAATAATATTTAATTTTTTTTGACTTTTTCAATTTGCCCCACAAAAACAAGGAAATGAAATCTTTAGAAAAGTAATTAAAACATTATCTAAGGACTTATATGAAGAAATTGATTTTAAAAAGTTTAATTCCCTTACCTTTCCCCTTCCTCATTTTCTAACCCTGAGACCCGCCGGCTGCGAGTGCTGAGTTCCCCCTCTTCTCAAATTCTCAATTTCTCTGGCTCTCAAGTCAAGTATGTATTTTTCTAAAATTTTTTCATGTTTTCTTTGCATTAGTTCTTTGAATGCATGCTTTCTAATTTCTACCCATCATTTGCTGGTTATATGATGAAAGCTTACTAGAATATTTTGGTTTTTCATGTTTTTCCACCTATATAGGTTTTCTTTCTTTTGGTATATAACTTATTTCAACTAAATTAAATTATTTCTTGGAATTAGATATGGACAAATATCTTATCAAGAGGAAGATAATTTTGGAGGAACCATCTAGTGTCAATACTAGTGATGCTCAACCTTATGCAAAGAAAGATCATATTGAATTAAATATAGATGATCTTCCTTCAGATCCTGGATTACAAAAAAAAATTGCGGATTATCACCCCAATGAGAGAGACAATGTTCGAAGGGTTTATTTACAAAAAAATCCATATCAACCTTACACGCATAATTTTCTGCAAAATAAAATTGGTAATGCACCACGTCGTTTTAATCCCTCATGGTTCAAAGATTATGGTAATTGGTTGGAATATAGTATAGAAAAGGATGTGGCATTTTGCTTGTGTTGTTATCTTTATAGACTTGATGTTGGAGAACAAGCAAGTGGTGATTCTTTTGTGTTGGAAGGGTTCACAAATTGGGAAAAGAAAGAAAGGTTTGATATTCATGTTGGAGGTCCTAATAGTGCTCACAACCAAGCATGGAAGAGATGTCAAGATTTGTTAAATCAAAAGCAACATATCCAATTTGCCTTTGCAAAGCAATTCGATCAAGCATGAGAAAATTATAGAGTTCACTTAACTGCGATGCTTGATTGTATTCGGTTTCTCTTCTGTCAAGGTTTGGTATTTCGTGGTAGTGATGAAACTGAGAGTTCTCATAATCAAGAAAATTTTCTTGAACTTCTTACATTTCTTGCCAATCACAATGAAACTATCAAAAGTGTTGTCTTGGAAAATGCACCTAGAAATTCAAAATTGATAGCACATGATATTCAAAAAGATATTGTTCACGCTGCTGCAGTTGAAACTACCAATGTTTTCATGGAGGATCTTGGTGATGGATTTTTTTTTCCATTTTACTTGATGAATCTCGTAATGTTTCAGTCAAAGAAAAAGCAGCTATTGCTTTGAGCAATGTGGATTCCAAGGGGCATGTAATTGATTGTTTTCTTCGTTTAGTCCATGTCAGTGACACGACCGCTCTATCCCTTAAAGCAGCTATTGAGGCAGTGTTCTCTAAGCATAATTTAAGTATGTCAAAGATACGTGGGCATGGCTATGATGGTGCAAGCAACATGCAAGGAGAATTTAATAGTCTTAAAACTTTAATAATGAAAGTGAATGCATCTGCTTATTATGTTCATTGTTTTGCTCATCAACTTTAATTGGCACTTGTCGTTGTGGCAAAGAACCATGTTCAAATTGCATTACTCTTTAACACTGTCACGAGTGTAGTGAATATTGTTGGTGCTTCATGTAAACACAGAGATGCTCTTCGAGAGAAACAATTTAATAAGATTGTGGAGGCATTACGAGTTGGTGAAATTTCTACGGGAAGAGGTTTACATCAAGAAACAAGTCTTCAACGAGCCGGTGATACACGATGGGGTTCGCACTATGGTCTTTGATTAATTTGATCATTATGTTTGGTTCCGTTATTGATGTGCTTGAAATTGTTGTGGAGGATGGTATTAGCTTGGAGCAAAAAGTTGAATCTTATGCCTTACTAGATTTGGCGCAATCTTTTGACTTTGTTTTCAATTTGTATTTAATGAAAAATGTTTTGGGGATTACAAATGAATTGTTGATGGTGCTACAAAGAAGAGATCAAGATATTGTGTATACAATGGCATTAGTTAAAGTAACTAAGCAACGACTACAAACAATGAGAGATGATGGGTGGAAATCTTTATATGATGAGGTCTCTTCATTTTGTGAAAGGAACAATATTGTTGTCCCAAATATGGATGATATATTTATAACTCGAGGAAGGCCACGATGTACCACCCATAAAGTGAAAAATTTGCATCATTATAGAGTTGAGTTATTTTACATTGTTGTTGATATGCAACTTCAAGAACTCAACAATCAATTCAATGAGTTGAATATGGAGTTACTTCTTTGTGTGGCTTCTTTAAGTCCATGTGATTCTTTTACAACTTTTGATAAGGGATAACTAATTCGCCTTGCTCAATTTTATCCGAGTTTTCTGAGAAGGAACTTCATGTTCTTGACAATTAGCTTGAGACTTACATTATCGATTAAAGATCTCATGATGAGTTTAAAAGCCTAAAAGGTATCAATGACATTTCTATAAAACTTGTTGAGACAAAGAAGCATGTTGTGTATCCGTTGGTGTACTTACTTGTGAAGTTAGCTTTGATATTGCCCATTTCTACTGCATCAGTTGAAAGAGTTTTTTCCTGCCATGAAGATTGTAAAAAATCGCTTGTACAACCGAATGGGCGATTCTTGGATGAACGATTGTTTGATTACTTATATAGAAAAAGATATATTTTGTAGTATTGATAATTAAAAAATCTTGCTTCGTTTTCAAACTATGAAAACACGCAAAGAGCAATTGTAATATGTTACTCTCATATGACAAAACTTTGGATTCATTTGTGTTTTATTATATTTTTTTATATTTAATATTAGTTTGCCCCCCTTGAATAAGAATCCTGGATCCGTCCCTGAATGCATCCAAAGTTTTGTCATATGAGAGTAATATATTACAATTGCTCTCTGCATGTTTTCATAGTTTGAAAACGATGTAGGATTTTTCATTATCAATACTACAAAATATATCTTTTTCTATATAAGTAATCAAACAATCGTTCATCCAAAATATTCTAGTAAGCTTTCATCATATAACCAGCAAATGATTGGTAGAAACTAGAAAGCATGCATTCAGAGAACTAATGGAAAGAAAAACATGAAAAATTTTAGAAAAATAAATACTTGAGAGCTAGAGAAATTGAGAATTTGAGAAGTGGGGGAACTTAGCACTCGCAGCTGGCGGGTCTCAGGGTTAGAAAATGAGAAAGGGGAAAGGTAAGGGAATTAAACTTTTTAAAATCAATTTCTTTATATAAGTCCTTAGATAATGTCTTAATTACTTTTGTATAGATTTCATTTCCTTGTTTTTGTGGGGCAAATTGAAAAAGTAAAAAAAAATTAAATATTATTTCATTAAAATAAATTTCTTCATATAAGTCCTTAGATAATGTCTTAATTACTTTTATATAGATTATATTTCCTGATTTTAGTGGGGGCAAATTGAAAAAATAAAAAAAATAGATATAATATCAATGATTTCTTAAAATTGAGGGGGGGGGGAGTTGCCCCCACTGTCCCCATTACCCCCACTCTACATACGTCCGTGTATAAAATGCGGCAAATAGCATGCAATGTCTTCCAGAAGATGGTAATAGTTTTGGCATAGAATAATATGGTTGATCTAAAAGTAAGTTTTGTTTCACTCTTAAAAGAAGCCTTTGGAAATTCATCAGTAAAAACTCTCAAAGGATGAGGCGAACGGCATGATCACCAACGAGCGGTGATGGACAACGAGGAAAGATGATTAGCAGAATCCGCACAACACCAAAACAATCAAAGACCTGGAAGCGCAGGGACCCCACGCCGGAACCCACTAGGAGGAGCACGACCTACCTACAGAACACGACTATGAGATCAGAGCTGCCTCTGTGACTGGCTCGATAATAGGGCTCCCCACGCAGGAGCTCTCCCCCTTTGGGAAGAGCCTCCCAGGGGAAAGAGGAGGGGGAACAACACCAAAGGCACAAGACACAACAACAAAGGGCAGCATAACAAGACGAAGAAGAGGATGGATGGGAGAAGCCCCATCAAATGCATCGCCTGGAGAAAAACAAGGAGCAACGATGGGAGGGCCCCACGGTGGGCAGGCTCTCCCGCCGACCATACGCACCCCGGCGGGGATTATAGCGGTATGTGGTCAATGTCTTCGACCAGGACAGATGGTGTCGGAATACCGACGAGCGGTGACATGCCACGCTAGTCGGCCACAAGGGCGCAACGTGCCGCACGAAGCAGAGGACGAGGCACAATAGAGGCCCCAATCAATCTAAAGTTGGTCGCAACCTCCCAATCTCGAAAAAAAGAGGAAGAAACCTCCAATTGATGCCCCTGCAGTGAAGCCCCCCCAAACTGTAAACCAACCCCCACGATGCGTGAACCAGGAGAACTCCCTGGAACCTGAACATCACTTCATCTCCATGGCAATTGATAACGATGTCCTGGCTGGGATGGAGAACATGACAAGGTTCATGATAGGAAAAATGATAGTAACCCGAGAAGGGATGGTGCTCCGCTAGGATGTGTCGGAGCTGCTGAAGGCCAAGATGGAAGAGAACTAGGAATGGCCGGTCTAACCAATCCGAGATGGAAGGTATCTCATTGCTTGCTATCCGCTGAACTGGTAAGACGAATGCAGGCAACTGGACCACTATATCACCTGAGATTCTTAATGACTTTCTCGCCATGGTCGTTGGACCCATGGAACCCGCCGCGAGCTGAAGGTGAAGCCAAGTGGGTGTTCGTTAGGCAATTCCCCTTCTGTTTCTGGAACCAGAGCTCGGCGGCCAGGCTACTATAGCCCGTCGAAGAATTGATCTATGCTGGCGGCAGGGGGACGGAGGTGGATGATGACATCCAAGCCCTAATCCAACATCCTAAGGCCACGAACTCTTCCCACCTTCATGCATTGCACTATGGGATGACACATTCACAGTTTTAAGGTGGAAATGGAGGACAGACAAGCTTCGTTGCCATGGACCTCCCGCTGCCCAGCAAGACACGGGAGAATGAGGACTGAAATGGCTGGCGGAGACAAAGACCAATCATCACGAACTCGCCAGGCTGCTCCAGTGACCAGGGTAACTAAGCGGAGAAGGGGAAAGCCTTGGCCACGGATCTGTAACTAGCTCCGACGTGCGGCCACTTTCAACAGCCGAAGGGGATTGTCTTGAGAGAACCGGTAGACCAGGTCCTAGTGAGCTGCTCAGAGAAGGTGACCCATCTCCAGACAGACGTGAAGCGACATGCCCACGCCAAACGATGCTTAGACCTGACAGCACGGTGGAGACAGGAGCTGGTACGGAGACGACACTACAACAAGATGTGACAGACCATGGAGCCACGAGCTATACTAACGCTGTGGATGAACTGACGGAGATTAGATGCATGCTCGAAGAATGGGATGAAGACCTAGACCTAGGCAGTCACCGATCACCTGGCAACATGTGGAAAGTCAAAAAGATACCTGATATGGGACCAGGGCGAAGATGCTGAAGACCTTACCCAACTCATGGGGTGGATGGGCTACTTGGCATTGGACCTAGACAAACTGGGTCCCCTTTGTCTATCCATGGATCACTGCCAGACCATGGGAACTAACCCTGGTGTCAAACTTGGTGAACGTGGGCCCCACCAAGCCAGGTACTCAGCATGTGATCAACCTTCGATTCGTACCAATGCTAAAATAGGCTACCTAAGGAAGCAAAGCAGACTTATCTTGCCCGTGACCCAGGCTCCCAGACACAGCAAGCCCATATGCCAACTAAACTGAATCCGGATGAACCAAACCCAACACCTGTTGCATCAGCTGAACTTGACCCAACCAATATAGCTGGCAGCCAAGAAGCTCAACAAGCCAGAAAACTAGGCCAGAACCTAAATGCAATATCTCTTCCAACCACCCAATTTATGAAAAACTTACCCAAAGAATCAAATAGCCTTGCAAGGCTTTCTGAGTACTCACAATCTCATAATAACCTAGAGGAAAACCATATAATCAACTAGGGAGGGGATATAAAATTGGACCTACGTAAAGCCTCACTAAGAAGAATCAATAACACATGGAACCTAATCACCGATGTGGCTTGGGATTCAATCATATTCCATAATGGCAATCAAGGAAACCCCCTAACAAACACACAGATAGACGGTACCCACATTAGTGAAGAGGAGTCCCCAGAGGCTAATCAAGGGGATGGACAAACACAAACAAAGGTGGCCGAAGTACCAAAGAAAAGAGGACGCCCCAAGAAGAGCAAACCTCCTAATCACCCACCCATTGACACACACTTGGCAACACCCAAATCGAATCAGAACCAACCCATCATGGGCACCCAACTTCGAAGGAGCAAAAGGAAACTCACACAAGCCTACCAGGTTAAAGACACAACATTACAAACTGTACTACTCACCATTTCCAACTAGCCTGAGGAGGATCTCATCTCCAAAGCACGGATAATGGGGGTTCATTTGGAGCACAAGGCAGGCAACGCCAGCCAGGTCATCAAGCACATGAGGGAAACTATGCTTATGGGAAGAGGCTTGATGGAGCCAGGAAGCAACTAAGCTTGCCCCCACCCCGAACATATAGGGCCATAACCTGGTTTATTCATGAAACTACTTTTATGGAATGTACGGGGACTAGAGAAAAGTAAAAAATGTTTCCTAGTCAGGGACTTCATTGAAGCACAAAAGGTTGACATGTTTTGTCTACAAGAGATAAAACTCCAGTTAATTGATAACTGCACCTGGCACTCAATCGACGGTACCACCTACGAGGAGCGATTAACCCTCCTAACATGCAACACTAGGGGAGGATGTTGTATGGGGTGGAAAGCAACACAATTCAACTTACTAGACAGTCATGTGGATACCTTCTTAATCTCGGTTATACTTGAGAGGAAAGACTGCACCACTTGGATGATCACAACCGTATATGGCCCCTGTGAGAGAAATCTTAAAGCTGCCTTCTGGGAAGAACTAAGGACCGTAATAAGAAGATGGAATGGGCTATGGCTTATAGGGGGAGATTTTAATGCAATAAGAGGCAGGGAAGACAGGAACTTGGGAGAAAGAATTAGCCAAGAACAACAAGATTTTAACCAAATAATTGAGGAACTACAACTCTGCAACCTCCCATTCATAGGACAAAGATTCACATGGACAAATGGAAGGGAATCACTAACGATGACACACCTTGACAGATTTTTGCTTTCCACAGATGGGTGTCCGCATTCCCCAGAATCTGGCAGACGGTACTCCCGCACATTCGGTCAGACCATACACCAATAGTAATTAAATGTGGAAACCAAAAATACCCCTTCCACTTCAATAGAAGCTGGGGAAAAACGGAAGGCTTTTGGGAAATGATGAAAGACTGGTGGATGCAGTGCGAAGCCACGAGAGAAAGTACCTTCAAATGATCCAAAAAACTAACTCAGATGAGGGGCCTACTCAAAACATGGGAAAAGGCAAAGTGGATGTAACACCCATCTCTTTACTGAGACAGATGTCACACCAGTTGGGCCGGGAGTGCTCCTAACCCATAAGTTGTGTAATTTAAACCTGATAATGATCATAATAATCAAACTATTATTCATAAGAAATAAACAAACTGTTTATTCTTTTAAAGAGTTTACAAATTTACTGAAGAGTTCTAGAAGTCTAAACATCAAGTGCAAACAAGCACTATGCTTATTTGCTATGTCAGAGCCATCTACTGGAATACTCACGCTCACTTACCTTCGCAAGTAGTTCACTTGAGTGAAAATCACTAATATAAGGAAATAAATATATAATGAAAGATATATGAATCCCAGAAATACTGCTAATCATATGCATTATCTTCTCATTAGATTAACATGCCAAACATTTAAGAAAACCCGAATAAAGTACATATGCAATCGCAATCACCAGAAGGCATATCATAATCATTTACATATACAAAGGCCTCGTATCGTATAAGCATGCACCCCTAGTTCGAATGTCTTCGAAAGGACTCCAACCCCCATAAAGGAACAACGGTATACATCTACATGATCCTGATGACCAGGAACAGCGGTATTCAGCTACATGAGCCCTGTACTTGATGGCCAACGGTATATATCTACATGTGTACGTCAAGTATCAATCTTGTATCTGATACGGGCACTCACAAAAGTCAGAAAGGGGGCTTTATAAAAAGAACGACTTTCGCAAACATTTTGGTTTTAAGAAAAACGATTGAAAACAAAGACCCTTTCTTAACCCAGTATCGTCTACTTAATATCTTGGCTCTATCCTGAGCCATGCTGGATCCCTCATACATAACTAACTAAGGTGCAGCCTACGATACATATCTAAATCAATCCCTACCATTTAAGGTTTCACTTTACATTCAATCATATTATTTCAAACATATAGCATATAACCAAGCATGAAATCCACTATACTATAATAGCGAAGAAATCCATCGGCAAATCACAAGCCGAGATAAAACTCATATAGACAAATCCGACGATAAAAATCCAATCATATAACATCCAAGTATAGTCTAATCACTCACCTGATGTCCTTAGCAAGCTTAGGTTAGACCCGATCCTCCCGCCGTTCCCGCAGTGTTTTTTCCCCTTTTCCTAGTAATCATAATAACAACTTATAATGAATACTATTTCATGATTCATAATCTCTTTATTAACAATTTTCCTAATTATCCTTGGGCCCAAGTCAATGTAGCTTAGAGCCTTATTTAATCTATATTTTATATATGGGCCTTGGCACCCTTCATTTGATCAATCAGAAGAATTTAATTCAATTATAAAGATTTAGTTAGTCTTCAGTAAGAAGGAGAGCTTGAGTCAAATAGCCCATAACCAAAGTTTAGGCCCAACTCCCTCTTATTCATCGCCAAACTATGTGTTTGCATAGTCCAAGACCTCAATGACATTACAAGTATTGATTAGTGTCATTAGGGTCATATTCATAATTTATATGAATTACACAACTTAATGAATACTAGGAATCCTTAATCGGGCTTTTAATGTATGCATACTACAAGTAATAAGTTAAGTTGTGCAGGCCCTCAAACAAGAATTACAGAAATTCTGTTTGTCATGCGTAGTTGCAAAGAAATGGTCATAACTTCTAAAGCGTAAATCTGATTTCTCTCTTCTAGAGCTCAATAGAAAGATGCTTTCAAGCCCTTTCCAACGGAATATTATACAACTTGAACAGAGTAGTATACAAGTCCCAGCTGTCCCACGAAGGAGACAACAATCTGCAGACCCTCAAATTAGAATTGCAAAAATTCTGTCTGTCATGCGTAGTTGCAAAGAAACGGTCATAACTTCTAAACCGTAAATACGATTTCTCGATTTCTCTCATCTAGGGCTCAATAGAAAGATGCTTTCGAGCCTTTTCCAACGGTATATTATACAACTCAAATAGAGTAGTATACAGGTCCCAGCTGTCCCATGAAGGAGACAACAATCTGTACGCCCTCAAATCAGAATTGCAGAAATTATGTCTGTCATGTGTAGTTACAAAGAAATGGTTATAAATTCTAAACCGTAAATTTGATTTCTTTGATCTAGGATTCTTGAGAAAGATAATTTCAAGACCTTTCCATTAACATATTACACACTCCGAACGGAGGTGTATAGGCTGTCCCTCGAAGTGGACAGCAGACTGCAGGTCTATTTATATATATACCTTTGAGCCATTAACACAACACAGAATAGATATAAACATAGATAGCTCCCATACTTAGCATAATCATGACGATTGCCTCTAGTTATACAATCTAAGTACTCATGAGGTTTCTAAGCATTAAAACTACCATTCAAAGCTCTAAAGGCTCACAAATTTTATTAAGGCATTTCTACAAACACCTTATGAGCATGTTGAATTCCTGTACAACAATATAACTATACCATACAAACTTACATTAATCTCATGTTACTCCCATGCTTCCATACATGCATGTTAAAGCCCAAATATTAGCTTATAAACAACCAAGTTCTCATGGGCATTTCTACAAGCATATGGTAAGTATGATAGTTTTCAAAAGGAATAAAACATCCATTGGAATACTAACTTCTGAAATTTTACAACCATGTCTCAACTCAAAGTTGGACTCAATCCTTCATAAATAATCAAAAATTTTAGCCAATTCAATTGTTCTAAACTTGGGTTCCAAACTAACTCTTGTTATTCATATTATGAGTTCTCGTAATGCTCACTGGAGGGAGGGGAACTCCAGAGAAGAGGATTGCCGTTGTGCGCACAAAAGAGGAGTAGGCTGCCAGTCGCTGGCAGGGAGGCGTAGGGAGGTGGTTGCGGGGAGGCGTCGGGAGGCTATAGGCGATGGTGGCCGAGCGAGGGCAAGGCTCGCCGGTGAGAGAGGTGAGGGTAGGGCATGGGAGAGAAAAGGAGATGGAGAGAAGAGAGTTTTATTTTTTTTAAAGAAAAAATCTCACCAAATTCAAATGCCTCTTAATTAGAAGCTTCAATGTCTTCCATGGAGGCGTTGGCTCTTTAATGAAAACATTTGAGAGTTATAGTGAATGTTGATGTCACCATTCACTTTTGATTCAACCCTTGACTTTTACATCATCTCATTTCTTTTCGTTTTTCATTATTATTATAGTTGTTATTATCAGACATGGGCAGCACGGGCGGCCGTTAATCCCGGGCAGTTCGACCCGCCGGTTCTGACCAAATGCGACCCTGAATCCTACCGCCATTAAGTAACCCTACGCTGGCAGGGTTGACCCATTGGGAACCTAAGGGTCAATGTCACCCTCGGGTGACCATGCTCGCCAATAGAGAACCAAGGCCGGAATGCCCAACCCATAACCCGACTCACGGTTTTTATTTTTTAATTTTTTTTAAAATTATTTAAAATATACAAACTATATACATTAAAATTTGAAAAAATAGCAAAAAAGGTGAAAAAATGTTTTAAAAAAAACTATGATATTTTGATATAAAAATATAATGAGAAAAAAATGTAAAACATTGAAAACTATAAAATTCATAATAAAATCTAAATTGTATAATTAAATATATATTTAAAAATATGAAAAATGAAAAAAAAAAAAAAACAAAGCTATGCTTTTATGTATAGAAATTCGAAAACTATAAAATTCATAATAACATCTAAGATTCTAAATTGTATATTGTATAATATATATTTAAAAATGTGAAAAAATGAAAAAAAAAAACAAACCTATGCTTTTATGTATAGAAATTAGAAATAGAATAAGAAAATGTAAATTTTTTTTGAAAACTATGATATATGATAATCATAGATTCATACTATATATCATAGACTCATGGTATCATAGATTCATAGTTGTTCATAATATTATGGTTTTCAATTTTTTGAAAAAATAAAATATAATTTGAAAATTATCAAAAAATGTAATTTAATGATATTATGATATATAGAAATAGAATGCAAAAATGGAAAAAATGTAAAAAAAAAACTATGACATTATAATTACGCTTGCACTTAATTACGCTTACCTATCGAATTAAGTTGCCTCACGTATCCTCTTGGGTGTAAGAGGAATCAAAGCCGAAGCGTAGTTCTCTTACCTTAAACCGACTGGAGTTGTCACCCAATTTACCTATTCATCGGTAGGGTTACGGCTCTTGCTCGTTGGGGAGCCGCTTGTTGTGCTCATCATGTTATCGGTGAAGAAGAAGTCACCGCTTCCTGACTTCCCTATACTTCTTGTTGTCGCCAAGTTATGCACGCTTCCAATCATCTGTGCAAACTTGAATTTCAATGTTTGGTGGTGACAACTGTGAACGTGTTGAATCCAGCATGTTTCCACTTGCACTGAAAGTCTGCTCGCACGCTACTGTAGACATAGGGCACGCAAAAATATCCTTTACAAGTAATGAAAGAATAGGATACGGATTTCCATTACCTTGCCACCAATGAAGAACATCAAAAGTCATGTCTACATTCACGTCCTCGTGAGGAACCCAGGAAGGTGGTATTCAAATACGCAGTCGCTCTCGTGTATTGAGAACCCCTAGGCTTCTTCTTCTTGCCTTTGCGAAATGAATCTCCCACTCTTTGCTAGGATGCCCCTCACCGCCATAACCTGTGGAACTATATGACTATAACGAGGCAAAGAGGCTCTCATACGCTTCAACGAAGTTGTAACTTAACTTCACTAACAATTACACTAACATCCGTGAAACCGAAGCCGGGCCCATACCATTGAGAGTCTAACCTACCTCATGACCCATTGTTGACTATCTTGACTCCATTAAACCCTAAGAACTTGTAATAAGCTTCTAAATATGCATTTAAACCTTCTAATTTTGCCTAGGATCTAAAGCAAATGTAACTAAAGCAATAGGAGGTATATCTCTATAATAGCTTAACCACTTTGCCTTCATCTCTAGAAGGCCCGTAACTAATTGAGCATCTAATGCAAAGTTCCACATTTGTTCAGCAATATCAACGGCATACAAGAATAAATGTGCGGTGGGAAAATAAACTTACGTAAAAACAAATTTGTACATGTATTAAACACGTAAAAGCAATTCCATAACTCTAGTAGCAATATTCCATTGGTATTCAAATAAACTCCAAAATTAGGCAAAGCTTCATTAAAAAGAAGTCAACAATGTCTTATAAGGAAATGTCGCATTAAGAAGCCTATAGGTAGAGTTCCATCTAGTTTTAACGCCTTTTGGGGAATTTTTTAGGCCTCATGTTATTTGCTTTACAATAATCTAATTCCCCATTGTTTCATCAATGTCATGTTCCTTCCTATATATGATACTATATCCCTAATTGGTCCTACAAATTGTTTTAGTGACTCTAATCCGTTTGTACACATAAGTTCAATACATGACAAGCATATCTAATATGGAAATATTTGCTCGCATGAAGGCCTCAAATATTCTTCCAAAGGTCTAATCGAGGCCGTATTAGCAAGAGGCATTATCAAAATGAAATTGAAAAAATCCTAAAACTCAAACCATATTCTTCGATGATCCTACCTAATCATCCTATAAATATTATCGGCGTATGAGACTTCAATTGAATACCCTAAAAGCAATGACTCGCTTTTGGATATTCCACGAAGTCATCAATCCAATGTGCCGTAATACCCATAAAAAGAATTTTCATGGAATACATCGGGTCCATATATCAGAACATAAAGAAACAGAGGAGGTACAAGAGCGAAAATACTCACAAAGATTTCCTTTCCATGTTTGTATTGTTTGAAGACCGTTCTTTGAATTATCGCCTCCTTGATACCTTTTTGCATGCCGGGTTGCAACGTCTCATTGATGCACTCTTGCACGAACGCCCGCAGTTGAATGGCAAGTGCTCCCAGAAATCGCTCGATTTTTATCCCTATATCGCGTTTGAGAAAATGTAAATAAAAGAAGAGTGGGAACCCGTACCTTCGCCTACGGCGAATCGAATTTGAGATTGATTTCGGTGGATTTCCTACTTTGTCCTGGATGCTTCTTCTCCATATGTCTAGCAAATGTGCCATACCCTCCTCCTTTGCTATGCTTAAATTCGGAAGTACAATACTTACACTTAGCATGTGTTACGTTGCCACATTGTCATACACTTTCAGAAAAATGTACTTTAAAAATATCGGATTTTGTAGTTGTTTCCGGCGGGGATTTGTTCCTCCTCCAGCTTCTCGAGGGCGTTATGCCGGTGCATCGGCTACACCTTCAGTACTCTTGCCATTCATTGCTCTCTTGAGTAAGGCAAGTGAGGCGAACCGACAAATGCCTTTTCCCTCGAAGCTTCCACCACACCACGCGTGATGCCATTTCTCTTGCGTAAGCGAGAGTCGCGAACCCCGATCCAATGAGGGGAATTGTTGAGAGCCTTGTTGAGAGCCTTGAGACTTGAGAGAAATATAAAAATTAAGAGAGAATAGAGTTTGATGTGAGAATATGAGATTGAAGAGTGAAATTGAAGAAAGAGAGGAAGAGGAGTATACTATAAGTATAACTATATATAGAATTTAATATAATTAAAAGAATTAAAAATAAAACCAACCAACTAGCGGTAGTTGTTGAGGTTGGTGCAGATAACAGAGAGAGCTCTCTGTCTCTCTGCTCACATTATTGTAGCCATTGGGTCGTGCGACCAACGGCTACAATTTGTTTTTTTTTTAATAAAAGACAATGACCACTGGCTCAACCGTACCGATCTACGGCCGTTGAACCGGTCCAAACCGTATTCGCCGAAGGGCTGACCCAGCCGGGTCAGCGGGTCCAACAAATGGACGGATTACCCGCCCGGCCATGTGGGCGAACCTACACGTTCTTGATTCTACCACGGTCGTTGACCCGATGGTTTTTCCGCCGTTGTGCTCTGGCGTCAGTTAGGGCGGACGGCGCCCCCTCTAGTTATTATTATTATTATTATTTCATCCCATTATTAATCATTACCATGATTAAGTTTCTAGCGAATGTATCACCTAGCTTTATTTCCATTAATTTTTCATTATTGTCACATACTTAAGTTAGAGTATTTAAATCCAGGATTTGCCATAGCATAATTTATTGACCAATAATTAATCATGTGTGATCTTGATTAAATTCTATTTCTCCAATCTATATCTATTTATTTAATAAACCCGGATTTATTATTCAATAATTATTAGGAAAATCGGGGCGTCATAGTGGAGGACCCAAAGACAAAGAAAGGAGGAGCTGCTTCAACATATTGATGATCTAGACATCTAAAGTAAAATGCAACCACTCTCCACAGAGGAGGAGGACCTACTTTCATTAAGCAAAGGAGAATATGAGAACATCATATGTCGTGAGGAGGAACTCTTGTGACAATGCTCTAGATTAATATGGATTAAGGAGGGGGATCGGAACACAAAATACTTCCACTCCATAACAAATCAAAGGAGGAACGGGAACTGGATACATCAGTTGCTAATTGAAGGACAAATAGTCAAGGAGGCGACACGCATCACAGCGGCCATATCAAACCACTACAATGACCTCATGGGGAAGAAAAGAGAATTTAGATACACCACTGACTGGACTAAAATGTATGAAAACATGGAGCAAGTAGACCTCTCACAGCTAGAGGAACCCTTCGCCAAAGCAAAAATCTTTCAAGCGATCCAGGAGCTAAACCAAGACAAGGCACCGAGCCCCGACGGATTCCCCATGGCGCTGTACCAACAAGGATGGAACTTTATGAAGGACGACATCACCCAAACTTTTCAGGAACTATACCAAGGAGAAGAAAACCTGGAGAGAATCAACTGAGCACACATCCTCCTCATACCAAAACCTAACTCGCCAACCTCGATTAAGTACTATCGACCCCATAAGTCTCCTCAACTGCTCAGCCAAGATCATCACCAAAGTACAGTCAAATAGACTACAACCAGTTATGACCAAGCTAGTGGGTGAGAGTCAAATTGCATTCATCAAAGGCCAATGCATACAAGACAACATAGTAGCAGCTGAAGAAATTATCAATGGAATAAAAAAGAACAGGAGTATCCTAATGAAAGTCAACTTTGAGAAGGCTTTTGACATAGTTGATTGGGAGTTGCTCATGGAGGTACTTGAGGCCAGAGGGTTCGGACCACGATGGAGAAGTTGGATCTATACAATACTCCAAACGTCCAATCCTGATTCTTGATTAACGGCACTCCCAGGGGATACTTTCAACATAAAAGAGGCCTAAGATAAGGGGACCCCCTCTCCCCGCTGCTCTTCGTCATTGCTACCGATGTCTTTGCAACAATACTCGACAATGTAGCAAAGGCACAACTCTACAGGGGATACAGAATTGGTCAGGAAAGGAATACGCAAATCAATGCACTCCAGTATGCGGATGACCTCCTAGTTTTCAGCTCAAGGGACCCGGATGACTTCAGCACCCTAAAACTCATATTCTATCTCTTTGAAGGATTATCGGGCCTTAAAATAAACTACAACAAAAGCATCATCATCCCAATCGGGGCACCTGAAACCAACCCAAGGGATCTGGCGCAGATAATGGGATTCCCAATAACCAGACTTCCTATCACCTACCTTGGACTACCGTTAACTGGGCAACGACCGAGGAAAGAGGAGTGGACTAAGTTGATCGCAAAAGTGAGTAATAGGTTAAGAACCTGGATGGGGGAGTATGCTCTCGATGGGCGGTAGAGTCACATTGCTCAATGTCGTCCTCACGACGATCCCCACCTACTGGATGGCCATTTACAAGCTCCCAACATGGGTAATATGACGAATCGAGGCCATCCGAAGAGACTTCCTATGGAGGGGAGCTAACCAGCGATCCAAAGCCTACCGACTGGCAAAATGTAACTCCCCGACCCGGATCCCGGGACCTCGGGCACGTTCACAGACCGGCCGTACCCGAGTGGAGACGGGCCCCACTCGAATACAAGGCCTAAATGATACATGAGCAGATAACCAAAATGTCCAACAAATAATTTCAGAGTTATTTTACAGCGGAACTTTACTCTTAGTAAAACAAATATTGGCCCTACAAGGGTCCTACAAATTATATAAGGTCTCATGCAAAGAAGGCTGAAGTCCTCGAACCTCTACGCGCAGCTCCTGGTTGTAATCACCTAAACTTTAAAACCTGAAAAGAGAAGATGATAAGTGGGATGGGCTTTCGAAAGGAAAGCCCAGTAAGTACCCCCGCAAGGAATGCAAAGAAGTCATGAAAATAATCGTGTAATAGTGATCCACACAAAGCAATATCTTAGGAAAGTAAACTGAGCTTAAAACACACGGGGATCACTATCACTAAGCACAAACATGAAATTAAATCAAAACATGAATAACAAAATCTTGTCATCTCCCCGGCAGCCATCGACCTAAGCCGATCTCAAATCTTATAATCCAAACCCTTGAGTCTGGTGGAGCTCCCACATGTACATACACGGTCAGCGTATCGTCCCACTGACGGGTGGCGTCCAGATTATCCGCCCACAACTTATCACAATCTGCACTGAGCGGGAGAATCTTCAACACAAGAAATGCTGACACACCGACCCGGACGAAGCGCAGGCTCACGTGTTCCCACGGCCACGTGCGGATCAACAGGAAGGCGTAATCAACATACACACGCATGTCCAACAAAAGCTAACAATTCAATATGCATACACCACCATGGAGCTCAATAAAGAAAGAATCTTGAACAAGTGTATGCAATCCAAAGCATAGCGACATCAAAGCCAATAATCATTGAAGAAATAGCTCAAAGATTATCCACAATATCGAGATCAACAAACAATTAAGCATGAAAGCTGAAACAAAAGCATAAAGTCAAGAAAACCCAAAACTGGGTGGGTAGGCAGGTGCACTTATAAAGAAAGCAACTATCAATTGAGGAGAAGCATGGCAGAGGTGCAAGCATAAAATCGAGAAAGCAACCAGTCAATAAATAGGGGCACGAGGCAAGAGTACTTACAAAGAAAACAACAATCAAATGAGGCAACGAAGCAAAGGTACTTACAAAATCTCAAAGCCTAGTATCCCAAGGAACGTCCCGACGCATCCACGTCAAAATCTGATAAGGACAATTCTATTCTTAGTACATGTCTATGAGCATTCTATCCACGATGCATGCTCTAACGGGCCCTAGTTTTACTTGTGGGCCTTCCCTTGTGATCCCTGGTCATTTCTTCCTTAAATGACTAATCTCATCTATTTCCATAGATCCATCACTTGTGCCCAAACTATCAAGCCCACCCACCGGACTTGACCCAACCATGTCACATCATCTAACTCATTTTAATTGTCTACCCCAAGTCAATTTAAATAATTAAATCCAACTTTACAAATTTCTTATTGAATTAAAATCTATTAATCAAACTTTATCAGTTGATTTATTAAATCAAAATATAATAATTAAAATTTATCAACTAACTGATTTAAAAGTTCAACCTTATCATTTAGTTTATTTAACCAAAATCTATTAACTAGATTTTATAAAATCAAACCCAAACATTATCCACCAGTTTAAGAGAATAAAAAGAAAATCCAAATTTATTAATTAAATTTTATCTTTAAATTTAGTTAATTAAATAGTTAATTACCCTCTCTTCTCAACCGCCTCTCTCTCTAATCTTCTTCTCTATTGATCTTATTTTCTTTTCCAAACCATCTAACAATTAAACCCAACCATTGAACCCAAGCCCAAAACCTAACTCAATTCATTGATTTAATCCGATTAAACTCCATTTAATTGGTTAAACGTAACCCCATCATTAAATAAACATAACCTTTTTAATTAAAAACCTAACTAAATATTATCAACTTCTTCTTCTCTCTTGCAGACCGGAGTAGAGGTGCGCTCAGTCCAGCACTGTGGTCGCCGGCGTGCTTCCGACGGCCTGGACTGTCCCCATCCTGTGCACTCCCCTTCTCTGCAAGCCAGTGGCAGTTTGCGTCATCGGGGTCTCCTCCGGAGGAAACCGCAGCCGCTTCCCCCCGCTCCCTCCTACACCGGTGCACTCCACCACGTCGACTCCTCCTCGTCGTCGTCCGGTGGCAGAGAATCCGGGCAGAAAAACCCTTCCTCCCCCTTCTCTCTAGTGGGACTAAACTCTACATGCATGCCGGGTTGAAAAAACAAAGAAGAGAGAAACGCTTACCAAGACCTCGTCGCCGTCTCCCGGAGCTCTGTCCACCACCTCCCCCGGGAGTTCTCCTTCGCGTCTCCTCGTTTCGCCTTCTCTAGCCCCGTCAAAGACCAAGTCTCTCTTTCACTGTGGCCAAGGGCGGAGCCAGGATTTTTGTTTATCCCGGGCTAAGCTAATCATTCATACAAAGATTCAGCATACTTTTTCTCAAGTTTGATGATTCTAGTCATATCCCTGAAAATTAATTAGCAAAGGTTAATTACCTACTTCTAAATTAATTGTGGAATTCATTGTCTAAAGTTTGAGGATTAGTTTGTCTATTAACAAAATCATTATACAAGCAAAGATTCAAATGAATTGGAAGCTATCACAGAAGAAGACAAAATAAATGATAAATAACAATTGTTTCATTCATCAAGCAAGTTCAGATCCACCAAATAAGTATTGAAAACAATGATAAGAAGTAAGAACCATATACAGCTCACATGCTCTGTGATATATATGATATATCTGGCAAAAAATATGAGATTTATAAATACATTTCTAGAGAAGTTTAACTAACCAGTATCAATGAAACCAATGATAACGTTCTCTTGGTTCTTGGTTGAAAATCCAAGAATCTCCATTGCTTCATCCACTGAAAGCCCCATGAAATCCCGTGAATGAGTTGTATGCAAGCTTCTCATCTCACAAAGGCACAAACTAAAGGAATACAGCAAACTAGGGAGCACAAGGCTGATAATTAAAAGAAAAAGAAGTTAAAACCTTACCATACAAGAGATTCTCCAAACTCCCATTACTCATGAATTCATATATGAGTATTCTCTGGCCTTTATCTACATAATATCCAAGCAAATTTACAAGATTCCTGTGGTGCAACCTACAGAGCAAAAGTACCTGGGCAAGGGCATTAACAATAAACAGAAGTTATTCTTCACAAGAACATTTCATGATTAGTTCACTGCAATATTTTCAAACTCCAATAGACATCACAAACTCAGAATACATGAAATTGCTATCACAGAAGGCAATGGAGGCCTAGCTTTGATACAAACATCTAACCTTGAAAACTAAATTCTAAGAAATAGAAGCCTGGCTTTGATAGAAGCATTAGACTAAGACGGAAACACGACTAGGTGGGCTAAGGTGGGCTGAAGACGCCCAGAGTTATAAAAAATAAATAAAAAAAAAATTTACAAAATTTTCACTCAGGGCTTGAGCTCACCTTAGCCAACTATTAGCTCCGCCCTTGACTGTGGCTCTATCCTTCACAGTGGAGAAACTCTTCGTCGATGGGGTGTGCTTCAAAGGTTCGGCCTCGATTTATATAGAGGGCACCGTGGGTGTGATTGTGGGGATCTCGATCCTCTTGATTGACATCCGCATGCACAATCATCCCAGACTTCCCAAATCCGACGACAATCCATGCAAGCATTCACAGGAAGGCGGTGGCGCGTGATTGCTGGCGGAGGGAGAAGAAGACCGCCTCGGGATCAGCTCTCCCCACTGGTTCGGTGGCTGAGATCATTCCATGATGGTTCCACGATGAGGATTACATCTTAAACCCTCGGATCTATCAACTTATCAGATGGAGAGCTGAGATTTCGTGGAGATGAACGGTCGAGATCCCTTCCAATGCTTAGAACTTAAACCCAACCCCTTGATGGATGATCTGGATCCCCCCTGGATGTGCATTTAGATGAGCGACCAAGATTAGATTCCATGCTTAGAACTTGATCCACCAGACGAGATTAGCGGTTCAGATTCGATCCCCTAATGGATGGGTGTGTGAGGCTGAGATCAAACCTCTTGCCTCGAACTTACTCATAATTTCTTGATCTTTTAATCCTGGCCCTTGATTCACTTCTGATACATCCTGCATGGCTTTTTCTGGAAATTTGCACATTAGTCCCTGAACTTCTTCTCCTTTACATGTAGGTCCTTAGAACGTGAGAAGACACAATTTCTCTCAGGTCCTTGAAATTTTTCTTATTACGAATAAGTCCCTGACAGCCTTAATTATTCCAAACTAGGAATTTTAATCAACCAATCATCTACTCTTCAATTAAATCAATTCCTCCCCTTTCCTTTTAATTGATTTAATCTAATCACCAATCAATTAACATGAAATTCTCCCAATTTCATTCATCCCTATTTAGTTTTCTCAATCAATCTCTATTTACCAAAGTACCCTTGGTAACCATTCTAATACCAATTGAAGCCTTTACAATTTAAATAAACAATTTATTTCACCAAAATAATTAAATCCATTTATTCAAATTAAAAGGAACTTCTTGCACAATTAAAGAAAAATTTATTCTCTAAAAACCACGGATTTTACACAAAATGGGCGCAACTTTGTCTTTAAAGGAACAAGGGAGGTGGGGGATCATCAACCTCAATGCTTTCAACGAGGCCTTACTCTGCAAGTGGTGGTGGAGACTATTGCGGGGTGAAGCAGGGATATGCCAAATGATCATACAAAAGACCTACTTCTGCAAGTCACACATCAACCCCTTCAAGAAGGTACCAAGAACCGCATCTTTCTTCTGGAAAGGAATTATGGCCCAACGAGACATAGTCATGGCCAACATTACATCAATTTCTAAGACAACAAACACAATCAACGTCTGGTTTAAAAACTAGATGGAGGGTCAGGGGCCATGTACTCGGCTCCCTGAACTTCGAACACTCATGGAATCAGAAACACTTATTGTCCAGGAGGCGCACAGACACCTACTTCGAGGAAGACCAATCCTAAGGCCAAGGCCACTATCAAAAGAAGCAGCCGAAATGCTACAACAAATACATGATAGAGCATCCTCAATCACCAATACGGGAGAGGACTGTAGGTTATGGAGACTAAAGGTGGGCACGGGCCGATTAACCGGGACCGGCGGGCCGACTCGCTGGTTCCGGGCGGGCCAAAGTCCAACTCAGAACCGGCCCGGGCTACAAGACTAGCCTGCCGAGCCGGGTTGACCCGCCGGACCCAACGGGGTCATGGGTCACCTTCGAGTGACTCGTAACCGGCCCAGGCCGTGTTGTAGAACCGGCGGGCCGGGCCCAACCCGCTGATTTTTAATTTTTTTTAATACATAATCTAAATTATCTAATCTCATTAAAATATATATTAAAAAATATGGAAAAATGATAAATTTTTTTTAAAAAAACTATGATTTTATGTATAAAAAAAGAATGAGAAAATTTTAAAAAAAACATTTGAAAACTATGATATATGATAATATGATATTATGAATCATAAATCATAATATCATAGTTTTCAATTTTTTTAAAAGAAAAAAAATGTAATTTTAAAATATGAAAAATTGTAATTTAAAAAAAACTATGATATTATGATATAGAGATAAAATGAGAAGATGAAAAAAAAATTGAAAACTATGATATTATGAATCATAATATCATAGTTGTTGATAATATCATGGTTTTCATTTTTTAAAAAGAAAATTAAAATGTAATTTATTTTTTTAAAAACTATGATATTATGATATAGAAATAAAATGAGAAAAATGAAGAAAAAAAATTGAAAACTGTGATATAATGATATTATGATTATAGATATATAGAAATAGAATGCAAAAATTTAAAAAAAAAAACTATGACATTATAATTACGGCTTTCACTTAATTCATTTACCTATCGAATTAAGTTGCCTACGTATCCTCTTGGGTGTAAGAGGAATCAATGCCAACATAGTTCTCTTACCTTAAACTGGACTGGAGTTGTCACCCACTTACCTATTCGTCAGCATCTGGTTCTGGCTCTTGCTCAGTATCAGGGGTGTTGTTGTGCTCATCATGTTATCGGTGAAAAAGAAGTCACTCGCTTCTGGACTTCCCATCTCTGCTTCTTGTTGTCGTCGTTGTACACATTTCCAATCATCTGTGCAAACTTGAATTTCAATGTTTGGTGCCGACAACTTGGAACGTGTTGAATCCAGCATGTTTCCACTTGCACTGAAAGTCTGCTCACACGCTACTGTAAACATAGGGCACGCAAAAATATCCTTTACAAGTAATGAAAGAATAGGATACGGATTTCTATTACCTTGCCACCAATGAAGAATGTCGAAAGTCATATCTACATTCTCATCCTCAGAGAACCGAAAGGTGGTATTCAAATACAGGTCAACCTCTGTGTATTGAGAACCCCTAGGCTTCTTCTTCACTTGCCTTTGTCGAAATGATTCTCCCCCACTACTGCTAGACTGTCCTACCGCCTCAGTTGCAACTTGTGAAACTATATGACCATAACGAGAGCAATAGCACTCATAGAGTTCAAAAAGTTGTGACCTAACTTCAGTAACAATTACACTAACATCCATATAAATGTCAAGCCTCGGGCCATACCATTGAGTCTCTAACTCACTCATGGCCCATGTTTCAGAATCCTGATCTCCATTAAACCCTAAGAACTTGTAATAGGCTTCTAAATATACATTTAAACCTTCTAATTTCTGCCTAGGATCTAAAACAAATGCAACTAAAGCAATAAGAGGTATATTTCTATAATAGCTCAACTACTTTGCCTTCATCTCTACAAGGCCCATAACCAATTGAGCATCTAATCTAAACTTCTACATTTGTTCAGCAACATCAACAACACCATACAAAAATAAATGTGCGGTGGGAAAATAAACTTGCAAAAATAAATTTGTACATGTATAAAACACAGAAAGCAAATCCATAACTCTAGTAGCAATATTCCATTGATATTCAAATAAATTAAAACCAGGCGAAGCTTCATTAATAAAAGTAGTTAACAATGTCTTATAAGGAAATATCGCATTAAGAATCCTATAGGTAGAATTCCATCTAGTTTTAACGTCTTTCGAGAATTTTTTGGGCGTCATGTTATTAATTTGCTCTATAATAACGACATCATTGTTTCATCAATGTCATGTTCCTTCTTATATATGATACTATATCCCTAATTGGTCCTACAAATTGTTTTAGTGACTCTAGTCCGGTTTGCACACATAAGTTCAATACATCTAATATGGAAATATTTTCCCCACATGAAGGCCTCAAATATTCTTCTAAAGGTCTAATCAAGGTCGTATTAGCAGAAGCATTATCAAATGAAATTGAAAAAAAATTTAAAACTCAAACCATAATCTTCGATGATCCCACGAATCATCTTATAAATATTATTGGAGGTATGAGACTCGTTGAATACCCTAAAACTAATGACTCACTTTTGGATATTCCACGAGTCATCAATCTAATGTGCCGTAATACCCATAAAAGAATTTTCATGGAATACATCAGTCCATTTATCAGAACATAAAGAAATAGAAGAGGTACAAGTGCAAAAATACTCACAAAGTTGTTCTTTACCATGTTTGTATTGTTTGAAGATCGTTCTTTGAATCATCCTCCTTGATACCTTTTTGCATGCCGGTTGCAATATCTCATTGATGCACTCCTGCACATGGCATCGCTCCGCAAAGTTGAATGGCGAGTGCTCCACAAAAATTATCTCTGTGATTTTATCCTTATATCTCAGTTGAGAAAACGTAAATAAAGAAGAGTGAGAACCCGTACCTTCATCTACGGTGAATTGAATTTGAGATTGATTCCGAAGATTTCCTATCTTGTCCGGATGCTTCTTCTCCATATGTCTAGCACATGTGTCATACCCTTCTCCCTTGCTATGCTTAAATTCAGAAGAACAATACTTACATTTAGCATGAGTTATAATGCCATCATTATCACACACTTTTGTAAAATGGACTTTAAAAATGTCAGATTTTGGCATTGTTTCTGTAGTGGGATTTGTTCCTCCAATCTCCGAGGGCGTAGTTTCGTCAGCTACACTTTCATTGTAACATCCCGGTTTTTCTTTTCCTCTTTAAATATGGGCAAATATAAAATAAATGCCGGAGTTTAATGGGAAAATAATAATTGGCTTGAACTGACTTTAATGAATAAATAGTGTATTATTAAAAGTTGGTAGCCATTAATTAAATGTGACAAATATTAGTTAATCAAGTTAATTGATGATTATATAATCAAGGGGTGACAATTTAATCAAGTTGATTGGGGCTTTGGAAGCTATGGTTGTAATATCTCTGTTGGGCCGGGCCGAAGTTGGATGATAAGGAATGAGAAGGAATTAATGGTTGAGGAAATAATGTTTGTATATAAAGGACTTTAACAAATATTAGTTACTCAATTTATTGGATGATTAATTAACTAGAGTTCCATTGAGCTTAATAAATGTGACAAGTATAGTTAAATCAATCAATAATCACTTAACAAGGCTTCTATGGGCCCAAACTTGGGCTGAATTCAGTGGGGGAGGTGTTGATTAAAGTCTAATTGGAGATTGGGTTGAAGAGAGATTAGAAAAGAGGAGGGAAAGAGAGAGGGCTGTGAAAGTGATGAAGAGAGGGAAGCAGGAGGTGGCGCTGGTGGGACCATGGGAGCTGGAGGTGGCGAGCAATGTCGTGGTGCATGCGAGAGAATGAGAGAGTGAAGCTGCGTGGCAGGAGGTTTGGACTGAAGGGCCGGTGGAGGGGCGTTAGAGGAGATGAAAGCTGCAAGTTCGGGCCGGGGAGAATGGATTAAGCTACCGACATTCGTGGCTCTCGGTCCAAAGAAGACTGCCGGCGGTTCGAGGGAGCAAGATGGGGCTCCTGCATGCAGCGAGTCTGGAGTGTCGCCATCTTGGTACCAGCCAACTAGGTGGTCTCTGTCCTTGTCCCTGTTCCTGTCCCGGTTCTGGTGAGCTCGGTGCTTCAAGTCCCGGCCAGCTCCTGACCAGTTTCCCCACTCGGTTCAAGTGGAGCAAGTAGCTCTCCAAGGTAGTGAAGAAGAGTTTTCATTAAGGAGCTGGTTGATGGTTAACTGTTGTATTGTTAGTGCTTCTTGTTGTTGCTGTTATGGGCTGATTTAAGGTGGTATAGGTTGCTGTTGTTCTTGCTGTTGTTGTGACTGCTGTCCTGGTTGTGTAGAGAAGAGTGTAGATTGCTTGCTTTGTAATCTCATGGTATTAATAACTCAAAGAGAAGAGATGTTCTTTTGAATAGAGTTATGCCTATCAAGTGTTTGATGAATTGCTTCAGTGAAAGTATAGTTACATAGATGATTAGATGAGTGGCATGCTTAGTTGTTAGTTGTCTAATCCCCAGTATTAACCTTAAGACCAGATTTTCTAAAAGAAGTCTACATTGTTATCTCTTGATTGGTTGAAGCTATAAATGAATATAATGAAGTATGCAAACTACAATACCATAGTTGAGTTGGGGTGCTGTTAGTGTCCTATTTGGTGCCTGCTGTAGTTTGCATCGTATTTTATTGGAGATAAGGCATTCGTGTATGGTCCATGAAGGGATTTGTAGAAGAAGCTTGGTTTGAATTAGTTTTAGTTCTATTATGACTGCAGTGCTATAAGGTACTATTGTTATTGCTGAACTGTGTTTGTAAAGAACCAGGAGTTCATGAACTCAAAGAGTATTTTATGTGAAGTCCATTGATGCTTTCAAGTGTTTGAGACAAGGTTTAACAGAGGTGTGGGTGAGGATTTAGGCGATGATTTGTAGATAGTCTTGCAGAATTCTGTCCTGCAGAATTCTGTCCACTTCGAGGGGCTGCTGCTCCCTGCTCACTAGTCCGTTTGGGTTGTGTAATATGCCGTTGGAAAGATCTCGAGGTCTTCTTTCTAACGAGCTTTAAATGAGAGAATTTGGACTTACGCTTCAAAAGTTATGACTGATTCTTTCCAACTGCGCAGGACATCCAGAATTCTGCATATTCGTATTTTGGCTTGTAGATTATCGTATTATATTTTAGGATTGCTTGGCTATATTCATGCTTGGTAATGTAATGACTTGCTTGAGTGTTGAGCCTTAATCTCTATGGACTAGGGCCCATGATTGATTAGAAGATATTGTTAAATAGAAAGTGAAGTATTGTGGACTAGCACTTATCGTAGATATGATTGCGTTTCCTAGGGAAAGGAAAAGACAAGTCGGGGACTCCGGGAGGACCTAGTCAGACTTGAATTGCTTAGGACTTCAGGTGAGTGGACCTACTGTACATTCTTGTGTTTTATAAAGATTTATCGTGTTTCGGTTTATATTCCTCGGCTATGATTTATTCTCGGTTTTGAGAATGCTTTCGATTATTTACATCTATTGTAGATTGATGTTTTCTGCATATGACTAGCTGTAGATCATTGAGGTAGACATGAGATAGATATAGGACGTGAGCATCGATCTTTGCTTCCTGTTAGACGATCCTTGCTATGCAGATGCGGCTCCATTGAGCTAAGACCAACGTGATACCGAGTAGGGGAAAGGTTTTCTTGTTTTCAAAATGAATTTCTAGCATCAAAACCTTGTTTTAAAAATGAATTTATCTTAAAACCCTTTCCCGACTATTTGGAGTGCTCGGTACCACGAGTGAAGACCCAGATCGGGGGAAACCTCGCGGCTTCACATACAGCCCAGATCGGGGGATACCTCGCGGCTATTTATCTGAGATCTTAGCAAGTTGATCCTACAGAATTGCATTCTTATCGATAGACGCTCACATATCTAGACATCTCATGAGACATAGACAGGCATGATAGTGACTAATGACTTGTCGAGTTTTCTCGGACATTACATTAGATGATCTTCCTGATGGGGAAGATAATGCATAGACGTCCATGCTTTATTGTATTTGCTACATGTATATGAGTAGAAATTATCTTCCATATACAAGATTATATTTCTCGGATGCACAGGTCTTAGTTGACCTGACAGTAGGGGTCACATATCACTGAGCTCTGTAGCTCAGTCCCTCTTTCTTACTCACCTTGTGCAGGTAGCAGACAGAAGTGCGGGTACAGGCTAGACACGGTGAGTTGTGAGGACTCTTAGCTGGCTCTGGCGTCCCATAATTAGCTTCTATGTTGTGCACTCTGTAGATGTTGTATTCTATTTTGGAGACTAGATACAGACGTGTAGTCTGTAGAGTGTTGTATCAGTTATGACTCTCCTTTTTGGATGAGCTCCAGACTATTTTATGTTTTATTACCACTGCCTCCAGTTCATTCCGCAGGTTTTGATTTCAGTTTTGGGACAGCCTTAGGCTCGGGACACCCTCCTGAGCTGGCTGGTGTGACACGTGTCCCTATCTGGGATTGGGGTGTTACATTCATACTCTTGCCATTCATTGCTCTCTTGAGTAGGCAAGGAGGTCGAACTGACAGTGCCTTTTCCCCTCGAGATTCTACCACGTGATGCCATTTCTCTTCAGTAAGCCGAAGCAATGAAGAGAATTGTTGAGAGAATTGAAAACTTGAGAAATTAAGAGAGAATGGAGTGTTTGGTGTGAGATTGAAAGAGAGTTATGGCATAGAAAGGGAAGACTATATATAGATATATGTAAGAAAATTAAAAGAAAAAAATTATAAAAAAAAAACAAAAGAAACCAACCAATGGCTATGTCAATAAGTCATTGGTGGATATGGTCACCATTGGTGACTATAATGGGGCCCAGATTTTGGGCCCCAATTTGTCACCAACCCACCGGTTCAACCCAGCTGACTCGGTGGGTCAACCCGTCTGACCTTGCGGGTAGAACTGCTGGGTCACAGGTTTCAAATGGACACATAACCGGTCCGCTACAGTAGCGGGTCGGTTATGGTTTTCCGGCCCGACGCACCGGGTCAACTGACTCGGCGGGTTTTGCAGAACCGGTTCCGGGCCGGGCCGGGCCGGGTTAAAACCCGACCCATGCCCACCTCTAATGGAGACTAACTCCAAACCAACAATTCACGCTCAAATCAATGTATCAGTTCCGAATAGATGGTGGTGTGAGAGGACCACTGCCAGGAACCTTTTGGAAACAAGCATGCCCCTACAAATCAAGATGTTTGCTTGGTTAGCACGGGAAGACAAAATCCTCACACTGTAGAACCTGGCAAAACGAGGATGGCAAGGAGAACGAACTCACTGCTACCTCTGCGATAGGGAGGATGAAACAACTGAGCACTTACTATTCAGATGCCCTTACTCATCTGGCATTTGGGCACACTATGCCCACCTCTTGGGACATTCGGCTCCCCCATCCAAGATACAAGATCTATGGGGGAAGACCAAGTTTTCCAGACAAATGGAAAAAGGCAAGCGTATGTGTTGGGACCTAACTTCCATGGCCGTCATCCGGAACATATGGTTGGTGTGAAATCGGAGATGCTTCCAAGACAAACAACGTGTTTTCAAGGACATGGTCCAACTAACGGACTACCTCCTCCTTTCTTGGATTGAAGCAGCCCCTAAATCCAAGAAACAAAAGCTCTAGACGTTACATGCCATAGTGGAGCATAGCCTAGCAACTACCAGAGCCACGCTGGAGCCCCACCCTACGAGAAGTGACTTCAACGATGACGAAGCAAATTGAGTGTTGAATGTCTGAGGATAACCCCGCCGCACCTAGGAAAGTCTAGGGTAGCACATATTAGCGCATCCTTAAGTTTTACTTAGTTCTTGTTCCCTCGCAAGAGCTTCTATGCCCTATCGATAGGTGTATGCGCTGTGGTATATACTTAGGTTCTATCCTCTTAGGGTTCGAGTAAACCTGAATATACAGAGAGTAACACAATTGCTATGGGTACAAGTGAAGTCCCATCAAACAGGTCGACTCTCTGGTGCCAACAAAAAAGAGTCAGAAAGTCGGATCCATTAAGGATGCCCTACCAGAAGAAAAGCCGGAAAGTCGGATCCAATAAGGATGCCCTACCGAAAAAGGAAAGGGACAATACCCTGCACAAGTAAAGGAAAAGTGTGTTCGCAATAGAGATAGTTCTGAAAGGTGGAAACAATAGCTTGGCTGAACGGTTTCTGTGTCCTCCTAGTAGAAAGGGTTGAAAGACCTACCTTTGCAAGATCAACCCGCTAATCGTATTCCACTTCGCATGCACCCATCCACATGGCATAGAATTCTCATGGGGGAACGCTCTTAGTAAAACGTTGGTCTGCGATAGTAATGGCTATCGGGGATGAGTACTTGCATCCAGGGTTATTCTCCCCACTCAAACTGCTCAGTCTTGCCAATTGTACCACAATGGTGTTTATCATTATCAACACTATTTGTAATCATGGTTCAACTAAGAACCTTTTGATAATTAATGAATGTGGTTTATCCACCTTTATCAAAAAAATAAAAAAATAAAAAAGAATGCTATATATGTAATTGAAGCAATAGTTTTGATCTAACCACTACATGTGAAAATGGAAGGCCTATACAATGATTGGCCACAAAAGTCATCACCTTCTCCTTTTTAGTTTTCTTATACTCAAGGACATTTAAGTCAGTGGTCTGAGTCAAGACATAAATGCCATAGTTTGTACTTAAGAGATTGTTATACTAATCTTCAAGAGTTGAAAAGATCCTCATCTATTTCTGAACTTCAACTCCTCAAAGAGTTCAAATGCAAAACAAGTTCAGACCTTCAGAGCAAATTCATAGATCTTAAAGCTGAAAACAATAGTTATTCAATCAAAGATGAGTATACTTGTTTCTTTCTCAGGTTAATTTGGATCGATGTCCACTAATCAAAAGATCTAGAGATAGGATTACTTGTTTCTTTCTCAGATTAATTTGGATGTGAATTCTAGTTATATAACACCGAAGCAAAGAAGTTGAAAACAATATTCATTCAATCAAGAGGAGAAAAATCTAAATTAAAAGAATTATATATTGTCACATTTTACTCTCAAATTCGAAAAGATTTTCATTATAATTAAATGTAATAGTTCCAAATTTAATTTTGTCTCATTGAATGGCTCATGATCACAAAATATATATTATAATTCAAGTATTATCTATTTCTGAACATCTTCCAAGTATTCAGACATATACATTATATCATTCACTGGTTACATTAGACATTTGATTTATTTAAATTATTCACTTGAATATTAGACTTGCAACCAGCACTTCAACCGGAAGAAAATAAGTTATTTTTAGCCGAAAAGTGCCAACCCACAAATTCACTGATACTTTTCTACCTATTTTCTGAAATAAACTTAATGGCGGATCAATATTTCCTCCACTAATTTTCATCAAAGAAAACCTTATTAGCGGCGGATTTTGTAATCCACCACTAATTTCTATCAAAAAAACCAATTTAGTGGCATATTATCTAGTTCACCACTAATTTCTATCAGAAAAACACTAATTAGCTGTTGATTCTCTGATCTGTAGCTAATTTGTATTGCAATGCCAACTATTTTTTGTAGCGATCGAGCAGAAACTTTTGGAATCAATAGAATTATGGAATTTTAAGACGTATTGTATTATACATTGTCTCTAAGGTGTAAATTGTCCCCACTATGAACAAATTGTTGGAGGTTTCTCGCAAACCACCTCTAAGATACATCAAAGCCACCAAATCTTTTTTTTTTTTTTTTTGATAAAAAGTAGATAAACCACTTTCATTAAGATAAGATAGCAATTCTTAGAAGAAAGGTACAGATTCATTGAACTCAGAACATAGATACATGAGATTTGTGGCCCTTAGAGAGTGACGAGCACATCATTCCTATTGTGTTGTCTCTACATCTTCAAAGTTAGCGTCTGGTGGTTGTTGGGGGTCCTCTTTCCTAGTGAACGTCAGGCTTCGCTGAACAATTGACTCCATTGTTAGAAGCTTTAGCCTCTTGGTCGCATGACTTGCATCGAACCAAATAAGAATGAGGAAATAAATATTACGGATTAGTTTCGTATAACTATAGTGTTTATTGTGGAAACATCTCTTATTCCTCTCCAACCATACGCTCTAAGTGATGGCCATCACTGTTAGGTTCCAACCAACACGAACATCTTTCTCCAATTTGGAGAAAGTGGCTTCCCCCCCATAGATCTAGTATTGTGGAGGGTTTGCCATTTAATCCAAATAGGTTGTAGAAGTGGTCCCAAATCACGTTTGTATCGGGATAATGGATGATTAGATGTGTAGTTTTCTAATCAGCTTGGTTGCATTGGTAGCATAAGGTTCTGTCTTTTTTTCATTTCCTTTTAGCAAGGTTTTCAATGGTAAGGATCTTGTCATTCCATGGACATTAATTTTGAAGTTCCCCCTAGAATTTAGGAGATTTAAAGAAGATTTGGAGAGAATTAAAATAATTGTTATTTTCCTTTTGAATACTCTTATTTCCAATCTCATGTCTATATTTATATGTAGTGGATGATTGCTTTAAAAGAATGATCTTTGATTTCTTGCAACCATTTGTCTGATAGTGACAACCAAATGAACAATTGTGATCTTCTCCTTGGGAGTTAAAAATAAAGTAAAAGGTTATTTTATAAGAGGTTCAATGATTTACACAATCTTTTCTAATCACAACTCAACTTATTAATATTATAAATCATCTAACATGTTTTACACATAATTCTCTTCTTCTCTTAGATGTCATTTGTTGAAATGAAACTCAACAAAATTTGCAGGAAGAGTTGGTTAAAGTCACGGATAGTCAAGTATAGTTTTTTTTTTATATATATAAAACCATCAAATCAAGGGATATATATATACTTCTAATTAAGCTTTCACTTCTGCTTATTCAATTTGAACATTGACTTTGGCACCCATATACATTTCTTTAGATTCATAATTAAAACAAACAATTAGGTTCATTAGGTTCATGTATTATGCCTGGTTTAATCTCCAACATCATTTTCAAGGTTTCCAGAAGATGGTAACAGTATTGGCATAGCATGCAATGTAATTGCAGCAATAGATTTGATGTAACCACTACATGTGGAAATGGATGGTCTATGCAAATGATTGGCATAGCATGCAATGTAATTGAAGGTCCATACAATGCGGCAATAGCATGCAATGTCTTCCAGAAGATGGTAATAGTTTTGGCATAGAATGCTATATATGTAATTGCAGCAATAGTTTTGATCTAACCACTACATGTGGAAATGGAAGGTCTATACAATGATTGGCCACAAAAGTCATCACCTTCTCCTTTTTATTTTTCTTATACTCAAGAAGGACATTTAAGTCAGTGGTCTGAGTCAAGACATAAATGCCATAGTTTGTACTTAAGAGATTGTTATACTAATCTTCAAGAGTTGAAAAGATCCTCATCTGTTTCTGAACTTCAACTCCTCAAAGAGTTCAAATGCAAGAAGTTCAGACCTTCAGAGCAAATTCATAGATCTTAAAGCTGAAAACAATAGTCATTCAAACAAAGATGAGTATACTTGTTTCTTTCTCAAGTTAATTTGGATCGATGTCCAAGAATCAAAAGATCTAGAGGTAGGATTACTTTTTTCTTTCTCAGATTAATTTGGATGTGAATTCTAGTTATATAACACCGAAGCAAATAAGTTGAAAACAATATTCATTCAATCAAGAGGAGAAAAATATTAATTAAAACAAGCCTGTATCGATCCCCTTTCGGTTTCAGTGAAAGATGAGTATAGTGGTGAATAATAATTTGTACTTTGTTTAAGTCCTCTATATATGTTAGTAAAGCATGCATCAATCTAGATTGTTGGTAAGTGTAAATTATATGCATATAAAACCCTTTCGGCTTAATGATTATCACAACATTCGATCTATTGTATAACATGCAACAGATAATATAGAGCTGTGATACAACACATGAAGGAAAGCAAGTAAACATGTATATGAAGCTTAATTATAATGCATTAGATACTAATAGATTATATAGATCTATGCTTAACATTGTGCCGAAAGCATCAATTTTATTTGAATCTAGTCTCGCTGATGATTTAAGCTGAGAAACCTTTCTCCATGACTGTAATACAATGAAATTCGAGACTATGGAAATCAAGGTCAGGTGAATTAGGTCTTCAAGTTTGAAATTCTAAACTATAAAATAGACATGTTAAACAATGGCTAAGATTCAATGACCCCGGTTAGTTCACAGGCAAGGAGTAGAAATCTAGTCAATGTCATCAAGTCTTTCTAATATTCATATCCTCTAACTGACAAAAGATTAAACAACAGAAATCTAAAGAAATTCAATACAAACAATTACTTTTTAATCAACTACTTAATTAACAACAAGATTTCACCAAAGTCTCTACTCATATGGTGAGATCAGGGAATACTACTGCATATCACTCTTGCATGTTCTTGATCACCATCATGTGGTTTTGGGACTTTCTCAATATATCAAGCCTTTCCTGATTTGAAGAAGTGTTCAAGGAGAGGGATAAGCCAATGTCCACTTCCTCTTCCTCCCATTGCCCTTGTCTTTTCTCTTGCATTGGTGCAATGCTAAGTGATAGATTTAAATCTTGACTTGCTGAGGCTCTCTCATGCAAATGAGAACATATGATCTCTCTGTGTTCATGGAGCAATTCCAAGTCCTCTGATGCCTCACCGAGTTCACGGCCTCTATCTCGACCATATAGACCGGCACTTTCTGTATAACAGTTTTGATTATAACTTATCGCTTCTCCAAGGTACCGGTCCATCCCCGGAAATCTGTAGCTGATCCACAGATGACTTTTTATATAACCATAAGAACTACAAATTAATGCTAGTAATTAGCTAACTATATTAATGTACCTGATGGAACTCCTTTGAAGTTGGCTGAGATTGTACATATGATACTGATCATCATTTCCCTCTCCGTAACTCCTTTGCTTCGGTGTTATAACTAGAATTCATATCCAAATTAATCTGAGAAAGAAACAAGTAATCCTATATATCTCTATTTCTTTTGATTCATGAAGTACCAAACTAGTATTTGAAGCTTACTTTGGTCAGTAACATCCATCCTTTTGCTCCTATACATCTGGTAACAAAAAATAAACACCCTTGTCAATTGAATCATAAGATCAAATTAAAACAATGAAAGTCATATATTTGTATTGATTCAAGCTTACTTGTAAATGACTTTTGACATGAGAGATGCTAAGGCCTGGGACATTCATCAATTGTAGGACTAGTTTGGGAGTAGCTCCTGATTGAATTCAATCAAATTTAAAATTAGAAATGGAAACTTGATAAAAATTAATCCCAAGTGCAATTGAGCATCAAATGAAAGGATGAACTCACTGTCTTGGCCACCGAGCCGCTCGACAGCTTGAACGAAGCAAAGATGGAGCTCTGGCGACCACCGTAGTCTAGGAGTCTTTGATCGGACGTATTGCCTTACAGACCCAGAGCTCATCTTCTTTTCACTCTCTTCTACAGTGATATTGCTTGAACTAGCTCCATATCTAGGATTCTCATCATCTTCATCCTCATCCTCATCCTTGTTAGAGTCATCATATGGAGAATTCTCGGAACAATTACTTCTTCCCATAAATATATCCTTCTTCTTCTCCCAAACAGGATACCGAATTTATATATATGTTTATAAATATCTAACCCTCTTCCTCTTCAATAATCAGGCCCCCATCATATCAGTACATCTCTTCTGAGATTGGTTGTTTGGAAGAAAAAAGATAGAAGCTGCAAAAACCCTAACCCTAGCTAGCAATACAACTCTCTCTCTCTCTCTCTCTCTCTCTCTCTCTCTCTCTCTCTTAGAGTATGAACAGAGTCTCTATGTATGTATGCATGCATGGGCTAGTGTTGGTGTTATGTTTTGCTAATGGATACAATGATTCCATCATGGAGGTGGTCAGACTCAGATGGATGGTTGTGAAAGAAACATAGAAAAGGAGAGAAAAAGAGAAAAGGTATGAGAGAGAGAGAGAGAGAGAGAGAGAGCGGTGGAGAACTATGTATGTGTGTTTTGTTTGAGGATCACGTTGCTGACTGTTTGATGTAAGCTGTCGGTGATGCCGCCCCAAAGCTTAGATAAATGCACCACCTTCCTTGATATTCACGGACTCTCCTGCCTTGCCTGCCTACCAATTTTACACTTACCCCCCCGTAATTTAGATAGTTTTTTTTAATAAGGTGACAAGCACCCTTGGGATTAGGAATAACTTTTGAAAAGTTTTGAATTTTTTGGGGGGAAATTTTAAAGTAAAGATATTAATGATAAGATAGTGATGTCATTTATCATTTGGTGGGTTTTATGTTTAAATCTTAATTAATAATTTTGGCGGGAAAATTTTTTTTATGGGGAATTGTGTTGGGGTTATCCCTTGGGGATAACCCCCAATCAAACATGAGCAGGATTTGAAGGACGTGTACAGGTTCGGCAGCTCACACATGGAACAGTTCCGTATGCCCGTAGGTTTAAACGGGTTTGGCAGCTCACGCGTAATCCAAGCCCCAACACCCTCACCTTGCAATAGAGAGGATTCAATCCTGAGTCATCCGCGGGAGAATCACATCTTTTAACAAGGGACATGATAGCAATAGGTCATTGTGACAGTTGGTGATTTAGATAGTTTTCATAGGATGGAATTTGGGGTTAATTACTTTCCAATGAGCTTATTTACAATTGTATCATAGTAACTAAAAAAGATTAGTTTGTTCGGTATAAAATGGGACTTGAATTAAATTGCTGGAAATCTAAAATGAATTACACTGCATGGTAATTAATTGGGTATCAGAAGTCAATCTCATGTAAATGCCATTCTGATTCAGCCTAGCAACCGATAACTTTTATATTCATCACTATATCCAACAGCTCTATCCAACAGTCCTACTGTTGGAACATGTAGAGTTTGGCTTCAAATTCAACACAAATGATATCATTTATCTGTTATAGTATTGAAGTTTTTGGCAAATAACACTAGTATAGCTCCATTTATATGGTATTATATTGAATAACGAGCTAGTTAGACTCAAATATTCAGAGTTATAATTATTCTTTAGATTGCATAATTGATTCTTTCTGTGATTCACTATGAGTTCATTAAGAGTCAGAATTTGCTTACCTGATGTGATGTTTATATAGACCATAATGCTAGGTTTAGGTCATGTTCTTATAAATGATGATCATTTTCATCGTTGAAGTTAGGCATGTATTGCAATCAAAAAACTATTCAGCCTATTTGCCAACTCTAACTCAGGAATTCCCAACGAATCAACCATAATAATGAAGAGAAATGCTACTCGTCATGACAAAACGACACAAAACAGTGACATGAAACCATTGGATGTGCCTTGTGATGGATGTGTTGATGATCCTGAGGCATATCTAATGATTCATGCTACTGTTTCGTGTTGTTTTCGTCGGACTGTATAGTATGTTGGAATAATTGTCAGGAAAACACGAAGAAAAGATATAGTGAAGATTAAAAGAACTTATCTCCGAGAACCGAGATGAGAGGCATGTCTAAAGACGCTGCTTTTAGAGAAGAATTATGCCCCCCTCACGCACAGGGACTTACTGGCACTCTTCTCCCAAGATTCAAAGTACCCCTTCTCTTTCTCAGACCCCTTCCCTTGGTGCGCGCTGGCCGGGGTGTCGAATCTGCTCGATTTCTTTAGTATCGCTAAAAGAAAGCGGTACTAAAGAAAACGTTTGAGCGGGATTATACCATGCATCAAAAGTAGGTACCTTGTGGGTTTGAACCTCTTCCTAGTGACAATCAATTTTTGCCCATACAAGTCCGAAGTGAACTATGTCTTGAACTTGGACTCTTAATGCATAGACAATCACTAAAAGCACACACAGTACAGACTTGAGCAGAATTTTAAACGGGTTCGTGTTTTCCGGTCATGCACGATTATCTTATTTCATGAGTGCTCGTAGGATTAAGCCAACTCCCAGAGACTGCGACCCCACAGTCCCACTCACATAGGTTAGACCTCCAAGGGTTACTGCAACAGAACTAAGCCTACACTTATGCCTCCGTCTAATTAAGAGTAACACTCATCCTAGTCGTAGTAGTAATAAGCACTCACACCATAGAGAGAGGCTCAAAGTTTTATTAGTACTTTTACAACTGTTTAATCGACTTGTTTCTACTCATTGAACTTTCAGGAAAGGTTGTTCCAATCAAGAGAGTTGGGTTCCCATCGACGACAATATATTTGTGAAATCCAAGATTTCTTTTAATAAATGGATTTTTATAATTTTGGTGGTTGAATTAATTTTCCCCAAAAACATAAATTATTTGAAAAAAGGAAGGTTTTATAGTTAAAAACCCTAGTTGGGTTTAGTTATTAAAACCAAGGGTATTTTGGTAATTTAGAATGTTTGAAGAACATGAAGGGAACAAGTAAATAAACATTAGTTTATTTAGTCATTTGATTCATTTAATTAAAGGAATGTCCAAGTTTGGAATTCCTTGGATTTAATTAAATAAAAGTGAATGATTGGTTTTAATTGTGATTACCAAGGGTACTTTGGTAATTAAGTAAGAATGGGAAACTTGGAAAGAAATAAGTAAATATATGGAATAAAGGTCTATGAGAATAGATTGGTAATCGATTTAATGGAAAATTATAAATTTAGAATTATTGTAATTGATTAAGAAAAGAGGGACTGGGACCTCGACCACAGGAATCATGGTGGTGGAATGAAGAGGTTCAAAAGGCTATTAAAGAGAAAAGATATTGGTATAAGAAATTACCTACAGCTGAGGATGGAGAAGTCTTTGAAAAGTATAAAAAGACAAAAAAGAGGCCAAGAAAGCGGTTAGCGAGGCCCGAGGTAAATCTCTAGCTGATTTATACCAAAAGTTAGAGACACGAGAAGGGGAAAATGAAGTATACAAGATAGCAAGGCTAAGAGATAAAAAAGGGAAAGACTTAAACCAAATAAAGTGCATTAAGGATGAGGCTCAACAGGTCTTGACAGGAGATAAGGAAATCAAGGAGAGATGGAGAAACTACTTTGATCACTTGTTCAATGCAAGTCATGAGGATAACTTCTGATTTTATGTATCTACGATAAAAAAGAACTTTAGCTATACACGTAAGATCAGGCCTAGTGAAGTCAAGGAGGCACTGGGAAAAATGAAGGCTGGAAAAGCCTGTGGCCCAGATGGTATCCCGATTGAAGTTTGGAAGTGCCTTGGAGAAGTGGGGGTAGAGTGGTTAACCAAACTTTTTAACTCTATCCTAAAAGGGGGGAAAATGCCAGACGACTGGAGAAAGAGAATTTTGGTTCCTATTTATAAGAATAAGGGAGATATTCAAAATTGCACCAACTACCGTGGTATTAAGTTAATGAGTCATACGATGAAACTCTGGGAGAGAGTAATAGAGCATCGACTCAGGTATATCATGAAGGTGTCAGAAAACCAATTTGGTTTTATGCCAGGTAGATCTACAACAGAAGTCATTTTCCTATTAAGAAACTTGATGAAGATCTACAGAGAAAAGAAGAAGGATCTCCATATGGTTTTTATTGACCTAGAGAAAGCATATGATAGGGTACCAAGACAAGTCCTTTGGTCGGTATTGGAGAGGAAAAACATTCATGTAAAATATATAAATATTATTAAGGATATGTATGAGGGAGCGGTTACAAGTGTGAGAACAGTAGGAGGCGATACGGAGGAGTTTCCTATAACAGTGGGTCTACATCAGGGATCGGCCTTAAACCCATACTTGTTTACCCTAGTAATGGATGAATTAACTAGTTATATCCAAGATGACATCCCATGGTGTATGTTGTTTGCAGATGATGTTGTTCTAGTGGATGAGACTAGAGATGGAGTAAATCAAAAGCTAGAATTATGGAGAAACACTTTAGAAAGTAAAGGCTTTAGGTTAAGTAGAAGTAAGACAGAACATATGCACTGTAATTTTAGTCTAAGTAGGAGAGATGAAGGAGAAGTGAAACTAGGGGGGTGGTAGTGCCTAAGGTTAATAATTTTAGGTATTAAGGTTTCATTTTCCAGGATGATGGGATGATAGATGAAGATGTAACCCATAAAATCAAAGCAGGATGGTTGAAATGGAGAAGTGTCACGGGGGTGTTATGTGATAAAAAGATGCCTAACAAAATAAAGGGAAAATTTTATAGGACGACAGTTAGACCGGTCATGCTATACGGGAGCGAATGTTGGGCAACTAAAGTTCAACATATGCATAAGATGAATGTGGCCGAAATGAGGATGTTAAGATGGATGAGTGGTTATACAAGATTGGACAAGTTAGAAATGAACACATCCGACAGAAGGTGCATGTTGCACCAATTGAAGATAAAATACGAGAAGGGTGTTTAAGATGGTTTGGCAACGTACGCAGGAGACCCCCAGGTGCTCCAATTTGAAAATGTGATAGTTTAGTTGTAGAAGGTAAGAAGAGGGGTAGAGGTAGGCCTAGGATTATGTGGAGAGAAGTGGTGTCTAAGGACCTACGTATGTTAGATATTGAGCCAGATCTTACTTTTGACAAAGCGACATGGAGACAAAGAATTCATATAACCGACCCCGCCTAGTATAGGATTACCGATAAGTCGGCTAAAGGTTTTCCTTCATTAGCTTAGCTTTGTTTGTAGGGATACTGTTATGCTTCTAACATCCCAATCTCTCATAGAAATTATCTGTTGTTATTATTATTTATTTATGTATTTTTATTTTTAATTTTATTTCATTTTATTTCATTTCATTTAATTTTATTTTTATTTCATATTTGAGAGTGACATGAAAACAGAGAATCCATATAGCCGACCTCATCTAGTATGGGATTAAGGCTTAGTTGTTGTTGTTGTTTTGATTAAGAAAAGAGGGAATAATTTATTTAAATTCCTAAATTAAAATTATTGGGTCTGATAGGGATCTGGTCGTAATTTCAAGAATGTTGGAGGACTTAAAGTGCATTTCATTCTCTCAAGTCAGGGATCTTTTTGAAAAACATAAAATGTGGAGGACTGGAATGAAATTCCCTCCCTCTCACAAGGCTGGGAGTATTCACTAATTAACAGGGTTTCGAGGGGCTTTTTACTAAGATGGCGTGGAAGCCATGCACGATCATCACGATAGCCATTCAACGTCCAATATCTAAAACACCAATCTTGGTACTTGATCTAGCGGTGTACGAAGCTTCATCGAGGCTAAGCGCATGAAGATAGTCTGATCACGCACTCAGCCTTCTCTTCTCCTCCAGCACCAGCGCGCGCTTCTATCCTAGTTCACCGCGTTTTGAAATCGGCCAAAGATGGAAAGAAGATAGTGATATCGCACACCCGATCTTCAATCAAGGGGATTGCGATCTTCTCCTTTCTCGCCCACAGCGCTCTATAAAAGTTGGGCGTGAGGGAACCCTAACGCGCCGTCTTGGAGGAACTCGGTCATCATCGATAACGCACCTTCATACTTTCTGATGAGTACTCCGTCCTTGTGACTTCGTGTGAAGTTTTTCTCTGATTATCAAACAGACTTTGATAGGGTACTCTGTGAATGAATTGGTTCATGCAAGGGTTCATTAGATGAGAGATTTATTTTTCTTGTTCTGTCACAGCACGGGCTATAACATTGTGTTGTCGCGCGAGCCCTGTTTTTATTTTGTATGTTTTGAGAGAGGTGGATCCCTCTATATTTATAGCCTCTTTATCTCACATGAAGAAGGATATCTATCATAATATTATTCAAACACAATTAGGATCACTACTAAGTTTGGATATGATTAGTTCTAAGTTTGAATATTATTATTTGTCAAAAAGATAAAATCAAATCCATAAAATATTATTCAAAATTTAAAACAAAATAAAGGAAATTTATCCATAATTTCCAACATAGTATCACTTAATCATGAAGGGAATTGGTGCAAGAAGCTTCACATCAAGCATACACATGAGTGCATTCCTCACAATTAGCATCATCCATACAATACACTAGAAGGGGACAAAGTTGGTAAATAAGATCATATATATTAGTATAGTATAATTTTTATTGGCATTAAAATTAAATATTATTATGGAGGAGGAAATCTTAAAGCACAAGTGGTATATTTACATAAGCCTAAGTAGAGATCTAATCATCCTTTACCCATTTCATCATTCAATGGTGGAGATCATTCCTCCAGAGAGCTCTAGAAAGCCTTAAAGGCTCCAGAGTGCTCCAACAGCCATAAGTACCCATGACCTACCTAGCGTTTGAGCTGGGTCTAAGTTGGCACTTTCTTAGTGTCCAAGTAATCTCTAACTGCTTAATCATCCAACTACCTGGAGCTCACTATAAAAGGGACCTCTCCAGTTGTCTTCAAGCAATCTAAACATTCGGTATGCTATTGACTCTATAGAGATTGATCGATAAACAAGCACCTCTCTCTCTCTCTCTCTCTCTCTCTCTCTCTCTCTCTCTCTCTCTCGCTCTCTCCCCGTTCTCTACTCTCCTTCTAACTCTCCCCTATTTTTGGTGCTCTCTTTAACTTGATATATCGTTGGAGGCTACCCCGGGGCACAAGCACTCAGACCTCCTCTCCTTGCAGATCGCTTCTTCTTCGTGACGAGATACTTGAAGGCCTAAGCCCTTGAATATCCACAAATCCTGCAAACAAGGAGCCAGTCAAAGTAGCAGATTCGAGGAGGTGTCTTTGCAACTGATCTTTCCCTAAATTTCTCCATCAACCCAACGCTCTGCTACATATACTCTACAACCTAAGGCCTAAACACGTATCGAAAGAGAAGCGGAAGCCACCTCATATGCGAGAAGGTTGGGATCACCCTGACCTCAAGCTCAGACTGAGGAATCCCCAAAACCTCGGCACAAGAATAACATACCCAAGAGACTAGGGAATGATCAAGGTACGTTTCTCGCACCACCTCTTCATTTATTTCCGAGATTTTGGAGACATCACTCCCCTTCAGATTCAGGTTGTCATCTATTGAATCTTATAATGACACCTCAGATCTGGTTGATCATATGGAATCTTTTAAAGTGGCTATACTACTCTATGGAGTGCTTAGAGATATTATCTGCAGAGCCTTTTCGGGTACCCTTCATAGGTCAACACATATGTGGTTCACTGCTTTGAAGAGCTGAGTGTGCTCTTTGTAGCTCATTTCATCAGCAACAAGAAGCAGAGGGAGACCTCAGCTATACTGATGAGGATTAGATAGCATGAAGGGGAAAGTCTTCGCGACTACATCCACCATTTTAACTTGGGAATGCTGGAGATACCTAACCTCGGCCAAACTTTATGTGTTGTTGGAAGGGTTACGTAAGTCGCTCTTCTAATTTTCTATCTCCAAGAAGCAGCTACAAGATCTTACAAATCTCCTCTTCAGAGCTTTCCTTCATTGTTGAAAATTCTTCTCAGTAATCCACAATGATGGTGAATTTCTTAAACATCAAATGCCCTACCACCTAAAACGTAATATTGGGTAGGCCTAGCCTAAATTCCTTGAGGGTTTCAATCTCAACCTACTATTTACTAATGAAGTTTCCAACCAAGATAGGTTGTGGAATACTTAAAGGCGATCAACCTACTGCTTGCCAATGTTATGTCGGTTTCTTACGGTGAAAGATGCAAGAATCTTCAACTAGCTAAGACCCCGAAGGAGACAAGAATGGGGTAGACAAAGAAACCGGCTCCTATGAAAGAGTCGACCATATGAAAACATGTTCCCCAAGGAAGCAATTACTGGCAAATCATATATTGTAAAGAAAACTGTCTAACCTGACATGTACAGGCTGACAAATGTTGGGGCAAGATCCCTTACAAAGACTACCTCATAAGGAACATTTTGATGCATTATTGCCAAAAATTACAATAAAATTGTTTCTTTTCCATTATCAATGCTCAAATACAGTAAATCATTGGACGTCTCTACATATGGAGCCTAATAGTGTGGTTATCACTACTTGTATCAAAGTCCCTGATCAAATCAATGCCAAGCAAATAGGCCATCACTGCTTTTTCCAAAAGTCACCAAATGACTCGAATGTAAATACATCGATCACAGCATAATTAAAGTCTTCGCCAAAATGCAAAGTCGAGTAGCCTAACCTCTACATACTCGCACTAGAAAGTCTGACTAATTTAGAAATGAACCAAAATTACTGCTTGATCAAAGTCTCCATTTAGAGATAAATAAATGTAATTTCAGCTACTCATATTAAGTTTCCATTTAAAATTGGAACAAAATGAGTCATCTATCATATGCTTCTGAATAACTCAAAGCTGAGCAATATAATTGTCGTTGCTCGTATCTCAAGTCTCTACCAATCCCAGAGCCGAACAGTTTGGAGTTGTTATTGCTCACTCTCAAAGTCTCCACATAATTTGGAGCGGAGTATAACCGGTCACTTCGAGAAAGCCTCCACCTTATCTGAGCCAAGCATGTAATTTGTTACTGCTTGAGCAAGTCCATTCTTAAGACTTAGATTCAATTCTTAGGGATTGGATTACCCATGCCCTGTTATCATGGCGTATAAGGATTGATTGATAAAACCCTCTAAACTCCCCTAAATTAGGTCTTCTAAGATTAGATCGCCTTTAATCACTCCTCGGGAATGCTAAGGCTTACAGTTAAAATCTCAAAGATCTCAACATGTCTGACTTCTTCTATGGTCAGCTCTCTTAGCCGGGTCTGAAATACCCTTCTCTGGACTAGATATCTCTATTGAATTCAATCCTAAGGGGTCAGGTCACACTCATCCTCTTTTTAAGGCACACTGATATTGATTGTTAAAACCCTTAGGACTTTGACTCAGATTCCGTCAGTGGAGGAACTGGTCATACCCGTACCCTTTTAGGGCACGCTGATGCAGACCACTAAAACCTCTCCAACCGTGACTAGAACAGCCTTTTCTGGGCGCCCTTTTCGGTTCAGAGCGCCCTCTTTGGGACCAGATTCACTCGCCTGGGATCAGGTCGCACCCATCCCCTCTTCATAGCACGCTGATGCAGAGTGCTAAAACCCCGCCGACTTCAACTCGAATGACCCTTTTTAGGGTGCCCTTTTCAGGACCCAGGTAACCAGCTCTTTTCAAAGCACTTTCTTCATGGAAAGATGATTCCTTTGTGGACCAAGGAGAAAGAGTTAGAAGAAAAAATAACAGTCCTTCCTTGCCTAAGGCAAGTGTTGGGCGCATATAAAGAGCTCTCACGCAAGCGTGTGTGTAGTTGAAAGTAATAGTTGATGAAATCGAGTGTCAAGTCCACAGAGAAAAGGGAAACTAGTCTAAGTACTAGCCTTATCTCAACTCTAATTAAGTTCATTCAATCAACGATAAAAGGGTTTTGTTCCTAATATAGAAAGAAAAATTAAAAGAAGGCAAGGAGCAAGTCTTGGTTAGAATATTGGGGGAAAACTCTGTGGGTAGATGCTAGGGTTTATATATGTTTCCTTGACATGTTTAAGATAATCAAGCTTGGTTCTAGGGATCTTAATGCTATGCATTAATAAGATTCATGCCATTGAATGAATACTCCCAAATCTCACCATATTTCTTGCAATGACACTAGGAATTATATGACCCTAATACCTACCTCAACCATGGGTCTACTAAACTTGTCACTTTGTAACTTGCACCACCTTTCTCCTATTTTCATGAGGAGAAGGTAAGGATTTACCATCTCTTTCGATTGAATGATTTAAGGGATACAGGCATACAAAATCATAAAGTCTCACATAGTGAACTCAGACCAGCCCTTCTCCCATTTTCTTGAGGATAAAAGTAAGATTTGTTACCTTCTTTCAATCAGATGGTTAAATGGGTATGATCACACAAACACATTCATAACAACAACAATTCACATAAATCAAAGCATCAATTGATATTCATGTCAAGTAGACATACACGCCCTAGAGATGGAAACTTAGCTCCTATCCATGAAGTTTCATACAAGATCTATCACAACATACAAGGAATCCATGAGAAATCAAGTACAAGCAAGAAAGCATTCAAAATAAGACGTGGAATAGACTTTCTCTTTTGTGTAGATGATGAAGCTCAAGCCTTGCCCCTGCTGAGAGTTTCCCCCTCCTTGAGGCGCTGACAAGATCCCTAACCCTCGCCAAGAAGAGATCAGTTGCTAGGACTAAAGAGATGACACCCAGACCCTGAGACTATATTGTTACCCTATGATCAGTGCAAAACTGCAAGTGCACAGTATCGTAGTTTTATAGTAAAGTGATGAGAAGAGTATCGTCCTCAGGGATTGGTGGCTTACTTCAGACAAATACGGAAAGTATACTAATCTTGATTTTATCTAGCGAAGTCACTAAGATTTCTTTTTGTGATTGCAATTTAAAATGTGAAAAGGAAAAGAGAATTGTTGTTGAAGATCAATTTAATCAGAAGAAAATTTCTAGGAAATCGATTTCACCTAACCCCTTACTGTGCTTGACTCATCCAACTATTTGAATTTAGTTCTCTCTATTTGTTAGCAAATCCTTTAATTTATCTAAAAGCCTCTTTCGACAGTCAATTAGATATATTATTGTTCATCATTTTACATAAGAGTATGCAAATAAATGAAAAAAGAAACATTAAGTCCAAGGATGTTAATACTACATAGGCTCATACAAGTCTTTCGATCTCTATATTTACCTATGCTGACATATCCAAGATCTATCCTATGATTCCCTCTTTCGATAGCAAATAACAAGATTAAAATCATCTAATTAATGGCCAGTTAATTAGAAGCAATAAGCTCAGAATAAATCAGACAAACAGGAAAAAGAATTATTTTGAAATAGCATAGAAAAATCAAGCATAGCTTGGAACTAGATTACATCGTTTTCCTAGAATAAAGAAAATTTAGCTCATGCTGAAAATTAAATTCAACAAAAACGAATTCATCATAATTTTTCTGAGAATAATGGAAGGAAAAATGAACAAAAAATTGCTTCTCACGGTCGCACACCCTTCGTCTTCAATCTCCTCCTTTTCCTTTCTGTCCGCTAAACTTCCTCAAGAAAAAAAAAAAGAATTCAATCCCCGCAAATCCGCTACTCCTCTGTAAAATCAAAAGTGATAGGCTTTAGGACCTCCGTTTCTTGTGTGAAGACCCAGTCAAAATCATCAGTGTTTTCTTCAAACCATGGGCCCACCTCCATTCCACGTGCAAGACTAACTCAAAGTTATGATTTGCCTCTTTTTCAAACTAAAAAGCCCAGCTTCCAAGTGTTTTAATAAATAGGGCCCATGTGTATTTCCTTTGACCAAGTCAAACTTCCATATGTTTAGAACTTCATTTTCTTCAAATCCGAAATACAATTTAAATAACAACAATGAAGTCTCAAAACAACAAAAATAAATTAATTAATACTAAGGTTTAAATTTAAAGAGTGGTAAAATATACAAAATTTCGCAAGTCATCAAACACCCCCAAACTTAAAACTTTGGTTGTCCTCAAACAAAAATAAAGGACCACTATAGAGAAGTATCAGCATTCACCAAGCCATGATGTGAATTTAGATTTCATCACTAATATCTTACTCTTCTAACATCAAAGATAGCAGGAAAATCAACCAAAAATTTAGCAATTTGTCAAGCAAGAGGTAAGCATTTACTTAAACCTAAAGCTAAGACCTTGAATGTGTGTGTGTGTGATATAGTCAATTTAACCTCAATCCACTTGTAAACTCAGATAAAAGTAGAACAACTAAAATCAAAAGAATTCTCTCAAAACTTAGCTCTAGAAATCCAATTTCTAGAAATCCTCTCCACTAATATAATCAACACCAAAATCAGAGATCAAAAGGTCTTTAATAAGGTTGTAATGATAGGCTACAGGATGAGGGCTAAATGGATATATGAAATCCAAGCAAACTGGGAAAATACTTGGTGGAAAGAACAATAAAAGAGATATCCATATGATTCAAACCATAGCTCTTTCTCAACTGTATACTCATACTGGTGACATTATTGTTGCTGTAATCAATGAAGCAATGCCAACTACACCTTTAACAAAATCTCAAGTGATACTCACTCCACTTATGTATTTATTTATTTATTGTTTTCACACTTTGACCAAAGAGAGCAAACATAATATGGATAATTTTCTGTGAACTAACTTTCTCTTTAAATGTACATTCCACCAAAGTATTCTCTCAACTGTAAAAGATAGGTTCATATTATTTTAAGGCTCAAAACTGGAATGGTTTATATAGTTGAAAGAAAGAAAATAAAGGCCTATGTAAAATAAGGCTCAAGGGGGTTAACAATGGAAATTCATCATGCAATGATGGCATGATACTTAGGATAGATGGAAAGCTTTTTGGTATAACAAAGAAGTGCCTAAATCATTTCAACAATATTTGGTATCAACTATGATTTCGCCTCAAGGATCCATCAACAGATTCTAGAGAAAAGAAAGATTGAATTTCTCTTGGCCTGGTTAATTCAACTTCTTCTTCTTATAAGCAAAATGGAATAAAGAAAAAATGACTATGTGCTTAATTATGTTCAAGGTCAAAGATTTAAGTCAAAGTATTCACAAAACTCTACCTGACATAACAGAAATTTTTGAAAATTTTCTCCATCCTATCCTCAATCACAAATTTCAGAGTCATAGTGAATTCAATCATACTCAAAATCATGCTTGGTAAGAGTGTCAAACAACTCAAGACTTAAAAATAAATAACAATTAAGAAGACATATTAACTTTTGGAATTTACTCCCCCAAACTTAAACTAAACAATGTCCTCATTGTAATTCAAAAGGGAGAAAGATTGAAGAAATGAAAGGAACTTCCCTGGTTTTATGGTGAATCAGCCTTAATTTGTAATTTCCAGCTCTTTATTCATGCTAACCATACCTGCATCAAAATCTGAGTTATTAAAAAGAAATAATAATAAAAGAAAGTTATATGGGCTGCCTCCCATAAGCGCTTGTTTTAAAGTCTACGGCCAGACTTTTTCAATCTTCATCAGTTAGGATCTCCAAGAGGAATTAAATCATAGTTCCTCTCCACTTGTTCTCCATAGTAGTGCTTCAATCTATGAGCATTAACTCTGAATATATGCCCTGTCTTGTCCTTCAAGTCTATTGCTCCAAAAGAGGAAACCTTGTTAATCGTATAAGGACCTGTTCATCTTGATTTTAACTTGCCCGGGAAGAGTTTGAGTCGTGAATTGAAGAGTAAAACCTGTTGTCCTGGGGCAAACTCATGCCTAATAATTTGTTTGTCATGCCACTATTTCGTCCGTTCTTTGTAGATCTTTGCATTTTCATAAGCATCGTTTTGGAACTCATCCATCTGATTCAATTGAAGAAGTCGCTTTTCCCCTGCTACCTTCAAATCAAAATTAAACTTCTTTACAGCCCAATAAGCCTTATATTCCAATTTAACAGGGAGATGATACTCTTTTCCAAACACTAATCGGTAAGGAGACATCCCGATAGGTGTTTTAAAAGCTGTACGGTACGCCCACAAAGCATTATCAAGCTTCTTTGCACAATCCTTTCTATTGGTGTTGACTGTCTTCTCAAGGATGTTCTTGATTTCCCGATTTGAAATCTCAGCTTGGCCATTAGTTTGAGGATGGTAGCTCAGTGCTATCTTGTGCTTCACACCATATTTTGAAAGAAGATTATCAAATAATTTGTTGCAAAAGTGGGTCCCTTCATCACTAATAATAGCTCGCAGAGTGCCAAATCTTGTGAATATATTCTTATGTAGAAATGTGAGAACTACCTTTGCATTATTTGTTGTCGTAGCAATGGCTTCCACCCATTTTGACACATAATTAACCGCTAACAAGATATAAACAAAGCCAAAAGGAGGAAAAGGCCACATAAAATCAATTCCCCAAATGTCAAATAATTCAACCTCAAAAATATTTTTTAGTGGTAGCTCTTGACGCCTTGAAGTATGTCCCATGCGTTGGCATCGGTCAAAAGTTTTCACAAGAGTATAACTATCACGAAAAATAGAAGGCCAAAAGAAACCACTTTGAAGTACCTTAGCTGCTGTTGTGATGCTCCAAAGTGTCCTCCATATGATGATGAATGGCAATGATGGAGAATAGCTTGCATCTCTTCTTCTGTCACACATCTTCGGATGATTTGGTCAGCCCATCTTTTGAATAGCAAAGGTTCATCCCAAAGATAATATTTCACATCATGCAAAAACTTCTTACGTTGGTGGTAAGTAAGATCTGGTGGTAGCACTTTACAATCTAAGTAGTTTATAATATCCGCATAACAAGCAAGCTTGATCTCACATAGAAACAACTGCTCATCAGGAAATGATTCTTGAATCACTGAATCCGGTCTTACTTTCTCTTGCTCCAGCTGAGAAAGATGATCAGCAACTGAATTTTTGCTTCCTTTCTTATCACGAATCTCCAAATCAAATTCTTGAAGAAGCAAGATCCAACGAATCAGCCTAGGCTTAGCATCCTTCTTGCCAAATAAATAACGAAGTGCTGCATGATTAGTAAACACTATCACCTTTGTGCCAATGAGATAGGATCGAAATTTGTCACAAGCAAATACAACAGCAAGCATCTCTTTCTCAGTTGTTGTATAATTTAATTGAGCTTCATTCAATGTCCTTGTTGCATAATAGATTGCTCTAAACAGTTTGTCTCACCTTTGTCCCAACACTGCTCCAATTGCGAAGTCACTTGCATCACACATGACTTCGAAAGTTTGGTTCCAATCAGGTACAGTCATAATTGGTGCTGAAATTTGTTTCTCCTTGATTGCATTAAAGGCCTGCAAACAAACATCATCAAAGTCAAATGCAGAATTTTTTTCAAGAAGATTACATAAAGGTTTAGAAAGTTTAGAAAAATCCTTTATAAATCTTCTATAGAATTCGGCATGTTCCAAAAAGCTTCTGATTCCCTTCACATTCTTTAGAGGTGGTAAGTTTTCTATGGTTGCTATTTTAGCTTGATCAACCTCAATTCCTTTAGATGACACTCTATGGCCAAGAACAATCCCTTCTTGAACCATGAAATGGCACTTCGCTAGTTTAGGACCAGATTTTTATCTTCACATCTCTGCAACACAAGAGTTAAATTATGCAAAAAATGATCAAAAGATGTACCAAAAACTGAAAAGTCGTCCATAAAAATTTCCATTATATCTTCTGCCATATCAGAAAAGATAGCCCTCATGCAACATTGAAATGTCGCTAGGGCATTGCACAATCCGAAAGGCATTTTCCTAAAAGCAAATGTTCCATAAGGGCATGTAAATGTAGTTTTCTCCTGTTCTTCGGGGGCTATGACAATCTTATTATACCCCAAATAACCATCTAAGAAACAATTGTAACACCCATTTCGCTAATGAGACAGATGTCACACCAGCTGGGCCGGGAGTACACCCAACCCATAAGCTGTACAATTTAAACCTGGAATCAATGATGTACTCAAAAATAAATTCCATATGACATAACATAACCGGTTACACACCGGGAGTCATATTTAAATCCAAGTCATAAATAAAGTACAACCCTCGGAGTCATGGGCAACTAGGGCCCCAAATATAGCGAAAAGAAAACATAATTAAAGTTTAATACAACTCAACAACAAGAAGCATAAGGACAGGTACGCCAGAGCCAACTAGACCTCAATCCCTGCTCGAAACACGAGCTACTATCCCGATCCAAGTCTAGATCCTGTAACAAAAAAAAACAGTATAGAAAGGGGGCTGAGCTATACAAGCTCAGTGAATATGGACTAGTCCGCCAGGTATTACACATACCTGTCATCTATACTACAATACTAGATAATAATCGATGCAAGTAAAACTCATGAAGGTCAGCATAATTATCTTCAATCTTGATAAGAATGCTAGCATGATCAGAAATCCAGATAAAACACACAAGTAATCTCATATCATATCAAGCATATAGTGAACATATATATATGCGATGGCCTCATATCATACAAGCGTTCACCCCTAGCTAAAATGTCTCCGGAAGGACTCCAGCACCCATCAGGAACAGTGGTATGCCTCTACATGATCCTGATGACCGGAACTACATAAATCCGGTACTTGACGACCAGCGGTATGCCTCTACATGTGTACGTCAAGTATCAATCCCGTATCCGATACAGGCCCTCACAAGAGACAGGAAGGGGGTTTTTTATAAAAAGAACGACTTTCGCAAACGTTTTTAGTTTTAAGAAAAACGATTGAAAACAAAACCCCTTCCTTAGCCCGGTCTCGTCTACTAAAATACCCAGGCTCTATTCCGAGCCCCTGCTGGGTCCCCCATACATTAACTAACTAAGGTACAACTTATGATACATGCAATAATCTTTAACTACCCCTTAGGGTTTCCCTTAATCATATCTCATGCTCTGTAAAGTTAACTCAATTATACAAGCATGAAAATACTATGCAAGTATAGCAATAAACCCTTCGGCATCCACAAACCGAAATAAAACTCATAAGAATACGATAAAACCAAAATCCCGATAAATACACGAATTAAATCTAGATCTACGGTGAAGTCCCCTCACCTTGAGTCCTCGCAAATTCCTAGGAATCGCTCGGTCCTTCGGCAGCTCCCGCTGGACCTTTTCCCTTTCCTAGAATCAACGAGAGTGCTAAGTAAATACAAAGTCCGTATTTTTTCATAACTTAGTCCTATATCTTAAGGATACAAAATCTAAGAATACAGAAATCGTATTCTTAACCTACAATTCCATTTAAGTTTCAAGGACCATATAAGAGACATTAACTTCATAAGATTATGTTTTTCCTACTCAACGAGCATTACATGCCTTCAACACTTCTATAATATTTCTAAGCGTGCTTAATTTCAAGGTCGATTCATCTAAAGCATGTAAAACTTAAACATGATAACCATGGACCCTAATCGTACTTAAGCATGTCAACATGATCGCTAATAGAGTATTTATGTTTAGGGATTTCAAGAAAAATCGGGCAGCACCTCCTTTATTTAGAGGGCCCCGAAAATTATACAAACAATCACATTAATCATAATACAAATTAAATCATGCTTCTATGTCATCATTCAAGTCTCTAATCTCTTTAATCCCCCTCCCCCTTAATCCTTCTCTAATCAGAGCCCTACAATTCATACATCCAAACTTAGGGGTTTTCCCCAATCAAGCATTAATCTTAATAATCCCTCCATCCATTCATAGTTAGGGTTCTCACTTTGCCGTTCGACAATAATCCAAGCTCGCCGAAGTAGATCGCAGCTGGGAGATGACCTCGCCGGTGTCGTAGCTGGCCGGAGGTACAAGAGGGTCGCCGGACCTGCGTTGGGAAGAGGCGGAGGCGTGGCGAGAGAGGTGGCCTTCAGTGGCGGGCGTTGGTAGGGCACCGGAGCTGGGGGCCTTGGCCTTGGGGTGAACCAGGTGGGGCGAGCACTGCGGTGGCAGTGATAGCGAGCAAGGGCGACGGGCGGAGATTGGGGTGAAGAAGAGAAGAGTGAGGAAAAAGGGCACGATGGGTTTCTTCAATTGAAACTCTATTTTTTTCTTTCAACTTTGGTCTGCCAAAGTTATAAGTATATATAACATTTAAGTTATTATTTTATTCCTTCTCATTTACGCCATGAGACTTTTGGATTAATTAAATTATCCTCTCAATAATGTCACATAGGTTTAATCAACCCTATGCCCTCAATTATTTCTCCCTTTTTATTATTTAAACTTATCATTTACATTATTTCTCCCACTACAATCCAAATAATTATTTAATATTATCTTTCTACTTTATGTCCCATCGCCCTCTATTAAATATTATCTTTTTAATGATTCACCGACCCAAATCCGAAATTCCCGGGGTCAATAATCCCAGTGTCACGGGCGCACTGTAGCCTCACGAGGTCTGTCTCTCGTCAGACCAGATCCACAAATACCGGCTTTTGACCAGCCCGATCTACTTTATCAGAACTCTAACATTTTTCCGATTCTCCTACTTAATTAATCTGGATTAATTAACAGTTACGAATTCTCCCAATTAAATAATCGAGGTTATCTTTGCTGTCCACCTCGAACTATTCTGAGTGTAAACGGCTTGGCCCAATAAGGCCTCCCCTAGGCCCATTAGTTGCGAGGTTGGATTTGAATTTATTATTCCTCGATTTTTCCTTTAATTGGGCTTTAGAATAATTAATTTATTTTTCGTGTTAATTAATCTCATTAATTATCGAATAAATTTCTGATTTATTTACTTTGAAAATCCGGTGCGTTACAACAATAATAAGAATGCCCAGCCAACCGATCCAACATTTGATCAACGAAGGGAAGTAGAAAATGATCTTTCCTTGTTGCTTTGTTCAACTTGCGGTAATCGATGTATACACGCCAGCCCGTGACTGTTCTTGTAGGAATAAACTCATTGTTGTCATTTTTCACCACTGTTATTCCACCCTTTTTTGGTACAACCTGCACTGGACTTACCCATGAGCTGTCTCAAATAGCATAGATAATTCCAGCATTAAGGAGTTTCAAAATTTCAGCTCTCACGACTTCCTTCATCGCTGGATTTAATCTTCTTTGGTGCTCAATCGACGGTTTGTAATGTTCCTCCATTAAAATCTTGTCCATGCAAATAGAAGGACTTATACCTTTTGTGTCGAAAATAGTCCATCCCAAGGCTGTTCTATGCTCCCTTAACACATACAGCAGGTTTTCATCTTCTTCGGGTGTGAGTGATGCAGCAACAATCACTGGCAAAGTATAACTATCACCCAAGAATGCATAACGAAGATGCTCAGGTAATTGCTTCAACTGCGGAGTTGTAGTTTGTTGAATTTTTTCTTTAAAACTCACAGAATCTGTCTTTGATACAATCGGCTCTAACCTCTCCATTTCATTACTAAGTGATGTAACTTGCTGCAATGCTCCCAAGGAAAATACATAGTGAAGAAATTCTTCACTGACAAAAGGTAAATCAGATTCACAAACAACAGAGTTATAAGCTTGAGATGAAGTGGTGATACATCGCTCTAGGTGATCAGTTGGTACATCTTCTTGAAAGGCTTCTTCTACACATTGCTTAATGACATCCACCCGAAAACAAGTACTTGGATCTTCTGGAAATTTCATGGCTTGGTAAATGTTGAACATAACCTATTTCTTGTTAACTCTCAGTGTTAATTCACCCTTTTGAACATCAATTAAAGCCCTTCCCGTAGCCAAGAATGGTCGACCAAGAATTAGTGGGACTTCTTCATCTTCCTCCATATCTAACACCACGAAATCAGCAGGAAAAATAAATTTATACACCTTTACTAATACGTCTTCTATGATTCCATGTGGATACTTGATGGCTCGATCTGCTTTCACTGTTTCAAACTCCTCCAACCTTCTCTTCTTGGAAATGATGTCCTTCAGAAATTTGACATAGTTTGGCATTTGTTCCAAGGCATCTGCAAAAGGAATATTTATGTGAATTTTCTTAAAAATTTCCAAAAACTTAGAAAATTGCTTATCTAATTTTTGTTTTTGAAAACATTGAGGATAGGGAAGTGGAGTAGAAATAATAGGAGGATTGTCCGGAAATGAAATTATTGGAGGCATGTCCATGTCTCTTAATGAATCATCAACAATCTTTTCTTCTACTTTATTCTTGCTTTGGCCATTGTTCGCAGCTACAGGGGTGGACTTGGTTTCTTTTGGCGGTGACCTCTTAATTTCTCTTCCACTCCTAAGTGTGATGACCTTGCATTGTTCCTTTGGATTTACTTCTGTGTTGCTAGGAAAAGTTCCTCTTTGTTGAGCATTGATGGTAGTGGCCAGTTGCCCAATTTGCACTTCAAGATTCTTCATAGTAGCTCCCATATTGTTACAATGAGTCTCAATGTTATCCAATCGTGCATTAGTCTTTTTAAACCTTGCTTTTGTCTCCTCAACGAAGGAAACCATGGCATCCTCAAGTGACATCTTCTTCTCACTTGGTTTACTATCAAATCCTAGAGGAGGTTGCAACATGTTCTTTGAATTTCCATAAGACAAATTCTCATGATTTCGAAGCCCTGGATGGTAGTAATTTGGCAAAGGATTATGATGGTAATTATAGTTTCCACTGTTTATGTATTGAACTTCTTCTTGACTTGCTTCATTGCTCGGAACTATCATACTTGAAGTTGTAACATATTCTGTACTCTGTGGTACTCTTTGGGTTGTCAAGGCTGAAATCTAATGAGATAAAGTAGCAACTTGAGCTGAAAGTGCAGCAAGCGGCTCCAATTCATGAATTCTAGCAACTTCCTTTACCATAGTTCTTTCAGTTGGCCATTGATATTTGTTTGAGGCCATTTCTTCCAAGAGAGAAGTAGCACCCTCAGGTGTTTTTGACATCAAAGTTCCATTAGAAGCAGCATCAACTATAATTCGAGTTTGCCCATTCAACCCATTATAAAACATCTAAACTTGCAACCAGTCTGGCAATCTGTGTTGAGGGCAACGTCGAATCAAATTGTTATACCTTTCCCACGCTTCATAGAGTGATTCAAAATCATTTTGCTTGAATTAACCAATCTCACTCCTTAATTGTGTTGTTTTTGCAGGTGGGAAGAATTTTGCAAGAAACTTTTCAGCCATGTCCTTCCAACTAGTGATGCTTCCCGCTTGTAGAGATTGTAGCAAACCTCTAGCCTTGTCCCTCAAAGAAAATGGAAATAATTGCAGTCTAATTAATGGAGTCTTCATTAGCACCGTTGATCTTTACAGTGTCACAAACCTCCAAGAACATCGCCAAATGAGTATTGGGATCATCAAGTGGCGATCCGCTAAATTGGGCTTGTTGTACCATGCTGATCAAGGCTGGTTTGACCTCAAAATTGTTGGCAGCGATGGGTTGTCATCTTATACCCGAGTAGTTATCATTCACAACTGGCCGTACATAATCCTTCAAGTCACGTGGTTGTGCGTCATGTTGTTTGTCAGCCATAGCTAGTATTTTATTTTTTCTTCGTGCTCTAAAAGTTCTTTCAATCTCAGGATCAAAAGGAGTAATGTTACGAGATCTAGCACGGCACATCCAACATCAAAAACACACCTGTAGAAATAGAAAAAATTCTAAATTAAAACCAAGATTACTTTGTATCGATATTGGCAAAAATAAGAATAAATCAATCCCCGGCAACGGCGCCAAAAACTTGATCGGTGCAAAACTGCAAGTGCACCTTATCGTAGTTTTATAGTAAAGTGATGAGAAGAGTATCATCCTCAGGGATTGGTGGCTTACTTTTGACAAATACGGAAAATATACTAATCTTGATTTTATCTAGCAAAGTCACTAAGATTTCTTTTTGTGATTGCAATTTAAAATGTGAAAAGGAAAAGAGAAATGTTGTTGAAGATCAATTTAATCAGAAGAAAATTTCTAGGAAATCGATTTCACCTAACCCCTTACTGTGCTTGACTCATCCAACTATTTGAATTTAGTTCTCTCTGTTTGTTAGCAAATCCTTTAATTTATCTAAAAGCCTCTTTCTACGGTCAATTAGATATATTCTTGTTCATCATTTTACATAAGAGTATGCAAATGAATGAAAAAAGAAACGTTAAGTCCAAGGATGTTAATACTACATAGGCTCATACAAGTCATTCGATCTCTATATTTACCTATGCTAACATATCCAAGATCTATCCTATGATTCCCTCTTTCGATAGCAAATCACAAGATTAAAATCATCTAATTAATGGCCAGTTAATTAGAAGCAATAAGCTCAGAATAAATCAGACAAACAAGAAAAATAATTATTTCAAAATAGCATAGAAAAATCAAGCATAGCTTGGAACTAGATTACATCGTTTTCCTAGAATAAAGAAAATTTAGCTCATGCTGAAAATTAAATTCAACAAAAACAAATTCATCATAATTTTCCTGAGAATAATGGAAGGAAAAATGAACAAAAAATTGCTTCTCGCGGTTGTACACCCTCCGTCTTCACTCTCCTCCTTTTCCTTTCTGTTCGCTGAAAAATTCCTCAAAAAAAAAAAAAAAAAAAAGAATTTGATCCCCGCAAATCCGATACTCCTCCGTAAAATCAAAAGTGATAGGCTTTAGGACCTCCGTTTCTTGCGTGAAGACCCAATCAAAATCACTAGCGTTTTCTTCAAACCATGGGCCCACCTCCATTCCACGTGCAAGAGCAAATCAAAGTTATGATTTGCCTCTTTTTCAAACTAAAAGGCCCAGCTTCCAAGTGTTTTAATAAATAGGGCTCATGTGTATTTCCTTTGACCAAGTCAAACTTCCATATGTTTAGAACTTCATTTTCTTCAAATCTGAAATACAATTTAAATAACAACAATGAAGCCTCAAAACAACAAAAATAAATAAATTAATACTAAGGTTTAAAGTTAAAGAGTGGTAAAATATACTAAATTTTGCAAGTCATCACCCTACTACTGGAGCAGAGAGCTCTACTATGGTGGGAGTCTGATGGATTAAGCCACCAGGACCCGAGAACATACTGATGGAGAGTTTAGGCGGGAGTTCTACGGCGGTACTGCCTAGAGTTCTGAGGATCACAGAAGTAGGAGGAGTTCATGCACCTGGTTCAAGGGAGCCTTTCGGTTGCTGAGTATGAGGCCAGATTCACTAAGTTGAGCCGCTACGCGTCATCGATGGTAGCTAATCCCTGGGAGAAGTGCCAGAGGTTCGAGCAGGGACTCCGAGGCGAGATCAGGACCACTATAGCAGAATCTGGTTGGGGAGAGTATGGGAACATAGTGGAGTCTGCATTGAGGATGGAGCAGCGTGTTCAGACCCAGAGACAACGGACTGAAAAGTGGAAGAAAAGGAATTCACCTAGCTTCCAGGTGGGCGGAAATTCAAGGCCCATCAAAAAGAGCAGCAGTAGCAATGTTGGGTCCTCTTCAGGAGGATATGGACATAGTAAACCTATATGCCTGACTTGTGGGAGAATTCATTATGGAGTTTGCAGAGTAGGCCTAGGAGTGTGTTTCCAGCATGGGCAGGAATGACATTAAAAAAATGAGTGTCCTTTACTAGCTCAGGGTAGTAGAGCAACTCTGTTTGTCAATGCAGTCAGGAGCTAGAGTGTGCAGCAGGGACAGGGACCGTCAGTCGTGCAAGGTACTAGCGCTAGTAGAGCAGGGTCCTTTGATGGGATGTCTAGAGAAGGATACAGTTCCTAGTCCAGATCCATAGGTCGGGCCTTCGTACTTACTCAGCAAGAGGTCATTGCTACACATGATGTCATCGCCGGCATAATGCAAATTTTCAATATTAATTCCTGCGTACTTATTGTTCCTTGCTCTACTCACTCTCCTATTTAGCCACTACTTTTGCATTGCCTACACATGTATATACTACTCAGTTAGTTGAACCTATGGTTTAGTTTTTAAACCCGGACCGGCCCAGCGGTCTGACCGGTCAACCTGGTGACTCGGTGCTTAAACCGGTCCGGGTTACTAATTAACCCAATTATGAAAGCGACCTAGCTTGACCCGGTGTTAACCGGCCAAACACGGTGACCCAACCAGGTTTCTATCACCCAGTCGGGTCAATTTTTTTTTTTTTAAATGGCTTTTTCATCCTCAAGTTTTTTTAAAAAATTTTTATATGTTATGCGGCAAATATGTAATTTTATTATTTAAAAAATAAACCTAAATCCCATCCCTAAATCTCATTTCATCTTATCTCTCATCCACTCTGCCTCTCTGGAATACCGTATCTACCTGTGCGATCGGTGAACCCTGCCGAGCTGCCACCTTGCCACTATTCCATCTGCATGGAATCGGCGGTGTTGCTGTTGTCGTTGCTCCTCCTTCCAGACTGTCCTTCTAAAAGGTAATATTTTGTTTGTTGTTTGACGCCTTTGTGATGCAGGAGGGTCGAGTCAAATGTCGGTGCCGGGTTGGCGGATCAACATAAAGATGGGAAGTTATCCAGTCAATTCCAAGACTGGGTCGGTTTTGGGTGTAGTTCGATATTTTGGCCATAACTTTGGCTACCGATATCAGAATCAGGCGTTCGACTCCAATTCGGAAAGCTCTTTGCGGCGCGCACGACATGGGGGTGTCATATTAGAGAGAATTTTAGTTTTTTTTCTATTTTTAGAAATATCTAATCCGCCAAATTAGGGTTTTCGGTCTTTTTTCTATTTTTGGTAATATTTTATATGCCAAATTAGGATAGGATTTGAATCCAATTTGATCTCAGATTTTTAGGAATTATCTGATTTGTTTAGAGTTTTAAATTTAGATAAGTTTAGTTTTAAATAATAATTTGTCAATTTTAGCAAATTTAGATTAGATGATAAGGTTTCTAGGTTGATCTTTTAAGGCTATTTAACCTGGCTTGTGGGTTAGTTTTTCATTATTGAATTTTGATTAATAATATTTTCCTGAATTTCAGAGTATTTTCTCTGGTTCTTTTGGTTCTTCGTTTGTTCTTCCTTCCGGTCCTTGGATCCGGCTAGCCTGCGGAATAATCGCTACCCCGCCCGGCGTCACTTTGGTTGTTTGCCGCCTCTGGAACAATTTTGGACCAGTGTTAGTAAATTTTGTGAGTAGTGTTAAAGATGGGTTTGATAGTGGAAATTTGAAATTTGAGTGACGATACACTATAAATTTCAATTAAAAAAAATCATAGATGGTTAGATATATAGCATGAGGTTTGTGTCATAAATAAAGTTCTTATAAGGATCCTATTGTATCAAATTACAAATTAGCCTAGCACACGGGTCCATTTTATGAGCCATTTTGCATAGGTAATAGGGCTAAAACATAAAGAAATTGGTTTCACAATGATGCTTCATTCAAGGTAAGGTACACAATGATTTAATGGAATTACGAAATGCTATCAGTAGCTTGTCTTATAATTGAAAAATAAGAATGACTACAAGGGGATGGAGTAAGATCTTTGTTGCCAAATCTATGTGCATAGTATGATGCCATTTGACAATGCTCTTAGATAGCGTGATGCACTTGGTGTGACCAATTGAAATTATAGAGGATCTAAAGATCATTTGAAGTAAACATGTGCATTTGGTTCCCTCAGATTTAGCAATTGTTTGTTCTAAGAAGGATTGTTTGGTCATAATAATTTATTTGTGAAACTGCCAAACTTGGATAATAGCGTATGATTGGTGTACTTTATTTTGTTAACAAAGAATTACAGTATTTGAGGAATAAGGGAAGTTGTTTTATTGTCTTTCACTCAATTCAATGTGGGAAATAAGAGTATTTGTGAAAAATTTTATGTTGTGGGATATGGCAATAGACATAGTTACATTAAATGTTAATGATGATGATCATATTTTGTATGCTTGACCGGATCAGGGACCTCGGCGATCAGCAGAGGCCGGTAGTATTAAAGAAGAGATAAGCTCAACTAGAATACAAGGCCTAGATAATGTGATAAGCAGATAACAATCCATAAATAAACATAAGCTCGAGTTCATAAGAACATAGAGTCATTAGGGTCCGTAGGCCCTATATAAGTCTGGTCCCTATACGGGTCCTACAATAACAAAGCTCACAAAGACAAAGATAAAGAAGGCTCCCATAACCTCTGGTCCTCCGAAGTCCCTCTCCCGAGGCTCCTCCCCTCTAAACCTGGAATGCAGCAAAAGAGGAAAGAAAACACATGAGCTTTGAAGAGGAAAGCTTCGATAAGCACCCTTAGCAGGTATGGTGTCATCAATAGGAAAAAGACAATCCAGCGGGATCATAGCATCAACAATAAAGTCCTAGGGAGTCTACGCAAGCAAGTCAAAGATGCGACCCCACAGTGCAGAAGCCCTTGGGCTCATGTAGTGAGTTCTAGGAGAACTCAAGGTTTACTCCGGCCCGATTATGTCCGGCTTTTGGATATAATTACGACCTAGATGAGTGCGTTTGACCCTCCAGTCAAATGGTGGGTAGAACTACCTCTCCTCACGATGTTAACCACGGTTCGATTAATACCATGCTTGGCAGGTAAGACCTCCAGAGATTTGTTTCACGGTAAAATTTTGTCGAGGAAAGTGGGGGGTCCTAACCACGGGCATCTCCTAAATTGAAGCTTCCCTAGCTCCTTGAGTCGAGGCGTAGAACATAACAAGCGGGGACACCAGCGTCCGGTAAACAAACATACATGCTTAGCGAGGGATTAAAACGGATAAAAGCGGCATGTATGGCATCAGCGATTGCATGTATCCAGAATTACATAGCAAGTCGAAATCCGTTCAGGGTGAAAACTAGGCAAGTGAACTTACTTTTGTTTGGCCGAAACTAGAAGTCTTTCTAGTCCTTTTGTGCGTGCCAACAACTCCCAGAGTGTATCGGCATATAATGGAGTTTGTATTAGAATCATTGTTCCAATAATTTCTATCTCTCTAGGTGTCCATGCATGCCCTAAGCGTCCTTGTTGGGCTTAGGCCCTAACTTGGTCCTAGGGACCATCTCCGGATTATTGGCCCTTATTCCGTTTGATGTCCTTAGTTGACTTTTGGTCCGATCTTGGTCAAACCCTAGTCAACTTTAGTCTATTTACAATGAGACCGACTCTTATTGAGTCATTTTAGTTGAGTTGGGCCTAGTAAAATTGATCTTAACCCCTTTTTTACCCTAAAAGGGCATTTTGGTCATTTGGCAACCCTTTGAACTTATTTAGCTTCCTTGCTAAATAATTCTTATCGCTCAACCAATTATCCAAACTTAAGAAATTAATTAATTAATTTCTGTTTGTTTCATTTAATATTCCTCAATAATTATTAATTATTATGTCACACAACCAAAGTTTGACAATTTAATAAATATTTGTTACTAAATAACAATATTCGTCCAATTTAACAATACCTCAAATAAATTTGTCACACTCTATAGTTTCACTAAAAGAATATTTGTGACATGTCAATAGTTCTCAATTAACTATTTCAACTAATTAATTGTTTGTCGCAATAATCAACTAATTTTTCTAGCTCAAGACTAATAATTTAGTAATATTATTAGCTTGTCATTATAAGTTAATATTTCATTAACTTTTATATTTTGTCACATGTCCTAAGTTCCCCATTTTAATACCATGTATAGCCAATAATAATCAACTAATGTTCTAATTAAAGAGAGGGAAAATAAATAATTAACTAATTTAGTGTCACAACCCTAAGTTTATAAATGTTTAATTAAAACATTATCCTTTATTATTATTACTTTTATTATTATTATTATTATTATTTTTTAAAATAACTTCATCTTCAACCTCTCTCTCTCGACCGGCCGATGCGCTCTGCGCCTTCTTCTCGGTAAACTTTGTCAGGTGCTTTCGGTCCCCGTCACCGAGAGCCTCACGACCACGACTAGCTCCTCTAATGCGCTGCCAGCCTCATCTCCATCGCCAGGATTTCCTTGAAACGCTCTGTCGCGAGGACAGCATTCTCCGGTGAGCTCCCCGTCGAGTAAACACTCATACTATCGTTCCTAACTACTTAAACGAGAGTGTAGAACAATTACCTGATGCTTTTGTGGCGGCGATGGCCGGAATGAGCCTCGATCACACTTTTCGGCGACTCTGCCTCAATGCGTAACTCAGCCGTTTCCGCAGCTTTCTCTGTTTCCCTCTTAGCTGGCAATATTTTGGACAGAAGTCGAGCGGTGTCTGAGCATCCTCGCTAACCCCTCTCTCTCCTTCCGTTCCCCACCTCCACGGAGAAGAGCTTTACTCCCTTTGGTTGTAGTGCGGGAGGCGAGAGAGGATCCCCCCCTCCCTTTATAGCCTCGCTTCGATGCTCCGGACAAAAGATGCGGCCGTTCAAAACCGTCGCGCCGGCCGGTGGCCGGCCTTCCAGCGGCGGAGCGAGGCTGGCGGGCCCATGGCGGGGGCGTTGCGGCCGGTGGGGGTGGTGGTGATGCCTGCTGATGAGATCACCTTGAGATGGGCCGGAGGAGATCTCATGTCCCGATACCGGCGAGCGATTACCTCTTATTGTCTTGGATGCGGCACCCATCCGGATCAGCGGTTACGATCAAAAGCGAGGATCCAGCGGCGATCACCATCAGCGGCCTTATCGTCGCTAGCCTTGATTAACGGCCACGATTACACCACGTGGTTCCTTTAGATTCCTTTACAATCGCCTCGCGATCAACTACGATCTGGAGCGCATCTTAGCGCGCCACGTGTTGTTGCTACCACCCTCCGTCTCTTCTCAAGATCATCTCTATCTAGGATGATCAAATCTTAGCCGTCCAACCAACACATTATAGGGCAATTTTCCGGAAATCCCTGAACATATTTATTTCACAGATAGGTCCTTGTTATGTGAGAGGGAAAAATTTTCTTAAGATCCCTTTATCTTCCGGAAATTACCATTAGGTCCCCGCAGACCCCATATTAACTTAATTTCCATTTTAAACTAAATAAACCACTTTTAAATCATTTAATCCCATATCAACACTAATCAAGGGACTTAAATAATTTAATAAATTTTCTCAAGGGCAATATTTTATTTCCAAAAAAATAAAATTATGGATTTTACATATTTTTATGTGAAATTCATATTTTTATTTTATAAGTCGTTAGCATGGAGTCAAGTAGTACGCCATAAAGTGATACACCTATGTCAAATGCTATACCGCAATCCACTCAAGATTCTTCTCTAAACACCAAGTCCAAGAGGGAAAAGACAGACCCTACTTGGGGACATTGTAGAATCATTGATATAGCCGGAGCATCAAAAGGAAAGATAATGTGTTTATATTGTGACAAAGTGTTTGGAGGAGGTGGAATCAATAGATTTACAATATCTAGCGGGGATTAAGGGTGAAGTAGAAGGATGCAAGAAAGTGTGCCCCGATGTTCGTTATGAAATGCACAAAAGCATTAAAAGTCATACAGAAAAGAAAAGGAAGACACAAGAGTTTTCGAAGGGACAAGATCTATATGGTATAAGCATCAAAGATTATGATGAGCAACATTACTCACAATGTGATGATGTTCAAGAAATTCCACCTAGCACTACTCCTAGATTCAATGTGAAAGGGGCATCTAAAGGAGGAAGTCATGACAAAATGAGTTCAACAAATAAAGAAAAAAAATATATGGGTATTGGGGATTATTTAATGACAAGAACTACTAGAGGAGCGCAACCAACACTTAAAAGTGTGCTACAAAGTAAAGAAGTTATTGATAGATGTGATCTTGCTATCTCCAAATAGATGATCGATGCTTCCTTTCCCTTTAATGTAGTTAATTCTGTGTACTACCAACCTATGCAATGTAGTTCAAGACTTGGTTCACTACACTTCCATCAATTAGAGAGTTTATTGGAAAACTAAAGTTCAAGTCCCTAAGAACACCTCAGTTTATGGTCTTGTGAAAGTCCAAGAACTCAACTAAACAAACACTCCAACTCTTTATTTGACCAGAATCAAAATCTTGATTTTGATGTCTCACATGGCTCTCTTCATATCATCTATCTATATTACTAAGCGGATTTAAATAAAGGTTATAGATAATTTTGATTTTAAAAAAATCCCACAAAAACCACAAAATTATATTGAGGCTTTCAAATTTTCTCATAATTTTAGATTTTTTTATTTTAAAATTTTTAACAGCAACCTATGAATCACATGTTTTGAACCACGTTTCAATAAGTAGTTGTTAAGAGTAACTTTTTTAAACTAACTGTCATTTATTCTCTACAATCTTCATCCCAACTCATTATTTTATTTTGAAATTCTTATATGGAAGAAAGAAGAGGAAAGTATGTTTTTTTAGGATATGAACAAATTCTCACGAGGTCGAAATTTTTATATCAAAATTATTCTACAGTTTTTTTTACTAGATGATTACTCAATCAATATTCCTTCTCTTCATAAAAAGTATTCAGAAAAGTTAATTTTAGTTATTTTTTTTACTCTCTATTCTTTCTCAGTGTAAGAGTTCTTCACTAAACTTTACTGTTTTAGAAGTAACTATTTCCTAAGATTTACATTAATTACTTTTTATGTCTCAAATCATGAGATATTTACAACTAAATAATGAGTTTTCTCTGAAATTTTCTAGCCTACTATATTTATCTCATAATATTTTAAACAATTAATTTTTTAATCATAAAAAATAATGTTTAAAAGTTAAAATATTTAATCCTTTTAGATTTAAGTGTGAATAAGAAAATTTAAATTTCACCACAAACAAAATATAAATTTATACTATTTTAAGCCCTCAAACTATATTAATATAATTTAAAAGATAAAATTTAATAAATATATTTTATAGCTTTCAACATATAGTTTAAGCATAGAAAATATCATGTATGTAAAAAAATAATCTGAAAACTTCATTCTAAATTATTTGTTTTGGAATTATTTTTTTTTAATATTTTTAAACTTTAAACAACTAATTTTTTAGTTCATAAAAAAAATACTTAAAATCATTAATATTTTAAATATTTTGTTTAAAAAAGAAAATATTAAAAAAAATTATTTAAAATTTAATTTTAAAAATTTTTAGATGTTATAGTATTTAAATTATTAAATATGGGAATAATAAAAAATCTAATAAAACAACCCCAGTGTGTGAGTGCCATCTGTTGGTTTACAACTAACACAAATAATGAGTTTTCTCTAAAATCTTCTAGTCTACTACATTTTATCTCTTGAAATCTATAAAAAAAATTTCCCATAAGCAGAAGAACTTTCAACTTTGTGAAAAAAAAGAGAGAGAGAGAGAATATTTTAAACAATTAATATTTTAATCATAAAAAATAATGTCTAAAAGTTAAAATATTTAACCCTTTTAGATTTAAATGATAATAGGAAAACTTAAATTTCACCTCAAACAAAATATACATTTCTATTATTTTAAACCCTCAAACCATATCAATATTCTTTTAAAAAATAATTTAAAACATAAACTTTAATAAATATATCTCATAACTTTTGACATATATTTTAAGCCTTTAGAAAATATCATGTAAAAGTACTCCAAAAACTTCATTCTAAATTATTTATTTTGGAATTTAAATTTTGTTAATACTTTAAAATTTTAAACAAATAATTTTTTAGTTCATAAAATATAACACTTAAAATCATTGATTCTTTTAGAAAATTTGTTTTAAAAAATAAAATATTAAAATATTTTCTTTCAAAATTTAATTTAAGAAAATATAAGTTTTTATATTATTTAAACTATTAAATATGGGAATATATTATAAATAGAGAAAATTGAATTAAACAATCCGAACATTGTGAGGGACATTTAATTTGCTAGTTTTTTCTAAGGCATACTTTTTCAGTGAAATTTACTTTGAGTGTTCTACACATCATACATCATCATATTTAGTAACATTGCTTGACTATGGGATTAGTGGGGGACTATTAGAAATGAAGTTGTTGGGCTTGCTCAAAGCCCAACCCACTTCAACTTATAACCCCAAATCATTCAGATACTTATCCCTATCATTTTCCAAACTACAAACCTCATTAGATTACATAAAGCCCAAGTTAATTCTAGCCCTCAATTCAGTCCAACGGTTGGATTTATGACCATTGGACCAAATGCCTTATAAAAGGGGTTGAAAAGAAACCTTAACACCAATGAATATACATCCACTTTAACAACTTAGAGCTACTGACTTTTGGCCATCTTCACCTCCTTTTTCTTCTCTATCACAAAACCTCCATTTTTGAGTATATAATCTCACCTCTTCCACTTGAGTTCTGGGTGATACATTAGCTGCACCTGCCTGAAGATGTGCTATTGGTAAAACAATTCAATTAATCAGATGAAATCACAATTAGTCCAGTAATAGTGCAATAAACACAAACTCCAAATAGCAATTAGTAAAATTAATCACAGAGAACATAAACAGCCTAGAACCAAGAAGAGTTTGGAAATATCAAGCCTAGGTAGGGCATGCAATCGCACTGCCCTAAAAGCATATTATCGCCTCCTTCGTGTAGGAATCTAGCGATTTCTCCAGCTAATAGGTATCCTAACCTACCTGTTGATTAGCACCTCTGTAGCGCCCCGAACCTCGGGCACGTCAACAGACCGACCGTACCCAAGTGGAGACGGGCCCCACTCGTGTACAAGGCCTAAGTAAACAGCAGCAGATAACAAAATAAAATCAAAAAGTTTATTAATCTAATAATACCAAATACAAATCAGAGTGCTAATGCGGAAAATAAAGTACAAGGGTCCAAAGCCCTAACAAATCCAGGCCCTACATAGGTCCTAAGACAAGTATCCTCACTCAGAAACAAAAGTCAAGGAGATCCTCCGACCTCAGCAAATACCCCACCCCGACTCTCGCACGCCTCCTGAGCTCGAGTCACTCTACTCCTCAGGACCTGAAATGAGAGAAGGGAAAAGTAATGAGCTTTCGAAAGGAAAGCCCAGTAAGTACCCTGCAAGGAATCTCAAAGATGTTAGCACAATAAAAGATACATGATGTCACAATCAACGAATCACCAAACAATCAGATCCTAGGAGTCTACCACAAACATCCGCAACGATGTGACTCCTGTCCAGCAATAGCCCTCGGGCTAAGAATGAGATTCCAAGAATAGCTCAGCAAAGATTCCCTGGCCACCCTCAGTCAGAAGTAAGCAAAAAGCGACCTCAAGCGCAAACAATGTACCGGGCTATGAGATTTAACCTGTCGGGTTCGGTAGCGCCACCTCTCTCTCATGTCGACATGGTCAGTGATCGACCCCACTAACTGGCAGGGACAACCAAAGTACTATCCCTCTGACCAGGAGTGCAGGAACGTCAGGGTGTCCCGTCCCCAACGCTCTCGCAACATCCGGAGCTCACCTGCTCCACTGAATCCAGGCGGAAGAAGAAACTCAGTTGGCGCACACCTACCCGGCCAGCACACAAGTACTGCGTATCTCCATGGTCTCATGCCAGACAACATGAGGCTATGCTCAGCGAGCCCGCTCACTCCACTGACGCATACCTACCTAGCTGTACACAAGCACCACGAGTGCATACAGTCAAGTGTCGGCCCACGGGCGGGCGTATCCAAAAGAGCATTCAACAAACAGGTAGTGAAACTTTGCACTTCTATCTGGACGGAGCACAGGCTCACGTGTTTCCACGGCCACGTACCGATCAACGGATCCTCGTGGTCAGTAAACACTACCTCTAACGCTCAACCATACACATACAAAGAAGGAAGGCAACAAAAGCAAGTATGTGTATGCATCCAATAAACAGATATCACAAATGAAAGATAAGCCAAGAATAGCATACGTCAAAACAAAGGAACCCAAACAAGGGTAGAAGCGAGGCAAGAGTATCTTACCTTACTAGCAACTCTAATCGGCAATCCCGCGTCTCTCTTGACGCAGCTTAAAGCTCCAAGTAACACCTGAAAACCATAGACTAATCTCAAACAATGCACACGTGTTCATGAACAACCAGTCCTATGATGCATGTCTACCTATGTTAATAATAACGCTAATGCAGAATTCCTGAATCTGTCGCGTAGTCCCAAAGAATAACCCATAACTTTTGGTCCAGGAATCTGTTTGAGTTGACTCAGGGCTCGTTGGAAAGATATTTTCCTTATCTTTACAAAGGTAATTTACATGATACTATCCGATGTCTATTCACAACCCAGATTTCAGTTGAAGTGGGAAGCCAGGCAGCAGCTCCCAATCAACTCCAACTTGGCTAACTGCATAGGCTTGGCCCATTAACAAACTCAATTTAATTCTTTAATTAATTTAACTACTTGATTAATTAATACATCTCTCTTTAATGAGTCCATAACAAAACCAATTACCCACTTTGTTTGCAATCCAACAGATCGGCCCAAATGCCCACCAAACAACTCAACCACATTCCACTCACAAAATCATAATCATTATTTTATGTATCCAACTCCACTCATCAGGATTTCACAACAACTAAACATCAATAAATAATAATAATAATAATAATAATAATAATAATAATAATAATAATAATAATAATAAACGTGGATCCTTCATGTGAAATCGATAATCAACCCTACTAATTTAAATGAGTCAACTCATCAGCTAAATCATTAATTTCCACTAGCCAATGACTTAATCACTGTCTTGACTAAGTCCAACAACCCAATACTGCCTACTAAGCCAAAACAGTTACAACACCACCCAAACCTCATAGATAAGGCAACTCATTATTGTCAAAGTTCTCATCCCCTCTTCACATATCTCTATCCATCATACCACTCTCACTGCCCTTTAACACATATGATAACCGTACACTCTCACTAAGATGGACCTGTGAATACAAGATTATGCCAATACAACATCTCCTTAAATAAAACAAGTAGAAAGACATGGATCTACATGTGATCGAACCTGGATCATCATCCAATCTCACCCTTGAAACTTTGTCAACACCTAACATGCATCTACAATTCATAAAGACTTTTAATGAACTCTAGTCATGCTTCTATGCTCTTGGGTATTACCATGGTTTTCTAACAATCTACTTTGTATGTGCTGATATTATGTACAGGTTTCCAGGGTGGTAAGAGAACCTACTAGAGGCCGTTGTTGTCTCAAAGCTTCTGAGAAGAGACGTCCCGGTGGAGAGCTGCACGCCGGAGGTCCGTCGTCTCACAGGAACTCTCCAAACTCCACCGTTGACGTACACTCACCCTTCCCCTCCGGTCTCCAAGGTGTGGCAAAAACGCGGTGTGGCTGCTTGCTAGGGTTTTGAAGTTGCTCCTCTTCTTATAATGTAACGCCCTAGAACGGAAAATTTTCGATAATCAACAAGATTAAATTAATATTGAAAAATAAAATTATTATTTTAAAGCTCAATTAAAGGAAAATCGGGAGTAGGTGGGCCTTAAATCTGGGCCCACTACTATTAAGGCTCAGTGGAAGGCCTTTATCGGGCCAGCCACATATATTGAGATAGTTAGAGGTGGATTGATAAGATAACCCTCATGAATTAATTAGAAAATTTATGAAGTGTTAATTACTCTAGATTAATTGAATAGAATCCGTTAAAAAGTTAGAGTCCCTTGGTGAAGTAGACCCTGGCCGGGTCAAAAGTCGGGGAATAACGGATCTAGTCAGCGAGGACAAGTTCCATTAAGTAGATCCAAGCGAGTCAAAAGCTGTGTATTCGTGGAGTCGGTCTAACGAGACGTAACCTGGGAGGCTACAGCATATGCCGCGGATAATCGATATTATTGACCCGATTTCCTGATCCGGTCGTGACATTATTAGAAGATCTTATAAATTGAAAGTGGGCCGATGGGACATAAAGTAGGCGGTGATAAAAATAAAATAGGGCAAGTTGGAGGGAGATAAATTAAAATAAAATCTAAGGGATAAGATAATATCATATAATGAATTGAATAATTAAAATAAAATAATATAAAGTAACTTTATATAGATCTCATCTAAAACCTCGAGAAAAGAGGAAATGGAACTTGCTCTTGAGTGAGGATTTCTCTGCTCCTTCTCCCTCCTGGCCTTCTCGCCAAGCATCGCGACCCACGCCACGCTGCGCCACCGGCCACCGCTGGGAGCCCATCACACGCAGGACACGCTGCCACCGCTTCTCCTCCCCTGGCCGCATGCCCCGCCTCTGCCCCAAAGACGCCCACGCCCCTCGCCACCCGCCAGCCGCCACCGCCAGCCGCCACCGTTGGCCAAAGCCGGGCTACGCCTTCACGCCACCGCTGCTCCTCCTTCTAACACCGACGCCTCCCAATCACCGCCGGGCCCGGGCCAGAAGGTTAGCTTGTCCCCTTCTCGCGGATTTAGGTCAGCCTCCAACGTAACCCAAAGAAGTCCGAAGCTTGGGTGCTATGAGCTTGTTCTTAGCTCTCAGGTAGGGCCTGAGGATTTGGGACATCAATGTTTGAATAAAATTTGTTGGAATGAGGGCGTGGAATTCAAGGGATTAAAGATATTGAATGTATGTAAAATGTATGTTAAGAAACAAGTATGAGTTGTTTAACTATATTGTGTGCATGATTGTAGAGATTTCTGGAGCCCTAAAAATAGGGAAACTCACTAAATTTCATAAAACCATATAGAAGTTAGAGTCATTGACTTGTAGTTTCCATGCTCCCAAGTTAGTTAATTAATTTACATTTTGTGTTCTAATGCTAGTTAGCAAGATAAGAAGGTGATTATGTTAGTAGAGGTATTGTAGACATACATGAAAGTGTGCATGGTGAGGTTAGCATGACTATGAGTAATGCTTGTAGGCTCCTGAGCCTAAGAACAAGGAGATATTGATGAAGTATTGTAGAAAACTAAAATGATTAGGGACTAATTGCATGACCATGCTAGCACTTAATCACCTTTTAAGGAGCATGTTAGAATCACTTAGATTGAGACTAAGATGAAGGAAAGCTAGTTTCTCTAACTTAGCGATTTCTCAGATTTTTTAAATTTTGAAGTATGAAGTACATGCTAAAAAGAAAACATGTTTAATTAACTTTTGATAATTCTCAGATTACTCTTGCTAAGAAGCATGTATACTTGTAGAGTAGTAAATCATGCACCTTAGACCCCTATGGAAAATGCCTACTAATGACCTTGAAAATATGCTTTAGTTTGAATAGTGCCATGGTGATCATGTTTAAGTGTTACATGCTTTAGATTGACTGACTTGTAATTTGAGCATGCTTCTCGAGATATTATAGAAGTGTTGAAGGCATGTAATATTCACAAGTAGGAAAAGATAATCTTATGAGCTTAATGTCGCTTATGTACCCTTTGGAGCTTAAATGGAATGATAAGTTGAGAATAATGGTTTTACATCTGTAGATTTCGTGATTCTCGAGGCTATAGGACTATGATATGGAGAAAAATATGAACTTTGTATTTACTTAGTACCTCGTGGGATTCCGTAAAGGGAAAAAAGGTTCACAAGAGTCGCCAAAGAACCGAACTCTAGGAACTTTAAGTAAGGACTTCAAAGTGAGGAAACTTCTCCAGATATTGGTTTTAGATCTTGTATTTATCGTGGATTAGTATTCTCGTATTTGGGTTTTATATTTGTGGATGCCAAGGTTTTACCGCTTATGCATGGCATAATAGTTTTTATGCTTGGGGAATATTATGAAATGGTAATGGTAGAATTAGCTATAAAGTGAAACCTGTGAATGGTGGAAAAATGTATGCATGATCGCGTCGGACATAACCCTATATAGATATAGATGTTGGACCAACGGGGGTTCCGTGATGGAGCCAGAGTCGGGCGTTGATGATTCCGGGTGAGGGAGGGGATTTGTTTTGATCCGTATGTTTCAAAAAATAAATAAATAAATAAATAAATAAATAATAAAATAAAATGTTTTGCGAAATGATTTTTCATCAAACCCCCTCCCCGACTCGTGAGGGTGCCCCGGTCGGATACGAGCAAGACTATCGCTGGCTCTTCTGGTCTGTTGAATTAGGGTCGGGGACGTCCATGACACGGCATAGGTCCCCTCTTGGCACGTGATGCCGCATGTGATGCAAATCGAGGTGGATGCAACTCTCTTTACACAGTGGATGTAAGTGGAGATGCGGTAGGTAGCACCGCTTCCTTCCACTGTGATGTGATCAGGTAGGTACATCTCCGCATACATGGATGTACTTGAAGACGGGGTGTTTGTTAGAAATGTATATTGATGTATGAACTCGCATATGACTTTTTGTGAGTTTTCCCATTGTATTGGCATTATTATCTTGATTGAAGATGATCATGATGATTCCGTGTTTTCTCATAGTTTCCAAAGAATACAAATATTTAGTACAAGTTGTTGAGGGACATGTATGCATAATACCTGGAGGAGTTGTAGTTACTCACTGAGCTTGTGTAGCTCAAACCCTCGGTTGTTATTATCCTTTCAGGGACTAGACAGGGTCAAGAGCGCCAGGAAGGCGGGATTGAAGACTAGGGGCCTTGACGCATCTTTATCAGCATGTATAAATTTAATGTCTTGTACAGATCAAGTTGGTTCATTTGTGTTTTCTATAACTCTGATGGGATGTGACTCTCCGTGTGTAACCGGGTTTGTTCATGTCATATTGTATTTAATTTTGCATATTCATTATTTTGTTAGGGTTGTAAAGTAATACGTGCCTTATGGTCCGGCACTCCTCGCCCAAATGCACAATCTTGGCCCTTAGTAAAAAGGGGGTGTTACATATAAGGCGTGCGGGAAGGTGCTGGACGAGATCGCGATTCCGTTGATCGCGATCAAATCTTATCCTTTCCATATCCGACCGATATCGGTTGCAAATATATTGCTCTCTCTACAACTCTCTCTCTCTATATATATATAGAGAGAGAGAATGTAAAATTTAAAACAACTTATCTTAATCCTATTTATATATTTAAAGATTCCTCTATATTTACCCGTCTATATATATATATATATATATATATATATATATATATATATATATATATATATATTTCATTATTTCCAGCCATGCACGTCCAAATCTTGTGCATGGCTGCCCCCTTATCTTGACTTTTTCAAACTATATTCATATATATATTTAATTATTTATTTATTGTTATTGTTATTAATTAGTCCAAACAATTAAAGAAAATCTAATTTCAGTTAAGTCCCCATAACATCATACATACCTTTTATATTTAAATATTTTTCATACCAATCCTATCTAATCATTATCCATAACATATATATAGGGTATCCATCATTTGAATATATAAATCATAGTGTAATCTATTAAATCAACTTTGGAGAACTTCCAAACTCATTAAAAATCCATCATCAACTGATTAGATCAATTGCCAGTTAAATAAATTTAAATCCTTAAATTTATTTATTCCTTTTTAGATCTTCTCATTACATTTTTCGATTAATACCAAATAAGTCCAAATTGGTGAATTCTTAAATTAAATCAATCACCAATTACTAAATAAATTTATTACATAAATTTATGCATTCCTTATAAGTTTCCAATCAATTCTAATTAATTTCAAATTTTGGGGATTTCCATAATTGACTAAATCAATTAATCAATTAAGTAATCAAATAAATTTTATTCCACAAAATTTATTCATCCCCTTCAAATTCCCCGATCACACATAATTATAGCAAATAATAAACGAAAAAAGAAAAATTAACCCCTAAAATCCTGGATTTCACAACCTCCCTGTGACACGTCACCGGGCAGGTGTAGCTCAAGTATCTTAAGAACGAATGAAAGAGATGATGAAGAGCGCTGGAGAGGAAAAGAAGAAGAAGATGAATGGGCAGTCGGAGAAGAAGAAGGGTTGGAGAGGAAGAACTAGCTCGTAAGTATATGGAATAGCACTTTTTTACTATGAGGCTAGGGTTAAAACAGTGGAGATTTATAGAGTTAGATATGGTCCAACATTCAGAATTATATTTATTGGGATCCAATGGCCGACAATTAATTTTATCAAAAGTAAAATCAACAACTAGATGTGAGGTCATCTAACAGTCCCTCACTACACTCACAGTCAGGCATAACACAAATCAAAATGAGGTATAATGTATGACACACTCAAAATGAAGATGAATGAAGATTTATATCTCAAAGTAATATAATAGAGGCTGGAATTAGAATGATCTAAATCAGGATGTTGATTTTCCATCAAAGAAGTAGAGAGTTTTTTTATTGATTCGAGTTTCTGGGCTTACACAAGACCATAGACTAAGGTGTCCTTAGGGACTTGAACCTTAGTCCTCTAGTAGAGTCTCCATCTGATGGAAGTGTAGTGAACTAGGTCTTGAACTATATTCCTTAAATCAGTATTCAACCCAACTAGGGATCTGTGCGATACTTGAGCAAGGTGGATTAACGCATTATTTGCCATGCGCACGTACCATTTCATGGAGATTTTAGAGAGTTAACCCACACAGTGGTCTCCATATAGGTGAGATCTCCAGAGATATTTGTAGTATGATGTCTTGCTTAAATACAACCTTTGATCTCGTTAAGAGCTAAGCTCAACCTAAACCACTACATGAGAGCACTCTCCATAGGAATGGGGTTAGAGTATGCCTCTAATAAATAATGTTCTTTCCCAGTCAACCAATGAGATAGCTTCCCTTTGAATTTCTATAATGGGATCAACATTCAAAGAAGTAGGGTTACTACTGTTATTAACCTTTATAGGTTGAGCCTTATTCCCCTCGACCATCATCTATCAATGATCTTGATAGCCCTTTAGTCAAGCAACCTGCTAGATTTAGCTCTAACTTTACATATTCAATACTAATAACATTGTGCTTCAGGTGCCTCCACACTTACTTGTGCTGGATCCGAAAGTGCCTATTTATTTTGTCATTTGTACATTCCCGTTTACACAATTCAATGAAGATTTAGAATCATAATGTATGGCAATAGTTATATTTGAAGACATAACATGAATTTAAGAAAGTAAGTTCCTAATCCACTCAGTTTCAGTGCAAGTCCAACTAGTGCAATAAGTTCAGCTTCCATGGTGCTCCTTGCAATGAGCTTCTACTTTGATGATTTCCATTGGATAGCTCCTCTACCAAGTAGGAATACTTGACCAGAGGTGGATTTCAAATCCAAGGAATCAAATATCCAATTGACATCTATGTATCCCCCTACAACACCAGGGAATCCTATGTATCTCAATCCTCCAGATATTGTTCCCTTGAGGTATTTAAGAACTCTTTCAATTGCAGTCCAGTGCTCGTAGTTCATGTTGCTTGTGTACCTACTTAGTTTGGTCACAACAGAAGCAACGTCTTGTCTAGTCCTGTTAGACAAATACATTATAGATCCTATGATTTGTGCATATCGATCTTGCCTTACAGGTTCATCTTTATTTTCTTAAGGTGCACACTAGGATCATATGGTGTAGAAGAAGATCTGCAATCAAGATAACCAATTTTTTCTAACACTTGCTTAGTGCAGTGTGATTGTGATAAGGTTATTTCAGATTCAGTTCTAATGTGTTTGATTCCCAAATCACATTTGCCTCTCCTAGATCCTTCATGTCAAATTTATGAGACAAAAATTTCTTAGTGTCATTAATTAAGTTCATGTTTGGGGCAAATATGACTAAATCATCAACATAGAGACCTATTATGACACATTGATTATTCACTTGTTTGTAATATACACATATGTCATAATTATTGATTTTGAATCCATAGGAGATGATTGTGGAGTCAAACTTAGCATGACACTGTTTAGGGGCTTGCTTCAATCCATAAAGAGGTTTTACAAGTCTACAAACCTTGTGCTTGTCTTGGGACAATAAAGCCTTCAGGTTGCTCCATGTAAATCTCTTCCTCTAAGTCTCCATTCAGAAAAGTTGTTTTGACATCCATTTGATGAATTTGTAGTTTGTGCACCGTAGCTAAGGCGATTAGAATCCTAATGGTTGCAATGCTTGCAACAGGTGAGTAGGTGTCAAAGTAATCTAAACCTTTCTTTTGTTTAAATCCTTTAACTACTAATCTAGCCTTATATTTTTCTATGGATCCATCAGGTCTCAGTTTCTTTCTAAACACCCACTTGCACCCTAGTTGTTTATTTCATGGGGGTAAAGTGGTAAGAATCCAAGTTTTGTTACTCAAATTGAATTTATTTCATCATTTGTTACTTCTTTTCGGAAAGGATAATCGACAAATCTCATGGCCTCTTGATATGTAGTCGGAGTATCCTCAATCAAAAACATGACAAAATCATCTCCTAAGTTCTTTTCTATCCTACCTTTTTTGCTCCTTCTAGGTTATTCTATAGGTTTAGAAAAAGGTCTACAAGAAGAATCATGGTATATAGGAGCAAGAGTAGGATACTGAGGTATTGATGTTTTTAAGGGAAATATGTTCACAAAATAGGTAGCATTTCTAGCCTCAATTATTGTGTTGTTAGCAATTTCATTCACCTCTGAATTAATCACCAAAAATCTGCTAACATTACTATCTAAGGCATATCCCACAAATATAACATCAATTGTTTTGGTTCCAATTATCCTAACCTTTGGTTCAAGTATCTTAACCTTAGCTAGCCACCCCAACAGTTTGAAGTAATTCAGTTGTAGCGCTCTTTTCTTCCAAAGCTTATAGGATGTCGTGCCACGATCCTTGAAAGGTACCCTATTTAGTATGAAACAAGCTGAGAGAAGGGCCTCCCTCCACAAGTTCTCGGGTACTCTAGAACTTAATAGCATGGCATTTACCATATCCATTAATGTCCTATTTTTCCTTTCTACTACCCTATTGGACTGTATAGGGAGCAGTGAACTCATGGATGATCTCATTCTCTTCACAAAATTGAGTCATAACTTAAGACGTGTATTCACCACCTCGATCAGACCTAAGAGTCTTAATGAATTTCTCTAACTGGTTTTTAGCTTCAGCTTTGTATATCATAAATTTGTTGAGAGCTTGATCTTTGGTTTTAATCAAATAGACATAACAGTATCTAGAGTGGTTATCTATGAAGGTTATAAAGTACTTGTTATCAGCTCTAGTGAGAGTTCTATTTGAATCACAGATATCGCTATGAATTAATTCAAATAAATCAGAGTTCCTATTAATGTGTTGGAAAGGCTTTTTAGAAAGTTTGGCTTGGACACAAATTTGGCATTTTGAATTAGAGTCAATCTTTGATTTAGGAATCAGGTTTAAGTTCATTAATCTTCTTATTGTTCCAAGGTTTACATGTCCCAGTCGTCCATGCCAAGTCTCACTAGATTCAACATTCATGATCATAGATGAAGAAGAAGTAGAAGCAAATTCATTAAAAGATTAAGTGGAAGGTTCACAAACATTTAATCTAAATAAACCTTCTGAACAAAATCTTTTCCCACAAAATGCTTTCCCTTAGTGATTACAACTCTATTTGACTCTAATACAATTTTATAACCAAACTTGATCAAAAGTGAGCCACTAATCAAGTTCCTCCTAATGTATGGCACGTGCTGAATATCCAATAGAGTAAGGACTTTTCCTGATGTCATCTTGAGGTCTATTCGTCCTTTCCCTAGCACATGGGCTACTGCCCCATTTCCAGAGTCACACATCCTCCACTTGAGACCTGGCAAGTGGAGAGCTAGAAACGTTTAGTACAAACATAAATGTCAACACCAAAATCTAAACACCACTCTAAGTTTTGATAAGTCAAATCCAGTGTAGGGATAAATCTTATTTAGCTAAACTGAGTCTTAGTGGAAGGTACACCCATTTCAAGTATATTTACTTGTGGTTTGGGTCGACCAGGGTTCTGCTTTACTAGTGCAGTCTTTCTGAAGAAGCAGTCCTTTGCCACATGGTTGGTCCTACCACAAACAAAGCAATGTTTAGGGTTCTTCTCAAAATTTTTAGGAATAGGTGGTCTAGTCTGAGAAGTGGGGTGTGTGTGTGTGGTTGGTAAAGTTTTTGCCCCTAGGAGAGTGATATTTGTTCTTATGTGACTGTTGGGGGCATTTAGGGTTGTTACTGGACTCAGTCATATAGACTATCCCTTAGAGGTGTTCATGGCTCTAGAGTGGAGACGGTTTGCCTCCTCGATTCTGAGCATGTTAAAAACTTCCAGTAGGTTCAATGTGTTAATCTTGTGTTCGAGTGAATCAGCAAAATCAAACCAAGATGGTGAAAGATTGCAAAGTAAAATAGACACTATGTGACATTCAGATAAATTTGTGTCATGTTTGTTAAATAAAGCAATATAATCCTTAAAAATATGAATTTGCACTTCCATGGGTGTGTTGTCAACCATCTTGAAGTTGTCAAAGTCTATTGTCAGGTTATAACTCTAGTGGCATTGTTTGGGCCATATTTAGTTTCTAAAGAGTCCCAAATTTCTTTGGCGATCTTACACTCATAGTATCTGTTGTATAGTTTGTTGAAAAGACAACTAAGCAAACGAAACTTACAGTGGTAGTTGATTTCTTCTGCAGTTCTATCAGTTATATTTGGAAATTTGAGTTTGGTCAGATGTGGAAATCGAAAGTCTACGGAGGCCATCAGGGCCATAGTCATTTGAATCAGAACTTGGGTTCCTAAGAGCTGAGTCCAAACCTTGGATGGAAAGCCAATACTCAGCTTGAGCTTGCCATCTCCTAAATATAGTCTTGCCATCAAATTTTTCTGGTTTACAGGATATGTTAAGTTGATTGAAAGACATTTTTCTAGGCTAGTGTCAACCAATTGTTTGCAATAGTACTCAAGTAAAAGAGTTAAAACAAGACACCAATGTAGAAGGAATACAGCAAAACTTCAACAATTAATAAAACAAGGCAGAATTTAAATTTCAGCAAGAGTGTGACAGTAAAACTTCAATTTAATTTAGTGTTGCAGTGGCAAATTCAGCAATTTAGGAAATCAATATCAAAATTATAACAGCAGAGTTTTCAACAATCAATAAGCTCAACCACAATTAGCTCATATTTAGTGGATATTCAGCAATGTCAAAATGCCCAGATTTTAGTACTAAGAGTGAAAAATCCAGGGATTTTATTCAATTATAATTCCTAATTATTTTGGCTTGATTAATGAAAACCCTCGAAGTTGAAGTTATTTGAATTAATATAATATGAGGGTAAGAAAAATAAAAATAAATAAATAAATAAATAAATATTAATATATATATATATATATATATAGGGTAATGATATTTTCCGACCGGCCGCAGTTACCAACCACCCTATCCTGTTGTTGGGTGTGTTAATGGGCCAGCCGCATTTGCGGCCTGCCGGATGTTATCAAAACCATATATATATATATATATGAGATGTTTGCTACCATTAATAGAGGTTGGACTCCACTCCATTAATGGAGGTGAGCTTAACGCTCTCAGCCATCCAAGCACGCCAAGACGTCTCCTCCTTTGCTAGTAAATGCACAATCCCTGATCCTCCACTAATTGCGTAGCAGCCAAATGAGAAGAGATCTTATCCACCAATCAATCCCTTATCAACGGGATTGAAGATTTCGGAAGATCGTTTCGTGGACGTCAATAAGAGAAGAGAACACCCCAGAAACCCTAGCCTAGCTAGCCTCTTCTCGCCCGCTACTCACTTCACACCGCCGCCACCATTAAGAAATAGGAAGATAGAGAAGAGAAGGAAGTGGAGTAGAGGGACGATCGGAGGAGCCTTCACATTCGGCGGGGCCCCCAAGCACGCCATAGCGGGTCCTTGACCTAATGGAGGCTGCCCTAGAGACGTTTGACATCAGATCTTATCGGATCTGAGGTAAGTCTCGGCCTTACCTTCTCTCGCCAACTAGCATTGAGTTCCTGATTTTAATTGTTGACAGCCTGCCAAAAGGGTTGGGGTCAACCTCAGCAAGCATCCACACTTCATCGAGAGAGAGGCAAGCGATCACCCACGGTGAGTCTTATCCCTGTTAGTTATGATATGAGAAGAATTGTTGAATTTGGCAATGTGTTTGGGATTGTTTTGACTGTGATGTTCATTAATAGGTTGGTGTAGTTTTGATTAACATAGTTGAACAAATCTGGGGGTTCTTGTAATAGGTTCCAGACCTGGTGAAAGGTTTATAACTGATGACATAGGCATAAGAGGTTGTCTTGTAGGAGCTTGTTCAGATGCTGGACTTAATAGGTTTATATGATTATTCATGTTCTCTGGGAATGAGTAGGTTGCCAAGCATAAGAGATGGTAATAATCAGAAATAAAAGTCTGTGTTATGATTAATAATCAAGTCAATAAACTTATACTAGTTGTTGGGTTAGTTTTGTGTTATGCTCGTGCTTACTTTGTTGTCTCAATAACCTGTGAGTGGCCATTAATCATGCATGTTTGGGTTCATGAAGAGATAAGGTTGGGAGAATATAAAACCCATCTGCACTAATAGATACAATAAGAGATGAATAGCTCATTCATGTGGCTATATTTTTAGTGGTTATGCATGGGTTTTCTCTTCAAAGCATGCAAGTGTAGGTTGAGTGGTTGGAATAAATACAAGTATCTATGAGTACTTATGTGAAAGTATATGAAAGTTATGTTGGCTAGAGTGTACCTATGATTAATAGGAGGATAAGATTACTCTCTGTTGGGTTCAAGAGGAAAATGAGGTTAGCACAAGTTGTGGTTTACATAGCCCAAATTCAAAACTAAGAGCTAAATTAGTCAAGTTAGAAATAGTAATGGCCTGCAGTCTGGCTGTCCTTTTAAGGGACAGTTGGGTCACTTGTACTACCCTGATTGAGACATGTAATATACCGTTAGAAAGATGAGGGAAAGATCTTTCTAACAAATCTTAGATCAGCCAGATCAGGTTTTTGGATTAGAAGTTATGAGCAGTTCATTATAACTGCATAGAAATTCCAGAATTTTGCATTTACACTAATAATAATAATGAACCACTTTGCTCATGATAATAGCACTAAGTTATGGTTATCGTTACCATATATGGACGTAGAGCACTGAGCTTTGTCGGGATAGACACAGATCAGTCGATTGGATTATCAGTCGAGGTAAGATACCCTTGCCTAGCTCCCACCCATCTTTGGGTTTCTTGATTTTGATATTGCTATGTGTTAGCATGTTTGATTGATTCATGATGATCTGTTACTGAGTTCATGCACATACCTCCTACTTTGTATTGTCCTTTCGTTATGTATGTGTATGGATATTGAAACACTCATTGGACATGCCCCTCGTGGGCCGATACTTGATCATGGGCATATGGTCTTGTGTGCTGGCCGGGAGGTGTGCGCCAATTGAGTTGTTCTTCCGCCCAACGCAGTGGAGCAAGGAGGCTCCATTTTGGAACGTTCGAGGACGAGGAAACCCTAGCGATTCAGCTTACCATGCCAGAGGGGGATGATACTCTAACTATCCTAGGGGCGTTTGGGGACTGGGATACCCGTGCGTTTCAGCATGCCATGCCAGAGGGGGACGATACTCTGTTTGTCCTTCCTGTCAGTGGGATTGATTCGCTGACCATGTCCACATATATGAGAGGTGGCGCTACCGAGGTGCTACAAGTTTGTCGCTTGCGGCCGAGGCTGCGTTGTTGCTGTCCGGGGGATAGTTTGCTGAGATTTTTCTTGAAACTCTCTTCCAGAGTCTGAGGGCTACCGTTAGATAAGAGTCGTATCGTTGCTGTTGATTGTGGTAGACTCCTAGGTCTCAGTTGTGCGGGGTGTAGCCCCTTGATGATTGATGATTCTTGGATTTGATCATGTTTGACTTATCATTTATCGTCTTTGTTGGATTTACATCATTGTGATCCTTGTAGGGTACTTACTGGGCTTTCCATTCGAAAGCTCACAGCCACTTGTTTGCCATTCTCTCTTTTTCAGGTCCTGAGGAGTAGGTGACTTTGTCTCAGGAGTCGTGTGAGAGTCGGGGGATTCTTTGCCAAGGTCGGAGGACCTCACTTATCTTTCCTTCTGTGTGAGAGACTTTTGATTTTAGGATGATATTGTTTAGGGCATTTGGACCGTTTATGTTTTATTTTTCCGCTGTAGGACTCTGAGATTATTTGTCTATGTTATTTGAGACATTTTGATTATGTATGTTATCTGCTTTTGATTTACACAGGCCTTGTATCCTAGTGGGGCTCGTCTCTACTTGGGTACGGCCGGTTTGCTCACGTGCCCGAGGTCCCAAGATGCGGGTTGAGGCGTGATAGAGAGGATGTGACAAGGTAAGGAAACAACAATTTAAATCAGGACTTTAAAATAAGTATATATGTCAGCAAGTTACAAAGAAATTTCAGCAAGTCAAGGTGACTTAAATCAACGCTTTAATTGATTATACAGGCTGTGATGCAGTAATCAAACTTTAAAATAAATGGTTGTGATGCAACTGAAATGGATGGAATCCAACCACTACACAGTAGCAATTAAAAGGATTCAGTAGATCAAGAGAGAGAAATACTTAAGGAATCAGTTAAAAGGACAGCAGTGATGAAGTAGTGAAATAAGATTTTCTAGCAAAATCAATGAACTGAAATTTAATCAGACTTATGAGTTGAGATCAAACTTATGAACTGAAATTAATCCATAAGTTAAACAGAGGGATTTAATTATATTTGGATTTTCTGAACAATGAGGATTAATTGATGTTAATATACTTTTAGATTGTTGGTAAAACAATCAATTAATCAAATGAAAACAAAATCAGTCCAGTAACAGTGCAGTAAACACAAACTCCAAACAACAATTAGTAAAATTAATCACGAAGAACATAAATAGCCTAGAACCAAGAAGAGTTTGAAAAGATCAAGCCTGGGTAGGACGTGCAATCACACTGCCCTAAACGCCTACTTCGTGCAGGAATCCGACGATCTCTCAAGCTAATAGGGTATCCTAACCTACGCGTTGATCAGCACCTCCCTGTGGCATGTCACCGGGTAGGCATAGCTCAAGTATCCCCAGAATGGATGAGAGATGTAATGAAGAGGTCAATGTTTAATAGAGAATGAAGATGAGTGAAAGGGAGAATGGGCAGCCAGAGAAGAAGAAGCGTTAGAGAGCGAGAATTAGCTTGTGAGTATATGGAATAGTATTTTTTACTGTGCGGCTAGGGTTGCAACAGTGGAGATTTTATTAAGTTGGATCTGGTCCACTTGTCATAATTATATCCGTTGGGATCCAACGGCTGACAATTAATTTTATCAAAAGTAATTAAATCAACGGATGGATGTGAGGGTATCTAACACATGCTACAAGGAGGAGCTAGTCGACGCGTGGGTTAGGGTACCCTACTTGCTGGAGAGTTTGCCGGATTCCTTACACAAAAGAAACGAAATCGGCTTTTAGGACAAAGCGATTGCATGCCCTACCCAGGCTTGACTTTCCAATCTCTATTTTGACTCTATTTGGATTGATTTATGTTTGATATGATGGAAATAAAATCAAGATCTCCAAGCATGACAATCATATATTAATTTAATTGACTTCTATGTCATGAAAAGAGTATCTATCCCAAGATCATTGCAGAAGACATACCTGAATCTATTATAAAAAAATCGAAGGAGAGATGCGTGATTCCAGGGGTTTAAGTCTTCAAAACCAAGAGAGATCGTTGTGTCATTGTTTCTCAGATGGGGAAGAAAACATAACAGTGTATCTCTGGTTTTGGGACCACAACCTTATTTATTATTAATAATAAGGGATATTTCAGTAATTAACCATCAGCCCATCATTAATAGATAATTACTGATAAGGGTTTCTATACATTATTTAAACCCATACTTTATCTTAAAATATATTTCTTTAAGCCCTTTTAAAATACTCCTCAATGAATCACTATTAAATACGGCACATTAATTAATTGGATAACCTTTCATATACAATTGATAAGATAAACATATGAGTCTACATTAATGAAATTGCTAACAATCTCCCACTTGGACCACATATGTTCCCTAAGATTGTATAAGATGTAAACTTTAGTGTGCACGAATGTTGTTATCTCAACTTTGAAATATCCTAAACAATCTGGTCCATCAATCATGTTAATATAGGATCAAAGTGGCTTTCGTCACATATATCCGTGACTAAACCTATCAATGGTCACAATATCTACATAATTAATGACATAGATTAAGTATGGATGTGTAGCATGGAAATTGCATGTAATGTGATCCAGATCATGCCTATTTCCAACTTGTCCTACTTTATGACTCCGAGAGTCTAACTTTCTAATACCTGATGTGAACCACAATAGAAAGTTAAAATCTTTAGTTTCAGAGTATTCAATCAAACATGAATTTCATTAATATCATAAAACTGAAGTTTGTACAGAACATAAACAAAGTATAAATATAAATCATGTCATAAGAAACAAACCAAAAACAAACTCCTACTATATAGATATGTCATCAAGACTAACTACGCACATGTGAGCAACATGCTCATGAAACACCTTAGGTGGCAAACCTTTGGTGAGCGAATCCGCAATATTGGAGTTTGTACTTATGTGCTCTATCGATACTTGAAGGCTCTGAACTCTTTCCTTTACAACAAGATACTTAATGTCAATATGCTTCAATTTTGACAAACTCCTGTTGTTCTTAGAATACAACTCAGTGGCCTTGTTATCACAATTTATCCTAAGTGGCTTATCAATTCCATCAACCACTTGTAATCCAGTGATAAAATTTCGCAGCCATATTCCTTGATTTGATATTTCGTAGCGGGCTACAAATTTTTCCTCCATGGTGGAAGAAGCAATAAGTGTCTGTTTGACACATTTCCAAGAAATTGCTCCTCTAGCCATCATAAAGATATAGCCTGAAGTGGATCTCCTACTATTAATGCACCCAGCAAAATCTGAATCGGAGTACCCTACGATCTCTAAATGATCTGATCTCCGAAATGTGAGCTTGTAGTCCTTCGTTCTTTGTAAGTATCTCATGACCCGTTTAACTGCTTTCCAATGATCCATACCCGGATTGCTCAAATATCTGCCTAACATTCCCACTATGTACGCTATATCCGAACGCGTACACACTTGTGCATACATAAGACTCCCAACTGCAGATGTATATGGGATCTTATCCATTTCCTTTTTCTCTAGGTCCATCCTTGAACATTGGAGCATACTGAATTTGTCGCCCTTGGCAACTGGTGTATCTCCTGGTGCACAGTTTTGTATGCCAAAACGGTTGAACACCTTATCAATATAAGCCTTTTGTGATAGTACAAGTATACCTTTAGAATGATCTCAATCTATCTGTATACCCAGAACAAAAGACGCATTACCAAGATCTTTCATCTCAAATTTACTTGATAGAAATTTCTTGGTATCATGCAATAGGCCTATATTGCTGCTCGCTAGCAGAATGTCATCTACATATAGTACCAGGATAATAAATTTGCTCCCACTGACCTTGAGATATATACACTGATCAACGGTGTTTTCCTTAAAACCAAAAGAGGTTATCACCTGATCAAATTTTCAATACCATTGGCGGGATGCCTATTTTAAGCCATAGATGGACTTCTTTAGTTTGCATACAACATGCTTTGAGTCCTTGGACTCAATATTCTCCCGTTGCACCATATAAATTGTGTCATCAATGTCTTCATTGAGAAACGTTGTCTTAACGTCAATTTGATGTAACTCTAAATCATAATGAGCTACAAGTTCCATGATAATTCTAAAAGAATCTTTTGTCGAAACCGGCGAGAAAGTTTCTTTAAAATCAATCCCTTTTTTCTGAGTAAAGCCTTTGGCGACTAGGCGTGCTTTATATCTTTCGATGTTACCATTTGAATTCCGTTTGGTTTTGTAAATCCATTTGCAACCAATCTGTTTCACCACTTGTGGTAACTCGACAAGATCCCAAACACCAATATCGTCCATAGATTTTAACTCTTCTTTCATAGCTTCGATCCATTTGTCAAAGTTTGAACATGATTGAGCTTCACTAAATGAGGTAGAATCCTTTTCCAACCTCAAGTCAAATTCATGTTCATTGAGACAGACAACATAGTCATCAGATATTGCCTTTCTCCTCTCTTTTGTAGATCTTCTTATAGGTATTTCATATTGAGGTTAGCGATCTAAGATCTCTGTAGGAATCACTTCTGATGATTCTTTTGCTTGAATGGGAGATGTTTCTTGAAGGGAATTTGAGTTGGTGCAATTGTATTTGAGATATTTTCCTGATTTATAGGTTGAATAGTGATAGGAATGGTTACCTTATCACTATCAAGTGTAACTGTAGTAGGAATGTTTATACGTTCCTCTTCAAACACAATGCTATCTTTATTATTACTCCTACTGTAATAAACATCCTCAATGAACTTGGCGTTCCCTGTTTCGAAAAAGGATCTATTGGAGGGATCATAAAACTTGAAGCCTCCCGATCTTTCTGAGTAACCCACAAAATAACAGCTTATGGTTCTTAGGCCTATAAGGCCTAGCTTCAGCTGGACAACCCCAAACATTCAAGTGCCTAATGCTAGGCTTCTTTCCTGTCCACATCTCATATAGGGTTTTAGCTACTACTTTGCTAGGTATCTATTCAGTATATAAACTGCAGTCTTTAGGGCCTCTCCCCAAAGTGATTATGATAAAGAAGAATGACTAATCATACTTCTTACCATATCCTTAAGAGTATGGTTTCGTCTCTCAGCCACACCATTTTGACTAGGAGTTCCAGGCATGGTGTACTGAGGAACAATTCCTCATTCTGTTAAATATTTGGCAAAAGGCCCTAGACATTATTCCCCTGATCTGTCATATCTACTATAATATTCATCTCCACTGTCAGATTTGACGGCTTTGATTTTCTTGCCTAATTGATTTTCAACTTCGGCTTTGAAATTTTGGAACATATCTAATGATTGTAACTTCTCATGAATTAAGTACAAATAACCATATCGAGAGTAGTCATCTATAAAGCTGATAAAATATTGTTGTCCATTCCAAGATGCCTCAGGGAATGGACTACAAATATCCATATGTATACTCTAAAGGCTCACTACTTCTATAGGTACCTTTATTCCTTTTATTTGTTTGTTTTCCCTTAATGCATTCTATACAGATTTTAAGGTCTAATAGATTTAGAGAATCAAGAATTCCTTCTGATACAAGCCTTTGAATTCTTTTCTTATAGATATGACCTAATCGCTTATACCATGGCATGGATGAATTCTCATCAGTTAATCTACGTTTAGTACTTAGATTACTTGAATTCAGGTTCTCATTATCATTGGTGGTTATGGTGTCCAATTTATATAATTTATCAATTAAAGTCCCAATACCAATAAGATTTGAATTCAAAGAAATACTAAATAATCCATTTCCAAATGAACAAGAATATCCGGATTTGTCCAAACAAGAAACAGAAATCAAATTCTGTCTAAAGGACGGTACAACAAAAGTTTCTAATAAATCCAAAAATAAACCAGAACTTAAACTAATCCTAAAGACACCAATGGCCTCTACAGCAGCCTTATTTCCATTGCCCACGTAGGTGTATCTTTCAGCATCAATTGGTCCTCAGTAATGAAGGCAATCCTGCAATGTGACACTTATGTGAGTAGTTGCACCAGTGTCTAACCACCAAGTGTCACTTGGTACTAAAGCCAAATTAACTTTTGAACAAACAAAGTTGAGAAGTTTACCTTTCTTTACACGCCATGAGGCGTATTTGGAGCAGTCTTTCTTAACATGACCAATTTTCTTGCAAAAGTAGCAGGAGGTAACCTTATCCTTTTTCTTTTGATCTTTATGTTGCGATGTTCCAAAGTCTGCAGTTTCCTTACCCTAATTCCTTTTCCTTTTCTTGTTAGCTCTCTTATCATGAGAACCAGTTGCCAAATGACCACTTTCAACCCTCTCTTGTTTCAATCTATCCTCTTCTTGCACACATTAAGCAATAAGCTCATTTAGAGTCCATTTTTTCTTTTTGAGTATTGTAAGTAATCTTAAATGGACTGAATTGTGCAAGAAGGGAGATCAAGACTAGAGGAATAAGAATGACTTCCGACAAGTCAAGCTTTAGGTTCCTCAGTCTTATTTCAAGATTGGACATCTCCATGATGTACTCCATTATGTTTCCTTTGCCCTTATACAACATTGAAACAAGCTTACTTAAGATAGTGCGTGTTTCCACCTTTTCACTAGCAGTAAAGCGGTCTGCAAGTTGCTTAAGGAAACTTTTGGCATTTTGTTCCTTAGTTATGCCGCCCCTTAAGGTTTCCGGAATTGAGTGTTGCATGATCATAAGACTCATGTGGTTCGATCGCTCCCACTTCTTGTATGCAGATTTCTAAGCATCAGTGCTTTCACTGGTCAGTTCCACGGGGCGATCAAATCTTAACGCATAGTCAAGATCCATGCAACCAAGCACTATTATTACGTGCTCTTTCCATATCTTGAAGTTTGTACCATTAAGAACGGGAATATTATTCATGTTGGCAGATATCGAAGATACTATAAAGAAAAACAAATAATGCTCACAGTTAATAATCAATCCAATTAACATGTATACATGATAATGTCAAATAATATGAATATATATATATATATATATATATATATATATATATATATATATATATATATGGGTCAGGATCATGGGGCACACTATTTTGACACACTATTTGACATCATTTTTCATTCATTGTCTTGCACAGTGTTTTAACCAAATCCAACAGTATGGATGGAAAGAACATCGAAAAATAAGCAAGCATGTCAATTTTCATACAATTTAAGAACTTGTAGGGTTTTCATCTTAACGGGTGAAATTTTATACGGTTGAAATTTCACCATTTAATATGAAAACTCTACAAGTTCCTAAATTGTATGAAAATTGACATGCTTTCTTATTTTTCGATGTTCTTTCCATCCATACGGTTAGATTTGGTTAAAACACTGTGCAAAACAATGAATGAAGAAGGATATCAAATGGTGTGTCAAAATAGTGTGTCCCATGATCCTAACCCTATATATATATATATCTTAAGATGGGCCCATCTTAAGATACTTAGCTAACACAACATTGTTACTTAGTCTTTGGACAGAAATAACAATTTGTAAGTGGTACTCTTCAATCATAGTACATGAATATTGATTAACTAGACCGGCCTAATATTATGCCTTTCTTTGGACTGACATAATATATGCATGGTAAAGTAATATATTCAAGACTATATTATGAAATAATAAAATCAAATATTCAAAACTATTTTTATCAGTCAAAGATGATATAATTTTAAATGTTTAAAACATTATCATCTCAAAATAAATAATTTCAAATGTTTGAAACTATCCTTATCCAATCAATATAACAAAAAAATAAAAAAAAATTTAAATATTTGAGCAATATTCCGTTGAAGACCGTCGTAAATTTTGACATTATCCACTTAAAAGATATATGAATGGTTTTAAAATTAAAACTACCATTATCCATTATAAAATTAAATTTTAAAAATGATCATTCTCCTTAAAAAGATATACATATAGTAAAATCAAAACAACCTTTATCTATTCAAGAATGAATAAATTAAATTTCAAACATCCAAAATATCATATATTCAAATAAAAGATAGAGGATAATGTCATGTATATAAATTAAAATAAAATATAATGTCAGCAAAAAAATACCCAGTCAAAACTAAATATCCAATCAAAACAATCTTCCTTTGGGTCGATTGCTTCTGAAGGATCAGGCATGTGCAATTTTATCCGGTCAAAACAACCTTCTTTTAGGCCGATTGTTTCACATAGATAATGAAAGTAATGAGAGAAAGAAAATAGAATTAAAATTTTCAACTCTCCAACCAACATGCCATTAACCGGTGACGCCGTGACGACCGCAGCTTTTAAACCCAATGCCATGATTGTGGTGACAATTATATTAATCTATCTCTAATCCTTTAGCAAACCGTCTCTGATACCCGTTGATGGAAATAAAATCAAGATCTCCAAGCATGACAATCATATATTAATTTAATTGACTTCTATGTCATGCAAAGAGTATCTATCCCAAGATCATTGTAGAAGAAATTAGAGAAGATGATTAAAACATACCTGAATCTATTATAAAAAAAAAAAACAGAAGGAGAGATGAGTGATTCCACGGGTTTGGGTCTTCAAAACCAAGAGAGATCGTTGTGTCGTTGTTTCTCAGATGGGAAAGAAAACAGAACGGTGTATCTCTGGTTTTGGGACCACAACCCTATTTATTATTAATAATATGGGATATTTCAGTAATTAACCATCAGCCCATCATTAATAGATAATTACTAATAAGGTTTTCTACACATTGTTTAAACCCATACTTTATCTTAAAATATATTTCTTTGAGCCCTTTTAAAATACTCTCAATGGATCACTATTAAATATGGTATATTAATTAATTGGATAATTTTTTATATACAATTGATTAGATAAACATATGAGTCCACATTAATGGAATTGCTAATTAACATGATATGCTTGATGGTTGTTTGTTGATTTAAGTTACCGTTGAACTTTGAACTGACTGCTTGGAACAATTTTCCAATAATAACAACCCTATTTGGAACATGTTGGTCCTTCAGTATTAATTAAGGAGTAAACCGATCGAGGAGCTAGGTTTCAAATTCAACACAAATGATGTCATTAATCTATTAAATATGCTATATTTTTGAAGTTTTGTCAAATAACACAGTAGTTCTGTTTTATTTCCAAGAAGATAATGAGTACGAGTTGACTCAAATAAAAAATCTAACAAAATAATATAAATTCAAGATAAAGAAGACAAAATGTCAAATGAGGTGAGGTATTGGAGGAGTGCTATTTATTTTGCTCTCTCTTGTGATGTTTATATAGACCATGTTGCTAGAATTAGATCATGTTCTTATAACTAATGATCATTTTCAAGGAAAAGAACATCATTGAAGTTGGGCACATAACGCTATCAAATAACTATTTAGCTTATTTGCCACCTTCTCTCAATTAGCTAGGAATTCCCCCAAACCGATCATATATAGTACTCCAATGAAGGGAATTGGTGCAAAAAGGTTCACATCAAGCATGCCTATGAGTCCATTCCATGTAATTACATCACCATGCAATACCCTCAAAGGAATAAAGCTTTGTGGAATTAAACCAAGAGGTGCACTTCTTTTCCGAGATTCATATTTTGTAAAAAGATAACACTAGGTTTTTTGTTTTGTGGTGTTTAGCCAACTGTTGCCCTAGGAAAAGATGATTATATCTTTTGTAGATATACAAATATGCCCATAAAAAATAAAAAATAAAAAATAATTAAAATGCCTCCTAGGGATATAAAAGGTCATTTTTTGTCAATTGTTTATATTTAACCATAGTTAAAGTCTTTGGGCCGACAAGCATTTATAGATTTCAATGACAGGGGTAGATACACAATTAAACGAGAAACTTGGGTATACTTGTAATTATGATTTTTCAAAAAATATATACGCAATTAGGATAGTTTTGAGAGGAACACAAATAATTTCTTCAAAAAAATTATTTCTCTTAATTGGAGAATAAAAAGTCTTATTCTTATTGAAAATATAACATTTTTTTAATAAGTGGATAAATCATATTTTATTTAATTATAATATTAGGTTTCATTACATTGCATGGTCAATTTAAAAATACATAGTTAGTAGCCCATTCCTTCTGACATCAAGCAATCTGATCCTTCTCCCCCCTCAAACTTGAGCAGGACCTTCCCCGGGGGAGCTTCCGTCTTTGTCATTCCTTCCTGGCGTGGCAGATGTGAATTCCAAGCTATGTTTCACCAGGTTCATTGTCGCCTCCAACTTTGATCTTTTTGCCATTGGAGCTACATCAAACCAAGAGAGGGTAAGGAAAGAAAGATCACAAATAATTCTTAAGAAAACGAATTGTTTATCCTGGAAACATCATCTATTTCTCTCCCCCCAAATACTCTAAGTGATTGCTACTGTAACAATGTCCCATCCTTCTCTTAGGGTATTGTCCACCCCCGAGTAGGTATCTCTGGTGCCCCATAGTGCCTGAAGATCCCCCCAATCCCCCCCCCCTCCCCCAAACCGCTCCCCCCCAACTTCGAGATAAAGTGATCCCAGATATGCCTCACATATGGGCAAAAGATGAGTAAATGGTAGATAGATTCATCTTCAGTCTCTCACAAATAGCATCTAGTGCGGTCGCCTCTCTGCTTCCTTTTGTACAGGTTATCAAGGGTAAGAATTCGATTTTTCCTTGCCAGCCATGCAAATAGCTTTGCCTTGAGAGGGCAGGGCTGCTTCCAGAATCTTTGTCTTAGGTCACTTCATATACCCCATTAATTTTGAAGCGATATAGAGACTTGACTGTGAATACTTTGGTCGTCGTGAGGCTCCATTCCATGATATCGATCACATCAGGGTTTGTGCTAGTAGTCAACGAGTGTCCTGATTAACAGGTGCAAGTCATCTGTTTCTCATGCCGTTAGTGGTCCCAGCTTAAGGAGTGGAAGACCTCTTTGGAGCATGTATCTTGCGCCTTAGATGGTCAGGTGTTTTGTTATGGATAGTTCGTGCAGCCCAGGGAAGTATTCTTCAATGATTGTCCCTGCCACCAGTTGTCCATCCAAAAATTGGTGTCTCTGCCAGAACCTAGAAGAACACGGATATTAACCATTACTGGCAGGCTCTCCCGACATAGGCCTTTCCAGAAAGGGGATGCCCGCCTCCGGGTCGGCTTGTGAGGATCAATGTAGCCTCCTCTTGAGTATGCATCATGGAAGATCCTCTGGCAGATACCCACACATATGGTGAGGATCCGCCACCACCACTTCCCCAACAAGGCTCCATTGAAGGTTCAAAGGTCTAAGATCTCACATCCCCAATTTTCTTTGGGCCTACAGATTCTCTCCCATTTGACTAGATGATAGCAGTGTCTCTCCTTATCAACTCCCCTCTACAAGAAATCCTTTCTAACTCCATCTATCTTCTTGATAACTCATTCTAGGAAGCAAAAGGTTGTCATCCAGTGTATCGGGATAGTGGATATTACTGAGTTTAACATTGTTAGTCTCCCCTCTAACGATAATAGTTTCCCTTTCCACGATGCCAACTTCCCTTTTATTTTCTCGATTCGAGTGTTCTAGTCCTCCTTCTTCGGGCGGCCACCCAATAGTGGAACTCCCAAATACTTTTATTGGGAGATCAACAACTGCATAGTTTAACACTTGTGAAAACTCTTCTATGTTATAATCCCTCGTTTTGATTAGGATAACGACGCTTTTTGTGTAATTAATCCTTAGCCCTGGGAAACTCTCAAAGAGGTAGAAAATCGGCTTAAGGATGCGAGATGTATCCTTATTCCACGATGCTCTTCTATGTTATATCTATCGTGGAGACTGTATCGTCGCGATTTGCCCCAATTGTGACTCCACAGTAGATATTGGATTCCACTGCATTTAAGAGCATTGTGGGGAGTACATCCGTGGCCAGGATAAAAAAGTACTGAAAATACAACCTTAAACTTTAAATTTGAAATTGACACATAGTGACATAGGCCAATGAAATATTTCTTTATTATTGTATATATTTTATTTTAGAAATAACAATTGGCAAGAAACTCTACACTAGTATATCCCTTTCATGACTTCGAGTGAAAAAGATGCTTTATATCTTGACCATTTACTGGTTCATGACTCAAAAAATTCTCAATTTAATAAAACAGTTCAATGTGACCAGAACAAAGAAGAACTTTCAAAACAAGGGATTCTAATCAACATTTAAATTCAATTTTGAGTTTAAACTTAGAATGCAATGGAGGCAACACTGCATGTGGATTGTTGCTTGTTGATTGGTACAAGAGCTTTAAACTTATCAACAAACATTTCGATTATAAATAGATTTCTCACAGGATTGAAACAACTAATTTTTTATCATGATCACCAACATCACTATTTTGAAATAATTTGAATGGTTAATTCGTTAAAATAGGTAATTTTCTAAGTTTATTTTGTACCACTAGCATCTATACATCTATATATCTATAGATTAAGAAAAAATGAGCATGATTTGAATTTAAAAAAAAATCTAAAAAATCATAAAACTAGGTTGAGATTTTAGAATTTTCTTAGAATTTTGGCTTTTTTAAATTTTTTTTTAAAATATATTAGATAATTTTAATTTTAAAAAATCTATTATATAATTTTAATTTTAAAATTTGAAAAAAAAAAATTGATTGGGATCTTTAAATTTTCATAGAATTTTGAATTATAAGATAATATAAACATTGAAACTATCAAAACAACTGCTCTCGAACACGTTCTCACATGAAAGTAAATTAGTTTTTTGGTGTAATTTAATTACTTCATGAAAGTAAAAAACTACTCTCAAACACGTTCTCACGTGAAAGTAAATTAGTTTTTTAAATGGATCAGGTCAAATGTATACTAGAGAGTTTTAGGTGTTGTGACATACACTAGAGGGTTTGAGATATTGTTGTCGGAGTCAATAAAGAGGGTTTGGGGCATCATTGTGGGAGCCGGTGAAAGACCTCTATCAATGGATTGAGAGTAGTGGATTGGTTTCTATTGGTTTTTTTTTTAATGTGGATAAACCACGTTTATTTATTTCAAAGATAGGCTCCTAGATGAGCCTAATACAGTCATTCACAATGTAAGAGTTCGGCCTGCATGTGGGTCATGATTACAATATGCCCTGGATTGTGCAGGCCCCAATGTTTGTTGTATTGCTATCTTGTTATGTTTTGTCCTCGCCGTCCTCAAAGTCAGTGCACGGTGGTCACTAGTCTTGTGCGTCCCTCATGAGTAAGAGGTTGTTCCTCGCTATGGCTTGCATCCTGCAGAGACTCGGCTTCTTGGCTTCGTGTGTTGCCTCAAACCAAGAGAGTAGGAGGAAGTCCATGTACCGAATTAGTTTCATGGCTTCATGCACTACGGAGACTCGACTTCTTGGCTTCTATTGTTTTTTATTTTTACAGTTTGCGGTTTGTTCAAACCTATTTATGGTTGATTTACTAATTTTGATTTCAGATTTAATGAAATTAAGATATATATAGTTTATTGAATTAATATATACTAGTAAAATCATCACATTATTCAGGATTTATTTTTTAAAAATCCTAAGCCATGCCAAGGGTCATTTGCTGGTTATTCTCTAATCTAAACCTTTCTATTTTTAAATTTATTTTATTATTATAAAATTCATGTTCTTACTTAATATTGATCTCTATTTCTTTTTCCTTTTTTTTATTAGAGTGGATGATAAGTAGATATATTCATAGATAGTACATTCTTACACGGTTTAAAACAAAGCGGCAGGAGAGAGTGAAGACAAAAGTAGGCCCCCTGCATGACCTAAATACAAATTGGACGGCTACTTTAAATCCTCATGGATGACCTCCTCCATGGAGATGTCATGGTTCCTCTTTAGTAAATGTTTGTGGCCTCCTTGCTGTAACATATTGATCAGTAATATGCGACAATTATGGATACCAAATCACAGATATGGATGGTAAACCATTCTCATCCAGTCCATAAGCATCAAAACATCAACGAAATAGGCACTATATATAAGATAGGTGGAAGATGATTCTCCGCAGAGTGCAACTCCGGTGGAAGAACCTCGCTCTCCGGAGCGCCGACCTTCTCCTGATTAGGGATTAGGGTTTTCGAAAATAGTTCTTCGATGATCCTTGCCCAAGTGGCTATCTGCCCCTTTTGTAGTCACTGCCCTTATGCCTTGCTTCGAGATTAGCTCCCTTTTAGAGTCCACTTCCCGATGAATCGTTATACATGCTTGGGGATGTGGTGGTTCTTTTCTGGTAAATGTCAAGCTTCTTTTTACGAGAAACTCCACCCATACTAGCTTGATTGTCTTGGCTAGTTGAGTTACATCTAGGGATGGCAATGGGGCGGGGCGGGGGCGGGGCGGGCCTCTACCACCACCGCCTCGCCCAAATGTAGCGGGGCGCAGGGCGGGGCGAAGGACGGGCCAGGCAAGACGCGGGACACCAATATACCTAGAATGAAGAGAAATTTACCGATTAAACTCGAATAAAATAAATTTAATGGCAATGTAAAAGCACTTTGATATACAAGCTCGAGAGAAGAGTGGGAAAACAGCCGCCAAAGTCCAAAGAGTCCAAACAAATCTTCATTGTAAACCCTAAAACTATATAATCTAATATATATATATATATAAAGGTATTTTTGTATTTTTTTAGCGGGGCGGGGCGGATTTTAAAGGGTCTTTACCACGCCCCGCCCCGCCCCCCATTTCTCCGCCCCATTCGGGGCGAATCGGATCGGAAACCACTGGTTGGCTCGGGTATTGCCATCCCTTACATCAAATCAAAAAAGTATAACATAGTTAACATAAACACAATGTTTATGATACCTTGTTTATGATTAAAACATTTTTTGTTTTTTTCAAACCAGGGTTTCACACGATGGTCATTGAACTTTTGTCCACCTTAACGAAACTTAGATATCTGACATATTCAATTAGGTGTCAATTAAATAATAGTAAAGTGACATTTATCTACTTTTTCCCCTTAAATATAAAAAACCAGCATCATCTTCAAAATAAAAACCGTGATGAGACGGATGAGTCCCAATTATTCATATTTGATGATATTGAGAGTTTAACATTGAATTATTTAGAACTTACCATTATCCACTTGATTAATTGATTATTTATTTTTAAATAAATTAAATTGCAAACAAACCCAACAGAGCTGGTCTGATTGATTGGTCTTAATTAATAGACTCTTTGAGGGAACACAACCAACATGGTTGTACTTATCTATGTACAGTAGTACGGTGAATTTGGAACACAAGATCTCATGATTAAGCGGATGGTCTCCACTTGTTTCCCCTTATCCATTGACATGCCATGTGTTTCCATTTGTAACTTATTATTTCCTTTCTTTTTTCACATAAACCCTTGTAAATTAAAATCTCACCAGATAAATCCATACAATTATAAGAATTTCTAGGGTTTTATCTGTAAAATAAACCATAACTTCACTGCCTGCCAACGTGCATTAAAAAGATAATAATAAGATTAGCTATTAACAATTTTAATTTTAAAATACCAAAGTAACCATATTGAAAATGTCTAATACCTAAGTTAATCTCTCTATTAAACCGAATCGACTCTTTTGATCTCTCTATTATAATGAACCATTGAGGCCTCTCTATTTTCACAATTGTGAAATATTAATCCCTCTTTTTATCAATTTTAGGAGTTAAAGAAGTCTTTAAATATGTTTTAAAAATTGATATTTTTCAATCGTAAAAATAGAAGGACTTTTAAAACTCAAATTATAATAAAGAGATCAAAATGGTTGAGTCGTATAATAAAGAGACTAATTTGAGTAATAAAACTATTTTAAATGTAATAAAAATTGTTATTTAGTGTCTGTGTGGTCGGGTTGTCATTTGATTTTGGGAGTAGAGACCACTCACATACAAACAATCTCAATTAAAATTAAAAAATATTTAATTTTTTAATAAAATTTACAGTGTTTTTATTTGAATTATTAAAATAATTAAATGTAACTAAACAGTCAACTCTCTGGATCATCACCAGCCCGCGTTTCCCGCATCAACGACGCATCATCATTGCACCAATCTCTCCTGCCATCGTTTCCCTCCGACCAATGTTTCCCCTGGCGTTTCCCTTTGGATGCGGGAAAGAAAGCAACCCAGGCCCCGCCTTCCACTCCCCTCCTCCCACCATTGCAAGCCTCTGCCTTGCCTCTCCGAAGAAATATTATTAATATTTTAAAAAAGATAATAACTTTTTTTTTTTCTTTTTTTCCTCTCCAACGACCTGACCTCCTCGTTGCTGCGTTGCCATTGTTTCCTCTATTTTTTCTTTAAAAAAAAAAATAGAAAAAAGGGAGGAAAAAAAAGAGAGAAAAATTCAGCTCCCCGAGCCTGCATCACCATCGTCATTTCCCAATTCTCTCATTCTTTTCCGGTGGTGCTTGCAGGCTTCTCCAATTCTCTCCTCTGATTTTCATTCATGAATTCTTAGATTTTTTCTTTTTTCTTGGTTTCGATCGAGAGAAGGAAGAGATGCAGAACAATCTCTTCACGACGATCCGGAGCTTGAAGCTCGTCGATGGCTGCAAGTCTGCCGCCATCTTCACCATCCCGCCATCGTCATCGTCGTCGTCTTCGTCGTCGTCGTCGTCGGCGGTGTCTTCCTCCTCCGATCCCTCCACGAAACCTCACCTTCTCCCCCTCCTCCGCTCCAAATCCATCCAACCCCCTCCGCTCTCGCACCACAATCCCTCCCCGGCTAAACCCCCTCTCCTCCTCCCTTGTGGCCTACCCTCCGGCGACCTCATCGACCCCCCTCTCGACCCATTCCTCCGCACCACTGATCCCATCCCCTCCCTCTCCTCCTTGTACCGCCGCCTCTCTCGCTCATCCTCCCTCTCCCCTTCCGCGATTTGCGATCTCTATTTGGAGCACTTCTCCTTGCTGCGCTCGCTTGCCGACCCCAAGCTTCTCCGCCGGAGCCTCCGCAATGCCAGGCTCCACGCCTCGGATCCTCATCACAAGATCGTCCTCTCCGCCTGGCTCCGCTTTGAGCGCCGCGACGATGAGCTCCACCACCCGCCACCGCTCCTCCCCTGCCTCCCTTCCACCCCATCCCTTGAGTGCCCCCGCTCCGCTCTCTCTTCACTCCCTGATACCTTCTCCTCCCCCTGCCCCTGCCACCGCGATCCACCCACGGCCTCGCCTCCCCCATCATCGGAGCCTGATGTTGTTGATGATGATGATAGCGGTGTAGACGAACAAGTAGTAGAAGAAGAGGACGATGCAGCGGATGTCTATTTCTGCATCGGAGACGACGAGGTCGCCTGCTCGCGCCACCGCGTTGCCGCGCTGTCCCGGCCGCTCTGGGCGTTGCTCTATGGCGGGTTCGCGGAGTCGCGACGCGCGCACATCAACTTCGGCCAGAACAATGTCTCCCCTAATGGCATGAAGACTGTGGAGGCCTTCAGTAGGAGAGGCAAACTCGAAGATGATGTCCCCATTGATGTTGTTCTGGAGGTCCTCTCTTTCGCAAACAAGTTCTGTTGCGAGGGATTGAAAGCTGCTTGCGATGAGCGCCTTGCGTCTTTGGTGCTCACCATTGACGATGCATTGCAGCTCATCGATTTTGGCCTTGAAGAGACTGCATATCTGCTTGTCGCCGCGTGCTTGCAGGTTTTCTTGAGGGGGTTGCCCAAGTCTCTCCAGGATCCGGAGATTATGAGTTTGTTGTGTTCGCCGGAAGGGAGAGAGAGGCTGGCACAGGCTGGACATGCTTCCTTTGCATTGTATTACTTCTTGAGTCAGGTGGCAATGGAGGAGGAGATGCAATCCAACACAACGGTGATGTTGTTTGAGAGGCTTAACGAGTGCGCTGCCCCTGGGTGGCAGAAGCAGCTGGCATTGCATCAGTTGGGATGCATAATGCTCGAGAGGCAGGAGTACAAGGATGCTCAGAAGTTGTTTGAAGAAGCTGCCGCCGAGGGGCATGCATATTCCCAGATTGGTGTTGCCAGGGCTAAGTACAAGAGGGGGCACAAATATGCAGCTTACAAGCAGACTAATGGCCTCTTCTCAGAGTACAATCCCACCGGGTGGATGTACCAGGAGAGATCATTGTATGGTATTGGGAAGGAGAAGATGGCAGACTTGAACATTGCTACAGAGCTTGATCCTACACTCTCTTACCCCTATAAGTACAGAGCAATCACTTTAATGGAGGATAATAAGATTAGTGCTGCCATTGCAGAGATTAATAAGATTATTAGGTTCAAGGTAACGACGGATTGTCTTGAGCTACGAGCATGGTTCTTTCTTGCTATTGAGGATTATGAAGGAGCGTTGCAGGATATAAGGGCACTAATGACTCTGGATCCAAATTATATGATGTTTCATGGGAAATTGCATGGTGAGCAGATGATTGAGATTCTTAAGCAGCATGTGCATCAGTTGGATATGGCGGATTGCTGGATGCAGCTTTATGATAGATGGTCAGCTGTCGATGATATTGGTTCGCTTGCAGTGGTACATCAGATGTTATCAAAGGAGCCTGGGAACAGCAGCCTGCGGTTTCGGCAATCTCTTCTTTTGTTGAGGTATAAGTTCATTCTTAAAACTATTCAAAAAATAATAATGATGATAATAAATGTTATAGAACATTTTCTTCCTTAGTTACATTTGGACTTGCGGTTCTACAGTGGAAGTTTAGATGGCTGCTAAGAATGACTATGAAGATGACAATGCAGGACAATTCAACATTTCTACGATATTTCTAGTGTTCAGTTTTGTGAGAGAATATAGGAGAGAAATTTAGCCTTTGGATTCAATATGGATATAGGATAGTTACATTGGTTTAAGAAGCGGTATGTCGAATTAATGTTTGCTCTGGATGGGAGAGCACTCCATTACTCAACTAGGTTTTTTTTAAAAAAATTTAGTTGATCTCTATTCTTGGTGTGAGGATAAGTACATGTTTACCAAATTTTTTGGTAGGGAATAATTCCTTTTTTTTTTGTTTGGTATAATTTATTTGAGTGGCACAGATATAAAGTAAAAAAGGACAGTGGGAATGATGAGAAGTTTGGACATGTTTACAAATTCGATCCTTTTCAATTTTTTTATCTTATACAAGTTCATAGAGCTAGAGTATTAAATGTTCAGGGCCATAAGGCCCTTAGCCCACAGGGTTGTGTTGTTTCATCCTCTCAAAACTCCATAACATCCGAGGCAATCTTACTAGTGTTGAAAGGCCTACTCTCCATAGTTATTGACAAGTGCTGGAAAGAGTTTGGTTTTTCCTGAATCATCTGGTTCTGAGTTATAATTTTCAATCATCAGTGGCTCATCTAATGCTTAGCTAAATCATTTTGGATGTCTATGCTTAGGTTAAATTGCCAAAAGGCAGCAATGCATAGTCTGCGTATGGCTAGAAATAATTCTTCGCAAGAACATGAAAAGCTTGTTTATGAAGGGTGGATTTTATATGATACTGGCCACCGTGAGGAAGCCTTAGCCAAAGCAGAGGAGTCTATTTCTATTCAGAGGTCATTTGAGGCTTTCTTTCTTAAAGCATATGCACTAGCAGATTCAAGTCTGGATCAAGCATCATCATCTTATGTTATACAACTGCTGGAACAGGCTAATAGCTGTGCTTCTGACAATCTTCGGAAAGGACAAGTGAGTAAAACAAATGCTAGATCGATTGGATTTATTCATTTTGTTTTCACTTCTCATCTCTATGGTTTGATTCCTGTAACATCTTTACAGGCACATAATAATATGGGAAGCGTTTATGTGGACTGTGATATGCTGGATGCAGCAGCAGAATGCTACCAGAAGGCACTTGGCATAAAACATACTCGTGCACATCAGGGTCTCGCAAGGGTTTATTACCTTAAAAATCAGAAAAAGGCTGCTTATGATGAGATGACGAAGCTCATTGAGAAAGCTAAAAACAATGCTTCAGCATATGAGAAACGTTCAGAATATTGCGAAAGAGAGATGGCAAAAAATGATCTCTATATGGCAACAAAGATAGATCCACTGCGGACATATCCTTACCGATACAGGGCTGCAGGTGAGTTTCAGGATCTGATTTAGACATAAAATAGGTTGCAGATCTTGTTTTTAACATTTGTTAGTTAATTATTCTAGTTTCACATCACTCTGGTGCTATACAATGTACAACCAACGCAGAATCTTTCTTTCCTTCTCAGTTTTGCTTGTCTGGATTCTTCCTGAATCATCTCTTTACACCCAATTGCGCTTATCCTTGGTTGAGATGGTTTTCAAAACAGATCGTATCAATGGTGTACATGTTGAGTCTCTTTGATTCTTGATTATTGTGAGCTTTGAGTCTATTTTCTTCAACTCATCAAATTTTTGTTTGAAATTGTTGCTTCATATTGCTTTATGGAGGTGCCAAAATTAGAACTTGTCCTTGTGGATGATAGTTACCCTTTCTCAGGAGATTATCAATTTCTTTCCAATAACAGGCTAGGAGAATACATTTTGAGCTTTGTATTTGAGGCCTACAGTTTAGTTTCTTATGAAAATCATGTATATACAACTTAACAGTTAAGGTAAGTGTGATGACAATGTCTACTTCCCCAACTATAAAACGAGGACCCTTTTCTGTCTATCATATGAAAGGCTATTAAAATGCTTACAGTGCATTTTCATTATGATTGGGATAGAACATAACTGAAGTGCAGGTTTTGTCCTTCAAGGTGTGATAAATTACTCCTGCAGGCATTTTCATCTCTGACATTGAAGTATTGTTGTCCATATGTCAATATTTTTTTTTTCTTGATGAAGTGGATAAACCACATTTATTTATTGATATACTTGGATAAAGCTTAATATTGTAAGCTGATCCTGTAGGGTAGTCTTGAAGAGGATAAACTTGGAGAAATGAAATTAGAAGAAGCATATATCTCAAAAAAAAAAAAAAATGAAGAAGCATAATAGTGGAAGAAAGTTGGTGGGGGGATACTTCCAATGCATAATAGACATTAGGACAACAAAGAGGGTATTTGGATCCTTAGCAAACTTTCAATGCTGATTAGATCCATTATTATTCTTTAAAGTTGGTAATTAGATCACTAACATTATGCAATGCTGCTAACGTTATTGAGCACAAGTATTGGATACCTGCTTGAAAGTTGATAACCTAATTCAATCATCAACAATTTAAAGCTTGCTAGATGCATGACAAAGAATTTGTTGCTAGATTCTTTCCTGTTTGTGAACTAGTGCCCTGGGAAATTTTGGTTCTAAATGAAGATTTTGAATTACTGCATCTTCTTTTGTTCCTGCTACTTGCTTTCAAATTACAGTCATTGATTCCTCCGGTTTCTCTTTTTAGTTTTGATGGATGACCATAAGGAGGAAGAGGCGATAGCTGAGTTAACAAAAGCCATATCTTTCAAACCAGACCTCCAGCTGCTTCACCTCCGCGCAGCGTTCTTTGACTCTATGGGGAACACAGCAGCCACATTGCGAGACTGCGAGGCAGCACTCTGCCTTGATCCCAACCACAGTGACACCATTGATCTCTACAACCGAGCTCAAGAAAAAGCCAACTCACCCTCCAAGTAAAGCCTGAGGACAGTAAGTACCCCTCGGTGCGAAAACTTTCCCCATACTAACCTCTTGGTCCCAGAATGTGGTTTTTCTGATACATCTAGATGAGCAAAAACCATAGCATTGAAGGAAACTAAGAAAGCAATGGCAGTGAGAGCAGCATGTATGCATGTGTGTGTGTATATATATATTATATATATTTTATACAAGGGTCCTCAAATTCAATGGAGACAGAGACAGTGAAGGCCATCAAAGTGCACCTGTGTATATGAGATTTTGCATAACTCTAATGTGGCTGCTGAACTGGCGAACTCTTCTGAGATTCATCCTTGTATTCTTTCCATAATTGATTTTTGGAACATGGATGTTCAAAAATTTTCGACAGACAAAAAGAGAGGAGACTATCTTTTTCTCTCCTTCATTTCTTTATTCTTGGGAGTTATATGCTCAATTTGTCAGATTTAATTACGCAAAATTACTACACATAGTCTCTTGAATTGTCTGTAAATTCATAAACTGCAGAAATATTTAATTGATATGAACAATCTCTCATCTCGCATTTGCAATACATTAATCTTATATGTGAGCCCAGCTTCAAATAAAACCAAAAGCACTGACATTTTAATCAGAGTGATTAATAAAAGCCACATAATACTGCATATTCTAACACAAAAAGTAATTTTTTTCAGGATAAAAGTGGATTAATCACATATATTAAAAATTTAGTGACGATAGGATATGATATAGTACAAATTTATCATAACAAAGAGACTTTTGAAATCAGTACAATAAGGCAGATATTATTAAAAGAGCTTTTTTCTTTTCTTTTTTTTTATTTTTGACAGACAGCCTATAGATAGGCTAATTTGAAAAAAGAAAAAAAAAATCTAACAGGACATCTAACATGACATCATAAGCAACAAAGGTGCTTCAAAAAACATAGATGCCAAAGACTATAAGCCTGAATTGATAAGGATATCTTTTAGCCACGTGGGCCTATCTTCTCCTTTGTGAAACAAAGATAATTGTGGATTGGTTCTTCCATGTTTTGCTAATGCATCTACCAATCCATTAATTTCTCTTGGAAAGTAAGCTACCTCCAGTTGCGGCAGCTGATCCAGCAGAAATCTGGCTTGTTGAATGTTATCCTGCATTCTCCAGCTAGTTAGTAGGTTGTTCTTCAATATGAGTTCAATCACCTCAGGACAGTCAGTGTAGACTTTAGATGGTTTCAAGTTGTGGCTAGCACAATGTTGTAAAGCTTCTATGATGGCCTTTAATTCAACATGGATGCTTGAGTCTGCATTTCGGGCAAATGCTCCAGCAAGTATAAGAGTATTTGATCCTTGTACTGCTGCAAAACCAAGACCACAGTGAGGATCATCATTGACTTTAGATGCATCACAAAAAATTGTGATATCATTGTTGTAAAAAGAAGTATTTATAAACTCCCTGAATTGTCCTCTTGTTCTCTACAGATATCCTTGAGCAATATTTAGGGCTTGCTGAAATATTTGTTGGGGTAGCATCCTTTTGTCTTGAAACACCAATTCACATCTCGCTTTCCAAATGCTCCAAGAACATGATGCAACCAAACACTTGAAAACCTGTTTATTCTTCCAATCAAGTCCTTGTGCCCCAAACAACCATTTACCTTCAAGAATGCTATCTGTAAAGGAGGCATTAGTGCCCATATGTTCTGCCACAAGGTTCCAGCACTGTCTGGATATGGGGCATAAACACAGTAGATGTTCCATAGTCTCCCAATTTAGCTCACACAAGGGGCAAAGCCTGGGTAAATTTTTTGAGGGGTCACTAAACTATGTACGGATTTCATTTAGGTTACCGAACTTCAATTTGTTACAAAGTGGTCACTTCAATTTGGTTTCACCGTGCAGTCACCCAGAGGATTCTGACGTCCCCTTGCTGACGTGGATCGCTGGAGAAGCCACGTGGAGCCTAATTAAAATAAAATATTATTAAAAAATAATTATTTTTAATTAATTAATTTAATTACATTAAAAAAACCTAACCCTAACCCCATAATCCCATCTTTCTCTTTGCTCGTCTTCTCTTCTTCTCTTCGACGGTCGCTTTCAAATCTTCATCGAGGAGTCGTCACCAACGCAACCGATCAGCCGGGCATTGAGCCGGCTCGAATGGAGCCGAAGTTGACGATCGCTTTTCTCCTCGCTCCTAAGTGACTGCTTCGTTTCTCTTCTTCTTCTTCTTCTCTGATCCGCCTTTTGTTAAGAAACAGGGTTATCTTGTAGTTCTCACGTGTTCCCTGGAAACTCCTCCGACGATCCGGATCTGATCGTCGTCTGAGAGCTCACTTAGCCAATCCAAGCGGAAGCGTAGTCAGGTCCTGATTTTGCTTAGGGTTTTAGAGATTATTTGCGAATTTGGTTTTAGGGTTGTTGGATTGTGACCTTTGATTTGTTGTTCTTTTTTTGTGGCTGGCTTGCTTGATGATTTTGCAAGTTGGTTTTGCATGTGTTGGATGAGGTTATTGGGAGCAGAATTTATCAGAAATGAGGGATCTTAAGCTTTGTATTTGAATGTGGAATGTGAGGCGGTGCTAGAAGAGGGAGATGAGATTGTGGGGTTAGGGTTATATTTGAATGTAATCAAATTAATTAATTAAAAATAATTATTTTTTAAAAAAAATTTAATTTAAGTATGTTCCACGTGGCTTCTCCGGCATCCATGTCAGCAAAGGAGGCATCCATGTCAGCAAAAGGGCGTTGGAATCCTCTGGGTGACTGCACGGTGAAACCAAATTGAAGTTAAGTTACCACTTTGTAACAAATTGAAGTTCGGTAACCTAAATGAAATCTATACATAGTTTAGTGACCCCTCAAAAAATTTACCCGGCAAAGCCTCTAGGGTCCAATATTCAGATTATACAGAGTTTCAAATGTAGAAAGGCTGCCATGAAATAGCTTCCATAGGAATGTTTTTATCCTAGGAGCTATTGGCAACTTCCACATAATATACCAGCCATCCCATTTCTCTTGTTCTAGATAGTGTGGGTGGTTAAAATGGTTACAGACAATAGACACAGTCTTGGCAGATGAAGAAGATGGAAACCAAACCCATTGATTGGATACAGATTCATCCACCCTGATTTTCTGTAATCTGTCCCAATCAAAGGAGCTACCAAAATAAAGTATAAGATCAAAATAATTCAGGTGGCTATTCCTGACAAGATCATCCAACTGAAAATGTTCAAAAGGCAGTTCCATGTTGAGATATGTAGGTTTCAAAGAAATGGGGATTTCAGTGAACCAAGGATCATTTAAAAAGCTGGTGTTTTGAGGATTGCATGTATTCATCCATAGATTTGGTCTAATGTATTGCTAAAAGAGCTTTTGAAGAAATAAATAAATATAATAAAAAGAACTTATTTTATGAATACAAGCAAAAATAAAGACATATCAACAGGTGTCTGATCATGGGCCTTTTGTAATGGGCCAGGCTTGAACCGGCCATTACGGAGCCACTAGGGCAGCGAAGCACGTGGTTTGCACGTGAGAAGAGAGGTGCAATTCAAAAGTTAGGGTTTCGGGGACCGCTCGCATCGGCATCCTCCCGCTTCCCAGACCTATTCGAAATATAAACCCGAGTACAACTGAAGCATTTCATCTCCCCCAATCCCCAAACTCGCCTCGATCGATCGGGATCGCGAAGCGGCTCGTCGATCGGAACCCTAGTTCTCCTTTCCTTCCGATCCATAGCCGGAGAGGAACCGCCCCATCAGAGCGTCGACCCTCTGTCGCCGTCTGACGTGGTATACCTTCTTTCTCTGGTCTAGGGTTTTGAGTTCCTCGTTTATCTGTTAACGATTTTTCCTTTTTCTACTGTTGTTGCTTTGTATTTTGGGGCTTTTTGTATGCTGAGAGTGTTGTAGAAATCTGTTCATTTTGGCGTTCAATCCGTACATCGGAGAGTTTTTTAGGGGTTTCTTCCAAGTGTATTGAATGAAAATGTTTGAGATTTCTCAAGGGTTTTGTTTTCTGGTTCATTTTACTGTTCTTGTTCGTGTTTCTCGGATACTGGATTTTGCCCCTAAACATTTAGGGTTTCGGATTTGTGTGGCTTCGCTCTGATTGGTGGATCTCTTCTTTGTTTTGTTTGGTCCGATTAGGTTCTACTTGTGATTGAACGTTTATCTCTATGGATTTATTTGAAAGTTTGAAACTTTGATTTAGTTTGTAGTTATCAATAAGACTCTGGTCGAGACACAACGTAGGAAATATTTATGCTCGCTGTTATGGAATTCATGATTTTCATCATTCCTTTTTTATTTAATGCATTTATCAAATTTTTCTTGGGCATGTTAATCTGAGTGATCCTGGAGGAATTGTTCTAATGTATTATATTTGCATTTTGTGATTCATGTTCTAAAAATTTAGTCAGTAGCAAAAGCTGTTTTTTTTTCCTTGATAGTAGTTTACATGTTGATCATTACATATAACATGTGAATTACTAAATGGAAATAGATTATTTGTATGGGCTGTCATTTGTGATTTGATTTGTTTTTGGTTTTTAAGTTTGTGAAATCAGAGTTTTTGTATTTTGTAGTGTGTGAGCAATGGCGATGGAGATCACTCAGGTGCTATTATCTGCCCAATCACCTGATGGAAAGATTCGAAGTAGTGCAGAGGAGGTTCTCAAACAATTACAGGAACAAAATCTTCCCTGCTTCCTGCTCTCCTTGTCTGCTGAGTTATCAAATGACCAAAAGCCACCTGAATCACGAAGGCTTGCTGGTATTATCCTTAAGAATTCCTTGGACGCCAAGGATTCTGCAAAGAAGGAAGAGCTGAGCCAACGATGGGTCAATATTGAACCTTCAGTGAAAGCCCAGATCAAGGAATCACTTCTAAAAACCCTTGGATCATCTGTAGGTGAAGCAAGGCATACCTCATCACAAGTCATTGCAAAGATAGCATCAATTGAGATCCCCCGAATGGAATGGCTGGAGGTGATTGCACAGTTGCTGTCCAACATGTCACAGCAAGGGCCTCCTGCTTTGAAGCAAGCAACTCTTGAGACACTTGGGTATGTCTGTGAGGAAATCTCTCCTCAGGACTTGGAGCAGGACCAGGTCAATGCTATTCTCACTGCTGTGGCACATGGTATGACGCAGACAAGTCAGAATTCAGAAGTTCGCCTTGCTGCTGTTAGAGCGCTATACAATGCGCTTGATTTTGCACAGACTAATTTTGAGAATGAGATGGAGAGAAATTTTATCATGAAGGTTGTCTGTGAGACAGCTGTGTCAAATGAGCTGGAGATCAGAAAGGCTGCTTTTGAGTGCCTGGTTTCCATTTCCTCGATGTACTATGAAGTCTTGGAGCCTTACATGGAGACCCTTTTCACTTTGACAGCAAATGCTGTGAAAGCAGATGAGGAACCTGTTGCACTTCAAGCTATTGAGTTCTGGAGCTCGATTTGTGATGAAGAAATTCAAATCCAAGAAGAGTATGATGGAGCTGAGACTGCAAGCTCAGGATCTCTTCACTCCCATTTTGTAGAAAAGGCACTTCTTTTGCTAGTTCCTATGCTGCTTGAAACTCTGTTGAAGCAAGAGGAGGATCAAGATCAAGATGATGAGACTTGGAATCTTTCCATGGCTGGGGGGACCTGTCTTGGTCTTGTTGCAAAGACTGTTGGAGATGCAATCGTGCCCCTTGTGATGCCTTTTGTGGAGGGTAACATCACAAAGTCAGACTGGCATTGCCGTGAGGCGGCTACATTTGCATTTGGCTCTATTCTTGAAGGACCCTCTGTTGAAAAGCTTGCACCATTGGTACATGCTGGGTTAGAGTTTTTACTCAATGCAATGAAAGATCAGAATTGCCACGTGAAGGATACTACAGCCTGGACTCTGGGTAGGATATTTGAGGTCCTGCATTCTCCACCAGTCACGCACTCTGTGATTACTGCTGCTAGTTTCCCTCGCATCATGTCTGTTTTGCTGGAAAGTATTAAAGACGCTCCCAATGTTTCTCTGAAAGTCTGTGGTGCCATTTATTTCCTCGCTCATGGTTATGAAGATGCGGGGCCAGAGTCATCCATCCTCACTCCTTTCCTTGGTGAAGTTATCTCAGCACTCCTCTTAACAGCTGATCGTTCAGATACTGGCAATTCCAGGCTTAGGGCTTCGGCCTATGAGACCCTCAATGAAATTGTCCGGTCCAGCAGGATACCTGAGACTGCAAATATTTTGTGTCAGTTGCTACAAGAGATCATGAAAAGATTAGGACAGACTATGGAGATTCAAGTCTTTTCCTCAGATGATAGGGAGAAGCAAGGCGATCTGCAAGCGTTGCTTTGTGGTGTTCTTCAAGTGCTAGTTCAGAAGTTGAGTGCTTGTGATGAGACGAGATTCATAATTCAACAGGCTGCTGATGGGATGATGGTCTTGTTTCTGAAAGTCTTCGCTTGCCGCAGTTCTACTGTACATGAAGAAGCTATGCTTGCAATCGGAGCTCTTGCTTATGCTACAGGTCCTGAATTTGCCAAGTACATGCCAGAATTCTACAAGTACTTAGACATGGGATTGCAAAACTTTGAGGAGTATCAGGTCTGCTCTATCTCAGTCGGTGTGGTTGGAGACATTTGCCGTGCTTTGGATGATAAGATCCTCCCTTTTTGTGATGGTATCATGACTCATCTTCTCAAGGACCTCTCAAATTCCATGCTTCATCGGTCTGTCAAACCTCCCATTTTCTCATGCTTTGGGGACATTGCCCTCGCCATTGGAGAGCATTTTGAGAAGTACCTTCCATATGCGATGCCAATGCTGCAAGGGGCCTCAGAGCTCTGCTCTCGATTGGAGACTGCAGATGAAGATATGATAGATTATGGAAATCAACTTCGACATGGGATATTTGAGGCCTACTCTGGTATACTTCAGGGGTTCAAAAGTTCAAAGGCTGAACTAATGATGCCTTACGGAGGTCATCTTCTTCAGTTCATAGAGGCTGTTTTCAGGGACAAAAACAGGTATATATGGTGATTCACGTAATTAGATTAATCATCCACATGTTAACCGATTTTTGTTGTTTTCCTCTTTTTCTATGTGATGTAGGGATGAAGGAGTGACAAAAGCTGCAGTTGCTGTGATGGGAGACCTCGCCGACACACTTGGTCCGAACACCAAGATTTTGTTCAAGGACTGCACCTTCCATATCGATTTCTTGGGAGAGTGTTTCCAGTCTGATAATGACCAGTTGAAGGAGACAGCAACTTGGACACAGGGAATGCTTGGTCGGGTGGTTTCATGAACTATGGATGAATGATAGATCCTCGTCTCAGCCATGGATTTGTTTGCAGTAATTAGTGGGAATGATTGCCCTGGTCATATAGGTCTTTTGTTGTGTATTATAGGGATATGAAGTATCTTTGATATCCCTTTATGTTTGTCGTTTTAGGAAACTATTAATGAATCTGGGTTTTGAACTCTGTTGGCTAATGAATCCACTTTCTGTCTCTGTTGGTTGTGTTCTGTTGCTCATATTTGCTTGGTCTCACCAGAAATGAATTTCCAAGTGATTGCTCCAGACTTAAACGTCTTCATTATTGAGTCACATCCCTTAAAAAATTCAAAGAAAAAGCTCATGCCTCTCACATGGACCTTGAAATGAATATGAACAACAACAATTCCTTGACTAAAATAGAACAAGGACCAAAAAAAAAAAAAACGTTTCATAGATAATGCTCATTTTTCATTCTTGTCATTTCTGACATCAACCTCCAAGTTTGGAAATATTAATTTTGTATATGTTAGCTCCAAAATTGGATCAAGCCCCAATTTCGAACAAACACTTTAAATTTGTATTTGAGAGGGAAGAACAAGAATCAGAAGATCAAAAAGAAAACCAGGATCAAAGTAAAGCACACAAGAATATACGTGGAAAACCCCAAATGAAGGGGGAAAACCAATTTATCCTCTTCTCTGAGGATGAATCCACTAAACTTCTTCCAGTATTACAACTCAAAGCTCCAAGATTGAACTCTAGAATGAGAGAAATGAAGATGGAGAAAATTGGAGGGAGAGAGAGGAGCTTCAGTCGCCAGAGAGGCAGGGCTTCGCTGGATCTCAATTTCTTGCTGTTGAATTGGAGGAAGGGGGTATTTATAGGGTTGGGAAGCTAAGGTGTTGCTTGGAGGGTAAGCTCTCTAATTCAAGCACGTGGGCGCCTACTCAGCATGCCAACTCAGCGAATCCAGCTCAGCATGCTTCTAGAAGCTTCTAGACTCCAGGTTGGCTCCTCAACCGTTCAACCGTTTTCGAATTGTTCAACTGCTCTGAATCGGGCCTCTAGTAGGTCTCGAGTCACCGCGAGAAGCTGCTTTGGAAGAGGAATCGAAGGGGGCACGCCTTCATACGAATTTCCGAGCTCCTCCATGAGGACCTCGGAATTTGTCATAATTTCCGAGGTGGAGGAGCTCAGCCATAGAGAGAGAAAGTGAGTCTCTCCTCACAAGGACTGTCACGTGACATGCACACGCCTGGATACCTGTATGCCACGTGTCCTTGTTTATAACCTCCCTATCAGTATACAATATGAACAACCCAAGAAACAAAAGCCAGACTATTCACTGAAAAATAAGTAAAGAATTCAAACATTGAAAAGGAAACAACAATCTTCATCTTCATTCATGTCTAATTAGCCTCAGTGGAAAGGATCTCAAGCTCAGCCCACCACAAAGGAGATAGTCTTGGAGCTGCAGCATCAGGAGAAATCGATGTAATTCTTCGCAGACTGTCAGCGACCTCGGTCATTGTTGGTCTTTTCCTTGGATCACGACTGATGCATGAATTCACAAGCTCACTCAATGGACCAAGATCTTTCTCCCTGAATGATTTCAAAGTTATGTCAACCATGTCTTTAAGTGGTCTTCTGCCATTGAAGTAACATGATGCCCAGCGGACAAGGAGGCCCTCATCTTCTGAAAAAGGCCGTCTTCCTGATAAGATCTCCAACAATAGTATCCCAAACTTGTACACTAAGATCTTTGATTCTGGTAATGGTGCAGCAACCAATGGATTATCCAAGCTTTCCTTGATTGAATTAGCTTCTTTTGCATGATACCTGAATTCGATATCTGATACTTTTGCTGCATAATCTTCAGTTAAATAAATTGATGATGAGTTCAGATTTCTAACAGCAATGGGAGGCTCAAGCTGTTGCATGTGCTCTAGACAATATGCTATTCCCATGGCTATTCTCAAACGTGAAGACCAGTCCAAGTGTTCTGCTTCTTTAACTGAATAAACAAAGTAGAAAAAAAAAAATATTAAGATACAGCTAAGAGATCAACGAATCAATCTGTTATTTGTGAAATTTATATGTATATATAATGAAGTCATGGGAACAATTATATAGCCTGAGACTGGTGACTGGTGAGAAATACTTAAAAGATCCGGCCATAAACACAAGACATGATGTTTGTCATTTTGAACTGTAAAATGTGGAAAAAAAATCTCAAATTTCAAATACCATGTTCATGTTAGTTACTTTTATAATGACAAGGCAATACAATACTTCTTTTTTATTTGATGAGCTTTGACATTGACTTAAAATGAGATACTCACTGTGAAGATGTTCAAAAAGTGTCCCATTTGGAGCATATTCAAACACCATCATCCGGGTGAAGGGATTGTCTTCCTCACAATATCCCAGAAGGTTCATGAAATTCTTATGGGTCACTCTAGAAAGTGCTGATATCTAAATCCAAAGCCCAATATTTGAGTGTAAGAGTTGGCATGCCAAATACCTAAAAGAACAGACTAGAGGAGATTTATAGTAGGTAGATAATATGAACCTTGTTCCTGAACTGAGATTCAGCATCTTTCGACCAATCTTTTACAGATTTAATCACACTGGATGTTACAGCTATTTCCACTCCACTAGATAGTGTTCCCTTGTATAGAGTGCAATCTGATAAAGATCCAATAACATTACTGAAATCTTCACAAGCAGTTTCCAGCTCTGATAGTCTGAGAGCAGGTAAACCTGCAAAAGAGCTTCATGGTCATGAACAACAGCAAACTGTATAGCAAAAAGAGATATAAATAATAAGAAAGGAAGCCAACCATCTGTAACAAAAGCCTTCTGCAATTGCCCACTCAAGCCAGTAGACCAAGGTCCCACAGTGACCACCTTGTTACCTCGACAGCATAGTACATATATCGCAGAGAACACGAGAAGAAAGGAAAAACCACATGCTACTGCAATATAGATTACCAAAGGTGAAGAATGCCTTGCTTCAGTGGCTGGTGGTACTGATGGTGAATGATTCTTGGGAGAAAAGGGCATTGGCAAATGAGGGGGTGGCAAGACATTAGAATCAAACTGTTGTTTCTCTTCAATCAATGGTGAAGGCACCGGCACTGGAGATGGTGAAAAAGAAGGTGAAAGGGAGGGTGCTGAAGGTGATGGTGAGCTCGCAGGTGATGGAGATGGAGATGATGAAGGTGATGCAAAAGCTTTTATTAGATCTTCGCTTACTACTTGCATGATTCTCCTTATGGTGGCATTTTCAGCACTTCTGTCAAACAGAAAGATGCTCAGTAGAAAGCCTTTCCACAATTCATGAGTGGTTCAAGATGTACAATCTTACCTTGTAATGGATCCCTTGTTTGAAGATAAGGGCTCTTCATCAACCTCAAGTTCAGACATCGAGATGCTGCCTAAAAACTTATTGCTTCTAAGTATGCTGCAATAAATTAAATATGATGATAATGAAGCAAATTTGTAAGAGTGATGAATTTGTGAAATACCAAATTCTACTCACAGAGTTTCCAGGGACATCATACTGCTTAAATGAGAAGGAATCAGTCCACTGAAATTATTGTATCCCAAGTCCAGCACTTCTAGCTTCTGCAGTTCTGAAATCTCTTTAGGAATGTCCCCATAAAAAGAATTGTTGTGTAAGACACTGCATGAAAGAGAACAAATAGAAAATGAAACATGTATATTTCAAATACACAATAGCATTTTATACTAAAGAACATCGCATAAAGGCTACAGAAGTAATATGCTATGTGTTGATTTCAAATAAATTATTCATATTTTAAGATGTAAGAAAAAGGATTAAATCCATTGAGTTTTTTCTTCTATAAGATTAGGTAACTGGAGATTTAAAATTTCATCATATAGTCATCATAATGAAGCTACCCGAAAAGTATCACACAAGAAGATAAAGAATTATGATATTATTGACTTCTCCATTACCCTTCCTTCCCTAAAATTTCAGAAAAAAGATGAAAATATAAATTAAAACTACTTACAAACACCAAGTTGACAGCTTGAATATACTCACAGGGACTTCAACAAAACAAGCCTCCCAATTTCAGGTGAAAGAGTTCCTTTAAGACGAAGGTTTCCCAAGTTCCTACAAGAGAAGAATTCACAATATTTTCCTAGATTAGTCTCTTTCATGAAAGACTAACTAATCATTGGCCATCATTCACAATTCCAGAACTAATATTTTTATGAGATTTTTATTATTAAAGACACTGCTGAACAAACATTATAGGCACAGACCTTGATCACCTGCAAATCCACAATACAGCAAGGTAGCAATAAGAACAACAAACATAGATTGAACATCAATAGAGTAATCACTGATCATGAATTCGTAAATACTTTACTGAATCTACAAGCATGATTCCTTCATCCACTCTCTAAGCATTTCTACATGATTCCTTCAATCACTATATCCCAAGCCCGAGGTTCATACAAATCCAAAGTTCCCAGGTAATCGAACACCAAAATCCAAAAAAGCAAGGGATTAGAAATAGAGATCATAGGATGGATAACTCACAGATCCACGACTCTTCCATCGGAGCAGCCGATCCCAAACCACGAGCAGGGGTCCCGGCCTCCACCTTCACCCCATCCCACCAAAGCACCGTAAGGATCCAACTCCACTCTTTCCCGAAACCCCAACAACGCCATCCCTACCAAAAATCCATCACCACGATCACCCATCTCCCACCCCACCAAACCACCAAGAAGAAGAAGAAGAAGAAGAAACGTCAGAGGAGACTGTGCGTACCTTCATCATTGAAAGGAGAAGCGGATACGCCCTCCAACCCTTGGAGCAGCGGCAAGGCGATGAAGAAGAAGAAGAAGGAGAGCAGGTCGGCCATGGAGGAACGAAGGATTCAAAGTGGCGGGGTTTATGGCGCAAGGCTGGCTTTGTTTTTCATTCTTTTGGGTGTTACTTGCCGAGCAGGCGGGACGGGAGCCCTCTTTGTTTTGTTTGCTTGGATTTTACTAATTCCGTTCCTTGGATTATTTGATTTGACCAAATAAAAACATTTTCGCCTTCTTTTCCATTTATACCCCTATACTTTCTCAAATTTATATATTTGGTGTTAAATTTCCTAATATACCTTGTAAAAATGTATAATTATTTACATATTTTAAACTATATCCAAATTTATTATTATTATTTTTATTTATAATACTAATTGATCACTAATTAATCTTTAATTAATTGTTGATTGCTGATTGTTATATATAGTCCTTTTCTTTAGCTGTATTTCTATGTATAAAATCTCAAGTACTCTCTTTTTTTTCAATTTTTCTTATCACTCTCTTACAAATATATTTCAAATGCAAATATGAGTTTATGATAATATATGTATATATATATTATTTATTTATTTATTTATTTCTACAAGGACAATTATGACCTTTCCCTCTTGATGTTTTAAGAAATGATCCAAGGAATTGAGGGGTATATATGCAAATAAGTAAGGAATTACAGAGAATGTGGGAACAATGAAACATTTGCTTTGCGTGCAATGATTATATATATATTAATGTATGTATGTATGTATGGACAGCTGGACCTGGTTCTTGGAAGATCCCTCATTCATTGGTTAGTTTAGAGTTTCATTCTTAGAATGCCGACCCATGATAAACTCCAAATTTGTGGATTTGCTTTTTTCTTTTTCTTTTTTAATTTATAAATCTAAATATTATATAATTAACAAAAGAATTTTTTTTTGAATTCATAGTTATTAGTTTTTTTATTTTTATTTTTTTAATAAATTTGGACTAGATATTTTTTATTTAGAGAGAATATGGTAGCCAACTTTTCTTATGTAAGTTATAATTATTAGTTTTTTATTTGATTATTTGATTAATAAAAGAACATTGATATATATTGTTGATGTCGAGATTTGCTTTAGATCAATATGTGAGAAATCAATTTAGATGAAAAACTTCAGAATTTGGGAGAAGATCATTTGTGTGGACAGCTCCTCGCACAAGCTCCTTACTTACTGAATTGTCTGATGTTCAAAGAGGCTATCAGAAAAGAAAAAAGGGAGAGTTAGAAGGAGTGAAAGTGGAGAGAAAGAGGGACAAAGCTCCATGAGAGAAAAGCACTTGCAATCAATTTTTTAGTGGAGTTGGAGCAGCATACCATATACTTAGGTGAGGATATGAAGATGAGTGGGGGTTTTAAGTTGTGGTGGTTAGGCAGTTAGGATCCACTTGATCGTTAATGAAGTGTCAGCATGGATATAGCAAAGCTCCAATTTGAATATAGGTGGAACTTTTGGGGCTCTTTAGAGCTTTTTGAAGGATTGATCCCTACCATTGGATGACTAAATGGTTGAAGGATAGTTAGATCTTCATATGACTCATGATTGTGTCACATGTACTTTAATATCTTCTGCTCCATAACACATAGTAAAAAGAAAAACTTTATTATTTAATTATCTATCATAGTGATAGTGATGAACAAACATTGTAATATATAAATTTGAACTTAGCTTTCCAAAAGATAAAGAAATTTTAATAATACAATTCTAAGAGAAAAGTATGCCATAGAAAAACTTTATCAAGATGATGAACATCACTAAACATTATATATAAACAATATAATTGAACCTAGCTTTCCAAATGAGAAAAAAAATAAAATAAAAAATCAGAAATACAATTCCAAGAGAAAAGTATCTCGTGATATTACATTTGAATTCGTATATTATAGTTAAATTTGACATTTTTTATGAGAAAATGATCTTCACTTTAAATAAATGGATCAATTAGATATGAGATCATGTGCATTTTCGGTCTTTTGAATGGGAGTGGGTCATTATATATTATCTAGTTTAACATCTTGTTCACCATATCTAACTTGAATATTAATCCAATCTAATTCCTTTCAATTGTTTTTGTTACTAATCCCCTTTTGTCCCTTTGATTAGGTTAACATCTTCATTCACCCACTTATATTTGCTTAAAATATGGCGCCAATTACTATCTCTGAACTAGGAAAACTGGAAAAGGGTTCAAGAATCATTCATAATCACAAATAGTTTATAGACTAAAAGAAATCTACGTTAATAAACACTGACATAATCTAGTTAGTCAATTAAAAATTTTAAAGACTTTGAATTAATAAATGTGTGTTGAAATTGCGGAAATAGTTGAATTTCAAGAAATGGGATGAAAAACATAACAAGGATTGGATTGTGGAGAAACTATTATTTGTGACCATTGAAATTTTAGAATTTCACCAACGCACCCAGGCCTATTGATATCCGGATCCCTTGTTAAGATTTGCGGTTCTCCTTCGGACCACTCAGGATTAAACCCCCACTCTTACAAGATGAGAGTCAAGTGTGATGATGCTCTTCTGTGGACTAATCTGGGATCGAACTGGTATTTTTGCGCATGTCTTTGACTTCACTCGTGGGGGCGCTTGTCGTATTCGTCAAAAAAAAAAAAACATTTAGAGATATTATACCAATAACAAAGCATGCATCCTCCGTTGTGTATTTTATTTTAAAAATGTAAAGCTTAATTTAGAAACAAAATTGCATTGACTTGTGCTAAATTTATGCCTACTCTTGAAGTATATTGTAGAAAATGACATGGGGGATGGGATTAACATGTATACCCGCAAAAGGAAAAACATGAAAATTATTTGTATACTTCAATAAATTTCATAATTATGTTCATACTCCTAAGTTTTTTTTAGGGGAAATTGGTTATATACCCCTCAAAAATTTCATAATTACATATTTACCCCCAAAAAAATCATAATTGCTTGTATACCCCTGAAAAACAGGTTGAATTGTGGATATACCCCTACTATTAGGATCCGTTGACAGAAGTTAACCAAGTAATCTTAACCATGGTTACAACTTAGGTTAAGGGTTGAAAAATGTCCAAAATAGCCCTCTTTATATATTTTTTTTAACTATTTTAAATTTCAGATTTTTAAAGGGGTATTTTTAAATCTACAATCAAACAAATTTTTAGGGGTACATATGTAAAGGGTATAATGGTCATTTTGCATGTCTACCGTTTGTTAACTTGACGGTTTTTCATCTGATTTTAATCCCAGGGGTATATACGCAATTATACCTATTATTCAGGGGTATGTATGCAATTATGTTTTATTCAGGGGTAAATACGCAATTTCAAAATTATTCAGGAGTACACCTACAAAAAGCCCTTTTTTATTGATAAAAGTGAATAAACCACATTCATTTTATTATGATAGGTGCCTTTTAAAAAAACCCTATATACATGAAATACATATTAGAGCCAATATGTGAACCGGGCAACATGTGGTAATTAAAGACCGGAGGTGCTGTGCCTTATATGTTTGTTCTTTCTTGTTCGGCTATCCCTTAGTATGGTTTTCCTTTCCGGGAGTTTGATTCAATGTTGTGTAGCTCGTTCTACTTCAGTGAAGTCCGCATCACGTGAGCGATGTTGCTCATCCTCCCTCATAAATTCCACAGTTCTCTTTATGATGAACTTCATTACTTGAAGCTTTTACCTCTTGGTCACATGAGTTGCAAGAAACCAAGATAATATGAGGGAATCTATGTTTTAAAGATTGGTTTTGTGAACACACGTTGTTTATAATAGAAATATCTCATGTTTCTTTCCAACTATATGCCTCTTCCCGATTTGATCCTCCTTCCCCATTTGTTTGGAGGTTATGTCCCACTTGAATTCCCATAGGTTGAAAAGATAATTCGAAAAGATAGTAGAAGTGTCCTTAGATGCTACTGGTGTATGAGCATTGGATAAGTAGATCTGTAGTTGTTTCCTCCACATTGTTACAAAGGGAGCAATTTGTTCTTTCCCCTCTTTATCTGTGTTTTGCTTTGTTCCGAAGTGTTAGGATTTTGTCATCCCACACTAGCCAAACAAATGGTTTAGTTTTAAGTGGGCACTATGTCTTCCAGAAAGTTGACTATAGGGGGCACTTACGCCACTATCAATTTTGAGTTGATGTAGGGATTTTACTATGAATATCTTATTTGAGATGAGCTCCAGGTGCGGTTATCTTGTTAAGCACTGCTCCTCTATTGTAGGCATCGTATTAGGCTTCCTAGTTGCGATTCTTCTTCCTTATTTAGAGGTTCTGGCTTTAGTATAGATCGACTTGCTTGGATGGATTGATTTGCCTCCTCTATCATGGTCTCCCTATTCTGTATAAGTGGGGATTGAGTAAGAATTAATGAAAATTCAGGGTGCAATACCTAATTTAATCCCACTATTATACCGATTTGTGACTTTAGGTCCCTCTATTATGTGAGCCCTGAGGCTCCCTCTACTTTCATGATTGAGAAATGTCACTCCCTCCCATTGTCAACTTTAGGGCCTAAACAAGCCTTTAAATATGCCTTTAGGGATTGACATTTTTAAATCATGAAAATATAGGGAACAAAAAGGCTCAAATTATAATAGAGGGACCTAAAGTTACAAATCAGTATAATAGAGGGACTAAATTGGGTATTATACCAAAATTCAGCAAACACAAGAATGATTAAGTAAGAAAGATCAGGCCTGGGGATTAGCGTGCAATGCACTGCCTTAACACAGTTTTAGCCTAACTCGTGCGAGATTTTCGGCTTCATACCTTGTATACACAAACCCGCGGTTAGATGTCTCCTCGCCTTGCACGTTCAATGACGAGATAGATCCAAGTATCTCCCAAGGTTTGGGATAGAAGGGGTGGAAGCAATCACCGGAAGAAGATGGTCGGGAAAATTAGAAGGAAGCTCGAGAATGGGAAGAGAAAAAGAAAGAAGAAAATAGTAGATATTGTTACAGCTAGGGCTTCCAAGGATTGATATATATAACAAGGATTCCAACGAAAAGAAATCCAAGCGTTGCGATAATCCAACGGATAAAAAAAAATATCCAGGACCAAAAAACACAGCCCAGCCGGGCGAGCACGCAGGTGTGGTGTAAAACCCACCCATATCCTCTCTCAAAACACTCTACAGCATAAAAAGGACACAAAGTATATATAAGGAGGCACTCATGTCTCTCCCTAGGCGATGTGGTACTAAATTCCTACAAGCAAAGTTAAAGTACCTAGGTATGGATATACTACAGTGGGCCTGGGCCAGACCCACATCCAACAGTTCTAGCTTTAGTATAGATCGACTTGCTTGGATGTATTGATTTGCCTCCTCCATCTTGGCTTCAAGGAGAAAAGTCAAGAGATGAACTAATGTCACGTTTGTTGTCTGTCATAGCATGATAAGAATGGGTCCTAGAGATTTCCTAGGATTGTGTGATATATTGGTTAGAGAGGGTAGTCTTAGACCAACTTTACATGTATCCGTCGAGGAACAAGTTGTCAAAACACTCTACTTATTAGGTCATAATGTCTCCCATCGTGAACTAGCCTTTTTTCTTTCGTCGTTTATGTGAGACTATTTTTCGCCATCTTTGTAATGTATCACGAGCCATAGTGGAGTTAGAGGACAAATACATAATACAACCAGATGGTTCACAAATACCTTCAGAAATTTTGAACAGCAACAGATTCTATCCATACTTTAAGGTAATCAAACATGTCTATTGAATTATAACTTTACTACATTGTGTGCATGGTGAGAATGAAATATACAATTTGGTGGCAGGACTGTGTTGGTGCTATTGATGGAACACAAATTCGTGTAAAAGTTTCTAGCAAAGAAGCCCCAAAATATTGTGGAAGGAAGGAATACCCAACACAAAATGTGTTGGCTGTGTGCACATTTGATTTGAAATTCACATATGTGTTACCAGGGTGGGAAGGCACAGCATCAGATTCGAGAATTATGAAAAATGCATTAACAAGATCTTGTCCTCTTAAAATTCCAGAAGGTACTAGTTTATATAATATAATATTTTATAAGACATCAAGTTATATTTTTATGGAAGCGTAATAACAAAGTGCATTTTATATTTAGGAAAATACTATATTGTTGATGCGGGATTCATGTTGACAAGTGGACTTATTACACCCTACAGAGGGGAACGATATCATTTGAAGGAGTATTCAAGAACTCCACCACGAAATGCGCATGAATTATTTAATCTGCGCCATACATCTTTACGGAATGCTATTGAAGGCGCATTTGGTATCCTCAAGAAGCGTTTCCCTATAATAGGGAGCTCGACGGAGCCACATTATTGTTTGGAAACACAAAAGGAAATTATTTATGCATGTTGTATCTTGCATAATTATTTAATAGGTATAGACCCTGATGATACAATACTTGCACAAGCTGAGAACGAACTTGGGGATAAAACACAAGAGGAACATCATGGTAGAGGGGAAAATAATGAAGAAACCATTCGAGGGAGGATTATTAGAGAAGGCGTATCAGATGAAATGTGGATAATTATAATGAAAATCCTTGATGTATCAAATATCATGTTATTTTTAACAAATCCTACCATTGTCCTAGACTCCTATTTATTTAGAAATTGTGTTTTCGATGGTGTTCTTTTGGAGAATGATGTTGTTGTGTTGTATTTGGATTTGCTTTACTTGTTGCTATTGACTTGTTTATACTTGAAGGTTTTCCTGAAAAATGTGGCATTTATGGTGCTTGGCTTAGTTTGGGTATAATTTCTTAATTGGTCTAATGTATCACCCTTATGTTATAATGTCTCTGGTGTTAACATTAGTTAATCACAGATGTGTATTGTTTAAGTGACAGGTTTTTGGTATAAATTTGCTGTCATTTGTTTTAGTTTATTTGTTTTTTGAATTTTATAATCAGTTAAAAGTTAAACTAAAACTGTTTTATAGACGACTCAAAGGAAACAGTCAAAATGAAGGTTGATTTTATAATTGTATGTAACTTGTTTGACTTTGTCATAATGTTTTGAGAGTCGTGAAGGTCAGCATTGTTTGTTATCAACAAGAGTTCATTGTTAATTTTAGTTTCAATCTTTTTTTTTCTTTTTTTCTTAAGATAGAAAATAATAAATTATCTGTTTCACTCCATCTACCAGATTATCAGTTTTACTTTAGATTTACATGACTATCATTCATTTCTCTTATACAAAATGAAGACAATGAGTCATAGTCCATGGAAAGAAAGAACAGATCTTAACTTGTATAATATTTTTTATTACAATAATGTACAAAAATAAAAATCCTTCATAGAGCTGATCATGATCCTACAGAGCAATTAAAAAAAACAAAACAAGAGGCTTTTCCAGCAGCAAGATTTTGTACTAATTTATAGTGATCACCAGAGCAAAATACAATGCATGTGCTCCCAATGAGATTATTGATGGAGGAAAGAAGGGAGTCTGGGAACAAGATCACAAGCCTCTCAGAAATCTACAGAAGCTTCAGCTAATTCATAATCTACAAGATGGGAGTGTAATGCCACCACAGCATGCAACAATTATTATATACAACAACAGAGATAACTATCACATAACTTATTTCAAACTTGGTACATTAGACCTACTTTGAACCCTTTCATGGACTGCATTGGTCCATTATAAAAAGCTGGGACCAAATGGTAGAAAAGTGACTATAAGTTTCAAAATTGAAATAAGTTCTACCCACTTACTCAAAATGTCTATAATCTTTCTTTTGATTGCATTGGAAATTAATTACCTTTGTAGAGTTTTCCATTTACTTGGGATTGAATCTTGTCTGTGTATGTCACTGAAGTAGGTATTACTATTTGTAGTAGAGTGTGTGATCAAGATCTAGGAATGATATATTTTCTTGAAGTTATTACAGAGATTAGGAATTCTTGTTGGTAGTATCCTGTCTGAAAAGGGTTTGGAAACCTCAAGTTCTATATAGTATTCTTAATGTTGTATTTTGGGCTTTCCTGTTGGGAAGGATTTCAGAAAGGAGAACCAACTGATTTGATAAAGCATGGGTTTTTCCTATTATGTTTATGAAAGCTAGCCATTTGATTCTTCCTTAAAAAAGCATGATATGGTTTGTTGGTGTGCCTTCTATCTAGGTTTCATGATCTACCAATTTGTCATGCCCCATGTTGGTAGCAATGGTAGATGAAATGCTTCAAATTTACCTTTCTGGACACATAGAACATTAACTTTTTTTTTCTTTCTTTTTTTTTTCTTTTTCTTTTTTGATGATTGGTTTTGTTAGAAATTTTTCTTGTTATTACTATCATCGATCCCCCCAATAACTAAATGTGCTTTCTTTGTGATGTAGCTTAAAATATGCCAAAGAGGAAAACTACTTCAAGTGCTCCCGATGCAAATGTGCCGTGCACATGGACACCTAATATGGATGATGCTTTAATTGATGCATATTTGCATCAACAAACAATGGGAAATAGAGTTGGGGGAACATTTACTACACATGCACTAGAAAACATAGTCCTTGAACTAAAGAGTAAATTTCCAGATAAGCCAATAGACAAAGAAAAGACTCAAAATCGCATGAAAAATTTAAAAAGGTCATTTACTCGATGCTATGATATTTTCAAGAATGGAATGAGTGGGTTCACATGGAATCCCACCACACAAATGTGGAGTGCTGAGACTGAAGTGTGGTAACATCTAATTAAGGTTAGTTTTGTTGTTAATATTAGTACAATGTAATATACATATTGCTAATAATATTGTTTCATATGTAGGCCAAACCGGAAGCTGCCGAATGGATGAACAAGAGTGTGAGAAACTATGAAAAATTGGTTCAACTCTATGGACAAGATAGGGCAACTGGGCAACTAGGCAACATGCTGAAACTGCAGCATGTTCTTTATATTGATGGATCATGGCTAAATGGAGAAGCCACTGCAGGCTTTGGATATGTTATATTTAACACTAATGGGATTTTATGTCTTGCGGGTGCAGGAAAGAAAGAAGCTGCATCTCCTCTGGAAGCTGAAATTCAAGATCTCAAGGAAGGAATATTAATGCTGATCCAACTAAGGAGCCTTGGAGCGGTTATTCAGACTGATAATACTATTGTCCAAAGATACTTCCATCAAGAGAAGCAAGATCAGAATCAAAGCATTACTGAGAAGCTGGAGGAGTGCAAACATCTGTTGATGAAGCTAAAATGCTGGACTATACAAAAGATCAATAGAGAAAACAATTGCATAGCTGACAAATTAGCAAAGATGGCAAACAGAAGTGGAAATGCATTTATGATAACTGAGGAAAACAACATGCCTTCATGGCTGAAAGACACTTTTTTGTAATTTTGAACTGAAGTTTTAAATAATAGCTTAGCCCTTGGGCTCCAATTTACCAAAAAAAAAAAAAAAAAACATGCTGAAACTGCATCGGAGATGAGACAAAGAAGAATGCAAAATTCAGGAAATACTTTTGAAAACTTTTGTTCGGGAAATGTAATTGATGAAATTAATCTATTGGTTTCACAAAACAACATAAACTTAGAAAACTTGGGTGAGAACGATGTTGAAGATGAAGCATCACCATTACATACAAATCAAGAAGCAGAAAGTGAAGCTCCAAGTTCTTCTAAGTCCAAGAAAGGCAAAGGAAACAATGGTCACGATGACAAGTTGTGTAATTCGGTTGATAATGTAGCCAATGCTATTATGCAATCATCCAATGCAATGGTTGAAGTTGCCAATGCTAAGATGAAGATGAAGACTAACAAAAATCCAACACAAGATTTTGATGTGGGGGCCATGCTTACCGATTTAGGACTCTCAGAGCCATTTTTTACTGATGCTTACTTGTTCCTCCTCAAGGATGCCAAAATGTTGGAAGCTTTGATTAGATGCCCAAATGAACGCCGTATGTCTTTATTGTTGAGATTGATGGGCAATGGGCATGAACCACAAAAATAAAGGTTAAGGTTAGCATCCTCTTTTTAGCTAACCTTGAATAATTCGGTGTATGTTTATTTTAACCTATATGTGTTAAAATTGTGTGTATCATTGTTGCAGGTTTTGACACAACTGTGGTGCCAAGTGCTAGTGGAGGGTCTTTGTGGCTTGTTCTTTTGTGGACCTATGTTTGTTCTCTTGTGGTTTGTTTTTGACTATTAACGTTGAATGATTTTGTTTTGAGTTGTCCTTGTTCTAGACCATTATTGTTAAACTTGTCAATGACTTTGTTGTTTTAGAATATTAATGTTATAAAAAACCAGTAAGAATATTATTATCATGCCAAAACATGTTCTCTACTCCATTTGAAGGTTCTCTATATTATGATGAAGTGAAGAGGAATGGTTTCTCATTAGCATGCTTGGTTTTTGAAGATTCATGGAAATGTGTTGAATGTTGTTGAATGGTTTCTAATACTTAATGAAATTAAAGAAATTGTTACAAAACATTTTTTTAATTATTGTAAATTAATAAAACTTATATTGAAATTAATTAATTAATTAATTAATTCATGTATTAAATTTTACTTGGTCGTTTAATTGAATATAATATTGAATATTAATTTAATATTAATATATAACATTAAATGAATGAATATATTAATATATAACATTGAATATTAATTGAATATTAATATATAACATTAAATAAATTCAAACTCTTATACATATTAAGTTATTTTTTCAAAGGGTATTTTGATAAAATTAGTATATAACCTTATCTCACACTACCTTCAAACTAAACACCACAAGGTTTAAAAACCTCCTTTTACCTTACCTTCTATCCAAACAAGATACGGTTTAAAACTTCCTATTACCCTATCCTACCCTATCTTACTTTATTTTATGAAACCCTCCTTCACTTCATCCAAGCAGACCCTTAAGCTAAAATTTTAATTTAAAAAAATCATAAAGATGAAAACACCCTCCGTTTTAAATTTCTCTTCTAAAATAATATAAATTACAAAAAAAAGGGATAGATTTTGACCAAGAGAACATATGAAGCAGTGTTAGGGGCGGTCGACCGCAAGTGCGACCGGCCCGCTCTAACACTATTGCTATTTGGCCGGGCTCGTCAGGCCCACGACTTGACCCGATAGTGTAGGTGTTAGAGCGGGCTGGCCGCACCCTAACACCACCCTGAAGATACATATACAAACATATACTAAATATGGAGATTTATAGAGTTGTCCACACTTTCCAGAGCAACATTTAGGTGGTAAATAAGCAAGGATAGAGTATTACAAAAGATAACATTAAAAATGGAAAAGTTGAATCCTTCAAGCAAGGAATGATGCACAAGAACATTGACCACACGCCAAACAGAAGCATTTATAGTGTATCGTATGAAAAACATGGTGCACTTGATCAAATGTTTTAAAAACCACTAGTGTGAATGAGCAATCTAACTCTAAATTTCTAGCCATCTATTTATACAAACATACACAAATAAAAGCATGGATATATGTGTGCATTGTTTATGCTATCATCTCTAGTAAGAGAGTTCTTCTCCATTCTAACACACTCTCATCCCAAAATGACCTACCTTTACAATTGCATTATAATTAATAAAAACAGTTTAACTCTTATAACCATATACATCTTTATCTTATTATTATTATTATTATTATTATTATTATTATTATTATTATTTTTATATTATTGTAAATTCCAATATGAACTAAATAATCTCATGCAGAGAGTATGGGAAAAAAAAATCATGCACTACAACATATATAAAGTTTGTTATAGTAATTTCCAATTTATGAAAATAAATAGTATGGGTTTGACCGTTTATGGTCCATAACGCGCCCGATAAGAGTTATTGGGTCGGATTCGGATTTCTTCATTTAGACCCGTAACTGGTTGGAATTAATGCGGATCGGGTTTGGGCTTAACGGGTTGCACTGTCACCCTAAGGCCATGAGCGGGCGAGACCAGCTAAATCCCAGCATCTTAAACCGAGGAAGCAAAGCACGACGGCGAGTGATGGAGAATGAGAACAGCGAGGTCGGAGCCCATGGCGACGCCGGCCGTGGCGATCCCCCTTTGGGCATCACCGTCCGCGTGAAGTTCCACGGAAGAATGATCCCTGTCTCCATCTCGCCGGACTCCACCGTCCGGGACCTTAAATCCTTCATCCAGCCCCTCACCAATGTCCTCCCCCGTGGCCAAAAACTCATCTTCGAAGGTACTTCTTCCTCTACTGAGAATTCTTGAGTCTTTCTGTGTTGCCTGAGATCCACTTGTTTCTTGATAGAAGCCGTTCTTAATTCGCTTTAGTGTCTTTCGCAAGATTTAGGGTTCGATTCCATTGGGGGTGTGCTTCCGGTTTCATGGATATGCCCGTGATCGACTAGAATGTCATCATGGTTTAGATATATGGTTCTTGAATCTTTCTACGTTGCCCTAGATGTCCCTTGTATCCTGGCCAAGACCATTTTAAATCCATTTATTTATTTATTTTCCAAGATTTAAGCTTCGCTGCTATTGGAATGTGTTTTCACTCTCATGCATTTGACTGTGTTAGATAAAATAAAGGGTCATGATTTATTAGGGTTCTTGAATCTTTGCATGTTACACAGAATTTATCTTGATTAAAACTTTTATAGGTTCACTTCAGTGTTATTTTTTTGGTGCAAGATTGAGGTTTGGTTTCAATTTGTTTGTGTCTTACTTATTTCTTGATCTGAAGGATTCCAGATTTAGGGTGTGATTCAATTGCATGTATTTCCTTTGTCGTGCTGACACTGGTTTAATAGTCATTAGCTGCTGTTGTAAGGGTAAGATGGTCATTAGACTCAACTAGTGGGTTAATGAACCTATAAATAAGATCCATGTTGTAACAGAATGAATTGATGAATCTTTAAGCTTCTTCTCAGTTCTCTCCTGTTCTCTCTTCTTTCGGTTCTCTTCTTTGCTCTAGATTTTCAGCTTTTAGAGGTGGAATTGATCCTATTTTAAATTGGATCTCCATTACATGCATATGTTGGTGATTTATTAATATTGGTCATGATTATTAGATGTATGGCATTTGAAACCTTTAATGCTGTTCTAAATCCTACTAATTTCTTGATTAAAGTCATTTTATTCAGTTATGTTCTGCTGATGATCCATAAGGATTCGGTGATGACTGGCCATAGAGCAGTTTAATACATTTTTTGCAAGATTCGCTGTTCTTGAAAGACATTGCCATGGTTGCATCTTGGTTGACAAGGTTATATTATTACCCTCTTTACCCTGCAGGGAAAATTCTTAATGATACGTCAAGCTTAAAGTCATTGAAAGTCGCAGATGGGTCCAAAGTGATGATGATAGCATCTCAGGGCTTACATCAAGCGGTATTCTCAATTACTCACCAATATTATTGAACTGATTAGCGATTTGCCAATTTCTTATATATCTGACAGTCAATACCTATTTTTATAACCCATATACTGAGACATTTCATTTATTTTCTTCTGTTAATAAAATAAGTTATTTGCTTTTCTTTTTTAGTAGCCTGAACTTCACTACTACCACTCTATGCGAAGGTAGTGGAAAATAAACAAGGTTGCGTGACAAAGTCAGTTTCGAAATATTCTTGGGAAAGCACAACTAAAAAAAAAAAAAATTCAAGTTTCGCTAGAATATTTCCAATAGTAAACAATGGTTGCCCTGCAAAAGACAACATCCATTGTGTTTATCATTAATTGCTTTAATTTTTTATTCTCCATTCCCTTTATTTGGACTTCCATGTTCTTGTTTACCATTTTCTGAATGTATTCGAGATATTCATAGCTAACAATGTTGAGTGACAAAGTCAGTCTCAAAATATTCTTGGGAAAGCACAATTAAAAAAAGAAAATTCAAGTTTTGCTATGATACGTCCAATAGTAAACAGTGGTCGCCCCTGCAAAAGATGTAACATCCATTGAGTTTATCATTAATTGCTTTAGTTTTATGCTCCTTTCCCTTTATTTGGCATTCCATTTTCTTGTTTACCCTTTTCTGAATGTATTTGAGATATTCATAGCTAATATATTGAACTATCAAAATGCTTTGTTTCTGATGTATCCCTCAACAGGATGGTCCTATTACCAATGACCATTCTCCTAAATCATCCATTTTAAGGAGTAATTTGCAACTCCTTAAAAGCCGGCAAGAACTTCAGAAGAACAACCGGGGTCCAGTTCGTGAGATGAAAGCCATGGTCAATAAAAGTCAAAAAGATTATTGGAGAATAACTGGTGTAGTTGCTTTGTCAAATTGCCACTTGAAGGTTCGATTTTTAGTTATTGTAGTTTAATGACTGTATAACTCAATACAATTGAGCCAGGAGCTGAAAGTAAAATATTAGTTACTAATATGCCTGCAAATTTCCTGGCATGTTTTCTCATTCTAAGCCTTGTAAGCTATTTGAAATTTTATTCTTATTTGCTTAATTCATGTATTATGTAGTATGTAGTTCTTAGATGCCTTTCCCCAAATTCACATATTGTGAACCTAGTGAATGTTTTCGATGCTTTGCAAGATTATTGAGGTACTTATTTGGGTTCATTGATATTTTTCTATGTACTTTATGAATTTTGTAAAAAAAAAAAAAAAAAAAACTATCAGGAAATGGTGAACCTGCATTCTATCCTACCTCAACCAACTTCAACTGTTTCTAGTTAGCTATGTACATAGGTTCAATTTTCCCTTTCTTGACATTGTTCCTAGGTTGTATATTGTTTGGTTTTGATTTAGTCTTTAATATAAACTCATGCAATTCTTTTTTTTTATTCTAAACTTGAACCAAATCAAAATATTTAAAAACCAAAAGTAAACCAAATTGAACTGAATGAAGGTGATTTGATTAATTTTGGTTTCTCAATTTACTATAGTTTATAAGATAGCATGGATGCATTGCAAGGTCAATTACTTGATTAGAAGATGTGAAAGCAATGGGCATTCAATTTAGTTATATTTTTCTTTCACTCAATTCAGATATCTTGCGTATTTGTTTAATTGAAGCTGCTGATTTGAAAATTAGGCAATTCAATGCAATTTATCTTGATCTTAGGTTATTGTTTGGAAAATGTCTTTTGGTTGATTTTTTTTTTTTTATAAATTTAGTTTCAGTTCAATTTGGATCAGCTTGCTATTTTCAAATATTGAACTGAATATAATTTGGTTTGAAAAATTATGAACTAAACAAATCACAACCCATTGGTTTGTTAAAACCCTTCTTTAGTTGCTGGCAAACCCCCTCAATTTATTCCTATCCGATGAACACACACTCTCCCTCATTCATATATATTGAATAAGTGATCTGTATTCTTTCTCATGAACTTTACAAGGCTTTTTCTTAAGTTATAGGTTGTACCTGAAGAAGTTTGGGATTGTGGTGATAAAATAAGAGTATTGGACGCCAACAATAATTTTATTCAAGAAGCACCAGCTGAAATTGGTTTGTTGACATCATTATATGTATGCTTTTTATCCTTGAGGTTCGATTAATTTGTGCTTAAGATATATATATATATATATATAATTTATTTATTTATTTATTTTTTTAGTACATGTCTATTTGCCTTTGGCTGTACTTTAAAGTGCAAGAAATATTTGATGACATTTTTTATATTTTCTCTTGTGTAGAAACTCATTCTTAATGCAAATGATATTTCGGATAATGGAATTAGTTGGGAAGGTCTTTCATCTCTGAAGTCTTTAACGGTCCTCTCTCTAAACCAAAATCAGTAAGTACTAGCTTGGATGTTTGTCGAGTTCATTTGAATTAGTTCTTTACAGGATTCAGTTGTCAAGAATGAGAGAAAGTTTGAACTTTCTACCAGAAGATTGAGCCAAAATCAAAGTCTAGTTGTGCTGATTCAAGCCAGGGATGTATAATGTGTAAACTAGCAAAATTCACATGATTAAGTAATTTTTGTGAACATTGCTTTAATAGGGTTGAGAAGAGCCGCATAAGGAGCTGAGGCCTAGTTCATCTTAGAGCTAGCAAATTACCTATTTAGAACTTTGAAGCATAACAAGATTTGAAGTTAGAGAACCTTTTCTTGGGTCCTACCCATCCAAAAAAACAAAAAAAAAAAACCATAAGCTCCCTAAATCTCTAATTTTTCCTTATTTACATTTCTCTTTATCTTGTAAAGTGTCTTTTTATTCTCCAGTGGAAAAAAAGAAGTTTTCATTTATACAATTTCCCCATATACCATTGTAAGATACCTTTGCAGATATTATACAGTATATAAGAGCTCTTTTTAAAAAAACTCCTTGTTATGGAAACTCATTGAACAAGCCATGGTTGGTTCATCATTTGAATTTCGGTATTTTGGAAAAAAAATGTTCTTTGATTTTAGCTTTCAATTTGATTCATGTGGGAGAAATTAATGATATTTTTGTGGACGGAAATATTGAATAACAGCTAAATGTCATAAAATTTGTCTTGGAGGAGTTTTCTGCACTCTCCAACTATGGGTTTAATAATTACTTTTACCTGGCTCATTTGTTTGGTTTTGATCAAAGAGTCTTGAGATGCTAGCTTTAATTCCTATATATGATGTTTTCTTTTCTCTTTGTAGCTTTACCAAGATTATTTTCTGATTGATGAAATGGTTTTTCGTAGCCTTACAACTTTGCCTCCTGCATTGGGCTCTTTGACTTCTCTTCACCAGCTCCATTTGGCAAATAACAACCTGGCAAGCTTACCTCCTGAATTAGAATTCTTGAATCAACTCCAAATTCTGAATGTGCGCAACAACAGGTATGTGTGTTGAGTTTATTTAATTTGTAATTTAAATTCTGAATGCATCAGTCTGCATGTCTATTACAGCTCAATATTTAAAATTTTCATTATGATTCTGTCTTATTCATTGTGAAAACAGCTCGATACCTTTTCATTTTGATTCTGTATTATCCATTGGGAAAGTGGATGAGACTTGATGCAACCTTAAGGTTGTTTCTTCACTACCAGGTATCTCAGGTTTTAGGTGAGGAACTTTCTTCTTGTGTGTAAGACGTGCATGTTTGACTCTCCATGAACTTCAGAGATCAGACTAGTGAAAGTCTTACCCGCAGTCACAGTTTTAGTAGTATTGGTTGCCGACATGACAAATTCTGAATGTACAAAGCATGCAAATATTCTATTGAAGCTTGACTAAGGTGTGAAATAACTATTGTGGTACTCATGACCACATTGTAATGAACTAGGACTAGCACTAAAGCATTAGTTAAAGAACCATAAAGCTTTTGTTAAGCATTGGCAGGTATTTATACTAACCATCAACACCCTGATCACATTTCTTAAGCTCTTTTCTCACTTCTGATCTGCTCATTGTCAGATATTGTTGCATTATCCATCAACTATGCTGTTTCAAGATTTTTACAATCTAGTTTGCTTTGCTTGAGTAGTTGAGTAGTACTCACATGTGAATGCAGTTTGTAGTTTCCTCCCCTTTTCGTAAAAGCTAAATATTGAATGTAGTTTATTACTCACAAGTGAATGTAGGTTGTGGTTCCCTCCCTTCTTTTTTAAAAGCTCCTCAAAATAGTGGTGTCTCATGTTTCTGTCACATTATTCTCTTACAGGATAAGCTCAGTGCCATCTTCTATTGGAAATTGTTCCTCTCTTATTGAGGTATTCTGCGTAACATTTTATCCACATAAATCCTTTTAACATTTTTTTTCATTCATATGAGTGATATTTATTATAAAATCACTTGACCCTCATATAGAATGTATTTATTTCAAGCTTGTCTCTGATTGATGCAGATTGATTTATCATCAAATCTCTTGGTTGAATTGCCAGAGACTTTTGGGAACCTAACAAATTTGAAGGTTATGTTTCATTCAGTTATCTTCTTGGTCCACCGTTGCATTATTGGAACTCACTCTAGTATATATATCATATAGGCCCTGCATCTCAGCAACAATGGTCTTAAATCTCTCCCATCTTCATTGTTCAAAATGTGCACTCAGTTGTCAACACTAGATCTTCATGGCACGGAAATCACGAATGATATTCTTCGGCAGGTATGTGTTGCTGCAAAAAGTTTCCTGATAGAAGTTTTAGTGGAAACTTGTGTCAAGTTTGAATTTAGAAATCTAACCACCATTTCCCTACATTTATGCTTTCGTGGGTCCGGTTGTTGGATTCCTCAAAGGCTTCTAATACTCTTGATAGCCACAGTGTGAACATTAAAATCGGCTCAGACTAGGGTCTTGGGTAACGGAACAATTAACCAAGACTATTTATTGAAATCTTGAAGATCATTTTTTATGCGTCCATCAATTCTTTGATGCTGGTTTTCTTCAGTTGAACTTCATTCTGCCGAATGCTGTAGGTTGAGGGATGGGAAGCCTTTGATGAACGACGCAGAGCAAAGCATCAGAAGCAACTTGATTTTCGTGTTGGATCTTCTGGGGCATTTGATGAGGGTGCTGATGATGATATGAAGTGATACATCTTGTAAGGAAACCTCTTGCATATATGCCAACTAACAGAGGCAATGTGTCACTTTATCTTTTAATTCCAATGAAGCGTGGCTTATCTAATAAAAAAAAAAAAAAAAACGATTCTGCCAACAGGAAACCATGAATATGAAATTTGGAGAATCAATGCATTGGTGAGGGCTGGATAACACTTCAGCCACCTGTGTGCTAAAAGTGAGAATATTTACTTTAACAAGTCACTAATGACATTTAACAATTCTTTCATTCAACTTGCAATTCAACACTTTGCGAAACTTGTTTTATCAAATATTTGAAAATTCAATCTGAAAGAAACTGTTGGAACTCCAGTAAAATAATATGAGATACATGGACAAGTGCTATATGATTAAATGTAATAAGCTAGGTATAAAGTGTGAAAAGACAGTTGATCGCCCGACCAGAAGTGGAATTTCTTAGAAGTGTACTCTGGACGATGTAGTAATTCTTAAGACTAATTACATCTTGTGCCCTCTGGAGATGGAGATATCTCCGTATGCCTCCAGCTGCTCAACGGTGACAAAGTCAAGTGTGGCCAACACTGCAGCAACAAATGCAATACTGTGCTTCTTAGCTGCGCAACAGCCTCTGGGAGGATACCAAATTGCAAGGATGTTCCTCCTCATTATAGAAAAGCATTTTTATTTTTATTTTATTTCAAAAGTCATAATTACTAATTGTTGAAATCACCTTCTGCCCATCATTTATTGTCCCTAATTCGTGTTGGTGTTTTGAATCATAATTCACTCACTAGTAGGTTTAGTGTTGTAAAATTATCAGGCTAAAGGCTTCTCGATCAGATATTGTGAAATTAGCGGTTGTTATTTCTACCTGCTAGTAAATAAATTTTTGTTTGCCCTTTTATAGTTAAAATTGTAGTGAATAGAGGACTTGAAGTTGAAATCACTCACCACAAGTTTGGTAAAAGAGCTGGGCGGCCTTTTTCCTGTTCATCCCTAATGCAAGCTGGTTCAGTGATTCGGACAGCGGGCCGCCTGGTGTATCAAAATGTATCTTCAGGTGCCTGCATAACAGTTTCTAGCGTTGAAATGTTTTCGTGTATACAGTGGGAAGCATGACCCTACAGTCTGTCTAGACACTTACGTCCTAATGGATTGCGTGATCCTGTCAATTGTGGGTTCGGTATTATTCACTTGCTGTGGGGTTTGAGTAGGTCCGGTTTCCATAAGCTCTGCAAGATTTTGATTCAGACTTGCATGGAATATATACATAAAAATAAATTAAAAAACTGGTATTTGATGCGATATGCATACACACCGTAGTCAGGCGTTGGTCCATCCTCTGAGAGCCTCCTGATCTTGAAGTCCTTCACATCTTGCAGCAAGGGTAACTCCTCTTCGACTGGATCCAGGCTCCCCAAGGTTGTTCTCGACGAAGAATGTTGCTTTCTCTTGGACCTGCGTAGATACCATACCCCCCATCACAAAGCTTATATATGTTGGGATCTGATTCCAACGATAGCTTTTTAGCTCGCCTTTAGACCAATTGTTTCTCATGATTTACTCACGTTTTACCTTACAGAAGGTAGTTGAATTTCCGGCTCTACTTGCATGAATGTGCGGCGGGATCCTGAGCTGGATGAAGATCTAAAGCTCTGACCTGCTGTTGTTGCAAAAAGAATCATTTCAAACCATTTGTTTAGGAGAACAAGGTACAAAATATAATAAGGAACTTTTGCTAGTTACCGGGGCTGCCAGGAGTGACAAAATGGTCGCTGGGCACACCTTGAAAACTCATGGTCTCCAGGTTGGCTCTGAGCTTGTCAATTGAAAAGTCAAGGGATGGCGAGCCTATGCCACCTTGAAACTCATCAAGGGGCTTCAGTTGCAAATATTTCTGATTAGTTATATACGTGTATGCTAATGCCATATAACTAGCAGGACAGAAATAAAGAGTGATAGAATACAAATTCAGGAAGATTCGGAGGATGTGATCCTTCTGGTGAGCTTGACGTCATCCTTTGTGATCTTTCTGGCAGTGAGTTTGATGCCATCCCTTGTGGTGGCTTTGGTTGTGGAATACCTCCTTTCAAGCAACAATCAAATCATAGTTAGCCTGGTTTGGAGTTAGAAAGAGGCCAGTAAGAAATGATAACATGAAGGCCAACCAGGTCCAGGCTTGTCCTCTGTACATTTCCTCCACAGTGCCAAGAGCTGTGCCGGGTAACTGAATTCACCGGGGAATTTTTCTAGACCGGAAATTAATGCTACTGGCGGCAAGTCCATAAGGGTGCCGATCTTTGTAGTTAGAATAGGATTAACAGGCTGCAATATGCCAATCATTAAACCTTGTAAATTCAGAGACTGTTGAATGAAAGCTAATAATATAACAGATCACGAATAACAAAAATAAAATAAAATGTGAAGAGATTAGTTTCAAATGAACCTTGATCTTTCTTCCTCTTTTTGACACGATATTGGAAGCATCATGAAGCCATGACTGATAAATGCTACCTGGGATCATGATTTGATCATCATCCGTAATAATTCGGGAAATGTTTCCTTGTTCCTTCTTTCTTTTCAGAGGAGACCTTTTTCGTGCATGCACTGCAGCCTGTTTGGTTTCATCTGAAGTAGCAAGCTGCAAGTTTTTTTTTTTTTTTTTTTTGTGTGTGTTGGATCAATTATCTTACAAATTGATCTATATGTTAAATGTGCAACTGTTTTACCTCTGGAGGATCATTTCTGCTTCCCCCTTCCTGTTTCTCCTCTGCTTCTGCCAACTGATGACTCCTGATTGTAATATCTGCAAGAAAATAACTTTAGACAATCAACATTGAACATAAAGGATTCTCAGGTTGTGTTTTCCGTGTCATATGTCTCTGCAATGCTTATGAACCGTTAGTGAGTCACATGCAGCTGAAATTTCAAAACTCCCTGGCATGTAGTAAAAAGAAAGAAATAATAATAAATAAATAAAAAGAAAAAATAAAAGAATGGCATTGATTGAAGAAGGTTCTCATCTAATTTGGTAATTGAATAAAAAAAACATGATTAAGTGATGGAAATGGAAATACACCTTCTAGGGGATCATCAGGAGGTGAAGAGGTTAGAGGATTTGTTTGAGCTTGTGAGTAATCAGCCTGAACAAGGGGAGAAAGGGTAGATGGGACTTGTGGTTGTGGTTGTGGTTCTGGTTCTGGTTGTACAGTGAAGTTTAGGGTTTCTTCATCATCTTCTATGTCAAACCTGCAAAAGTGCAGACGCAAAGCATAATGACAAGAAACATACAATCTAACTTTAAAAGTTGATCATGGCCATTCTATGGAGAAACTGCTTCTGCTTGTCATCTCCATATACAAGCTAATGAAGGAAAATATGACAGACCTGTTGAGCAAATGAATCAGTGATTTCAATATGATGGTATCTTTATCTACATTTACAAAAGAAAAAAAAAGATGGCATGGCCTAAACTGAACTCTCAGATAAATTATATAATTGCAAGAGAATGGAGTATAATAAAAGCATTAGTTTAGGCTTTCCAACTTCAAAAGTTAAAACAATCAAACAGAAACCCAAGACAAAAAATACTTGCCTCTCAAAGCGATTATAAAAGTCTGTTTCTGCTAGACCAGAACCATAATCATCAAATAATGTGATATTAGCCGCATCAGCTGAAATAGAAAGGTAGATCGTTAAAACAACAGCATAAATTGCTTGAACTTCAATCTGCTATTGCATACCCCTTGTTTCCAGGGTTTGTGATGCATAGGTATCTATAAAAGATGATTCAGGAAATGGTAGTCATTTTGATACCTTGATGATGAGGCTCTGAGTTATCCTCTCTAGGGTTGATGTTAATATAGTATTCATCCAAGTCATCCAATTGCTGAAATGATATATATAACATATTTTAGAAGAAATGTCATCGATCAGCATTTAAGTAGAAAGGTTAAAGCAATGAAAGAAGAAAAAGGGGAAAAAAAGAATCAATGTCAAGGAAGACTAGGATTCCAGCAGGTTGATCAGAATGACATGTTTAAGACCATCAATTTTATGGCATTTGCTTTCCAGGGAGTGAAACAAAATCTATCCAATTAAGAATGACATGTTTATCTTATTGACATTACTGATATATAGTAAATGTGCTATCAAAATCACAAACTACAAATAATTTAAGTTACTGAGGTGTATTAATTTATCTTGACGGTATCAATCCCCTTACAAATTAAAGGACAAACTCTCACTTAAAAAAAGTATCAATTAAAAAATTCATCCTATAGAAGCGAATGAAGAAAATATCATTACCATGCGTTGGAAATTCGGCGAGGAAAATAATGTTTCAGAGAAGTGGATTGTTTGGCCCGCCTCCATATCAATGTTGGAAGGTAAAGTCACGGCTTCATATCTGCAAACATTCAACCAAAACGTGAGCTTCTTTGCCAAACAAGTGCATAACAGATTGGATGATAAAAAATAATATATACACTTTAAATCGTTACTCATCTCAAAAGCAATAGAGGGAGAGAAAAAGAGGGCATTTACAGAACTAAACAAAAATGGTACTGGCTTCTCAATGATTTTTTTAGGAGTGAGAAAGGTACAAACTTGGCCTGAGTTTTGCCCTTAGGGAGCACAGTCGGATCAGGGGCAGCTTTAACCTTCCAAGCCTCGTTAATTTCTATCTGAAATTTTTTATTAATGCAAACAAGGAAAAGGATGATAAACATTAATTCTCTGCATTACTTGCAAAAAAAAAAAAAAAGAAGCAAAGCATCTAGGCATGCTAATTACTTTGTGAACAGTGGTTCAATTATTCATGATTTTCCAGAAAAAATGTAATTAAAATTTGCCAGGCGTGACTTAAGAGTGTAAAGAAACATTTTTATGCAAATAAATGAAGATGTCAACTGATACACTAATCAAAGATTTATGAATAAATCAAGCACATATAACATATATTAAGTTAAACGTGAAACCAATGAATCATATTGTTAGCCTATGATTGAGACAAACATTTCTTTAGTGGTCCATTAAGCTGACAAAGGATCATTTTATAATTTAAAAATTAGTAGTATTCAAGGTAACAATGACATTCCTATGAAACCAACATAGTAGGAAAAAATAAATAAATAAATAATTCGGCGTAGGCTCACGTGCTTTTCATGTTCTCATGTAACAACTGCACAGTCACACTGTCACACTGAAATGTTTGACAGTCCTCATGTTTCCATACAAAGAAAGTTAATAAACTAGGATTATTAGGTAAGATCAAAAAATGTGTGTGGAACTTAATTTTACCCAATAGCAGTTTAACAAGTAATCCTAAAATAACTTCCTGAAAATATTATCTATAAAATGTCTATAAAATCTTTCAAAAGTTTTTACAATTTCTCTTGAAATTTAGTATTATTTGTAAAAGCTTAAGTCCTTTATTCTAAGTGTTCAGGAGACTAGCTTGCTTTATCTGATGATAAAGCAATTTTTTTTTTAATAAAAGCTCATAATTTCATTCATGTTAGGCCTAGCGTTTTTGCTTCAAAAATAAAAATAAAATAAAATAATAATAAATAATAACAATAAATATATGGGAATATAGATAATGAGAAAGGTAAAGAAAAAAATTAAGTGATGGGTTGAGAATTCCAGAAATTTACCAAGAATCGAGTAACGTCATCTGCAAAAGAAAGAAAAAAAAAAAATCAATGAAGAAAATATCATGAATACAACATCTCAATCCAAGGATTAAGAAAAAAGAAAAGCACAAAGGTGATAAAGGAAACGAACCATAGAAGAGCTTAACCTTTCTCTGGTACACTATCACCACACCACCTGCAACTCAATAACCACCAATGCACACATGGCACGATAAAAGTCACAGTAATGAGAAAACCAATAACCATAATCAGATGAGAAACGCTGGATCGATCACTTACCCATGAGAATCCCAGAGAGCCGGAGTGCCATCGGAACGGATGGATTCAAGATCTCTTCACTGCAACAAGAATTTAGCAGAAAGATCAAACAAAAACCCAGAAACTCCAATAAAACTTATCAGGAAGAGGATCCGCTTACCAGATCTTGATAATATCGAGCTTGTCCAACTTCCGACGATTGATCTTAGCGTGCATGGTCGCAGCCATCCTGCAAGCGTTCAAGCCCTAATCAAGAAAAAACTCTCAAAAATGAAACGAAACAAGAAAGATCAACGAGAAGGAAGGTTCTCACCAGATCTGGCCTAGAGGCGCCTTCCTCGCTAGCAGCTGATGAGAATAAAACATCTTCAATTCTACAAATACTACTGAGAAATTTCTCAAACGAACTCCAGAGATAGAGGAGGAGTGAATGAAGTGGAGGGATGATGGGTTTACATAGGCGCGAGGCTTATGAAGCAAGAAAGAGAAAAGACGCGCGGGGCGCTAACGGTCTGGAGAGAGGACAGATGAAAATATTTCATTGAGGGGTAAATCCGTAATTAGCTTACCCTAGATGCCTAGGAGGCGAACCTCCAGCCTGGAGATTTTGTAATGATCGCGCAAGTCTTGATTATATGTAAAAACTAAAAAGTGCAGTTTATAAAACAAATAACTCCATTTGTATTATTTTATTTTTTAAATATTTTTTTTTAACTTGTGATATAAAATTTTAACTTTCTAATTAAGATTCCGCTTCTCCCTCTTTTTAAAGGCCAACAAATATATATATATATATATATATATATATATATATATGTATATATATATATATATATGATAAAATAAGGTCGGCCCGATTAATGTTCATTTACGGTCATCTCTGATTTGACCCACTTGCACAGTATTTTGGTGTTTTGAGGAAATTCAACCGTATGGATAGAAAGAACATAGAAAAATAAGCTAGCATGTCAATTTTCTTATAGGGTTTTCATCTTAACGGGTGGAATTTTAAAATTTCACCCGTTAAGATGAAGACCCTACAAGTTCCCAAATTGTATAAAAATTGACATTCTAGCTTATTTTTCGATGTTTTTTCCATCCATACGGTTGGATTTCCTCAAAACACTGTGCAAGTAGGCTAAATGGGAGGTGACAGCAAATGAACAGTAATCCGGTCGGCAGCATAGTATCAGACCCGTATATATATATATATATATATATATATATATATATATATAGGGTTATGATACAATGGGCCTGGTCGGACATCCGGGCGCCCTATTGTATCATATCCCATAGATGATATATATATATTTATATATATTTAAAATTTTATTTTAACTATATATATATCCATTAGTATTTATCTATAAATTTTTTATAATTTATATATATATATATATATATATATATATATATATATATATATATATATAATTTTACAATCAGGTCGGCCGGATGTCCGGTATTGTAACATTTTTATTATAGATTATATATATAAAAGATATATTATATATATATATATATATATATATATATATATATATATATATATATATGTTACAATCAGGTCGACCGGATGTCTCACCGTCTGATTGTAACATTTTTATTATAGATTATATATATATATATATATATATATATATATATATATATATAAAAGATATATATTATATTTTTTTATATTATATTTAGATATAGTTTGATTTATGTATAAATTTTTAAAAATATATATAGATATGTATATATAATTTTTAAATTTATATGTACATGTATACATGTATTCTTAAGATAAGATAATTTAAAAAATATATATACATATCTATAGATTATTTAAAATATATAGATAAATAAAACTATATCTAAATACATTATAAAAATATCATATATATAATATATATATTTAATATATTAAAATGGTGTTAGGATCAGGCGGTCGGACTTGCGGCCAGATCCTAACACCACTATATATATATATATATATTAATGTAGTTATCTCTTTTTTCTGGGGATAGCAGATGGATTGGTGAAAGTGAGAATTTTTTAAGAAACAAGGTCGACTACGATCAATAATTCTTTTTTTTTTTCACTTTATAGGATCAACATATCCTTTAGCGATTGTTCTTCGAGTATTGATTCTTGCAAAGAGAGAGAGAAGTGTGGGAGAGAAGAGATCTGAGCATTTGTACTCAGGGGAGTCTTCAATGCTCAAGTCATCTACTCAAAATGGAGAGAAGAGAGGGAAAAAGAGCTCCAGGAGTGATACTAAGATTCTAGAACTAGAATCCAATATGTCTTTTGTTGTGAGCTAATGACCCTTATATGCCATCTTTCAACATCCTTGGGAATTCATGCTCCATCGTCGGATGGCTAAACTTGATAGTTAGGTTTTCATCTTGGTGTTCATCATCATGCCACATGTCTTCAATTATTATATATATATATATATAGTAGTGATAGGATGAGGCACTTTATATAAAAATTATATATTATATTTTTTATAATCTATTTAGATTTATATTGATTTATCTATATATTTTAAACAATTTTCAGTTATGTATATATAGTTTTTAAATTATCTTATCCTCATAATATATATATATATATATATATATATATATATATATATATATATATATATAAATTTAAAAATTATATATACATATCTAAAAATTGTTTAAAATATCAATATAAATCTAAATAGATTATAAAAAATATAATATATAATTTTTATATATTTAGTATATATAAGTAGTGATAGGATGAGGCGGCCGCAAGTGCGACTGGCCTCATCCTATCACTACTATATATATATATATATATATATATATATATAATATTTTCACATATTAAATATTTATATAAAATCTACCAACAATATCTTTTAAGAAGAAAAGAAAACAGTTTGCCAAATACCAGATTTTTTTTAAATAGAAAATAAATATTAATGTATTTTTATCACAAGTACTTTTAATTTACAATGTAGTTTTCTTCTTCAAACAATTTTTATTTTCGCGGTCAATAAATCAGCTACATGTTCTAAGAAAAAAAAAATTATTATTTTAAAATATTTGGGATGATTGTAACTTTTTATGGGGTTAGGATAAACAGTGTTTAAGTTGAGATTGGAGTTTGGTTATTTGAATTTATTTTAGAAGAAAATTTAAAATTAAATTGACAAAAACTTGACTTATTAATAGTGCTTAAAATAAATATTTTAATTATATATATTTTTAATAAATGAATGATATTTATTATTAGTATAATAATGAATATTTTTTACTAATTAAATATTGTAGAAACCCCACACCACCCTAGTCATCCTTGCATAAATTTTCTTTCTTAACATTTCTTTTTATATTTTCACATATAATTAATTGTTGCATGGAATATCTTTTTAATTAATGCATTATAGTTTATTATTTTAAATTCAGAACAATGAATTTTAATTGAATAATGTTTGAGTTGAACTCACCCATCTAGTAATGAGTCAAATTTTTCTAAACGTGAATGCAAACCATTTAATAAACCAGTAGAGTTGGCTTGGCCTGACTCATATAATCCATTTACTGTATTTATTCTAATATAAATGTGGTTAAAATTAAATTATTGAATCCGTTAAATTGTTTGTTAAACATGCTTAACATGTCAAATATGTGGATTAATGTACCATGTGTAGGGTTGTCAAATATATATATAAATATATATAAATATTAACTAATAAATATGTTTTTAATTTTGAGTTAAATCAAACTGAACTCGAGCTTTCAAAATTATAATCGAACTCTTAATTTTGAGTTAAATCGAGCCGAGCTCAAACGTTCTAAATTAAAATTAAGTTAAGCTCAACCTCGAGTTTGACAATTTCAAGTTGAGCTCGAGCTGGCCCATTCTGATCAAGTTCGGCCTTTTTTTTTTTTTTTTTTTTTTTTGATAAAGTGGATAAACCACATTCCTTTATTGATAGTATGAATCTAGATAACCCTATAAGTTCGGCCCATTTATAACCCTATATGTGTCATATGAGGGCATTTTTGTCTTGGGCTTGTTGGCTATTTGACCTATGGACCTTGGTTGACAATGATTTTTGGTATCAATAAAGAGTTTGATTTGTTTTTGATTCACTTTATAAAATGAATAAAACAAAATTTATTGGTAAATAAAAAGCTAGTACTTGTCTAATCAAACTAGCCTACGTCTATATCAAGTTTGTGTCCGTTCATGGATCATGTCTAATTTTCACAACACTATTTTGACAGTGCTATTTATTTTTATTTTTATTTTTATTTTTGACAAAAATAATAAGTCCTGCTATGAGAGAAGTCAAGGACGTACACAGATGTGGCCGCTCAATCTCAGGTTAATACACGGGAGAACAACATTATACCAAACTCTCACCTTACAATAGTGGAGATTCGATCCTGGGTTCATCCACTGGAGAACCCCATCTTAGCAAGGGACCTGGATGCCAATAGACGAGGTCTTTGGTTTTGACAATGATAAATAAATTTTATGCATTTTAATCTCCTCTTATTTTGGGATTCCGCACCAATCGTTTTTTTTTTCATCCAAGATGTTTTGTAGATGGCAAGCGGTTTCATTGCCTTTGCTTCATGAATCATGTCCAATATTCACAACCCTATTTTGCCTAGGATGAATGATTTTTTTCTTTTTAATCTTCTCTTATTTATGGATTCCTCACTAGGGTTTTTTCTCAACCAAGACAGCTTAATCAATAATTTGTAGATGGCGAGTAGTTCAATCACTTGTTTTTGAACGATTATGGGCAATACTGGAATTCCCTAGCATCAATTTAGGGTGCTTTTGGTTGCCAAGTATGGGAATGAGAATCATTCCTTACACACTGTTAACTGCCGTTTGGATGGCAGGTATGGGAATCATTCCCCCTCACGTAAGGAATGTGATTCCTTGAATTGGCAGCTTTGCATTCCACCCAAATTGGGCGGAATAGAGCATTCTTGGATAGGGAAAAGACAATTGTACCCTTGATAAAAAAACCTCTCTATCGCTGCTCACTTCTCAATGACAACCTAATCCCCAACGAGACACTCCATCCTCTCTCTCTGGCCACCCACTGATTGCCCTTTGCCCTTGATCCAACCAAACAGGAAGCTCTCTCCCTTGATCCATCCAAACAGGAAGCTCTCTTGGGAACCTAGGTCCATAGCTCCGCCATCAAGATTGAATTCACCCCTTCCGATTCGTCCCTCTCTTATGCTCGATCTTGATTTCTGTTTTAATCTCAGTGGGTTTTTGCTTTGTGATCTTGATTTGTGATCTTGTAATAGGATCATATGTTGATGGTTCTGTGGTTATAATATATATATACACAGAGGTGTTACTATATATGCGGCCGACCTTAACACTGTGCAAGTGCGGTCACCCCATTTTAGCCCACTTGCACAGTGTTTTAAGGAAATCCAACCGTACAGATGGAAAGAACATCGAAAAATAAGCTAGCATGTCAATTTTCATACAATTTGGGAAGGTGTAGGGTCTTCATCTTAAAGGGTGAAATTCTGAACCGGTAAGATTTCTATAAATTTTCACCCGTTAAGATGAAGACCGTACACCTTCCCAAATTATATGAAAATTGACATGCTAGCTTATTTTTCAATGTTTTTTCCATCCATACGGTTGAAAATCCTTAAAATACTGTGCAAGTGGTCAAATGGAAGGCGACCTTAAATAAATAGTGTTTCAGCCAGCCTTATAGTAACATTTATATATATATATATATATATATATATATATATATATATATATATATATAAAGTAATGTTAGTAATAATCTGAAAGATATTTTACTGATTATCAAATTATATTATATAGAAACATTTCAAATAAAGAACAAATTTGAAAATTTGATTTCATGAATATATTAGGAAATGTTCACGTTTATAATTAAACAAATCCAAATCACATTAATTAAATTTAATGGTTAATCCATCAGTTCCCATCTGATAATTAAGTTAGTTAAATAAATACATAAAAATAGAAACCAAATAAATTGATTAAATTCTGTTTTCCTACAAGAAGATCAAAACGGAAAAAAAAAAGCATCAGTGTCTGCTTTGTGATAAACAATCAAAAGTAAAGCACGGAAGCATGAGAAATGATAATTTTTAACTACATGTCTGCTCAGATCTTCTAATTGTCCCTTTCAAATAGTTGTCAGAAATATTCCTGAAACACAATGAAATCACATGTGAATAAAATAAACTATTTATTGATCTAATTTATGTTCAAATTGATATGTTTTCAAGAGCAGAGATTTGAACCTTACTAATTTAAACATACAATTTACCAAGCAAAATTTTCAGTGTTAATTGTTTCAAAGTAAGTTCAAATTTTGGTTGCTGATATATATTGAACAGCAGTTAGACTTATATGATGCTCAAATTGCCATACCGAATTAAATTTTGATTATTTTACATGTTGTTTACTTGAGATTCTCATCCTCAAAAGATCATTCATCTTGAAATTGATATACGTGTTTTTGTTAATTTAGATTTTGATAATATGGGCAAGATTAAGGAACTTCGGGGATATTTCACAATGATGTTATGCTACTTTTAAGTCATAAGTGTCATAATCACTTGTGCAATTAAGCAATGTAATGATAGAAAAAGAGTGAAGCAATATGAGATCGTACCCACATCTGTTAGACACCACAATCAACATAAGTATCTCCATCGCCTAGTTTATGAAAGTGATGTCAACTACATAGATAAACTACGTATGGATCAACGTTGCTTTCATAACCTGTGTGGATTGTTAACTACAACTGGCGGGCTACGAGGCAAGGTAAATGTTGGTGTGTAGGAGATGACCGCAATGTTTCTAAACATTTTGGCACACCATGTCAAGAATAGAGTAATTAGATTTGACTTTCTCCGATCGGGCGAGACAGTCAGTCGACATTTCCATGCTGTGCTAAAATCGGTTATTCTCTGTCACTGTGTTCTTTTGAAGAAACTAGAGCCTGTACTTGAAAATTCATAGGACTACAGATGGAAGTGGTTTAAGGTAATAACCTAAGTCCAAATGCTATGTTAGTCCTAGATATACTACAACTACAATTCATTTTTTCTTTCAATATAGAATTGTCTTAGAGCATTAGATGGAGCACATATTCGTGTGAATGTGCCCAACATTGATCACCCAAGATATAGATCAAGAAAAGCTGAAATAATCATTAATGTTCTCGCGGTCTTCAGTCAAGACATGCAATTTACATATGTCTTAGCTAGCTGGGAAAGGTCAGCTCATGACGGGCGAGTTCTTAGAGATGCTGTGAGAAAGCCTAATGGATTGAAGGTTCCATATGGTATAAAAAAATGTTTTCCATTGCTTTTTGGATGCTACCAATAAATAGGATGTAAATCATTAACTATTAAGAAATGTTTTGATTATTTATCAGGTTTCTATTACTTAGTGTATGTTGGGTATTCAAATTGTCCCGATTTTCTTGCATCTTTTCGAGGACAATGGTATTACTTAAGTTCTTGGGCCGATGAACATCAACCACTTACACCTCAAGAATTTTTAACATGAAACATGCTATCGCAAGAAACGCGATCGAGAGGACATTTGGGCTTCTCAAAAGTCATTGGAAAATTTTATCTAGCCCAAGTTTTTATAACATAGTTACTCAACGACGAATCATTAATGCATGTTGTCTACTCCATAATTTTATCAGGAGAGAGATGATAAAAGACCCTGCAGAAGATGATATTGCCAATCTAATTCCGGAGGAGAACATGCGAGATCCACTTGAAAACATCAAAGCTATTGAACCAACAGATGAATGGAAACAGTTTAGGGTTACCATGGACGAAAACATATTTGAAATTTTGTGGTCAAGTTGATGTTGTTATTTGAATGTGGTTGGGAGACATTTGGAAAACATATTGTCTTTTTTTTGTTGCTTTTCTTTGAGACTATCTTTCAATGTTATGGTTTAATGAAGCTACAATTTGATGGTTTAATGAAGCTAGTTGACACCTTTATGAATTAAGTCTTGTATGTTTGTATATAATATATTTTAGTTGATTGACTCATTACACATGGTATTAGAGCCCCATCTGAACGGAAGACCTTAATACGTTTACCGAACTGAGTGTGAACCATCTGCGCAAACTGACGATAGATGGAGAAAACCTCAGAGCGGGAGCGCATAAGATAAAGCCATGTGTAACGAGAGAAATCATCAATAAAACAAATATAGTAAGAGAAACCTCCAAGAGAGGAGGAAGGGGCAAGGCCTCAAACATCAGAATGCACAAGATCAAAAGAGGCAACTGAAATAGACTCACTAGATGAAAAGGGAAGGGCAACGTGTTTGGCTAACCTACAGCCCAGACAGGAAGATAAGGGACGCGAAGAAACAGAACCAAGGTGACCTGAACTGGATAATAGTTTCAGGCGATCACTAGACAAATGACCGAGCTCCTCTGCCATAGCTTGCTGCCAATGAGGATGGTGAATAGCCTCATTATAAGATTGGGGCTCAGAGTGAGAGTGTACAGCTGCAAGAAAAGGCTGAAAAAGTGGGGAGTATGTGTGAGCAGTGGGAAGATGTCCAATCTCCATCCGAATATCGACCTCACAGGATTGACAAATAATGGCCATAGCTCTATGATTAGCAACATACCAAGCACTATGATTAGAAAGAATCCAAAATGGTGGAGACAGAACCATCAGAACTGTCAAAAGAAGGCTCAGTAGGTTTCAGAGAGGTGCCATCAACATGCCCAAGCAACTCTAAGCCAAGAAGGATGACACGAACGGTAGTAAACCATTCCTTATAGTTGGAGCCATTCAATTTTACATCAACAGGAGCAAGAAAATTAGGAGTGGAGGAAGAAGAAGCCATAAGAAATTATGTAATAGCAACACAAATGCAATTGAAAGCCCAAGAAATCCTTCACAATGTCATAACATATCCACGCCTAATTAAATCTCAGAAAATGTCAACCTAAAATAGAAACTTAAGAAGCTAATGAAATCCCATAAAATGGCAACCAATAACAGCTGCACAATGTTATACCAAATGGCAGCCCAAGACGCTATATCGCATAGCAAAGGAAAGACAACCAAACGCCTCCAAAAGTGCAGCATAATGAGTAGAGCGGGGAGCACTAACAAACTGGTTGAGGACAACAACATACGCAATGTCGGGCCTACTAATAGTCAAGTAAACAAGAGCACCCACAAGCGCTCGATAGCGAGTAGGATCAGAAAGAAGCTCGCCGTCTGAAGCAGAAAGGCAGTGATGAAGCTCGATAGGAGTAGAAGCGGTACGAAGATCAGTAAGACCCGCCCGACTAAGAATATCAGAGATATACTTCTGCTGAGACACTAAGTAGCTACGACGAGCATAAGCCACCTCAAGTCCCAAAAAGTAGCGAAGGGGACCAAGATCCTTCATCTGAAACTCTTGTTGCAACCGTTGTTTCAGAGAAATAATAGTGTCGGCATCATCACCAGAAATAACCATGTCATCCACATAGAGAAGAAGAAGAGTAAGACCACGGGGAGTCTGACGAGTGAAAAGGGCATAGTCATGAGAGCTCTCAGTAAAACCAAAGGCAAGGACCACACTACAAAAACGCTCAAACCAGGCGCATGGAGCCTGTTTGAGCCCGTAAATAGCCCGCCGTAGATAACAAACATGCTGAGGTGGGTGAGAAAGACCAGGCGGAGGAGTCATATAAACATCCTCAGAAAGATCCCCATGTCCATTGACGAGCGGCAACAATGGCTAGAAGAAGACGAACAGTAGTCATCGTAGCCACAGGGGCAAAAGTCTCCTCATAATCGACGCCATACTCGTGAGTAAAACCACGAGCAACAAGATGAGCCTTATAACGTTCGACATTGCCATCAGCACGAGTCTTGATCCGGTAGACCCACCGGAAACTAACAGGAGTAGCATCAGAAGGCAACGGAACGAGATCCCAAGTGTGCATCCGTTGTAGGGCACCGAGCTCCTCTGCCATAGATTGCCGCCAATGAGGATGGTGAACAACCTCATTATAAGATTGGGGCTCAGAGTGAGAGTGTACAGTTGCAAGAAAAGACTGAAAAAGTGGTCTTGCATCTGCGAGTCTCGGATCCTCCCCAACACCAAAGGTCGTATGCACAAACTGACCAGACTCACTGTCATATTTGGCAATATGATCTCTAGCTCCATCCTCCTCATATCCTCCAGCAAGGGCCTCTGAGAAGTCAATAGTGCGGCAAGTCCATAGTTGCATTTCCTGCTCAACGCATCCGCCATTAGGTTAGCCTTGCCCGGGTGGTAATGGAAGCTCAAATCATAGTCTTTGATTAACTCCAACCATCGTCGCAGCCTCATGTTCAGTTCCTTCTGTGTAAAGATGTACTTCAGGCTCTTGTGGTCGGTGTATATCTCACACGGCACACAATAGAGGAAATGTATCCAGATCTTCAGTGCAAACACGATCACAACAAGTTTCAGATCGTGTGTGGGGTAATTCTCCTCATATGATTTCAGCTGATGAGAAGCATAAGCGATAACTCGTCCGTCTTGCATCAGGACATACCCCAGACCAGTTTTGCAAGCATCACTGTAAACTGTGTATCCGCTTCCACTTTGTGGCAAAGCTAGGACTAGTGCGGATACCAACTTCTGTTTCAGCTCCATAAAGCTTTTCTCACAAGGATCATTCCAAACAAACCTGGCATCTTTCCTGGTCAACCTAGTCAACGGTGCTGCCAAATGGGAGAAGCCCTCAACAAACTTCCGATAATGGCCAGCTAATCCCAAGAAACTAGTTATCTCTCTGACTGTAGTCGATCTCTTCCATTCGACTACTGCCTCTATCTTCTTGGGGTCCACTGATACTCCAACACCGCTGATGATATGCCCCAAGAAGGCTAGACTATCCAGCCAGAACTCACACTTGGAGAACTTTGCATAAAGTTGATGCTGTCTCAAAGTCTCCAATATGATCCTTAGGTGCTCTATGTGTGCTTGGCGACAGGGAGAATAGATCAGAATATCGTCGATGAAGACCACCACAAACCGGTCTAGATATTTTCGAAAGACCCGGTTCATCATGTCCATGAACACCGCCGGGACATTGGTAAGCCCAAAAGGCATCACGAGGAACTCATTGTGTCCATATCTGGTCCAGAAAGCACTATTTGGGATGTCCTCCTCCCTGATCTGTACTTGATAGTATCTGGACCTTAAATCAATCTTTGAGAACGCCTAGGCTCCTTGTAACTGATCCATGAGATCATCAATCCTCGATAACGGATACTTATTCTTGAGAGTTACTTTGTTTAATTCTCTGTAATCGATGCACAACCTCATTGATCCGTCATTTTTCTTGACGAATAACACTAGCGCTCCCCAAGGTGACATGCTTAGTCGGATGAAGCCTTTCTCCAACAACTCCTCTAGTTGTGACTTCAGTTCCTTCAACTCCACGGGCGACATTCTGTATGGTGCCCTAGACATAGGAGCCGTGCCAAGAACTAAGTCGATGGAGAACTCCAACTCTCTCTATGGGGGTAATCCTGGTAGATCATCGGGGAACACATCCGGGTATTTGCTCACTACTGGAACGTCTGTGATCGCGGGTCCACTCCTCTGCTTCACCTCAGAGATCGAGGCCAAATAACCGACGCATCCTCCATCAAGTAATTTCCTGGCCTGAAGAGTTGAGATCTCCTAGACTAGAGAACAATCCTAGCTTCCACGAAAAGTGAATTCCTCATCCCCAGGCATCCTGAAGTGCACTCTCTTCCCGCAGCAATCCAACACAACATATACCGAAGAGAGCCAATCTATCCCAAGGATCATGTCATAATCCCTCAGGTCCATTATGTGTAGATCAGCGGGTAACTCCCGACCCTCGATCATCACTGGGCATGCTGGAACCATCCTGTTTACCAACCTAGCAGCTCCTACTGGGGTGTCTACACTCAGCTCATATGGTAACTCTACTACTGTCAACGCATGTCTCCGTGCAAACAATGTGGATACAAAGGAGTGTGTGGCACCTGGATCAAACAAAGTACATTCATAAAAAGAGCTAACAACGATCGTACCTGCAACGATGCCAGCCGAGGCCTGCACCTCCTCTGTGGTCAGATGGTAGACGCGCCCGTGAGTCATGGGCCTCTGCTGGGATGATGGTTGACCGGATGAGGAAGGTTGGCTTGTCACTGTCGCCTTCCCTTTCCTATCACCCCCTATGGCTTTGGTACTGATGTTGCTGACTGTTTGGAGGTACCAAATGATTGCTGGGGACCCTGTGCTCCTTCCTTGTACTCTGACCAGACTGATGTTGTGGGCACTATGTCATCTTATGATATAGACTGCAGTGTACGAAGTACCCACTAGTAAGTCTTGGATACTATGATTTCTTGTGGGGACCTTTGCACTCATAACATCTCATTGTCTGTGACGCACTGGCCGACAAACCCTTGCCTCCAGATGAGGTTGAAGACCAAGCTGGCTTGTTATATGGCTGGGATCCGTGATTGGGTCTCTATCGTCCTGAGCTCTTTCCAGAAGGCTGCCCTTGTCCATTACTCTATCCTTTCTCCTGCTTGTCCTTCTTAGACGGCTCCTGAGAGTCCCTCTGATAGGAAGCATCGATATACTTGGCTTAGGCCACCACATTAGCATAGCTAGTACACATGTGTCCCGATACTATCTTCTTCAGGGATGGCCGCAGACCGGTCTCAAATTTACGGACCTTATATTCCTCTGTGGGAACCATATCTGGTAGGAAACGAGCAAGTCTATCAAATTCAACCTCATACTGTTCTACCGTCATGCCTCCCTAAACGAGATTGTTGAACTCCTGTGCCATCATAAGGAGTCTTCCCCTGGAGAAATATTTCCAATGAAGGCTTTCTTGAACTCATCCCAAGTTTGGAAGGGCACACCCTTCCATAATCGTACCTCCCCGAGGTACCAGTCCTGTAAAGTCCTGGAATTTCATGATTTATGAATGAATTATTTTAATTTTTGTTTAATTATTTTGATGAAGTTAATAAATTCCCTAAACTTGGATTATTTGGAAAAGGAAGGATTAAGTGGAATAAAACCTTAAATATGGTTAATGAGGTTGTCAAGGACTAAATAGAAATTTAGTGAGTTATGGAGGACCTGACAAAAATATTTCCTTTCTCCAGTTCAAGTAGAAGAGGACTTATTGGTAAAACCTGGAAAATACTAGGTTTAAATAAGAGAGTGCCTTATCTCATAATGGAGACTTGTGTGCAAATATAGTTAAAGTCAGGGGTTACTTACTAAAATTACATAAGAACATGGAAACTTGTGTGCAAATAGAGTTAAAGTCAGGGGTTACTTACTAAAATTACATAAGAACACATGCATGCAATTGCGTTCAAAACTGAGGGGATAAGATACGACACTATCCGAATCTCGTTTTAAATCGTGGTAACTACGAGATCAATCGTTGCAGAGATCTCCATGAGCCCTATAAAAACTCTGCTTCCTCCCGAACCCTAAACGTCGCCATTGTCATCTGAGAGGAGGAGGGGGACCTGGTTTATCACCGGAGCACCAGAACGAGGTCGGAGTGTGCCCAGGAAGAAGGAGAGCTCGGACAGAGGGCTGGAGAAGGTTGTGGGTTCGTTGGTAGTACTCATCGCCGGCAAGGAGGGACGGAGAACACGGACAACGGTAAGAGGAGCGGCGCTGGAGCTCCACCGCGAGACCACCGTGCGCAGACACCGCCCAGTAAGCCTTCTCGTCTTTCAATATCATACTTGGGTTCAATGCTTGAGCTATTGTTTAGTTGTAATGATGACAGTGATGTTTGTGCGTGAGTATACTATAGATGAGATACTTGTTTGAGTTTAAATGGTTAATATCTTGTTCATTCTTAGGAGATGATGTTATCTTTTGATTTAGAGTGATTAATGGCCAATGTAGTCTGTTGTTAATTCATGTGTTTATATATATTGGTATGAATTTCTAGTTTTAAGATCTGGATTTTATTGATGGATAGTGGTTGTTGTTGAGGTTTTGAGGGTGATGGTTAAGGGTTTGTTCATCCAAAGGTTGAAGGAGGACATTGCAGGCAAGGCTTTGGTTTTTAATGGTTTGGGTTTGCTACTTGATTGTGAGGTTAGGAAGGTGATAGTGTGAGATTGTAGATGCATGTTAACTATGATCTAGTTTCAAAGAATAGGGATGATGATAACTGAATCTTGATATTCACGAAGGGTTGATGAGGGTGTAACTTGCATGAACCTCTGTTGACATTTTGGTGATAGTGAAGGACAGATAAAGAGTTGTCTGGATACATGAGTTGGAGGTTTGGGTTGGTAATGAGGTACTTGATAGTTAAGAGTATCAGTTGTGTAAAGATATAATTAAGTATAGCGATCATTGTTAGTGGGAAGCCTTGATTCCTCTTAAATTCATGGAAGCCTGACATTGATTCTTAGCCTGTGTATGTATGGATTAAGTAGAGGAATACTTGTGTACATAGTGGTATGAGTTTTTCATTGAATCCCATTCATAGGAATTTTTTGTTTAGTTGCATGCAAGTGATAAGATGAGAAGGGTTAAGAAGTCTGCAACTGGCTGTCCACTTTGAGGGACTGCTGGGCAGCCAGTGGTTATCCAATATAGGCGTATAATATACCGTTGGAAAGATGGGGAAGAGATCTTTCCAACGAGCCTTATATCAACTCAAACAAGTTCCACAATCAAAAGTTGTTAGCTGTTATTTGGGACTGCGCATTAACTTCAGGAATTCTGTATTAGTATTGTTATTAATAATAATAGTTCACATTGTATTGGTAATGGTACTGAGTTGTGATTATCGTTACCTGATATCATCGTTGAGCGCTGAGCCACATCAGGAGGGACACGGTTCAGTCGGTTAGTTATACCAGTTGAGGTAAGATACTCTTGCCTAGATTCCACCCATTGTTTGGGTTTCTTGTTTTGATGAATGCTACCTATTGGCATGTCTTGTTTTCTTTATGATGATAACTGCTGTTCTTGGATGCTTGCACATACATGATAGTTATTGCCCTCTTTCCTCGTATGTGTGTGATTGATGTGCTACTCTGTTGGACATGCCCACCCGTGGGCCGACACTTGATCATGGGCACATGGTCTTGTGTGCTGGCCGGGAGATATGCGCCAATTGAGTTTGATCTTCCGCTCGGTTCAGTGGAGCATTGAGGCTCCGATTTGGGAACGTTTGGGGATGGGACACCCTGATGTTTCAGCTTGCCATGCAAGAGGGACGGTACTCTGGTTGTCCTGCTTGTTAGTGGGGTTGATTCACTAGCCGTGTCGACACGTGAGAGAGGTTGCGCTACCGAGGTGCGACAAGTTTGTCGCTTGCAGCCCGAGGCGGTGTTTCTGAGTTGTTCTTGGAATTCTCTTCTAGAGCCCGAGGGCTGTTGCTGGACAGGAGTCATACCGTTGCTGATGATTGTGGTAGACTCCTAGGGTCTGTTTGTACGGGGTGTAGCCCCATTGTGTTGATAATGTTTTTATGGATTTGATATCATATATCATCTTTATTGGAACATATCTTTGAGATCCTTGCAGGGTACTTACTGGGCTTTCCATTCGAAAGCTCATCACTTTTCCCTTTCTCTTATTTCAGGTCCTGAGAAGTAGGTGATTCGAGCTCAGAAGACGTGCGAGAGTTGGGGTGGGATATTTGCTGAGGTCGGAGGATATCCTTATCTTTTATTTCTATGTGAGAGACATTTTGTTTAGGGCCCATGTAGGGTTTGTATTTGTTTAGTGCACGTGGACCCTTTGTGACTTGTTTTATTTCCGTTGTGGTTATCTTGAGGATATTTATTATTTTTATTGAGACTTTTGATTATTAATTGATATCTTCTTTTGATTACTTAGGCCTTGTACTCAAGTGGGGCTCGTCTCTACTTAGGTACGGCTGATCTGTTTACATGCTCGAGGTCCTGGAATTCGGGTCGGGGCATTACATGTCCTCTGCACAACCCTGAATCAAGTAAGCGGCTATTCTGACTCTGTCCGGGCCCTCTACCTGATACATTTCAAATGTTCTCTCTAGTTCCCGGATCCAAAGTTCGGCCGCCTGTGGGTCAGCAATACCATCGAACGGACGGGGATATGACCTCCGAATCTCCCTTATCAGTCCCCTACTAGCAACTGGTGTGGTAGGCGGGGGTGGAGGCGGTGCCTGCTGCTGCTGCCTCTGCTCCTGTATGTACCTCATCATCTCTCTCATGAGATCGATCATAGAAATAGGGGGTACCTCCCCCCTCTGATTTTGGCCAGCTGCCTATGGCTCTGCATTTCCTGATTGAGCAGGCAGCTCCTGCTCAACCTCCATGTCTACCGGCGGTGGGGGAATCTCTTCCACCGGCAGCTGGGGTACCTCCTCTATCGGAGGCTGAGGCACTTCTTTGCGGCGAGGCCGTCCACGAGACCGCCCACGTCTGCCTCTGCCACTCATCCTAGAAACTGTTATACAACTAGTAGAGTTATCTCAAAAAACAACACACAGACGAGTAATAATAGAACACTTTATTTTATTCCATAATTCGAAAATAGTATTTGTAGTTCATACAACTCAAACAGTTTTTAAGACAACAAAATTATTCCTAACAACAAGAACTCGCCTCAGTCTTCTCTATCTGGGGACAACGGGCTGTAGGTGTCCTGTGGTTCACCCCTCGGTGGAAGAAACCTGTTCATGTTCGCAGGTCCTCTGCTCGGTCCATGGAGGTCCCCAGGGCAGTCCATAGTGAGGTGCAAGCCACTCCTACAGCTAAGACACCTGCCTGGCGAGCGCTGTCACACAGTATACTCGTGCGTATAGCCTCCACAGCGGAGGCACCTCACTCTGCTAGTTCCCCAGTCACTAGGCCTCTTCTCCTAGCATCGTATGGGCCGCAAGACTCCTACGATAGTCACGTGCCCTGCTCACACATCTGTGAACTCTCTGGCCTTCCCTCAGCTGTCCTTGGACAAGTATTTCCACAATAATTTGAATACTATCAATCTATCGATTAGTAGCTTCAATAGCCATCATCAGCTCGGCCAGGGGTCCCTCAGGCACTGAAAAGTCATCAGCTCGTGGCGGTGGAGTGTTCTCATGTACTGACTCCACCTCCTCATATGACCACACCTGAAAGTAACTACATCCATTGTATCCTCCTCCAGACATCCTCGCTCTCTCTGTATCATGGCAAATCGTCAGTCTATTGTTTTCGCAAATTTGTCTACCCAACCCAACACTCAGTTCAACCTATTTGACTACGTTACTAGGGCAACTAGGGTGTCTATTATCTGCACTGGCTCTGATACCACCTTAATCTGTCACGCCTCGACTCGGATTCCAGGACCTCGGGCATGTGAGCAGACTAACCGTAACTAAGTAAGGCGCAACTCACTCGGATACAAGGCCTGTGTAATCAAAAGCAAATAACAAGATAACAAAATAATAAACTCTCAAATAACATTATAATAACAGAGTCTCAGCGGAATGAAAATCATAAGGGTCTAGATGCCCTATAAAATACTAGGCCCTATAAGGGTCCTATAAGAAAATGTCTCTCACACACAAAGAAAATAAAAGAGATCCTCGGACCTCTGTAAGATAACCCATCCCTCGTATGGCTCCTAAGCTCGAGCCACCTACTCCTCAGGATCTGAAAGAGAAAAGGACAAATACGTGAGCCTTCGAATGGAAATCCCGGTAAGTACCCCTGTGGGGATCGTAAAGTCATCAAAAATATCATATATATGATCAACAATCAAACAATGGGAACACGCGCCACAACATACTATCTCTAGGAGTCTACCATAGAACAATGGCAACGGTAAAGACTCCTAACTCCTGTAGCTCTCAAGCTCTGCAATGAGTTCCAAAGGAAGCTTGGCAAACGTCTCCTCGGCTAACATCATCAGCAACTGCTGAACTAGACCCTCCGGTTGTACGGACCTCGGGTCGTATATCGGTAGCGCCACCTCTCGTACGTGTCGACACGACCAGCGAATCATCCCCACTGACAGGCAGGACAACCAGAGTATCGTCCCTCTGGCATGGTAAGCCGAAACGCTAGGGTGTCTCATCCCTGAACATTTCCTAACGGAGCCCCCACGCTCCACTGATCCGGGCGGAAGACCAACAATAAATACAGGATACCAACATCCCGGAAACAATCAAACATGCTCAACAGGAATCCAAAACAATCAGGAAAGCATTTATGAACACAACAAATCAAGTCGAAGGCAATACGACAACAATATCATTAATTCATGATAGCAAAATATCAAAGATACTCGGAAGAGTGGGTACGAGGGAAGTGTACTTACCTCAAACAACGACGTCCGGGATCACTCAAAAATCGCTTCTGTCACTTCTCTATGTCGAAACCTGATAATAGAATCCATATCAGTATCGGCAACAACCTACAGTCTCTAGATGTACATGCATGATACTCTAATCGGACCCAAGTCAAACCGTATGGGCCTTCCCTTGCATTTTATATTATTTCCCTTTATAAATCTTGAACCCCACTCTTTTAACTAAAATGCTACTTGTTCTAGTGACTAGGGTGTTCAACTATACTTGAGAGATCTTGGGTTCAAATCCCCTATTCCCTTTCCTTTTATATCTTGGCTAGATCTAGTGTGATCTCCCTTAACTGACTAACCTGACTTCTGCTCAAATGAGCTAAGATGGCCTGGTGGCTAAGGCCCACTATTCCCATAGAGTGGTCCCTGGTTCTATTCCCTTTACTTGCCATTTTATTCATTTTTTTTTCTAGTAACTGGCCTAGCTATAATTAACTGATTTTGGCTATCCAACCAAATGTGATACATCGCCCAAACGGTTAAGGCCCATCCTGTTGTATAGGAGATCCTAGGTTCCAATCCCTTCCTTACAATTTCTTTTTATTTATTTATTTATTAACCTGATTCAGGCAACTTGGCTAGCCCAAAACTATTTGATCAACAATCACATTTCAAGTTTGTCAAATCCAATCAATTTAGATTTTTAAATCGGTCCCACCTGACTATCTATTCAACTTGATCTGATCTAGTCTGTTAATTGTACATGACTAAATCTAACTACTTGACCTAACTCGATCAAATCAATTTGTATTTTAAAAGAGCCCAGACCCAACCCAAACCAGCTTGTTTGGACCTGACCCTCTTGTACTTGGTTAGACTCAACCTATCACTTGACTAGACCCAAGCTAACGGATTAGACCCAATCCAAATTACTTGATCAATTTAAACCATGCTTAATTGATTAAACCTAATCAACCAGCTCTAATTGATTCACTGTCTTCATCTTGTCATGCCTATGCCTTTCCAGAGAAGAGGGTAGCGTTCCGGTGGCCTACAGCGGCCACCGGCTGACCAGTGACCGACCAACGCCCTCCCGCCACCATATCCTCATCGTCTAAGAAGTCTTCACTGGTCGTAGTCGTCCCTTGAAGCGAAGGACCCTCCGGTTTGCTCTCCTCGTCGGAGATCACACTCGCTTAGACAGCAACCCCTCCCTCTGGTGTTCATCTCATTGGCAGAGAAGAACGGAAGTGCTCGACTATGCTTATATCTAAACTTCTATACATGCAAGTAAACCCAAGAACTTAGAGTGGGAGACTCACTGGAGATTAAGTGTTCTTCGATCTCTTCGTGACGAAGCTCCACCGTTGCCCAAGTATTCCTCTACAAGCACTCACGGTGCTCTGGAAGGTCAGGAACCTGCGCGCTTTCTTGGTTGTAAACAGAGGAAACGAGGGGACGAGAGATTCAAGGTATTGAAACTCCGGTGAAGTTCTTTGTTGCTTCACCGGCTTACTGGTTTCGCAGAGATAGGAGCTTACCAGGAGTACATCCCGTAGATTGGGCTCCTCGGTTCTCCTTCTTTTCTGGTTTCGTCGAAGGAGATAAGCTCCTCCACTTCTCTCTCTCTCTCAACTCTCAACCTCTCACGACAGAGATGGTTCGCTGCCGATTAGTGGTGGTGGTGCTGATTGCTGGCGGTTTCTAGGGTTCTGATAAATGGGTTCACCTTATAGGCCTCGCGATCGCGATCGAAATCCCATGAATTTGGAGCCACGATGGTCTCCTTTCCATGTTAAACCGGCGTTTTGAAAACTTTCCATCCAGGATGCCCTGTGATCGCGGAGGAGAAGGCAACAAGTGGTGGCGCTCACTGGTGGAGAAGAAATGGCCCTTGTGATAGCGCTACGATTATATGGACGTCCGCGATCGCCTGTAAACGAACGGTTGGATTAAATCCTTGTGCCTCGAACTCATCCGAATCTGGAGATGGACCGTTGCTATTAGTCCCAGTCATTGCGTATGGATGAGAGGCCACGATTAGAACTCTCGCCTCAAACTTACTTATCCATCAGAGATGAACAGCTGCGATCATCTCCTTATATTGAAAAGAAGTGGAGGGTCAAGATCATTACCCGTGCTCCAACTTTAAACACCATCTCAGATGGACAATCATGATTAAGTAAAGATAGACAGTTGGATCCCTCTCTGATGCCTCGAACTTAAACCATCAGATAAGATGGATGCTTCTTGATGCGCCACCTGGCTTCTCCGATGTTTGATAGATGTCTTAAGATCAACAATTCTCTTCAGGTTCTTCTAATCTTAGCCGTTGAGTTATTTTTAATGGAGTTTTCTCTGTTCTTTTACTCGAAGACCCTCAAATTTTTATAGGTTACAATTAGGTCCTTCTTTTGAGAGAGGATGCAAATTTCCTTTAAGTCCTCCAGAATTTCTAAAATCACCAAAAGGTCCCTGTCAGCCTCCATTAACCCTAATTAGTGTTTTAATTCATTAAACCATCCTTTTTCAATAAATCCTGATTAGTGAAATTATTTTAATTACCACACTATTTAAAAAGAGTTTAAAATCAATTTATTCCAGTGTTTTACTGAGTAACCATAATGTTTACTGTAATTTTTTTTTCCTTCGGTAATAAGAAAGCTCTTCTCTGTTCTTCCCCGTGGATGTAGGCTTCAAGCCAAACACATAAATTGTCTTGATCTTGTAAGATCCAGAATTTTATGGAATAAATGGTTTCAAAATTCTCTTTTATTAGATAATAGATTAAAGGAATGTCCAAAACTTGAATTTAATTGGAAAAGGAAGATTAAAATGGTCAATACCCCAATTAGGGTTTATTTGGGCTGCCAAGGACTTATTTGTAATTTCAGGAAAGTCTAGGGACTTGTCCAGAATTATGCTTCTCTCACAAGCCAGGGACTTTAGAATAACTTAGAAAAGATCAGGGGGCTATTTGCAAAATGCCACAAGAAACTCGTGCATGAGTTACAATAGAAAACAATGAATAGCTGAATTTTGAAGAATCAGAAGGTGTGTAGATCGTGAGGCATTCATCCGACCGTCCTTTTGATCACCAAGGTGATGGTGCAGAAGCCCCTACTATACGGGCGGATCTTAACCGCTTATCCATTCCTCTGTTTTAAGTTCTAGGCAGAGGGATGAGATATCACCACTCACCTCTTTCATTAGATGATCTAATCTCAGTCGCTCATCGTTAGTCTTCATTTAAGTTCGAGGTAGAGACAGGATATCTGACCGTCCACCGTCGCCTGATCTCGACCATTCATCTAGACAATTAACGGATCCAAGAACTCATGATATAATCTCCACCCTTGGATTCCATGCAGACGATCCAAGCCGCCCATTCCGTGGAGATCCAATCGCGAGGCGTCACCAGCTCCGCCAGGGAGAACACCACCATGAGCTAGCCCTAGTTTCTCCCTGGAATTACCGCCGACCAAGTAAGGAAGGTCCCTATTTGGCTACCTCCATGATCAGGGAGATCGAGATCTCACCCCATCTTCATTTGTGACTCTATAAGTACAGCCTGGTTCCCAGAACCCTAACAGCGGCTGAGCAAGAAAATAAGCTATTATCTCTTGACGGCGGCGGACCATCTTCTTCTTCTTCTTCTTTGTGAGAGGGGCGGACGAGAAGTGGTGGCAGCATTGGTCTGTGCCGAGCATACGCGACTCAACCGGGAGAGCGCTTCACGGCGACGCGGGATAGTCAGACGACGCTAGACGGACTTTAAGACCTTCTCAGCTGTCGGAGTTCAGGCGAGGGAATGACGCGGGAGCCACTGCTGACCCTGTAAGCCCCTTCTCCTGATTTCTTTGTAGATAACCATGCATGCATGAAGTCAGTTGGCCACGTTGGAGAGAGTGGAACCGGCTTCGGTCATAGGTGCTTCATCGGAGAAGGGAAGGAGCTAAGAAACCTGAACGTCGGTGGGGTGACAGATGCCATTTACTGCGGGGCATCCACTGAGAAACAGTCGCCACCGGTCGGCGTGAACCTTGGAAGAGGAAGGCTCCGGCCATCCCCATGTACCGCTGGCAAGGCCGGATCACCACCCTTGCACCGGCAAGGCTCTGACCGGAGGGATCAGCCACAGGTCTAAAACATGTGAATAAAATGTGAACGGGTTAGGCTTATGAATCATTTTAAGTGTTAACAGGTTGAACCAAGTCATGCTTAGAATAATTAAGTGAGAAAACTTAATTGACTTGGGTTTGATCACTTGGGATGAGGTTTGACCCATTGCTAACAAGTTAGAACTTGGTTAAATCAACTTAGAATAGGTTGAGTTGGGATTAAAGGGTTAAATGGTTAGATTTAGTGAAGATACAATGAACAGGCTAGGTCAAGTCAAGTAGTTAGCCCAACGGACCAAATCAAAAGATTGGATCGAATTGATATGGCCCAGGTGGAGTCCAATCAAGTTTTGATAAATGGTTTTGCCCAACCAAGTTTGAATCAGGTTAATAATTAAAAAAAAGAAAAAGAAATGGTAGAAGAGGGGATTGGAACCTAAGACCTTCTACACAACATAATGGGCTTTAACCATTTGGGCCATGTATCACATTTGGTTGGATAGTCAAGATTAGTTAATTAAAGCTAGGCCTAACAAAGTCACTAAAAGAAATAAAAAGGGCAAGAGAGAGTCATGATTCTAACCCAAGACCTCCCTAGTGAAACTAGTGGGCCTTAACCATTAAGACACAACATCTTTTGTTAAAAAGGGTGGGGTTCAAGGGTCTTTAAAAGAAAAAATGACATGGGGTACAAGGGAAGGCCCATACGATTTGACTTGGGCCCAATTTGAGCGTCATGCATGTACATCCAGGCTTATGAACTATAGTCACACTGATATAGTTTCCATTATCAAATTTCGGCGTATAAACGCGACAGGAGGGATTCCTGAGCAATCCCAGATGTTGTTGATTGATGTAAGTACACTTGCCTCGCACCCACTCTCCGGAGTATTTTTTTGGCATTTTGCTATCATTTTTTATGATATTATTGTCGTATTTCCTTTGGCTTGATCTATTGATTTCATACATGCAAGTTCTTCTTGGTTGATTGGATTCCTTTTGAGCATGTATGATTGTTTTTCGGGATGTTGGTATCCCTGATTGATTGTTAGTCTTCCGCCCAGATCAGTGGAGAGTGGGGGCTCCTTTTGGGGAACGTTCAGGGACGGGACACCTTGGCATTTCGGCTTGCCATGCTAGAGGGACGATACTCTGGTTGTCCTGCCCGTCAGTGGGGATGATTCGTTGGCCGTGTCGACACGTACGAGAGGTGGCGCTACCGATATACGACCTGAGGGTCGAGTTCCAGCAGTTGCTGTTGATGCTAGCCGGGGGAGATGTTTGCCGAGCTTCCTTTGGAACTCTTTTCAGAGCTTGAGAGCTGTTATAGATAGGAGTCGTTACCGTTGTGATGTTTGTGGTAGACTCCAATGTTCTAGAGTTTGCGGGGCGTGTCCCCATTGTTTGATTGATGATTGTTGATCTTATTATTGTTATCTATGATGTTTTATGATCCCCGCAGGGGTACTTACTGGGCTTTCCATTCGAAAGCTCACACACTTGTTTTCCTTTCTCTTTCAGATACTGAGGAGTAGGTGACTTGAGCTCAGGAGTCGTGCAAGGGACGGGGTAGCTTACAGAGGTCCAAAGACTTCTTTTATTTTCATTATGTGAGAGACACTTATTATAGGACCCTTGTAGGGCCCAGAATATTGTAGGGTACTTGGACCCTAATTTTATTTCTGTTGTGACTCTGTCTATTTATTTATGATTATTTTAGATATTTTGGTACTATTTGTTATCCGCTATTGGTTATACAGGCCTTGTATCCAAGTTGGGGTACGCCTCTACTTGGTTACGGCGGATCTGTGCATGTGCTCGAGGCCTGGGATACGGGTTAGTGTGTGACAGATCATGTGTGTGATTCTTTTTCCTCTATTTTTCTCTCTTCTTATCAACTGCATTCGATCACATATCTTGATTTCCTCATTGCAAACAAGTACTAGAGCTTAGTTGATCGTTTAATGGTAGCAAGGTACGATGCTGAGAAGTTCGATGGACATAATAGTTTCAGTCTCTAGCGTGTTAAGATGTGAGCTTTGTTTGCATAACAAGGATTGTACAAGATGTTGTTCAGCAAAGATAAATTACCCGCAATGATGAAGGATGATATTAACGAGAAAAGCTTGACATCAAGGCACTTATTGAAATTTAATGGTCTGTCTGATGAAGTTCTGGCAGAGGTTGCTAATGAGATAACAGCCTGTTAGATTGTGGCTTTGATTGGAGAGTTTGTATATGAAAAAGTCTCCCAGGAACAGGTTGTATCTCAATCAATCCCTTTATACATTGAAGATGAGAGGAGGTACGTTACTAAAGATTAATCTTGATGAATTCAATAAGATTATTATGGATTTGAAAAATATAGATATAAAGTGGATGATGAGGATTAAGCTTTAATTCTGTTGTGTTCCCTACCCTCATCTTATGAGCATTTCGTCATTACCCTACTTTATTTGAAGAATTCAATTTCTATCGAGAATGTTAAAATTTTTTTTGCATTATAGAGAATTGAGAAAGAGCGTGTTTGTAGAAGAGGGTGTAAGGCCAATGGGCTGGTGGCTAGAGGAAGGATGAATAAAAAGGGCTTATTTGAAAAAGGGAGATCTAGATCCAAATACAAATCAAAGAATTACAAGTGTCATTTTTGTTATAAGCATGGACACTTTCATAGAGATTGCCCAAAGCTCAAAGAGAAGAAGAGGAAAGAGGTTGCAGGTGTAGCAGAAGACAATTTTCATGGTTCTGAGAATGTCCTTGTTATTTCTCATTGCATTGTGTGTGCTGATGACGAGTGGATCCTTGACTCAAGTTGTTCTTTTCACATATGCCCAAACTGAAGTTGAATTATAACATATAAAGAGATGAACACTAATGTGGTCTTAATGGGAAACAACACGGCTTGTACGAGTGTAGGAGTTAGGGCAATTCAGATCAAGATGCATGATGCCATTGTTAGGACCTTGACAAATGTCAAACATATACCATACCTGAAGAAGAACCTAATCTCATTGGGTGCTCTTGATTCTATTAGATGTAAGTGTGTTATTGAATTTAGAGGTATGAGAGTGACAAGAGATGCATTAATGGTGATGAGAGGCTAGACAAAGAAAAATCTATATGTGTTGTAGGGCAGTATAGTTTTAGGGGCAGTCATAGTTTCATCATTTATAGATACTTATTCATACACTATCCACATTTTTCATATGGGGCTTGGGCATATAGGTGAGAAGGGAATGATTGTGTTGCCGAATTAGGATATACTTGGTGGACAGAAGGTAGTGAAGTTGGACTTTTGTAAGGACTACTTATTAATGAAGCAACAAAGAATGATGTTCAGTATTGCTATTCATAGGAGAAAAGGAGCATTAGACTATGTTCATTTGGATCTTTAAGACCTATATCAAATTATTTCAAATGGTGGATCTCGTTACATGTTGACCATTATAGATGACTTCTCTAGGAAGGTCTAGATGTTTATTTTGAAACAAAAGGAAGAAGTATTTCACAATTTCAAGCGGTGGAAGACAATGATTGAGAAACAGATACAAAGAAGATCAAGAGACTAAAAACAAACAATTGGTTAGAGTTTTGTCTAGGAGAGTTTGACGAGTTTTGTAGAATGTGGGGATTGTGAGACACCACACTATTAGACATACTCCTCAGTAGAATGGGGTGTGACAGAACGTATGAACAAAACATACTTGAGAGAGCATACTGCATGTTTTCTAATACTCGGTTAGAAAGAGAATTCTGAGTAGAAGCAGTTACTACTGTTTGCCACTTGGTGAACCTATCTCCATCAATGACTATTGAATGCAAGACACCTCATGAGGTATGGTCTGGCACTCATATAGATTATTCTGGTTCACACATTTTTTTGTTGTCTAGATTATTCCCACAGAACCTAGATCTAGAAAGTGTATTTTCCTTGGTTATGCATCCAAGGTGAAGGGATACATGTTGTGGTGCACTAATCCCAAGTCACCTAAGTTGAGTGTTAGCGGGGATGTTATTTCTAATTATTATGCTATGTAAACAAAAAAAAAGAGATTGTTGATGCAGGAATAGAGCATGGTATCAGGAAATAGGGGAAGGTTGAGTTTGGTGTTTTCAAGTAGGTGTAGAAAATTAAGCACTTCTATATATTCAACCAAAGGAGGATAAGGAGCAATATTCTAGTGAAGAGATTGTACATGAGCAACCACAGTAGTACAATATTGCTATCAGGAGATAAAGGAGGGAGGTTAGATTGCCAAAGAAGTATAACAACTATGCAAAAATGGTTGCTTTTGCATTGAATGTTGCATAAGATGATATTGAATACAGAAAGGCTTCGACATACCATGAAGTTGTTACAAACACTAAATTTGCACATTGGATGGTTGCTTTGAATGAAGATTTGGAGGTCTCTCTATAAAAATCAAACCTGAGAATTAATAAAAGCCTATATGTTGTAAATGCGTTTATAAGAAGAAGAAAGGGACATCTGGTGTTGGCAGTGTAAATATAAGGGATATCTTGCGCTACAGTTCAAAATAGGTGTTTGGACACCCGGATGATGAAGGATGGGGATGGTCCCCATCCCTCAAAACTGGACGAGCGGCGTCCCTCCAAATTGGAAGGACGCTGCTTGTCCAGCGTGCGTGAAATAAGAGAGCCCATGTGCAAGCACATGGGCTCCTGTACTATAGCATTTAAATAGTATTTAAATATTATATAATGTTTTTAAATTAAATTAATTATATTTTATATATTATATATTAATTATCATATTAATTTAAAGATTTAATTTTATTAAATTTAAATGTTTATAATGATTTTATAATTTAAAATAATAATTATATAAATTATTTCATTATTTTAAAAAATGACTTTAAATACATAAAAATTATATATTAATAATAAATATAAGATAATATTAATTTAGAGTTAAAAGTTATTATTATCTATTAATTAATATAAATATCATTAATTATTTAATTATAAATAATTAATATTATTTTAATCATCATCTATATCCTTATCTATCCCTCAAACACCCAAAAGTCTTTATCTCTCCTCTTCATCCCACCAACCAAACACCCACTTAAAATTTCTCATCCATGGATATCCACCATCCATGGAATACAATATCTCGGTTGCCAAACGCCCCCTAAAACACGTTTGGTTGCATACTATGAGCAAAATAAGGGTGTAGATTTTAGCGAAGTTTTCTCACTTATAGCGTGCATATTTCCATTAGTGTAATGCTTGCAATGGTTTCTATGTTTGATTTGGTGTTGGAGCAACTTAATGTCAAAACAATTGTCCTACATGTGGTTAGCTTAAGGAGCGAATTCACATGCAACAACTAGAGGGGTTTGTGATTCAAGAAAAAAAAGACCATATGTGCCTATTGAAAAGGTCTTTGTATGGATTGAAGCAATCTCGTAGACGGTGGTATAATAGGTTTGATGCTTTTATGCTTGAGTATGATTTTCTGAGGAGCTAGTATAATAGTTGCGTTTACTTTAAATGGCTTCTAGATAGCTCTTTGGTATGCTTGCTAATATATGTTGATGACATGCTTATTGCTGGTAAATACATGTTTGTAATCAACAAGATAAAAGCTTAACTTAGTGGTGAGTTTGAGATGAAAGACTTGGGGGCAACAATGAAGGTTATAGATGTGGAGATACACAGGGATAGAGAAGCACGGAAGCTATACTTGTTTTAGATTTTTTTTTTAAGTGAGTACTTGAGCGTTTTAGGAAGAAGGAAGCTAAACCTGCGAGTACTCCATCCGCTAGTCTCTTCAAGCTTTCAACAGAGTTTTTACTATAATCAGAGCATGAGAGGGAGTACATGTCTCATGTTCCTTATATTGCTAGTGCAGTTGGGTGCCTCATGTATGATATGGTTTGCACATGTCCTGATATTTTATATGTTCTCAGTATTGTCAGTAGATATATGGGTGATCCAAGGAATGCACATGGGCATGCGGTGAAGTTGAATACTTCTGTATCTTAGAGGCACTATAAATGATGGCTTGATGTTTGATAAAACATGTGGTTTTGATGGTTCTATAGTTGGGTTTGTAGATTCAGATTATGGAAGTGATCATGACAGGAGGAGATCTCTAACATGATATGTTTTTATTTTGTCTAGTTGTGAAGTTAGTTGAAGAGCAACATTGTAGAGTATAGTTTCTTTGTCCACTACCGAGGTTGAATATATGGCAGTAACAGAAGCAGTGAAGGAAGCTATATGGTTGACACACTTGCTTGGTTAGTTTGCTATGAGAGAGGGCATGACTACAGTATATTGTGATAGTCAGAACGCTATACATTTGACTAAAAATCATATGTACCATGAGAGGATGAAACATATTGACGTCATATACCATTTCATTAGGGAGATCATTGAGAAAGGTCAGATTGTAGTTAAAAGTATTTAGACTGAAGATAATCCAACTAATGTGTTTACCAAACCACTTACAGGTCTCAAGTTCAAACATTGTATTATAATCTCTATTCTTCAGTTATAAGAAAGCTCTTCTCCATTTTCGGCCGTAGACATAAGCTTCAAGCCGAACTACATAATTAATTTTGATCTTGCGTGTGATTGCTTTGACCTCTATTTTTCTTTCTCCTTATCCGTTACATAAAATTACAAGTCTTGGTTTCCATGTAACAATTGAGATGGATATCTTCTGCATAATGGATGGAGAATGCACTGATGAAATATGAGTATCATTGTTGCCCACATCTAATACCTTGGGGTTATCTTCTCAGTGCTTAGATACAATTTTGTTAAAAAGATCAGGAATAATGCTATCAAAAGATCATATTCGTAGTCAATAGATAATTTACTAAATTTCTAGAAAAAAAAATTATAAAATGATACAAGTAAATCTAGGTGGACATGCGTCCTCACCTCAGTGTATCTAGAAAAGCGGTCTAGATCCCTAAGGCCGCCACCCTACCACCCGACCATGGCATGGACGTCACAACTTTGGTAAGAAAGAAGTATGGTAGCACGATAAGGGGTAATGATGACTAGGGGGATGATGTGACTGGGACTAGGGGTAAAGATGACTAGGCACCATGACCTACAACACTACATTTATAACAAAAAAATTGATAATTTCGCATATAATATAGCACTAAAAACCTTAGAAACATATGATTTTAACCAAACTCCTCTCTTGAGAGCTTAATTAGAGTTCAACTCAAAGCACACTCTCCAATAGCGAGCCCTATTAATTTCCGAGGTCGTCTCATCTATCTTCACCATCTTCCCAAAGGAAAAACTAACAAATTCCAGTGGTTCATACACCCAATAATCCTCCGACAAAGATGAAATTGAACCCATATAGTAGCAGTAGTTAACTTCTCAAAACTAGTTGAAAGTGCTCTCTCCAACGAAGGAGATGCAAAACTAAACCATTCACTGTCCATGGCCCTTTAGTGAGAACCATTTCAATCATCTTTTCATACGAACACTTAATTAGAAAATATCCATTGGACATGTCCACAATGGAGAAATACCCTAATTAAGCTGACAACAATCTCTCTAGAACTCCTCTCACAACCTCTAGCGGTGGGCCTTACCTAACATATTGCCATAGATTGTGTATCGCATGGCCTCATGAGCTCGATAAAGTACCTCTTCCTCTAAGACAATGGTATCATCCAAAATAGAGCGTTTTATCTTCTCCAGCATTGGTCTCAGAATTAATAGAGTCTCCTCCGGCCCTGCATCGTCTTGACTCCTAACTACGTTAGCCCAGTACCTCACTCCTCCACTAGTGTCCCTTCTCCCTTGAGCTCCCTATATAACACCCATCTCCTTTTAAAGGGGATACGTGTCACACCAGCCAGGTCAAGGGAATGAACCCTAAACTTAAGGCTGTAAAACTGGTAATCAATAATAATCAAGAATAAACGGAAGCTAATAAAGCAAACTAGTCATATCATATCATAAATTTAAACTTGAATTCTGTTTAATACAACCCAAAGAAACATACTATCTTAAACTCAATGGTCTCAAATACACACATAACAAACGAAATCAATAACTAGACACAGGGAGTCAGAGCCAGCTACAGGAAACCTTCATAAGATCTCACGATTAGACAAACCCTATATCTGGTCTCCTGTCTATTGCCTACATCAAAAATATAACGAGAAAGGGGCTGAGCTACTGGAGCTCAGTGATTTTGGAACAGTACTGTCGGGTATAAAATGTACCCATATAAATAAATAAAACTGTAAGAACTGCAACATAAAATATGCATATAAATTAACTGAAATTAAATACTGAAATCTGAAGGAAATGCTGAGCAATAACATGCTAATCAATGCATTATCTTCAATCTGTTTTAATCATCTCAAATGCATAGAAATATGATATATGCATAAATCTCATAATCTGTCTCTCTATACTGTGAATGATTTCCGAAATTACCCTTGGTAATCTGTACCAAATGCCTCTACGGTGGATCTCTAATCGCTACCGTGAGGTGGGTAATACGTAGTCATTTGATCATCACAATACTATCATCTCTAACTGCACATCTACTTCAATACTGCAGGACCAGCGACCAACGAGTAGATCTATCCTCGCTACACAGGGTCAAATTATATACGTACACTAGGCACTCCAAGAGTATGGAAATGGGGTTTTAATTTCATAAAATGGAATGTTTTAAAAACAGATACTTCGGTAATGAAAATCAGATATTTAAATCACCACTTTCCTAACCTAATGTCGTACTTTCTTGCTCTCTACAAGTCACCACTAGTACAAGCATGTATCTCAATAAAGTGTAGTCTACTTGTTTCTGTATCTGTTTCTTTATTCTGTTACTGATTACTGTATAAGAATGTGTTTCTAAAACTTTGGAAGTTTTCAAGAAAATTCTAATTCATGCATTTCAAACTGAATTCAAAATTGTAATAAAAATGAAAACACGATAAAAGCTCATACTGTATAGCTAGTTCCCCTCACCTGAGTCTAGTCCGAGCTTAAGACTGGCTCGGTCCTTCGGCAGCGGCTGACTTGCCTTTGCCTTTTCCTTTTCCCTTTCCTCATAAATGAAAATACGGAAATTCATGAATACGGATACCCGTATTCTTAACTTAACTCTAACTTATACTCTAAGGAGTATAGTGAAAATATTAATTTAACAAAAGCATACTTTTACTTAGCATGAATATCATGTTTCTAAAGGGGCATACGAAGAACACAGAAACCACTCTTAATAGTAATTTAACTATCTTCCTCCTTTACATAATCTGAAGGCTTCTAACATGCTTTCTCTTAACAATTACAAGGTACACAATTAAGGAGAATTAAGCATGAAAAATCGGTGAATTTTCGGCAGCACCTCCTCTATTTATAGGGTCCCGAAATATACAATCATACACACATTATATTCATAAATAAACTTAAGCATCCCATGATCTTCTTACTTGTATTTATCCTTCATTCTTTCCCCAATTTCTACTTATTCATCCATTCTAAGTTTAGTTGATTCATGCTTTCTTTTAATTAGAGTAGGGTTAATCCTAATTAGGGCTCACAATTTCTAGGGTGAAGAAGGATGATGTCGAAAGCCGAACGACGGCGAAGGGTTGGCCTCAAGCTATCTGTAAAGACCACCTCTAAAATGTGATAATAATTTAGTAATTAATTAGAGTAAACCGAATTATAAATAACATGGAATGGGGAGCCTTCACAAATAATCCTTAATGTGAAGGACTTGTGTGTTAAGTTGCTTGAGGAAATAACTTAAATGCTAAGATGAAATTTTGGGAAAGAATAGGACTTGCATGTAATGTTTTGAGATGATAAGGACTTAAATTTAATTTTCCTCCATTATATTATCCACTATGAAGAAGTTCATATTGTTATTTTAAGTATATTGATGGCCGGTTCCATTGAGTTTATTAGGAGTTAAATTTAAGGTTGTGCATGTAGTGTAGTTGAAAGCAATGAGAGCCATCACATTGGATGGTTACCTCAAGGCCATGGAATGATGGAAATAGTTATGAGAATGGGGATTTAAAGAGGATTCTTTTTCCATTAATACAAAATGGTGGTTATTCTCCATGATTCTAAGTAATTTGAAATGTTATAGTGCCGTGTATAGCTACCCCAAGGTTACCTTGTAGAAGCTTTAATAACATCTCATAAAGCTTGGCTAAAATATTAATGGATTGGATGACCTCATAGTCATCATTATACTCCACTACAAGTGGAGGACATAAAACCATTAATTCTAAAAATAAGAATTTGGAAGGTTGAGCTTGGGGGCTTAAATTAAAATAAAGATAGTGAGATAAATCCATGACAAGTTAGTAGAATAATAGAAGAAAAGATGATAATGAATTAAATGAAAATATGTGGACTTATATACTATTCTATTAGTATAATATTATAGTAATAATATTATATTGGGAATCAAATAAAATAGCTCACATAAGTGAGTGCTCTCAAGTTTGAAATCATGATGTAAGAGTAATTATGAAGTTGTGATTGACTTTCATAGCTTCTTAGACTTGCATGGCTGGAGGTATGTTAAAGGTTAAAGCATGAGTTGGGGATTAAGGAGATAACCTTAGAGTGACCAACTTTGATATAACTGAATTAATAAAGATAAAGGAGGTTATAGGAGAGTGAGTCATCACTTGAGTTGCATGAGCTTCACGCGTGGCAATTGCTCATTAAGAAGACTAAGGTGTTTCCACCTCTACAATCATAAGCCACAAGTATCCTTCATTTTCATGGAGAGAGAGACAGAGAGAGCATCAACCTTGGAGGTCTCTTATGCCTTTCTTTTGCTGAGACGTGGATGCTGGTTGGGACCTTGCTAAAGCCTTGGAATTCAGTCATCATTGCGACTATTACCTGAGGGTAGAGACCAGCAGAATCAAGGAACGGTATTGGAGGGGAAGCTGTTCTGGTCAGGCGTTGGTGAGGCCTGCAGCTGGTGAATTTGGTGAGTTACTCTGTGGCAGCCCACTAACTAGTTCTCCTAAATTGTGGTTTTTATACCTATTCATGTTATGAACTAGATGACATGTGTAGAGAGTGTAGAAGTTGGTAGGATACGAAGCAAGTGAATTAGGTTCAGGTGATGGGCTTGTATTGCGTTTATGTGTTAAAAGCTTAATTTTACAAGTTAAAATTATTGAAGTGGGTTTGTGGCCGGTTGAACCCCACCGAGGGGAGGGTAGAGATGATTAAGCTAATAAGATGGGTATTATTAGTAGACGTATTAAATATTAATTATGTAGTAAATATACTAAAGGTGAGTCCCGCTTATCAGATCTCGTGATTGAGCGGAGAGCTGCGTGAGAAGAAGGGTTGTCTGATCAGGGTTCTCTTGAGATACAAGTAAGTGATCTTGCCTCGTTTCCACTCTACGGAGTATTCTTTGGATCTTGCAATTAGCTTGTTAATTGATATTCCATTGATCTCCTGATTGATTGATTGATTTTCCTGATCTCTATGGATTTATACATACATGTTGATGAGTGGATTATTGTTGTGTGAATCCATTGTGTATGTATGCTTGGTTGGATAGATATTATTTTCCACTTGACTGTGTTGCTCTTGTGGATGATACTGGATTGTGTAGTGGAGTGCAGCTCCGTTTTGGCGTCCGGGGCGGTGGACACCCGTTCGATTACTTTCCTGCGGGGGATGGAAATCATAGCGTCACATGCCCGTCGATTGGGACGCATTTGGCCGTGTAATGCGTACATGTATGAGTAGTAGCTACCGGACTTGCGAGTCGACGACATCGGCGATAATTTGGTTTGCAAGGGGATGGCGACTCATGGGTGGCTATGGAGATATACTCATAGGTCCGACATGACTGCGGTCGTGTCTAGTCATGCTTATTTGATTTGCTCTTGTTTCAGCACTTCATGATTTGATAGCATGATTTATCCATTCACTGTGAGATCACTTACTGAGCTTTCATTCCGAAAGCTCATACACTTGTTGATTATTTTTTCAGATCAGGGTGTGGGGCGTGGGACCGCGGGAGGCCTTGAGGGACTCTTGGGATTTGCTTTTGAGGTTGGTTAACCTCCACGTTTTTTGTTGTGGGTGAGAACACATTTATTATAGGACCCTTGTAGGGCCTTTAAGATGTTGAATTTCTTGGGTCTACGCACCCTTAGACCTTTGTTTCCGCTGTGTAGACATAGTTATATTATGTTTTTTGGATTTGATATACTCATTTGTGTATGTTTTATGTGAATGATAATCACCGAGGGCCGTGATCGGGTGGGGCCATCCTCGCTTTCGGGTGTGGCGGTCCTGCGTGCCCGTGGGCCCGAGACTTCGGGGGCGGGGCGTGACACTATCGTTCGCCGGAGAGGGAGAGTGGCTGGCAGCTGAGCGGCGAGAAGGGGCTAAGCTGCGCGGTTGTTGGCCGAAGGCGCAGGGCTGATAGTTGGGCCGTGGAGGACGGCGACGCTGTTGGCCAGGTGGCGCGACCTGGCGGTGAAGGCGTGCAAGGGCCTGCGCGGCGGCGACGACGAGTGGGAGTTAGCAAAACCGGTTGTTGGCCGCTCGAGGCACCGGCGCTGGGCGCACGCTTCGTGCGGACGACAGAGGGGAGAGGGAAAACGACCGGCGTGGGCTGAGCTCGCGGCAGCGGCTGGCCGGCAGGCTTGGGGCAAGGCTGCGATTAGGGCACGAGTAGTTCCTTGCTCTTTGGGTCAAGAGAGGGAGAGAGTCGTGTGTTTTCTCAAAGATAGGGTTGGGAGGGAGATGAAATAATTTTCATTTCTCTCTCTCTCTCCTTTGATTTTATATTCATGTTTTCCGTTTTCACACCCTATTTCTTTTTCGCATTTTCTCAAAATCGGGTTCACCAAATGCGTTTTTGTGTTTTCGTGGAAAATGGAAAAATGACAAAAACACGGAAAACGCCAAAATGCATAAACCAAATAGGCCATAAGCATTTATGAAAACAAAAAATAACCATTTATATTGACTTTCCGGAAAATCAGAAGCCATAAAAAAACTAAAATATAGTTTTTGAGAAACTGACGGTTTAAATCTTCTTAGAAAAATAGCTTTTAAGAAAATCATATAATTATCAAAATATTTTTATGAAAATAAAGAAAAACAAAGGTTTAAGAATCATACAATTACAATGATAATACAATTACTACAACTTTCTACAATAAAATTAGAAGGCTTAGATCAGATGAAGCTCAATTACATATGAACAACATGTTTGCTGCAAGATGGATCACAAAAACAACTGATGACCCCTGTGGAACAGTGGTGCTGATATGCTGGCAAGGAAGGCAAGAATTGAGAAGGAAGTTACTAAAATTACTGAAGATTCACTCATGACAGGAGGCCTCCAGATGGAGTTTTTGAAACTAAAATGCTTTATTCTGAACTATGATTAGCAGTATCCTAATTTTGATTAGCTTGCAGACTAGCTCTTATTGTACCCAAAAAAAAAAACTTTCTACAATAAAATTACCTTAGCAATTTTTTCCTGAGTCAATCCAAACGGTCCAAAAATAGAGAATCGAACGCTGCTCTCCCTTGCGCCAAGTCCAACCATCTTCTCCGGGGCCGACAATGACCCTGGCCGGTCTAATTCTCTTGAACATAGTCCTCTCCTTCATGTGGGTCTGGGCTGGCTCCCTCTCCAAGCTCTTGATCTATAATTACTTGGGTGTCCGCCATTACCCTGCTGCTGATGTCCTCAAGATCGTCTTCGGAATCAACTATATGTTCTTCTTCACCTGGCTCACCGTCCTTATCGTGGCGCCTCCTTCAACCCCCTCACCGTGCTCTCATCTGCCTTTTCCTCCGAGGTCAAAGGCTTCTTCTTCACTGCCTTTGCCCACATCCTTGCTCAGGTTGGTTCCCATTGTTTCTTTCTTTCATTGCTTCTCTCTGGGTCTTTCTTTTGATTTATTTCTCTTAATACTTCTGGGCTTTCCAAGTTCGATTTGCAATGTTTGTATTTTATTTCACACGTGTTGTCTCTATGGAAACAATTTTCTTGTAACTTTTTGGGGAACAAGCGTTTAATGATTCTGAGAAATTTTTTGGACGATGATATGCTTGATATTGATAATAGAACAGAAGTATCTATTAATATCTGTTAATCGGATTCCAAAAATTTGTGGAATTAGTTGTCTTGTGGCAGTTGGATTGGCTCTTCTTTGTGCTTATTTGTGATTATGAACTCATATTTACCACCTCCTTCCATAAACCATAGAACATCAATTCATGTGATCAACTTGTTTTTTTTAAATTATGTTAAATTAATGCAAGTTATTCTCCAAAGTTGATTTCTTTATGCAGTTTGAATGTCATCTTTTCCATAAGCGTACTTCAGCAAAAAACATGGCACTGTGATGGTACATCTTTATGATTGCATGAGAAATGACATAAATATCTCTGGTCTGTTATACAATTATTTTCTATGGATCTATTAAATTTTTGGTGATGTCAGTGCTTTCCATACCAGTTAAGAAATAGAGTAGTTTAATAACTTGAATTTGTCCTATTCAGGTACTTGGATCTATTCTTGGAGTTATGTTACTTAGAAGAGTATTCCCTGAAATTGATCTTTGACAACGCCTAATTGTTGGTATTCATCATGGAGCCTTAACAGAAGGGCTACTTACATTCTTCATTGTTGTTATATCTCTGGGTTTTAAAAGAAAAGACCCTAAAAGCTTCTTTATGAAGGTATGGATTTCAAGCGTTTCTAAAGAAGCACTTCATATCCTGAGGGTTCTGATTTAACTGGAGGGATCATGAACCCTGCTTCTGTAAGTGCTAGATATGTTACTTTTTTCGTGCACTATATTATCACTATGAACTTATGTTTCAACTTCCATGTTTCATTCTGTAACACATGCCCACTTTGCACAATGAAATTTTGTGCAATTCACTATTTTCTTTCCCTTCTGTTTGAAGGGCATGAACGGTTAATATTTCATTGTAAACTAATTCTTGCAAATTAGAATTTGGTTATATCCTCCTAAAAAAATTTAGTATGACAACATGAGCAATAGTAAGTGCAGTACATCTCATGTATCATTATTTTTTAAATATATTAATAGTGGTGTGAGGACTTAGTCGATTATCATTGTCAAGCACACGAAGGAAATGGGGTTAGTTGGAGAAGGTTTAGTCTACCTCTTTCATTATGTGAAGGGTGGCTTTCCTTATGGCCCTATATGAACCCAATCACTAGTAGCCAGTTGCTAACCCTAAGAGGTGCTTATGCAACCTCTTTATTGCTGTAGACTGAGGTAATGAACTTGCAACAATTTCAGGATTTCTTGAATAAAATATAGACCATATTAGACAAACATGAGCACCTACCATCTAGATGCTCACTTTCTCAGATTGTAGGAAAGCCATTTGCTTGCAGTTTGTTCTTATATGTCTGCTGCTTAAGAAGAAAGATTTATTAAAATTCTTTAAGAAATGAATTTCAACAATCTATTTTGGGGGACTTCAATGTTTAGGTTTTGAATCAATTAGAGGTATCATTAAGTCTCTCTCCTTGTGCGCAAGACTTATCCATTTGTGACCATCTCTTGATTTCTACAAGAGAACTAATGTGATGCTTGAAGGAAGAAATGGGTACTCTAAGTTGTATCACTCTTTGCCTTCTTCCTCATAATTGGATGAATAATTTATAAACTACAATATCTCATATGTATATTATAGTATAGATGATGAGATAGATGAAGTAGGGTGTCGCATGTGATAAAAAAACCTTGTTTTCTTTTTGGTATATGAGAGCACTACAGTATGTTGATTACATAAAAAATAAATTAGCCTCCTTAGTCCATCTTTAAGCCATCCCGAGACCATCGGGTCACTTGTAAATATGTCTCGCCTCCAGTTCTTGCTATCTTAGTCATATGGTCGGCTACTATGTTTTCCTCTCTCAGTATGTGTCTCACCTCACACCAATTGAAGTCCTTCAACTTCCTTCTACAGTCTTCAATTATATGTTCTGTCCTCCAGTTCTGATTGTCTTCTTGTTGTTGAAGCAGCTTGGTCAACGGTTGATTATCCATGTATATGCCCATCTCTCTACATCCCAGCTGATCCAGTGTTCTGATACCTGCTTGGATTGCCTTCATTTCCTCCGTAAAAGCAGAAGCAGCCTGACATACTATTTATTCTGTATGGCAAAAGTTCTCTTGGTTAGATATGATGATAATCCCTATGCCTGTCATCTCATCACTAGAAATCCATAATGCATCAGTGAATAACATGTGTTTAAAATACCCCATGTTATTGCTTTTCCTAGTTCTGCTTATTAGATCTTCTACTGTAGATTTGTGATGACTGTAATGCAATTCCTCTCCTTGGCACCATCTTGGGCTCCATTTTAATCTTCCGAAAAACTGAGTTGCATCTACTTTTCCATATTTGCCATGGTACATTTCCCACTATGGTTATTTCTTCTGTGCTTAGCTTGTAATCCCCTAGCCTCCTTTTGTTGATCCAACTTCCCTCTATGATGTCATTTGGCTTAACTCTCCATTGCCTCAGATATCCTTTCTCTTTCGCCTCTTCGCAAGTGAGCTTGACCCACCTGCATTCAACAAACAAGTGTTTAATGGATTCTTGTGCAATTTTGCAAAATTCACAATGTTCTTCTGGCCCTAAACCAATTCCATATATGAGCATTATGGTTGGTAGTCGACCATGAAAGAACTACCATAAGAATGTCTTCACCCTAGGAGCCAATCTTGTTTTCCACAAGCTAGACCCATCCATCTCATGTTATAGTTCTCCCAGATCCTTGAAGGTAATTCATATACTCTTGCTATCAAGGATCTAGTTTCAGTCCTTGACTTCCATTCCTTGATAGCTCCACCATTGGCTTGTTCCACAGTTAATTCTTTTAGAATTTCAGTACAGCTCTGAGGAAATATGTCATACACAACCTCCTAGTCCCATTCTCCATTCCTTAGAAGCTAGCTGATGCAAACGGCAACAACATACAAAAGGGTGCCACACGCCGCAGCCAGCGTCACAACAAGGGGATACAACCGCCCAAATACCAGGACTATGTTTGACTGATTAAGTAGAGTAATTAGTAGCTCTAAGCATTGTATGTTGCTTCTCTTATCTAATTATGTAATCACTGTCAAAGCCCAGTAGCAGGGGGACATGCTCTGAGTACTAGGATGCAGGTGCAGACAAGATGTTTGTCTTATTGCACCAGAGGGCCGTTAGCCTTTTCCAGAGATTGTCACCAAGGCATCTTTATATTGCAAATGAATGCCAATAGTATGGCAAGAAGAGTTAATTCCATTCCTCTGTCTCCTTCCTCCCTCTCCTCCCTCCAGTCTCTCCCCCTTCTCTACTCTCCTGAACCCCAGTTCCGTATCATTTCTGGTGCTTTCATTGAGCCTCCCGTTCGGGATGACAACTCGAGCGCGCGCCATGGACGACCAGGTTGCGCACCTCACAGAGCTGATGGAGACGATGACCACTACTCTCCAGCAGCATGCCACTCGTTTTGACGACATACACACCACTCTCTCCTCCCAGCAAACGGTGATGCAGGACATGATGGCCAAACTGGCCAGATTGGACCAGCCACCACCCCAACCACCCCTGCTTCCAGTTCCCTCCACTTCTCTTTCCCCGCCTCCCTTCTCCACCACCCCTGCCCCCACACCAAGCTTCAACACTCTCCATACCCCCCCCGGCCGCCTACCAAAGCTCGAGATTCCCTTATTCTCAGGCGATGATGTACTGGGATGGTTATTCCAAGTCAACCATTTCTTCTTGTTCCACCAAATACCAGCTGAGCAGAAACTCACAATCGCGGCCTTCTATATGACTGGGGCAGCACTCCAATGGTACCAATGGCTCCATGCCACCAACCAGCTTACTACTTGGGATGAGTTCTCCCAGCAGCTCGAGGTCCGCTTCGGCCCATCCTCATTTATCAACCATGACGCCCAACTTTTCAAGCTTCGCCAACACTCCACAGTGGTTAAGTACCTTGCTGAGTTTGAATGCCTGTCAACCCGCGTCTCCGGCCTTCGACCTGAGCACTTGCTCAACTGTTTCCTCTCCGGCCTCCGGGAGGCCATCCAACGCGAGATGTACTTGCTCCGGCCGGCGACTCTCCGCGAGGCGATTGGGATGGCCAAACTCGTAGAAGACAAATGCAACTCTGGCCGATCATCCTACACCCCATTCCGGTCACCGTCGGGCGCCCCGCTCCACCCTTCCTAAGAACCCTCCCACCACCTCTACCCTACCACCTCCATCTAACTCCGGGCCCCACCACTCGCTATTGTTGCCTTTACACCGGCCGAGATGGCCAGTCGCCGCGAGAAGGGTCTGTGTTTCAATTGTGACGCCAAGTTTGTACCAGGTCACCGCTGACGGCCACCTCAATTCCTCTGTCTCTTGGCAGACCCCGGAGATGAGGAGTTACCTGTAGAACCACCGATTGAGCCCCAAGCTGAAACAGAGGAGGCAGACGAACCAGCTCCAGCCCCTTCTCCCAGCCAAGGCGACACCCCAAACCCCCGCATCTCATTCAACGCGCTCACTGGGCAAGTGGTTCCCTCCACCTTGAAGCTGGCCGGCTCTATCAATGGCGTCAGCGTCGTTGTGCTGGTTGATACCGGCTCCACCAACAACTTCATCCAAAGCCGCCTGGCTTCCCATCTTGGTCTCACGATACAGCAGTCTCCACATCTCCGGGTCACTGTCGGCAACGGCGACTCCCTCACCTGCACCGGATCTTGCCTCCAAGTTACCTTGACATTCGATAATGTCCTGTTTCCGGTGGACCTGCTTCTCCTTCCGATCTATGGCGCTGACGTGGTCTTAGGCGTCCAATGGCTGGTCAAATTGAGCCCCGTCACCATTGATTTTCAACACCTTTGGATGGAGTTCACCCACTTGGACAAGAAGACTCGACTTAACGGTCTCACCCAACTAGCCTTACACTATATTAGTCCCTCCTCTCTCACCAAACAAGCCCATCCTAGCCAGGAGGCCCAGTTCGGGCACCTGTCCATCGACTTGACCAATCCACACCATGTCACCCCACATGACTCTGCAGCCCCATCAACCTTTCAATCCAACCTGGCTCATCTTCTCCACGAGTTCTCCACCGTTTTCAGTGAGCCCTCAGAGCTTCCGCCGCCACGACCGTTCGACCACCGAATTCCACTCCTCCCAAACACTCCACCGGTCAACGTGCGGCCCTACGGCTACCCCCACTTCCAGAAGGCTGAACTCGAGCGCCTGGTAGGGGAGATGATTACCTCCGGCATCATCCGGCCAAGCAATAGCCCCTACTCGGCGCCGGTATTGCTGGTAAAAAAGAAAGACGGGTCGTGGCGCTTCTGTGTGGACTACCGGGCGCTCAATGCGGTCACCGTCAAGGATCGCTTCCCCATCCCCACCGTCGATGAATTACTCGATGAAGTCACGGGCGCTCAAGTCTTCTCCAAACTGGACCTCCGGGCAGGATACCATCAACTGCGAATCCACCCCACCGACATTGAGAAAACGGCGTTCCGCACACATGAGGGGCACTACGAATTCAGCGTGATGCCCTTTGGCTTGGCCAACGCTCCATCGACGTTTCAGGCTCTAATGAACTCTGTCTTCAAGTCGGTCCTGCGCCGGTTTGTCCTCGTCTTTTTTGACGATATTTTGGTCTACAGCCCGGATTGGGAGCTTCACATCGAACATCTACGCACTGTCTTCACATTGCTACAGTCCCACAAACTCTTTGCCAAGCAGCAGAAGTGCGAATTTGGCCAATCAGAAATCGGCTATCTGGGGCATCGAATTTCCGGCAAGGGGGTTTTCGTTGATCCAGACAAAATCACGGCGATCCAAGCTTGGCCGGCTCCGCGGACCATCCGCGACCTACGCAGCTTCTTGGGCCTCACCGGGTACTACCGCCGGTTTGTCCGCCACTACTCCTCCCTGGCCGCATCCCTCACGGCGCTTCTTCGGAAAGATGCTTTCCTCTGGTCATCGGAAGCAGCCTCAGCCTTTCAGCTCCTAAAAGAGGCCATGTCGTCCACTCCACTCCTCCAGCCACCAGATTTCTCGATCCCGTTCGAAGTCCAAACTGATGCCTCTGGAATGGATTGGCGCTGATTAACAAAGAAGATCGGCCGTCATTTCTTCAAAGAAACCCTTGTCCCTCGGGATTGCGTGGCTCCTCCACCTACAGTAGAGAAATGTTCGCCATCACTGAAGCTATCCGAAAATGGCGACAATATCTACTCGGTCGACGGTTCACAGTGATCACTGACCACCAAAGCTTGCGTGCCATGCTCCACCAAACAATTCAGACACCGGAGCAACAGCGGTGGCTGACCAAGCTCCTATGCTATGATTTCGATATCGTCTACAAACCCGGCACCCTCAACGGCCCCGCCGATGCACTCTCCCGTTTGTCGGAGCCATCAATGCACACCTTGCTGGCGGCTTCCCGACCATTGACGGCGCTGTGGGATGCTCTCCGGCAGTCCTACGCCAGTCACCCTAAACTAACTTCGCTACTTCAATCTGTGCAGGATCAGCCCGATTCTCACCCTGACTACTCCATTCGCGGTGGCATCCTTCTCTACAGGGGCGATCCTCGCTCCGGGTCGAGATCAAGCTCTCCAACCGACATCCCCGGGCGGAGTGCCCACTCTTCCCCGACTGGGGGTCACGCGGGAATTCATCGGACATACTGCCGGGTAGCCAGCACCTTCTACTGGCCGGACCTCCGCCAGTCTGTTCGCCAATTTGTTAATCAATGCACCACCTGCCAGACCTCCAAGCCCATCAACACAGCCACACAGGGACTCCTCCAGCCATTGCCCATTCCAGGCAAGATTTGGGATGCTCTGTCACTCGACTTCATCACCAGCCTACCACCATCCTCTGGCAAGACCACAATTCTGGTGGTTGTAGATCGTCTCTCCAAACAAGCGCATTTCTCGGCTTTGGGGCCGCAATTCACCGCCCCCCAGGTTGCAACCATCTTCATCAGAGACATTGTGCGCCTTCATGGGTTCCCTTCGAGCATCGTCTCCGATCGAGACCCAATATTCATGAGCACCTTCTGGAAGGAGCTTTTCCGCTTGCACGGCACCACCCTTGCTATGAGTTCATCCTACCACCCTCAATCAGATGGACAAACCGAAGTTCTCAACCGGTGCCTGGAGGCCTACCTCCGCTGCTTCGTCGCCGATGAGCCACGCCACTGGTTGCAATTTCTGCCATGGGCCGAATGGCACTACAATACCTCATGGCACTCCTCCATCAAGATGACACCTTATGAAGCCGTCTACGGCCGCGCCCCTCCGTCCCTGTTGGACTACCTCGCTGGCAGCTCCTCGGTCGCCTCTGTCGATGACCTCCTTCGCGATCGCTCCAATATCCTCACAGTCCTCCGGGAGAATCTACAACAGGCCCAGCAACGCATGGTGTCCCATGCCAATAGCCACCGCCGTGATGTCTCCTTCACCGTTGGAGATTGGGTCTTCCTCCGGCTTCGACCTCATCGCCAGACCTCTGCAGGGCACCGCCCACACCACAAGCTGGGTCGTCGTTATTTTGGGCCCTTTCAGATTACAGTGAAAGTGGGTCCTGTGGCCTATCGTCTTGCACTACCCCAAGGCGCCCGCATCCACAATGTTTTTCATGTCTCGAAGCTCAAACGTTGTCAAGGCGATCCGATGCTGCAATCTGTCCCTCTCCCTCCCAGCTTCGTCAACGAACAGCCACTGCTCCGCCCTACCAAGGTCCTGGACTTCCGTATTGTCCTCATCCGCGGCCAGCCAGTTACTCAACTCCTGATCCGGTGGGAAACTCAGCAACCAACTGACGCTACCTGGGAACCCCTCTCCGAAATTCAGCAAGACTACCCGAACTTCCACCTTGAGGACAAGGTGCTTGGGGGGATGGCGGCAAATGATGCAAACGGCGACAACATGCAAAAGGGTGCCACACGCCGCAGCCAGCGTCACAACAAGGGGATACAACCGCCCAAATACCAGGACTATGTTTGACTGATTAAGTAGAGTAATTAGTAGCTCTAAGCATTGTATGTTGCTTCTCTTATCTAATTATGTAATCACTGTCAAAGCCCAGTAGCAGGGGGACATGCTCTGAGTACTAGGATGCAGGTGCAGACAAGATGTTTGTCTTATTGCACCAGAGGGCCGTTAGCCTTTTCCAGAGATTGTCACCAAGGCATCTTTATATTGCAAATGAATGCCAATAGTATGGCAAGAAGAGTTAATTCCATTCCTCTGTCTCCTTCCTCCCTCTCCTCCCTCCAGTCTCTCCCCCTTCTCTACTCTCCTGAACCCCAGTTCCGTATCACTAGCCCACCTGCAAATTAGACATCTCAAAATCCATGTTATATAATGTGGGTTTTAATTTCAAAGGAATATTAAATAACCAAGGATGACTGGTAACAAAGTCATGTACTATTATGTACTTAGTTGAAATGTTCCCCTTGATTAGAGTTGCAATCTTAACTAAAGATTTGAACATCTATAAACTATTTTTATGTTTGTTCTCCTCCCAAATTTCTAGATTTCCATACTTTTTATTTATCTTAAGGACCCATGGTTATTTGCATTACTTAACCGATCAAGAACATGTTTAGACATCAATGTTGTTTTCATTAGCTTTAAATCTTTGATAAGCACTCCACCCTTAACCTTTGGCTTGGTAACTGTATCCCAACTTATGAGATGGATGCCATTCCCTTTATTGCTAGTTTTCCAAAGGAAATTCCTTACAAGTTTGGCTTATTTTTTCAGCACAAGATCTGGTATGGCATAGGTACTAAGACTGTAGACTACGAGAGACAAAATAGCTAAGTTAATCAAGACAATTTTATCAGCCATGGACAAATGGATGGTCTTTCAATGGGCCAACTTCTTTTCCACTTGTCTACTAAGGGATTGAAATAGGAAATGTTGATCCTGTTTGGAGAGATCCAACTGCCTAGGTATTTGAAAGGGAATCTCCCAAATTGAAAATTGAGTATTTTTACTATTGAATGCTTCACTCTACTATTAAACCAAGAGGGAAAAAAGGCTTCTGACTTTTTTTATTGGTTCTCTGTCCAATAAGACCTGAATAGATCTGAAAGAATGAGTTAATGGCTCTTGCTTCTTTTCTAGTGGCTTTGTAAAACAAGAGCAAGTCATTTGCATAAAAAGCTTGGAACTATCTGAACCACCTCGGGCTTTAGCTTTATTGAGAATACGAGTTAAAACTTGGGCCACTAGGATGAATAGGTAAGGAGACAGAGGATCTCCCTATTTGATGCTAGCTTTTGGTTTGATCCATTGCCAATTCATCCATTAATTAAGAAGGCCATGGTTGAAGTTTCAATAAATGCCTTTACCCAAATAATCGATTGCATTGGAAAATTCATTTTGGATAACACAACTAGGATTGCATCTCACCTTAGAATGTCGTATGCTTTTTCCATGTCTATTTTGACCATCATCATTGGGTGTGTCGAGGTAGTCTTTTTTAGTGAATGTGCTATCTCTTGTGCCATCAATATGTTATTTGTAACGTTCCTATGTTTTATAAATGCACATTGCTCTCTACCTATAATATCAGGTAGTATTTCCTTAAGTCTATTTGCCATTATCTTGGTTATTATTTTTTAGTTGATATTACAGAGTGAGATTGGCCTATAATCCTGAACTACTTGGGGGTTATCTTTTTTAGGGATCAAACACACTAATGTTTGGTTCCAACTATTGGGTAAGTGTCCATGCTAAAAAAAACTTGGGTAAATTTCAAAAAAAAATCCATGTAGTTTCACAGATTTGCAAAATAGGGAAAATGCTTTTTTTATTATAAAAACTTATGGTTTCTCCAGTTAACAAAATAGGGAAAAACCGTTAACTCACGTTAACGGTGTTAATCCCTGCTTAGTTGGCATGGCATTTTTGTCAATTTTTTTTGTTGTGATCTCTCAAATAGATGGAGATTTGAAAGAAATCCAATTTAGGGCAATTTTCATACAATTTTCATACAAAATTTGACGAAAATGCCCTGGTCAACTAAGTAGAAGTTAACGCTGTTAGCGGGAGTTAACAGTTTTTCCCTTTTTTATTAACAAGAGAAACAACAAGTTTTTATAAGAAAAAAAAAACTTTCCCTATTTTGTAATTCTGTGAAAACACATGGATTTTTTTTTTTAAATTTACCCAAAAACTATTCACAATTGTAACTATGGAGTTTCCTATTATATTCCAATAAACTTTAAAAAATTCAACTATGAAGCTATTAGGTCTAGGGGCCTTACCTTGGGCTATTGAGTTTAGTGCATTAAAAATTTCATACTTGGAGACATGCTTGGTCAACTCTCTCCCCAGCTCTTCAGTTATTGTTGGAAGGTCATTAGGCAAGGCAAAGATTGTGCTTTTGTATATTTCCTTTATTATGGCCTTGCCAAAGCTTGGTCTAAAAGTTAATAAACCATGCTTCTATATCATTTGGTTTAGTTGGTATCCTTCCATCCTCTGTTTTAACCTGACAGATTTTGTTATATCTCCTGTAATTCTTTGTTAGTTAGTGAAAGAATTTTGTGTTATTATTTCTATTTTGTATCTATTCTCCCCTAGAGTTTTGCATTCATATGTTTGTGTTCTGCCTTAATAAGGCTTGATGATTGTTATGTAATCCCCTCAGTTTTGGCCAAGTATTCTCTGTTCCTATGGTATTATGATTACAGTCAGAAGCTTCTAGTGCTGCTATTTCCTCCTCTATTAAAGCCATTATTGGTCCCTGAAAATAGGGCCAATGTTAATTTCCATCCCAAAAATTTAAAATTTGTTCAATACGGTCCACATCGGCATATACTGACACTTATCACTCCACATCAGCAAAATAACGACCTAAACATAATAATAAAAAGATTATATTCATTTCATTGGTATTCCACATGACCGCCACGTTAGCAATAGGGACCAAAAATGCCAAAATATGGAATATATAGGGACCCAAAATGTCAAAATATGCAATACATAGGGACCATATTGAACAAATTTTTAATTTTGGGATGGAAATGAACATTGGTCTCGTTTTCAGGGACCAAAAATGGCTTTAACCCATTATTTTAATATTATGTTCTATTTTCTAGGTGATGTGCCTACAATTTTTAATCAGGTTCTTTCTTAGGTTATAGAGGTTATGGTTGGTGGCATGCAGAGGGTTTCCTGTGCACTTTTCCTTCGAAGTTTTTTCTACAGTTTATTGATATTCATTTGAATATATCCAATTAACATCAAACATGAAAGGTTTTTTTACCCATATGCTTTTTGGGTCTATAGGTTAACACTATTAAGGGTTGTGGTCAGATTGGCAACTAGGGAGTTTTTCTATATGATATGACCCTATCTCCTCATGCCAAATATCATTTGCTAAAATTCTATTTGATCTGTCCCAAGCGCTAACCGTACCCCTTTGATTATTACACCAAGTGTAAGGGGATCCATAGGACTTTACTTGAGTTCATGTAGGTTATTACGAATTAAAAAAGTGTTGAAATACTTACCTTTTATGTCTATTGCTTGTTCATGGGTTCCTGTACCTCCTTTTCTCTTCTCATTGTTGCGAAATGCGTTGAAGTCATCTAGTAGCAGCTATGGGCATAGGAGTTCCGACAATTTGGCCAAGCTGCTCCAAACTACCCTTTGTCTTCTCCCAATCTGTATGTTGTATATTATGGAAACTGATAGGGTGGGATCTGGATAGCCACGTAGCCTTAATCCGAGCGTACACGTGGTAGGATCCCAAAGACCCACCGATATCAATCCCGAGGTATTTATCCCGACAAGGAATGACAGTTGCCCGGGTCCGTAATGGAGGGAGGAGATCGTGGGTGAGGATTGGGGAACAATTGCCGTATGTGGATCATGGGATCGGGATCCCGATGATGGCTCGAGAAGACTCAATAAAGGGGAAGACAAGAGAAGGAAAGGTAAGAGAGAATTTTTTTCGTAGAACCGCATACATCTCATCTTCCTTGACCACATGCTACCTCCACCGACTTGAGCGTCGGAGCTCCTTTGGGTGACCATGTCTCCCCAAGTTCAATTTTTCTGTCTTGGTGTAGGTTGTTGTCCACTTCTTAAGGTGATCGAGGTGGTCCCAACTTAATACAAATTCAACCGTTAATCAAGAACCCGATCCTGATCTCGAGGGATCACCAGTTTCGACGTCAACAGAAACCAAGCTTGGTTTCTCCCCGTCCCTAATGATAGCAAAGTGAAGTATATACCTTGATTTCGCCTTGGGTGTGACCCTGCCCAAATAGCTTTTCCAAAGTACAGTTATTCCTCGGAAAAGCCCACCGATGGAATCACCGCTGAGTGCCATCTTTTTTTGAATTTTTAACATAATTTCTCTATGCGACTTTTATCCGCTCTTGTTTACACGTGACGGATTCGATGATCTTATGAAGAAGAAGATCCTACATACCTTATCCAATCTGAAGACCTCCCTACAGTTCCATGTCACGATCTTCATCATAATTTTGGAGATTCAGTGTCTACTCCTTGACTTTGGTTAAAAACTATTCTTTTGGAATCTGCCTTGATCTTCAGACGCCTGCTTACTACTTTCCTTTTGATGAAGCTCCTCGTCTACCATAACTTCATCTCCTGGGTCATCTAGATTATCTGGCTTCTCTTCGTCCATTAGCTCTAGCTCCTAGTTCCTTTTTCCTGAGTTCCTCATAGTTTCTAAGATAGATTGGACTAAAGCCTCATGAGATTTGATTAGATTCGAATTTGAGTTACCGAGTTTAATTGAGTAATGAGTGAGAGAATTATCACTAATATTCTGTTGATCATCCATGCACATGGATGTTATCAGGTCAAACTCCTTTCCCTAATCCTCCTGATGTTAAGTGTGATCCACATGTGATGCTGATCGACCTTGATGGTCCTTCATAGCTTCTTTTACTCCCGCATGCCCATATTATCCACTCCGACCTTTTGAGATTTCACGCAAACACAATCTCTCCACCTCATTTTGTGCCTCGATTGTCGTGCTCCTCATTCGTATTATGTTGTCGAGTCTCCTATCGCGTATCTTTATGCCACATTAGGACGGAGCGCTTCTTGTAACAGACTATTTGAATTGCTCATTGTTCTCTGCTGCCACGTGTCCATTTTTGATTGGGATCCCCAAATGGTTAGCTTTGGCCTTGAGGCTCACTTGCAATCCTTGTGATCGTCTTCTTCCTCGATTCACTACCCGAGACTCCTTTTCCAGTGGTCGTTGCCTTCTTTCGCACCTCTGTTATCTTTGAATAGTCAGCCATGGGCCAAAATCCTACTTTTCTCCTTCACCTCCACTGGCACGGTGCGTTTTAGGGTTCTGTTTGCCTAGTGGAGGTCGGCCTCCTCGACAGCTACATCCCTTTTGGGGCTGGAGGCTGCTGCCCGGTATCCACCTCATTTGGATGACGCTTAGCTACCCTTAATCCACACCTCTCCGCACTTTGACCTATGACCCCGCATCTATAACAAAATAAAGGGAGCCTCTTGTATACAATTGCCACAAAGACTTTCGATTTCGAGGTACTCACCCACACTCCCCTCTTGAGTGGCTGATCCAAGCTTAATTCTATACAGACCCTTGCATACCACTCTCTGTTAAGTTTAAGGGTGGTTTCATCAATGAATACATCCTTGCCAAAATACGAGGCCACCTTTTCAGGAGCTCCGACTCCTAATACTGCGTCAGCAAGTGACGTAGCTAGACCCAAAGAGTTGTAAAGGTGAGCTACTTAAAGCATGGCTGGAATGCACCCACCATCACATCAAATGTAAGACCATTCCATTGATTGTCCATGGGCCTTCAGTAAGGATTGTTTTGACCATGTGCGCCGATTCACAACGAATAATAAAGAAACCATTCAACATGTCTACCAGAGCGAATTCCCCCAGGTAACTTCATAATGTGGATAGGACCGCTCTTGCAACCTCCGATCGTGGAACACAACAGAGGCATTTACTATACCTGGCAAATGATAGACTCTGAACAATAAAAAATTGACAATTTGAGGAATCAAGGGAGTCTTATTAATAATTGAAGGCTTACATTTCAAAAGGCAAGCCAATCTCTGCAAGAAGAAACAACTAAAACTAAATTATTCCAAAACTCATGATAAGCATAATCTAACCCCTAATCACATATTTATAGTAAAACACTAATAACCACATTTTGCAGCGACTACGAGCCCATATAGCCAGAGGAGAAACCGAAACGGGTTGGGAAGTATGGGATGGCTTGATAGTTTTTTAAGGCGAAGTCTATCTGGTACCCACTTCCACCATGGGTATTCATAACACTGTCCATGAAGGGCTTCAAAAGACCTTGCAGAGGATGCGTACAGATTTCTTTTGGACGGGTCTGAAATCCACAGTGGAGTTTGTACAAAGTTGCTTGGTGTGTCAACACAATAAGTTGGAAAATTTACATCCTCCAGGGCTCTTACAACCTCTTCCGGTGCCTCAATAGATATGGGGAGATATTTCAATGGATTTCATTGAAGGATTACCTACGACCCATGGAAAATTAGTTTTAATAGTGGTTGTTGACAGATTTTCCAAATATGCTCATTTCATCCCACTTGCTCACCCTTTCACTGCTATATCTATAGCACATGTGTTTTTTATAGAAGTATTTTTTTGCATTGGTTGCCTCAGACAATTGTTTTGGATAGAGACAAAGTCTTCACTAGACTCTTTTGGAAAGAATTGTTTCGTTTGTCAGGTACCAAGTTGGCTTTTTCTTCCACTTATTATCCTCAATCGGATGGGCAAATAGAGGTTGTAAATCGCACTGTTGAGATGTATGTCCGTTATTTTACTCGTGATAGGCCACAGAGATGGGTAGAGTGGATTCCATAGACCGAATACAATTACATATTTCCACTCTTCTTTGTGAGCTACTCCGTTCTAGGTGGTGTATGCAAGGGAACCCCCACAATTGCTTAATTACCTTGCTGGTTCAACTAGAGTAGGGGAGGTGGGCCGTGCTCTTCATGAGAGGGATTCAATTTTGCAGTCCGCTAGGGAGCGTTTGTTGGAAGCCCAACAATGCATAAAGCATACATATGATGCTCATCATAGGAAAGTCTCATTTGTGGAAGGGGATTGGGCTTGGTTTGAGCTTCACCCCTACAGGCAGCTTTCCGTTCGGCAGGAGGGGTTTCACAAGTTGTCTTCTAAGTATTTTGGTCCTTTTAGACTGTTGCCAGAAGGAAGCCGCGTTCATAATGTATTCCATGTATCACTGTTGAAGAAATTTCAGGGCGATACCCTAAACTCAGTTTGTTCACTGTTGCCTATTCGCGATAGTCAATTAGTACCTATTCCTCACTCTGTTATACGGACCAGGATTAATAAAGGCAGACACGAGGGGTTGGTACATTGGGAGAACAATTCAGCTAAGAATGTGACTTGGGAGGACCTCGCAACTCTTCGGGAGGTTTACCTTGAGCTTAAGCTTGAGGACAAGCTCCAAGTTGGGGTGGGGAGTAATGTTGAGGATGAATTTGTAGGCAAAGTTTATTCACGAAGACGGACAAGTGGCAGTGACAAAGAAGAGCCACAAGGAGGGTAGTGGGTATGCTTGATTTTATTTCTAATTTTATTATAATATTTTTGGTAGTTCCATGATGTTTGGGTTTTCTATTTTTATTGTGATTCTGTTACCTAATTAGGAGTCTTAGTTAGGGCTGTCATATTTCTAATTTTATTTTAGTATTTTTGGTAGTTCCATGAAGTTTGGGTTTTCTATTTTTATTGTTGTTCTGTTACCTAATTAGGAGTCTTAATTAGGTCTGTCATTTTATCCCTTGAAGTCTTTTTAAAGGGAGGTTATCATCAATAAAGGATCAAGCAAGATTTATCAAAGAAAAGTACCTTCTTGGCTAAAGGACATGTCTTTCTTTGATTTTATCATAGATTCTAAAGAGGAAGGGGAGAGCACGACCAAGGCAAAGGGAGGAGCCCTTCCTGTGTCTCAACCTGTGACTAGATCCTACGTAAGGGCCTATATCACTACCCTTGCCTCTTATTACTTATTACTCTTGGGTCTAACATTACTCTCCTCCCAAAAAGACACCTTGTCCTCCAGGTGGAAATATGGAAACTATTGTTGTATCAAGTCATTCCTCCTTTTCCTCGGGTTCCTCCTTGCTTCCTTCCTCATCACACAACGTCAAAACCTCCAAAGACCGATCTTTGCATCGATACCATGGTGAGTACTTTTTGTCGTAGCGAGAACATAATCTTTTCGCTCTCTTATTTTGGATCTCAGTTGTGGTGAGGTATTTGAAATTAACCCCTAGACGGGTTCCTTCCTGATCTGCCGTTACCTTTTTTTGAATTCCCAAGGAGTGATTTTGCGATCATCTTCTGAATGTGCTATTATGGAATGTATACCTGTCGACATTACTCCTAGTGTTCCGTTCAACCTTATTCTTCTCTTCAACCATTTGTGCCAACTTCATTGATTCATCAAGCCCTCTCGGCCCAATTGTTCTTACCGTTGCCCGAAACTCTTGCTTCAATTCCTTCATGAAATTACCCTTCAACACGTCCTCAAAAATTCTAAATAGTTTGCCGAAGAGCAGCTCAAACTTCTCGCAGTACTCCATGACTGACCCATCCTGAGTGAGAGGAAAGAACTACTCACGGAAATCACCCTCTTGGAATGGTCGAAAACGCTCCAAGATCTGATGTTTGAACTCTTCCCACATCCTCATTGGATGTCGTTGCTCACACCATTGATACTATGCGAGCGCCTTATCCTTCAAACATAAAGCTGCTACCAACAACTTCTCTTCTTCAAACTGCTCGTTCACCACGAAATATCGTTCTACGCGGTATATCCACCAGTAAGTATCTTCATCTTCAAAGATCGGCATTTTCAGTTTTCTTATCCTCGAATTCAGCCTGAACGTGCCTCGACCACCACTAACCTTGCCATACAGCCGAAAATATGGCATCTCCTCGTGTTTGGCTACCTTCATCACAGTGAAGCGGTCTTCTCATGATGCCAAACAAGAAAACTGTTCCTCTAGAGTCATGATTTGCGAGATACATTCCTCCAGAGTCGCGATTTGCGAGCTCCACTCTTCCACAAATGCGAATTGCTCGGCCAAAGCCGAGATCTCACTGTTGAGGTGTTCTTCCAATGCGTCAATCTTCTTAGTGGGCATTGTTCCAAGAAAGTGATATTGTACCAATTTGATAGACTCCAAACAGTAAAAAATTGACAATTGAAGGAATCAAGTAGTCTTATTGATAATTGAAGGCTTACAGTTGGAGAGACAAGCTAATCTCTCCAAGATTAAACTAAACTAAAATAAGTTACTCTAAAACTCATCATAAGCATAATCTAACCCCTAATCACATATTTATAGTAAAATCTTAATAACCATAATTACCAAACTACCCTTGTCTCTTATTACTTATTACTCTTAGACCTAACAGTGAACCTCATATTTTGTTGGGCCCGACGTACTATCTCATCATCCAAGGTGATGACATTGGTCACCGTTGCCTTCAGCCGCTCCAGTATAGGTCCTGGGACCGTCACTGATGCCTCCATGGTTCCTCCGACATTCTCCCTTACAATGTTCGCCTATAATCTTGCGGCTTCCCTACTATTGTTAGCCTCGGGGTATTCCCATCCCTACAGAATTAGTGTATGAGGGTTTAGAAATTCACCTCAGCACCTGCACAACTGAGCTTCCTACCTCCTGACTGGTTCTTTAGGGGCGAGATGTTCCATTTCCCGGGTGATCTTGCATCACTAGGTCATTCTTGCCTGCAAAACCCTGCATAGAGACATCAGAGTACTTGACAGGAATGGGGACCAGATCAAGCTTCATGGAGGGCTCTCTAGGAGCCAGTGCCAGTAGTTCCTTTCCTACTTTCTTTGTTTCCATTACTCTCCCCCACCTACTGGTGTAAATGGGGGACAAGCCCTTCTCAGAAGCTGGCGAGCTTTGAAATTACAGTGCGGCTCACGAGGAAAGGGAGGGCAGAGACTCCCACATTTTCCATGATAACAAAACCTTGCTGAAACCATGGAGAAGGCCATTATTCAAGCACTCCAAGTGGATCATTCTTTATCGGTGCTTGTAAGAAATACTAATGACCACCACAATTTGTGACATCATTTCCTTTGGTGAATCAATTTGCCTCCATTTTTTCTTTGATATCAAAACAAACATTAGACTGTGAAATGGCGGATTCAAATGTTTTGTTTTTGCCTGGGACAAATAAATAATCACTGGGATGTAAAATTTCTTGCGAAATCCATTGGTTATGTCAATGCATTTTATACTCGAGAGCCTTTATTTAAATGGAGACTCTAGGTTAAATTCCATTGATTTCCAATTAAACCATATTGAAAGTGTTGCATCATAATACAAGTTTACTTACCTCTTTAGTATACAATAGTTTAGAATTTCAATTCAATTGTACTCTGAGAGTTAAATCACCAATCTAACTTTTACTTAGCAATGGTAACTGTTAGGCATAATGGTTACAGTGATGGTGAGACATGAGGTTCACTTGAAATCAAATGTGTTACAATGCCAAGTATGGTTTCGTTTTGTCAAAGCCTTAATAATATTTCTGCTTTTAGTAGTGTAATACTTATTTTGAATGTCATGTTATTTTGGCATTGCATGAGTTAGGTGAAGGTGTGGCCAATGTTTCAACTTACAAATCTGATGTCAGAACACACAATTATTTATTTACATATTTATTGTGAATTAGATCTCTAGAACTATTGCCCAGATAAATCTCCAGCATCGAATTTAGCTATTAAAATGCAGTTTAAATCAGAAAGACTACATTGAGGAGAGGAGTTTGTATGTGTTGGAGGAATCAAGGGAGGAGATTAGCAAGATTACATTCAGATGGCATAGAATGATTAAATTTTTTTGACTAAATAGCCATAAGTGGACTACAAAGCTCTTCAAGGCAAATTTCTGTTGGTCTAATTGCAGTTACTATCGGTCCTATGTATATGGATTTGTGACCATGTGAACAAATAGTTGATGTTGCTTATATAACACAGATGAACTATGAACTAGCTGTTCTTTCCATATGTAGATATAGATTCAATTATTTTTCTGCATTTTTAAACTTAAAATGATTTCACATTACCTCAATTCATCATTATGGCTGCTTACGTGGACCATGTTCAATACCGTAAATGTTGATGAAAACATCCCTCTTCTTTCTCTCAGGCTTTTGTGTAACACCCATTTCACTAATGAGATAGATGTCACACCAGCTGGGCTGGGAGTGCACCTAGCCCATGAGCTGTATAAATTAGACTTGATAACAATGAGTAATCAAGATAATTACCATATGACATAAAAAAATCCGGTTACACACCGGTAGTCATATCACATCAGAGTCATAAGAAATACATATAAAGTCTAGGTAACTACGGCCCCAAATACAGTGGAGGGAAATAATACATTGTAAAATACAACCCAACAAGATTAAAACACACAAACAGGTACATCAGAGCCAGCTAGACCTCGATCCCTGCTCGAGAAACAAATTACTATCTCGATCCAAGTCTAGATCCTGTAACAGAAAAATAGTAATCGAAAGGGCTGAGCTATACAAGCTCAGTGAGGAAGAACAACTTTGCCAGGTATTATACATACCTGTCATCTGTACTAAAATACTAGTACAAAGACAATGCAAGTATAAATCATGAAGGTCAGCACAATTATCTTAAATCTAGATAAGCATGCTAACACGATCAGAAATCTGAAGAAAGCACACAAGCAATCTCATATCATATCATTCATATAGTAATCATATATATGCAATGGCCTCGTATCGTAATCAATGTGCAACCCTAGTTCAATACTCTGAATGAACCCAACTGTCATCAGTCAGATAACCGGATCCTGATGATCGGGAGATAGTGGAATAATCGGATCCAGTACCCGAGGCCTGACGACCAGTGGTATAATCAACCAAACTATATCAATCGTCACGCGTCTCATATCCAAGACCTGACGACCAGTGGTATAATCAACCAAGTTGTATCAATCGTCACGCGTGCATCTCATATCTGATTCAGGCACCCAAAAGAGTGAGGAAGGGGTTTTATATAGAAAACGATTTCGCAACCATTTTTATTTAAGAAAAACTGATTAAAACAAATCGTCTATGCCTAGCTAGAGAGCAGTCACGACACGGATGAATATCAATATCTACCGTTTAAGGTTTCACTTTATAATAATCATGCTGTTTCAGTTTCATAGCATATAACAAGTATGAAATCACCATGTAGCTATAGTGATAAAATCCATCGGCGAATCACAAACCGATATAAATCTCATAAGAATACGAGAAACCAAAATCATGGTAAATACATGAAATAAATCTGGATTTACGGTGAAGTCCCTCACCTTAAGTCCTTCGCAAATTCCTAGGAGTGGCTCGCTCCTTCTGAGGCTCCTACGGGACCTTTTCCCTTTCCTAGAAGTAATAAAGTAACTAAGTAAATACGACGTTCGTATTTCCCATAACTTAGTTATATTTCTTTAAAGTACAGAGATTTAAGAATACGGAATTCGTATTCTTCACTTAGACTCTTCGAATGATCCTAAGCATGCTTGACTAGCCATGATCCATTAATCTAAAGCATGAAATCATTAAGCATGTAAATCATGAAGCTAAACACACTTAAGTATGTTATCATAATCACTGATAGGGCATTTAAACTTTAGAATTTTCATGAAAACTCCAGCACCTCCCCTATTTATAGGACCCCGAAAATTAGTACAAACATTCCACAAACTACACAATTAACACATGAAATTTACACTTCAATAATAATGTAGTTTATAGCATCTAACACCCCCTCCATACCAAAGCCCCAAATCCCTCAAAGATATCCTGGTTCAACCTGCAGCCTAACCCCAAACCTAATCCATAAATTTTGGGTTTAGAAATCTCACTATCGATTCCCTGTGGGTTCTGCTCCTCGCCGGAGTCAAAATGGGATCAGAGATCTCACTGTTGCCGCCCCTAGGCTGCCAGCTCTGCTCACTAGGATGAAGAGGGAACGAGGCACTCGCAGCTGCTCACAGGAACCGTGGAGGCTGAGGAGCTAGGAGTCGGCTCTATCGTCAGAGAGAGAAGCGGCGTGACTTCGGTGGCTGGACCGGTGACAAGCTAGGTCGGCGGCGTCGAGAACAACCGACTCGTGAGAGGAGAGGCGGTGGGGAAGGCGGATTGGTGAGGGTCCAGGCCTGCGGGGTGATGGCGGCCAAGCAAGCTGCAGGCGATCGGCGAACGCATGTAAGGGCAGAGCGAGCTCGGTCGCGAGGGAGAGAGAGGAGAGAAGAAAGGAAAAGAAATCATTTGAAGCAATTGATTTTCATTCGTTCTCTCATAGCAATGTCTGAGTTATATAGATATAGTTATAATATTTTATTCTATTATTTAAATCATTATATAACTTAATCATTAAGACTCTAATAATTTAATTTATCTTTAAGCTTTTAATCATTTAATTATCTTATCATCTACATTATTGTCACATGGCTTTGAATTAATTCAATTATCTTTCGTTTTTTGTCACATCACCCTATTTTAATATTATCTTTTAAATAATTCACCGACCCAGATCCGGGAATCCCGGGTCAATGATTCTAGTCATCACAGGCGTACTGTAGCCTCACGGGTTATGTCTCTGGTCAGACCAGATCCGCGAATACCGGCTTTTGACTCGCCCGATGTACTTTATCAGGACTTTTAACATTTGTACGATTCTTCTATTTAATTAATCTTAATTAATTAACACTTACAAAATCTCCCAATTAACTAATCAAGGTTATCTATACCGTCCACCTCCAACTATTCCAAGTGTAAGCGGCCTGGCCCAATAAAGCCTTTTCTCAGCCCATTAGTTGCAAGATTGGATTTAAATTTATTATTCCTTGATTTTCCTTTAATTGGGCTTTAAAATAATTAATTTATTTTCTATGTTAATTAATCTCATTAATTATCAAAAATTTTCTGATTTATTTACTTTGAAAATTCGGGGCGTTACATTTTGGGTTGGGCATTTGCACATGGGGATCACATAACGCAGGAGCATTTGTTGGTCTATTGGGTTGCACCCATCCATGTAGTACTGTTGGGAATGTGGACCTTCTGGTTATTTACTGAAACTGACAAGACAAAGGAGCCGAGGAATTCAAGAAGGCTAAATCAGAGTGATAGGCCATCACATTAATACTCATTGTTTTGCATCAACTTGGCTTCTTGTAAAAATATTCCACACACTTTAGAAATTTGTAAACTACATTGACGACAATCTGATAACTGATTGTCTTGATTGAATCAACCCATTATTTATATTCTCCCCTGAGATATAAATTGTCCATGTTCTTGTTTCAATTATGTTATCCATTGTTTAAGCTTCTTTGTATAACATGTTTATTGTCATGTAAATGTTTATGGTTCTAAGCTTGCTATTTCTATAGCCATACTTCACAAGTCTAAAACTTGTTATCTTAGAGAGCCAAATTAAGGATTGGTAGGTACAAGATCCTTCATTTGTTGAACCAAGTGGAAAATCACATGTTGTCTGTCCCTCTCAAAGTGCTCAGCTACATAGAGATGAACTGGAGAGTGTTTAGATCATCTGGACCTTTACAATTGTAAACACCTGTATTGTTTAATGTTTACCTTCAAATATCAATTTATGACAGATCCTAGTATGCCTTCTTTCCCTTTCTTTTTCTAGAATCTTTGAGATATTGCACATAGGATGTTACAATGTCCACTTGCATTCTCTATGCTATCCTATTCTTGATTAAAAAAAAAAAATGGATCATAAGTATATCAACCAGCGAAACCTATGATTATAGCCTCCAAAGATTTGTTTAATTTCCAACATAATGGTGGCGTTTGGCAACCGGGGTATTATATCCCATGGATGGGGGATATCCATGGATGAAAATCTCCATAGATGTGGAAATTTTAAGTGTGTTTGGTTGGGGATGAATAGGAGAGATAAAGATTGTTGGGTGTTTGATTGGTGGGATGAGAATATGGATGAAGATTAAAATAATATTAATTCTTTATAATTAAATAACGAATGATATTTATATTAATTAATAGATAATAATAATTTTTAACTTTAAAATAATAATATCTTATATTTATTATTAATATATAATTATTATATATTTAAAAATATTTTTAAAAATTATAAATTAATTTATATAATCATTATGTCAAGTTACAAAATTATTATAAATATTCAAATTTATTAAACTTAAATATTTAAATTAATATATAATTTATAGTATATAATTATTTTAATTTAAAAACCATTAATCAAATTTTAAATAACATTTAAATCTTAATAGTACATGAGCCCATGTGGGAGCACATGGGCTCCTACATTTTACTCATCTTGATTGAGTGGCGTCCCTCCAATTTGGAGGGACGCCGCTGGTCCACTTTTGAGGGATGGGGGCCATCCCCATCCCTCTTCATCCGGGTGTCCAAACACTTGGATGTGTTTGTACCTCGAGATATCTTGTCCTCAACCCGGGATATCCCGGCTACCAAACAGCACCAATAAGCACAGAGTATGGATGAAGATATCTTTCCACAAGTTCAAGAGATAAACAAAAAACACTATATCATGTCCTTCTCGATAGAACCTTCAACAATAATTACAAATAGACAAGCCACTATTCAATATACAACTGTAACAATTATCCTATTCATCAGATCCATCAACTCATGGCAATCCTCAAAGTCTAAAACAAATAAAAGTTACAAACTTGGTATCAGAGCTGACAAGGAGCAGGCAGAAGGGTTGATTATCAGAGGAAGATCAAATGAAAGAGGAAAAGGGCAGAGAGGCAAGTCAAGATCAAAATCAAGACATATTACAAAAGTGATTTGTTTCAATTGCGGAGAGTTTGGACATAACAAGGCAGACTGTTCCAACAAGAAAGTAACTTGGAGGAAGAAGAAGAAGAAGAACAACAACAACAAAGGGAAACAGGACAAACAAGAAGCAAGTTTTGCTTCGGATGGTGACAATGAAGAATGTTACATGGTGAGTCAAGGTGGAGATATATCTGGAAAGTGGATTCTAGATTCTGGTTGCTCCTACCACATGTGTCCGAATAGGAGATGGTTTTCTACCTATGAGAGCATAGAAGGTGGTACTGTTTTGATGGGCAATGATCATGTGTGCAAGACAGTTGGGATTGGTTCAATCAGGATCAAGATGCATGATGGGATGATTAGGACTTTGATAGATGTAAGACATGTTCCAGACTTCAGAAAGAATCTGATTTCTCTTGGTGCATTGGATTCTGGAGGTTGCAAGATTGTGGTCGTGAAGGGAATTCTAAAGGTTGTTCGTGGTTCTATGGTCGTGATGAAAGGTGTTCGTTATAGTAATCTATATGCTTTGTTGGGCATGACAGTCACTGATAATGCTGCAGTTGGGATCTCAGGAAGCAGTAACCCATCAGATTGCACTAACCTTTGGCATTTGCGCCTTAGGCATATGTCGGAAAAGGGTCTAACTTTGCTTGGAAAGGAAGGCTTGTTGAACAATTTGAAGAAACCTTACATGGAGTTTTGCAAGCATTGTGTGTATGGAAAGGCACACCAGGTAAAGTTCGCTACAAGCAAACACAGGAGCAAAGGAGTATTGGACTATGTGCATACGGACATATGGGGACTAGCTAAAGTTGCTTCAAAGGGAGGTTCCGGATACTTTGTGTAAAACCCGCCCCGAGATAAATAAAGATTTATTTCCCAGAATTAATGAATGGCAATTTAATATGATGAGCCGTGAAGTTTTGAGAAAAATCACAGGTCTGAATGATCCAAATTAATTAAGTGTTAATTAATCAAGGTTAATTATGTGTTTATTAATCAAGATTAATGGTATGATAATTAACTCAGATTAATTATCGAGAAAAGAAAAACAGACACGTATTTAAATTCCGGGAAAGGTGGATCTGGTCGGGGACTGAGACATCCCCGTGATGCCACAGTATGTCCGTGGCGAAGGATTAGACTAAAAGCCGATATTCCCGGATCACAGTGCGACGAGAGGCAGGACATTACAAGATACACCCGCCACCGTGACCATTGACCCGAGATTCGCAGATCTTGGTCGGGCATAAGGACGAGAGAATTATCACAGAGGGCCCCAACAAGAAATAAATCACTTACGCATGATTGAACAGTAACCATGTGCGTGAATAGTATGCATGTGAATTAAAGGAGAAGAAAACTAAAATAAAAGAAAAGAAAAAAATGTTATGTTATTATATAACATAGAGGAGAGAGAGGATGATATTTTTCATCTCTCTCTCTCTCTCCCTCTTTCTCTCTATCGATCTGGATTTCAAATCTGAAATCCAAGGGAAGCTTGGCTCCTTCAACTGATCGCACCCACGCCGTCGGCCGCCCGGAGCTCAACCGCGCCACCCCAGCGCCGCCCGGCGTCTCTCCGCCCACGCGCAGCCGTGCGCTCAGGCTACTAGCGCACTCCGTGCGTGCCCAACCGTGAACCGTCGGCTTCGATCCGGCCGACCGGCGCTCCGGTACAGCCCCCAGGCTGTCCGTCTCCCTTTCCAGCCACCCCGCGGTGGTCCCCCTTGCCGCGCTCGTGTCACCAGGCATCCCTCACCTGATCGTCAGCCGCGACCCCCCTTGGTTCTGGTTGCCTCCGGCCAGCACCTGCTCCCTGCTCGCCGGCCCGGCTCCGCCTCTCGCCGCTGACCTTCCCCATTGCCCGGCTTCCCTCTCTTCTGGACGCCTTTGGCCAGCTGCAAGCTCTGCTCCACAGACCAGACTTAGACCTTCGCCCTTTGTTCCTTCTTGCTCCCGTTGAGATCCCGGTCGTGATTGACAACCTGTGAAGCTCCGGCGAGCTGCAGGACTAAGAAAGGAGACTCGTTGTTGAACATCAACAACTCAATCTCGAATTGCATCTTCTAGCTAGACCGGTCGGACCCGGGTTGTTAATGGACTTCATGACATTTAATTAAGGGTATTAGAAGCTCTAAATTACTCTTGGTAAGAAGTTAATGAAATTGTATGTGTGGTTTAATTGATGTATGGATTATGAAACCCATGTGTAATGGGTATGATGGTGAATGATTGTATAATTTCGGGACCCGATAAATAGGGGAGGTGTCGCCAAAATTTTCTTAGAATTCATACATCTATAACTATTGTTTTATGCTTCAAGCATTTTTAGTTTGGGTTAATCCCTTGATCAGAATTGTTAAGGCCTCATCGGCCTTCCTTTATTTAGGGCCTATGATTCTAATGGAGTGCAATCTCGGAAATCGTATTTTTGGGAGAATACATGAACTTTGAAGTTCATTATAACTATTTAATTAGTAGAATGGAAAGTGAACTCATATTCATATTTGTTTATGAAGTTAATTAGGTATTATGAAACTGAGAGTTTCAAATCCATCTACTAGATCCCGATTCGGACGCGTGAGGCGCGACGAGGATCAGTGATTAGCTTCTAGCCAGGTCAGCTCTTGCACGGGAGGTTGTGAGTATTCCTTCCTCCTACCCTACTTTGATGTTGTGCTCTTATTTCCTCGAGAGGTTCCAATACATATTCGAGATGGGTTTCCTCATATGTATTAGCTTTATATCTTGAGGAGATTGTTGCTTGCATGTTTTCTTATGCGTATTTGAGTAGAGTTTACTCCTTAGATACGTATTGGCTTCCGATCTCGATGAGGTCATTGATCTTTATATATTCAAGATGTTGCTGCGTTGGATATATATGTATACCTGTTGTTAGGTAATTGTACTAGAAATCTCTTACTTTCAGGCATGATACATCGGATGGATGCCCCGGCAGAGGGCGTATAATATCTGGCCATGAGCACTTGATGCTCCATCGGACGAATGCCCCGGCAGAGGGTGTATAATATCTGGCCACCTGGCTCAGTCAAAGAGATGCATTTTTTGACCATGTGCACATGTTTGCTATAGCATTATCCGGCTTAGGCCGCAGACGATACTGATGGTATCGTTGGTGTCGTTGATGTCGTAGACATCTTAGTATCATATATGCCAGAGATTTAGTATATCTGTGGATTTATCCACATTCCTGAGACTTGTTATTTGTTTGTGGTGTTGTTGCACTTGCAAATTTGTACTTGCTTTATTCTGTTCTTTGTTTATGGCTTCCGCCTCTTTTATTGTTTATGCGACCCTACTGGGCCTATTCTTTAGGCTCATGCACTTGACTTGTGTGTTCTCAGGTTCAGACGAGGAGGAGTAGGGTCGAGCTTAGGCGGGGATATACCGAGTAGTTGACTCGGCTACTTGTATTTGTCTCGAGGTCTGCGTACCTCTTTTATCCTGTGTGAGACTTGTATTTTGTATTCCTTGTTGTATGGATTTCTAGGGGTGACTGGACTAGATCCTAGTCTTGGGTTGTGTAAACCCGGTATTGTACTTTTACGGAGTTGTATAAACTCCCTTCTTCTTTTATCTTATGATTCTGCTGTTATCATTACCTCTGAATACTTATTGTATAAGAGTTTCTAAGGCCTTGCGCCTGAACGAGGACTAGTCCCTGTTTGGGTGCGGCCGGTTGTCTACGTACCTGGGCCGTGGTTCGGGGCGTGACACTTTGTCTCATTTGTTCATGATTATTCTAGATATGCTTGGGTATACTTTCTCAAGCATAAGAATGAAGTATTTGAGACATTCATGCAGTGGAGAGCAATGGTTGATAACAGAACAGGGAAGAAAGTGAAGACAGTTAGATCAGATAATGGTATAGAGTACACTGAAGATGCCTTCAAGGAGTTTTGTGATCAGGAGGGCATTATTCGACACTGGACAGTTAGAGACACACCACAGCAGAATGGGGTCGCAGAGAGATTAAACCGAACACTACTTGAGAGAGCTAGATGTATGCAATCAAATTCAGGTATGGGCAGAGAATGGTGGGCAGAGTCAGTTGCTATAGCTTGCTACTAACTGAACAGGGTTTCATATTCTACTTTGGATGGAGATACACCTTATTGTAGGTGGTCAGGGGAACATGCAGATTATAATGAGTTGAGAATTTTCGGTTGTACAGCTTATTATCATGTCAAGGAGAATAAGCTTGATCCTAGAGTCAAGAAGGCAATCTTCTTGGGATATACAAAGGGAGTGAAAGGCTATCGCCTATGGTACTTGGAAGATTCGAAGTTTGTGATTAAGAGAGATGTTACGTTTGATGAGAACTCCATACTAGCTTGTCAAAAGCTATGATGCCTACTAATAGTTGAAGTCTTAGCTTAGCAGGGAGTTTGAGATGACGGACATGGGCACTGCTAAGAAGATCCTTGGCATGGAGATCAGAAGAGAGAGATCAAACCGTAACAGTTGTTTCTAAATCAGAAGAGTTATCTTGAGAAAGTAATAGCCAGGTTTGGAATGCAAGATGCAAAGCTAGTGGTGACTCCATTTTGGCTCTACACTTCAGACTCTGGTCAGTTATCCCCTACTACAGCTGAAGAAAAAGAGAAGATGGCTCGAGTTACGTATGCTTGTGCAATAGGCAGTTTGATGTATGTAATGGTCTGTACGCGCCCCAACATTTCACAGGAAGTAGGTGTGGTCAGCAGATTTATGGGAAATCCAGGACGACCCCACTGGGAAGCAGTGAAATGGACTCTGAGGTACTTGAAGGGTACCACTGATGTTGGTTTATTCTTTGGTGGAGAGTTATGTCAGTTAAGTGGATTTGTGGACTCAGATTATGCTAGTGATCTAGACAAACGGTGATCTACTACTGGTTATGTATTCAAGATATGTGGTGCTCTAGTTAGTTGATGATCGGTATTACAAGCCACAATTGCACTATCTACCACAGAGGTCGAGTATATGGCTATGGCTGAAGGGGTGAAGGAAGCTTTGTGGTTAAGGGATCTGTTGGATGATCTAGGGATTGAGCAGGATGCAATGGACTTGGGATGTGACAGTCAGTGCGATTCACTTGGCTAAGAATCAGGTTCACCATGCTCGTACCAAGCATATTGATGTCCGGTATCAGTTCGTGCAAGATATCATAGAAGAAGGATCTATTTCCCACATATATAAGTGACAATTTTGCCGATATGCTCACCAAGGTCGTACCAAGAAGCAAGTTCCAACATTGCTTGGACTTGCTCAATGTTAGCAAGTGCTAATGAAGGGGCATTTCGGCGTTGAGAATCGTCTATATGAGCGCGGTAGAGGTTTGATAACTTGATGATGGATTGTAACTTGTGCGTTCCACATTTGTTTTCAAATAAGGAACGAGGTGGAGAATTGTGAGGTGATGTGACTGACGTGAAAGCAAGATAAGCACAAGCACGGGCATGCTTAAGCTAAGCTCGGGCGTACTTACGTGTAGAAGAACACGGCCTCGAGCAAGGGCGTGCAGATGGCCGTGCACATCTTTGTTTGAAGAGTTTCTGAAAGCTCTTGTAGAGCACGAGCGTGCAATGGAAGAGCACAGGCGTGCAGAAGAACATGGGCTCAAGCACGGACGTGCTGAAGGTCGTACACATCTTTTGAAAATTCTCTATTTGCACACAGAGTCGAAACCCGGGCGTATTCATCTGAATCACGGGTGTGCTTCGACTAAAGTTAGGTTATTTAAAACCCGACGACTTGTTATTTGCATTGGTAATTGAAAGTGGAAAAAATCTAGAGTTTGGAGTCTTGAGAGGTGAAATATTATTCTTTTGAGTGAGGGTTTCTTCTTGCGAGATGACGAGCTTGAGGATTGTTCAAGCCATCACTATTTACTCATTTAGTGGATTCTCTGTTCCCTGCCCTCGTGGAGACGTTGGCATCTTTGCCGAAATCCACGTAAATTTCTTGTGTTTGGTTTGTGAGTATCTCTCTCTCTTGCCCTATTTTGTGTGTCTGGTTGGAGATCTTGCTTGACAGGTTGTCTTGAACATTGTTTGTGTGTAAATGGTGCTTCCTTAGAGGGTGAATTATAGCGATTTGCCCCAACAAAGCTTAATCTTTCAAATTTCAAATAAATAAAATCAAACTAAAAACCCGTCACATGGTTTAGAAAGCAATGGAGTTAATGTTGGATAGTACTAAAAATAATATAAAAATAATATGTATATGAGAGGAAGAAGTGGTTCTCAGCTACAGCAACTCCTTGACTCGCCTCAAATACAAAAAGGCGGCAAGATTCAATTAGTCTGAGAATATTCACTTTTATGGAAAAGATACATAAAAAGTATAGTATAAAAAATTCAATTGCTTACTTCTACGAAAAAAGATAGGGAAAATTACCGTACAATCCCTGAAAGTTTATATTCAGCCTTTTTAATCCCTCTAACAAAGAAGTACACTTTTCAGTCCCTCCTTTTTGAATTACTTACTTTTCAGTGCCTGGCATTACTTTTCCTGTTTCTTTTTTACTGAAACCCCAAAATGCCCCCTTCATATTCTCACCCAAAATCCACCTTTTCGCTAAAAAGGCAAGGAGAAGACTTTTCTCCTTCAGCTGCAACTGTGTACTTCCCTGCTTGCGAGAAAAGGAAGCTCTCTTCTTCTCCTTCTTTTCTTCTTTTGCAGAGAGATTGTGTTTGGAGTCTTGTGGAGAAGGAACCACGTAAGTGAGCTCGGGGCGACAAAAGGCTGGGTGGGAGAGTCTTGTAACGACAAACAATAAAGGTTTTATCCCGCACTCACTTTCCCATTGTTTTTTCATAGCTTGTGTAGTGTAATTATGTTGTTTTTGCAACGGCGTTCTTGTTGCAGGATTTCGATAGAAACTATTTTCGTCGTCACGCTATATGGAGGAGAAAGTCTAGCAATGGAGCTCACAGTGTTGACTTGTTGGGAGTAAGTAATGGATTATATGTGTGAACGGTGGGACCTTGACCCCTCTGGTGTGAGAGTGAGTTATATCGCACCAGACGATCATAGAACAACTTGTCCTATTGATACTTCTACAGACTTTGTGCGTATGTGTAACATTTTTCACTCGTTCGAGAAGAATATGGTCAACCTTATTGTGGACACAGGTGGAGTGACCGGGTCTGACCAGTGCGGGTCTTCGTTTCCAATGTAATTTACTGTCTTTTTTCTCTGGCCATGTAAAACTAAAAGTGCTTATTATTTCCCTCAATCGTGTATTACAAACCCGTAAGCCTTTACTATGTTCCTTAAGTCTTTGATATTAACCGCATTCGTTTAGTATTATTGTTATCACTTTATTATCGATAGTAAGTGTTTAACATCATACATTTGTGCTTATTTTTACCCATATGGGCTTAGTATTCCATCGTTCTACTTAGTATTGTCTCACTTAAAAGAATCTCTTATCGATCATCGATCAACAGAGATCCTCTAGCGAAGAGTATGACTTTGAACATTGTGGGTTCTTCTCAAACTCCTGAGATTGTAGTGCTCTGAGTCTGAGAACGATTTCAGAAGATGGAACACTTCAGGAATGCACTCTGTGACTTTGCTATCAAAAGGAAATTTGACTTTAATTTCATAAAAAATGACAGAGAAAGAGTGACGGCCAGATATGCCAAGGCAGACTACGATTGGAGGGTCCATACTTCTCGAGAGGAAAAATCTGCACACCTTTAGAATAAAGACATTGCAGCCCACACATGTGTGTGCTGGTAGTATCGGGACAAGTTCCCACTCGAAAGCATCCAAAAAATGAGTTTGCGATCGTGTGATCCAGAAGCTCAATGATCGTCCCCTGTATCGGGCCGTCGACATTCAACAAGATATTTTGCGAGAGTACAACGTGTGTCTTCCGTACAAGCAAGCATGGATGGGAAAAGAGGTTGCCCGAAGCGTTCTCCATGGGAGTGAGGTACAGAGCTACGATATGTTGTTATGGTACGCTGATAAGGTGTTGGCGACAAATCCCAGTAACGTTGCCGTAATTGACAATGATGGCGAGCGATTCAGACGTTTTTTCTTTGTTTTCGTGCTTGTGTCGTCGGCTTCAAGAGGGGTTGCAGGCCGCTGTTGTTCGTTGATGGAACACATTTCCTTAGCAAATACAATGGCATCTTGTTAGGAGCGACTGACAAAGGCGACAAGGAGGAATTCTTCCACGTTGCATTCGCCATAGTGGATAACGAAACCGACCACAATTGGACTTGGTTCCTCACCATTAGGGAAACAATATATGGACATGACGATTACGACAAGGTCATTACATTCGTATCCGATAGATCGAAATGTCTCATTAATGCCATCGCAAGGGTGTTCCCTTCATTGTCGCAGGCCTATTGTTTGTGGCACTTAGAGGCCAACTTCATGAAGTGAAATACTAGTCTCGGGAAAGCATTGTAGGAGGAGTATTGCGCCCTCTTTACACGCATCACATACACATGTACTGCTAAAGAATTCGATGAAGCTGTGAAAGACCTCCTGGCGGCATCGGCACAAGCGCACCGTTGGCTACTCCAAAAGTTTGATATGGCCCGTTATTCGAACTATTTATTTAGGGAGCAAAGATGGTGTGAGATGTACTCCAACGTCACTGAGTCATTCAATTTGTGGATCAAGTAGGCGCGCCACCTCCCGGAACCCGACATAGTCGACTCAATCAGATAATATTCAAATGTGACTAAATGTGTTTACTTACAATAGTAAGTGTTTACTATTTTCAGGAAATCTTTATCATCTCATATAACCCTTTACTATCAACCTTAAAACTTTACTAGTTACTGAAAATCTTCAGTATCCGTTATAAAAATTTACTATCTAGCTTAAAGCTTTACTATCTTTTTGAAATCTTTATTATGTCATATAAGTCTTTACTATTTTCTAAAAAACTTTATTATCTTTTACAATCGCTTGTTGTGCGCAGGTACAAGCTAATAAATATGATGTATGCCCGGCACGAGCATGTCCAGCGCTGTGAACACATCTTTGCCCAACAATACATTGGAAGCTCGAAAACACTATCGAGTCAAGCCGCTTGCTCCGATTATGTCGTTCGGACGTTGAGAAATTCAAAGTTATCGACCAGTGCAGTTATGCGGTGAATTTGCCGACACGGACATCCTCTTGCAGACGTTAGGAAGTGTGTGGAATACCTTGCACGCATGCTTGTCCGGCAATTGCGCATTCGGAGGCAAGTGTACATCGCTTCGTGGATGACTACTTCACAGTAGAAATGTACGCCAATGCATATACAGACCATAGTTCTCCCATCCCAAGCCACGATAAGCCGATAGATGCATCTCGCGTCCTCCAGCTACGGCCACCTATTACAAAGACACGGCCAGGGCGGCCGAGACGGAAAAAAATTGAGTCGTAGGCTTTAGACGTGAGAGAGTTGCAGTGCAACCACTGCCAAAACGGTGGCCACAATTGCAGGACTTGCAACGCAGTAATAACTGATTAATTTGCTCTGTCTAAGCTATAATGTTTACTTGTTCGGTTGAAAATTTTTATACGTTGAGCACATAGATTGCGTAATGCATATTTGGGTGTTGAAAGTAAATGAGTCTGATTTTAACTAGTTTTGACATATACTAAATGTTTACATGAATGCATTTACATGATGCACATTCACTCTTCCAATTAATGGTGTTATAAGAAAAAACAGTAGAAATAAAATAAATGGCATAGGTATCTATACTAAGCAGTAAGTATATGATAGTATGCAATTATTAAAGGATAGTAATCACTGGAGATAGTAAGCACTTAGTATAGGATAATAAAAACTTAGTAAATATAGTAAGCACTTATATAGGATAGTAAGCACTTGGTATGAGATAGTAAAGACTTAGTAACGATAGTAAACACTTAGTACAAGATAGTAAGCACTTGGTACCGAATTGTAAACACTTAGTAAATATAGTAAGCACTTATATAGGATAGTAAGCACTTGGTATGGGATAGTAAAGACTTAATAACGATAGTAAACACTTAGTACAAGATAGTAAGCACTTAGCATAAGATAGTAAGCACTTGGTATGAGATAGTAAAAACTTAGTAAGGATGGTAAACACTTAGTACAATATAGTAGGCACTTGGTATTGGATAGTAAACACTTAGTAAAGATAGTAAGCGCTTAGTATTAGATAGTAAGCATTTAGAGTACGATAGTAAGAAGTTAATGAAAATAATAAACGTCTGAAATGAGATTTAAACATTCTGCCAATTGTCTTTAGTATTCTATGGCGATGCTTCGGTCACTAGCTCTTCCGGGTTCTCGGCGCAGATGTTCCACTTAATCCGTCCGTAATTATGTGCGTGACATACCCCAGTCATAGATGCGGTATCTCAGCGTGGGTCAGGCGAATCTGCACCATTCAATATTTGCTCCATGAACCGCATCATGAACAAGGGGCAATCGACACTGTCCTCTTTCTGCTGCGGGCATGGCGATCATGGGAGATTGTATACTTCTCTATTTCGTAGCTCCCTAATTTGATAGAAAATGCATTATTGAATAGAGCCTGCTATATTTAGAACAAAGACGATTAAGCGGCTGCGAAGTAAAGATTCAAAATATGAAAGTGATTGTCTTACCATTTCCTCAGCAACCCTGTTATATGTCTGGCTGTTGAGAGATAAGTAATAAATATATTGTCTCTTCTCTTTGTCCAAGACGAGGAGGTAGAAATGCTTGTTCGGAACACATTGTGGAAAGATGTGACTGCATCGTCCATCAGCACGAGGGACTCTTCAGACATGTGGTGTTGTTTCGACAACAGCAACGCAAATAGCCTGGTGATGGATTCACGCCTCCTATATGGAGAAAAGATGTCTTCTTTAGCTCGTCCAGCAACATCATGACGAAGACATCCATGACATGATCGAGCACATGATCTCTTCCCTTGACTAATATATACAGGTGTGCGTGGGTGGTAAAGTCCCATTCATTCTTCCATACAATGGTGTTAGAAGAAAAATCATGAGGCACATTCAAGTAAGAATCAGTAATGTAATAAGCAGTTATCGTAGAAAAATCATGTTGCCCCTGAGGAGAAAATCGGTTTATTACATGATTGATCCGTTTCTTATTGTACGGTAACTACTTATTACATTATTGATTCTTACTTGAATGTGCCTCATGATTTTTCTTCTAGCACCATTTTATGGAAGAATGAATAAGCCTTTACCACCCGCGCCTACATGTACATATTAGTCGAGGAAAGAGATCTTGTGCTCGACGTTGTCATGGGTGTCTTCGTCATGATGCTGCTGGATGACCTGAAGAAGACACCTTCTCCATATAGGAGGCGTGCATCCATCACCAGGCCGTTTGCGTTGCTATTGTCGAAACAACACCACACGTCTAAAGAGTCCCTCTTGTTGATGGACGATGCAGTCACATCTTTCCACAATATAGAAGTTGTTTTTATGCCCATCATTCTGAACAAGCATTTCCACCTCCTCGTCTTGGACAAAGAGAAGAGACAGTACATTCATTACTTATCTCTCAACAGCCAGACATATAACAGGGCTGCTGAGGAAATGGTAAGACAGTCACTTTCATATTTTGAATCCCCACTTCGCAACCGCTTAACTGTCTTTGTTCTAAATACATCGGGCTCTGTTCGATAATGCACTTTCTATCAAATTAGGGAGCTACGAAACAGAGAAGTATACACTCTCCCATGACCGCGCCTACCCGCAGCAGAAAGAAGACAGTATCGATTGCCCCGTGTTCGTAATGCGGTTCATGGAGCAAATATTGAATGGTGAGCATATTCGCCTGACCCACGCTGAGATACCGCATCTACGACTAGACTATGTCGCGTTTATAATTGCGGACGGATTTAGTGGAACATCTGCGCCGGGAACCCGGAAGAGATGAGCAACTGAAGCATCGTCACAAAATACTAAAGACAATTAGCGGAATGCTTAAATCTCATTTCAGACGTTTATTATTTTCATTAACCGCTTAATATCGTACTCTAAATGCTTACTATCTAATACTAGGCGCTTACTATCTTTACTAAGTATTTACTATCCAATACCAAGTGTTTATTATATTGTACTAAGTGTTTACAATCCTTACTAAGTTTTTACTATCTCATACCAAGTGCTTGCTGTCTTATACTAAGTGCATACTATCTTGTACTAAGTGTTTACTATCGTTATTAAGTCTTTGCTATCCCATACCAAGTGCTTACTATTCTATATAAGTGCTTACTATATTTACTAAGTGTTTACTATCTGGTATCCGGTGCTTACTATCTTGTACTAAGTCTTTACTATCCCATACCAAGTGCTTACTATCCTATATAAGCGTTTACTATATTTACCAAGTTTTTACTATCCCATACTAAGTGCTTACTATCCTTTAATAATTGCATACTATCATATACTTACCGCTTAGTATAGATACCTATGCCATTTATTTTATTTCTTTTGGCTTTTCTTATAGCATCATTAATTGGAAGAATGAATGTGCATCATGTAACGCATTCATGTAAATATTTAGTACATGTCAAAACTGATTAAAATAAGACTCATTTACTTTCGACACCCAAATATGCACTACGCAATCTATGTGCTCAGCGTACAAAAAATTTCAACCGAACAAGTAAACATTATAGCCTAGACATAGCAAATTAATCAGTTATTACTGCGTTGCAAGTCTTGCGATTGTGGCCACCATTTTGGCAGCGACTGCACCGCAACTCTCTCACGTCTAAAGCCTACGACTCAATTCTTTTCCGTCTCGGCCGCCCAGGCCATCTCTTCGTAATAGGTGGCCGTAGCTGGAGGACGCGGGATGCATTTATCGGCTTATTATGGCCTGAGATGGGAGAAATATGGTCTACATATGTGTTGGCGTACATTTCTACCGTAAAGTAGTCATCCACGAAGCGATGTACACTTGCCTCCGAATGCGCAATTGTCAGACAAGCATGCGTGCAAAGTATTCCACACACTTCCTAACGTCTGCAAGAGCATGTCTGTGACCGCAAATTCACCGCGTAACTGCTCTGGTCGATAACTTTGAATTGCTCACCGTATGAACGACCTAATCGAAGCAAGCGGCTTGACTCGATAGTGTCCTCGAGCTTCCGATGTATTGTTGGGCAAAGATTTATTCCCCAGCACCAGACATGCTCGGGCCGGGCATACATCATATTCATTAGCTTGTACCTGCGAACAGTAAACGATTGTAAAAGATAATAAAGTTTTTTAGAAAATAGTAAAGAGTTAAGCTAGATAGTAAAGACTTATATGGCATATTAAAGATTTCAAAAAGATAGTAAAGTTTTAAGCTAGATAGTAAAGTGTTATAACGGATACTAAAGATTTACAGTAAATAGTAAAGTTTTAAGCTAAATAGTAAAGGGTCATATGAGATAATAAAGATTTTCTGAAAATAGTAAACACTTACTATTGTAAGTAAACACATTTAGTCACATTTGAATATTATCTGATTGAGTCGACTATGTCAGTGACCTAGAGGTGGCACGCCTACTTGATCCATGCATTGAATGACTCAATAATATTAGAGTATATCTCACACCATCTTTGCTCCCTAAATAAATAGTTCGACCAATGGGACACATCAGACTTTTATAGTAGCCAACGGTACGCTTGTACTGATACGGCCAGAAGGTCGTTCACTGCGTCATCAAATTCTTTAGCAGTACATGCGTATGTGATGCGTGTAAAGAGGGTCCAACACTCCTCCTTCAATGCTTTCCCGATATTAGTATTTCCCTTCATGAAGTTGGCCTCTAAGTGTTGCAAACAATGGGCGTGCGACGATGAAGGGAACACCCTTGCGATGGTATTAACGAGACCTTTCGATCTATCGGATACGAATGTAATGACCTTATCATAATCATCATGTCCATATATTTTTTTTCCCTAAGTGTGGTGAGGAACATAGTCCAATTGTCGTCAATTTCGTTATTTACTATGACGAATTCAACGTGGAAGAATCCCTTGTTGCCGTCTTTTCCCATCGCTCCTAACAATATGCCATCATATTTGCCAAGCAAATGTGTTCCATCAATGAACAACAGTGGCCTGCAACCCCTCTTGAAGCCGACAACACAAGCATTGAAACAAAAAAACCACATCTAAATCGCTCGCCATTATTGTAAATTACGGCAACGCTACCGGGATTTGTCACCAACACCTTATCTGCGTACCATAACAACAAATCGTAGCTCTATACCTCACTATCGTGGAGAACGCTTTGGGCAACCTCTTTTCCTATCCATACTTGCTTGTACGGAAGATACACGCCGTACTCTAGCAAAATATCCCGTTGAATGTCGACGGCCTAATATAGGGGTCGATCCTTGAGCTTCTGGATCACACGATCGCAAACCCATTTTTTGGATGCTTTCGGGTGGGAACTCATCCCGATACTGCCAGCACACACATGTGTGGACTGCAATGTCTTTATTCTAAAGGTGTGCATATCTCCTTCTCGAGAAGCATGGACCCTCTAATCACAGTCTGCCTTAGAAAATCTAACCGTCACCCTTTCTCTGACATTTTTTAGGAAATTAAAGTCAAATTTCCTTTTGATAGCAAAGTCACAGAGCGCATTCCTGAAGTGTTCCATGTTCTGAAATCGTTCTCAGACTCAGAGCACTACAATCTCAGGAGTTTGAGAAGAACCCACAATGTTCAAGGTCATACTCTTCGCTAGAGGATCCCTGTTGATTGATAAGAGATTCTTTTAAGTGAGACAATACTAAGTAGAACGACGGAATACTAAGCCCATATGGGTAAAAATAAGCACAAATGTATGATGTTAAACACTTACTATCGATAATAAAGAGATAACAACAATACTAAATGAATTCGGTTAATATCAAAGACTTAAGGAACATAGTAAAGGCTTACGGGTTTGTAATACATGATTGAGGGAAATAATAAGCACTTTAGTTTTACATGGCCAGAGAAAAAAGACAGTAAATTACATTGGAAACGAAGACCCGCACTGGTCGGACACGGTTACTTCACCTGTGTCCATAATAAGGTCGACCATATTCTTCTTGAACGAGTGAAAAATGTTACACATACGCACAAAGTCTGTAGAAGTATCAATGGGACAAGTTGTTCTATGATCGTCTGGTGTGATATAACTCACTCTCACACCAGAGGGGTCAAGGTCCCACCGTTTACATATATCATCCATTACTGACTCCCAACAAGTCAGCACTGTGGGCTCTAAGGCTAGACCTTCTCCAATATATCGCGCGACAGCGAAAATACTTTCTATTAAAATCCTACAACAAGAACCCCGTTGTAAAAATAGTAGAATTACAATACGCAAACTATTAAAAAACAATGGGAAAATAAGTGGGATAAAACCTTTGTTGTTTGTCGTTGCAAGACTCTCCCACCAAGCCTTTTGCCGCCCAGACTCACTTACGTGGTTACTTCTCTACAAGACTCCAAACACAATCTCTCTGTAAAAGAAAAAAAGAAGGAGAATAAGAGAGCTTCCTTCTCTCGTAAGTAGGGAAGTACACTGCTGCAGCTTAAGGAGAAAAGTCTTTTCCCTGACTTTTAAGCAAAAAAGTAGATTTTGGGCAAGAATGTAAAGTGGGCATTTTGGGGTTTCAGTAAAAAAGAAAAGGAAAAAAGTAACGCCAGGGACTGAAAAGTAAGTAATTCAAAAAGGAGGGATTGAAAAGTGTACTTCTTTATCAAAGGGACTGAAAAGACATAATATAAACTTTCAGGGACTATATGATAATTTTCCCTATATATTACTAATCAAGGAATGTGGTTTATCCATAGTTTCAAAAAAAAAATTTATATATTACTAAACAAAAGTGAGTCTAATTGTAATTTTTAGAAAATCAAAAAAATAAAGAAAATAAGGTTGAGATTTTGGAATTTTCTAATTATTAATTTTTTTTAATTTTTAAAAATATTTATCTATATATTTATGGGAGTCTATTGGTTATAAATAATTTTAATTTTATAAAAAATTTAAAAAAATAAATTGGGATTTTAAAATTTTATCTAAATTTTAGATTTTTTTTTTTAATTTTAAAAAGTCTATCTACATTATTAAGTGTGAGAATTTTTCATTTTAAAAAGTGTATCTACAATGCTAAGAGAGAGTATTTTAAATTTTAAAATCTATATATCTATATATATATATATATGTGTGTGTGTGTGTGTGTGTGTGTGTGTGTGTGAGGACTAATATAATGCGGCCAATTGCAGTTGCGGCTGACCTACATATCAGTCTTCTATATCAGCATATATATATAATTCTGATATAGTCAAACCGACCGCATCACTATGCAAGTAAGGTCACCTCAATTTGAGGCATTTGGAGAGTATTTTTTCAAATCCAACCGTATGGATGGAAAGAACATCGAAAAATAAGATAACATGTCGATTTTCATACAATTTGGTGAGGTGATGAATATTCATCTTAAAGGGTGAAATTTTATAGAAATCTTATCGGTTCAGAATTTCAGCCTTTAAGATTGAATGATCATCACCTCCCATAATTGTATGAATATCGACAAGTTAACTTATTTTTCGATGTTCTTTCCATCCATACGATTGGATTTGGAAAAAATACTCTCCAAATGCCTCAAAAGGAGGCGACCGTAAATGAATAGTGATAAAGCCGTCTAGACTGTATCATGACTAATATATAATTCTAATACAGTCAGGCCGCCCGCATCACTGTGCAAGTAAGGTCGCCTCATTTTGAGGCATCTGGAGCGTATATTTTTTCAAATCTAACCGTATGGTATGGGCCCATACCTATCACTCATGAGGCCCATACCATCAATATATATATATATATATATATATATATATATATATATATATATAATATATATATATATATATATATATATATATATATATATATATATATATATATATTAGGTATAATTACCCAAATGGTTCCTCTGCTTTTCTCTCTCTTCCCTTTTAGTCCATGCTTTTCATTTTGTACAATTTTAGTCTCTCTACTTTTTAGATTGGGCTATAATGTGTGTAAGGAATTAAAAATAGAGGGACTTACTTTACCCAATTTAAATAGCAGATAGATTTACTTTATCCAATTTAAACAGTAGAGCGACTAAAATGGGACAAAATGAAAAACAAGGACTAAAAGAGAAGAGAGAGAAAAGGAGAGGGACAATTTGGGTAATTAAACCATATGTATTACAAAGCAAAAGTGAGTCAGATTTTAATTTTTAGAAAATCTAAAAAAAAAGAAAAAATTAGATTGGAGTTTTGGAATTTTCTCAATATTATCAAGTTGGAGTATTTAGGGAGTATATCCGTTATTGATAATTTTAATTTATAAACATAAAAAAAATATTGGGATTTTAAAATTTTCTCAAAATTTTAGATTTTTTTAGTTTTAACAAATCTATTTATTTTACTATGTTGAAGTATTAGAGCATCATTGTGAGAGTCAACAAAGGTTTGACAGAGAGTGGTGGATTAGACACATGCCATAAGGTAGATGTAGGGTACAATCTGCGAAGGGCTTGATATGTTTGTGATCAAACATAAGTAGGTGAAACACAGGTTTTTCTTTCGTTTGTTTTATTGATTTTGAAATATAGAGTAGTTGTACAAATGACTCTCGACGGGCGATTTTTGGCGAAGGGCGGAGGACAAATTCTGGCGAACTAAAAGCGTCACTCTGGCAAGGATAACTCTCGGCAAACCCACGGCAAAGGGATTGACGAGTATTACAAGTGTATTAGGGAAATGGCGAGAGGAAAAGGGATTGAGGGAAAGCCTGGGAAGACCGTGGGCGGCACTCGCGGCGGTGGAGCCCACGATGACATTCATGGCGATGCAACTCCCCAGGGAAGGAAGATTGTGAGAATATGGAAAAGAATTCCCTCCCAACGAACGGAGAATTGCGAGACCTCCCAGGATCACGAGGAAACCAGAGCGGATGCACAAATCCCACCTCGCAGGATCTTGGTGGAGGGCCCCATGAGATCCTTCGCAGGGGTCGTCCGTGGCCAGACAAAAACGTGCCAAGAGAGGATAACCCCGGCAATTGCCACAACAACCACCACAGTAACGGAGGAGTGGACAAAAGTATGTTCCAAACGAAAGACCACAAAGAAACCCCTCCCCAACCGACCACCAAATCCAGAACGAAGACGGAGGACGCCACCGACCATCCACACCCCCTCGGGAACCCGCGGAAGTATGCGGACAGTGCCTAAGGAGCTATCAGTGGGCCTCAGACTACCGCATAACAATGACCTGCAAACGTTGCAGTGGGGTTGGCCATCGCGCCGCCGGATGCCGGAGATCACCAAAACCTCAGCAGAGAACCCGTGAGCCCATCAAATCGACTCCATCACCTCCGCAGTTGGATAAGGAAACATTCCCCCTACTCCCTTACAGAAGCCCGATACCGCAATGTCAGGACAATCAGAGCCCACTAAAGATCAGGGAAGAAGAATCCGAAGACGAAGAACACCACTATATTATTGTATCCTTGACTGAGGAGATACTTGATGCCATGGAGGAGATGAAGGCATATACAATTGTTACAATAATTAGCCTCAAATGTGGATGGTCATGAATCGCCGGCTCGCAATGGAGCTAATGGTGTTCTGCGAATCGGACGATCAATGGAGCGTGAAGGGCTTCCGGGACGGCCGATTCCTGGTAGGATGCCCCTTAGCGGAACGAGCTCGATGGCTAGAATTATTGTACACGATCGCTTTGTCGGACTTCAGTTTCCAGTGCCACCCCTGGTCATCAGATTTCTGGAACTCGAATAAGACGGTCGGTTAAGACCGCTGGCAGCCTTAGCTAGAGCCACTGTAACATTGGGGTCAAATGCGTCCTGCCTTGCCATTTCTTCCATTATCTCATATATAAGAACATGATTGGTCTTTAAAAAGAAGGAACGACCTTTTTGACAAATGGGAGTTACGATCCCGTGGCTGCCGCAATTTGGGTGGAAGTAAGACTCCATAACGAGGCTCCTAAAACCGGTTAAAGAGCTCATCTACATCGACAAGTAGGATGGTGGCGACGCTGATGATGCGTGAGCGACACTCCGTGTGCCCAATGGTCGGACTCTTCCATGCTCAGTAACCTGCAACATCACAAGTCGGAAACATACTTACCGGGTGGTGATGAAGCTTGGCCAGGAGGCCCTGCCTTGGGGACGAAGACGAAGTCCGGCAAGAGAAAGAGGGAACTGGAACCTGGTAAGGCGAAAGCCCTCACCGACAACCAACAAAGCAGGAAAACGGCACGACAAGAGGAGAAACGGAAGCGGAAAGGGAAGATGGTGATGCACTCCCCGGAGTACCTTCCAGAGAAGAAGACTGGAACCAGGCCGATCGACATCTTCATTCGAGATAGAACAGAAGAACAGAGGAAACCGACAGATAACTACACGCGACTGACAGTTCTCCACATCCTCACACTCTCAGACCGCCGTACTAAGGCGCCGAGGGAGGTACATAGAGGACAGGTACTGCTGACACAGTGAGCGACACCTGCTCCTCTGGACACTGGCACTCGCCCCGTACGAGGTAATGGTCAGTACCATGTTTTACCTCTTGATAGGCCGAGGATTAACCAGTGGCCCCACAGAGCGCTAAGTCAACGGGCCCCGAACCGTCCCAGGTAGCAGATATGATGAAGATGTACAAATCAGCAAGGGACTGCTGGCAGTGTCTGGGTGCACATAACCAGCACCCACCGGCTGACATACGCGAACTCCACCCCACTTCACCCTCTCCCAAATCAACACCTAGCAACATCAGTCCACAGAATACCCACTTCACCCTTTCCTGAAGCGACACCTGGCAATATCAGTCCACATAAAACCTTCCAAGGCCCGTCCAACCATTCCACTCAACTACTAGCCTAATCGCAAGTTGGCCCACTAATGGCTAGCCCAATAAGTATCCTTGAAGAAGTTGATCCCTTGGAGGCAAGTATGGCAAGGTAGGCCCACCTGCAATCTAGCCCGTTATGTGCTAGGCTTCCACAGGTTGAGCAAATGGCTGATAAGCCAACAATTGATAATGTCTTGGACATAGTGGCTAATGCAATCCCAACAATTAATGAATCCAATGGCCCACCAAGGCCCCTCGAGTCTTACATAACAAGAGATCAACAACAACAAAATCTAATCTCCCTAATACAAATAGGCACAGAACTTGGATTAAACATTAACAAAGTAATACTTCGACAACTAGGCACTCCAGCTCGGTGAGCTTCCTCTTAAGCTAAGCGATCTCAGCTTCATTCCACTCCAGTGTTTGGCTGCTGGGATTCACCAAAGCAGCCTTCTCTTGGAGGCGTTGGGCGACATGATCCATTAGTAAGCCGGCCTATACCAAGGGGATAATCAGTTAGTCATCATATGGGGAACCCAAAAAGGAGAAACGAGAAGAGACTGGTCAAAAGAGCACTTATAGTAATCCCGATTATGGAGAGCTGAGATGCCAGCTCATCCGTGCAAAGGCTTTGAAGCTTCGTCTGGACAGCCTCCAGAAGAATGGCGTCGAAGGCCTCGGCCGCCGCTACGGCGTTATTAAAAAGTAACTCCTCCGAAGGGCCGACTGACACCAAGGTCTGGACTTTCTGGAACTTAGAAGCCTTCTCTGGGGGAGGCACCTCGGCCTCCACCATCCCGAGAATCGGAGCTTTAGTTTCCATCATTTAAGGAGCAAGTGTCACACCCGCCTTCTAACCAAGGTAGATGTGGCACCAACCAGGGTGAGAGTGCACCTAACCCTTCAGTTGTTTAATTAAATTCTTGATAACAATGATAATAACTCAAATAAACATAATTAATTAGCAACTTTGGAATATTTAAAAATATAAAATCCAACACTCCAAAGGAGAAAACACGACATATCATATGATGACTAACAAAATGATTTATGTTTAAACACTTTAAACCTACAGACGGGTATGCCAGAGCCAACTACGAGTACTCAATCTTGCTCACATGTGCAAGTAATTCACTTGAGTGAAAACCACTAATACAAGAAGCAATATAAATAAGTGTAATGGAAAATATATGAAAGCTGAAATAATGCTAATCATGTGCATTATCTTCAAGTCTATTTTACATGCCAAGCATAATAGAAAACCCAGATAAACCCCATCACAAACAATCACAATATCATATCATGAATACAATGAATGATACTAAAAATATCCTTGGCAGACCGAATCAACACCCTAGCCTTCTACTCGAACCAACTCAACAACCGTAGGGCGAACAAATGTAGTATCATGTCATGAATATAATATAGGCCTCACATCGAGCTCACATGAACCCTTACTTTAATACTCATGAATGATCCAGATAAATATATGCTGGGCAGACTAACTCAAAGCTCGAACCCTTCGGTCGGACCAACTCAACAAACCATAGGGTCCCTACAGCCAGACCAACTCAATGAACTGTAGAACAACTATAGTATATACGATCCAAGCACCCCACGGGTATGGGAAGGGGGTTTTATTTGAAAACGGGATTTTGAAAAACATTTGTTAGTGAAAACATTGTTTAAAATTAAATCTCTTCCCTAACTTAATATCGTATACGATCCGAAAGGTACAATCTATCGATATTTCCATTTATTCTGTTGTTCTATTCCTATTCTTTTTTTCACTTTTCACATGTATAATCATACATAGTACGAGAAGCAGAACAATAAAAAGCTAGTAATATACTAAATATAAAACCAGCAACATTGCACAAACTCCGAAAGAAAAGCTCATGCAAAATCATACAAATGAAGCCGACGATAAAACCCGATCATAATAGCATCCAAGTATAGTGTAATCACTCACCTGAGGTCCTTCGATATTTAAACCTGACTGGACCCTCCTGCGTGATCCTCTACTTGTCTCCCTCATCCTATACAAGTATAAGAAATATATTTAATATACTTGTATTTATTTAGAAGTTCTTCCCTCTTCCAATTTTATTAACTAGTACTGGAAATGTAATCATCTATTAATAACGATATACCCTCAATAGGTTTTATTGCATAACTACCTGTCTTATGTTCTTATTCCCACTTAACAAAATAAGTAGGTTTAATGATTTATCAAGGGATCGATGAACCCCATCTCCCTTGATTGGGTCATACTCATTTAATACTACTTGCATTAGGTTCATAATCTAACTAAAGACTAATCTAAGCACTTAATAACCCATGTTTTATTTCAGGTTGGTTGACGCAGATATACACCTTCAACACTCTCCAGGATTGCTGGACAGAAATGCTTAACAATAGATCTTAGTATGACTATAAACCCTTAAATTTAGTTTGTATCCATAGTCCATGGAACAACCATGCATTAAAGCTCACATACTAATTAGTGCATCCATAATCAAATTTGCACAATGATACAACTGTAGAAAACTGGTTGGCAGGTCTTAAGGAAAGGAAATCAACAAACAATTTCCAGGCTTATCACTAAGAAATAAATAAACTACCCATGAATTCACAAAGTGGAGACTTAGCAATCTATCCCAGTCTTTCTTGGCCACTAATTAAAACACAAGACTAGTGGTACTAATTTGTTTCTAGGTGATATTCTGATTTTACACAAGTATTTCATGAAGCCTGGCAAACATAATCGGATGCTCAAAACATGGACAAATTACAGTAGTTGTCAATTTAATTTGACTACAATATTACATGAAGATACCATAGAAACATTGGTTATCATACATATACTACATATTCATGACTACAGAGCATCAGAAGGATGCAACTGTTAAAGCAGATAGATCAGGAGCAATAGTGACATTATGAATTAATCCCATGCCTTCTAAAACTGTATGCTTAACAGGCCTGCAGTTTCTTTAATCTTGGTATTCCATTGCAGCCACATGTTTGCAGATTTTTGACAGTGTGCACAGTCAAAGAGAACCGTTCATATCTCTCAATCCACAAAATCTTTTTTTCATAAACTTTGTAACGACATATTATACACCCCGATCAGAGGAGTATAAAGGACAAAAATGCCCCTCGAAACTAGCAGCCAGTAATACTCAATTTCAGGCATTTTTGTTTCCAATCTTAGTAAAACTGCAGCCTTAATTATGTTTTCATGTATACTTTATTCTCTCCTTACTATTTTCATTGAAATCTTTTATTTCTATTACTATTAAAGTTTATAAATGACTGTAACTACATTCTTATGCACAAATTAGGTGAGCAGTAGCTTTGGTTCCCTCACAGAGCCATTTAGATATCATCATCATCACTTAAAGCCATATGCTGGCCAAAAGTCATTGACTCTTAGAGATGGACAACACCTTAAACTAGTTTGAAGAACCATCCTTATATAAGTAAACAGATTTAACTTCAAAACCAGTCTAAGTCATCAACATCCACACTTCTATTTCTATGAAAACAGATTTTACATACATCTCACTGATCTACAGAGCAACCATTCTCTTAAATAAACTAGAAGTAATGAACCACATTAACAGAAAATAAAGTTACTAATCAACTTTAGCATTGAACTCCAACCATCCACACATTCACAGACTTGTTTTCAATTATTCTACGTCATTGAAGCATTTAATCAAGCACCTTGTGTGCATTTCCAATTACAACCGTAACCTATAACTGAACAATCATAAGATTTCTGAAAATACAACCATGCCATCCGCTTAAAACTGAATTCCATTCAATTACCCTATCTACTAATTTCCACATATGATCCTTAATACCTCTTCCCCAAAAATACAAAGTTCATAACATTCATCTACAATTAACAGAAACTCACCAAAGATCCATTTGAGCTCTGACTTTCTCTCTATATGGTCTTCACCCAAGCTCAGCAACTCCTCTGGTCTCACTCTTAATCTCACTGCTCTCAGTCTCTGAGCTCCTCATGGTTGAATTCCTCACTGCTATAATCCCTAATTCCTAGCTGGAGATGTTTCAAATTAATCCCGGCTGGTTCCTCCCAGAAAGAAGCTGGCTTTAAGGCCAATGGAGAGGAGGATGCCACCAAGCTGATGATCTGCAACTCAGTCATAAGATGGCGGAGCCCGTGATCCTTCTTCAAGCCAGGCCCCTCTTTTCCTCCTCGTCACGGCTGCTGTCCTCTCTTCTCCATCCCAAAAATGGTGGAAAGTTAGGTTTTCATCACCTTTCTCTCCCTTTGAGGAGCTCCACTGTGTGGAGGTCTAAGGATACAGAAGTCCTGTTCAAAAGCCACCATAATCCTCATTTTGTTTTTAAGTTAGTTAAGTTCCTAACTAACCCCATCAGCCACCATAATTGTCACACTTTGTTTATTATTCACCAAGCTTCTTCAATCATTGTTCAATTAATCATCACACCATGTTTTAATTTGATCTCTCTATTATTTGTCACATGGGATCAAATCACTGTTTGTATGCTGATGACTTATTAATTTCTTGTAGAGCTACCAGACAAAATGCCAGGACTATCATGCTGTGCATGAACATATATTCTGAGCTCACAGGACAAAGACCTAATCTAAGGAAATCTGAATGCATCTTTCCCTCATGGATGAATACTAGGGTGAAGAAGGCTATACTTACAATATTAAGAATACAACAGGGAACCTTCCCCTTTAAATATTTGGGATGTTGGGTAGCCCCTAATAGAATACCTGTCAGCTACTTTAAGCCTATGATTGACAAGGCAAAGAGTAAATTGGCTCACTGGAAGTCTCAAAGCCTTTCTATGGCAGGAAGGATCACTTTGGCCAAATCTACTCTTATGGCCTTACCAATCTATGGGCTAAACACCTATGCAATCCCTGACTCAGTATTGGATACACTAACTAAGCTCATTAGGGGATTCATATGGCAAAGCACTGATAAACATCGAGGCCTACACCTAATTAATTGGTATACCATATCCAATGACAAATCTGAGGGTGGTCTAGGGTTTAAAGATCTCAAAATGATGAAAAAAATCATTATTATCAAAGCATGTGTTAGACTTACTTAACTACAATGATAAGCCATGGGCACAATTTATGAATTTTAAGTATGGCAAATTAAACTTATGGAACCATGAGAGGAAAAAAAAGGCATCAAACATTTATAACTCTATTGTTCAAGCTGCATCTTACATCAAAGATAGATTTGTGATTGATGATATCTCAATTAATGCTGAAATACATAAAGAACCTTGGATACATGATGTACCTATCATGTGTAAGCCTACATTCATTAATATGAATTTTGAAATAGCTGATCTGAAAATCAGTAATCTCATTGATGAGAATCAATGGGATACTGAACTTGTGGTGGAAATGTTTGGGGAAATCACAGCAGACCAAATCCTTGGATCAAAGCTAAACAATATTGTGGAAGTGAGCTCATGGAAATGGCTTCCTGGAACCAATGGTAAAACATTAACCAACGCAATCTACAAGGAATTCAAAAAGCCTGGGGAATTACAATCATGGAAGGGGTGGAAACACCTATGGAAAATGAAGGTAGCCCCAAAAATTAAATGCTTCTTGTGGAAGATGTTTCATGGTAAGTTACCAACTAAAGAACTGTTATATCAAAGAGGAATTGGACCACAGGACACATGCCCAAGATGTGGGCTTCAGGAGGAAACAATGATACATCTTTTCTGCAATTGTAGATGGTCACAGGAGATCTGGCAAAACAGTAAAGTACAACACCTCTCCAAAAAATATGAACTGGGAAAGATAGTTCTAACTGGGAATTGGGTGACAGGGCAACATACAGGTAAAAGTGATTGTGCAGAAGAGGACAAAAGCAAGATTGCATATATCCTATGGCACATCTGGAAATCAAGATGCAACATCATATTCAAAGGCCAAAGGATGGAGACAGATAGAACCATAGAAAGAAGCTTCAATGCAGCCAATGAGTATCTTAAAAGAGTTCCACCGATTGATGTAGCTGTGGAGCAGACATGGGACAGATGGAAGAAGAACAACTACAAATGCACAATGTGGATAGATGCAGCCTGGAATGAAGAAGGTAAGGTGGATGGAATTGCCTATATTATCCTTACTAATGAAGGATTTCTGTGTATTGCAGGGGCAAAGCAGGTGGCAGCTGGATCAGTTTTTGAGGGCGAAATGAAAGCAATACTACAAGGTTTAGAGGAGCTGGTTAATTATGGAGCAAGGGAGGTTCAGATCCTTACAGATATATAAGTGCAGCTAGACTTCTGAGTGGAACAGAAGAAGATCATGATTGGAGAACCTCAGACATCACAAGAAGAGTCAAAGCCATGACTTCACTGCTGGATAATTGGGAAGTTAAACACATCTCAATGACAATGGATAGGTTGACTGATACAATGGCAAAGAGGGCCAAGAATACTGGAGAAGAAGAAAAGTTTACAAATGTAACTGAAATGCCTGAGCACTTGCAAGTGCTATTATTAGAATGTAACTTTAAGTTTTGTTAAACAGTTAGTCTGAATAGACTTTTAATACCAAAAAATATATATATATATATCATAGGGGTGTTAATGTGGCCCGGCCCATCTCCTTCCTCATCCGACCCAATTCTGATGAATGTAAAGTCTTGTATAAATGCCCTTTTTCCGATATAGCCCATGTTACTTTTAAGTTTGGGTACGCCCCAAGATCCATTTAATACTTGTGATAATAGGGTTCTCTTTAGTTATTTAAAATATTTATTAATTTGTTGATAATCTTGATTTATTATTTGGAATTTAAATGGTAATTTACAAGTGAAAATCGGGGCGTTACAGCAAGGGCCTCAGACTGCTCCATTCTGAGGTATGAGTCCTCATCCCGCGCCATTGCACATCTATCAAGAGCCAAAGAGCTCACCCACGTTCAAGTCTCTCAATATACGGAGGGAAATCGTTTGGCCTGATATGGTTGTAGGCATACGATAGGTGGATCTAACACTTGTTCCATAGTAATCAAGAAATCGACACAGGCTTTGTCTTACCAATGGTCCAATATCATGAGGGTGGGGCGACCTCAACTTGGTTCACCTTCGAGGCCCGAGATGTCTAGAATAGGCACTTCAGGGGATGATGATGATGTCATGGTCAAGGCCCTCGGCTTCTCGTTTGGACTCGAAAGAGTAGACTGGGGTTGTCGGGGCCTTTAGAGGATTTCCATGATAAGAATAGCCTGCTCCACTAATGGTGAGTGATCGTGAGGAGGAACTAGGGAAGACTCCCGAGCCCTCTTTCTCGATCAGCTTGACTCTCCAATCGAGCGCGTACCTTTCTTTGATGACTCCCTCGTCGATCACTTGCCTTTATTTGAGGAGCTAGAGGGAGCGGTCGTGGACTCTTTCAAGAGGGAGTTGATCAAGCTTTGTCAATCCATCCCGTGGCCTGCAAACACATAACAAACAAGTTAGTACACGACCTAACTCCCCTTAGAGAACCGAATATATAAAGACACCCTACCCATGTCTAAGAAAAGGCCGTGTTTCCTGAGGTTTTCCGCCGTTATAAGTTTAGTTAGCGAGATAGAGAAAAAGCCTCGACGAACTTGCAACTGCGTTACCTTGGCAGTTGTCGACTCAAATCCATACAAAGTGTCTAATCTCAGGTTTTCCCATAAGGCCGGGACGTTCCAAGAGGGATCACAGGACACAAAGAAATCTTTTTTTTTCCACTCGTGAATAGAGGTCGGAGACTTACCTAAGAACAACCTATAAGCCCGAGCCTTTTAGTAGTACCAGTTTGGCCCGGGATGAGATCTTAGGGCAAACAAGAGGTGAAACAAACAGAGTTTAGGCTCAAAACTAAAATGGTTAAAGATCATAACAAACCCGCAAAGAATCCTCCATGAGTTAGGGGTCAACTGAGAAGGACAAATCTTATGAAAATCTAGGATCTCTTGGAACAGGGGAGGGAAAGGAAATCTGAGTTCAGCGTGCGGAGAATCCAAATAAAAAAGCAATCTCCTCATTTTGGGGGGAGTTTGCTTGCTATTTTGGTTCAGGAATCCTACATATGAAGGGGGGAGACAAAATGGCAAAATGGTTGACTACCTGTTGGAGTTTAGTGGAATCTAGAATGCTACTAAGAGACATCACCCTGGTTTCCCCATGACTAGAAGATAAAGGTATGACTTCGATTACTTGAGAAAAGAAAAGAACAGGAGAATCGCAAGGAAGCGAAGGACAGAGGCGAGGGATCCAACAGAACGACACACGGAAAGCAAATAAGCTGAAATAGAAAAGAAGACCCCCAACCTGTTCCTTTATCCTTTTTGAATTTTTGAAAATCGTCCACCAGACGCCTGAATCACCTTTGACACACTAGATTGCCTCACGAAGCGACGCCAAAGCGGATACATGACACGTGGACCACTATGACGGTGACCATCATTACTCCAACAAACTCACGCACCACCTTTTCGGACATAACACTTCGAAAAGTCAGACAGCGTTTCTACTAAGACGAACGACCCAACGCTCGATCCGCACTGCCTCAATTCTCACCCCTCGATTCAGTAGCCTCGGTCTCATTATCCCGTCCAACGTCACGAGCTCTCATCATGAGCTCTACTCCTCGGCCTCGATGCCTCGGAACGTCTTCGACGTCAGGAGCTCTCATTATGAGCTCTATTCCTCAGCTCCGATACCTCGAAACATCTTCTGCGTCATCATGAGCTCTCTTCATGAACTTTACTCCTCGGCCCTGATGCCTTAGAATGGTTCCATTGCCACGGATCCCGTTCCTCGTCCCATGCACTTCGACCACGGGGATACGAGTAAATCTAGGCAGACACTTGTCCTCACCCCAGTGTATCGTGAAAAGCAACCCAAATCCCTAAGGCCGCTATCTTGCCACTCCACCATGGCTTGACCGTCACGACTTTGGTCAGAAAGAAGTATGGCAGCACGACAAGGGGTAATGATGACTAGGGGATGATGTGACCGGGACCAAGGCTCGAGGTGATCGGGTCAGGACGCCGGAGACAAAAAGAAGAGACCTCAACAGAAGAAAGGTGAGCAATCATCTACTCCGGACTTCAGCTCCCTGTCTTCTTCTTAGGCGATCCCCTTACTAACTTGGGCGTCGGAGCTACACTGGGACACAAGGCCCAGCCTCTTTTCTTTCTGTATGTTATATCCATCCTTTCAGGTGGTGGCCGCTTCGAGGAGCCTCCTGTTTTCCAACTAAATCTCTCAACCGGCAACGTATTGGCGGTGTTTTCTTGTTCAACCACCAAGCTCGAGGAGATCTGCATTATCGGTTGATATGCCCGGTGTTGATTCCTAGGGGAGACCTGTTATTGCATCAACATAAACTATAAAACAAAATATTTTTGGTTTTCTAAAAGTAAATAGAACTACTAATTTTTTAGACTTATTTTAATACTGCGTACAACCATGTCAAACTATTGATTAAATTGAAGATTCATCAGTAGATCGCGGATTCTTATCCAGTTATCCCATGGTCAGTGTTTTGACCAAGCCCAAGTCATATTCGTACCCAGCTGACTTTTATATTTTTTGTGACTAATCCCGATTATGTGCACATTGTTTAAGTACAAGTTGCTTTATTATGTATAGCCATAGGTTGCCTTTATTTACACAGTCAACAAGCCTCAATTTTATCTTAATCAAACGCATAATCAGTAGTCAAACAATGCGTACTATATACGGAAGTATGATTAATTAAGAAGAAAAGTTTGTGAACTTGTTTAAGTCTAATTGGAAATCCAAAAAGGAAGAATTAATGGTAACTAACATGTTATATTTATATCAAGGAATGTGTTTGAGATGACTAGCACATGGCGGAGAGAGACCGTTAGCTATTTATCATAACATCCAATTGGAGCAAACTAATATAACCCAGTGTCATTATCACTGGTCTTCCGAGTCATCCGGAACTTCCCGTTTAACTAATTTTGAGGCCAAAAATGAGACCTGGTCACTATGATGGAGATGCTTGCTTACTGCTATACTCTAGCTGAATGTCACAGCAAATGAAATCGGATTGGAATAGACAAGCTAGCAACCCTGTACTGCTACTTGTATATATACAGATATGGAGGAGACCATCAGTCTGTAAGTCATTCTGCATATCTGGCTTGAGATGGGAAATCAGGTTCGGGATGCTGAACAAACAAAGGATGACAATGTTACAGCCCCTGATGCAGCGAGCTCTCTGGAGATGGAACACAAGAGGATGGATGCTGGAGCCCGCTTTGTTCTCAAGTCCAAAGGTATATAGCTAGCTTCTACTGGTTCAACTGCTGCAACTGCTGCAACTGCTGCATGTGCATGTTAATGATATTGATATTAATGGGTGTGGATGGACAGGTACATGGTTGCACTGTGGGTACCATCTGACCACCTCCATCGTAGCACCAAGCATCCTCAGTCTGCCCTACGCCTTTGTGAGACTGGGTTGGGCTGCCTCAGTGATTAGCCTCTTCCTCGCGGCCGTCGTCACCTTCTACAACTACAACCTCATCTGCCTTGTCTTGGAGCACCACGCGAAGCAGGGCAATCGACTACTTCGTTTCCGGGAGATGGGCACTGTTATTCTAGGTAATTAATTAATGATAAGAATATTAATCATTCAATTAGCATGTGTGCATGTTTTGATGTTTAGCTGTATACTCAATTTAATTAATCTGTGGATGCGTGTAGGACCTTCATGGGGCCGCTATTATGTCGGTCCGATTCAGGTCATAGTCTGTTTAGCAGCAGTGATCGGTACAATCCTGCTGGGAGGAATAAGCTTGAAGGTTATTCATGATTTGATTATATTGTGTGTGTATTAATTATATATTACTTGGTTCGTCAATCATCATTACAAAATCATTAATTACCTGCTTAATTTGTTTGCACAGGCCATATATGTGGTTTCAAAACCTGAAGGGACGATGAAGCTGTACCAATTTGTGATCATCTTCGGTTGCGTAGTGTTACTGCTCGCTCAGATACCATCCTTCCATTCATTGCGCCACATCACCCTATTCTCCCTCGTTCTTTGCTTCGCCTACAGCGCCTGCTCCACTGGTGGCTCCATCCACGCAGGTTGTGCTAGCTCTAATTAATTAGTTAAATTATATATCCTGCATTAATAAACTTATAACTTTAAAAAAAACTAAGTTAAATGATCGATTTTTTTTGCAGGGAACTCGTCTCTTGCACCTCCGAAAGATTATTCAATACCCGGTGATACCAAAAATCGAATATTTGGAGTGTTTCATGCAGTCGCCATCATTGCCTCAACTTACGGGAATGGTATCATTCCTGAGATTCAAGTAGGTCATTAATTATTATTTTCATATATGATTATCAATGAAGTAGCAACTTAAGCAGTAGGCAAGTAATTAAGATTGCTGCTGAAATATATATATATATTTTTTATACTTTGACTTGGTGCAGGCCACACTCGCTCCTCCGGTGACCGGGAAGATGTTCAAGGGCTTGTGCATCTGCTATACAGTCATCATAGTCACCTTCTTTAGTGTGGCCATATCGGGATACTGGGCATTCGGCAACCAATCTCAGCAAATCATCTTCGGCAACTTCATCAGTGAGCTCGGTCAGTTTCTGGTCCCCAGATGGTTCATCCGCATGACCAACATCTTCACTCTCCTCCAACTTATAGCCGTTGGAGCGGTAAACTTATATATTTATATTTAATTAATATTGTACAAGTTCAATTTATCTATGATATACTTTTAACTGATTTGATGCATGAATGTGTGTGTGCAGGTCTACATGCAACCTTCAAACGAGATACTGGAAACATATTTGTGTGACCCAAACAAGGGTGAATATTCTCTAAGGAACGTCATACCGAGGTTGGTGTCCCGTTCTCTGGTGGTCGTTGCCGCAACCACCTTAGCTGGCATGCTTCCCTTTTTTGGAGACCTTAGTGCAGTGATTGGGGCTATTGGATTCATGCCCTTGGACTTTGTCATCCCTGTTATTTTCTACAATATCACATTCAAGCCATCCAAAAAGTCTTTCATATTCTGGCTCAACATTGTGATCGCCCTTGTCTTCTCAGTCTTCTCCCTCGTTGGCACCGTAGCAGCAATCAGACAGGTTGTTCTTGATGCCAAGAACTACAAGTTGTTCGCTGATATATGAAGCCAAATCTTCAAGTGATGGATATTTCAAATGTAGGTTGCTTAATTTGTACGTTCTTGTTGTGAAGACTAAATTAAATCATGAAGGAGTAATGTATTTTCATTCTATATATAGACTCTCAAGTACCACATAATGTTTTGTTTGATATTCAAATGTTTGTGAAGTAATCTCTGCAAGTTAGTGTCTCCCTGCTGTAGGAATTAGTTAACAAATGCGGGCTAAAAACATATATCATATGTTTGATATTCCAATTGACAGTGTGAATTGCATGGACTTAGAGTAACAGTCCTTTCATATATAAAGTGTGAAGATGAGTTGAAGCATTTAACATCTACAAGTTATGTTTACAATGATCTTAATCCTCCTATAAGTCCAAGTTGTCATTTTGCCAATTTAATGTTTAATATTTCAATCTTTTTATTTTGTTTTATCGACAATATTATATAAACCTTTTATGCAAACCCTACCAGGATCATATTCCTCACTCTTTTTTGAGATATATAGTTGTTTGAGTTCCACCCGGGCCTATTTGGTAGCACCAAGATTCCATAGAAATTTCCAAATTCCTATGGAATTTAACATTCTGTAAAAGAGAAATTTATAATCTCTATTTGGTTTACCGTGAAAATTTCCTAGACTTATTGGAATATTCCATAGGAAAATACTAAAGAGGTCAACACCTCTTTATCGTTTTTTCTTTTCTTTAAAATTTATAAGTTTGTAGATCATTTACAAAGAAAGTTGGTTAGCCCGGCCGTATCCAATTTCACAAGAAGTTGAGGGTTCAAATCGCGCTTGTATCTCACCTCTTTTTTTCTCTAATCCATATTATTATTATTATTATTATTATAAAACAATTTACATGTATACCTTAACTAATGTTCATAATCGCATATATACACTTCTAAGGTCACAAAATATAGTTAAAATGACCATTGTACCCATCATAAAACCAAATAAGTTCATCAAGTTCCTATAACCATATTTAAATGAATAAAGAAGAGTAGGGTAAAATGTTCATGTTAAAAAATTTTGTTTGACAATTATCCATAGGAGTATACATGTAAATATTGGTATTTTGTATGAGTACATATGTAAATATATTTTTATGGTGTATATAGAAATTCATGGACTTTGGTAAGACATATATACAAATTTTCCTAATGATAACTAAATTTCTTTGGGGGAAATTACAAAAAAGTACCCTGTGGTTTGTGACTTTTTCAATTCGGTCCTTATGGTTTAAAATTTAACAAAAACGTACCATGTGGTTTTCCAGTTTATCACTTTAGTACCCTGTAATATTGTGCATTCAAGGTCGTGTCTCCGTTTGGCCCCCTAGAGCCTGTTTGAAGGATTTCCAACCTTATGGATGGGAAGATCATCGAAAAATAAGCTGGCTTGCCAATTTTCATACAATTTGGGAACTTGTAGGATCTTCATCTTAACGGTTCTTATTTTATAGGAATCTAAACAGTCCAGAATTTCAACCGTTAAGTGGGAAGACCAAACGGTTACCTAATTGTATAAAAATTGATGACTAAATTTTATTTTTCGATGATCTTCCCATCCATACGATTGGAAATCCAAACGGAGACACGACCTTGAATGCACAATATTACAGGGTACTAAAGTGATAAACTGGCAAACCACAGGGTATGTTTTTGTTAAATTTTAAACCACAAGGATCGAATTGAAAAGGTCGCAAATCACAGGGTACTTTTTTTGTAATTTCCCTAATTTCTTTTATTGTGATCATCCAAACGCTATTTCCATAATTACTACTACTACTACTAATAATAATAATTATTATTATTATTTTACTTTTTATGAAAAAATTTTCTATGTAATATATTATTTTGCATCCAAACAAGTTATAACTTTGTCATGTTTGGTGACACCGAAATTCCATTGGATCATATTCCTATGGAATTGTTAGATTCTTTTAGGAAGACGTGTCCATCTATTTAAGTTTATTTTTTCTTATGAAATCTACAAGTATGTTCCTCACCCCTCTTTCTCTCTCTAATCCCTCCTCGTATTATTATTATTATTATTATTATTATTATTACAGTAAATTTACATAAATACTCCATATGTCGATAATTGCATTGCATATATACCCAACAAATTTTAGTGAAATTGACTATTATACCCCCACAAAATAACAATATTTCCATAATGTTTATTTTTATTTTAATTTCTTACTCTACAAGTATGTTCCTCACCCCTCTTTCTCTCTGTCTCATCCCTCCTCCTTCTCATTATTATTATTATTATTATTATTATTATTATTATTATTATTATTATTATTATTATTATTATTATTAAAGTAAATTTGCATTAATACCCCATATAAGTCGATAATTGCATTGCATATATACCCAACAAAGTTTAGTGAAAATGACTATTATACCCCCACAAAACAACAATATTTCCATCCACAAACTATATATAAAAAATTAGGAAATATGAGAGTAAAATAGTCATTTAAATAAAAAATTGTTGAAAGTTAATTATAAGGGTATATATGTAAATATTGTTTTTTGGTAGTGGTATAGACCTAATAAGATTTTTATGGTGCGTATATTATTTTTATGGAGTATATATATATATATATATATATATATATATATATATATATCTCCGTAATAATAATTATAGAAAATTTTTACTATGATTATCCAAACATTTTCATGGTAAAAAAAAAGAGCAATGCTACTCATGCGAACAAGTTACACGAAAATCCGACACGAATCCATTGATTCGTCCTTGGGATCATCAACATGCCAATCCCGAGGACAAATCAACGGATTCGTGTCCTATTTTTGTGAAACTTGGTCGACACATTTAGCTTTTCTAAAAAAAAAATGATTAAAGTCATTTTTGGTCCCTATACTTAAACCCAATGTTCATTTTCGTCCTTGTATATTAAAAATCTTTGATATGGTCCATGTACTATGGGGTTTTTGTTCAAATACGTCTTTGGTGCTGACGTGGCAGCACAGGTGACATACGAACTGAATACGGTTAATTTTTTTTTATTCCATGTGGCATGTCAAGTCAGCATGCCACATCATCATTTAAAAAAAAGTTTATCCAAAATTCATTTTGTCAAGCCATGTCAGCATGCCACGTCATCATAACTTTGCCACGTAAGCCGCTATGTCAGAAATACTAGCCACATGTCAGCACTAGAGATAGAGATATATTCGAACAAAAACTCCAAAGTACAAGGACCGTATTGAAGATTTTTAAAGTATAGGGACGGAAATGAACATTGGGTCAAAGTACAGGGACCAAAACTAGGGTTTATCCCAAAAAAAAAAAGCATATGATATGGGTAAATCTGGATAACCATGTAGCCTACGCGTGGCTTGATCCCATACACCCATCCGACTATTCGAATCTCCTGCAGGGGCATCCCCTTTTGGGTAACACGGCTGGTGGCATGAATACATGGAAATCAAGGCCGGGGATTTGAGGGTATAATGATAGGCACCAATAACAAGATATGTGGTACGTGGGAGACATGCACTACTTCATCGGACAATTATAAGAAGAGGAAGAGGAAAGGAAAGAGGGTAAGCAATCTCTCATCCAAGAACTCCCTCTCCATTCTCAAATCATCCCTCTCTCACTGACTTGAGCGTCGGATCTACCCCCGGGTGTACACTTGCCCGCGCTCACTTTTCTTTTTGCAGGCCTTCCAATAAGCAAGAAGGAGCAAGCCACTACCTCTTTTGGAGACCGTGACAGACAAATCTCAACCGTTGGTCATCAGGCTCGATCACAAGGAGAAATTGAATTTTGCACTGCCAGTTTGGCGTCGTCCGTGGGAGTTTGAACAAGAAGCCATGTCGCCATGAGAAGATGTCCAAGCACAGCTAGGGGCAAAGAGACAAGAATGAAGAATCAATCAGAAGCCAAAGAACTGCGGATACTAAACCTCACCGACCCCAGAATGAAGGGGTAAGGCGAGCACTTCCAGGCCCTCCAACTATAGATTGAGGTGTTCACTTGAGCCCTCCGCGCGATAGAGAGCTAGATTACATAGGTTCCTCTTCTGAGTGTTCCCTTGGCCAACACACTCAGATAGCAGGGGAAGGTCAGATACCCGCACGACAGGGCACCGAGAAAGATCCCGGGAAAGGAAGAGAGCCACGACCACCTCGCCGAACCTCTCAGAACCGCCTCGAGCATGACTAAGGCCCGAGACCTCGTCAAAGACCCAGCACCACACCTCCTCTAGTGAATGGAAAGAGCTCATGAGACATGTCCCTCATATAATCTCCCGATTTACCCGGGAAATCTTGGAAGAGCAATTCCCGGATAATTTCTAGACACCCCATATGCCCGCCTACAATGGCACTTCGGATCTGACCAACCACTTGGGGATGTTCCGCACCATGATGCTGATTGATGGGACAACCGATACCAGCATATGCCGAGTCTTCCCAACAACGCTGCGTGGGACAGTCCAAACCTGGTTTAACAGTCTCCACTCTAGGACTGTTCCCTCATTCAAGCTAGGAGCTAACGAATCTCTTTATTAAGCACTTCGTCAGCGGCAAGAGAAAGAAAAAGAGTGTCGTTGTCCTGATGAGGTACAAATAGCATGAAGGGGAAAGTCTCTGGGCATACCTCGACCGCTTCAACATAGAAACATTGGAAGTCACTGACTTTACCTAGATATTAGTTGTCACTGCCCTGATGGAAGGGTTCCATGACTGTCCTTTCACTTTTCCCTCACAAAGAAGCAACCAAGACACCTGAGTGACCTCCTCACTTGACTAGATAAGTATATCAACTCCGAGGAGATCCATGTAGGCTGGCGAGAAAAGTCATGGCTGAAAGAGAAGTTCGGAGAACCTCGGCATGAGCCCTCAAAAGAAACCCGAGAGGAATAACCCAGGTGTGAAAGATCCCAAAGGGAAGAAGACTCAGGCCGAGAGCCTTCACCCCGACCTAAGTAACAGAGACTTCAACCTTAAGGTGCTCAGGGGGCAGAAAGAAAGGCGAGGTACAATCACTACACCGCTCTCAATTCATCTTGGGAACATATCTTGATGCAGGTCTAAGAGCAAAAGCTGTTGACATTGCCATAACTTATGAAGACTTTGGCGCCTCGGCAGAACAACAAAAAGCACTATAATTACCACCAAGGCCAAGGCCACGACACTGAGGATAACATTGCCCACACCGATTCTAAATTGGTCGTTGGCCATAGAACTGAAGAATTTGAAGCTAGGGAAGATAAACATGATCAAGTATAAGGCCGTTGTGAGGAAGACCATCCCCAGCTTCGCACAATTCCAGATTATCAGGGTCCCCCTGACTTAGAATCAAGAAGCAGACTTCCTGTCAAGGCTCGCCTCAGCAACATATATTGTCTTAAATCAACCTTTGAATCTGCAATACTTGGCCGTCAAGACTATCAAATATGGCCTAGAAGAGAAAGTGCAATAGATCTTGGAAGAGCCATGCTGTATTGACCCCATCCTAAGCTATCTCCAAGTGGGATCCCTTCCTTCCAATTCCAAAGAAGCTCAATGGATCAAAACCAGGTCAGCTAGTTATAGCATTCTCAATAACTATTGGTACAAGAGGTCATACACTCTTTTGTTCCTACGCTGCCTGCTCCCCTCAGAGGCGAACAATGTCCTTTGGGAGATACATGAGGGTATCGAGGGAGACATCTTGGATGCAAAGCCTTGAGTCAAAAAGTTCTATGACAAGGGTACTACTGGCCCACTTTGGCAAAGGACGCCATGAAGATCATCAAGGAATGCGACGCATGCCAATGGCACTCGAAGATTCAACCGCAGCCGGCTGCATAGCTTACTTCAATCGTGAGCCCGGGGCATTTTGCGATATGGGGGGTTGACATTCTCGGGCTATCTCGGTGGGAATTCGGTAGCTAAAGTTCCTAATCATGCCCATCGATTGCTTCATTAAATGGGTAGAAGCAAAACTTTGGTGACAATAACTGAAAAAGCATGCCAAGGCTTCTTGTAGAGATCAATTATATGCCATTTCGGGATTCCTGTGGCCTTCATCACTAACAACGGACACCAATTCGACAATCCCATCTTCAAGAACTTTTGCTTGGAGTTGGAAATTGGAGCAAGACTCACTTGTGTCACTTATCCTCAAGCCAACGACCAAGTTGAGGTAACCAACAGAATCTTGCTCCAAAGTCTGAAAACCCGGGTCCTGTGGGACGGATCTAGTTGGGTAGAAGAAATCCCCAGTGTATTATAGGCATACCGAACAACTAGTCGAATACCTACTGACGAGACTCCCTTTGCTCTCACGTTTGGCGTTAAAGCTATGATCTCGACTAAGATTGGGATGCCAACTCTTAGGACTCAAACATTCTTATAGGAAGACAATAATGAACGACTCCGAGCCAAGCTACACCTTCTTCAAGAAAAGGGAGATGCAACCGATATCTGAGCTGCGGCCTACCACTAAAATGTTAGGAGATTCTACAATTCTAGGGTGAAGGTGGTTCAATTCTAGCTTGGAGACTTGGTCCTATGGGAAAATATCTTTCAAGCAACAAGAGTCGTACAGGGAAGTTGACTCCCAACTGGGAGGGTCCTTATTTTGTGAAGAAAGTCATCAGGCTAGGGACCTAGTGGCTTGTAGACATGAACAGAAGAAAACTCAAGCGTCCGCATCATGCCGAGCACTTGCGCCGCTACTATTAGTAGAGTTATGGAGATTTTCACTTTGTAGAAAAAAATTCCAACTTATTATCAATAAAGTTGAAAAATTCCTACCCTATGATGGTAGCTTCAACTCCAATCTTCTCTCCATTCCTCTCGTCAAAGTCTCTCTAAGGGCCGAGCCATTACGCTCGTCAAGGTTCCTCTAAGGGGCGAGTCATTTCGCTCTTCGAAATCCTTCTGAGGACCGAATTTAGACTCTCTTAGGAGAACACCTATAGGCACAACCCAGGGACCTTTCCAAGGGCTTGGCCTCTCACCTACAGGAACAACGAGGGACCCTTCCGAGGGCTCAACCTCTTGGTATAGACGAGGGACCTTTCCGAGGGCTCGGCCTCTCGCCTATAGGCAAAGCCGAGAAACCCTTATGAGGGCTTAACTACTCCGATCGGCAGCTTAAGCTCTTTTGGAAGAGCAAGGGACCCATCTGAGGGCTCGACCTCATCGATTAGCTGTTTCAAACTCCTTAAAGGGATAAGCAAAAAATGTTCCTAAAGATTCAGAGGTAACATTACCCTATTCCGTTTGATTGAATTCGGTTAGAAACAAAAGTAATAGATAGTAAAACAAGATACACATTGAAAAAACATTCTTTGGCCATTAGAATACCATCTCCTGAGTCAGAAGAAGTACTGAATATGCTGAAGTAGAAAGAGAAGGATCCTCACCTCCAACATCAACTCCAGCAGCTCCATTGCTTCCAGGTCCAAGAAGAGGTTTAGAGAATTCTCATAATTGATATGGGTGAGACCCAGGTTGGGATCATGCTGGGTGAGTAACTAGAAGATCCTAAATCCCTCGCAGGCTATGTCTCGAAAGCATCGGTTGGACTCCCCCAATTTGCTCTCGAGCGCCTCCATATGCTCTTCCAGGCAATTTACCTACTCCTAGGATGACACTAGGGAGACCCTACAGAAGGCCAATTCCTTCAAGGCTTTCTTTGCCTCCCTTTTGGCTTCCCCCTCATTCTTCCGAGTGCACTTGAGGAGAACTTCTTTCACTTTGGCTTCGGATTTCTCCTTCTCGAGCACCCGATTCATCCTGAAAAGACTGGTAACTTTGTCCTCCACGTCGTCTTTGTTCTTCTAAAGCTATTAACACTTCTCTATGACAACATATAATACTTTCTTCTGCTTATAAAAATGACCTCGGAAGAGGCCCCTATCCTTCTTTATTGCCCTTATTTCTCCCTTCAACCGAGCAATCTTTGCTTCGTATTGATCAAGGAGTTCAATACAGGGGTTTGCTAATGCCAAATCCTTGCGAAACAGGCGTGCAACATGATCCATCCAGAAGCCGACCTACATAGAAGTAATTGTCAGTAGTGAATCGACAAAATGAAAACTCAAAGGGACCTGACAAGAAGAGACTTACCAAGAGTCACATGAGGTTGAGGTGAGCTGCTACCTCCTCCTTTCCAAATCTATGGAGTGTTGATTAAACTGCCTCTGATTGAATGATGTTGAAGAACTCGGCAGCCGCAACTACATCATCATAGAGGATCTCATCCGAAGGATAGATTGGTGGTGGGTCTTGCCCTTTCTAAACCATCTGAACTTGGCCGGCCTTCGCCAAGAAAGGAGACTCAGACTCTATTCTCATCAGGACCTTGGTACTGGCCTAACTTGATGGGAAGGAAACTGAATTCAGCTTCACAAGAATGTTTGTATGGGCCCGCTCTACGTCAGAAGGGAGAGCCCCATCAAAATCCTCAGGTTGGTTCTGAGCTCCAACCCAGTCATCTGTCCTTTCCCCAACTGCGACATAGCCTCGGATAATCGCTCTCCCTGGGGACTCACGTCCTCACCCCTTGTCATCCCCTTTACCTGAGCAACGGTCGAACATGGATCCGAAAATAGAACGCTGGTTTGGACCAGCTTTGGTTGGGGCGAGGGAGGGATCGCAACAACCGGCACAACAGGTGATTAAGAAACAAGCTGCTCCGCACCGCACACCGACAGTCGAATTCGCTTGATCAAAGGAACATCATCTTCCCCTAATGACGAGCCCCATGCTGGAACTGGCGTCCCTTCCGAAGGTGGGACAGCCTCCTAAACAGAAGGAGCCTTCTTAACTACCTTGGAGGAGTGGCTCGGCTCGTCCGCCGAAGGCTTCTTCCTTCCTGATGACTCCTCGGCAAAACTTCTCCTCCCCTTCCTTGAAGACTCCTCCACTTTCTTCGATAACCCTTAGACCTCTGCTTCCCTTTCCCCAAAGAACCTTGGGGAGTGGACTTCAAATTCGCCAACATGGAGTGAGCGAGATCTCCGAGCTTCATTGGCGCACATATTGAGCTAAAGGACAAAGAACAAGGTTAAAGATAAGGTCAATGTCGACAGATGGGATAGAATGAAACGGGTCCTACCTACGGCTAAGTATAGACCACACTTCTGAAGATTCTTTGGTATCAGATATGCATCAATCGGAACCTTGGAAAAGCCTTGGAGAACTTTGAATCGGTTCTCCTCTTCAGCAATCTTCCTTCCTCACAAGACATGTTAACTTGAGGGAAATCTATCAGTTCGGACATATATCCTAGCCGATTTCACAGAAAACGAAGAAGAATTTGCTTTTTCACTTCTTAATAGAAGAAGGGACTGGACTGAGGAAATGTTTCCTTGAGAAGGCCGAGAAAAAAATACCAATCGGTTCCCGAGTCTTGACTCAGGCCGAAGAGAAGACAAAACCGACAAAGAGTTGGTTTAATATTGAAATGACTAAGTACTATCAAGAACCCGCAGAGCGACCTCCATGAGTTCGGGGACAACTGGGAAGGACATAGGTGATGGTGATGCAAAATCTCTTGCATGATCTCAGGGAAGGGAAACCTAAGACCATGTAGCTATAGCATCTTGGTAAATGACAATCTCTCCCTTATTGGAAGGTGAACTAAATCATTTCGAGGGAGCCGGAACCCTATATGTGAATGGAGGAGAAGAAATATTATAGAGGTCAATGGTGGCTTGAACCTCTTCTACGGAAAGGACACTAGGAAAAGCCAAGAGGAAAGGACCCTAAGAACTGGAGATGAAGAGGGAGGCAGAGAAGAAACCCTAGAGCTTACCTGAGAAATCTCCATTAGCTTAATAGAAGAAGTGAGTGCGAAAGACGAAGAACGGAAGCAAGGAACTCGCGCACGACGAATCGCAGAAGCTTGAAGACAAAACGTAAAAGTGATGAATGAAAGTCTTTTTCCCTTTGTCTTAAGGCTTTGAAAAGGATCTCCCAAACGGTTGGATCACATTCGATGGCCCGGATTACACAACAAAACAACGCGCTAAGGATAAATGACATGTGGGCCGTGAAAATTGTGCCCATCATTACATTAGCCTCCCCGCGTCGTAATTTTTGACAAGGCTTCTAGAATGACGCGACATGAAGCGGAGAAGAGCGCCCAACAACAAATGCAACATGATGTTTAGATTGCTTACCTCACCTCACTGTGGCTTGGTACGAACGTTTGGTTGAAGGTCCAGACCCGATTCAACCGCATTTTGACTAGACGAACCCCCGGGTTCCCAAACTGGTTCCATCAAGGTTCCGCTTGGTTATGACCCCGGACTCTGTGGCATCATCATAGCCCCTCATCAGTTTAGTTCTGCCACGACCTTGAATCCTAACTCCTTGGCTCAACAAGGATCCTACGCACCCCAATCTATGGCGACCCAAATGCCAAGTCTAAAGTTCAACCTTGGCCATACTATCCTTCCAAGACTGATATTAGCCTAGCTAGCCCAATCAACCAATCATACGCTCAGTTTTCTGAGCCGACCTGAGTCTGAATGCAATTCGTCCACAACTCGAACTCGCACACAAGCGTTGGGGGGGCTTCTGATATAGGTAAATCTGGATAACCATGTGGCCATATCCTAAGCATACACGTGGGTTGATCCCAGACACCTATTCGACTATTCAAAAGATTAACAAACTGCTATATCTCCCGACGGCTATGACAGACGCCTACAACAAAACAAATCTCAACCGTTGGTCAAGGATCATACCCGATCACGAGAAGCCGATTTTTACACTAACATCATAGAAACAAAATCTAACATAATATACTTTTATTTCTTGTAGTCGCCAACATTTACAATAAAAAAACTAATATATTACACAGCTATGTTATTTGGGTGAAACCAACAACGCTCAAAATAATAATAATAATAATAATAATAATAATAATAATATAAATCCTCCCAAGTCTCACTTGATGCCAAGATTGAGTTCATTGCTGCATTGGAGAAAAAGTTTTTGGTTCCATGAAGATCAGAGATCATAAGGACTAATTTCATGAAGTGAGAACAGATGTAACCGATTCAATGACACCACCAACTGCATCATCCCGTTGAGAAGCCTCTGTTTGACATATCTCCCGAAGAACAATGACAAGTGCCACAATGAAGGCAAAGTCTGTGTTTGGATTGATCCTCAGCCCAAATGCATTTTTATCCACTGCAACCTTCTCAACCTTGTGCTCCTTGCTCATCTATCATACATTCAATGAATCTCACTATTAATTTCTTGCATCAATTCATGTAAATATGATATATATCTATGATCATGATGGGCTTGTGTGTTCATGCATACATACCTGAGCTAGAACAATAGATGCATCTCCCTGCTTGTAAATCATGCTCTTTCTCTTTTTGTATTTTCCTTTGATCTTGAAATCACACTTATCCCCCTCAGAGTTGGCAGCAAGAAACACTTCCAACTTTGTATGAATCTGGAACATCGAACTCCTCTTCACTCTAAACAACAGATCCTTCTCTTTTGTGCTATCACCTCTGAATGCTTGCCACTCATCATGCAGAGTCCAACACTGCATATAATTTATATATACATGCAGAAGATTAGAAGAGCTTGAAAGAAATACATATATATCAAGAGGTCACGCATGGATGATGGAACCTTATCCTTCATGGAGATGAGAGGTTGACGGGAGGTAGCATCAACCAACTTCTTCTTGTTACTCCAAGAAGAGGCTTCTAACCAGAAAATGACATTGCCATTGATGTCAGTAATCGCGAGCTTCCCGTGCTTCACTCCGGCAACCTTTCTGGTGAAAGCTAGGTCTACCGGGTAGGGAAGAGTATACTGAGGTCCGATGATTGGGCCAGAGGATTCCATGTCTTGAGAGAGGCTGAGGCTTTGTATGGTAGATTATTGTGAATAAGCTTCAGTGCCATTATTTTATTTAGATTGAGCATTGACTTGAGATTGAGCCTCTGGACTTCTCTCAATGATATGTCTGGGAAACTTCCTTGCAAGTTAATTTAAGTTATTTTGAAAGGAATGTTTGAAGAATATGATTATGTTGTTTTGACTTTTGATACGTTTCTTAAGTTCCAAGTCAATGCAAGCTTGCTTTTCAAACTTGATTTCCTAATGCAGCTTCCCTGCTGCTCATATTTGGAAGATTTTGACTGCTCCACAGGCAAAGAGACAAAGTATACAAAGAATTAAAGATTGCTGATTGAATATTAATAATAAAACATATCTGAGATTCTGAATGCTCAATAAAAGATATTTCAAAAACACACCAACAAATAGAGAAGAAAAATAAACATATAGAACACTAATTCATATTTTTTAAGAAACCAACTAGAAAATTATCATAAACTAAAACTAGAGATATATACTTCATACTATTTGTTAAAAGTAACAGGAGTCCTTTGGTCAATGGGTGTTTCGGTAATTAAGCCCTTAATATTTTGTAAGGGGTGTAAACGAGCCGAGCCAAGCCGAATATTGGCATGCTTAAATTTCACTACAAAAAAATTGGCCTTTGCCAACGGAAAAATTTTCTGTTGGAAACTTCCAACGGATTTCCAACGGAATTTATTTTGAACTTTTCCGACATATTTTATACTCATTCCTGACAAAAATTCATATGTTGGAAAATTTCTGTTAGAAAATTTTTTTAGCGCCATACATTTTAGTAACGCCATTTTTTCCAACGGATTTTCCAACGAAGTTTCAACGAAATTCCATCGGAAAATTCCGACAGAGTCTCGTGCTCCACGGGACTTCTCGACGCATCCAAGTCAAAATCTGTCAAGACCATGTCTGTACTCAATAAAAGTACATGCCTATAAATACTATATTTATGATGCATGCTCTATCGAGCCTGAGTTCTGCTTGCGAGCCTTTCCTTGCGTTCTCACGTCATTTTACCTTAAATGACTATTTCTATTTATTTCCATAAATAACTTATGATGGCCTGGTGGTTAAGGCCCATCTATGTCAAGTGGGGGGTGTTGAGTTCGAATCTCCCCTTGACATCCTCCTATGTATCCCTTTTTTTTATTTCTTTTTATTCCTTCACTCCAAACTTGGTTAGACTGGCCCAAATCTTTGACTAGACCCAATCCCTTTTTAATTCTTGATGGAGTCTATTTAGTTACCCATTAGTCAATCTTTAATTAACTAATCCATTTGTTAACAATTAATTAATCAAGGCCTTTAACGATTAATTAATATTTGTTAACCAAGTTTCAACAAATCTTTTAATTAGTCTAACCATACCATTAGATTATCCTCTCGACTAATCAATTTATTGAAACCATGCAAACGCTTTTAATTAATCTAAACATTTTATTAGATTAATTAAATATATCAAAATCGTCAAATTAGTTAACTAAATCTTTAATTAACTTCCCAAACTTTGATTAACAACCATTCTTTAATCAACATGTACATTAGCCAACTAATTATTTCAATTCAAACCATTTTACTTAAGTTGACTAACCCGAATCAACTACCCTTTTTATTAGCCCAGGCCCATTTAGCCAATTGATATCCAAATTAATTGACTTAAACTAATCATCCAATTAGTTCTCATTCAATTTAATTAACTAAATAATCACTTAATTAATTATCCCATTTGTTAAACCTTCCAGTTAGCTAGCTACTACGATAGTTAACTTTAACTAATTATCTAATTAGTTGTCATTCCATTAACTAGTTAATTAACTAGTTACTTAATTATTTATCCCACTTGATAAGTCTCTAGTCAGCTAGCTAACTAATCAAATAGTTATCAATAAACTAATTAATTAGTGTGACAAATTATTTTAGTTAGTTGATAATTAATTAATTATACTAACCACCATTAGCCAATAATTAATTAAAATAACTAACTAACTAATCCCTATCTCTCTCTCTTTCTCTTCTATTCCCAGGCCGAGACTTCGCCAGGGAGACGACGCGCTCCGGTCGCAGTGGTGGGGTCGCCGTCCTTATCCGGCGATCGCCGGCGTGCTCTCAGGCAGCCCATGGGACCGATCCCGAAATCCTCTTCGGCCAGTGCCCACCATTCCCCTCCCTCTGATCCCCTGGCGCACAGCGGCGTCTCTGAGCTTCCCCTCCGCCGGCGTTCAGCCCCTCAACGGAAACCGACGAGGGAAGCTCGTGGTTCTCCGACGCCCGTCACCCTAGCGATCGTGCTACTGTGCATGCTCGACGGGAAAACAAAAAGGAAAGAAGGACTGGAACTCACCGGAGGAGATGGTGGTGTGTTCGCGAAGCTCCACAGCTCGTCGGAGATGAGCAGGGAGGCGACTGTATCCCTCTTCTCTGTTCCCGATTCCCTGGTCGTCACTGCGAGGGCAACTTCCTCCTTTCTTCTTCCTCCCTCGACCTCTCACGGAGCAGTTGATCTCGCCGTCGTTCATTGGTGACACTGCCTAGAGAGTGTCCCTGTATTTATAGGGGTCGCGGGGGGTGATCTCGCCGTGATCGATATCCTTGACGAGAAGATTCAATGGCCAATCAACCTCCGTCTTTCCATATCAAGCGGGTTCCATAAACGGAGGAAACCTCGCGGTGGCGCGCTGGCATCAGTGGAGGAGGAGGCAGATCGCCTCGAGATCCGTTTGCCATCGCCTTGAGATCGTTCTCCTCTTTAGATCAGACGGGTTCGATCTGGGCGCATAGTGGAAACGCGCCCACGATTGACTTTCTGCTGAAAGCGGCCGTCCGATCATCTGCCTCGCGATCGGCACTCACAGATTTATTAAATCTGTACCATTCGTCCCTTCTATAGGGGCTGTTCTCTGGTCTTTTGCGAAAAACCCCTCCTCTTTTCCATATTAACCTTCGGGTCCCTGAGCTGTGAGAGAGGGACGCTTTTCCCTCTAAGCCCTTTATCTTTTCTGTTTTACGCTTAGGTCCCTCACCTGAGACAACCTCTTTTACCTTGTAGTCCTCAGCTTTTATAAATTTACCTTTTGGTCCTTGGCAGCTTATTTTTCAAAGTTAACAAGGTTAAAATTTAAATTTAAACCGATTTATTATTTCCTTTTTGATTAAATCCAATCACACCAACTTAGGACCTTTCCTAATAGATTTAATCAATCTATTTCCCCTCTTCTATCTATGTCCCAATCATGATTATTTAGAGGACTTTCCAAGTTTAATTAAATTGGATATTTCCAAATTTAATTAAATCATTCATTATTTAAAATAACTAATTTATGATGTAATATCCTTTTTAAACTCCCTCATGCCCATTTACCAAAATGCCCTTGGAGTTATTTGAATTCCCAAAAATATCCTTTGGCAAAATTTTAATTACTAAATAATTTAGGGAAATATTAAATCCTTTATTTCAAACAAAAATCTTGGATTTTACATATAATTTATAGATTTATATGAACATGAAAAACTTTTTGATTTTATATAATTGTTATTACAACTAAAATTCGTGACAAGAGAAGTATATATGCAATTATGGAAGTTCATGAGGTTATGAATTGATCCAGGAGAGCTCGAATCAAAAGATACAAAGCTGTGAAATTGCACGATGCAGACTTTAAGATATCACATTGACAGATCAACGTAAAGGAGGGAAGTGATCAAGTCAATCTCATGATTAGGACAGTTTTGGGTGTGGTTCGGTTTTTTAATCATAACTTTGGCTACAGGTGTTAGAATCACGCATTTGACCTAAATCTCGAAATCTCGTTTCGGCGTGCACCGCATGGTCGCCCAGCTTCACTCCATATGCATCATTTTTGGTTCAAAATTCCATTATTTCCCTTGAAATATTCATTTTTAGATATTTTTTCTTATTTTTAGTAATAAATCATTTGTCGAATTAGGGCATGGTTTGATTTTGATTTGATCTATATTTTTTTCTAATTATTTGGCTTGTTTTGAATTTCAAATTTGAATAAATTTGACCTTTTAGTATTTTTGATAAAAAAAATCAAAAAATATAGTAGGATTCTGGAGTTTCAAGCTATTTAGTCCGGTTTGTGAACTAGTTTTCTCATTAGCCTTGATTTTAATAATAATTTATGTAACGCCCTGAAAATTTTCATGATTTAAATAATTATTTTCTGGAGAAAACCATGGAGATTAATTAACAAATAAAGAGAATAAATAAAATAACTTAATTAAGGAAAATCAGAAATTTAGGAAACAAAAATCTGAACACGCAACAATTTGGGCCGAGAAGGCCGTATTGGCCAGGCCGAATTGGACATCGAATCGTTAGAGATAGACCCGAGAGATTAATTACGATTGATTAATTGGAGGATTAGGTGAGAGTTAATTAATCTAAATTAATTAGTTAGAAATATGGGACGAAAATACAAGTTTCGATAAAGTGAAGCTGGCGGGTCAAAAGTAGGAAGGCAGGGATCTCGGTTAGGATCACGAAGTCGCGACAGTGAAGTTCTGATGGGGTCCGTGGCCACCGAAAGGAATTAAAGAATGAATTAAGTAATAGAATAGTAAAGTACTGAATAAATAATTACGACCCGCGAAATGCGGATCTGGGTCGGGAGAGAAAGACGACTCGTGACGCTACGGTCAGCCCGTGTCACTGGGGACGTCTGACCCGGGATTCCCGGATCTGGGTTGGGAGAATTATTGATAGGAAAATATTTTGAATAGTGATATGACATAAAGTAACGATAAAATATTATAAAGTATTTAAAAGATAATATTTTTTTTTTTTAAAAAAGATAATTATTTAAAAGGTAATAAATTTTAATTAAAGAAACTATTATAAAAAGAAAAAGAAAAAGAAAAAGAAAAAAGAAGAAAAAAAAAACTAAACTAAACTAAATCTCTGTCTTTAAAAGACAGAGACGCGAGAGAGAGACAGAAACGTCTCTCTCTCTTTCCCAATTTCATTTCTTCAGACCGCCTCCCCTTCTTCCTTCTTCTTCTCTAGCGCGGCCGGCCGCCACCAACAAGGCAGCTCACGCCGGCGACCAGCGCACAGCCCCCTCTCGCCGGCTGCCCTTGTGCGAGCCACGTCAGCAGCCCTAGCTGCTCCAGCCGCTGACCGCCACTTTAGTTCCATCGAGCTGCTTTCTCGCCCCATCTGCGGCCCCTATTTCAGTCCGACGCAACAGTGAGTTTGAAACTGAGGAAACATAAATCTAATAGCATGAATTAGAGCATGATAATAGATGGGGATTATGGGGTTAGTATCATGAACCATGTTGAATGAATGGGCTGTGAGATGATTGATGGGGATACATAGTTGAATGTGCTAATTATGTTGTTCTTGGATGAATGTTTGTACTAATTTCGGAGCCCTAGAAATAGGGGAAACTCTGCCGAAATTTTCGTTGAACGAATGCCGGGCTGTCCCTTTCCGGGATGAATTCAGCCCCCGATACTTACCTGATCGGGGAGTATTTATATCGTTAGAAAGGTCATCGAGAGACCTTCGTAACGAATACTTGATCGACCCGATCGGGTTTCTGGATCGGAAGTTATGAAGGGTCCAAGCGGACTATGCTAAACCTTTAGTGGGACAACCCGTATTTTCCATTGTTTATAAATACGAAATCATGCTTCAAGTGTACTTAATAGAACCTATCATATTCTACTATGTGAAGTAAATTTATGGAATGAGGATACGGTTTCCGTATTTCTAAATAAAGTCGTATTTTGATCCCTAGGACAAGAAAGGGGCAAAGGTCAGGTCACCGCTGCTGAAGAGCCCGACCAAGCCTAGGGATCTACTATACTGAGGTGAGGGAACACAACTGTAAATCTCTTCCTTTGATTTGTATTTTCATCGTATTGATCTTTGGATTGCATGTTATGAGATCGTTATGATTTTATGAAATGCTTTTCAGTTTTCAAGCATGATTACCGATTTATTCGAAGTGTTAAATCATGTTCATGAAAAGCATGTGGAAACTTTGCACATTTTTATATATTGCCATGATAGACATATTAGTGCGTTGCATCTTACTTGAATACATGCTTGTGCCAGACGTGGCTCTATGATAGAGCAGAGAGTGCAGTACTAGGTAGGGAAGGGGTGGATTACATAACTCGATTTTCTTTAACTATCCAACTATACATTTTTAATTCTTACATTTTCAAGAAAACAAAACCCCCTTTCCGTACTTTTCGAGTGCCTAGTATACGTATATACTCGTATAGCTCACGGCCGATGAGTTGATCCGACCGGAGAGATACTGATTGATTGGTTCATTCCACTCTGGTGCCGCTGTATGAAAGTAGAGGTGTAGATGACACTAATATTGTAACATCCCAGAATTTTCTAAGTCAATTTCAGTAAATTTTCGAAATGTTAAATGAGGTTAATTAACTTAAAACAAATTAATTAACATTAATCTCAAGTTAAAGAAAATTTGAATAAAATAGACCGAAATCCACTCTCACAACTATAGGGCCGGGAGAGGCCTTAATGGGCCAAGCAAGAGTTATATAGAATAGTTGGAGATGGATAGTCGGCCGAGTTAGATTAATTAAACCAGAGATTAATTAAATATTAATTAATCCAAATTAATTAAATATTAAATAATCCAGATTAATTAAGTAGGAATATCGGACAAAAGTTAAGAGTCCCGATGAAGTAGATCTGGCCGAGTCAAAAGCCGAGATTCGCGGATCTGGGTCGGGAGAGAAAGACAACCCGTGGCCTTCTGATCGGCCCGTGTCGTTAGGGACGTCGACTGAGAGATTCGGATCACGAGTCGGAAGAATTATTGATAATTATTAATAAGATAATATTTTTAATTGTGAGGTGGCATAAAGGAAAAGATAAAGTATTATATAATATTTAAAAGATTATACTTTAAAAAAAAAAGAGAGATAAAAGATAAAGATAAAGTATTTAAATGATCATGTATTAAAGAAATGATTATTTAATAAAAAAAATAAAAAAAATAAAAATATAATCTCTGTCTTTAAAAAGACAGAGATGAGAGAAAGAGAGAGAGAAACAAATCTCTCTCTCTCGATCTCTCTACCGTTAGACAGCGTCCGGCGCCCGTCAGCCCGTCGGCGAAGGCGAGCCAGCCCGGCCTTCTCAGAGTAGCGCCTTCCCTCGGCGTGCGCTTTGAGCGCCCGGCCGCCGCCACCGCGCCTTCACCGCGTGTGCACGCCTCACGGACTTCCCCTCAGCGCTGACCCTCCGGTTCAGTGCCGCCCGGTAGGGCGCCGGTGCGTGCTCCGCCAGCTGAAGTTTCCAGCTACGCCGTCAGCCGCGCCTCGCCAGCCTGCACACGCCCGAGCGCCGAGCAGCACCTCCGCATCTCAGCTCCGGTGAACTGAACCCTAGTATCTTGTGTGGTCTTGCAGGAGAAGGTATAATGAAACATGGTGCTTAATTACATGAGTAATGTTTATTGCAGGGCTGAGATTGAGTGGGGATTGTAGAGGAGATTGAGAGGGTAGATGTATGTGAGTGTTAATTTAGATGGGTATGTATGAGATTATAAGTAATTGTGAATGTTTGTATTCATTCCGGGAGCCCTACAAATAGAGGAGGTGCTGCCCGATTTTTCATGAAATCTATGAGGTTAAGAATTAAATTGAGATTTAGTTAAGAGTCCCATGCTTAGTTAAATAAGTGGCTTCATTCCATGCTTAATATGGTAATTATTAGTTTAGGAGGGTAGCATTTAAAGCATTATCAAGGATAATTAGTAGTAGGGAGTATCACGAGCATGATGTAGCGTTCATTACTTTCATGCGTATTCTATTGGCTCATATTAGAGTCTGAGACAAAATACGGACTCCTTATTTATAGAATTCTTATTTCAATTGCTATCAGGGGAAAGGGCAAGGCAAGTCTTGCCGTATTTGCCGAGGAACCGAGAGCAGGATCTAAGCTTGAACAGGACCAAGGTGAGGGAAATCTACACATCTGCAGTTCATGAGTCTTTACCGGTATTTTTATATGATATCTGGTTTTGAGTTTTAGAAGCATGAACTCTTAGTTTTATGAAGTTTCCAGAGTTTTATGAAAACCATATTCATGCTTAGTATTCAGTAACAGAAAAGAGAAACAATTACAAATACTGTTAGATTACATTCTATTGAAATACTTGTATAGACGAGTGAAACAAGTGTAGAGCGGAGAGTCTGACTTATTTGAGTAGGAGGGGTGATTTAAAATTCCGTTTTAAGTCGAACTATCTATTTTAAATACACTTCCATTTTATAAAAATCAAAACCCCTTTCTATCCCTTTTGGGATGCTTAGTATGCGATATATTTATTCGACCTCGGTATCGAGATATACTTTCGTTGGTTCTGGCCTATACGATTATTGAAGTAGATGTGTAGTCGGAGAATAGTCTTGTGTATTAGATGATGTGGCGTTCCTCGCCTTCTAGAGATAGAGCTCATCCGAGAGAGAGAGAACGCAGTCTGAGTTACCCGAGGGGAATATGCGGTTTCATATTTAATTCACAAGGCAGGAGAAAGCGAGAAACTTCGGACATGCATTTTTAAGAGGATACCTTGATCAATCTTTACTTGCTTTCGGTGTATTGATCTGATTTTAGGTATTTTTAATCAAGTATTTTCTATTTATGTTTTACCGCGTCGGTTTTACTTTCTGATTTTGTTATTTTTATCACAGTGCGGTTACACCCGGCCAGTTCATTTCTACTCCAGCGAGCTTGATGGCTTCGGCCCACTTTTGATCTTTTGTTTTAGCGGGGGCGATAGGCGGGGAGTTCTTCTAGAGGGGCCCGCGGCGAGTTAATGATGATGCCCGTAGGCTGGCTCGACTCCGTGTCTAGTTTATGTTTATTTGTTTCGAGTGTTGTGAGACATTAAGATTAAGACAATGTTTATTTGGTTTTGTATTAATTGATTGAGTTGGTGTTTTAATCTATTGGTTTGTTTATTACCTTCCGTTCTTTGTATTTTCCCGGTTAAATATGATTACGACCTTATAGGTTTAGGGTTCTTTCCCTAAACACATGTGTTTACACAGGTCACGAAAGGATAAGGGTGTTACAAATATGATAGATAATGAGAAATCAATTCCATAGCTTGTCACCCCATGGTTGTTGATACGGTCCAACCTGGGAGGACCTTGACTTGTGAGGAATTGATCTATGTCCAGGACGAGGAGTTGTTTCCATAGCTTGTCACCCCATGGTTGTTGATACGGTCCAACCTGGGAGGACCTTGACCTGTGTGGAATTCATCTCCCGTTCTGATGATGATAAAAGATTAAATAAATGCATAAGTGCATATCATATGATTTCAGTGATTATTACCATGACTCGGATCATGATCAGCATGCTGCTTCACATGTTTGTAAATGTTATGCGGTTTTGGTATTTCGCTTTCGATATTTATATTCACTTAATTTGAAAGTATACAGGTTGTTATTCCTGACAGTTGTGTTAGTACCTCACTGAGCTCCTGTAGCTCACCTTGTTGTTATTCTCTTTTGCAGGTAGTAAGTAGGGTTATGGCCCTGCTTAGAGTAAAGTTAGGATGGATTCCCTTAGTTCTGGCTCTGACCACCTGGCCCTCGTCCTTTATTTGAATTCATGTTGTTTTATTTGGGGAGTATGTTATCTCCCAACTAGGCTTGTGTGAGATTTTAAGACACTATGGGTTGTAATATTGTTGTACTTGAATTATATTTTCCTTAAATGTTCGTTGATTTATGAGTTAATTATGCTTATATACAGCCTTAGGCCGGGGTTCACTCCCTGGCTTGGCTGGTGTGACACCTGGGTCCTGGAAAGGATTAGGGTGTTACAATTTAATTTTTTTAGATATTTCTTATATACAATAATAATAATAATAATAATAATAATAATAATAATAATAATATGCAATTATGGATGTTCATGAGGGTATATATAAATTTACTTGATAATAACATTAATAATAATCATTATTTTTTAATAATAGTTGTAAAAAAGAAAATTACAAAATAAGCTTAGGAATTAAAATAAAATAAAATAATGAGGAGGTGGTGATTTGTTTTACGTTTTAATACAAAATCCAAGATCTCATAAAAAAAAATATATTGTAAATTCTTTTACAAATAGCCATTGTAAATTATTTTCTCTTTATTTGACCTTAACTACAATTGAATTCAATCTAAACTTTGAATTTAACTAGAAGTCTATCAATGTCTTGTTGCACATGAGATTTAGTTCGAATTTGATTTGAGCCCTTCAAATTCGACTCGAACCCAACTTCATTGCTCATGTGAATAAATACCAACCTTTCCCTTTATCCTTTATTTATTTCTTTTTTTGACTAAGTGGATAAACCACAGTTTTAATTTAAATTAAGATAGAGAGTTTCGATACATTGCTTGATTGAGATAGGAAAGTAAAAGATACAAATCTAAGCCCTTCTCCGTCAGACATCAAGCGATTGGGTTCATTGGCATCCTTCCTCAAGCTTGGTCCGTTTCCTCCCCAGGGGCGTTCCCATCATCGCTGTGTCCGCCTGGCATAGTTGGTGTGAATTCAAGATTGCGTTTGACCAGGTTCACGGCTGTCTCCAGTTTTGTTCTCTTCACCAATGGAGGTGCATCAAACCAAGAAAGGATGAGGAAAGAGATATCACGAATGATTCTTACGTAAACACGTTGTTTATCTTGGAAGCATTGTTTATTTCTTTCCCCCCAGATACTCCAAGTGATTGCCATGACAACGATGTTCCACCCCTCTTGTAGGGCATTGTCCACCCATGAGGGGGTGTTCTTCGTACCCCATAGAGCCTTAAGTTCTTCCCCATCCTTTATTTATTTTTTGAAAAAGCCCTATCCTTCATCTATTGAAAAACCTGATTCCCTTTCTTTGGGCCTCCAACCCACCCCCCAATTCGAACGCCTTTGCCAACCCCTCCAGTTCCGCCCCCTTTCCCTCTTCGCTGCCTCCGCCGCCTCCGCCGCCTCCGCCCCAATCCAGGTTATTTTCTCACATATCTATTGTCATTACAATCAAGATCAACATCTTCGAATCAAGATCATCATCTTCGATTCTTTCTTCATGTTATGTTCTAATGTTTTTTTGATTATGTGATGAATATAGGGTTATGTTTTGTGTGATTTCGTACATGCTCTTCAATTGATGGAGTTTTAGTTTTTGATTCTATGGTGATCTTTTTGCAGTTTTCCAGTGTTATGGTCTTTGTGCTTTGTTGCTGAATTTTATTTTTTATTGTTTGATTTGATCTTGTGCTTTTCTTTATCACTCTGTGTTGAATGCTTGATGTTGTTAGAATGATGGAGAAGTTCAAGATAGGAAGATAAAAAAAGACTCATTATTGTTATTGTTTTCTGTTTAGTTAGATGGAAAAACACAATGTTGATAGTGCTTTCTCCTTTTTCTTATCCTATTAATAAGAATTTTGGTAACAATTCCTATTGGTAGGATAGAGGAAATCATAGGTAGAGGGTGAGTAAGAGTAATCAAGAATTATTGGGAAGGCTAATATTAATTAGTATTAGTATATGTAGGAAGTTAGTTTTCTTATTTCAAAAATCTGTGAATTATATTATGTTTGAAAAGAGCTTTTGAGAAAATAGGAATCATCTTCTTGTTTTGTTAGTTTTGAAATAAAAACAGACGTCCAATAGTTAGAAAATATATTGTTATAGTTAGTAGCATGTTTGATTAGAAGATTCACATTTTATCCCTTTTCATTAGTTTTCAAGATTCAGTAATGTTCCTCATCCTCTTTATCCATTAAACAAGACACACATAAATTTATCATCATTCAAACAAGACAAACAAGTCAAATTCACTCTCTCTCTCTCTCTCTCTCTCTCTCTCTATATATATATATATATATATATATATATATATATATATATATATATAACGTGTTACAGTCAGGCCGACTGTAACACTGTGCATTCCCACTCGCCTCCCATTTGGCCCCCTGGAGCATGTTTGTATGGATGGGAAGATCATCGAAAAATAAGCTAGTATGTCCATTTTCATACAATTTGGTAACCGTTTAATCCTCCCACTTAACGGTTCTTATTTTATAGAAATTTGAACAATCTAGAATTTTAAGTGTTAAGTGAGAGGACCAAACGGTAACCAAATTATATGAAATGTACATGGTAACTTATTTTTCGATGATCTTCTCACCCGTATGATTGGAAATCCTTCAAACAAGTTCTAGGGGTCAAATGGGAGGCAACTAGGAATGCATAGTGCATCCGGCCGACCGCATCTGATCAACGCCCTATATATATATATTGTAGTTATTTTCAATAGAGTTTGTAATTTATTTTAATTAGCTGTAAGTGTTATAAGTGTTATATTTTATATTTATAATAAAGTTTTTTTTTCTTATCTAAGAAATTATTATTTTGTTCTTGTTTTTAGTTGAATACTCGATTAAGGAAATTGGGAGAGGAGTGTGTTTGAAAAGAGCTTTTAAGGAAATAGGAATCATCTTCTTGTTTGGTTAGTTTTGAAATAAAAATAGACATCCAGTAGTTAGAAAATATATTGTTATAGTTAGTAGTATATATATATATATATAATATTGTAGTTATTTTGAATAGAGTTTGTACTTTATTTTAATGAGCTTTAAGTGTTGTAAGTGTTAATATTATATATATTTATAATAAAGTTTTTTTTCTTATCTAAGAAATTGTGATTTTGTTCTTGTTTTTAGTTGAATACTCGATTAAGGAAATCGGGAGAGGAGTGTGTTTGAAATGAGTTTTTAAGAAAATAAGAATCATCTTCTTGTTTGGTTAGTTTTGAAATAAAAACAGACATCCAATAGTTAGAAAATATATTGTTATAGTTAGTAGTATGTTTGGATTAGAAGATTCACATTTTATCTCTTTTTATTAGTTTTCAAGATCCAGTAATGCTCCTCATCCTCATTATCCATTAAACAAGGCACACATAAATTTATCATCATTCAAACAAGACAAACAAGTCAAATTCACTCATGTTAAATGAATATTTTAATAATATTAAAATTGATAAAAATTGGTGTATGAGCATAGCCAAATTACAAGTCAAAATAGAGGCAAGTTGGTGCAACCAACACATGTTACAGGGTTATATATATATATATATATATATATATATATATATATATAGTAGTTATTTTGAAGGGTAAATTTAAAAAAAAAATCCATGTTGTTTCACAGATTTGCATAATAGGGAATGTGGTTTTTTTTAAAAAAAAACCTTGTGGTTTCTCGAGTTAACAAAAAAGAGAAAAACCGTTAACTCCCACTAACGATGTTAAGTTGACAATGGTATTTTCGTCAAATTTTGTAAAATAGATGCCGAAAATTATATGAAAATTGTCCTAAATTGGATTTTTTTTTTTTTCAAATCTCCATCGGTTTGAGAGATCGAAACCAAAAAAATCGACAAAAATGCCCTTGCCAACTAAGCATAGGTTAACACCGTTAATGGGAGTTAACGTTTTTTCACCTTTTTGTTAACTGGAGAAACAACAAGATTTTTTTCAAAAAAAAACCCACTTTCCCTATTATGTAAATCTGTGAAACCACATGGGTTTTTTTTATTTTAAATTTACCCTTATTTTGAATAGAGTTTGTAATTTATTTTAATGAGCTGTAAGTGTTATAAGTGTTATATTATATATATTTATAATAAAGTTTTTTTCTTATTTATGAAATTGTTATTTTGTTCTTGTTTTTAGTTGAATACTCGATTAAGGAAATTGGGAGAGGAGTGTATGACCAGACTTGGGATTTGGGAGTTTACACAGTTCTAATTGGTTAGTAAATTATATGGTTATTTTGATTTTGGGATCTTGGTTTTTCTTATTATGAAATCTGTTGCTTGCTGATTCGTAGTTATGAGTGTAAGTTGTCAGTGTTATGCTTATTTGTCTTAGATTTGTTGTCCAATTTTAAATCTTAAATTATCTATTGGTAACAATTTATCTACTAAAATCTTTTTTGAATCCCTTGTTATCTACCTGGTGATGCAGAGGCACGAGTCAGATGTTTCCAGGATGGCGGGTCAAAGTAAAGACGGGAGGTGGTCGAGTCAATTCTAAGATTGAGTCGGTTTTGGACACGTTTCGGTATTTTGGCCATAACTTTAGCTACTGATATCGGATTCGCGGGCTAAACCCTAATTCGGAAAGCTCGGCTCGACGCGCACGTGGGGTCCCTTTCATTCATCCTAAAATTCCACCATTTTCCCCATCGTTTATTTGTTTTTCGTTGTTTTTTGCTATTTTTGGTAATATTTCGTATGCCAATTTAGGATAGGATATGAACCCGATTTGAACTCGGATTTTTATGAGTTATTTGTTTTGTTTAGTTATTTTAGAATTAGATAAGTTTTTCTATTGGGTCAAAATTTGCCGATTTGGGTAAATTTGGATAAGAAGATAGAATTTCTAGGTTATCTAGGTTAGTGTTTTTTAGCTATTTAAACCAGGCTTGTGGGTTGAATTTTATTCATTGATTATTGAGTTATATTTTCCTTTTAAAGTTTTAGAGACTTTTCTTCTCTGTTTGTCCTCCCTTTTTCTTGCTCTTTTATCAACCCCCTTGTTTACCACCGCCCGCAGATTAATCACTACCCTGCCCGGCGTCAGTTGGTATCAGGGCTCATCTTCTTCCTGTGGCCTCGGCATCAATGGCTGGAGGTCGTGGTGGCCGTGGTGGTCATCGTGGTAGACATGTTCCGACAGAGGAAGGTCCGTCTCGAGACCCAATCGCCTTGGAAGCGATGAACGCGGATCTGTAGAGACAAGTAGCGGAGTTGACCCATTGGTTGGCGGCGCGAGATTTGGGGGATCGTGAGGTTTCAGACCACGACTCCGAGTCCACCTTCGTTAACCCCTATTCCCGGCGTAGGCAATCCAGAGTGCACCGTGCCCGAGAGGAGCGTCACGAAGATCTCGGCTTACGGGTGAAGTTGCCCGAATTTACTAGAACCCTACATGCTAAAGTCTTCATCGACTGGCTGAACGAGGTCGAGAGGATATTTGAGTACAAGGAGGTCCCTGATCGTCTGAAGGTGTAGCTAGTTGCCATCAAGTTGAAGGGCCGAGCATCCGCGTGGTGGGAGCATTTGCGGCGTTCACGGGATTGGCAAGACAAACCGAAGATCATAGATTGGGACAAGATGAAGAAGAAGATGAAGGGGCACTTCCTCCCCTTCGGCTACACCCAAACCTTATTTCAACGCCTTCATACGTTGAGACAAGGCGCATGATCGGTAGATGAGTATACAAAGAAGTTCTACCAATTGATCGCGCGGAACGACTTATCCGAGACAGAGGGGCAACTGGTGGCTCGATATCTGGGAGGTCTGCGCCAACCATTGCAGGATGTTCTCAATCTGCACTCGTTATGGACTGTTTCGAAGGCATACCAGTGTGCCCTCACTGTTGAAAAACAACAGAATAGAAGACCACCAATCATGAGCGATCAGAGCAGCCAACCAGTTCGCCACCACGAGTCCCGCCCCATTTAGCAGCCAATGTAAGGTAGTTCTAACTCCACTAGTCAGAAGGGAAAGAACCTGCTGATTGAAGAGCAGGTTCATTGTTATCGATGTGGTGAGCAGGGGTACAAGTCACCTGAATGTCGGAAACCCGCTAGTCAGAAGGGAAAGAACCTGCTGATTAAAGAGGACAAGGCGGACGAGGCTGAGCAACCAATTTATGATGATTATGGAGATGATGATGAGGCTGGTGACACCCCAAGCCGTGCAAGATATCATGGTTAAGTAGAGGCAGCGAGGTAAAAGTAGACAAACGAAGCCTCATGTCTTTTTTCATTGGCGGAAAGTATTTTGACAATGCTTGGTGTGATGTTGTGCCTATGGATACCTGTCATGTATTGTTGGGGCAGCCTTGGCAGTATGATCGTAATGTTATTCATGATGGGAGGAAGAATACATATTCCTTTAACATCAAAGGGAGAAAGATTGTGTTGACACCTCGACGGGATGAAGCCCCTCCTGACCGGGTAACCAATACTACTAACCTACTTTCTATCTCTAGAGTTTTGAGAGGGATCAAGCACGAAGATCCAGACTTACCAAGAGAGGTGCAGTCGAACTCGAGTTCGAGTTCTTTCCAACCCGGGTTGACTAATGCAGGAGGCACGAGTCAGATGTTTCTAGGATGGCGGGTCAACGTAAAGACGGGAGGTGGTCGAGTCAATTCTAAGATTGAGTCGGTTTTGGACACGTTTCAGTATTTTGGCCATAACTTTGGCTACCGATGTCGGATTCGCTCGCTCAACCCCAATTCGGAAAGCTCGGCTCAATGCGCACGTGGAGTCTTTCCTTCATCCTCAAATTCCACCGTTTCCCCCATCGTTTATTTGTTTTTTGGTGTTTTTTTGCTATTTTTGGTAATATTTCGTATGCCAATTTAGGATAGGATATGAATCCGATTTGAACTCGAATTTTTAGGAGTTATCTGTTTTGTTTAGTTATTTTAGAATTAGATAAGTTTTTCTATTGGACCAAAATTTGCCGATTTGGGTAAATTTGGATAAGAAGATAGAATTTCTAGGTTATCTAGGTTAGTGTTTTTTTAGCTATTTGAACCCGGCTTGTGGGTTGAATTTTATTCATTGATTATTGAGTTATATTTTCCTTTTAAAGTTTCAGAGACTTTTCTTCTCTGTTTGTCCTCCCTTTTTCTTGCTCTTTTATCAATCCCCTGTTTACCACCTTGCAGTTAATCACTACCACTTGCGTCGCTTTGTAATGGTGTGATTTGAATTGCTCTTCTGTTTTGAATCTCTAATTTTGGATATTTGATCATTTTCTTGTGAAGTCTTATCTGTTTGACTAATTTTGTTATGCACATTTATACTCCTATTTTGAAATCTTATTGACTGATTCTAGAATAATTTTGTAATTCAAGTTTTCTATCTTGTAGGTTGGTTAATAGTTTACGTTATTTTACCTTCGTTATTACATAATCTAATTGTAACTTTTCAAGCTGACACAAATGGAAGAAGATCGATCTTGGATGTATCATTGAGTAACTCCTGATGGATTCATCAGGAATGAATTTATAAATGGGGTTCAACACTTCATTGACTTTGCATTTTCCAACCCTACATCTATATTTGGGAATAAGATTAGATGCCCTTGTTCTCGGTGTAGCAATACAAGGTTTCTAAGTTCGGATCATGTGGCAGAGGACCTGCTTAAAAAGGGTTTTACTGGTGCCTACACAATATGGAGTTTACATAGGGAAAATGAAGTTGGACAATCATCTAAAAGTACTGATCGGGTTGAGCCACATACTAGTCATAGGGAACATTGGGAGCCAATGTATGAACAAGAAACAGAAGATCCATTTGCTAGAATGGTGAGGGATGCTATGGGTCTGGAAATTGTTTTCAATGATAGTCATGATAATTACTCAAGAACTCTAGAGGAAGATCCAAATCCAAACGCAAACAAATTTTACTCTTTGTTGAGTGATGCAGATGAACCTTTGTATTCAGGTTGCATGTCATGCCCCGACCCGGATCCCGGGACCACGGGTACGTCAACAGACCGGCCGTACTCAAGCAGAGACAAGCTCAACTCAAATACAAGGCCTAAATGTGATATAGCAGACAACAAACCATAATATAAAATAAACTCAAGTTCAAAGGAACATAGAGTTATAAGGGTCCATAGGCCCTATAAATAGTCTAGTCCCTATACGAGTCCTACACAAAGTAAAGCTCACAAAACAAAAAAATAAAGGAGACTCCCAGACCTCGGATCTCCTAGTGACCTCTCCTCAAGCACCACCCCCTAAAGTTCAGAATCTGTAAAAGAGAGAAAGAGCAAAAAGCATGAGCTTTCTAATGGAAAGCGCAGTAAGTACCCCTGCGGGGTCACAAAGACATAAGAAAACAATATGTCAAATAATGAGGTCACAATCCCAAGAAAACATAATCCTAGGAGTCTACCAGAAGCAATCCAAAGGTACGACCCCTGACAACAGAAGCCCTCAAGCTCTGTGATGAGTTTCAAAAACTCAAGGATCACTCCCGGCTAGTATGTCCAGCTACTTGCTGTAAGCACGACCTTCTGGTTGTTCGACCCTCCGGTCGCAATCGGCAGAACTACCTCTCATACGTGTTAACACGGTCAGCATACCATACCCACTGACGGGTAAGACCACCAGAGAATCGCCTCTCTGGCAAGGCAGGCAGAAATGCCAGGGGGTCCTGTCCCTGAACACTTCCCTATCGGAGCCCCCATGCTCCACTGAGTCCGGGCAGTAGACCACAACAAATAGGGACACCAACATCCCGAAAACAACATACATGCTCAACAGGAATTTAAAGTAGTCGAGGACGCATGTATGATACCAATGAGCATAATCAAACAAGGCATAAGCAAGCAAGTCCAAAGAAAAACCCGAAACCTGGTAGGAACGAGGCAACTGTACTTACCTCTTGTTTATTGAAGCTAGATATCCTTCTAGCTTCCTCTTGAGTGCCTATAGAGGTCCTATTAAAATCAAGATTCCAATAATTTTCTATGTCTCTAGTTGTACATGCATGCCTAACGTTCTTGTTGGGCTTAGGTCCACTAACGGGTCCTAAAGACCATCTCTCCGGCCATAGGCCCTTATTCCCTATGTCCATGTCCTTTAGTTGACCCTAGACCCAACTTGGTCAAACTCAGTCAACTCTACTCTACTTGTCGAGTTTAAACCCTATTTGGTCATCTCTAGTCACTTTGCTCTAATTGGGCCCATTACCAAGCCCATTACACGGTTTAGCTTATCCTTATCCCTTTTAAACTACGGGAGGACATTTTAGTCATTTGGGTAATTTATGTCCCTATGGTATAAGGTCTTACCCTGTTTAGGGTTTAGTTCCCACCCAGTACCCCTAATTCTTATCCTTACTAACTTAAGAATAAAATTTGATTTATTTGGGCCCAGCCCATTGGGCCTCAAAGCCACTGGACCCAAATCCTTGATTAGTGGTCCTTGGCTAACCTAGGTACTTTTGGTTAATCATTTTCTTAACCTCATTAGTCAACTTAACTTGGTTAGCCCACTTATCCGACTCACTTTTCTTGATCATCCCAAACCTTTAGTTGGTTCAACCCCACTTGGTAAACTAACCCAAGTCTATTAATCAAATTAATATTTATTAATTCGATCATAGGACCATGACAACTTTTAATCAAAATTGATTTAATTTCTGGTGTCACACTACCTAGGTCTTTTAAAATCTTATCAAAAACCCTTAGTTCACTTTAATCAACCTAGGTTTTAATCACTGATTTTGTCACACTACTATAGTTCTATTTGAAGTAACCATCCCTAAGTAATCAATTTAATTAAATTAATTAAATAACTTTTCTTTCATTTTTTCCTCTCTCTCTCACAGCCTTCTTCTTCTCCCTTAACGCGACAGTGGTCGGCCGGAGCTCCGTCAACGACGCCGGAGGGATGCATTGGCCAAGCTTTCTCTGCACCGAGCTTTCCTCCGGCCAGAATCCCGTTTTCAGGCCCTGTTTCTCACTGTCCGCATCTCCTTCCTCCTCTGTCTGAGCTTCACCGGAGAAGTTCGCCGGAGATGGCAACTCTTCACCCGAGAGCTCCCCTCGCCTGCAAAGGGTACCGGGAGCTTCGTCTCGGGCTCGCGGTTCGTTTGCACACACCGGTACCACCATCCTCCCCCTTCCGGCGCCGCTCCACTCACGTTTACAATCACCCTCTCCGGCGAGCTCTAATCTATAGTTTAAAGGAATAAAACATGGAATTATAACTGGGAAAAAGTTCCTACCTCGTCTCCGGTGCTTCTGGCGATGTTGGTGGAGACAGAAACTCACCCATGGCCGGGATTCCCTTCTCCGATCAGCTCGCCGGAATCCCCTTTCTCTGAGCTTTCGCGAAACTACCACGTTACATGCTTTAGTAGCAGCCACATACTTTGCTTCTATGGTAGAGAGGGCAACCATCTTCTGCAAAAGTTAAACCCACCTGATACTGCACTACCCAATGTAAAAACATAACCTTAGTGGTCTTCCTTCCATCCACATCACCAACCAAATTAGAATCTACATAACCATGCATGTAAACAAATCTCTTAACCCCCATAACATAAAGCTATTACTTAAGTACCTCTAAGATATCTCAAAATCTATTTCACTGCTCTCTAGTGCACCTTTCCATGATTACTTATAAATCTACTCACAACTCCTACTGCTTGATCCATATTTGGTCTTGTGCAGACCATAACATACATGAGGCTTCCGACAGTAGAAGTATATGGTACCTTTGACATGTGCTCTTTCTCTTCCTATGTAGTTGGGCTCTGGTCCTTTGAAGTCTAAAATGACTTCCGAAAAGGGTGTTGACCGACTTTGCCTTCTCCATGCTAAACCTCTTCAACAACTTGTGAACATTTTCAGCCTGTGATAATGTCGACTTCTTGCTGCCCTGATATATGTTAATCTTCATACCAAGGATTTTCTTTGCTAGACCCAACTCTTTTATTGAGAACTTTTTAGATAGGCTCTCCTTCAACTGCTCAATCTTCTCTATACTTGATCAACCAACAAGAATATTATCCACATAAAAAAGAAGAAAATATAAGAAGTTCCAAACCTCTTAAAATAGCAACAATGGTAAGCATGACATCTCTCATAACTATTGCTAGACATGAATCTCTCAAACTTGATGTACCACTGTCTAGGTGCTTGCTTCAAACCATACAAACTCTTCTTTAACTTGCATACCATGTTCTCCTTCCCTTTTTCTTCATACCCGTATGGTTGCTTCATATAGATGTCTTCATCTTAGTCTCCATGAAGAAAAGATGTCTTCACATTTAGTTGGTCTAGATGCAAATCTCCTACTTCCACAACACTTAAGATTGCATGGATAGTAGATATTTTCACTACATGAGAGAAGATTTTTGTAAAGTTTACACCTGTCTTTTGCTGAAATCCTTTCACAACCAATCTGGCATTGTACCTCTTGACCATCATTCTCTTCCTTTAACTTGTAAACCTACTTGTTATATAAAGCTTTCTTGCCCATAGGAAACTCAACCAGATCCTATGTTTGGTTAAATAAAAGAGAGTACATCTCCCCATCTATGCCTTGCTCCTACTTTACCTTAGTCTCGGCCTACAAAGCTTCCTCATAACATTCTGGTTCACCACTTTTAGTAAGCAACAAATAGTATAAAGATGACATATTATGAGTTGAAATATGATCGTAGTTGGTTCTTGTCGATCTCCTCAATGCAGGCATAGTAACTTGAGGTTTTGGCTTTTTTTTTATCTCTAGGCAGAAATATATTCTTTTTTGAGGTCTTCTCAAGGTCCACAACTCCTTCTCTTCTCTGTTTTCTCCTTGCTCCTTCGTTATACCTTTGTACATACCATTTTTGTTAAAAACCACATCTCAACTCTTAATGACTTTTTGGTTTTCAACATCCCAAAACTGATAACAAAAGTCATTCACTCCAGAGCCAATAAACATGCATTGCTTTGAATTGGGGTCAACTCTAAACGTATTTTATGCCTCAATGTGAACATAAGAAACACAACCAAAGGTTTTTAAGTGGGGCATATTTACTTCCTTTCCTGTTCAAGCTTCATGAGGCAACAAAAAGTTCAAAGCAACTTATGGTCCTCTGTTAATCAAGTATACAACCGTATCCATATCTGCCCAAAACTATTTAGTCAAACCAACATGTATCCTCATATACTGTGCATGCTCTATGATGGTTCTGTTAATGTGCTCAGCAACTAAATTCTAATTTGGACTTCTTAGAACCATCTTTTGCCTTTTTATCCCATTCACCGCGCAATATTCTTCAAACTCATCACTATAATACTCTCCACCATTATTTGATCTTAAGCACTTCAATCTCAGTCCTATTTCATTCTCAACTATAGCTTTCCACTTGCATACCCCAAACACTTCAGATTTGCTTTTCAAGAAATTCACCTACAATTTTCTACTAGCATCATCAATAAAAGTAACAAAGTAGAGGGATCTACCAAGAGAAGATACCTTTCCAGGTTACCACATCATTGTGGAGTAGCTCCAACCGCTTTCTTTTTCTTCCTACTGATCTTTGAGAAACTCACTTTCCTCTGCTTTCTATAAATACAATCTTTACAAATTCCAAATCCAACTATTTGAGACCCGGTAATTTCCCCTTTACTAGGATAGTCTTCAAGCCTTCCTCGCGCATGTGCTCACGCTGATGGTGCCATGTATTTGCATCTGGTATAGATGGCTCAACCACAAGTATAGTATTTTTCCCATATGCCATATATAGAGTTTTATGTTTCTCCCCATCTGCCATCACCATAGCCCCATTCATCACTTTCCATAAATCAACAATAAATACAGTCTTGTAACTAGAAGTTGCAAGTTGTCCCATAGAGACTAGATTCCTCTTCAGATTTAGAACATGCCTCACATCTTTCAACTGTACGTAGAATTATCCAATTGGCCAGGTTTATCTGCACATCTCCCTTCCCAACACTATAAAAAGGCTCATCATCTTCAAGATACAACTTTCTGAAGTCACATTTCACATAGTTTTGAAGAACTTCTCTCTAGCAAGTAGCATAGAACGAAGCACCAAAATTCATGACCTATACATCGGTATGAATAGCTATTAACAATACTAAAGCATCGGAATCTCCATCATAAAAAAATTTTAAGAAATTTTTTACCTTTCTAATCATTCTCATCATACTTATTTGGGGCTCTAATGCGAAGTGGTCATTTGTACCTTACTAATAAGCTATAACAATCTACCTCCTTCTCTTATTAGTATTTAACTTTGCCCTTCTGTGACTTTCAGGAGCCACGGTTCTTGTTATTTCCCTTTTTTCTTGATCTTCTTTGTTCAACATTCAAAGCACTCCTAGACGTCTCACCAGCCCCACTAGATTTCTTGCGCAATTATTTACTGGGAATTGTGCCCAAAACACCGTCCCAATTCAACTTGAACAAGAGGAATTACTGAATTTCATGACTGGACTACACGAACTATCTAGCAATCCAGACATAATCAACAAATCTCTTACTTTGTCTTCAAAGGAGATCCCAACATACTTTAATTGACTTGTGATTGTATTGACATTATTCAATTGCTCAACCAATCTTGTGATTAGCGGCAGTTTTGGGTGTGATTTGGTTATTTTCCCCTCCAAATCTTCGTTTTTAGATATTTTTACTATAATAATTTGGTGAGACACCAAGGTGGCATAGTGCGCGGATCCGAGACAAGACCATGGTCACGAAGGAGCATGTTGGATTGGGAGGAAGCACTTAGGGCTTACTTGATCGAGTTAGTTGGGCCAAGGGTAATTTAGGGAAGTAAAAAGTAGGAGGGCAAATAAATGGAATAAGGGTTTGGTTATCCTTGGAAGTTGAGAGCTCTAGTAATTATTATAACTCTTGTTTTCATATGTGTCTCTTAGGTTCTTGTGGTTTCTCTTAGAGTTTCAACAGTGTCTCTTAGGATTTCTACATTGTCATAAATGCCTAGGAAGTTAGTGAGTATAAAGGGATGTAATGAAAGCTTATGATAATATCAAAAATAAAAAAAAAGAGGCTTCTAGAGGTTATCTTTACCTTACTTCATCTTTGAGAGTGAAGTTTGTCGGCAGATCGGGATTATCATCTCCGATGAGCTTGGAAATCAACGGCGCATCGTATCCTTACGGCAGGTCGCTTGGGCTAGCAAGGGGGTAACGTTATCCCTAAGCTAGAGGGATCAAACCACTACCCTTAGTTGGGAAATCCCATCTACCTTGTTGTTGGATCCGGATTCGGGTCCTCAACAAATTGGTGTTTTCATTGAGATATCTTAGAGTACCTAGCAGCCATAGTAGACATCCGGGCGACCGTGAGCAAATTGTTCATGGAACCTGCAAAAACTTGAAGGATGGAGGAAAGAGATCAGGAGAGGAGGAGCCGGCAATCCAGTGCCTCTAGGCATGCAAGACCAAGAGCAGAAGAGAGAAGAGATTCCCATGGTGACTCAGATTCTGGGTGGTTGAGGCATGATGTTGAGTAGCAGTGGGAAGGAAGGTGAAGGGGAGACAAGATTGAAGGTGAGGGAATCATAGTGGAGCATTAGGTTGATGAGGCAGATCATCCTAGAGCTTCCAACATATGGCAAGCACATGATGACTAGGCTATTATGGGGTGGATAGTAACGCATCAGATGAGAAGCGACCTATATATCAGAGAATACCACATGGTCGGGAGCCTTACTTTGGACAATAAAAGGGACATGGAAGACGATGGGCTAGAGATGGAGATGACAGATGAAAATTGCACAACCATGCTCAGAGGCTCAAGAAGCCAAAGGTAGATTTCCCTTGTTTTAGTGGAGGTGACCCCCATAAGTGGCTAGATAAAGCCAAGCATTATTTCCATGTTTATGAGGTACCTCGAGAAGACAGGGTTTTTGTTGTATGTTTCTTCTTGGATGGGAAGGATAGCAAACGGTGGAGATGGCTCAAATTCAGATTCGAGCAAGAAGGAAGAAGGCTTAGGTGGACCATCTTTGAGCAAGAATTCATGAAGCAATGGGGACCGGTGCCTGCGGTTAATCTTCATGTACAGTTAGCCAAGCTAGAACAAGAAGGCAAAGTCCAAAACTACATTGAAGAGTTTCAGTGACTCCAAACTTTGGTGCGGGGTTGGTTGGAAGATGGACTTATGAGCACTTCCCTTGATGGGGTTGAATCCATGGTTATTTAGAGAGCTCAAATTAAAGCAACCAAGGAGGCTACAGGAGGCGATAAAGATGGTTGAGATTTTGGAAGAAAGCTACTATACAGAAAAAACGCCAAGGTAAGGACAAGCTAGTAGAGAAGTCTTCTAAAGCACTATGGAAGGGAGAAGAAGTGATGGAAGACACCACCAAAGGCAAGAGGAGATGGAGAAATTATCTAAAGAAGAAGTGCAAGAGCATGCCAAAAAGGGGATGTGTTTCAAGTGTGGAGAGAAATGGAGGTGCAAAATTGGCCAAGTGTTCATAATAATGGATACTACTGATGAAAAGATTGATGGCAATGCCAAAAAAGGGTCCGATGATAAGGAAGGCAATGGATTGACATCGGGAGGTAATGAAGCAGAATTGTCTCAACATGCTATGTCGGGGACAAAGGCACCATCTACTATGCGGCTCATGGCGTGGATCGGACAACACGAAGTGACATTGTTGGTGGATAGTGGATCCTCACACAACATCAATCCTAATATCATCAAGTGGATTGGACTTCAAGGAGTAGCAGTGGAACAATTTGAAGTTAAGGTGGCAAATGGGGAAAAGCTGAAATGTGAAGAGATTGTGCTAGATGTGAAGATCAATGTAAAAGTGATGCAGAAGGATTCGAGCCCGATGACGTGTTTCTGTCATTTGCTATAACTTTTGCGACATGTGTTAGAATCACGTGTTTGAACTCAATCCAAAAAGCTCGTTTCGGCACCTACCATGTGGTTACCAAGCTCTAAATAATGGGCATCAATTTTCAGCATCAAATTCTATTGTTTTCCCCTCGGATCTTCATTTTTAGGTGTTTTACTATTTTAGGTAACAAATCGTTTGTCGAATTAGGATATGGTTTGATTCTGATTTGGTCTAGAATTTTGGTTGATTATTTTAGATTTTGAATTTAAAATTTTAATTATTTGGTTTGTTTTAAATTTCAAATTTGAATAATTTTTGGACTTTTGCCTTTTTGGCGAAATTTCCAAAATAGTTGGATTCTAGTGTTTCAAGCTATTTAGTCCGGCTTGTGGAATAGCTTTGATTTTTGGTCTTTGATTAATAAAATTTATTTGAATTTCAAAGATATTTCTCTGGTTTGCCTTGGTTCTTCGTTCGTCTTCCTTGCAATCCATGATTCCGGTTAGCCAGCGGGATAATCACTACCCCGCTCGGCGTAAATAAGGGGTGAGGATTTTGGCCGATTTGTATGTCCAACCTTGCTATAGTTGGCTTGGATATGGTACTCAGAAATGCTTGGTTGAAGAGCATTGGAGGGTGTTAACCAACTATGAAGCCAACTAGGAGGGAAGAAAAGGTTTTTGAAGGCATTGACTTCTAAGTAAATCCAACCGTGTGAAACAAACTTAATGGAGAAACTGTGTTGGGGTGGTGCTTATTGTTTTGCTATTGTGCTAGCAAGTGCAAGGCAAGAGCCGGAGGATGGAAAAAAAAGGTAAGGAGGTTATAGAAGAAAAATTGCATAAGTTGCTACCATCCATTCGGCATGTCGTGGAGGAGCATAAGCAAGTTTTAAAAATGGCAACCGAATTACCGCCACCTAGGCTTTTTGATCACCATTTTTTTTTTTTTTTTGTGGGATGAGGCAAAACCGGTGAATGTGCCTCCTTACAGATATGTTCTTTTTCAAAAGGGGAAAATAGAATGTCAAGTGGAGGAGATGTTGTCCTAAGGGTAGATTCGGCTCAGTACTAGTCCCTTCTCATCACCTGTATTGTTAGTTAGAAAAAAAGATGGTTTGTGGAGGTTTTGTACTGAGTATCGTGCATTAAATTAAGCTACAATGAAGGATCATTTTCCTATTCTGACAGTTGATGAGATGTTGGACGAACTACATGGAGCGGTTGTATTCATCAAGCTATAGATTTGAGGGCGGGGTATCATCAAATCCGAATGAAGGAAGAGGATATGCACAAAACATATTTTAGGACACACTTGGGACACTAAGAATATTTGGTCATGCCATTTGGATTGTGCAACGCTCCCTCCACATTCCAAACAGCCATGAATGAGGTATTCAAACCCTTCTTATGCAAGTTTGTGTTAGTATTGTTTGATGACATCCTTGTGTACTCAAAGTCTTTGGAGGAGCATGTTGACCACTTGGAGACAATGGTTGGGTTGTTGGAGAAACACAATTTCTTTATCAAACCGTCGAAATGTAACTTTGTTCAGAAGGAGTTGGAGTATCTAGGCCATATCATCTCTGGGGAAGGAGTGAAGGTGGATACCAGGAAAATAGAAGCTATGGTGGATTGGCCTTTGTCAGCCAACATTACTACTTTGCGAGGATTTTTGAGACTGACATGTTTCTATAGAAGGTTTTTGAAGAATTATGGAGTGATTGTTAAGCCTTTGACATCTATATTGGGGAAGGATAGCTTCGAGTGGAGTGATGAGGTGAAGTGGGTATTTGAGGATTTGAAGAGAGCCATGACGCAAACCCCTGTGCTAGTAGTGCCAAACATTGAGAAGCCCTTCGAAGTCTACACCGATACTAGTGGAGAAGGAATTAGGGCCGTGTTGGTACAAGAAAAGCGGTCGTTAGCTTTCATTTCAAAGGCATTGGGTCCCATAACGAAAGCTTGGTACACATATGCTCGTGAGATGCTAGCAGTGATACATGCAGTCAAGGTATGAAGGCCTTACGTCTTGGGTCGTAGGTTCACCATTGTGACAGATCAACAACCCTTGAGACATTTATTGGAGTAGAAAATTGTCACTCCAAAACAACAAAAAGTTCATGGTGAAGCTATTGCGGTTTGAATATGATATAGTCTACCAATCGGGGAAGCAAAATATGGTAGCAGACGTACTATCAAGGAAGGAAGGAAGTCCAATGTTGTCGACAATCTAAGATGAGGGAGAGGCAAGCTTGCAAGCCCTTAGCAATGCAGAATGGGAGATTTGGGACAAGGTGTGTGAGGGGGTGATGCTTGACTAGAAGGAATTGGAGATTTGTGAGAAGCTTGAGAAGCATAAGGCTAGAGTAGATGGCTACAAAATGTGAGACGGGTTGCTTTACTACAGAAATTATTTGTATGTACCAAGAGTACCTGGATTGCTGGCAGAGATATTGACTCATTTTCATAGCAGTAAAGAAGGGAGACACTCTAGGTGGTTGAGAACTTATATTAAGGTGAAGCACTTCTTCTATTGGGAGTGCTTGAAAAATGAGGTCAAGGATTTGGTCACTAGGTGTGACATATACCAGAAGGTCAAATATGATTAGAGGGCTCCTATGGGGTTGCTACAACCTTTTCCAATATCGGCAAGGATTTGGGAGGACCTCTCCATGGACTTTGTAGAAGAACTACCTACTAGCCACGGACATTAAGCAATTTTGGTTATGGTGGATAGGTTGAGTAAAGGAGCACATTTCATTCACCTTCGACATCTCTTTACGACTTGGAGCGTGGCCAAAGTTTTTATAGAGAATGTGGTAAAACTGCATGGGCTACCACATAACATTGTGACATATCGGGGGTGTGGGGGGTTGCACTATTTATATGTTGGTTTTGGTAGGACTGCTTTTCTTTTTGCAGGGGAGCAAGTTGAAAGCTAGCTCATCCTATTATCCTCAAATAGATGGGAAAACAGAGGTAGTGAATAGAACTTTGGAGCAATACCTTCGGTGTGATTGTCATGAAGAACAATCAAGGTGGAAGAAGTATCTACTGTGGATTGAGTATGGGGAAAACACCAATTGAAGTGATGTATGGAAGGGTTCCCCCTATGTTGAACAGTTATGAAAATGGAATGACCAAGAATGACGAGTTGGAGGAGGAGCTAAGGGCGCAATATGAAGTCCTTTGTAATGTGATGAAGACACTAATGAAGGCACAAGATAGGATGAAGAAGTATTACGATTAAGGCAGGAGGGATGTTAGCTTTGAACCAGGAGACCCTCTATATCTCAAGCTACACTCTATAGGCATAAGTTACTAAAGAAAAAGTTTAATGTCAAGCTATCACAACGGAATTATGGGTCTTTTAAGGTATTGAAGCGCAATGGGGAAGTAGCATACAAGTTGGAGTTACCGGTGTCTTTACTTCTCCACCCCATGTTTCATGTAACAACACTGAAAAAGATGGTAGGTAAACTAGAGCACGTTGTGGAGGAGTTACTTAATTTTGATGAAGAAAGAGGAATATTGTTGAAACCCAAAGAAGCTCTTCGCTACCGACAGAGAAGGAAAAATAAGAATGGAGATTAGGTGTGGCAAGTGTTGGTGCATTGACAAGGGCTACTAGTGGAAGAAACAACATGGGAGGATTATGTGAAGGTGTCAATGACCTTTCCAAACCTTTCCCTTGTGGGCAAGGGAGTTTTCCAAGGGGGAGGGAATGGTGAAGCACCAAGGAGCATGTTGGATTGGGAGAAAGCACTTAGGGCTCACTTGATGGAGTTAGTTGGGCCAAGGATAATTTATGTAAGTAAAAAATAGGAGGGCAAATGAATGGAATAAGGGTTTGGTTATCCTTGGAAGTTGAGAGCTCTAGTAATTATTACAACTCTTCATTTTCATATGTGTCTCTTAGGTTCTTGCGGTGTTTCTTAGTGTTTCAATAGTGTCTTTTAGGATTTCTTCATTGTCATAAATGCCTAGGAAATTAATGAGTCATGTAAGTACCCATATAAAGGGGTGTAATACAAGCTTATGATGATATCAAAAATAAAAAAAGAGGCTTCTAGAGGTTATCTTTACCTTACTTCATCTTTGAGAGTGAAGTTTGTCGGCGGATCGGGATTGCTATCTCTGATGAGCATGGAAATCGGCGGCGCATTGAATCCTTACGGCGGGTTGCTTGGGCTAGCGAGGGGGTAAGCTTATCCCTAAGCAAGAGGGATCGAACAACTACTCTTAGTGGGAAAATCCCATTTACCTTGTTATTGAATCCGGATTTGGGTCCTCATCATAATTTGTTTGTCAAATTAGGGCATGATTTGATTCTGATTTGGTCTAGGATTTTGGTTGATTATTTTATTTGTTTTTAGTTTCAAATTTGAATAATTTTTGGACTTTGGCCATTTTTAGTGAAATTTCCAAAATAGTTGTTTTCTGAAGTTTCAAACTATTTAGTCCGGTTTGTGGACTAGCTTTTGGATTAGCCTTGCTTTTAACAATATCTTCCAAATTTCAGAATTCTTCTCTGTTTGGGTGTCTCTCTTGGTGTCTTCCTTGGCAATCCATAGGTTGCGGCTAGCCAATAAGATAATCACTATTCTACCCAGCTTCACTCCTACTGCTACCATTATCCCTATAGTTGCTTCTGGTGCTGCCATTGTCCCTACGGTTGCTCCTATTTCAATTGCATATTTATCTGAAATAGTTATCTCTTGATGGATATGACGGAGAATATCGATGAGTGTAACGATGAAGGCAAAGTCTGTGTTCATATCGATCGCTATCCCAAATGCTTGCTTTTCCAAAGGCACTCTTAAAACCTTGTGTTCTTTGCTCATCTATAGAAGTTGGATTTCTTTGCTCATTAGATGGATGGACATGTTTTATTTTCATAAAGAATTGTTTGCATGCATGCATACCAAAGCTAACACCATGGACTTATCTCCATCTCCTTTGTAAATTTGGAAAGATCTCTTATGGTATTTTTCTTTGAACTTGAAATCAATTTGTATATGAATCTTGAATACCAAGCTCCGCTTCACGTTGATTAATAAAAGATCTTTTCAATCCATGCTATCACCTTTGAATACTTGCCACCGTCCATGAAAACTCTTATGCTTCATGCAAATACGTAGTTGTGATCAAAGAGATCACAGAAAAAGAGCCAACTTTTACAATAAAAGTTGGTACTTAAAACATGTTTTTAGTGTTTTGTCCACATTTATAAAAAAAAAAGTGATCATTGAAAATGAAATGATGATTGTTCCAACCTTTTTATTTATTGAAATGAGGGGATATGAAGAGGTTGCATAAACTAATAACCACTTGTTCTACTTAGAAGAGCCATCAAACCAGAAGTCAACATCGGTCACAGCGAGCTCTGTGAGGTGTGAAGTCCTTTTTGTCCTTATGGCTTTAACTTAATCAAAAGTGGATAGTATAAGATAAGGCATGATTCATGAAACCAGACAGGGTAAGATATTGTTCTACAAGGATAAGATATGATTCCTAGAGGGATTCAAATATACCATGTGATGTATATAAATATCTTGGGGTTATGGCTGATAAATAATAAATAAAGAATCAAGTACTATCCTTCTTGAGAGAAAGCAAGATTTCTCCTTCTTGAGAGAAAACAAGTTTCTCCTTCTTGAGACAGTTATTTTTCTCATATATTAAAGATAGGGCGTCATTGATCTCTCCTTGTAATTAGAGAGAAGTTTTGTAATCCCTATTTTTTAAAATAGTGAAATCCTCCTATTTTTACCTGTGGGTTTTTCTCTAATTTTTTTTGTGAGAATTTTAAACTTAAAATCTTTTTGTCCAGTTATTCTTTCATCATTAGCTTCAACTCCTTAATTCCTCTCACAAGTGGTATGAAAGCTATTATTTGCAGAGTGTGAAGCAAATTAAGATGATGAGAACAACAAGTTTTGATGTGAAGTTCAATGGGAGTAATTTCTCATTGTAGAAGATGATGATTAAGGCAATTTTAAGGAAGGATAATTTCTTCATTGCAATTGAAGAAAGACGTGAGAAGATTATTGATGATGATAAGTGGAATGAGATGGACGACAACGTAATTGTTGATCTACACCTATCACTAGCTGATGGAATGTTATTTAGTGATGCAGAAAAGAAAACTGCTAAGGAGATTTGTGATACTCTATTAAGGCTCTATGAGTTCAAGTCACTGCATAACAAGATCTTCTTAAACAAGCAACTTTACACTCTTTATATGGTGGAATCCACAATGGTGATTGATCACATCAACACCCCAAATACTCTGTTTTCGCAACTTACCTTTATGGGTTACAAAATAGAGACAGTTGAATGTGTGGATCTTCTGCTTCAAAGTCTACCGGACTCATATGATCAACTCGTCATCAACCTGACAGAAACCATCCTTACGGACTATCTAATCTTCGATGAAATTGCAGCTGTTGTTAAGGAAGAAAAAACCAAGCGTAAAAACAAGGAAGATAAACATGCAGGTTTTGCAGCAAATGGAAGCTTTGAGGATGACAAGAGGGAGATCAACAAATCATGGCTTTAGTGGGAGTCAAAATCATGGTAGATTGAAATCAAGAAGTAAAAAGAATTTCAAGTGCTACATTTGTGGCAAGAAAGGGCATGTCAAGATGGACTGTTGGCATAGAAAGAAGAGTGGAGACCCAGAGTGGTCAAATACTCAAGGGATTGTGGCAAGTATCACGGATAATAGTGAAATTCTATACATCGAGCAATACTGACAGTTGGAGGCAGAAAACAATTCACTGATGTTTGGTTACTAGATTCAAGAACAACATGGCACATGACCTCTTGGAGAGAGTGGTTCCACAAATATAATCAATCTCAGGAGGTTCTACATACATGGGTGATAATAATACTTTGGAGATCATTGGTTTTGGTACTATCAAGATAAAGATGTTTGATGGTACTATTCATACTATTTAGGAGGTACAACATGTAAAGGACATGAAAAAGAGTCTATTGTCTTTTGGGAAAAAAAGGTAGTCTTGTATGCAAAACTCATATAGAAAATGGGATAATGAAGGTTGTCAGAGGTGTGCTTGAGGTTATATATGAAGGAAGAAAAGATCGCAAGGAATTTGTTCATGCTTAAAGGGGAGGAGATTCAATGATGATGTGGCATTACAAACTAGATCACATGGCAAAACAAGGTTTGAAGATTCTCTTCGACAAAAAGCTGCTTCTTGGACTCAAATCAGTAATTTATCTTTCTGTGAGCAATATGTTACAAGTAAGCAACATAGATTGAAGTTTGCCAAGTCTGATGCTAAGAGTAAATGCATTCTAGACTTGATTCGCTCTGATGTATTGGAATCACCATAAATTTTCCTAGGTAGAGCAAAGTACTTTGTGTTTTTTATTGATGATTACTCTAAGAGATATTGGGTGTATCCAATCAAGAAGAAGTCAGATGTCTTTCTGGTATTTAAAGACTTCAAAGTGAATGTGGAACTTGAATCTAGGAAGAAGATCAAGTGCTTGAGGATAGACAATAGAAGGGAGTATACACACTGTGAGTTTATTTTTCTCAGTAGGTGAGAAGGTATCAAACGACAACCCACAGTCACAACACACCTCAGCAAAATAGAGTGAAAGAGCGGATGAATAGAACCCTTATAAAAAGGATGAGAGCTACGTTGAGGACTATGGGTCAACCCAACTCCTTTTGGGCAAAATTAACCAAAACCACATGTTATGTGATAAATCGGTAAACATCAATGGCAATTGAATTAAAACGCCAATGGAGAGGTGGACTAGTAAGCCAACAGATTACTCTACTTTATATTCATTTGGATGTCTTGTGTACATAATGTACAATGCCCAAGAAAGAACAAAGTTAGATCCAAAATCCAGGAAATAAATTATCTTAGTATGTTGATGGAGTGAAGGGGTATCGCTTGTGGGATCTTACTACCCACAAGGTTATTATCAAGAGGGATGTGATCTTTGCAGAAGATCAAAAACAAAATAAATATGGAAATTATAGCACATTGAAGAAGAGTTTAGTGACTACAATGGTACACATCTAAAATAATCATGTTCAAGGAACTCCTGATTCTTCTGAAGTAGCACTAGAATACGAGGTACAAGAACAAGTCCAGTTTGAGATACCAGAAGTTTGTCGGTCAACTTATGAGAGAAGGCTGACAGCTTGGAATATGGAGTATGTTATGGAAAGCAATATTGCATACTATCTTTTAACAAAGGATGGAGAGCCTTCAACTTTCTATGAAGTTACAAGTAGCTCAGATGCTTTTCTGTGGATGATAATAATATATGAAGAAATTGAAATTAATCTACACATGGACAAGACAAGGGAACTAGTTTCATTACCATATAGACGAAAAGTCATCAGTAACAAATGGGTCTATAAGATCAAGCATGATAGCAATGATTAAGTGGAACAGTATCATGCAAGATTGTTGATGAAAGGATATGCTCAAAAAGAAGGTATCGAGCTCAATGAGATATTTTCCTCAGTGGTTCGACTTACAACAATAAAAATAGACCTGGCTATGTATGTTATGTTTTACTTATATCTGGAACAACTAGATGTAAAAACTGTATTTCTTCATGAAGAGTTTGAAGAAGAAATCGATATGCTCCAACCAAAACGTTTTGCTCAAATAGGTAAAGAGAACTTGGTTTGTAGATTGAACCTATCTTTGTACGGTCTCAAACAACCACCGAGGTGTTGGTACAAGAGATTTGATTCCTTTATCATTAGCCTTCGATACAACAGACTTAATTCATACCATTGTGCATACTACAATTGATGATGATGACAACTTTATTATCTTGTTGTTGCATGTGGATGACATGTTGTTAGCAAGCCCGAACAAAGATCAAATCCAAGAATTGAAGGTACAGTTGGCTAGGGAATTTGATATGAATGACTTGGGATCATCAAACAAGATTATAGGGATGCAAAATCACAGAGACAAAAATAACAACAAGATTTGGCTTTCCGAGAAGAACTACTTCAACAAGATCTTGCGGAGTTTCAACATGCAAGATTGTAAGCTAGCCTCTATCCCACTTCATGTTAATTTCAAGTTATCCTCAAGTATGCGTTCTAGCAGTGAATTAGAGAAGAGAGAGATGACTCGAGTACCATATGCATTAGCTGCGGAAAGTTTAATATTCACTATGATATGTACAAGAGAAGACATTACACAAGCAGTGGGAGTGGTTAGTCAATTCATAGGGAATTCTGGTGGAGAGCATTGGAATACCATGAAGAGGATTCTGAGATATACTAGAGGAACCTCAAATGCTATATTATGTTACGGAGGATCAGAATTTACTGTCAAGGGCTATGTGGATTCAGATTTTACAAGGGATATTAACAAAAGCAAATCTACTATGGGTTATGTGTTTACACCTACAAGAGGAATAATAAGCTAGGTTTCAAAACCGCAGACTATTATGGCTCTAACTACAGCAGAAGCAGAATACATGGTGGTTGTACAAGCATGTAAGGAAACATTCTGGATTAAAAGTTAATTAGAGGAGCTTAGATATAAGCAGGGTTGGTTTTATTTTATAATAGTCAGAGTGCCTTGCATATTACAAGGAATCCAGTTTTTCATTCACGTACAAAGCACATAAGCGTTTAGTACCATTTCGTTCAAGAAGTAGTGGAAGATGTAAGTGTGGATATGCATAACATTCACACTAATGAGAACTTAGCATATGTTATGACCAAGCCGATTAATACTGACAAGTTTGTATGGTGTAGATTCTTATGTGGTATAGCGGAGACGTATACAAGTAGGGAACTTGGCAAGTGAGGAAGGATGAAGGGATCAGTAAAAATGACTTTAAGTGAGAGAAATGTGAGGTGTGAAGTCCTTATTGTCTTTGTTGCTTTGACTTGTTCAAAAGTTGATAGGATAAGATAAAAGCTGATTCATGAAACCGAACAAGATTAGATAAAGTTCTACAAGCATAAGATATGATTCCTAGAAGGATTCAAATATGCCATGTGATATATATAAATACCTTGGGGTTATGACTTATGAATAAAGAATCAAGAATCTAAGTATTCTCCTTCCTGAAAGAAAACAAGTTTTCTCATATGGTCAAAAGAGAGTGTGATTGATCTTTCCTCGCAACTAAAGAGAAGTATTATAATTTCTTTTTTGAAATAGTGAAATCCTCCTATTTTTGCCTGTGGATTTTTTTTAAATTTGTATTTTTGGGATTTCTGTGTAAAATCTCTATGTCCATTTATTCTTTTCAATTACAAGAAAACATGTGTTTCTTGACGAGCATTTCGCGGCAGTTTTCCAAAAACCGCCGCTAAATGCAACATTAGAGGTGGTTTCAAAGAAACTGCTGCTAAATGCATAAACATTCACTGTAGCTTTTCAAAACAACCGCTAATTGTTGAAATTTGCAGCGGTTTATGGACAACCGCCACAAAATGAATGCATTTAGGTAGTGTTTGGTTGAGTGTATGGGGAGTTACATCCAGGATTGGTAACTCCCCATACATTACTTTTTACTTTTTTTGTTTGGTAGGGACATTTATTTGTGTGTGTGTAACTTCCCATACAAAAATTTTGTTTGAAGAGTTACAGCTGAAATAGCCGAATGGGGACTTTGATGGAGGAGGCTCGAGTCAAATGTTGGTGCCGGGTTGGCGGGTCAACGTAAAGACAGGAAGTTATCGAGTCAATTCTAAGATTGGGTCGGTTTTAGGTGTGGTTCAGTATTTTGGCCATAACTTTGGCTACCGATATCAAAATTGGGCGTTCAACCAAAATTCGGAAAGCTCTTTGCGGCGCGCACGACATGGGGACATCATATTAGAGAGAACTTTAGTTATTTTTTTCTATTTTTAGAAATATTTAATTCACCGAATTAGTGGTTTTGGTCTTTTTTCTATTTTTGGTAATATTTCATATGCCAAATTAGGATAGGATTTGAATCGGATTTGATCTCGGATTTTTAGGAGTTATCTGATTTTTTTAGAGTTTTAAATTTAGATAAGTTTAGTTTTAAATAATAATTTGTCAATTTTAGCAAATTTAGATTAGATGATAAGGTTTATAGGTTAATTTTTGAGGCTATTTAACCTGGCTTGTGGGTTAGTTTTTTATTATTGAATTTTGATTAAAATTTTTTTTCCTGAATTTCAGAGTATTTTCTCTAGTTCTTTTGGTTCTTCGTTTGTTCTTTCTTGCGATCCTTGGACCCGGCTAGCCCGCGGGATAATCGCTACCCCGCCCGGCGTCTGTTGGTATCAGAGCTCATCATCTTCCTGGGAAGCGTCATCATCGACATCAATGAATGGTGGTCATGGTCGTCGGGTTAGACAGGTTTCGGCTGAGAAAGTCCAGTACCGTGACCTGAGCGCCCTGGAGGCATGAACAAGGATCTACAAAGGCAAGTCGCCGAGTTAACCCAACGCTTGATGATCAAGGATTTGTAGAGGCAAGTTAAGAAATTATCAAGGCGTCTGGCGGTGATCGATTTTGATCGTGGTTGTCGTAGGCAGTTTCCTGCTGAAGAAGTCCAGCACCATAATCATAGCGATCAGAGGTTTGGCCAACCTATCTACCTACCCATCTACGACAAGGACGTGGAGGAGGAGATCTCTCCGATATTCAACGATGATGCGGAGGAGGAGATTTTGCCCATCTTCAATGATGATGTGGAGGAGAAGATCTCGCCCATCTACGACGACTACGAGGAGGAAATTGGCGAGCCAGAGGAAGAGATTGGTGAGCCCATTTATGAAGATGATGGGACTAGCGTTGTGTTGGTATCTCGATGGGAGGAAAACCCTCCTGGCTCGGTAACCAACACTACTAACCTACTTTCTGTCTCTAGGAGTTTGATTGAGATCAAGCATGGAGATCCAGACCTACCAACAGAGGTGCAGTCGAACTCGGGCTCGAGTTCTTTCCAACCCGGGGTGACTGATACAGGAGGCTCGAGTCAAATGTTGGTGCCGGGTTGGCGGGTCAACGTAAAGATAGGAAGTTATCTAGTCAATTCTAAGATTGGGTCGGTTTTAGGTGTGGTTCAGTATTTTGGCCATAACTTTGGCTACCGATATCAGAATTGGGCGTTCAACCCCAATTCAGAAAGCTCTTTGCTGCACCCACGACATGGGGACATCATATTAGAGAGAACTTTAGTTATTTTTTTCTATTTTTAGAAATATTTAATCCACCGAATTAGTGTTTTTGGTCTTTTTTCTATTTTTGGTAATATTTCATATGCCAAATTAGGATAGGATTTGAATCCGATTTGATCTCTGATTTTTAGGAGTTATCTGATTTGTTTAGAGTTTTAAATTTAGATAAGTTTAGTTTTAAATACTAATTTGTCAATTTTAGAAAATTTAGATAAGGTTTCTAGGTTATTATTGAATTTTGATTAAAAATTATTTTCCTAAATTTCAGAGTATTTTCTCTGGTTCTTTTGGTTCTTCGTTTGTTCTTTCTTGCGATCCTTGGACCTGGCTAGCCCGCGGGATAATCGCTACCCCGCCCGGCGTCAGACTTACACACATTTGCCTTTACTTTCTCATCCACTTTTTAGGTTTATCATCACCCTCACCCTCCCCCCACAGCCCGTACCCCCACGAGCACCCCCTTCCGACTCCAAAGTCGGCCCGCTGGCACCCCCTTCCGACTCCGACCTTGGGCCGCCGGAACCCTCTTTCGAATCCGACCTCGGGCCGCCGACATCCCCCATCAGATTCTGGTTTGGTGAAGGGCGACCCAGTCAGGAAGTCAGACACACCCAAGGTCACGCACCCTCACCACTATTACTTCACCCCCCACCATCAGCTTGAACGACAGTGCCCTTAAGTTTACCGACGTCTTGTACAACCTTTCTCTTGCTGGTAAAAACCCTAAACCCTTAGTTTCATTTTGTTTATTCCTGCATTTACTAGCATAGTTCACCAGGGAAACAAACCTAAAGAAGATATTCATATAAATTTGAAGGCATGTCTTTCAGTTTTACTCTCACAATTAAAGGTTTTTTTTTCTTTCCTTGTTCTAATTTTATGATTAATGATAATTATTCAGGGATTTGCAATTTGAAATATGATTTTCCTATTACTGATTACTGCATGATTTTGCTTCAAGCAAATGTAAAAAATATCAATTTATGACTTTATTTTAGTGTTACCTTTATGGATATTTAATAATTCTTTTTTCTCATTTGCTTATCAAGATTATCTCAAAAATAAAAAATATCTTGAAAAAGAGAAATCATCTTGTGTTGTTCTTATCACTTTGATTTGGCTGTAGCTGCTCTTTATTTGAGTATTGATTCATCTTGTGTTCTTGAGCTTCACTGTCATGGATTTTGTATGTTTCACTTTTTTTTTATATGTGTGATGATATTTGTGAAATTGTCATAGTATTAAAGGTGTTTGAAATAGAATGGTGTTAGTTACTCTTGCCACTGAAGTTCCTTTGATTATTGAATTAGCAAAATAACTTTACAATAGTTTTTCCATTATTCATAGATCAAAAATAATATGAAGATATCAAAGGAGGAACAAAACAGGGCTGCCATAGTAGCCACATTTGCATGCTTCTTCCTCATATCAAGACCAAGATTGTATGGACAGTTCCATGCTCAAAGGCAATTAGAAAGGAGAGAACAACGCGAGGATGCTAGAGAATGGGTGCAATTTTGGGAGAGGATAATGCATGAGATGTGGAATGATAAATAAATTAAATTGTTTCATGTATTTGGGTGTTTACTTTATTGTTTTGATTTGTATTTGAACTCCTTGAACACTTGAATGTGGTAAGCTTTTGTAATTGAACTCCTTGAACAATTGAATGTGGTAAGCATTTGTATTTCAATTTCTTGAACACTTGAATGTGGTGTTTATGTCATGTAGAAGATTTTAATTTAAAACTATGTTGTGTTTATGTCTATGTTGGAATGTTTGTTTCTTATGGGACATGTTACTGTTTGACAATTATCGACTTTTTTTTTGGGACAAGTAATGGGTATCCATTTGGTTTATATGCTATTTTAAAGTTAATATTTCAAGGATTCTTGGAATGTTTGCTTATGAGATGTTATTTGTAAATTTAGGTTCTAGAGATGAAGTAATTTGAAAGTAATTAGAAAATAATATAACATTGAGATCAATTACTTGGAGATGAAGTGGCTTCAAATATTTGGTTTTATTTGAAATTAATTTGAAAATAATATTATATATATTAAATTAAAATATTCTAATTTTTTGTATTGTTAAATTAACCTAAATATTTTAAATTTAAATACAACATTCACATCAATTAATTTATTTTATTTGATTTAAAATAATTTATTTTAATTGATTTAAAATAATTTATTTATTAATTTTATTTTAAAAATATTTAAATATCTTTAATCTTTTAAAATGGGGTAACCTCATCACTCACAATAGGGGTAACTATATCCCCCATCAAATCCATCTTTTATCACAACCAAACACAAAAAAAAGTGTACATCCATGTATGGAGAGTTACATCCATCACTTTTTTTAACAACCAACCAAACATATAACTGTAACTCCACATCCTGTAACTCTTGATACATGTAACTCTCCATACATGCATGGACATTTACATAGAACCAAACACTAAGAGGTAGTTTTAGAATAAACGGCTCTAATGTCATTCATATAGCGACGGTTTGAAACCGCTCCGAATTGCATGAGAACCAATAGAATTTCATTTTTTTTTTTAAATGCCCACCTATTTTTTTTACTTGGCGCCATCCTCTCACATGATCCCAATATCTCTCTCTCAATGGATCGATCTCGGTGACCCCATCTATCCTTTCGCCCCATGCCCCCTTCTCCGACGGCGATTCCATCAAGATCGAGCGAGTCTACCTCCATCTCAATCTCCATCTCCGTCCTCAAACATGATATTGCGGAGCCGAAGAGGGTGGGAAGGGGCCAGGGGAGGAAACCTAGGGTTTCGGAGGTGGAGCCAAGGTTCGACGACGAGGACGAGATGGAAAAGATGACGTTGTTACTGAGGAAGGAACAGGATGACCTCCTCACGACAGTATCTAAGCTCTAGAGGGAGGTGGGCATATATAGTATTTTCATTTTGCAAGGCCAAGCTTAGGGTTTATACTTTGAACCAGAACCTCCGCCGTGACCAATCTCTTCTCTTTAAGGTTTACATAGTTCTCCTTCTCCACCATTGCGCTTTCGGCCTTAAATTGTTCTTGCGATTAGGTTTTCTCGTCAATCTTTAGATTCGTCATTGGTATTAATCTTGTTGTTTTTCTTTTCAGGTAATTAGAAGAAAGGAGCAATCTTTTCAGGGGTTCAAAGATGAGATGATTGACTTGGTCTCGTTTTGTAATTCCCTTGATATTGGTAGTATCGTATTTCCACTTTGCATGAAAAATTTATTGCTTAATGGTTTGTTTATCATCTATTTGTCTTCAAGTTAGATAGTGTGTGTGGATTGTAATGTCTTAGGAGAAAAGTATTCGATATGATCTGAGACTTTGTGATGCAATCAACCAGGATGAAGGTTAACAGAGGAGGAGAATGAAGGAGATGAAGGTGGAGAAGAAGGAGAAGAGAAGGGAAAGAGAGAGAAAAGGAGATAATTCTTCATTGATCCCTCCAGTGATTACATATCAGTACTATATAGGCAATTGCACAGAATGTGATTGCTAACAAACTCTCAGGCGCATATTCACAAACACCTGTCGTGCTTATATTCGCCAGCACAGATTACACTGTTCCCTAGCTTACTTGACTCCCAAGTTACAAAAGATGCTAATTAGTACTAATAACCATCATCACAACTATACTAATATGCTTATTGATAACCATTCACAACTATACCTTTGTTGCATCGCTTGCTACGCCTATTTGCCATGGTGGTTTGGTCTACATCAGTTGCCGCCATCCCAACAAGCACCTTGTCCTCAAGGTGTTCCAGTAAGGTTTGCTGGAATTCATCTAAGGACTTCCAAGTAGCGTCATCAGGGGACTGCAGCTCCCAGTGCACTAAGATTTGGAGAATTGGGGGCCTTTTCTGCAGGATGGTTCGAGTGCCCAGTATAGCCAAAGGCTTAGGAACTGGGTGTTGGTCATTTAACTCCGGTGGTATAAGGTTAGACTCCACCAGAGGGTCCCCCACGCATTTCTTCAGCAACGCAACGTGGAACACATCATGGATCTTGGTTGTTGGCGGGAGTTGGAGGCGATAGGCGACAGCGCCTATTCGCTCAATCACCTAGAAAGGCCCATAGAAGCGCTTGGCAAGTTTCTGTGAAGAGGAGCGCGCGAGAGATTGTTGCTGATAGGGATGGAGTTTAAGAAATACCCAGTCGCCAACGGAGAACTGGATATCAATAAGCCTGGCGTTGGCTTGGTTGTACATCCTGTTTTGAGCTCTGAGCAAATTCTCGGGGAGAGTGGTGAGAATGGTGGCCCTGTCCGAGAGTAGTTCGTCCATAGCGGCGACAGAGGAAGTGTCGGAGAGGTAGTCAACGAGGGATGGCGGTGGAAGACCGAACACAGCTTCGAATGGCGTCATCTTGATTGCAGAGTGCTAAGAAGTATTGTAATGTCATTCAGTCCAAGGAAGGAAGCGCAGCCAGTGGCGGGGGTGGTCGGCGGCCAAGCACTGTAGGTAGTCCTCCAAATAGCGATTCAAAACCTCTGTTTGGCCATCCAATTGGGGGTGGTAGGCACTACTCATAGCGAGCACCGTGCCCTGCAACTTGAAGAGCTCGCGCCCGAATGCGCTCATGAAAACTGGGTCGCGGTCGAAGACAATGTTGACCGGAACACCATGGATTTTGATCACATCTCGGACCAACATTTCTGCTACCTGAGGGGCATTGAAGGAAGGACCCAGGGCTGAGAAATGGGCATGCTTTGAGAGGCGATCAACCACCACCATTATGGTAGATTTGCCGGCCACCATACGGAGCTTGGTGACAAAATCCATGGAAACAGAGTGCCATATCATTCTCGGGATTGGAAGTGGCTGGAGAAGGCCCTGGGAACTCTGTTGAATGGTTTAGAAGTTTGACAAGCCGTGCAACGGGAGACATAGTTGTGGACAGTGCGGCGGAGCTCTGACCAGAAGAAAGTGCCTGCGATTCGGGTCAAGGTACGCAATACCCCTGCGTGCCCCCCAACTGTTGTGGCGTGAAACTCAGTAAGGAGGAGTGGTTGCAAGGGAGAATCCCGAGGAATAAAGACTCGTCCCTTGTAAAACAGAATGCCATTCTTCACAGAGTAATCCAGGTGAGGTCTTGGGCACTCATTGATTGAATTCAGCAACTAAGATATGGTAGGGTGAGTGATGTAAGAGGTGCGGATGGCATCCCAGAGTGTTGTTGTGGGAGTGGAGTTTGCCAACAATGATTGATACATCGGAAGTAGTAACCGGGATAGGGCATCAGCAGGGCCATTTTGGATTCCTGGGCGGTACTCGATATTGAAGTCATAGCCGAGTAGTTTGCTGAGCCAACGCTGTTGCTCCGGCGTTTTAATTGTCTGGTTGTGCAATGCATGAAGGCTCTAGTGGTCTGTCTGGACTGTGAACCGACGACCAAGGAGATATTGCCTCCACTTCCGGATAGCTTCTATAATTGCATACATCTCCCGTGCATAAGCTGAAGAAGATTGCAAGCATGGGTTGAGCCGCCTGTTGAAGTAAGCCAAAGGGTGGTTCTTTTGGAGTAGCACTGCGCCGACGCCGCTGTTTGCACAACAAAAGGGATGTTAAAGTCAGGTAACTGCAAAAAAGGGGTCTGCATCATCGCCTGCTTCAATTGAAGGAATGCCGCCGCGGCATCGAAAGTCCAGGCAAAGGAGTCCTTCCTGAACAGATCAGTGAGCGGGGCAGCCAAGGATGCATAACCGGGGATGAAACGCCTGTAGTATCCTGTGAGGCCGAGGAATCCCCGCAACCCCTTCAAAGTCGTAGGCGGCGGCCAGTCTTCAATGGATTGAATCTTGGCAGGATCGACAGCAACTCCTTGGCGAGAGACCACGTGCCCCAAATAGCCGATTTGGTGCACCCAAACTCGCACTTCCCCATCTTAGCAAAGAGTTGGTGGGATTGTAGCCATGTGAAGACCTTGCGCAAGTGAAGCAAATGTTGCTCCCAAGTGGGGCTATAAATTAAAATATCATCAAAGAAAATCAAAACGAACTTGCGAAAAGGAGTGGCCGGAATGTATCGTTCATCATTGATTGGAAGGTTGAAGGGGCGTTCGCCAAGCCGAAGGGCATAACGAGGAAATCGTAGTGCCCTTCGTGTGTCCGGAATGAAGTCTTATTTATGTTGTCTGGGTAGACGCGAACTTGATGATACCCTGCACGAAGATCCAGTTTGGAGAAGACGGTGGCGCTGGTGACTTCGTCGAGGCGCTCCTCCACCGTGGGGATCAGAAAGCGGTTCTTCACAGTCAGAGTGTTCAGAGCGCGGTAATCAACGCAGAATCTCCACGTGCCATCTTTCTTCTTGACGAGAAGTACGGGTGATGAGAATGGACTCGTGCTGGGCCGGATAACTCTGTCAACGAGCTTGTCTCCGATGAGTCTCTCAATCTCCGCCTTTTGAAAATGGGGGTAGCGGTAGGGTTTGACATTCACCGGAGAAGAATTCGGGAGGAGAGGAATTCGGTAATCATGAGGGCGGGGTGGTGGAAGCCTAGAGGGAGTTACAAAGAGTCTGGTGAACTCTTGCAGTAGTTGCTGGAGGGCACCCACGAATGAAGATGGGGTGTCAGACCCAAGCTTGGGTTCAGAGCTGAGCCAGTTGATTCAACCTTCAAATATAAATATTGGGCCTCGTAGAGCTGGACAGTCTGCTTGCATAGTTGAGCTGGGGCCACATAAGTAGAAGCAGGTTGGGTAAACGGATGCGCTCGCCTGCTCGGTTGAATTGCATCCAAAGAGCCTTGTAATCAAATACAATCGGGCCCAAGCCCAGCATCCACTGGACGTCCAGGACGATGTCGGCCCTATAGATCGGCAACAGTAAGAGGTCAACGGAGAACAAGGCTTGACCAAGCTTGAGAGGGACGCCGGAACACTCGCCTCCGCAGGATAGAGCGTCGCTGTTGCAGACAGTGACGCGCAAGTGTGTTGATGGTTTGATCGGAAGCTCGAGATGTTTATGAGCGATGTTTGGATGAGGTTGTTGGTTGAACCACCATTAATAAGAACCATGACGTGGTGACCGTTAATGGATCCGGCCAGTTTCAGTGTTGCCGGGATGACATGCTGGTGAAGGTGTAGTAAGAGATTTGTGGGTCATCCGTCAGGTCCCCACTCTCAGCAAAATGGGTGGAGCCTCGTCTGCCGATGGAGAAGGAGTGCTGGAGTCCAGCGAAGGATCATCATCGGAGTCTGCCAGGAGACAAAGGAACTGTATCGGACGACATTTGTGACCCGGAGTGAACTTCGAATCACAGTTAAAACAAAGGCCGCGCTTACAACGAGGTAGAATCCCAGCCAGGGAAAGCCTTTTGATAGGTAGGGGCTGGGGCGAGCGGTCGGCGGCGGTAATAGAGGCGACGGTGTCGGAGGTTTGGTGAACAGGGGCGATGTGTTGGTGCTAGGCTCCGGGATGCATTGCATTTATCCTCAACTAATTTAGCCATGCCCATAGCATCATGCAGAGAACGAGGCTTCAATAGGTAGAGCTCGTATTGGATGTCGTCGCGCAACCCTGAAAGAAAACAGTTGAGGAGGCTGGATTGGTTCAGGCCGGAGATTCTGGTTGAGAGGCACTCGAAATCATATAGGTATGTGGAGATGGTTTTAGTTTGCTTCAGTTTGAAAAGCTCAGCCTCGTGGTTGATGAACGAGGAGGGGCTGAAGCGCAGCTCGACTTGCCGGACGAACTCAAGCTTGGTAGTAAGTTGGGAGGTGGAGTGAAGCCAGTGAAACCACTGGAGGGTGGGCCCGGACAAGTAGAAAGCCACCACCGTCAGCTTCTGTTCCTCAGCAATATGGTGGAAGGTGAAGAAGTGATTGATTTGAAATAGCCACCCAAGAACATGATCTCCTGAGAACAGAGGTACCTCGAGCTTTGGTAAACGGGTAGGAGCTGTTTGGGAAGTAGCTAGGCTGTATAAAGGAGGCGATGGTGAGGTGCTGGGTGGTGGTGTTGTCGGAAGTGGGAGCTGTGGGGTGGAAGGAGGGGGTTGCTCGAGTCTGGAGAGTTTGACCATGAGGTCCGTGATGACAGTCTGTTGAGACGACACCGTGTGTTGAAGCATCTCAAAGTTTTCAGACTGTTTGGAGAGGGTGGCGTCGTGGCGGGAGAGCTGGTCGATGAGGAAGGCGAGCTGGTCCTCCATGGCACGAGAACGACTCGTCATGCCTTTGGTCATGGAAGTGGATGAAGGAGGTGGAGACAACAATGAAAGCACCAAATGATGCAATCAACCAGGAGGAAGGTTAATAGAGGAGGAGAATGAAGGAGATGAAGGTAGAGAAGAAGGAGAAGAGAAGGAGAGAGAGAAAAGGAGATAATTCTTTATTGATCCCTTCAGTGATTACATATCAGTATTATATAGGCAATTACACAGAATTCGATTGCTAACAAACTCTCAGGCGCATATTTACAAACACCTGTCGTGCTTGTATTCGCCAGCACTGATTACATTGCCCTCTAGCTTACTTGACTCCCAAGTTATAAAAGATGCTAATTAGTACTAATAACCATCATCACAACTATACTAATATGCTTATTAATAACCATTCATGACCTAACAAACTCATCCAATCTGGTGCTTGTGACCCCTTTGTTGCACCGCTTGTTGCGCCTATTTGCCATACTGGTTTGGTCAGCATCACTTTGTCTGACAAAATGTTGGTGCTTTACTTGAAAATCATGATACTTCTCCTTTCTTTTTTTTTGTGTTCTTTATTTCTCATATTTATTGTTTCAAATAAGAAGTAATCATGGACAAACATTATTTTTGTGCAGAATGTTTATTTGTTTATGAATACTATTGAAGTATCTAAGTTTGTGTGCATAATTTTTTAGTGAATAACACCTTCTGGAGTATACTTTATTCAAGTAATCCATCTATTAGGCAGCATAGATGATATCCACTTTAAATTGTTTTTTTTTTACCGATAAATGTGATTTTGTTTATCTTTTTTCTTGTTTTTGCCATTTTTAGTAAGCTCCAGAGTAATGTGTTGAGAGAGGCCATCACTCATGTGGTCGGTGATGCAAAGACAAAGAAGAGGGACTTCACAGAGACCATTGAGTTACAAATTGGATTGAAAAACTATGACCCACAGAAGGACAAGCGTTTTTGTGGCTCTGTGAAGCTGCTACATATTCCTTAGCCAAAGATGAAAGTTTTCATGCTTCGTGATGCTCAACATGTGGAAGAGGTATATTGTAATGGTGATTTTTTTTTTATTATTGCTTGAACTAAATTATCTCGCAGCTTACATTGAGGTTTTACATTGAAACGTCTGGTTAATCATTTTGTTAATGTTGACTGGTATCTTAATGTTTGTGCCTGGCTTTTGGCCCTATTGTCTTCTTTTGATATGGTTCTGAAAGACTTGTATCTCGTATATGACATTTTATAACATTGAAGCTGTGATTTGGTGCATGAGCAAATAATGAATCAGCCTTTGATAGTGTTCACTTTGTGCAGTCTGCCAAAAGTGTGATTTTCGCATATTATCCTAAACTTGTGATTGTTTGCTTTATTCTATATTTCTCGTTCCGGTTGTCGTTATTGAGGAATAATCTTTGCTTTATTTTTATGTACCCCTTCACTTTATCAGTTGTATTCATCAATGATTTGAATATAATTGATGTATGCTTGAATCTGCCAGGAGACCATATATTGGGATCCATACTTGTGAATCATCTGCTTAGAGAGAGAGCTTTAGTTTGTAATTATTCAGGCCATTTTCAATAAACTGTATTTTATTTTATTTTACTTTTGTTTCTGTACCACAATATGACAGAGATGTTCTGATAAGTGGATCCCTCTTATCTGCTGCAGTGATGTTTGTAAGTTCTGAACAGGTAGTCTGCTTGTTGTAATTGGTGTTGTAACACATGTTGTAACTCTCTGCTCACAGAAGTTTTTCAAGGCACTCATGCTCACAATGAAAAACAATCAAGACAATAACAAGATAATAGAGTAGGTTACCCAGTTCGGCTAACCAAGCCTACATCTAGGGGGCCATGCTAGGAGAAGATAATCACTAAAGGTGTAGGGTAAACAGATACACAAGAGTCTCTCTCACACAAGCACCTCCACTCTTTGATTAACAATGTCCACTATCACCCTCCTCCTCAAGGGACTACTCTAGTCTGCACACCTTAATCCTTAGAGTCCTGGTCTTATATAGAAGCCTCCCTGCCTCCACACGACAGCTACACCCTTTAGGATCTCCCAAATCTCCACGACTACCAAATTGGACTCTTTCCACATTTGGTTGTTGCAACTTAGTTGTAACCGGAATTGCAACACGGCCCGGCTGATGAACTTGACCAAGGCTACAACATCCATTGCTCTTCGACCTCGACACACCTCCAACCCTCCTGGTAGAGTTCCGAGTCAGCTGATGAAATATAAATCCCAAATTGATGAAATATAAATCCAAAATTGATGAAGTGTGCATCCCGATGCAATGAAACAAGCATCTCGAGGTAGCTGATGAAATACAAATATCAAAATGACACAAATCTTGAGGCATAGCGAAGCACACATCTCAAGATAGCCAATGAAAATATAAATATCAAAATATCACAAATCTCGAGGGGGCAATCAAGCACGTATCTCGAGGTAGTTGATGAAATACAAATATCAAAATGGCGCAAATCTTGAGGCATGGCAAAGCACGCATCTCAAGATAACCAATGAAAATATAAATCTCAAAACATCACAAATCTCAAGGGGGCAATCAAGCACGTATCTCGGGGTAGCTGATGAAATACAAATATCAAAATGGCGCAAATCTTGAGGCATGACGAAGCACACATCTCAAGATAGCCGATGAAAATATAAATCTCAAAGCATCCCAAATCTCGAGGAGGCAATCAAGCACGCATCTCGGGGCAGCTAATGAAACATAAATACCGAAGCAACTATGAATTTTGAGGTAGCGTGGAGCACGCATCTCAAGATAACTATTGAAAATATAAATCCCAAAATGGCGCAAGTCTTGAGACATGGTGAAACACACATCTCAGGATAGCCTATATATCCCAAAACGGCGCAAATCTTGAGACATAGTGAAATACACATCTCAGGATAGCCTATATATCCCAAAATGGCGCAAATATTGAGACATGGTGAAACGAACATCTCAGGATAGCCCATGAAAATATAAATCCCAAATGGCGCAAATCTTGAGGCACGGTGAAACACACATCTCAAGATAGCCGATGAAAATGTAAATCCCGAAACAACGCAAGTCTTGAGGCAGCGATGGAGCACATATCTCAAGATAGCCGATGAAAATGTAAATCCCGAAACGACGCAAGTCTTGAGGTAGCGATGGAGCACATATCTCAAGACCGTCGATGATAAAATACAAATCTTGATGCAGTTACAAATCTTGAGGTGCCGATATAGCATGCATCTTGAGGTGGCTTTCCTTAATATATATGACTCTCAAACCTGTATCCTCCATTAGTGAAGTCAGGTATAATATGACTCTTGAAGTTTCACATATTCCGACAATGGTGCCGAGACTTCTAAGAGAAATTCACTTGGGTTCTCATACACCCCTATGATGAGATCACCAAGATATATGAAATGTCTCACTTGGGTTCTCATACGCTCATATGATGAGATCACCAAGATATATGAAATGTCAAACTTGGATTCTCATACACTCATATAATGATATTACCAAGAAAATATGAAACGTCAAACTTGTATCCTCCATTAATGAGGTCAGGTAAAATATGACGCTTCTAAAATGATGAACTACAAATTCTTCACTTGGGTTCTCAGATGACGAGATCACCAAGGAAATATGAAAAATTCTAACTTGTATCCTCCACAATGAGGTCAGGTGAAAATATGACTCTTGAAGTTTCGCATATTCCAACAATGGAACCGAAATTTTTAAAAAATGATGAAATATCACAATTCTTCACTTGGGTTCTCACACTCATATGATGAGATCACCAAGAAATATGAAATTTCAAACTTGTATCCTCCATTGATGAGGTCAAGAAGAAACACATATTTGGAGGCTCGCAACTCAGTATCAAATAAGTTGAAGGAGACTCCAGAATATATAAGCCTGACTTCTCAAGTATTGCAAGACGGTCAGAGCTTTAAATGGAAAAGTTGATTCTTTTGCAAGAGCAACGAGGGAGCCAGCAAATCCAGCCTATAAATAAATTCAAATCACCATAAGAAATTGGAGACCCATAAATACAATCCTCAACGACGCTGAAAAGGAGAGTATTGTGGGCAAAATGGAAGACTTTACCCTCAAAATGCAAGAGGAAGATTGGAGCTAACCATTTATTGAATATCTGAAATATGAGAAACTTTCAGTGGGCAAATCATGAGGCCTTCAGATAAAGCGAGGAGCCCTAAGATTCACCCTCATATATGAAATATTTTTTTATATGAAGAAGCGAACGAAGTCATTCACGATGTACACTTCGTGATATGTGGTGCACATCAATCTAGGCCCAAGATGCGACTTAAGAGTAAGCGCATGGAATATCATTGGCCAACCATGGTAAAAATTGCATTGAACATGATAGAAGATGCCATCTATGCCAAAAGATGTTATCTATGCCAAATACATTGAAATGTTATCCATCAACATCCAAATCCAAAGAAAGCCATGTCCAAAAAACCAGGGAGATTGACATGTTGTGGGTTTGTCATGCCACTTGTTGGATTGCAACACTATCCACACCATACTCCTCGGTGTTTGGAATTGAAGCATCCCTTTCCCTCGAAATTTTAATGGCATGAAATTTCAAATGAAAGCAATATTTGACTTCACTTAGATGAACTGGACTCTCTCGACAGGAGAAAGATAAAAAGTGCAGCAGAATCTTGAAGTCAATAGAGCATATATGTCCTATGTCCCAGGCTTACAAAGGGAGAGATGGTTCTAGTCCTAAGGAGACCCATCATCACCAATGAAAAAAAATGATGAATGAATGAATGAAAAAAATGAAAGAATGATGAAAAAAAATGATGAGCCCCAAGTCTCCCAAAACGACTTGGCCATAAAGATGAAAAATTTTGTATGTTCATACTTCTCCCTCTCAAACAAATTTCGTGAGAGAAGTATGAAGGGGGCATTTGTTTACACCCAAAAAATAAAAATAAAAAAATAAAATAAAATAAAAAAATAAAAATAAAAAAAATGATTATGAAATTTTTGAAGAGTATATAACCAAATTTCTCTTAAAATAAAAAAATATATATATCCGGCGATATCATGAGGCAAGCCAAGGACACATGTCCCAAGGCAAGCCAAGGAAACAAATCCTAAGATAGCCCGAGAATATATATCTCAAAGCAATCTCAAATTCCAAGAGAGCCCGAGAATACATATCTCGAGGCGGTCTCAAATTTTTAAGATATCCCGAGAACACATATCTCGAGGCGATCTCAATTCCAGATAGCCCGAAAACACATATCTCGAGGTAATTCAGATAGCCCGAGAACATATCTTGAGGCGATCTAAGGAAATGCAAATCCCGAGATGGCCCGAGATTAGATCTCGAGACGATCTAAGAAAATGCAAATCTCGAGATAGCCAAGAACACATCCCAAGGTAAATCCAAGACAATCCGAGGGAACAAATCCCGAAGCGGAATAAATCCCAAGCCAAATCCAAAATAAAATAAAAAAATATATAATAAAAAAAATAATAAATCAAAATTTAAATTAAAAAAAAAAAGAAGAGAGAAAATATTTTTTTTGGATTTGATCTTATCTGGCACTCGGTTTATATATTTAAAATAAAATATATCAAAATTTTGATATTATTTGCGATGGAGACCTGATCAATATCCATCCTTTCATGACAATTAAAAAAAAGAGAATAGATATTATCCGAATCACTTCTCACGATTCGGTCAATCACCTTGATCCCGACGATCGCAAACTGTGGTGATTTCCTTCAGTCTATAAAAGAAGGAGATAGGATGAATGTAAAGGAGGGGGGAAGATGTAGCATAATCAGAAGACCAAGACCTCAATCCTCTCCCATGTCTTGATCATCGCCGCCCCCCGTTGATGAAGCTTCCGGCTCCCTTGCGGAGGCCATTGCCCCCCGCTGTCAATGAAACCCACGGCTCCCTTGTGGAGGCCGCCCGTCACCGACCAACCTCCGGCTCCCTTTTGGAGGTCATCGCCACCTCCGATGATGAAGCCCACGGCTCCCTTGTGGAGGCTGTCACCACCCTCCGATGATGAAGTCTTTGGCTCCCTTGTGGAGGCCGTTGTTGTCCGTCATCAATATGGAATTTCGGCTCCTTTGGAGGCCGTCGCAGGTCGCCGTCAATGAAACCTCCGGCTCCCTTGCGGATGCCGTTGCTACCAACCACCAAGATGTCGGGCTCCCTTGTGGATGCTGTTGCCTCAGCCCGTCACCACCAAACTCCGGCTCCCTTGTGGACGCCATCGTCTCCGACCCCAAGTCGCTGAGCGGCCCCGTCGCTAGAGAAAAAAATAGAAGAAAGAGACTTCCCCAGAGATATCCTTGTTTTAATCAGATCTGTGATGACACAAAGCCTTTGAGAATGAAGCTCTGTTGAAGGAGGACCTCGGCTGCTCAGAGCTGGAGGAAGTGGTATTTGTTATAATGGTGAATTCCCAAACAAAGAACCTGCAACATGAAGCATGAGCTAGCATGCCCTGAAATCCAAAGGGGCGTTGATGAGATCCTATGCATCAGCATGAATGATGCCTTTGTGATGAAGGCCTGGGCAAAGATATACTCTGAGTTCCTTCATGATGGAGTTATGACAAGATACATGGGTGCTTGTACCCCATATTCAGCCTTCTATTGCACACAAAATGAAAGCATATCAACTGTAAAGTGGATCCTCTACGACACTAAAGTTCGTTGTGATGAGCCAGAGCTCGTCTCCCACACTAATGACATGAGTTATGCGAGGGGCTTTTCATGAATATGAGACAAATTCTTCGACCAGATAGAACCCAAAGCTTCCAGAGTCAGAGCTGCTTGTTACTACAAATGCATGATATGAAGGGTCCAACTGTTTGGGAATCAAAAGATTCAACCTTGAGAATGTCATGAATTATGTGAGAATTGAATCCGATCACAATAAAGGCTTGTTTTCTAAAGATGCTTGATTGTATTTCACGTTTGTGCCCATACGTGTTTATTTGAAATTCGGCATTCTTAAGAACGCCATGTACATGTTTGATGAAATGCTTCAATGAACTCTCAAATGCAATCTATTGAAATTCTTAAGATGGGAGTTGCGATGTTGAGAGAAATGAGTTGTTTGATTAGACTGTTCTTGAAAACGCAATATATTTGATTTCCATGCTTCTAATCGTGGGTTAATGGATGAATTTGGTTCACCATCATCAGGTTGCTTCTCCAGCTATCACATTATATTCATTAGAATTCCAAGGAATAGGCATTCCAGTATTTATTCCAGGAGTTTATTTGATCATACTTGTAGGAAGGATTGGTATGCTGAAAGGATCCGGATCCTCTCCTTGTTTTTTTCCTCCTTGTATTTCCTTGTTTTCAATCTTGGCCATTGATTTTAAAATCCAAAGGCCAAAAACTTGTCCAACTCAGCTTTCCCTCATTGAATGCACATAACCAACTCCAAGACTCATTAAATGAGGGAAAACTGAGTTGGACAAGCTTTTGGCCTTTGGATTTTAAAATCAATGGCCAAGATTGAAAACAAGGAAATACAAGGAGGGAAAAAACAAGGAGAGGATCCGGATCCATGCTGAAACAAGCAATGCTCCGAATGATGTGAAAGAGCATACTTGTCTTCCGTGATATCCGACCTCCAGTCACACTCACTGGAAAATCTATGCAATGTGTTGTAGACCTTTCTGACAGTGTTCTAGTTGAACCTGTTAATTCGATGCAAATTTTTATAGATTCACCATGTTAGAAAGGTACGCCAGGTTCTTAGCAATTTCTATTTATTGTTGTGAACTCCAAAGCCTGGCTCTATGATAAAGGAGTTAGAATTTTCCAATGAATCACAACAATTAAAAGACCATCTTTTGAATAGTGTGCATTCAGAAGCTATGTCATTTTCAAATCTAGAAGGAAATTTAATTAGCAATAAACATTTATGTTCATTCATGAATCCATCTGTATTTCTTCGTTTGAAAAGTAAATAGTAGGGAGTTAATGATGGCCATAAAGCTGTTGTACATGCAAACATTCAAAAATCTTATATTCAATTAAATTTGGAAGCATTTTAATACTTGGCCATTAATTATACATATCTAAAATGGTAGTGTAATGAAACTTCCATGAAGAGGCATGAATTGCAAAGCAAATGCCTTAATTGTATTCTAGTGTTGGCCAACGTTTGGTTATATAAAAAGTAATGTCATCTTGTTCAAATTATATCATCCATGAAAAAATCTCATGTGCAGAGCATGTAAAGTCAACCATTTTGAAGGTAGTTAAAATGGAAATCTTTTATCAAGAGATGTTAAAGAGTATATTATCTCTCTAATTTTATCATTACTCAATGGCATTGTGAGGGGATACTATAAGGAATGATGGCATCAATCTATTGAACTCATAATTCATTAGATATTTTTTTTTATGAATGCCTTTGTCCTTCCAGACAATAAAATGAGTATTGATGACAAAAATAAATAAATAAATAAATAAATAAATAAAATAAATAAAACAATAATAAATAAATAAAAATAATATTAAATAAGAGGTTTCATGAAGATTGATTTTGGAGGTTCTTCGTTGATTCAAGAGGCCGCAGTCTTTCATGTGCGTATGACAACTAATTATTCCAAAACCAATATATATATATATCCCAAGGCAAACAAAAGATATATATAAATAAATGAAGTCACGCACAAATTATGATGAAGTGTTCATTTCAAACTAATAACAAATCCTAAAGCAAAAATTTACAAATCCCAAACGGCATGAATCTCGATGTGGCGATGAAATGAGCATCTTGGGGCAGCCGATAAATGCAAATCTTGAAATGACATGAGCCTCAAGGCGGTGAAATGTGCATCGTGAGGCAACCAATGAAACTCAAATCCTAAATAGCGGTACGCATCTCAACGCGGTAATGGAGCACATATCTCGGAGTATCCGATAAAAGTACAAATTTCTAAAGTGATGCAAATCTCAAGGCGGCGACGAAGCTCACATCCCAAGACAGAAAGCGGCGTCATTTAAATAAACAAATAAATAAATAATATGTATAAACATCTCATGATGAAATTTATAATTGTGATTTTCAAATAAATGAATTATGTTTATTCATTGCCTTTACTTATACTTTTGCCCTCAATCGGAGGTTCCCAAGACTCTGTCTGGGGTAATTAATAATAGAGGCTTGCCTCTATTAGGAATGGAAGAACCCATAAACTAAACAAATATGATATTTGTGATTCGATATGTCGCCTGGTGTCTCTTCATAGACACGATGCCAGGCGGGTATTTTCGATCCCACACCCATCATGGTCGTACTCCACCATAGCGTAAGCTCATCAATCAACCTTCGTCTCTGATCATGCAAGGTTAAGCTGTTAGATTGGTTCCACCAATCTCTTTCCAAGCTTGGTCTCAATTCAGCACAACTTGGCCTGTCATGCTCCATATGTCTCCACCATCTTTGCCACCAAATATGGTCTTCAATCTTCCCTTGATTTGGCTTCAATCAACAGCTGCATCAATCACATATAGCTTGCCAAATCCATTCACCAATCAGCTCCAAATCCCCTCCTTCTTATGCATGAAGAATATCAATCTTTCAACCACTTGCATGAAGCCTCCTAATCAGTGTGCATGCCATCCTCAATCAGTTATCCTTGTTTGTATGACCTTGTTCAACATTTAATCTTCAAGTCATCTGAGTCATTGGCTTTAACCATGTTGACTTGTTGTGTCAAATGATGCCATCCTAGTGCAGTTGTACTAACAATCTCCCCCTTGGCATAATTTGACACAACCTCTTTCTGCCTGCCATACTGCTCACTTGGTTGCACCTTCAAGTTGTAACACCCCTACAACATCTTATGTTAACCTAACATGAACTGACTGAATTACATATTAATGCTTACATCTTAGGACACTCCCCCTGAATATTACATCTTTGTGTAAGAAGTAAAAACACAGTTATTATAACAAACAAGATAATAACCAGTTCATCAAAACACAACCTAGAGTTAGTTAAGAGTCAGTTCATAATGAAAACATAAAGATGTTGTAACACAAACAGCAAGAGCAACGCAGCAACAAATAGCAGTAACAAATAGGCAGAAGACCTTCTTCTCTCCCCCTTTGTGGCAATTTTTGCCAAGTCCTGCAAAGCAAAAAGACGTGAGTTTCACCTACTCCCCCTGCAGTGACGCCCGCTTCTGTCAAATAGCTTCCAGCAATTGGTTGATATGTTGCTTCTGTTGAGCAATCTGGGAGAGGTATTGAGAGTGAACTTGTTGGCGGCGTTCTAGATCAGCAAGATGAGTTGTGAGATACTTTTCAAATTCCTCATCCATGGGCAGGTTGAGTTCTACTCTTGCAACAGGTGGTGGAGATTGTCTGCCAACAGGAAGATCAACTTTCTTTCCTTGTTTGAACAGCTTGGCAGAGATATTGATCTTTTTCACAATAGGTGTAAGTTCCCTTTTGTCCTAGGGAACACCCTTTTTCTGCAGGTAGTCGCTAGCTGATCAGAGCAGAATACCCAAGGCTGATCTTGGAATTGGTACTGGCTGCAACTTGTGCTATGTTGTCATAAATGAATTTGCCAAGATTGAACTTTCTGTCAGGTTACACTACAAACAGGAAGACTGCCATATCCTTAAGAATACTTGAATTGTGAGGAGTGGGAAACCAATTGTAGACCCCAATTCTGAATAGGACATTGTATTTAACTGTTAATAGAAAGGCTGGAAGTCTATGTTTTGGCCCCCACTGTTTACATTTACCCCCAGTAAGCTCATGTAGAACTTCTTCACTATGTTGCAGCCCTTCTTCAAACACCTCTGAATAGTCAACTGAGAAATCCAAGAATTTGTTAATATCATCAGGAGTAAAACTAATCATCTTTCCTTTGATAAATACCTTGGAGGAATTTTTATCATCCACTCCTGGAATGATAGCAAAGAAGTTACTGTAGAATTCCTAGACTAAGGAGGCATTATAATGGGAGGCAAAAGTCACTGACTTCTGTAGACCTTTGTCTGTTAGCAATTTTAGCAAATCAAACTTCTGGTAGGCATCTTCATCAATCTTCTTTTCAATAACAAGTCCTCGAGTGGAAACTAGATTAAACTTCTTCTTGCATTCCGAGTTTACAAACTTCTTCTCTTTGTCACTAGACTTCTATATCTTCTTCTTAACAGGTGCTTCTTTTGAAGCAGATTTAGATGACTCCCCCTTACTCTTTGAACGAGTCTTCCTCTGTGTAGTCTGTGGAGAGACAATTGTCTTCTTTGATTTGGGAGTAGATGACAATTGCTTCTTCTGTTTGTGCGACTATCGAGAGAATTTGGTCTTCTCAGTAATGGTGTTAGAAAGAAATCCTTTCTTCTGATTTTGAGGCTGTGACTTGGAGACACAAATCTTTCTCCTCTTGGGCAACTTGTCCAACGAAACATATTCATCTGAGATTGCATCAGTTGCAGGCGGAGTTGTAACAGGAGGTAAAACACCCTCTGAGGCTTGCTGCTGAGAGATTTCTTTTCGAACACTTGCTAAGATCTCAACAACCTCTACTTCTTTACTAGATGAATCAGTTGTTGGTGATTGATCATCTACAACAATCTTACCCTTCTCTTGACTTGTGGGCACGGTGGGTTGCTCTTTGTCAATGTCTATAGTGTCTCTATCAGCATGTGGAATTTCAAATATCACAATAACAGGGTCCTTTGTAACCCGAACTGGAGAGGAATTGTCCACATTTTGTGCATTAATTTGTTCCTTCTCAGTTTGATCTTGGACGGGGGGGTCAGAAAAATCATCTTTATTTGGGCCCTCTTCGATTGTAATGGGGAGTTGGGGACCAAAAGATGTTGTGGGTCCTTCATACTTTTTGAAGATCTCGGGCATTCTTTGAGACAACCACAAATATGGTGTGGTGTGTGGAACAGAAATTACAACTGGAGAAGGACAAGATACAAGATCGAGACTTTGTGTACCTTCTGCTGCTGGGGTTTGTTCAAGAGAGTTTGGTGGTGTTTGTTTGCCCATAGATGTTGCCTCCTTCCTCCCTGGCCTGGAACGCTTTCGTTGAGAGGGTTGCTTTGGCCTCATCTCTTGTGCAGGGTTTCTTTCTCAATTTGGGGATGAAGAGTTGAGAGTAATGATTTGGAGCCTAGGGTTTGCTTAATGAACAATAAATACACAACTTATTTGAACAAAATATAAATAACTGAAAACAGTTTTTAGAAAACTAATTCCCTTCCAGCAACTAACTTCTCCCTTTTATTTTTGAAATTTCCTACCTTTTTCTCCTTTTTTTTATTTGTGGGGATCTGCCTTACTTAGGGAGTTTTTGCATGTACCCAAATGGGCACCTTTCCTGCAGTTGATGAAGTCTACTGGTTGCAACTTTGGTTGACAGCATACTTCTCTGTCACAGTTCTTTGCTTTGTAATCCAGATCTGGGATATAACAGTCACCTTGCCTTTAATTTTCTTCTTGAAGAATGTTTAGACATAACCATTTATCTTCCCAGATTTTAAATCTGCCTTTAATTTTCTGCACATCAACTTGTTGTGACCTCTTCTTCCACAGTGAGTGTATGCATTAGCTTCTGCTATTTGAACCCTTTCTGCTTTGATATTTTGAGGCTGAGGGATTTGAGCTTTTACAAACACAACTTCTTTGGGGTTCTTCTTTATGCCTGAGGACTATCCTACATATCCCAGTCCTTTCATGTTTCCAGATTTTCTTCCAATTGCAAGTATATCATCTAACTTTGCTTTTCCTCTGTTCAAGGAATCCAAAGTCTTCTCAGCTTGCTGAAGCTTGTGTTGGCATTCATTTAACTTCCTTACAGCATCATCCTTTCCTTCATTGTGTTTTCTTTTTCTTCTACTAGGAGCTGATTCTTCTTCAAGACGGTCACATTTTCTTCTTGGAGATGTTTGTTCTCTTGAACCACCTTGTCCAAGTTCTGCACTATGTCTTCTTTCTCCTTCAATAAGATACCTTTTTCCTCTTCTAGGTGCTTGTTTTGCAGCATCATCTTGTCAAACCTTCTCAGCATGACTTCATAGGCTTTAAGAAAGTCTTGTTCAGTCACATCTTCACAGTCGCTATCACTGTCTTCAGATGTCGCAACAGATGTTGCAACATACTTTGCAACTCCATGAATCTGCTTGAATCACCTGTTGGTTTAAACATAGAAGGAAAAGCTACATAGTGACTTATCATACCTTTATCACCTTGATCATCCTGACTCTTCTCAGATTCTCCTTCACTCCAGGTGACGTTGAGAGATTTGCTCTTTTTCTTCAACGTGTTGGCACATTCTGCTTGGACATGACAAAAGCCTTCACATTCAAAACATTTGATCCCTTTTCTCCTTTGACTTGAGTCAGCTTTTTCGGTCTTCTTTTCTTCATTCTGATATTGCTTCTTTCCCGTCTTGTATTTCTTGAACATTTTGTGTAGTTTTCGTGACAGGAAGGCAATGTCAGTTTCTTCACCATCTTTTTCTTGAAGCTCCTTTTGCCTTGTGATTTCTGCCTTTTTACCAAAATTCACCTCCTTCTTGTCTGGCTTCAGATTCATGTCGTACGTTTGGAGGGATCCCATCAACTCATCGAGCCTCATTTTGGTGATGTCTCGGGCATCTTCAATGGCAGCCACTTTGGCCTCGAACCTTTTGGGCAAGGACCTCAAGGTCTTTCTGACAAACTTCTCGTCCGAGTACTTCTCCCTGAGTTGAAAAGCTTGATTTGAGATGTCCATCATCTTTGTGTTAAAGATGGTGATGGTCTCTTCTTCTTCCATTCTGGGGCTTTCAAACTTAGATTTTAGTATTTGGAGCCTAGACACACGTACCAGATTTGTCCCTTCATGAATTCTCTGGAGAGTTTCCTATGCCTCCTTGGCACAGTCGCATGTGGCGATGTACTTGAATTGGTTCTCGTCTACCCCTCCAAAGATGGTGTTGAGAGCCTTCCCATTTGCATTAGCCTTGTTCATCGCTTCTAGTGTCCATCTACTCTTCTTCTCCTCGACTTCATTCTTCTCAGCATCAACATATTTTGGGATTGCTCATCCTTCTTCTACAGCACTCCAAGCATTTTCGTCTATTGACTTGATATACGCCCTTATTCGTGCCTTCCAGTATGCATAGTTTGCTTCATTCAGAAGTGGCGGATGGCTGCTGGCGATTGATTCTCTTCCGGCTATTTTCAGAACTTCTTCCACAACTTCACCGCCCTTAAAACAAACGTGTACTCCGACGACTAGCTCTAATACCAATTGTAAGTTCTGAACGGGTAGTCTGCTTGTTGTAACTGGTGTTATAACACACGTTGTAAGCTCACAGAAGTTTTTCAAGGCACTCAATCTCACAATGAAAAACAATCAAGACAACAAGAAGACAAGAGAGTTGGTTACCCGGTTCGGCTAACCAAGCCTACATCTGGGGGGCGATGCCCGGAGAAGATAATCACTAAAGGTGTAGGGTAAACAGATACACAAGAGTCTCTCTCACACAAGCACCTCCACTCTTTGATTAACAATGTCCACTATATCACCCTCCTTCTCAAGGGACTACTCTAGTCGGCACACCTTAATCCTCAGAGTCCTGGTCTAATATAGAAGCCTCCCTGCCTCCACAAAACAGCTACACCCTTTAGGATCTCCCAAATCTCTGCGACTACCAAATTGGACTCCTTCCGCATTTGGTTGTTGCTACTTAGTTGTAACCGGAATTGCAACACGGCCTAGCTGATGAACTTGACCAAGGCTACAGCATCCATTGCTCTTCGACCTCGACACACCTCCAACCCTCCTGGTAGAGTTCCGAGTCTACTACTTCGGATCCACTCGATCCCAACCAACGCAACTAGCCGATCCACCTCTCCGTCGCATCCTCAACCCATCACGGTCGTACTCCACCATAGCGCAAGCTCATCAATCAACCTTCATCTCTGATCATGCAAGGTTGAGCTGTTAGATTGGTTCCACCAATCTCTTTCCAAGCTTGGTCTCAATTCACAACAAACTTGGCCTGTCATGCTCCATTTGTCTCCACCATCTTTGCTACCAAATATGGTCTTCAATCTTCCCTTGATTTGGCTTCAATCAACAGTTGCATCAATCACATATAGCTTGCCAAATCCATTCACCAATCAGCTCCAAATCCCCTCCTTCCTATGCATGAAGAATATAAATCTTTCAGCCACTTGCGTGAAGCCTCCTAATCAGTGTGTATGCCATCTTCAATCAATTATCCTTGTTTGTATGACCTTGTTCAGCATCTAATCCTCAAGTCATCTGAGTCATTGGCTTTAACCATGTTGACTTGTTGTGTCAAATGATGCCATCCTAGTGCATTTGTACTAACAATGTTGATGCAATGGGAGATTGAACTACTTGGCTTTGAAATGCCTAAGGTATGTAAAGTCTGTTTATATTTCCTTGAAGAGGTTCCTAACAGTGCTGATCAGTTGTTTATTCTGTTTATTTCCTGCATTTTTTAAAAAGAATATTTATATGTTTGATTATCTTTTAATTTCAGGATTGAACTGGTTTAAGCTTTCAAAGTATAACGGATGAAGCAGATAAAAAAAGCATGGTATAGCATTCATTTGATTATCACTGCGAAGCCTTTCCTTTAGATTCTTGGTTCATTTTTCTTGTATCAAGTAGTCCATACTTCAAATAACTCAAGTTGTTTAGCCAGTTTATGAATTGATTAAGGAATGCCATATTTTATTGGAGTACTTAGCAGTAGCTATGATTGGTTTGAGTGGGGAATGATTTTTATTTAAACTTTTGTTACAGTTAATTTGCAAATACATACTGCCAATGTATGAGAAAGAAAAAATCTTTTTGAATATTGATCATATCAGGCCAAGGCATTTCTATACTTAATTAAATTGCTTGTTAAGTATAAAAATCTTTTTGAAGATTAATTTCACTGTTGTTTTTTAAGTTTTTTTTGTCATATTTATTGCAGCCAATTCTTCATGGAATAATACTTTCACTTTTGGAGAAAGTGATGATACTTAATTGCATAGTTCTCTTTGCAGGGTAACAGGCTATTCAAAGAAGGAAAGCTTGAACTTGCTAAAGCACTCACCATGGTTTAGATTTTAGTTTGAAGTCACTTGATTTGCATGTGTGTTCTAATGTTTTTTGAACAGTGCTTCAAAAGTATAATCATGTTAACCCACAAGATGATGTGGAGGGAAAGATTTTTTTTGAATTCAAGAGTAAGACCGCTGTCTTCTCCATGTAAAATATTTTTTTATACTTTCTATTTTATATCTTTCATTTTGTATTTGAATCCAAAAGTTTAGTATCCTTGAAGTCATCCCAAGTTTCTATTGTGGCCTTTTATACCAACTGCTGAATAATATTTCATATTCAACTATTTAGTTAATATTATTTCCGATACTGTTGTGCTTACAGAATTCATTACATCTGAATGTGGCTGCTTGCTACCAAAAAATGGGGGAATATAGAAAATCAATTGAGACTTGCAATAAGGTATAGTTGTTTGCGTATTATATACTTTCAGGTATGGTATAGCTGCAAACTTGTGTTCTATGAACCAAAATGTATCTCTTTATGTGGGTATTGTGGGTTGATGAATTGGATTATCTTACTTTGTGATCCTTTGTCTGCTTATGGTGATACTGCAATGTAGTTCTTTATATCACAAGGTTGCATATTTAATGTCTTCAATAGATGGTCTCTGATAATATTCTTCTTATATGCAATTGGATTTGTTTGTATTTACCTTCAGTAAATTAAACTAGCCCCTTCAGTGCAATCATGAGAACCTCCAACTTTGTTTTAGTTTCTTTTTTTGAATAAGGGGATAAACCCCACCCAACCCAGATAGGACACGGGCAGGAAGGACCATCACGAGGCTCCGCGGTTAAGCGGCCCGACCCACGTGACTACCAAGTCCTGCGCGATGCACTCCGTCACCACAAGGATTCGAACTCAGTTCTACTACCTGGATGCGGAGGACCTTTGCCTCTAGACCTCTCGGCCTTTGGCAACTTTGTTTTAGTTTCTTATCTTTCTCAGATGAGAATTTTGCACTTTCATAGATGTTTATCGTTTATGCTACATAAGTAACAGGGTGGCTTTAATCTCTGCAATGGTATGTCACATACAGGCAGAGAAGATTGGGATGGACTATATGGATGTTTTTTTGTCTTTTTTTTCGTGGTAAAAGTCTCTTTAGATTGCATTAATTATTTAAAGTTCAACAAAAACTAAGAGTTACATTGCCATAGCAAGGTTTGCAGATGTTCAGGCATCTCTTCTACACTCTTAAACATTTCTTCTTGTCCAGTTCCTTTTGCTCTCTTTGCCATTGTGTCAGTCATTGTGTTGATTGTCATTGGGATGTGAATGATATCCCAACTATCCAGTAGTGAAGCCATAGCTCTAATTCTTCTTGTGGTATCTGTAGTTCTCCAGTCATTGTCTTCCTCACTTCCATTCAGAATTCTGACTGCACTGATATTGTCTATAAGAAACTAGTTAAGATGCTTGCCAAGAAATATCATGCCTTTTTAGCATTAGAGGCTATCATCAAGCAAATTCCTCGTCTTTTTGGACCTGGTCTTAACAAGCCAGGCAAGTTCTTTTCGTTTATGGTATTTAGTTAGTATGCTTACCTCATTTTTTTAGAGTATTGTTGGCATATTGAAGTCTTCTAAATTGTCATTTTGGATAAGGTGTATGTTTCAGTATTGTGGTAGCTTGTTTAGTAACTTGAGTGCTTGTTGTTGATTGTTAACTTATATTATATTGTATAGTCTGGATGCTCAGTACTTGGTTTTGTGGGGGAGGTGGAGATTTATATTTCTAATTTTCATGTTTTTTCTAATATTTCTCACATGTCTATAGAAAATTATAGGGTTAAAGCCATTTTTGGTCCCTGAAAACAAGGCTAATGTTCATTTCCATCCAAAAAATTTAAAATTTGTTCAATACGGTCCACATCAGCATATACTGCCACTTATCACTCCACATCAGCAAAATAACGACCTAAACATAATAATAAAAAGATTATATGCATTTCATTGGTATTCCACATGGCCACGTCGATAGGGACCAAAAATGCCAAAATACAGAATATGTAGGGACCCAAAATGTCAAAATATGCAATGCATAGGGACCATATTGAACAAATTTTGAATTTTGGGATGGAAATGAACACTGGTCCCGTTTTCAGGGACCAAACATGGCTTTAACCCAAAATTATATATGCTCTTCTTGTTGGACTTCTTCAACTTGTACAACGTGACAAGTGGCTTCTATCGCTTGTAAAATCATCTATATATGGACATAGTGGTTGCTATTGGACTTCTTCAACTTGTACAATTTATACAATTTATTTTATATGCTTTTGTTTTAAAGATGTGTAAACAAATCTGTAAATATCTTTGTTTTAATTATTCTTGAATTATCAATAAATTTTTTATTATTTTATATTTGAAATGAATGGAAATGGTATTGAATATTTGGATTATTGTAAAAAAAATATTTATAAAAAAATAATAAAATAATAAAATAAATAATAAAAATAAAAATAAATAAAATAAAAAAATTTAGTTCTTTGCATATCGCCGTGGTTTTGAAACCGCTGCAGAGAATTTAAAAAAAAATCATAAAAAAAGAAAATTTTAAAAAAATAATAAAAATTTGTGCATTTCGCAGCGGTTATAACCACCGTGAAATGACAAACCGCCGTATGCATTTCACGACGGTTATACCAAATTGCCGCGAAATGCCTTGCGACGCAGGTGTTTGCGGCAGTTTGTTAACCATGGCTGAAAGCATTTCACGGCGAGTTTAACCGTAGCTAAATGCCTTTAAAACCACAGTGAATCGCTCTTTTTCTTGTAATTATATGATAGTTTCAACTATTTATTTCCTCAAACAAGCTCCCCTTGCCTCACCCTAGCTAGTGATCTTTATGGTGAAATTAAGCAAAGTCTACTGGGTAGGGAAGGCAGTATTGCTGTCCCAAGATAGGGCCTGATGAATTGTTGGACGACTCCATTTTTGCAGAGAGAAATGTGTTCAATAGTGGTATGGTTCCACCATGAAACTTTCTTGTGGTTTTTGAAGCCTTGGAAAATAGATTTTTCTTGGTGAATGATAGCATGCGTTGGAGTCTTCTCAAACACCAAACACTGGTTGGATTCATTGGTCCATTATTGACTGGATTTTGTCAATAACGTTTTGGTTTAAATGAAGCTTCAAAAGTTATATATATATATATATCATTTGCGAGCCTGATAAGGTCAGGCCGGCCGGAACACTGTTCCGGTCAAGTCGTCTCCATTTGATCCACTTGCACAGTATTTTGAGAAAATCCAACCGTATGGATGGAAAGAACATCGAAAAATAACTTATCATGTCAATTTTCATACAATTTGAGAACTTGTAGGGTCTTCATCTTAATGGGTGAAACATCTTAACGGGTGAAATTCTAAACCGGTAGGATTTCTATAAATTTTCACCCGTTAAGATGAAGACCCTATAAATTCCCAAATTATATGAAAATTAATATGTTAGCTTATTTTTCGATGTTCTTTCCATCGATATGGTTGAAAATCTTTAAAACATACTCTAAGGGCTAAAATGGGAGGGTACTTGACTGGAACAGTGTTCCGGCCGGCATGATGTTATCCGGCTTGATATCATATGAGTTAGTTATATGGTTGGAAATTAAGTGGGCTGGGTCTCCTGACTATCCTGTATATCAAAATCTAACATGCGACCTTGATCTATTGGTTGACTAGTTCACGCGCACGTAGGCGTGCCATGGCACCTCAAAGGGGCCTATTTTTTTTTAATATATATTTTTCTCTTTTTTTTTCTTTTTTATTTATTTTCTTCACCAGTCATCAAATTCCAACGGACCTAGCACTATGAATATATCTATTCGTGCTTGACAAGTATTGGAGTCTATAAATAACTAAAACCATAGCATCTAATAAACGATACAAGCTATTCTTCTTTTATGAAATTTTTAGCCAGACCTTCATCTTTTTCTCATCTTTGAGCTGATTAAGTCTTCGGTGATTTTTGAGAATTACCAATATGTGCTAGACAAGGAGCTGCCGTCGATCCTGAGTTAATTGTACTCTATGCTCATGTTTGATTGGGGGTTATCCCTTGGGGATAACCCCAACACAATTCCCCATGAAAAAAATTTTCCCGCCAAAATTATTAATTAAGATTTAAACATAAAACCCACCAATGTATAGTCGACACATCACTATCTTATCATTAATATCTTTACTTTAAAATTTCCCCCCCAAAAAATTCAAAACTTTTCAAAAGTTATTCCTAATCCCAAGTGGGATATTCCCCTATCAAACACAAGCTATTAGTCGGAGAGTTGCTGAAAACCAACATGGAGAGATCGATGAAATGGGCTTTTAGAACGGCACCTCTTTCTCAAGCTTGGCCATTCTAACTCGTGTGTTGCTTGCTTGCTTAATCAATTTATTTGTGGATTGATTCATAGTTTAGCATTGAAATCAATATCTATTTCTCCAAACATATATATACAAACACAAACTAAAATCAAATAGGCACACTCTTCACTTTATCAAGACAAATATAATATAACACAAACAAACCATAAGAAAGAGTTTAAATCAGACGTAAAGATCTATGTCTTTCAGCATGCAACCGCTATCCCCGCTGATGCTCCAACTGCACCAGCTGCAGTGACCTCTTCCTCATAGAGTTGATGGAGAATGACAACAAGTCCGGTGATGAAAGCAAAATCCATATTGGCATCAATGCTCACTCCGAAAGCATGTTTCTCCAAAGGCACATTCACAACCTTGTGCTCCTTGTTCATCTGTGCAAACATTAATTCATTGAATCCCTTTTTAGTATTAAGCTTCTTAATAATATATATAAAATTATACATGACCATGTAGTTGTTTATAATGTATATGCATGCGTGCAAACCTGAGCCACCACTGTTGATGTATTCCCCTTGTATATTATGCTTGATTTCTTGTAGAATTCTCCTTTGATCTTAAAATCACACTCATTTTCCATCTCATTACCTGCAAGAAACACTTCTAACTCTGTCCGTAATTGGAGCATTGATTTCCTCTTCACACTAAACAACAGATCCTTTTTATCCTTGCTATCACCCTTGAATGCTTCCCACCTATCACTCCAAAACTATATATACATAGAGATTCAAAACTCCATACAATAATAGTAAGGAAAAAACTAAAAAAGAATTCTCATGCATGACCACAAACCTTTCGAGTAATGGAAAGAAGGGGGAGACCGGAAGCAGCATCAACTAACTTCCTTTTGCTCTTCCAGGAAGACCCATCTAACCAGAATAAGATGTTGCCATTAACATCGGTGACTGCAAGCTTTCCGTGTTTCACTCCGGCGACCTTTTTGGTGAACGCCAGGTCTATTGGGCAGGAAAGATAGTATTGCTGTCCGACGATGGGGCCAATTAGTTTGTCAGAAGCCATGATTGTTAATCTCTTGCCTATGAATCCCCTTTCAGCACTGGATCTCTATCAATCTATATATGTATATATATGTGCATATATCTTGGAGGTGGGAGGTGAGAAGAAGTTGGTCAAAATTAATTTGGTCAAAATTAATGATTGAATAGTAGTTGGATGACTCATTGACTGATGGTTGGTTTCATGGATCTAACCAGTGTTTTGATGATCTTTGAACTCGGCGGGGGTCGAATACAGATAGATTTTTGTCTTAATTTAGTTATTTGACTTGACTCAGTCAATGGAGTATGGAATGAGAAGTTTGACAGTTGGTAGGAGGGAACTCTTACCCGGAAAGATTATATATTTGCTTAAATACCTTCCAAAATTGATATTTGCTTCCATATCTTTGAAAACATGTTTTATTATTTATATATTCTTTTTGTCAATCACAGTTAGTTTTTAAGAATTTTAAATTTTAACTATAGTTAAAACCTAACAATAGTAAAAAGAAGAGAAAATTGCTTGCAAACCCCTCCAAAACCACATATTTGTTTATATACCCCTTTAAAAATGCTATTTGCTTGCATACAACTTCAAAACTATATTTTTTTGCTTATATACCCTGTTGTTAGCTATTGTTAGTCACCATTAAAAATTTTAGAGTTAACTATGGTTCAAACTTAACCATAGTTTAAAAATGACATAATTACCATTTTTCTTTTCAAAAATTATATAACCATAGTTCAAATCTCATTCTCTTCGCACCCGTGACTCACAATCGCCATCTCCATTCTTTTCTTCTCAACGCCATCTCCATTCTTGCAGACAGAGAGGGAAGCCCCCACTTTCCATCAGAGTCCTCTGCCCCCAGCGCCCCCTCCCCCTTCAAGCCCTCCGCCGATTCAGTGTAGAAGAAAGCCCCTTTTCTTTCTGCACGACTTTTCTAGGTTTGATTTTCAACATATCTATTTCTCTTTTGTTTTTCTCCGCAGATATTTAGCATGATTTGTGAATTTGTTTTCCTTTTCTTTGATCGATTGGCTAGGTTTTGGTCATTATCTAAGAAATTCTAGGGTCTTTGGTCGTTTGGTATATCGATTTAGCATTGATTTAGGTATTGTTGATTCTTTTACAGATTCCACCATTGGCATGCTATTTGGTTTTTCTTGTTTTGAAGGATGGAAGGTGATTTAATTGTTGTTTCAGTTGCCTAGGGTTTGAAGATTGGGTCGTGTAGAAGTTTGTCTTCTTGTTTTTTTTTAATTTCTTTTTTGGACCTGACCTTTTTAGATTCGGGGCATATGTCTTCATTTTTACATTTTTTTTGTTGGCTATTAACTATGAGTTTCATTCTTTCTTTATATTATTTTGCCAATAATGATTTCATCTATTTTTAACTTCAAATTGCAAATGCATCTTCATTTTTCAAGTTGATGTTGAGGATGGAGTTTGGGGTTGTGGCTATTCGAGTTAATTGAGCATTATTGGTATTTAGAAGTTTAGTGTGTTTTGTCTCAAAGAAGGGTTATTTTTTTTTTACCCACATGAACAATATTGCTTTTTCGATTAGACACCTCAATTTTTTTTTAATTAAAAAACAACCGAAACTTTTTCAAAATTTCAATAAGGCACCTTTGTCATCACCCCTGAGACGGCCGTGAGGTTAAGTCACTAATTTGTTGGTTAACTTCGATCTAATTGTGAAATTAACCCTAACTATAAACATAACCGTTATTTACACTAATAACACCAAACGAATTTCATTTTCTATTTTATTTCAAACCTAATCGTTATTAGGTCTAACACCTCTCCCGACAAACCTCCTCTCCCGAGACAATTTTGAAGATCTTGAGCACCATCGCCAGTCGAACTCAACTCCGATGACGGAAAAATAGTACGTGCGGTTCCCCGGCTCGGTTTTCCCCTTGGAGCGGTGATCCTAACTTAAGGGAGAGGTGACTTCCCGGTGGTGGACGAGAGGTCCTCTGAAGCGAGTTCATCTTGCCTGGTTTGAGAACCAGGCAAGTCCCTGGTTCACTGCCACGTGGCAGTGAACCATTGGCTGGGTGGGGTTGGGTGTTTTTTTTTTTAATTTTTTTGGGTGGTGGTGGGTCCCACCACCACAAAGTCAAATATGAGCCTTTGGTTATTTGCCACGTGGCGGCAGTGCACTTCCCCAGTTTGCAAACCGGGGAAGACTCCCTCGGCCGGATCTTTGGAGGAGTGCCATTTTTTAATTTTCTTAATCCTATTTGTTTACATCAAGACAAAGAAACTTACTTGTCTTGCATGATCATAATCCCTGATGTAATTGGTAACAAATAAGATATGTTGGGAGCTGTCAAAATGTAGTATGGGTAACAGATGATCTATTGACACTAATTCAAAGAAATTGTGTTGAGATTAAAGTTTTTCTTTGCAAGCAAGGTGTAAAGTTGTTCATTGTTTGTTGGTTGCAAATGATCTATGTTTGGAGATGTCAAAATCTTTTTTTAGCTTTGAACTAGACCATAAAATAAATTAGTTGAGGCAAAAAAAAATTAGAGACCAACATGTTTATAGTAAGCTGTAAACCTGATTACAACTTAACGATAAAGCTGTTGCAGAAATTCTGCTGTCCTGGAAAATCTAAGTGCTTTGGAGCATGACACAAACTTATTTTAGCTTTGAACTACCTTCCATACCACTAAAAATATCTAATTGAGGCAAAAATAATTTTTTTGAGGCCAAAAGCTTTATAGTAAGCTGTAATACTAGTTAACACATACACATAAAGTTGTTACTAAAATTCACATGTCCTGGCCAATACAAGTGTTTTGAAGCCTCACACAAAATTATTTTAGCTCTAACAACATTACATACCATAAAAAAAAATTAATCAAGCTCAAAAAAAATATTTAGAGGCCAACAGATTTATGGTAAGTTGTAAACCTAATTATAGCTTATCGATAAAGATGTTGCAGAAACTCTGTTCTCCTGGCCAATCTATGTGCTTTGGAGCATGACACAAACTTAATTTAGCTTTGATCAACCTTCCAGACCATAAACAAAATTAATTTAGACAAAAATAATTATTTTTTGGGCCAACAACTTTATAGTAAGCTGTGATACTATTTAACACATACACATAAAGTTGTTACTGAAACTCACATGTCCTGGCCAATACATGTGCTTTGAAGACTAACACAAAATTATTTTAGCTTCTATAGCATTACATACCATAAAAAAATTAATTGGGTACAGAAAAAATATTTAGAGGCCAACAGATTTATGGTAAGCTGTAAACCTAATTACAGCTTACAGATAAAGTGTTGCAGAAACTCTGTTCTCCTGGCCAATCTATGTGCTTTGGAGCATGACACAAACTTAATTTAGCTTTGATCTACCTTTCATACCATAAACAAAATTAATTTAGGCAAAAATAATTTTTTTTTTAGGCCAACAGCTTTATAGTAAGCTCTAACACTAGTGAACAAATACACATAAAGCTGTTACAGAAACTCACATGTCCTGGCCAATACAAGTGCTTTGAAGCCTCACACAAAATTATTTTAGCTTCTAACAACATTATATACCATAAAAAAATTAATTGGGCCCAAAAAAATATTTAGAGGCCAACAAATTTATGGCTAGCTGTAAACCTAATTATAGCTTACCGATAAAGCTGTTGCAGAAACTCTATTTTCCTGGATAATCTATGAGCTTTGGAGCATGACACAAACTTAATTTAGCTTTGATCTACCTTCCAGACCATAAAAAAATTACTTTAGGAAAAAATAATTTTTTTTAGGCCAACAACTTCATAGTAAGCTGTAACACTAGTTAACACATACACATAAAACTATTACTGAAACTCACATGGCCTGGCCAATACAAGTGCTTTGGATCTTCACACAAAATTATTTTAGCTTCTAAAAGCATTACATACCATAAAAAAAAAATTAATTGGGCCCAAAAAAAATATTTAAAGGCCAACAAATTTATGGTAAGCTGTAAACCTAATTACAACCTACCGATAAAGTTGTTGCAGAAACTCTGTTCTCCTGGCCAATATATGTGCGTTGGAGCATGAGAAAAACTTAATTTAGATTTGATCTACCTTCCAGACCATAAACAAAATTAATTTAGGCAAAAATAAATTTATTTTAGGCCAACAGCTTCATAGTAAACTATAACACTAGTTAACACATACACATAAAGCTGTTACTGAAACTCATATGTCCTGGCCAATACAAGTGCTTTGAAGCCTCACACAAAATTATTTTAGCTTATAACAGCATTACATACCATAAAAAGAATTCATTAAGCCCAAAAAAAAATATTTAGAGGCCAACAGATTTATGGTAAGTTGTAAACCTAATTACAGTTTACCGATAAAGTTGTTGCAGAAATTCTACTGTCCTGGCCAACCTAAGTGCTTTGGAGCATGACAAAACTTATTTTAGCTTTGAACTACCTTCCAGACCATTAAAAAAATTAATTTAGGAAAAAATAATTTTTTTTGAGACCAACAACTTTATAGTAAGTTGTAACACTAGTTAACACATACACATAAAGCTGTTATTGCAACTCACCTGTCCTGGCCAATACAAGTGCTTTGTAGCCTCACACAAAATTATTTTAGCTTCTAACAACATTACAGACCACAAAAAATATTCATTGAGCCAAAAAAAAAAATATTTAGAGGCCCTTTAGATTCCTGGTAAGCTGTAAACCTAATTACAGCTTACCGATAAAACTGTTGTAGAAACTTTGTTCTCCTGGCCAATCTATGTTCTTTGGAGCATGACACAAACTTAATTTGGCTTTGAGCTACCTTCCAGACCATAAAAGAAAATTTATTAAGGCAAATTTTTTTTTTTAGGCAACAACTTTATAGTAAGCTGTAACACCAGTTAACACATACTTACCTATCCTGGCCAATACAAGTGCTTTGCAGCCTCAAACAAACCTTTTTCTAGCTTGTAACAACATTACATACCACAAAAAATTAATTTAGCCAAAGAAAAAATTAATTCAACATCGTAAGGTTCCGGGAATTTAAAGTAACAATATTTATAACAAAATCAACAAAATTCATCCTTGTTACAAGAAGAGTATGTTAGAAGTAAAGCTACAAAAAAAGTACTTCTTGCCCAAAGCTACAAAAAAGTACTTCTTGCCGAAATCTACAAAAAAGTACTTCATGCTGCCCTCTTCCTACTACATAATCCCTAACTTGCATTATTACTCTTGGCATGACTTGCATGGTCACTTTGTGCAGCTTTCTTTGCTCTCCTTCTCATGACAGCCTTCTCCCTTGTAATTCTGATTTTTTCAGCTCTAACAGGATCAGGTGTGGCCTTTCATGTTTTTACATTGTGCCCTACTCCATTGTAGTTGCCACATCTGATAATTGTGCCATCATTAGTGATCCTGTTGGCAGCAACAGCAGGAGGTTCTGTTTGGCTCCTTTTCCTAAGCCTTTTAGGTCTTCTTGATCTCCTTCTGTCCATAGGTGGGACAACTGGTGTATAAGGAGTCTGAGGCCAATTCTGTGGCCCAGATACTGGTTGCATAATGGGCTCATAGGTTTTCAAGAATAACTCCCTACAAAATAATTAGAGGGATGTTTAGTAATATAAACATTTTCATTTCTGAATTCAAAAAAACTCACTTGTGGTAGCACTTGTCAACATAGTCTTCATTTGAGCCTTAAGAAAGAGATGGTTGCACAACATAAACACATGAGATCCCAGAAAATTCCCACTTCCTACAAGTGCAACTTCTGTTGTTTACATCCACCACTTCTCTGCCTAGGTAACAATATCCCACTTCAATTTTAGTTCCTCTGCCATAGTGTGCTATACATTCAAATGTTGCCCTTTTATTCCAATCCAACTTTTTTTGGATCCTTGGACATATTAGAAAGTTCAATCTTTCCATCCCAGTCATTTTCAAATGAAACCTCTTGATTAACATTCTCCTAATCATTTCAAGCATTGTGATAATGGGCTTCTCTCTAGCCTTCAGTATGAAGGAGTTGAAAGTTTCAGATATGTTGTTCACCAATATGTCACATTTCACCTTAGTTGAAAATTTGTGTCTAGCCAATCTCTCTGGTTCTCTCTGTAGCAACCACTCCACTGCACCACTATTAGGAGCAATTGATCTGATTCTCTCAATGCATGAATTGAACTGAACCTCTGTAGTTGCAATTGCAAATGCCCATAAAGCATTCTTGAACTCTCTCCTAGGATATTTCTTTTTGAAGTTCTCATACTGATGCCTGACACAAATTCTATGATCCTTTGGCTCAACATAATCTGCAAGGATGTTAGCCAGGCCCTACAAAGTTAAAGTAAGTCAGAACTGAGAAATAAAACAATTATAGCTAATGTACTTTAAAGGAACTAATACTTGTAACTTGTGACTAACCTTCTGTTGGTCAGACATGAATGTCCATTTGTTGTCTGCCACAGAGCCTACATCATGAAGAAGGTTCTCAATAAACCAGCCCCAACTTGTAGTGTTTTCCACCACAACTACTGCATATGCTATTGGGAACATATTGTCATTGGCATCTATCCCAATAGCACATAGTAGTTGCCCTGGAAACCCACCCTTGATGTGGCATCCATCTAGTCCCCAATGACAGGCCTGCAATGCTTGAACCCATCTTTGTAAGCAGCAAAACAAACATACAACCTCTGAAAAACACCATTCTCTGCCATCATCTTAACATTACTGCCATGATTAGTCTCTAACAAGATATGACAATAGTTCCATAGTAACTTGTATTATGTTATGTGATCTCCTTCTAAAATTTCCAAAGCCCTATTTCTTGCTCTGTAACACTGACTGCGTGTCACCTCCACACCAAATCTTTCTGCAATCATGTTCTGGAAAGCCCCAATATCCATCTTTGGCATGTCCCTTATCTCTTTCATGAATCTTTTTCCACTTATAATCTATCTTACTACTTGGGCCTTGTCTCCCACAATTGTGTTCCTTCTTGAAAGTCTTTATTTGAATGGAACTCTTCTTAACTGATAGGGATGCTCTAATATACCACCCACATCTTTCTTGCAATAGGCTGCAACAACTTTACTTTCATTATGTTGGAAGTCATAGTCAAACCCTTTTTGGACTGAATACTCCCTCAAAGCCTCCTTGAAGAGTTTGTGACTGCTAAACTCCATTCCTTTCTCTAATATAACTTCACCTTGCAGGTCAGTTTCCTTATTAAACTGTGGGTACCTGCACCTCTTCTTTCTTCGGACACCAACATCATTGTCACTGGAGTCAGACAAGCTTCTCAATATTTTAGTATTGGCATACTCAAATTCCTTATCACTCATATCATGATCTCTCCCTCCCAATTCTCTGCCCAACCATGCCCTTAGCTCATATTCATATGCATCACTGTCTGCTGCACTAAAAAATAGGTCATCGTCCTCATTCTCAACTTCTTCATCAGATTCTCTGAAGTCTGGATCCTCTAGCAGCTCTTCATCTTCATTCTCTTCAGCAATAACATCTTACCCCCCACCCCCAACATTAATCCCTTGGCTGTCATCAGTATCTTCTCCTCCCTCTATTGGAAATTCAGGCTCTGACATAGGCTCAACCTAATCAAATTAAACCAATTTAACCACAATTAACCATCAATTGAAAATCAATTAACTATCAATTATAGGGATTCAAATCCTTCTACAGGTAAACACCAATTAAACATCAATTAACCATCAATTAAACATTCCAAGTGCAATTAGAGAGATCATGAAGCCCTTAAAAAATTATTTTGGACTTCATGATTCTTTTCTCATGAATACATGCCCTTCTACAATATTAGAGGGATAATAAAGCCCTAAAATAATTATTTTGGCTTTCATGAAAGTTTCTCTCATTGTTACATACCTTTCTAAAATCTAAGAAATTTTTTTTAGGCTTGAAATGGGCCATTTCGAATGCCCAAGACCTCTAAAAGTAGGGTTCAATGCAAGACAGTGAACCCTATTGCAATTATAGGGATCATGAACCCTAAAAAAATTATTTTGGCCTTCATGAATTTTTCCTCATTGATATATACCCTATTAGAAGCTAACAAAAAATGATTCAAAGGGAGCTTGCATTGTAACTGTTGCTGAAAATAGTATCTTCTCCTCCCTCCATTGGCAATTCAATGTTTGCCATAACCTCAACCTGAAAACATTAAGTCAAATGACATTTCAGCCTTTGAATCACATTTACAAAATCTGTATAATGTAAACTTACATTGTAACTCTGGTTGATAGCAGTATCTTTTCCTCCCTCCATTATTATATTAATGTCTATAGTAGCATCAATCTAATCAAATTCCACCAAATCACATGTCATCATTGGAAGGGGGGACATTTGAAGGGGAACATATCTGAAATTTTAACTTAAATTCCCTAATTAGATTGCGTGAACCCTAAACCCTATAATTAAAAATCTGAAATTAGCTACATTCCACCATTTAACTAAATTTGAAAAAATTCTAACAAATCCTGATCAACTGCAGCAAAATTAAGCTGAAGTAGATCACAATTGGAACACTAGCTTTAAAATGGGTGAATTTCATACTCAATGTAACTGAAATCAGTTTAGAGGAAAGCATATTTGAAAATTTCATACTCAACAATAGGAATTTCATACTCGACCCTAAAATATGAACTAATAATTTAAACCCTAATCCAAAAAACCCCGACCACCACTCATCGGCTTTAGAGGCTTCTGACGTCGTCCCACACTAGTTGGCCACAACTGGACCTCTCGTCCACCGCCGGGAAGTTGCCTCTCCCTTGACATAGGGATCACCGCTCCAAGGGGAAAACCGAGCCCGGGAACCCTGCGGAGTTCGACTGGCGATGGTGCTCGAGATCTTGAAGATAGTCGCAAGAGAGGAGGTTTTTCGGGAGAGAGGAGTTTGTCGCGGGAGAGGAGGTTTGTCAGGAGAGGGGTTAGACCTAATAACGATTAGGTTTGAAATAAAATAGAAAATGAAATTAGTTTGGTGTTGTTAGTGTAAATAACCGTTATGTTTATAGTTAGGGTTAATTTCGCAATTAGATCGAAGTTAACCAACAAATTAGCAACTTAACCTCACGGCCGTCTCAGGGGTGATGACGGAGGTGCCTTATTGAAATTTAGAAAAAGTTTCAGTGGTTTTTTAATAAAAGAAAAAGGTTGAGGTGCCGAATCGAAAAAGCAACATTGTTCAGGTGGGTATTTTAAAAAAAAATTAACCCCTCAAAGAACATATGTATTATTTTTCTTGATGTTGAAAAACTTGATGTTGTGTGTAATTTGCTTTAAAGAACATGATGAAGAACGTGTAATTTGTTTTAAAGAACTTGATGGGCAATTTTTTTGTTTTTTTTTTAAATTATTGGACTTGTTTGTTATAAATTTCATGTCATTATATTTTAACTAGTTGTATAGAATAGTTTGTTATATATTGTCTTTTTTTTTATTAAAGTTTGTTATATATTGTCATAGGTTTTAAAAATCATGTTTTCAATTTTTTGAGGGGGTGTTTGTAAAAATCATGTAATAATGTAAAATTTTTGTGTATATGTTTGTAAAAACCATATAAATATAAGAGCTTTTTACAGGTGTACCCCTGAATAATATTGAAATTGTGTATTTACCCCTGAATAAATTATAATTGCCTATATACCCTTGAATAACAAGTATAATTGCGTATATACCCCCAGGGTTAAAATCATATGGTCAACCGTTAGTTAACAAATAGTAGACATGCAAAATGACTGTTATGCCCTTTGCATATATGCCCCTAAAAAGTTTATTTGACTGTAAATTTATAAATACTCACTTTAAAAATCTAAAATTTCAATTTGATAGTTTTGAGGGGTATAAACGAATTCTCCCATTTTACTACCCAAATTTTTGTAGTTTTAACTATTACATCAAAAATATTTTTTTTTCTTGAATGGAATTTTACTAGATCTAAGATATTTATAATGAGCATTCAACATCTTAAATTAAAATGATTTTGTTTTTTTTTGATAAAATACAATCCACACAAATTGAATGTAACATCCACACAAATAAAATACAATCCAATAACTTTTTTTCATAAAAATCTAAAACCTAATTCTTCATATGAATTAGATCTGATTCTCAGTCCGACAACCCATCTTCTTCTTCAAAATCAAAACCTCCTCTTCTTCTTTTGATAATCCCTCTTCTTCTTCAAAAATAAAAACCTAATCCAAACAAAGAACACAAGAACATAAGAAGAAGAAGAAGAAGAAGAAGAAGAAGAGCTTCCGCTGCTCCAGGTCCTTTGCTCCACTGTGCCGAGGTTGGGGATCAACCGAGAGAGGGCGGCGGGTAACGAGTTGGGCTTTGGATGGATTAGGATTTAGTGATTGTAACTTTAGAAGTAGGGGGTATTTTAGGTATTTCAATTGCCTAAACCCTAGATATAACCATGGTTAACCAATTTTGGTTAACTTTTGTTAACAAAACCTAACAATAGGGGTATATATGTAATTATATCTGTTATCTGGTATGTCAGCAATTTTGTTTTTCTTTGGGGTAAATATGCAATTTTGATAGTTTTGTGGGGTATATAACCAATTCCCCCTAAATATAAAGGATATTTTCTAAAAAAATTAATTTTCATAAATTAAAAAAATGAATAAAAATATATAAAAAAAAATTATATTAGTTATTTATAATTTAAATAACTTAAAAGTCTATAAATATGATAAAAAAAATTAGAGGGGTATATTAGCAAACCATAATAGTCATTTGTTATATGAAATAACTAATGTCTACTAAATAAGAAGAAAAAAAATAGAGAGGTTTATAAGCAAACCCATTTTAGTAATTTTCCCTCATTCCATCCATTGATTTAACATTGTCAAGGTTCAACTTAACCACATGGGCATATAAGCAAAAATAGTTGATTTGGAGGGGTATCCAAGCAAATATCATTTTATAGGGGTATATAAGCAATTTCAAAGTTTTATAGGGGTATGCAAGGAAAAAAAACCCTAAAAAGAATATCTAAACTATTCTTAACTTTTTTTAGAGATATTTAAGCAATTTCAAACTTTTATAGCAATATATTTGTAAAAACTCATTTTAGTAATTTTCTCGGATTCAATTTATTAGTTTGACACCATCAATGTTTAACATAACATATGGGTATATAAACAAGAGTAATGATTTATAGCCCGAATTACGGGTAAAAATCTTGAGAGGTCACCAAACTATGCCCATATTTCATTTTGGGTATCAAACTTCAATTTGTATCTTTTCGGTCACCCTACTTCTATTTGATTTCAACGAGAGGGTACCCTAGGGAACCGGCGAGAATTATATGACGTGGTCGCTGGATTAGCTATGTGGAGGGTATTGAAATCCTAATTTACAAAAATCCTAACTAATTGAACAACATTTGAACCTTGATGTCAATGTTGTTCGTTTTGACTTTGTCAAAATCATGGTTCAAATGTTGTTCAATTAGTTAAGATTTCTGTAGATTAGGATTTCAATACCCTCCACATAGCTAATCCGACTACCATGTCAGATAATTCTTGTTGGTTTCCCTCAGGTACTTTCCTACTGAAATCAAATAGAAAACTAAAAAGATACAAATTGAAGTTTGGTAGCTAAAGTGAAATATGGGCATAGTTTGGTGACCTCTCAAGATTTTTACCCCCTGAATTTCCTTCCCGAATTGGTTTCCCGACTGATGTGGCAATGCCACGTAGCAACATTCTCTCTCCTAATCATCTTTAAAAAAAATCGGTGGAATTAGGGTTAGTTGATAAGTTTCCTCACCGGTCATCGCCCTGAATCCAATCCTTCACATCGACTCTCCGAAGCTCGACATCTCCTCCTTCTCCTCCGCTGCTTGATCTTGGGGCCATCTGAAACCCTTGAACAACAGAAACCCCTCTTCTCTTTCTCGAGAGAACTCGGAGGAAGACAGGAAGGCATCCATGTCCTCATCCGTGAACCTATGGGTCTTGCTTGGCCTTGGCTTGGCCGGTATAATGATCATGACCCGATAGTTTTTTGCGTGCTATCAAGCAAGATTTTGGGGCTTTCATGGATCGCTTCGAGCTCCTCCATCCCGCCCCGCCTCCATCCCCCAAAGCTCCTCACCCCTCGACGGACACCTACCACTGATAAGTGAGTTGAAGAATTCTTCAATTGTTCTTGTTTCTTTGTTAAAAGTAATAATCTTGCTGCTTTTTCTGGCTAAGTCTTGTTTCTATAGTAGCATTGTTTGGCTAATTTTTGTGTGGAGTTTATGAGTTGCTTTGGCTGAGATTATGATGACATGAATAAATCAATTGCTGGTTACGATTTCATGATTGAAACCCGGAGGTTACAAAATCATGACTTGATTTTGGCTAATTCTGGATTTTTTCAAAGGTATATAAGCAAAAACCCCTTAATTCATTGATGGTGTTTTCTTTTTTGCTTTTTTTGGTGTGTTGAGAACCTAATCTAGCTATCTATTACAAAATTGAATTCCTCCTGACCAACTTGGCGGATTGTGATCCTCGACAAATATAGTATTTAGCCCCTCTCTTCTAGCCTTCTTTGCAAGTTTATCAACACCTGTGTTGTGATCTCTTGTAGTGTGATTCATCTCCTAGTTGGAGAGTATGTAAAGGATTTCTCAAACTTCTTTTGTCTTGGTCTCTATACTCCAGTTATAATCTTCTTTTCCTTGTTGAAATAGGCTCGCCAAATATTGGTTGTCCACTCCGTATGCAATTGTGCCTTTCTATTTCTTGTTGGAATAAAGCTCCTAACCTTCCTTTAATTCTTCTAATTCCCCTTCAAAGACTGATCCAACTACACATGTCATGGCCCCTGCAGGACAAAAATCACCTCTATTAGTTATTATAATAATGCTTATTCCTTCAAAAAGCTCTCCTTCCCAGAAAGCATTTGTAAATATTTAGTGGTTATAAAACTCCCTACTCCATTTCCTTCTTGAGTTGTTTTCCATTTCATAAATGGATTGTCCCTGTATAGGTACTCTAGTGCTGATATTATGCTCCTCCTTACTACCAGTGTGTAGGTTCAAATTTTTCTGTCTAAGAATAGAGCATGGCATGAATCTGCCATAGTGCCTATTAGGTGTGTCTCTCCTTGTGGCTCTTTGTCTCCCTAGCTTATCCTTTATGATCCATTCGCCATTTCATAGATCTCCTCTCTTTATATCCCAGTTGTGAAAATACCCCTCTTTTTTTATTTCCAGTGATATCCTCTATACCCACCTATACTCCTGGAGTACATATTTGATAGTTTCTTTGCCTACTGCACACAAAGTACAAGGTCTCTATTTTTGAAAGGGGAGATCACCCGTCAAAGGTCAGAGGTGACAATGGAGAGGTTGTCACTAAGCATTCCGTCGCACGCGGGAATAGAGGTCAAATGGCAAGGCAAAAGGCCACACGCCAGTGTCATCAAGTCTGATACTGATTGAGTATGAAAATTATTTCGTGGGTAATCACTCATGTAGATATTTCCATGAGAAATGTTTCACTCGTGAGCCCATCTTCATTCTCCACATTTGCTTCCATCCCTCTCATTGGTAAGACTTTGCTTTTGTTTTGTGGACTTTATAGACCGTTGTTGTTAAGGATTGACCTCCAATCTTATGTGACCATCTCTACATGTTTCCTTGTTCATCATATGTTACTTCTTTATCAGCTAGGACCTCAAAGGCCACCTCTGAGAAGATATTTGTGAGTACTTCCCTGACCCATTGATTTTCCACTCTCAGGAGCCCAACCTGCATATTTGTTAGCTCATTGTATTTGTTAATGTAAGCTGGTTTTAGACATATAGGGGTATCAAACAATCATGGACGTATTAAGATTGAATTAGTAAGATTGATTGTTCTTGGTTCAATATTTGCCCTTATATTGATAGTAATGTTAACTAGATCGAGTTCGAAAGGTCCAAGAAACTTTTGAGTATCTATTTTCCTCCCATATTCACGAGAATCCATACTTTGTCATTAATCTTACCTAGCTAGAACTTGTCACAATTGTTAAGAAGTTCTAAGACATGTTTGGCTTGCATGGTTGTCTTTATTTATTTAATGTCCTTAATCCTCAATCCACCCTCAAATTTTGGATTGGATACCATACTCCAACTGATAAGATGAATTCCATCACCTTTGTTACTGGTTCTCCAAATGATTCTCCTAACAAGCATAAAATAATTTTCCAATATAGTGTCAGAGACAATATATGTATTGAGACTTTAAATAGGCAGTGATATTATAGCGAAGTTAACAAATGTGACCCTTCCAACCATAGATAGGTTTAGAGTTTTCCAATTGGCCAACCTTTTTTCAATGTTGTCTACTATGCATTTAAAGTTGAACATAGGGATCCTAAAAGGGGAGATCCAACTGTCAAGGTATTTAAAGGGAAAGCTTTCTTGTTAGAGCCTAAGTAGTTAGTTATGGATCTCTTCAGTCTTACATTCAACCAGGATGGAAAAAGAATTTCAAACTTGTTTAGGTTTTTCTTAATTTGACCTGTGAGTTTTGAGTACTATTGCATACACATGTTTAGGTTTCTAAACTCCTTCCAAGAGGCTCTATAGAAAAGCAAAATGTCATATGCATACACTATGTGGTTAAAACTTATTGAATCTATGATCCTAATGCCTCTCAAGAGCTGCATTGCTTTTGCTTTGTTCAGGATTGTAGTTAGAACTTGTTCTACTAGAATAAAAACATAGGGTGATATAGCTAGGGTTACTTGCCTGATGCCAGCAACAAGCTTGACCCATCTTCCTACTCTCCCATTTATTAAAAAGGCTAGTGTTGGTGTCCCAATACATGCTTTGACCCAAGATATCCATTTATTGGGAAAATTCATTTTGGTAAGTAGTGTAACAATGGTATCCCATCTCATTACATCATATGTCTTTTCCATGTCTAACTTGATCATCATCATAGGTTGGTTCTGGGTGTTTCCCTCTAAAGAGTGTGCAACTTTTTGTGTCATTAGGATATTGTCAAATATGCTCCGACCTGTTACAAATGCTTTTTGTTTATTTCGTATCAGATCTGATACAACCTTTGTAATTCTAGTAGACATGATTAGTAATTATTTTGTAGTTCATATTACATAAGGAAATTGGCCTAAAATCCTTAATCATTTGGGGGTTGTCCTTCTTAGGAATTAGGCACACATATGTCTAGTTCCAGCTAGTAGGTAGGGAAGCATACTCAAAAAAATAAGTTATTGCTTTAACAAGTGACTGACCCACAACATTCCAATAAGATCTAAAAAAACTCTATATTTGATCCATTAGGGTCTGGAGATTTATCTTTAGCCATTGTTGTGATTGCTCTGAAGATTTCATACCTTGTGATAGATCAGATAAGGTTGTTTCTTGATCGATTACGTGTAACAATAAGCGCCTGCACACAAGCATATGTGTCATCAAAGAAAAAAAAAGTGATGAGTCCAAGTATCGTATTCCTTAGGGAGTGGTGTAATGACCTAATTAAGTACTAGCTTACTTTAAAACCTTGATTCATTCAATCTCTCAATTTTGGGTTTTTTGTCTAAACTAAACTAAATCTAGAAAGCATAAACAAATAATGGGGTGTACGGAAAAAGCTCAATAATATGATACTAGGGTTAAATACCGTCATGAAATGTTAGAGATATTCGTCTATAATTCATATGTGATTGCTATGCTAGTGAATAAGGACTATTTAGTGGTACAACTAGGGGATCCAATGCATGACATTGATTAAGATTCCCAATTCCTCAGCGAATACTCCCAGAGTCTCTAACACCATATTCCTATGGATAGAGTAGGATGTTCTTGAACCCTAGATACACTACCCTGACCATGTGGCTAATACGATAGATTCTTATACCGCAGGTCTCCGGTCGAACTAGACTTCAATCTTGTGATACATGACCTATCCACACATTCATTCCCACGAAAGCATGGCTATAGATTTATCATAGCCTTCCGACTCATGATTAAATAAAGATCATGTCACAAGCACATCCACAATAGCAAGCAATCAATATGAATCAAAGACTAAATTGATTTACATGTCAATAAGGTCATACAAGCCCTAGATTGAAAGTTTATCACAACATCTTCGAGTTCAATAAAAGATTTAGGCCTACAAGCATAACATCCATGAATAAGAAAGATATTGCAAGCCTTTTACCTTTGTTGAGCTTTCCCCTCCTTTGAATCACTGCTGGACGCTCCGGATCGAAACCCTAGGGCTAGACTCCACCCCCAAGCCAAGATGCAAAACCTAGAAAATCACAACCTTTTATAGACGCATGATTTGGCATCATGACGCCAACCCGATGCTAAAGGATCGGCGTCGCGAAGCGAAGTCCCAGCCTCTCTCTGACGGTTGGCATCATGACGCCAACTTCAAGATTGCTATTCATGTGGTGAGGATATGATCTTCTCCTTTGGTACTTTGCTCCAGAATTCCTCTCACCAAATACAATTAACTATACTCGAATTAGTGCCTAAAAATGTATAATTCATGATAAAAAAAATGCACTAAAACAAAAAGAGCATTCAAGTTGGACTATATTCATATAATAGAACCAAAATATATAAGATTTGACCTTAAAACATCATTTTTGGCTCTATAGAAAGTAATACAAGTCCTACAAAATAGGTCTCTTTTGAGAGATAACACTTCTCTAGTCTTCCTTGATGGATGGAAGGTCATTTGGAAGGGCTTTCACATGTTTGTTGAAGTTTCATTCATCCTAGTACTATCGTAACTTGTTGTAAAACATAATAAAGCTTTATTTCTTTTTGATCAGTTATGACTTCTTTTTGTTCATTCATAATTTGATTAATTCTATTAAAGTTTCGATGTTGTCTTGTTATTTGGTGAAAGAATCTGTAATGCCCCGATTTTTTTTATGATAATTAGTATTTAATTTCTGAATAAATTGTCAGGGTTTATTAATTTCTAAATACATAATTAAGTTAATAAAGCCTTGCGATAGAATTGTTAGCACCTAGTTGTGGTGTTAGCATCACAAGTGTCAGTTGACCATGGTATGTATATGCTCAAAATGGGCCGAATTAGATGTGGGCATTCATACTTGGTTTTTAGGCCCGTCCAAATTAGGCCCTATGAATATGGATGTGGGCCAGGCCTCATTTCTTTGTACTAATGGAAGTAAATGATATACTAAGCCCTATTAGATTAAATAGAGATTTCTTAAGCCTTAATAATCAAGGTTTAAGTAAAAGGACAACAATTATTGGGAGATACTATTTCAGATCCGGAAAAGTTGGATCTCGCCGGATCCAACATTTCAACCCATGTGCATGCATAGTGGGCCTGAATTCAATTAAGTTTAATTGAAAGCTTGGAGTATAAAGGAGAAACCATCACCTCTTTCCACCAACATCAACGAACCCGAGCCTCCATATCCCTTTCTCCATTCTCCTATGAGCCCCCGGCCGCGAACAGAGCCGGGCGAAGCCCTGACGATAACGCCGGCGATGAGCCCTGTCGGCAAGGCTGACCCCAAGCAGCAACCCGAGGACCCATCTCCCCTTCTCCACTTGATTACGCGCAAACACCGTTTCTCCTCCTTTCCTTATCCCCTTTCCCCGACGAGCACCGGCGGCCGGCTTCTCCTCCAGTACTGGACATACCTCATTTTCTCCTCCAGTACTGGACAAAGCACTTCTTCATCTTCTCCGGCCACAATCAATCTTCAATCACCGAGAGGAGTTGCGCAATAGCACCACGAACCTTCGGTGATCTCCAACGAGCGGCGAGGCACCCTAGTAGCCCAGATATGATTAAAGTGGGGAATGAATGGGTTGTGATGCTAGTTTGGGGCTCCGATCAATTCGAAAAACTCACAATAAAACGCTCAGGCGACTAATTCTAGGACAATGAATGTATGAAATGTTAATATCTTAGGAATTCTCCATCTAAAGCATGATTGTATTTTTCAGAGATCGATATATACAACTGCGGTATATCAATGTGAGGTTTTAGTATACCCATCATCTGTTTGATAAAATATCTACCATTTTATGCTTTGAAAACTTAGACTATACTATGATTTCCCCTTTTGAGTAATGTGGTTTGTATGGACAGGAGTGTAGAAATGCTCGGCTATATAGTTCTGTAGAGATTTAGAGATTGTAAACTAGTTGCTCGATGAAATGCCAAAAAGTGAATAATAGGCATTTGCCCAGTTTTTAACCTATTTTTAGAGCATGATTAAGTACAAAACCATGCAGAATAAAAGGGGTATGTATCTCCTTGTTATTAGAGTTGGAATAGTGTGAATTTCATGTTTAGTAGTAGTGAAGGTTATATACTTTCTAGTTCATAGTTAGAATGCTATACATACGTGTTTGTAATTTATTAATTGGATGCTTTGTGATTGTTACAGAACTACAGTTTCCCTAGGCTATTGAAAGGGTTTAATTGTTTTGCTTTAAAGAGGCTTGTGTGATAGTGTTGTGAACTTTTAATTAATTGTTGTTATCAGCTGTGTATGTGTGTGTGTGTGTGTGTGTGTGTGTGTGTGTGTGTGTGTGTGTGTTAGAGAGGTTGATTTAGATTGTAATTAGGAGCTAGGATGCTATAAGGTTCGAACATGAACATTAATGGTGATATTGGTATTTTGACTTGAGTTAACAGTATATATAATATTTTGCTTAAACTCTTAGGTATTATGGAAATTTCGTGTTTGGTCATCATCTCAATCACTTTACTATTAGGTGTTTGGTTGAGTTGATTAGTTATGCTAGTATAACTACCTATGAGTATACCCCTATTATTTATTTATTACTATTTCAATTACTAGGGAAGGAAAAAGGCGTAGCGGGAGTTGCCGAAGGATCGAGCCAACCTTAGAGGCCTATTAGACACAGGTGAGAGGACACCCCGAGACATCTCTCGTGTTTTATTGAGTTTTCTCATTCATTTGATTGAAATAGATTTACATGAGTTGTGATTCCGAAGATTTTGCTATGTTGTGAATTTTTGTATGTATGATATACATATTAGCAGTTTTATGGTTCTATTGTGTATGAAAATGCATGTGAAGAATGAATAAAGAACAAAAATAACTAGAAGTATCGATGAATAACACCGGGCAGGGTAGTGATTAACCTGCGGGCGGTGGTAACCAGGGTGGATTGATAAAAGAGCAAGAAAGAGGAAGACAAACAGAGAAGAAAAGTCTCTGAAACTTCAAAGGGAAAATATAACTCAATAATTAATAAATAAAATTCAACCCACAAGCCGGGTTTAAATAGCTAAAAAAAACTAACCTAGATAACCTAGAAATTCTATCTTCTTATCCAAATTTGCCCAAATTAGCAAATTTTGGTCCAATTAAAACCTATCTAATTCTAAAATAACTAAACAAAATAGATAACTCCTAAAAATCCGAATTCAAATTGGATTCATATCCTGTCCTAAATTGGCATACGAAGTATTACCAAAAATGAAAAAACCACCGAAAAACGAAGAAATGACAGGGAAAACATTGGAATTTGAGGATAAAGGAAGGGTCCATCGATGAAATCTAGATGGGCTCCACGTGCGTGTCGAGACGAGCTTTCCGAATTGCGGTTGAGCGCGTGAATCCAATATCAGTAGCCAAAGTTATGGCCAAAATACTGAAACGTGTCCAAAGTGCTCCCCAATTCCGGACTTGGCTCGATCACCTTCCGCCTTTATGTCGGTCCGCCAAGTCGTGGTATGCCAAAGCTCTCATTGTGCAATCAGATAGTTCGATATTATTTGACTCGGGCTCTCCTACATCAGCCTCCTCGGGTTGGAAAGAACTCGTCCTCAAGTTTATATCATTTGACTCCACAAAGCAAGGGCTCAGATGTTTCACATTGAAGATGTCTAAGGTCTTCAAATGACTGGGGAGGCGCAACCGATATGCATTATCATTGATCTTCTGCAGGACTTCACAGGGTCCGATCTTCTGTTCCTTGAGCTTGTTATACTCACCCACAGGGAAGCGATCTAGAGTGAGGACAGCCCACACTAAGTCACCCTCATCGAATAGCACCTGACGCCGCAGTTTGTCGGCATTCACACCTTGTACTTGGTATTACTCTCTTGAATAGCTAACTTGACCTGCTCATGAATAACCCGAAGATGCTCAGCCATCTCATCAACTCGGGGAAGAACACGACCAATTCATGGGATGGGGGTCAGATCAAGTACTCCTGATGGGTTCCGCCCATAAACAACCTCGAATGGGCTCAAGCCGGTAGTCCGATTCTTCTATCTATTGTAGGCGAATTCGGCTTGAGGTAGTGCCAGATCCTACTGCTTCGGTTTAGTTCCAGCCAAACTCCTCAATAGGTTACCCAAACTCCGGTTCACCACTTCAATCTGGCCATCTGTCTGGGGGTGGTATGCACTGCTAAAGTTCAACTGCGTTCCCAATTTCCCCCACAAGCTTCTCCAGAAGAGGCTGACGAACTTGGTGTTACGATCGGATGTGATGGAGCGAGGGACACCATGCAAGCAGACAACCTCTCGAAAGTAAAGATGTGCAATGCAGGTAGCATCCATAGTCTTCCGACAAGCTACAAAATGGGACATCTTGGAAAATCTGTCAACCACCACCATGATAGGATCTGAGGCTCGCTGGGACAAGGAAGACCCAAAACAAAATCCATATTGACGTCAAGCCAAGGGACTTCAGAGACTGGCAAGGGAGTGTACAGGCCTGCGTTTGTGAGCACTCCTTTGGTCCATTGACACACAAAGCAGCGCTCTACAAAGTGAGCCACGTCGCTAGACAGCTTAGGCCAATAAAAGTCTGCAGCTATGAGGGTGTAGGTCTTATCACGACCAAAGTGCCCCTCATTATGGAGTTCGCTCATGATCTGTTGTCGCAATGAACAGTCAGGGATGTAAAGCTGCAGGCCACGAAACAGGTAACCGTTATGCAAAATAAAATCGTGGCGATGCCCATCGGTTACCTCCTGAAGGATCAACCTGAAGGAAGGATCATCTGCATACATATCCGTGAAAGCTTCAAACCCTGCAACTTTGGCGCTCATTGTGGTGAGAAGAGAACTGCGGTGGCTCAAAGCATCTTCTATATGGTTGAGGCTTCCTGCTTAATGCTTCAAAGTAAAGGTGAACTCCTGCAAGTACGCCACCCACTTAGCGTGCCGCCTGCTAGTTTGTGTTGGCTATTGATGTACTTCAGGGCTTCATGATCGATGAACAGGATGAACTCCTTCTGTATGAGGTAGTGGCGCCAATGCTTCAGCGACTGAACTATGGCATAAAACTCTAGGTCATAAGTGGAGTAGTTCTTCTTCGACCCCGACAGCTTCTCGCTGAAGAAAGCTACCGGTCGTCCTGACTGGCTCAGAACACCTCCAACGCCAATTCCAGATGCATCACAATTGACCTCGAACACTTTGTCGAAGTCGGGTAGTGCTTGAACTAGTGCTTCAATCATCTTCTGTTTGACCAGGTAGAAGCTAGTTTCGGCCTCATCCGTCCACTTGAAATCACGCCCCTTGAGACACTCTGTGATGGGGGCAATCAGTATGCTGAAGTTCCTGATGAATCTTCTGTAGAATGAGGCCAGCCCATGGAAGCTTCGAACATCATGCAAGGTCCTCGGTCTGGGCTACTCCAAGATCGCATCTATCTTTGATTGATCTACATGAACACCATCATTAGAAACAACAAAGCCAAGGAAGGTCACAGAAGTAGTAAAGAAGGAACACTTCTTTCGGTTAACGAACAGGCGCTCCATTCTCAGCAACTCAAAGACACCGCGAAGGTAGTCAAAGTGTGAGGACCAACTCAGACTATAGATGAGGATGTCATCGAAATAGACCACCACAAATTTGCCCATAAACGGTCACAAAACCTTGTGCATGAATCACATGAACGTGCTAGGGGTGTTAGACAACCCAAAAGGCATCACCATCCACTCGTACAGTCCATGTTGTGTCTTAAACGCCGTCTTCCACTCATCTCCAGGCTGTATTTTGATCTGGTGGTATCCGCTCTTCAAGTCGATTTTTGAGAAGACCTTTGAGCCGGATAGCTGATCCAACGTATCGTCTAGGCGGGGGATGGGGTAGCGGTACTTGATGGTGATTTTGTTGATTGCTCGGCTGTCTATACCCATGCACCACGAGCCATCCTTCTTTTGCACCAACAGGGCTGGAACTTCGCTGGGACTCATGCTCTCTTGGATGTAGTCGTTCCTTAATAGCTCCTCCACTTGCCGCTGTAATTCCTCGGCCTCCTTGGGACTGAGGCGGTATGCCGGTCGGTTCGGCAAGCTCGATCCTGGGACAAGATCTATCTGGTATTGGATGTCCCTCATAGGTGGGAATCCCGGGGGAAGTTCCTCTGGCATCAAGTCCGCGAACTCCAGAAGCAATTGTTGTACCTCTATTGGCAGATCTAGATCCATGTCTGTGGCACTATACATACAAGATAGCAGCGCATAAACTACATCGCCCTGCTTGATCCCGCTTATAAATCTGGACATAGAAAGTAGGTTAGTATTGGTTACTAGGGTAGGATGCTTTTATTCCCGGCGGGGCGCCAACGCGATCTTTTTTCCCTTGATGTTGAGGGAATAAGTATTCTTCCTTCCATCGTGAACTACGCTTCGATCATACTGCCATGGTCGCCCCAGTAGTAGGTGAAAGGCATCCATTGACATGACTTCGCACCATGCATTGTCAAAGTACCTCTGCCCATTGGAGAAAGACACGAGACATCACCGATATACTTTTACCTCGGTGCCTTTGCTCAGCCGTGATAGATTGTAGGGCTTCGGATGTCGCTCCGTCTTCAACTACAACTTCTGGACAGCGTCTTCAGACACCACGTTCACACAACTACCGTTGTCGATGATCACCTTGCAAACCTTGTCGACCACTGTGCAGGTGGTGTAGAAGATGTTGTTTCTCAGTCAGTCGTCCCTTGATTCATCCTTGGGTGCCAGCAGACTCTTGCGAACAGTGAGGGTCTCATGGCCATCCCTAATCAGCACGTCACCAGCCTCATCATCATCTCCATAATCATCATAAACTGGTTCCTCAGCCTCCTCAGCCTCCTCAGCCTCGATCTCTTCAATCATCAGGTTCTTTCCCATCTAACTAGCAGGTTTTCGACACTCGGGTGATTTATGCCCCTGCTCACCACATCTATAACAATGAACGACAGAGTTAGAACTACCTGACGGTGCTTGCTGGACTGGGCGAGGTGCCTGAGGGCGAGCTGTCCGGCTACTCTGATCGCTCCTGATTGGTGGTCTTTTATCTGCTGCTTTTCAACAGTAAGGGAGCGCTGGTATGCCTCTGAAAAAGTCCACAGTGAGTGTAGACTGAGAACATCCTGCAGTGGCTGGCGCAGACCTCCCAGATATCGAGCCACCAATTGCTCCTCTGTCTCGGATAAGTCGTTCCGCGCGATCAATTGGTAGAAGTCCTCTGTGTACTCATCTACCGATCTTACGCCCTGCCTTAACGTATGAAGGCGTTGAAACAAGGTTTGGGTATAGCCGAAGGGGAGGAAGTGCCCCTTCATCTTCTTCTTCATCTTGTCCCAATCTGCAATCTTTGGTTTGCCTTGCCGATCTCGTGAACGTCGCAGCTGCTCCCACCACGCAGATGCTCGGCCCTTCAACTTTATGGCAACTAGCTTCATCTTCATATGATCAGAGACCTCCTTGTACTCAAATATCCTCTCGACCTCGTTTAGCCAGTTGATGAAGACTTCAGCATGTAGGGTTCCAGTAAATTCGGGCAACTCCACCCGAAAGCCGAGATCTCCATAACGCTCCTATCGGGCACGGTGCTCTCTAGATTGCCCACGTCGGGAATAGGGGTTAACATAGGTGGACTCGGAGTCTTGGTCTGAAACCTCACGATCCCCCAAATCTCGCGCCGCCAACCGTTGGGTCAACTCCGCTACTTGTCTCGACAGATCCTCGTTCATCGCTTCCAAGGCGATTGTGTCTCGAGACAGACCTTCCTCTGCCAGAACATGTCCACCACGATGACCACCACGACCCCCAGCCATTGATGCCGAGGCCACAGGAAGAAGATGAGCTCTGATACCAACTGACGCCGGGCAGGGTAGTGATTAACTTGCGGGCGGTGGTAACCAGGGGGGGATTGACAAAAGAGCAAGAAAGAGGAAGACAAACAAAGAAAAAAAGTCTCTGAAACTTCAAAGAAAAAATATAACTTAATAGTCAATGAATAAAATTCAACCCACAAGCCGGGTTTAAATAGCTAAAAAAAACTAACCTATAACCTAGAAATTCTATCTTCTTATCCAAATTTGCCCAAATCGGCAAATTTTGGTCGAATAGAAAAACTTATCTAATTCTAAAATAACTAAAAAAACAGATAACTCCTAAAAATCCGAGTTCAAATCGGATTTATATCCTATCCTAAATTGGCATACGAAGTATTACCAAAAATGGAAAAAAAAACACCAAAAAACGAAGAAACAATGGGGAAAAAAGTGGAATTTGAGGATGAAGGAAGGGTCCATCGAGCAAATCTAGATGGACCCTGCGTGCGCGTCGAGATGAGCTTTCCGAATTGGGGTTGAGCGCACGAATCCGATATTTGTAGCCAAAGTTATGGCCAAAATACCGAAACATGTCCAAAGTGCTCCCTAATTCCGGACTTGGCTCGATTACCTTCCACCTTTACGTCGGTCCGCCAAGTCGTGGTATGTCAAAGCTCTCATGGTGCAATCATATAGTTTGGCATCATCTGACTCGGGCTCTCCTGCATCAATGAACTTACACCTTATGTAGGCATACTACCCGAACTAGTGGTGGCTCAATGATAGAGCCAGAGAGGTACGGTACAAGTTAGGAAAGGGGTTTTCTATACTCTGATTTTTGTCCCCAAATTATTTGTTTTCAAACTTTTTGTTTCTTTTAAAATAAAAACCCCCTTTCTATACCCACAGGGTGCTCGATACACGGATATACTTACCTACGATGATTTTGTTCCGTGGGGCTTGGGCGATGATTTTTTAACTTTTAAGATATTTATACTCCGGTTTCTATAGTATTGAAGTAAGGGTGTATAAAGATCGATACAAGGTATCACCATTTTCCACCTTACGACCCTTGATTTGCCAGATTTTGGGGCTTGAGCAATGACTTTGTTCCGCAAGAAAATCAGAGTATCAACCATTGTATTACTAATTTGACATTGAGAATGTATGTGTATGGTTTTATTCGAGATTTCTATTATGCCGGGCATGCTTAATTTAAATTGAAGATAATGGTTTGCTTATATATGTATATAATTATTTTGGATAGCATTGTTCATTTGATATTATACGGGTTTATTTCATACTTAATAGTAGTGTCTAAACTCACTGAGCTCGAGTAGCTTATTCCCTTCTTCCATGTTTTTCCTCTGCATGTATTAGATAAGGACCCTACTAGTATCTAGAGTAGTGGAGCGGGGATTCGTATACTTGTAGCTGGCTCTAACCTGCCTAGTCGTGGTCTAGTTATTTATGTTTTATGACTTGTGTGAGGGACTGAGAGCATAGAATCATTCTGTCATTATATTTGTCATTTTCTTTGGAGTCTGTTAAATTTCTTGTTGAGAAATATGTCAATTTCATAGAGTATCTCTCTTAGTTTATTTGTTATATAAATTTTTAGATACATATAAGTTATCAAGTTAAACAGCCTTAGGCTCGGGATGCACTCCTCGCCTAGTTGGTATAGCATCTGTCCTGGTTAAGAGGCGGGTGTTACATTTAGTAGTATCAGAGATGTTTGATTCTAGACAGTCCTTGGGGTAGTTAGAGTCGTAAGGCGAGTGTCCGTATTAGTCGACATATTCTATGTTTTCTTAAGGGAAGTAATAGACACATGCTAACAACTTTGTAATTGCAGAATGCCTTCGAAGAGAGGACGTGTTAGGCCACCTCGAGTGCCTCGTGAAGAACATGTCGAAGAACCTTATATGGAGGCCCCCGAGAGTGGGGATGACGAGGGAGAAGTATCCCAGACCCATCAGAGGCAAGAGTATGACCCCGTTATGCAGCAGACTCTGGAGTGGTTGGCACAATCATTATAAGCCTTCCCTCAGTACCAGCAAACTAGTTCGAGAGAGCAGGACTACGTCACTAGAACGAGACAAATGGGGGCTACCCTCTTCCTCGAGACAGTGAACCCGGTTGAGGCTGAAGCTTGGGTGAAACACTTGGATCGGATTTTACGGGCAATGAGGTGCCCGGAGGAAGACAAAGTGACTATAGTGATCTTACTATTGGAGCAAAAACCTTTATATTGGTCAGAATCTGTGATTTCTCACCACTCTAGCGCTGAGGCTATAACATGGGTCGATTTCAGGAAGGCTTTCAACAGACAGTTTACACCCCGTATATACCGTGATACCAAGCAGGTGGAATTTATGCACCTGGGTAGGGGAAATCTATCTGTTGCTGGGTACACGATTAGATTCACAGAACTGAGCCGTTATGCACCATCTATGGTGGCAGACCCTTGGGAGAAACGCCGAAGGTTTGATCAGGGACTCTTGGACGAGATCAAGACCACCGTAGCAGCTACTAGCTTTGGAAACTATGGTGATATAGTAGAGTCTGCCTTAAAAGTGGAACAAAGTGTCCGGATGCATAAACAACCCACAGATTAGTGGAAGAAGAGAAATACGCCCAATTTCCAGATGGGCGGCAGTTCAAGGCTAAGTAAGAAAAGTAACAGCAACAATGACGGGTCCTCTTCGGGAGGATATAGATAGACTTTGGCACAGTGGAGACCACAGTGCCAAACTTGTGGGAAACATCACTTGGGAGTATGCAAAGCAGGCCCAGGAATGTATTTCCAGTGTAGGCAAGAAGCGCACTTCAAGAATGAGTGTCCTTTACTAGCGCAAGGGAGTGGAGCAGCCACACATATCGGTACAGCCGAGAGTCAAAGACACAGCAGGTACAGGGACTCTAAGTCATAGGAAGTATGGGAGCCAACCGAGCCGACTCCTCTAGGAGGAGATCCAGAGGTGGTCGAGGAGACTAGTTCGAATTGAGAACACAGGCCTTCGCACTGACACAGCAGGAGGCTGTCAACACCCCCGATGTGATATCAGGTATGATGTAGATTTTCAACATCGATGCATGTGTACTGATTGATCTAGGTTCCACACACTCTTACATAGTCACTGCTTTCACATTACCTACGCACATCTATACCATTCAACTAGTTGAGCCTATGGTAGTGTCATCCCCGATAGGAAATTCTTTAATTTTTAAAGTAGTGTACGAGGGATGTGATGTGAGGATAAGAGACCCTCAATTGATAGCTGACTTGATCCCTCTGAGGATCCATGACTTCGATGTTATCTTGGGCATGGACTGGTTGTTCGCCCACTATACTACCGTTGACTTCTACTCAAAAGTAGTGAAATTCTAGAAGCCAGACGAGACAGAGATCCTCTTCTATAGGAGGAGAGCACAGATCGAAGAAGCCTCTTGATGCAGGAGGATTTGAGTCAGATGATGTATTTCAGTCATTTAGCCATAACTTTGGCTACGGGTGTCGGAATCTCGCATATGACCCCAATATGGAAAGCTCGTTTCAGCGCGCACACCATAGTCACCAAGATAGGCTTGGTGGATATCGTCTTCAAATTCAAATCCCACTTCTTTCCTGCCATATCATCGTTTAGATATTTTTAGCTAATTTTAGTAATAAATCGTTTGTCAAATTAGGAAGTGATTTGAATATGATTTGGTCCAGATTTGTGGCCAATTACTTATCTTATTTAGAGCTTTTCTTATTTAGAATTTTTATTTTTGAATAATTTTTGGACTTTTGCCTTTTTGGCGAAATTTCCAAAATAGTTGGATTCTAGGGTTTCAAGCTATTTAGTCCGACTTGTGGACTAGCTTTTGTTTTTGTGGAGTCTTGTTTTAAATGTAATTTGCTTGAACTTTATAGGTATATATTCTCTGGTTCTTATTGGTTTCTTTGTTGTCTTCCTTGCGATCCCCTTTGTTTTGGCGAGCCCGCGGGTTAATCACTACCCTGCTCGGCATCATTTGGTATCAGAGAGAGTCTTCTTCCTGTGACATCGACATCAATGGCTGGAGGTCATAGTTCGCATGGTCGATGTGATGGACAGGTTCCGTTTGAGGAAGTCCAATATCGTGACTGGAGCGCTCATGAGGCGATAAACGAGGGTCTACAGAGGCAAGTCGCGAAATTAACCCAACGCTTAATGATTAAGGATTTACGGAGGCAAGTCATGAAACTAACAAGGCGTCTGAAGGCGATCGATTTTGATCATGGTTGTTGTGGGCTGGTTCCAGCAGAGGAAGTCTAGCACCAGGATCATAGCAATCAAAGGTTTTGCCAACCTATCTATGACGATGATAATGAGGAAGAGGAGACCTCGTCCATCTACGATGATGATGATGAGGAGGACATCTCGCCCATCTTCGATGATGATGAGGAGGAGATCTCACCCATCTACGATGATGACAATGAAGAGATCTCGCCCATCTACGACGATTATGATGAGGAGATCTCTCCCATCTATGATGACTACGAGGAGGAAATTGGCGAGCCTAAGAAGGAGATTGGCAAGCCCATCTATGACGATGATGGGGCTAGCAAGGTACTACTACCTTTTGCTTTCCATTGTAACTGGATGTCCATCAAACCATCAGCGGACAAACTTGCTAGAGTGATAAAAAAATATGGAAATTCACTAGTATTTCCATCAACTGAGGATGAAACTACCGCAAAAATTTCTGAGGAGACCAACATTGAAAATGGCAGTATAGTTCCACGTAATAAATCTAAGAGCAAGAGGTCCAAGACAGCTGCAAAGTCTGGTAGTGATATATCTTAGTGGTATATTTCTTATGGTTTGGCCAAGTGGAAGGAGAAAGCAGACGATTGTTTATCTAGCATTCATCTCTACAACAAGGAAACACGGCATGGATTTAAGAAGGTACTTTTTAATGTTGATGATTTTGTTTGGTTTCTTGTTGGCGAGTATAATAAGTTCAAGGATTGGAAGATTGGATATGGTGAATCCTTATTTCATGGATTCTGATGACGTTATTGAGAACTTGAGGACAATTTCTTTCCAACCCAGGGTGACTGATGCAGGAGGATTTGAGCCAGATAATGTATTTCAGTCATTTGGCCATAACTTTGGCTACGAGTGTCGGAATCGTGCATATGACCCTAATATGGAAAGCTCTTTTCGGCGCGCACACCATAGTCATCAAGATAGGCTCGATGGATATCATCTTTAAATTCAAATCCAACTATTTTCCTACCAGATCGTCGTTTAGATATTTTTAGCTAATTTTAATAATAAATCGTTTGTCAAATTAGGAAGTGATTTGAATATGATTTGGTCCAAATTTATGGCTGATTACTTATCTTATTTAGAGATTTTCTTATTTAGAATTTTCATTTTTGAATAATTTTTGGACTTTTGCCTTTTTGGTGAAATTTCCAAAATAGTTGAATTCTAGGGTTTCAAGCTAGTTAGTCCGGCTTTTGGACTAGCTTTACTTTTTGGGGAGTCTTATTTTGAATGAAATTTGCTTGAAACTTAGAGGTATTGTCCTGTTCTTATTGGTTTCTTTGTCTTCTTCCTTGCGATCCCCTTTGTTCTGGCGAGCCCACAGGTTAATCGCTACCCCACCCGACATCACCTGCTTGGCAAGCGTAACAGACATTAAAATCCATAAGGTTAATGTTCAAGAGATACCGGTGGCATGTGAATTCCCTGACGTGTTTTCTGAAGAGTTTCCTGGGTTACCCCCACTCAAAGATGTAAAATTTACTATTGAATTGACCCTAGGATCAGCTCCTACTTCTAGGGCACCCTATGGATGGCCCAGTAGAATTGAAAGAGTTAAAAGTCCAGCTAAAGGATTTGCTAGAGAAAGGGTTTATTAGACCCAGTATTTCACCCTGGGGCTCACCCGTGCTGTTTGTAAAGAAGAAGGACGACCATGAGGATGTGTGTCGATTATAGGCAACTGAACAAAATTGCTATTAGGAACCAGTACCCATTACCTCTCATTGATGACCAGCTCGATCAATTACAAGAAGCCTATGTTTTCTCCAAGATCAATCTGAGGTCGGGGTATTATCAATTGCGAGTGAGGGAGGAAGATGTGCCAAATACAGTATTCTGGACTCGATACGGGCATTACGAGTTCTTAATTAGTAATGCCCTTTGGGTTACCAAATGCACCAGCAGCCTTCATGGAGCTGATGAATTGGGCGTTTACACTTTATCTAGACAAGTTTGTTGTGGTCTTCATCGACAACATCCTGGTGTATTCTCGGAGTATTCAGGAACATGTAAACCACCTCATTATAATATGACAAACTTTGAAGGACCAGCAGCTTTATGCCAAGCTCAGAAAATACGAGTTTTGGCTGGAAGAGGTGGTCTTCTTGGGGCATGTTATCTCGGCAATGGGGATTTATGTAGACCCTCAGAAAAAAGAGGCGATAGTGAACTAATAAGCCCCATCTACTGTCATAGAGATCAGGAGGTTCTTGGGCTTGGTCGGTTACTACATACAGGCGGTTCATGGAAGGATTTTATAGTAATTACACAACCCATAACGAAGCTGCTGAGGAAAAATACAAAGTTTGATTGGAATGAGGAATGCGAGCAAAGCTTCTAGGAGTTGAGGAGCTGACTGATATCTGCTTATGTTCTTAGCTTGCCAACCAGTTGAGGTGGTTTCGAGATCTATAGTGATGCTTCATAGTGAGGATTGGGTTGTGTCCTGATACAACACGACAGAGTTATTGCCTATGCATTTGGACAACTCAAGACTCATGAAATGAACTATCCAGTATATGACTTGGAGTTAGTTGCGGTAGTGTTTGCCCTAAAAATCCGGTGACACTACTTATATGGTGAAACTTGCAAGATCTTCACTGATCATAAAAGTTTAAAATTTCTAATGAGCCAGAAGTAATGCAGTATGTGGCAGAGGAGGTGGATGGAGATATTGAAAGACTATGACTGCACCTTCGAGTACCACCGGAAAGGCTAATGTAGTAGCAGGCGCTCTAAGTAGGAAGATGATGGCATGGTTGGGGACTACCAACTTTGCCTAATTACATCACCTGAGAACTACTGAAATATAGTTTACAGTGGATGACTTAGGGGTGTTGTTAGCAAGTTTCCACCTGCGGCCAACATTGACTTCACATATCAAAGAAGTACAACAACACGACGCTGATATGACTGAGTTAGCTAAGCGACTCCAGAATAAAGAGGTCGGTGAATACTCCCTATCAGAAGATAGAACAATGATGCTGGGTACTAGGATCTGTATACCAAATATTGATAAACTCAAGCAACAAATCATAGAGGAAGCTCATTGTTCAGCTTATGCAATGCATCCTGAAAGAACCAAAATGTATAGGAACGTAAAGGAGAACTACTACTGAATAGGGATGAAAAAAGATATTGCTGAGTACGTGGCGAAGTGCTTGATCTGCCGATAGATTAAAGTAGAACACAAAAGCCCAGCATGATTGCTGGTACCCTTGGAGATTCTGGAATGGAAGTGGGAAAGGATAGCTATGGACTTTGTCATTGGCTTACCTTGTACCAGCCAGGGCAAGGACGCTATATGGGTCATTGTTAACAGATTGACCAAGTCAACTCGCTTCATTCTATTCAAGACCACATTTTCTCGGGATTAGTTGGCACAATTATAAGTTGATCAGATAGTAAGATTACATGGAATACATATGCCCTTAGTATCTAAATGAGACCCGAGGTTTGCTTCACACTTCTGGCGAAGTCTCCAGGAGGCCTTGGGAACAAAACTGAATTTCAGTTCGACATTTCACACACAGACTGATAAACAATCAGAGCGAATGATACAAATACTCGAGGACATGCTCGGAGCATGTGTCATGGAGCTCTTCGGGAGTTGGGATCAACATCTGAGGCTGATAGAATTCGCTTATAATAACAAGTACTAGAGCGATATTGGAATGCCACCATTCAAGGCATTATATGGTAGGAGATGCAGAACTCTTTTGTGCTAGGATGAAGAAGGTGAGAGGAAGATACTAAGCCCAGAGTTGGTGCTACCATCATTAAATGGATTTCCTACATTGTGAGTCCTCCATATTATTGTTACACACTTTTCCCATTTAGGGGATTTTATCCAATTATTTTCAAATTTGAAAGACCTCCCTCTCGGTTTCTAATAGTTACATGTTAGAAGACTGGGGTTGTGATCTGATAGGCATTTGGTTAGATGCTCTATTTGGTATGAAACTATAGCTTCATTCTAATGTTTATTGACTATTGCCCTATCCAACCTATAACCCATCTTCTAGATTCTCGTTTTTGATTGTTGCACCATGTATAAGGGGATCCAGAGAATTTAAGCTCGGATAAGTTTTTATGAATTAAAAAGGAGTTAAATTGGTTTGGCATATCAGCGACAGCGAACTCTCTGAGGCTATTCCAAGCCTAGAGAGTATTTCCTTTACTAGTTCAAGGGGCAGGGCCTTACCTAATACCTTGTCATAAATAACATAGCGCATAGCTTCATGAGCACAACCGAGAACATCATCTTCATGCGTCAAAGTTTCTTCCTGTGTGACCTTCAAGCACTTCAAAATGGGTCTTGGGGCGAGGAAGGTTATTCCCGAAGACTGTACTCCTGGTTCTGCACAATGTTAGCCCTCATTCACCAGGTCAGTCCTATTAGGAAAATAGAAACAATTAGCATAAAAAATCAACACAAATTCAACAACACAGAATGCTTGAATAAGTTAGATCTGGCTTGGGGATCGATGTGCAACCGCATTGCCTTAACACAAGTTCAGCCTCCCTCGTGCGAAATATCCGGCTTCACAACCTGTGCTAAGGTACACAAACATGAGGCTATATATCTCCTCGCCTAGCACATTTGGCGACAAGAGGAGTTCAAGTATCTTCCTAGGTTTGAAGAAGTGCAAATGATCAGGATGGCCGGAAAATGAAATGAAGGTTAATAAAAGATTGAGAGAAGAAGATGATGAGAATTACTACGGCTTGGGTTTTCCAAGGCTTTATATATATATATATATAGCAAAGTCTCCAACGGATGGAAATCCAATCATTGAAATAATCCATTGGATCAAAAATATAACCGTTGGAAGGCTATGAGATAAGATGTCAAAATCATATGTAGAGTCCAAAAAAACCGCCAGACGGCCAGACGGGCGCGCGCGCATGCGTGTGTGGTGTAAAACCCACACATGTCCTCTCCTAAAACACTTTACATCTTGAAAAGGACGCAAAGAATATATAAAGAGGTGCTCATTTCTCTCCTCAGGCGATGTGGGACTAAAGTTTCTACAAGCCAAACTATAGTGCCTGGTTTGGGTGTGCAAGAGTGGGCCAGGGCTGGCTCACATCCAATAATCCCCCACTACATCCATAACTTGGACATGAACAACGAACAATGAACAATACAAGGATGCCGATGAAATTTGAAGAAATTTTAAACAACAAGTTTCAAAAAAAATAGATTCAAGAAGTATGAATCAAACATAAGAAGGTACACTGATGAAGCAAGGAGTTGGTAAACAAAACACTGAAAATAAGGAAAATCTGAACCTTGGGTTTTCATAAGATTGAGCTAAGGTGTCTTTAAGACTTGAACCTTAACCATTTATTGAAGCTTCCAACTCATATGTATAGTAGTGAAATAAGTCTTGAACTACAACCCTTTAAATCAAAATTCCACTTTAATGAGGATCTTATGTGATACTTGAACAAAACAAGGTTAGCGCATTATTGGCCATGCGCTCGATACCATTTCATGGAGATTACTAGAGAGTTCGCCCGCATACTCTCATAGTTGTGTCCTAACATCTATCTATGATGGGATGTTTTTCTTAGTTGTCAATTTTCTTATTGTTATATTACTCTGTCATGTAGGAAATGTTATCAGGAACAAGTAATTAAATAGCCTGACCGCGGCTGGTGTTAGGATTATTCCCAGTACTATATGACCGGTATGGGTCATGGGGTGGGTCCTGACAGTATCGCCTGTGGGATCTCACAACCCACATGGTTATTGTCCTTGGATATGATCTTTGCAGAAGATCATCTACAAAAGAAAGATGGAAATGATAACACATTGAAGAAGAGGTTAGAGACTACAATGGTACACGTGGAAAATAATCGTATTCAAGAAACTTCAGATTCTTTTGAAGCTGTACTAGAGTACAAAGTATAAGAACCAGTCAAGTGTGAGATACCAGAAGTTTTTCGGTTAACTCGTGAGAGAAGGCCACCAGCTTGGCATACAGATTATGTTACAGAAAGCAATGTTACATACTGTCTTTTAACAAAGGATGGAGAACCTTCAACTTCCCAGGAAGCTATTAGTAGCTCAAATAACAGCAATGTATGAAGAAATTAAATCTTTACATATAGGAACAAGATATAGGAACTGGTTCCATTACCACATTGAAGAAAATCCATTGGTAACATATGGGTCTACATGATCAAGTGGAACAGTATCATGTAAGATTGGTGATGAAAGGATATGCTTAGGAAGAAGGTATTCAGCTTAACATGATATTTTCCCCGGTGGTTTGACATACAACAATTCAAATAGTCCTAGCTATGTATGCTATGTTTGACTTACATATGCAGTAGTTTGATGTAAAAACTTCATTTCTTCATGGAAAGTTTAAAGAAGAAATCTATATGCTCCAACCAAAAGGTTTTATTGAAACAGGCAAGGAGAACTTGGTTTGTAGATTGAACAAATGTGTGTACAATCTTAAACAGGCCATGAGTTGTTGGTACAAGAGATTTGATTCCTTCATCATTAGCCTTGGATACAACATACTTAGTTTAGACCATTGTTCATACTACAATTAATGGTGATAATAACTTTATTATCTTGTTGTTGTATGTGGATGACACGTTAGTGGTAAGCCCAACAAAGATCAAATCCAAGAATTGAAGGCATAGTTGGCTAGGGAATTTGATATAAAGGACTTGGATCAGCAAAAAAGTTTCTAGGGATGCAAATTCACCAAGACAAAAATAACAAGTAGCTTTCTAGAAGAACTACTTCAACAAGATTTTTCGACATTTTACCATGCAAGATTATAAGCCAATATTCTCTACCCCACTTCCTGTTAATTTCAAGTTGTCCTCAAGTATGTGTTCTAGTAGTGAAGTAGAGAAGAGATAGATGTCTTGAGTACCGTATGCATCAGCAGTGTGAAGTTTAATGTTCATTGTGATATGTACAAGACCAAACATTGCACAAGCAGTGGGAGTGGTTAGTTGATTCATGGGGAATCCTGGTGGAGAGCATCGTAATATGGTGAAGAGGATTATGAGATATATCATAGGAACCCCAAATGCTACATTATGTTACTAAGGATCGGAATTTATTGTCAAGGGCTATGTGGATTTAGATTTTGTAGGGGATCTCAACAAAAGCAAATCCACTATGAGTTATGTATTTACACTTGCTGGAGGAACGGTAAGTTGGGTTTCAAAACCACAGATTATTGTGATTTATCTACAACAAAAGCATATAATACATGGTGGTTGCACAAGCATTCAAAGAAGCAGTTTGGATTCAAAGGTTATTGGAGGAGCTCAGACATTAGTAGGAGAAGATTGTTTTATTTTGTGTTAGTTAGAGTGCCTTGCACATTACAAGGAATCCAACCTTTCATTAACGGACAAAGCACATAAGGTTTCAATACCATTTCGTTCAAGAATTAGTGGAGGATAGAAGTGTGGATGTGCAGAAGATTCACACCGATGAGAACCTAGCATATGTTATGACCAAGTTGACTTGCGACAAGTTTGTGTGATGGAGTAGTGATCTAGGGGAGTGAAAGCATGGACAAGTGAGGAAGAAAACCACACAAGCGATTTTAAGTGGAGAAACCCTACAAATCGAGGGAAAACCACTTGTGGCACTTGTTCAAAAGTAGAAAGATAAGATAAAATCAGAGAGACAAGATAAGAAAATCTCAAGTTGATGTTCTAACTTGAGATAAATACCTTTACAATGAAGAAGATCTAATAAAGAAGACTCATCCTGAGAAAGCACACTTTTTGAGAGAGTTGGTTTTGTAAAACTACAAAGCTTACCATTGATCTTCTTCCTTGCCATTAAAAATCTCTCTTCCACTTCTTCTTCTTATGAAAACCACAGCTAGCCCTCTTCCTCTCTGTATGTATATATATATATGTGTGTCTCTATATACCACTGGATGCTTTTTACCTTTTCAGTTCTACCATCCTGGCGTGTTTTCCAAGACACCTTTTTCTTTGACTTGAGTAACACTCAACAGTCATTTCCTTGCTTGCCTTACTTTTATCATCCCAAGATACTATCTTGCTTGAGCTCATCTACATCTTGCTTCAACATATCTTGCTTCAGCACATCTTGCTTCAGCACATCTATATCTTGCTTCAGCATATCTACATCGGCTCTGCATATCTTGCTATCCACATAGTTGGATTCATTGATCCATTATTTATCGGATCGATAAATGTGGACAAGCCACGCCACAGATCGGTTCATATCAACCATCCATAAAGGATCAGCATATCAGCCATCCACATTGGATCTGCACATCTTCACATCTGCACATCTGCACATCTTGTCTTGGACATCAACCCAACACATATGTTATGACCAAGTTGATTAATACTGACAAGTTTGTGTGGTGCAAATCTTTGTGTGATCTAGCTGAGACGTAAGCAAGCATGGAACTTGGCAAGTGAGGAAGGGTGAAGGGATAACCAAAAATGACTTTAAGTGAGAGAAATATGAGGTATGAAGTCCTTTTTTTCTTGTGGCTTTGACTTGTTCAAAAGTAGATAAGATAAGATAAAACACTTGAAACCGGACAAGATAAGATAAAGTTCTACAAGGATAAAGTTCTACATGACATATATAAATACCTTGGGTTATGATTGATGAATAAAAAATCAGGAATCAAGTATTCTCCACTTTTTGAGAGAGTTGGTTTTCTCATATAGTCTAGAAAGGGTACGATTGATCTCTCCTTGCCATTAAAGAGAAGTATTATAATCTCTATTTTGGAAATAGTAAAATCTTTCTATTTTTGCCACCCCCCCCCCTCCCCCCCGCCCCTCTTGTTTTTTTCTAGTTTGTTCTTTTGGGTTTTTTTAATGTAAAATCTCTATGTCCAATTATTATTTCATCATTGCTTTAGTTGTGTGATATTTCAACTCTTTAATTCCTCTCACAAGCTCCCTGTGGCTCACTATGGCGATCTTCATAATGAAATTAAGCAAGGTCTATTGGGTAGAGAAGACAGTATTGTTGTCCCAACATAGGACCTGATGAATTGTTGAACGACTCCATGTTTGAAGAGTGAACTATGTTCAAGAGTGGTATGGTTCCAGCATGAAGCTTTCTTGTGGTTATTTGAGCCATGGAAAAGAGATTTTTCTTGGTGAAAGATAGCATGCGTTGGAATCTTCTCGGAGACTAGTTGGATTCATTGATCCATTATTTACTGGATTTTTTTTTTGGATAAATGTGGACAAGCCACTAAAAGCGCGCCATAGATGTGGTTCGAACCCTCAATCTCTCCTTGTGAGAGGGAATGTTACCAACTTTCCTTTGAAGGTTGGTGATTATTGACTCGACTTAATCAAAAAACTTTTGGTTTAAAAAAAAATTCAAAACTTAAGGTTAATTAACTCTTATTTTTTCTTAAGAGGTGATATATATATATATATATATATATATATATATATATATATATATATATATATATATATATATATATATCGGGGTTGATACTATATGGCCTCATTTTATCAAGTCACGGTTGTCGCTCATTTTGGCCCACTTGCACAGTGTTTTGAGAAAATTCAACCATATGGATGGAAAGAACATCGAAAAATAAGCTAACATGTCAATTTTCATACAATTTGAGAACTTGTAGGGTCTTCATCTTAACGGGTGAAATTCTGAACAGGTAGGATTTCTATAAATTTTCATCCATTAAGATGAAGATCCTACAAGTTCCCAAATTGTATGAAAATTATCATGCTAGCTTATTTTTCGATGTTCTTTCCATCCATACGGTTGAAAATCCTTAAAATACTGTGCAAGTGGCCAAATGGGAGGCGACCTTACTTGTACAGTAATTCGGTCGGCCTTATATTATCACTCCCGATATATATATATATATATATATATATATATATATATATATATATATATATAGAGTCGTGTTACAATGCGGCCGGTAGTAACACTATGCAAGTACAGTCGCCCCATTTTAGCCCACTTGCACGGTGTTTTAAGGAAATCCAACCGTATGGATGGAAAGAACATCGAAAAATAAGCTAGCATGTCAATTTTCATACAATTTGGGAACTTGTAGGGTATTTATCTTAAAGGGTGAAATTCTTAACCGGTAAGATTTCTATAAATTTTCACCCGTTAAGATAAAGACCCTACAAGTTCCCAAATTGTATGAAAATTGACATGCTAGCTTATTTTTCGATGTTCTTTCCATCCATAGATTGGAAATCCTTAAAACACTGTATAAGTGGCCAAATGGGAGGCGACCTTAAATAAACAGTGTTCCGACCGGCCTTATACAAACGCTGGTATATATATATATGTTAGTTATATGATATTTGAGCTCTCTTTTTGCCAATGCGTGCTACACAAAGAGCTGCCATCAATCCCAGGTTAATTGTACTCTATTAGTTGGAAAGTTGTCGAAAACCTACGTGGAGAGATGAAATCGGCTTTAGAACAGTGCTTGAGCAAGTTCTCAAACTTAACCATTCTAACTCGATTGATTGCTTAATCAATTTATTGGTCGAATGATGGCTTACTCCATCATGACACTGTAGACGGCACCGTTCCCTGCTGATGTTCCAACTGCAGCAGCCAGTACAGTGACCTCTTCCCCATAGAGTTGATGGAGAATGAAAAGTAGTCCGGTGATAAAAGCAAAGTCCACATTGGCATCAATACTCACTCCGAAAGCATGTTTCTCCAGAGGCACATTCACAACCTTGTGCTCCTTGTTCATCTATACAAACAATAATTGAATCCCTTTAAGTATTCCTTTGATTAATATATATATATATATAATTATACATGAACTTGTAGTTGTGTATAATGTATATGCGTGCAAACCTGAGCTACCACTGTTGATGTATTCCCCTTGTATATTATGCTTGATCTCTTGTTGAATTCTCCTTTAATCTTAAAATCACACTCATTTTCCTTCACATTAGTTGCAAGAAACACCTGTAACTCTGTTTGAAATGGGAGCATTGATTTCCTCTTCACACTAAACAACAGATCCTTTTCATCCTTGCTATCACCCCTGAATGCATCCCACCTATCATGAGCACTCCAAAACTATATATATATACATAGAGATTCAAAACTCCATACAATATTAATAAGGACAAAAACTAAAAAAGAATTCTCATGCATGTGCACAAACCCTTTGAGTAATGGAAAGAAGGGGGAGACCAGAAGCAGCATCAAGTAACATCCTTTTGCTCTTCCAACAAGACGCATCTAACCAAAATAAGATGTTGCCATTAACATCGGTGACCGCAAGCTTTCCGTGTTTCACTCCGGCGACCGTTTTGGTGAAAGCCAGGTCTATTGGGCAGGAAAGACAATATTGTTGTCCGACAATGGGGCCAATTAATTTGTCGGAATCCATGACTGATGTTAATCTCTAGCCAATGAATTCCCTTTATCTATCAATCTATATATGTATATTTGTGCATATTACATCATGGAGGTGGGAGGTGAGAAGAAGTTGGTCAAAATTGACTGAATAATTGGATGAGTGATGGTTGGTTTCATGGATCTAAGCAGTGCTTTGATGATCATTGAATTCGGTGGGGAGACGAAGACACAGATTTTTGGAGTATATATTGAGGTGAGGAGTTGTAGAGGGAATGTATGAACGCCAGCCTTTTAATTTTACGTGGCTTGATTTAATCCTTTGACTTGACTCGGTCAACTAAATATGGAACAAGAAGTTTGCTTAAATGTCCTCAAAAGTGATATTTGCTTCTATATTTTGAAAAATATGTTTTATTATTTATATATTCTTTCTGCTGGTCACAATTTGTTTATAAGAATGTTGAGTTTGAAGTATAGTTAAAACTTAATAATAGTTAAATAAATGAAAAAAATCTAAACTATTCTTTATTTTTTTAAGAGCATTTAAGTAATTTTAAACTTTTACAGTTGTATATTAGTTTAACCTCATTTAAAGGGGTATATTAGCAAACTCATTTAATTAATTTTCTCCAATTCCATTTATTAGTTTGACACCATCATGATCAATTTAACAAATGGGTATATATATATATATATATAAAATGATTTGTAGGAGTATAGAAGCAAATATTATTTTTATAGGGTCATTTAAGTAATTCCGGATTTTTACATGGGTATGTAAGCAAAAACCCCTTTCATTAAGGTTTTTTTTTCTTTGGTGTTGAGAGCCTGAACTACCTCTCTATTACAAAAGTTTCAAGTAATATCTAGAGTTCCTCTTGTAACCAACTTGGCAAACTGTGATCCCTATCAAATATAGTGTTTGGCCCCTCTTTTCTGGCTTTCTTTGCAAGTTTATCAGCACCTATGTTGTGACCTCTTGTAATGTGATCAGCGGCGGATCTTGACATTAAATTTTGGGGGGCCAAAAAGTTCAACGGTAAATAATAAAAATATCATAAAACTATATATTAAATAAACAAACAAAAAAATATCTCCCCGTCTTACCTTTCCAATATTCTTTAAAAAATGGCTAAATATAATAACAATGATAACAATCAATGACATTAAAAAAAAAGAGATTACCGAGTTACCGAGTGGCCATTTCCACTAGCGGATCCGATGACAATGCAAGTGAGGCCCGGGAGGGGAGGCGGCTGGAGAAACTATGGGGTAAGCCTTCAGGTGAGGAACAAGGCGAATGAAATTGAAAATTTAATTTTATTGATATTTCTATTTGACCCTTTGAAATTTTTCATAATTATATAAAATGACATGCTTTGTTATTAGACCCATATCATGTATTTGTTACTTAGATATAAATGCCAGATTCGAACCAGCGACCTAAGGCCCACTACATCCTCTACTCTACCAAATGAGCTAAGGTGTCTTTTAATATTGTGGGGGCCAATTTAAACATGTTAAATATAAATGTATATATAATATAAATAATAAATAGGAAATTTTTTAGCATTTTGGGGGATCTACAAAGGTCCGCCCCTAAATGTGATTCATGTCCTAGTAGGAGAGTATGTAGAGGCGGTTAGAACTACCACTAAATGAAAAGGTTAATAAAAAATAAATAAAAAATAAAAAATATGGTAGGTTTTTAGCGGCGGTTCAAACCACCGCTAAATGTTTTAGTGACTGTTTTCGTGGCGTTTTGAAAATCGTCGTAGAATGAAAAGTCACCACACACCATCTACATTTGGAGGCGGTTTGGGCGACGGCTGTAAACCGCTGTTTATTGCCTAGTGAAAATAACTGCGGTTATACCAGTGGTGGTGAAAATCGCAGCTAAATGCTCTCTCAGCGCTGGACATAGCGGCGTTTGTATAACCGCCACCCGAAGCATTTCGCAGCGGTTAAAACCACCGCCAAATGACTTTAAAACCGCTGCGATATGCTCCTTTTGTTGTAGTAAGTGATTATCCTATGGTTAGTTGCAACCTCTGGATCGCCAAGGAAGAGCCCGAGAAGACATCCACATAAGGAGAAAAAACTCTCAATGTCAAATCATTTTCATAAAATCAAAGTCTAATATTAAAACTAATCCACAAGCCGGACTAAATAGCTTAGAAACCCTAGAATCTGATATTTTCAGAATTTTTGTAAAAAATGGAAAAAATTAAAAATTATTGAAATTTGAAATTTAAAACAAGACAACCAATCAATCAAAATCCTAAATCCAATCAAAATCAAATCACGTCATAATTTGGAAGATGACTTATTAGCAAAAACTATTAAATAAATACTTAAAAATAAAGATTTGAGGGGGAAAACAGCTGAATTTAAATTCAAAAATGACACCCATTTAGTGGAACTAGGGCACCACATGGTGCGCGCCGAAACGAGTTGTTTTCCCGTTTGGTTCCAATGCGTGATTTTGACACTAGTTGCCAAAGTTATGGTTAAACGACTGAAACTCGTCATTTGGCTCGAATCCTCCTACATTAGTGGAAAAAATGTCAGAACACAGATAGTTTGGAGACATACACGAAAATCAAAATAAATGTTGCGGAAAAATAAGTCATAACAAGCGGAATGGCTATTTCTGAAAGCGTTTTAAGCAAGTAGATGTCAATGGTTATAAACCGAACATACATGCAAGGTTGTTTTTGTACAAAATAGATTGCTTAGGATTTTCTTTTTGAAATATTTGATAAAAATCAATAGTCCATCACTTATAGTGCAAATAATTTCTAAGCAATAAAATAATAATAATAATAATAATAATAATAATAATAATAATAATAATAATAATAATAATAATAATAAGTTATTTAATTCATAGGTGGACTACTTACCTCCCAAATCTCCAAGCTCAATTTAATCATAACTCAGACTGTTGTATTCATATCAAGATCTAATACGAAAAATACAATCTAAGTTATTGTGTTGCGCAAGTCACACACTACTGTACATATTACCAAGTTTTCCTACAAGAACACCAGCATGAGATTTTAAATATCCTGCCCATAAGTCATCTTATTTAACTTTTATAATTAATGAGATAAATATCAACCCACTTTACTTTTAGTCCCTGCAATCTTATATGTTTATTTTTAGCCTTTAACTGTATTATTACAGTTCTATTCTTCCTCTCGGCCACACCATTTTGTTGTGGTGTATACGGAGCTGTCACTTCACATACAATCCATGAGATTCAATATATGAAGGAATATAGTATTCTCTTCCCCTATCACTCCTTGGGCATTTAATCTTAGTTCCACATTGGTTTTCCACATCATTTTTAAAGATCTTAAATTTATCCATAGCTTCATCTTTATAACGTAAAAGATAAACATAGCAAAATCTAGAGCTATCATCTATAAATGTCATAAAATACTTTTTACCACCTATAGTAGGAGTAGTATGCAAATCACATATATCACTAAGTATTAATTCAAGCAAATTTGAATTCCTTTAAACAATAGAAAAAGGCTTCCTAGCAATCTTAGTACGCATGCAAGTAGAGCATTTGTTCCCATTATCATTTATGTGAGGTAATAATTTTATTTTAGACATGCTATGCAATTTCTTATAATTAATATGTCCTAAACGACCATCTTATAGTAGGAGTAGTATGCAAATCACATATATCACTAGGTATTAATTCAAGCAAATTTGAATTCCTTTAAACAGTAGAAAAAGGCTTCCTAGCAATCTTAGTGCGCATGCAAATAGAGGACTCAAGTACGTAAACAAAGTTCTTACTTTTAATATTAAGCTTAAAGAACCCATCAGACAAATGACATTTTCCAACAAAGACTCCACCCTTAGATAGTACAAAATTTATCTGCCACAAATACATGTTTAAAGCCATGCTCATTAAGAAAGCTTCCAGACACCAAGCTCCTTCGAACTTTGGGAGCATACAACACATCATTTAGAGTGAGGAATTTTCCAAATGTGAATTCTAATTCCACCACTCCCTTGCCTTGAACAAAAATACTAGCCGAGTTTCCTATGAAGAGAGAAGCTCCTTCTACATTAGGCTCAAAATTCTTGAATAAACTCTTGTTTTTACGAACGTGTCTTGTAGCCCCAGAATCAACCCACCAAGAAAAATTATCTTTGAGTATGTTAACCTTAAAGATCATGGCTGGGAAATTGTCTTTTGGAGCTTTTTCATTCTCCTTGTCCTTCTTACGAGGTCATCAATTTCGCTTAAAATGCCATGGCTTGCCATAATAATAGCAAGCACCTTTCTTCTTATTATTCTTAGCTTGCTCTTTGGTAGAATGATTAGTTCTCTTCTTGTTTCTATTTGAGAGCTTGGATGAGACTTCTTCCTCTACTAAGAGGACCTTGAACTTTTCATCCATCTTTTGAATACCATCCTCTTGCTTTCGATATTCCTTTTTCAATTGGAGATAATTAATCCAATCCTTGAAGGAAATATCTTCCTTCTTGTGTTTAAAAGTACTATACTTCACATTTTTCCAAGGAGGAAGTTTATCTATGATAGCGGTCACTATGATGATCTCATCCATATTCATATTATTTTGTTTTTAATGTTACAGAATCCTATAAACCTCATAAAATTGCTCAATAATAGATCTACCATCAATCATTTTATAACTAAAAAATTTACTAACTAGGAACTTCTTACTTGTAGTATCCTTAAAGATGTATTTTTACTCTAATGCATCCCATATCTCTTTTGCAGTAGTGTGGTGTTGATATAAACCGAACACATCATCGAACATGGAATTAAGAATATGTCCGCTACACATCAAATCATCATTCTCCCATTTTTGTCTTTTTCGAGCCACGTGCACAGATGTTGGAGCTGGAATCAGTAATGAGGCTGTTTTGAGAGTGGAGGTGGAGAAAGAGCAGTAAAAACAAAGAGTGCAAACACAGAGATGTTGGTATTTGTATATTGTAGAAGAAGACAAAACTTGCCTTTATTTAGTTATCAAAAGCAACAACAACAGATAAGAAAACATTCTAAATTTAAAGTAGATCATGCACGCACAACTACGTGACATGATAGCAGCTATAATAACTCCTTTATTATAGCAACTACTCAACTGACTTGTTGACCAGTTCTTTTGACAACTTCTTCACCCTGTGAGTGTTATCCATCCACATCAGCTTGTGAATTACTAATGTTAACACCTCCCCTTAATTCCAAGCTGATGATCCCCATCTTCATTCGTAGATAGTTGAACTTCTGTACTGATAAAGGTTTGGTGAGAATATCTGCAACTTGTTCTTCAGTGCTGCAAAACTTCATTGAGATGGTGTTATCCTCAACCAAACTACGGATGAAATGAAATCTAATGTCAATGTGTTTGCTTCTCCCATGCATTACTGGATTCTTTGTTAAAGCTATTGCTGATTTGTTGTCACAGAACACTGCTGTTGGCCCCTTCTGTTCTTCTCCCATGTCACCCATCAATCTTCTTAACCAAATTGCTTGGCATGCTGAAGTAGTAGCTGCAATATACTCAGCTTCTGTTGTTGATAATGCTATGACCTCCTGTTTCTTTGAGCTCCAAGTGACTGCAGTGCTTCCTATGATGAAAATACAGCCACTAGTACTCTTTCTATCCTCCATTGACCCTGCCCAGTCACTATCAGTGAACCCAACTAATTCAGAATGTGTAACATGAGTGTAATGTAAACCATAATTGAGAGTTCCAGAGATGTATCTCAGCACTCTTCTAGTTGCACCAAGGTGTTGTCTTGAGGGAGATTGCATAAACCTGGAAAGGAGTCCTACTGCAAATCTGATATCTGGTCTTGTATGTGTCAAATAGATGAGTCCACCTATTAACCTTCTGTACACTTTAGAATCATCTTCACCTGAGCCATCATTCAACTGAAATTTTTCACCTGTGTTCATGGGTGTAGCTATCTGTTTGCAGCCAAGCATATTGAATCTTTTGAGGAGATTCTGAGCATAATTTTTCTGGTATACAAATACTCCACCTTCATCTTGCTTCACCTCTAATCCAAGAAAGTATTGTAGGAGTCCCAGATCAGACATTTCAAAGGTGTTCATCATGTTGTGCTTGAAGTCTTCAACCATTTGATGAGAAGAGCCCATATATATAATGTCATCAACATATAGGCAGACCAACAGCAAGTCTCCTTCTTCTCCAAGCTTCTTGTATAAAGTGGGTTCATATTCACACCTTTCAAAGCCTTGGCTGATGAAGTGGTGGTCTATTTTGCTGTACCAGGCCCTGGGTGCTTGTTTGAGCCCATATAAAGCTTTGTGTAATCTCAATACTTTGTCTTCTTGGCCTTTAACTGCAAATCCTTCTGGCTGAGAAACATACACCTCTTCTTGCAATTCCCCATTGAGGAAAGCTGACTTCACATCCAGTTGGTAGATGGGCCACTTCCTTTGTGCAGCCAAAGCAAGAAACAGTCTCACTGTTTCAAACCTGGCTACTGGGGCATATACTTCCTCATAGTCTATTCCAAATTCTTGAGAGTACCCCTTGGCAACAAGTCTTGCCTTCCTTCTCTGAACACTCCCATCAGGCTTAAATTTGGTTTTGTATACCCATTTAAGCCCAATTGCTTGCTTGTCTTGTGCATCAACCAGCTTCCCATGTTTTGTTTCTTCTTATTGCTTCAAGTTCTTCTTCCATTGCTTGCTTCCACTCTTCCTTTCTCCTTCTTCATAATAAATGGGGTCAAAGCTTAAGGCAAAAAGCACACCTTTCATATATATCTCGGTGATTTGACTCATCTTGGCCCTTCTTGTTGGGGAGGATGAGGGTCTTGTGCTAGAGCCTTGATCACCGCACCACTTGAAGAGTTTGATGCATTTGGTGAGACTTGATCATGTGCAGTGCCCTTCTATCACCGGAGTGGAGAAGCTTGAGCCGCCATACATGGCTTGAGTTGTTTGAGCTTCTGCTTGTTTGGCTGTCAGTGACATTTGTGAAGATTTCTGTTGAAGTTGTTGCTTCTCCTTCAATTGTCAATGGGATCTTGAGCTGAGAATCACCATTGCCATCATTGCCTTGGTTCCAATTCCACCTTTCAGATTCATTGAATACTACATCCCTGCTAATAATCACTTTGCAAGTGATGGGATTATAAAGCTTGTAGGCTTTGGACTCACTGCTGTATCCAATGAGCAGGCACTTGACAGATTTGTTATCAAGCTTTTGATGCAAAGAAGAAGGAATTAAGGTGTAACCAATGCATCCAAACACTCTCAGGTGACTTACAGTGGGTCTCCTTCTGGTCCAGGCTTCATATGGAGTCTGGATTAGAACAGCTTTGGTGGGAGATAAGTTGAGCAGGTACACAGAAGTGGTCACAGCTTCAGCCCAGAATTGGTTGGGGAGACTTCCTTCTTTAAGTAGACTGCGTACCATCTCCACCACAGTCCTGTTCTTCCTTTCCACCACACCATTTTGCTGAGGTGTGTAAGGTGCTGTGAGCTCCCTTTTGATGCCTTGCTCAGCACAAAGGTTGTTGAATTCTTTGGAGAGGAACTCACCTCCCTTGTCAGTGCGCAGGCACTTGATTGTATGTCCACACTGGTTCTCAACAAATGCTTTGAAGATCTTGAAGTGCTCCAATGCTTGAGACTTGGATTTCAGGAAGTACACCCAGTTCATCCTTGTGTAATCATCAGTAAACAAGAGAAAGAATCGACTACCACCAATTGATTCTGTTTGCATAGGCCCACACAGATCACCATGAACCAGCTCAAGTGGATTAGATGCTCTCCAAGCTTTCCCAGATTGGAAGGGCTTTCTGAACTGCTTCCCCATGAGACAGCTTTCACAGAAGTCTACTTCAATGATTGAGGGTAGACCATCAACAAGACCTTTGTGGCTTAGTGTTCTCAGGCCTTGGAGATGAAGATGACCATACCTGAGATGCCACAAATTGGACTCCCTGGTAGTATTCACCATCAAGCCCAGCTGCTCCATGCTAGATACTTCAAGTGGAAACATGTTGTTCTTGGTCTTCTGGATGCAAGCAAGAGTTTGGCCTGATGTTTGATCTTTAATTTGGCAAGTGTCTTTGTCAAAGAGTACTAAATAGCCTCCTGCTGTCAGCTGGCCAACACTCAATAGATTGTGAGCTAATTTAGGCACAAATTGAACATTCTTCAGAAGCTTTACCTTGCCATTGTTTGCTGTAATGGCAACTGTACCTTTGCCTTCAACTTGGACTACATTATTGTCTCCAAGCTTCACAGTTTGCTTGTAATTCTCATCCAGCTCCTTGAAGAGGTCCTTCATCCCTGTCATGTGGTTGGAGCAGCCACTGTCAACCACCCAGATGCTGCTTGGTGCTTGAATGGACTCAACATGAGCCATGAACATGTTGCCTTCTTGCTCTTCCTGTGTTTCTGCAATGTTGGCCTCCTTCTCCTTGAACCAGCATTCTGCCTTCAATGACCATATCTTTTGCAGTGATGGCATTGGATATGGCCTTTGTAATGCTTATGATCATTGCTTGAACTTCTGCCAGAGCTTCTACCTCGACCTCTTCCTCTTCCTCGGCCTCTGAAGAAGCTCCTTCCTCTGCCTCGTCCACTATAGCTGTCTGATTTCTTCATACTAGATGCTTCAGCTTCAGCCTGGAAGGCTTTTGGTTCAGGAGCGTCAAAGGTTCTGAGCAGCATATCTTCATGAGATTTGAGGGAACCACTGAGCTCATCAATGGACAGCTTCGTCAGGTCCCTTGCCTCTTCTATTGCAGCAATGACGTGGTTGAATCTTGGGTGTAGGCTTCTATGAACTCTAGCAGCAACATCTTGATCAGTAATGGAGTCTCCATAGACTCGCATTTGATTGACAACACCAGTAACTCGAGTGAGGTACGCTTGAATGTCCTCACTGGCCTTCATCTGGAGTGTTTCATATTCTCTCTTTAGGTGCTGAAGCTTGACAGTGCGCACCTTCGAAGAGCCCTGGTATTCATTTTGAAGAATAGACCAGGCTTGCTGTGAGGTGTTGGCTGCTGCTATTCGAGGGAGAATGGTGATGTGCAGTGCTGATTGGATGAGGAAGAGGGCTTTGGAGTCCCTCTTCCTGTTCTCCTTCACACGGGCCTCGTCTCCATCTGTAGAATACCCCATCTCCACCAGCTCCCAAAGGTCCTGTGAGAGGAAAAGGGTCTTCATCATCAGCTTCCAATATTCAAAGTTTTCTCCTGTGAAAATGGGTACTGAGGGAGAGGAGATCTGCATCCCTGCGCCATTTGTCGATCCCATAGTTCTGATACCAGAGATGTTGGAGCTGGAATCAGTAATGAGGCTGTTTTGAGAGTGGAGGTGGAGAAAGAGCAGTAAAAACAAAGAGTGCAAACACACAGATGCTGGTATTTGTATATTGTAGAAGAAGACAAAACTTGCCTTTATTTAGTTATCAAAAGCAACAACAACAGATAAGAAAACATTCTAAATTTAAAGTAGATCATGCACGCACAACCACGTGACATGATAGCAGCTATAATAACTCCTTTATTACAGCAACTACTCAACTGACTTGCTGACCAGTTCTTTTGACAACTTCTTTGAGTGTTATCCATCCACATCAGCTTGTGAATTACTAATGTTAACAACAGATTCTCCCTCGGAATCATCGAGTTCAATAGACTTTGGAGTAAACAACACGTACACCACTTTCAAAGTTACAAGTAATACCCTTTATAGCCTAGCGGTAAAACCCTTGGGTTCCGTGTGTTGGGAAATTCTTTCGAGAGGTCTCAGGATCGAGTGTCCGACCCCGTAAATGGGGGGAGCAATTTGAGTCAAGTTTTTGAGTTTGTACGTGCATGGTGAGGGGTCAAGGGCGATCGAGTGAGTTTACTCCTCGGAGCCCATGGCCATGTCCCTAATTGATCTGTAAGTTGGGGCCTTTATGGCCTAAGTCAAAAAAAAAAAAAAAAGTTGCAAGTAATAGATGTATCCTTTTTTGCCAACGTTTGATGTTCGTCCATTGAATTGTTCCAACTTGACTAGATTTCTTATCTCCTTTAGTGTCATCAAATCTATCAAGATAATTTACCCTTAAGATTGTTGAGTAAATGCTACGGTGAAAGACGGATTTAGTAGAGATGAAGGTCTTGAGGCACGTTACAATGCCGTTCTCCTTAAGGGTAAATGAGCCCTCACCAAGTATGTAGTACAACGGGTTACTGGCTAATTTCCTTTAAGATACAACAAAACTTTTTTCCTTTCATTTGCATTTGTACTGATGAAAGTGAAACCTTTGAAAAATGGAAAAACAACAATGTAAATCGGAATTTTGATGCTTTGTACGAAGCACCAAAAATTTGTAATGCCTTTAGAGAGAAGTGTAGTGAGGGGGAGTGAATGCTTGAAAGAGGATTTTCTTGTGAATTGTTATGTTTGATTTGGAATACTCATAAGCTATTTATAGCCGGTGCACCCCTTCGGATGGGGCACAACCAATCAAGAAGATGAGTCATGTCCTTTCCAACGGGTAACTATCCACACCATTTTGGATGAGTTGTGTCCATCCGGATGGGTCATGTCTTTTCAATATGTCCCTCGTCCTTCTTTACACCATTTCATAAGACCCTTTCATAAAATTATTTTATTATAAAAATATCCAACAAAGAGGAGTAATTAGAAACTATAAGGAACCCAACTAGTGTCGTTGCCGAAAGAACTTCTAGATGAAAACTTAAACTCAAGGGACCACTTTAAACTTCAAGAGAATAGACTAGCCACTCAAAATATCCTCCCAATATTTGAGTTACTTTAGTAATTGATAAGAACATGAGTGGATGATTTTTGTCTATATGAGAATGGAGTCACGGTTGGAGGAAATGAATTTAAATACAAAAATAATTTTTTACCAAGGAAGAAATTCTCATAGTTTTAACTTTCATATACCCAATTAATCCACCCTTAATTTTAGGTCCAAAAACAATAGAATTTGATGAAATAAATGTCTCTTCGAGTGAATAGTGGACAGTTTTTTTTTAGACATGTTACAAAGATATCTTGCATTTCTCAACAAGAAATAACTCCACCTAAGAAAACTTTTGCAAAATGCCCCATATAATTTTGTAAATTATAGTTTGACAAATTCCTTTAACCTTGATAAAATTACTGCCACATCTCCAATGCGACATTTGTTGTTGAACATTCTAACATTCGAGAATTTCATGGAGTTATAGAGAATTTTATGGTCAAAATAGAGGAAAAAATAGAGGAAAGAAAATAAATAAACATTTTGTTGGTTTGTTTTTCTCCATGGAGCTTAAATTTCAACAACATGAGTTTAGGTAGATTTCCTATTCAATCTTATTCCATAGACTCTGATTATTCTCATACTTTTCATCTACTCCCATCATCTGATAGCAACGTTTTAAATATCAATTTTGTAACAAATATTTGCTTCAAACCCGTCTAGAAGTTTTCTAAATTGTAACTTAACTTGAAAAATATGCATATATACATGTTACTGAACATCCAGTCATGCTGAAAACTGAAGCTAAGATTAATGACAATATGATGCACTACATTAAGTGAAATCACATATATACTCCATTTAATTAAAGTTCATCAATCATCTTAATTAACATGTTTCACAACCAATGTGCGTGCATTTGGTAGTCCATAGTATAAAAGTTCTACAACTCTATTTATCTATCTTCTTGCATGACATGCAGAATCACTAATCAAGGACTCATTGAAATTGCAGAAACTCATGGAATTCATTGATGAAAAAGCTTCAACTCCTTGCAGTAACGTCTTGTACATTTGTTTTAATTTTTCAGCAAGTATTCACATCAAACACTAATGAATAAAAACACTTCAACATGAACAATGAATTACTAAACAAACCTGGGAATTGAAATGAATCTGAAGTTTTGCTGCTTGATTCCAAAATATAGGTGGAGTGTGCATGATGGAGGAGAAGGGCACATGAAGAACTAACTATGAGATATTAGTAATGCACGTGCCCTGCTTCTCCATCCAGCACAAACCATCTTGAAGCTATAAACAGGGATCAATGCATTGAAGAAGCTCCTTCGCCCCTTCTCCCTATTTATAAATGATGGTGTATAATTCTCTTCTAATGGATGGAAGATGGAGCACCGGGGAAGGGTGGCTTAAAAGGTGCCAACCTAACAAGAGTGGTAGGGTCCATGACTTGGTCATTCAACCACCTTTTTTTACTGAATAGAAGTACACCTTCAATCCTTGGGAGCTAGCCGCCTGATTTTGCATGGAAAGACCAAAAGTCCTTCCACAAAACCATTGTATTCAGAAGTTGATTAATATAGTACTTGAAAGAGAATGGCATGAATAGGAGCTGAGATTAATGGTCTTTGAAGAACCGGAAAGTCTTTTTAAGTTAGTTAAAAATAGTTGCGTTTCAAATGGTGTTATCATGCATGGTACCAGATGGGAAGTCTAAGTTGGATGGTAGGTAGTGACTCAGCATTCAGAGATAGAGGCATGTGTTTATTATTCATAATTACTCCATTGTAATTGGTGCTATAAATGTTGGTGTTTGAAGGTGCTCGGAAACATGTGTCATTGACTCACAAATAGAATGTGTTTGGTTTGGAATAATTTTCAAAATTAAAAAAAATAAATTTAACTATTATAGATTAGATTATTTTAAAACTAAATTAAAAATAATACTTAAAATTTTATATCAATTTTTATAATTAAATTAAATTTATATTTTTATAAAGTCAATAAATAGAGATTTTAGATCATATATGTATGTAGGTCAAACTCATCATAATTTGAGAAATGATCCAGTGGTTTCGGTTCTATTGGATCATCCATGAAACCGAACCCACTAACTATCACAACCACAAAATACGTCACGAGATGTGTGGTGCCACACATCTCGAGGCTCCCATAAAGATAGCCTTCAGATGTGTGCCACTAGGCAACATAAATGGTTGTGATGATCAGTGGGCTAGGTTCTATGGATGGTCCAGCGGAATCGAGACCACTTGATCATTTCTCTCATAATTTTTATCAATCTTCATAAAGAAAAATTGGTAACTCATTCTCTCTTATAAGAAGAGGTTGAGAGCTCGAACCATACCGTGCCTCTAGTGGTTTGTCCACATTTATTAAAGAAAACACATCATAACTTCCCTCCATCGACAAATGTGATTTTAGAATATAAAAAAAAATCAAAAGAAAAATTTGGAATGTTATATATATATATAACAGTGAACCATATGAAACAGAAGCACAGCCAATGAGCAAAGCACTTCTTTGAACATGAGTAGATCAGCATTGTTTAGAGGTTGAAGATACTCATCATTACAACTAGATTTCATAAGAAGGATTATGGAGATCATTAGTGGTGGTGTAAGATAGAGAAAGGCTAGCATTTGTAATTGATTCCCAAATTAGACTTCATTTTTAAGGTGATGGTTTTTATATTAGTGATGAAGTTGGTGGTGAGTGAATCCACACCATAGTCCATAAGAGTAGTGCAAGTAATGATGATGCGTGAATAAAGAGATGCAAGTGATGAACTATTTAAGATGTAATGGGTGTGCCACAAAATCCAATATCTAAAGAGAGAGAGATAACAGTGATCTAGTGACCACTAAATTTGTTCCATCTTCATGTATATGTTAGGTTCTTAATACTAATTCATTTAAGCATGCATGATCAAACCCACTTGCAACTTTCTCCTCTCTTTTGTTCATTAGTGCTGAATTTTGTTCATTAGTCCTCACTCGTGTGATAAACCAATTAATTAAAGTTAAAATTGAAAATAGATAAACCATGGTTTTTAATTGAAACAGTGGTATAGCTAAGTCACGACCTTTGAAGGGTGTGAATTATTGGGATTAAACCATGTTAACCGACTCTGGTTCAAAATTATTTGTTGGTCGGTTTAATTTTTTATATTTTCAATAATTCGATTGGTTTGGCTTGATTTGTATAAATTAATTTTAAATAAAAACTCATTGTCATTTCTCATTCAAACCCATAATAACATATCTTTGTGTTTATTTGTTATTGTTTTGTATTATTAATAAAAATATTAATATATTATGTATATAGATAATTTAATAAGTTGTATTTCACATTAATTTAACTAGTTACAGAGGAGTTTCATATAACAGTGGGTCTACATCAGATATCGGTCTCAAGCTCATACTTGTTTACTGCAGTAATGGATGAGTTAACTAATTGTATCCAAGATAACATCCCATGTTGTATGTTGTTCGCATATGATATTGTCCAAGTTGATAAGACTAGCTAGAGATGGAGTTAATCAGAAGTTAAAACTGTGGAGAAACACTCTTGAAAGTAGAGGCTTTAGACTAAATAGAAGTAAGAAAGAATATATGCACTATAATTTTAGTCTAAGTAGGAGAGATGGATGAGAAGCGAAACTAGGTGAATCGTAATGCATATGTGTAACTCGTTTAAGTATCTAGGTTCTATTTTCCAGGATGATGGGAGAATAGATGAAAACAAAACCCATAGAATCAAACCAAGCTGGTTGAAAATGGAGAAGTGCCACGGGTGTGTTATGTGATAAGAAGATGCCTAACAAAGTGAAAAGAAAATTTTATAGAACGGCAGTTAGACTAGCCATGCTATACGGGAGTCAGTGTTGGACAACTAAAGTTCAACATATCCATACAATGATTGTGGCAGAAATGAGGATGTTAAGATGGATGAGTGGTCATAAAAGATTAGACAAGATTAGAAATAAACACATCCAATAGAAGGTTCATGTTGCACCAATTGAAGATAAAATAAAAGAAGGGCATTTAAGATGGTTTGGACACGTGTGTAATAGACCCCTATAGGTGCCCTGGTTCAAAAATGTGATACTTTAGTAATAGAAGATAAGAAAAAGGGTCGAGTTAGGCCTAGGATTATATGGGGAGAGAAAATGTCTAGAGACCTAAGTATATTAGATATTGAGCTGGATCTTACCTTTGATAGAGGGATATGGAGACTGAGAATCCATATAACTGACCCCATCTAGTATGGGCTTAAGGCTTGGTTGTTCTATTGTTGTATGTCAAATTTAAATTTTACAAAGTTGAATTAATTTGACCTAATAACCACTGTCACTATCATGTGTTGAATTGTTGTGCCCATATAATTATGATTTTTATGTTTTAATGATATATAGTTTATAAAATTTTAAATTTATATAAAATAATAATTTTGATTAACTGAAAGAATTGATGAATTGATCAAAAATTTCAATTTATTAGGCTTTGAGCTTTAACAGTTGTTGATGCCGAAAGTCTGGTATCCTCGAGATCGAGGCAGGTCTAAATCGACTAATGAAATCTGATGGATAAGATGAACTCCGGTTGATTGAATGGAAAATCGGTTTGAGATTGATGATGGCTTCGAATGAACACTATCTTGAGAGGCGTCGAATCTTCAAGTCATTATCACGCTCCTGTAATGGAAGTCCAGGGATATATCCCCGGGCCCTCTGACGTTCAAGCTAGGGGGCTTGATTGGAAGAGAAGAAAGGGGAATATCATGATTTAGAGAAAAGACAATGGAATTTTCAAAGAAAGAGATTTAGTGGGAGAATGGGGAGAGAAGGAGATCTCCAGGAGCTTGAGCTTGGGAAATGGGTTAAAGACCCTTCTTCTCTCTCTTCCTCCCATTTTATACATTTTGAGAGGTTGTTAAACTGTTAGGGATAACTTAGGCCAAATTAGCAATCACTTGGGCGTCAAGTCAGTGCTTACTTACAGCAAGCCTATTTTAACCCTTCAAGCACCTTCTAGAAAACATTGGCGATTGCTAGTTAGTTGTTAAGTTACACTACTCTTAGCCTTTAAGATCATGCCACATTTACGGTTGAATTTTCCCCTATAATACTTGCCCCCCGACTTATTAGGTAGACCAGTCCACAACTCAAGTCGACCTAGGAAGTCAGGTCATTGATTAATGGCATGATCCAACCCAAAAGTGTCCTCTTTTCCCCTTAAGTACGACTTGTTTTCCAAAACAGGTCCAAGTTGTTGATGCAGATCGAGTCGTCAATTGGCAGTATGACCTATTTTTCTAGACATACCTGAGGCCCCTTCTTCCCTTCCCTAAATAAAGATTGAAGATTAACAGGGTTTAATCCAATAATCAAGTAAAGGAATAGTAAGAAAAATTGCATGTGTGCTAAGCACTATTAAATTAAGCCAAGTTTCCATTTGGCAAAATGAGCTAACCTGGTAGCCTAATCTTTGTCGTTTAATTATGACTTGTTTTTCAAAACAAATCAAGGTTGACAAAATGAATATTTCATATCCGCCTTGGTTTTCGAACCAATGATTTTTTAGCAGTACTTCTTCTTTCTAAGTGCCTTCTTTAAAAAAATCTAGCGGGTGTCATGATGAGCGTTATCTTCAACATAATCTTCTCAAAACGTTAGAGAGATCGCGGCCCACTCATCAATCATTGGTGAGGTGCCTTTTTATCAAACACTTGGGACCGTTAGATTATAACCACTATGGCTCAGAGAGGAAATGCACTTTATAGTCTTCCTTTTAAGTAACTTTTTTAAATACCCCTGTATTCTGGCTCGTCTTCATCATCATCAATATCTTCTTAGAGTTTTGATCTTCCCTAGAAAACAATCTTTTCTCGATTCTCCCATATCAGGGTAATGGAAATCCAACCTTTACCATCTAGGAAAGCTAGTTCTCATGTAGATTATGTTTCTAGCGAGATAAAACCTTCTTATTTTTCCGAATATATGAAATTTTTGGGCATTCTCCCTCCTTATCGACCTAGGCTCCCTTTATCCTCTAAGCAAGCCAATAATCCTAAGTTGCTAAGGATTGCCGTGTAATTAGATTCTTTTAAGGCAGGATTTCAACTCCCGATTCATCCTCTTTTCCATAAAGTCCATAGTTTCTATAGAGTTTGTCCTGCCCAACTCACCCCAAATGTGATGCAGGAGGCTCGAGTCAAATGTTGGTGCCGGGTTGGCGGGTCAACGTAAAGACGAGAAGTTATCGAGTCAATTCCAAGATTGGGTCGGTTTTGGGTGTGGTTCGGTATTTGGGCCATAACTTTGGCTACCGATATCAGAATCGGGCGTTCAACCCCAATTCCGAAAGCTCTTTGCGGCGCGCACGACATGGGAATGTCATATTAGAGAGAACTTTAGTTATTTTTTTCTATTTTAGAAATATTTTATCCGCCGAATTAGGGTTTTCGGTCTTTTTTCTATTTTTGGTAATATTTCATATGCCAAATTAGGATAGAATTTGAATCCGATTTGATCTCGAATTTTTAGGAGTTATCTTATTTGTTTAGATTTTTAAATTGAGATAATTTTAGTTTTAAATAATAATTTGTCAATTTTAGCAAATTTAGATTAGATGATAAGGTTTCTAGGTTAATCTTTGAGGCTATTTAACCCGGCTTGTGGGTTAGTTTTTTATTATTGAATTCTGAATAAAGTATTTACCTGAATTTTAGAGTATTTTCTCTGGTTCTTTTGGTTCTTCCTTTGTTCTTCCTTGCGGTCCTTGGATCCGGCTAGCCCACGGGATAATCGCTACCCCGCCTGGCGTCAAAATGGATAGAGAATCTTATGTGGTATTGTAATTGTTTTTCTTCGTCTTCGCTTCATTCCAATCCTCCATTGGTTTTGACTTCTTTTTTCCTTGAAAAAGAGTCCTGGCTTTGAGTGTTGGTTTTATTTTGTAGCTCGACAAGATCGATCATTCTTAGGTTCTCTACCTTCTCGAGTCCCTAATTGGAAATACAACTTCTTTTTTGTTTTCAACGATGATGAGTAGACCATTTCGATTTCCTGGGGCACTTCCAATCTAGACTCAATTTATGAGACCATTATGACCCAATAGGAAAAGGATCAATTAGCTATCCTCCAAGATTCTGACCAGATAGATCTTACCAAATCGGCGGCTGAAAAAAAATCTCTGAGAGGCCAAACTCTCTTCTATAGAGTATCTTTTTCCTATTTGCATGACATTAAAAGGTTCTCTTTTTAGTTATGTTTGACTTGTTAAAATTTTTATGCAAAAATGTCTTCGGGTAGAGACCATCTACTGCGGATGATGAAGAAAGGCCCAAGACTCCCTCTTCGAGCAACTCCAATCCTATAAAAGGCACACGTCCGATTTAAGAGCATACTCAGCCGAGGAAGAGGTTGAAGACCCAGTCAGATGGTCAAGCTATTGTCAATCCCTCGTTCGAGGAGTTCGACGCCTCACCGACCCTTTTTAGGAGGTTGAATGAATTACAACCTGATCCCCTAGAGCTCATCAACTTGGGTAAAAGCCCTAATAAGTCTCGACCTATTCCTAGAAAGGTCGCCCCTACTTCAGAAGTGGTAGTTTGTGCACCATAAGAGGTCGCCCAAGACAAATACGCCATGGTTCCTTCCCTGGCCCCCGAAGTGCCAAGTTTCGACGTCTTGGCTCTTAAGGCGCCAAGTTCTGACGCTCCGACCCCTAAAGTGCCAAGTTCCAAGCCTTCAGCTTCTTTGAAATACATGTAAAATGGTCGTACCTGAAAGGATAAGGTTTCGAAAGGTGACTCTTCAACCATTCATGAAGCCGAGGTGAAGTCTCTGTTTTATGACAACATGGCGGCCATAGAAGCTATCCAGGCTATCTTCCTTGAAGACGATCTTGCTGACTTTAAGGAGCTTGATGACGAAGGATTGGCTTCTCAACTTACTTTGGCAAGGATAAAGGTACCTTCGAGCTGTTATTTCATATTGTTGACCTCTTTTCCTTAACTAACTAATTTATCAATATATGCAATCCTTTCTTTTAACGGCTTATACAATCATTAAACTTTGGAAAACGGGTCACCATTAATAGACCTCTTAATGAAAATTTGAAGAAGGTTGAAGCTAACTTTGCTCAACGAGATGAGAAGATTAAAGAGTTTGAGCAAAAGCTCGAGAAGGCTGTTAAGGTACATGCAAACTTTCTTACCTCCTTGGTGTCACTAGGGGGACTATAAAGAATCATAAAGAAAATGATGATTATTTGCAAGCGAAGCATAAAAGTTAGCTCGAGAGCTTAAAGAATAATCACTGGGCTGGACTAGAGAGCTTGAAGAAAGAGCACACGGCCGAGCTCAATCGCTTGAACGAGAAGCATAAGTTGAGCTCAAACTTTTAAAGAAGGAGAATGAAGCCGAGCTTAGTCGCTTGAAAAAGGTCACATGACCCAGTTTGGAAAGCTAGAGGATGAACATAATAAAGCTCTTCAAATAGTCAGAGAGAATATTGTTAAAGAGTAACAGTGCTCTATGGACTTTATTGACCACATGAAATAGGTCTCTTCAAGGGTTATTCAGGAGTTCAAGAACTCAAAACAATAATAGAAAACACTCCTCGATCTAAAGATTGAAGAAAAAGAAAAAGTCATTGCCCATTTTAAAAGCTCAGAGGATTTGTTCTATGATAGATAATGAGGTCGTAGCCAGGGATGCCAAAGGTTTTATGATATTCCAAGATCTTCTACGCGATCATCCAGAGGTTGATATTACTACCTTGAGTTACCAAGAAGCTCAGGAGTATCTTCCTCTCCCCGAGGAGCCCGAAGAAGATAATGGCGAAGAAGACATTGTTGTCGATAACCTGGAAGAGGTCTTATATCTTTCTCTCGAGAGCTCGACCAACCTGGAGATATTGATTAAGGAGCCTAAAGTGGCCTCCACCATAGCTAAAGTTTTGGTTGCAGTTCATCCAGTCGAGCCCGAGGCACCTATTCCTTCATCTCAAATCCCTTAATTATCTCTTTTATTATTATTCATTTTATGCTTGAACATTCGTAACCTTTTGGCCAAATTTTTCTAATGAACAATCTTTTCCTTCGTATACTTGCTTTATGTGCATTATTTGAATGATATCTCTTATAAAACTTAGTTACAGTCTAGGTCGACGTAACGAGGTCGGAAGTCAAATTATGTTATGCCTATCTGATCTTGGATCGTTACTTAAAAATGGAACTCTAACTTCATTGGCTTCTTTATTACCTTGTATAATTTTGGGACCTTTGACATACCACCTTTTGATTCGTCCCTGTTTGATCCTTGATTCTTAATTCTTTTCTTTTATTTCTGTTCTTAGGTAAACTTCTCATAGTTAGAGATGTTATGAGCTATGTCTTTAATCATGAGACAATTTCTTTTTCTAAGTAATCGAAACAATTCCCTGTGAATCTATTTTCAAGAAAGCGTTTTGTTTGCCCACCCCTTATTGGCACGATTATGCAGTACGAATCCCTAATTGTTAGGCCATAAATGCTTCCCTCTAAAGTTTTGCCAATAAATAGAATTGAACAAAATTGGAATCCCTATCCTTAATGGCTCCTAATCCTTTCTTCATCGTTGTTCTGATGGGATATCCATTTCAGTTAAACAAGTCCTTATTTCATCCTCTAAATTTAAAGAGAGGGAATCTATTTGCCTTTAAGGAAGAATATCCTCAAAGTGGCTTGTTTGCCATTCGATTTTTCCAAATTAACCCGCCTTAACGGGATAGAAAGGGTCATTTTCCCTTAGATTCTTCGAAACCTCCTTCCATTTGGTGCGAGGTGAGAAATAAGGGCAAGGGGTTGGAACATCCCAGTTTTCTAGAAAATAATCACCTTCCAGGGGATGTTCTTCCAGCCCTTCTCACAATGTCATGGAGGTTATCGATGATGCCCCATGTGAGGATCGTGCAGAGACCTTTGAAGAGAAGGGCAACGCACATTCAAGTTGTCTCGATGATTCTACAACATCTAATCTTGGCGTTGCTTCATACTGATGGAGATCTTCTATCCGAGGAGGTTGACCGTAGGGATCATGCCATCATATCTATGCGGCATAAAGCAACTAGGTCTTAATGTGGACAGTTATACCAACTTTAACTGAGGTTGGGATAAATGTTCTTAGTAGCATCGCAGTGTTTTTTTATAGTCCTTCGAGCTTGAGCTTTGAGCACTTCTTTTTTTTTATGTCCATTGTAACTGTAAATCTTCCCAAGTTATTAATAAAGAAATAAACTTCTTTTACTCACTTATGCTATGAACATATTATCTTTGCCCCCCGAGTTATTCATTTTCAAGAGAGACCAAGAAACCATTATTTAACAACCTTAGTTTCGTATTACTTACCTCATATTGGGTGGTTTTTAATAATTCATAATCATCAGTTCAACCGAGACTGTTATGAGTTTTTTGAAAGGAGTAATAAGTTCCTCCATGTAAAGACGATGAGGTCATTCTTGACAATGTGATGCATACTCGTCCCTGAAAAGACGATGAGCTTATATTTGTCCCTAAAAAGGTGACGTAGTCATCCTCGGCAAGGCAATGACATCATGAGTTCATCCCTGGAAAGGCGATGAAGCTCTTATTCATCCCTGAAAAGGAGACGAGTTTGTACAAGTAGTAAAGAATAATATGCTTGACTCCTAATCTAGTAGTGATATTTTGCCTGCTGATTTTATGGAGACTTTCAAGCAATTACACCTTTTCTACTCGGTTTTCAAGAGGACTTTAATATGAGCTCATTCAAATAGCTTGACCTGTGTAAAGGGATTTAATTAAGTGTTGTTTTGAAATTTCTGTTCTTCGAGCATTTATATAGCTTGGCTCATTGGAGGGATTTAGTTACAAGTAGTGAGAATCCTATCTACTCAGCCTATGAAAGGACTTTAATAAGAGTGAAATAAAATATACTTGGATATATGGAGACTTATGAAGAGGAGGCCATAGATGAGTAGAAACTATTATCTGATTTGTTCAAAGAATGAGACAATTACAATCATTAGTACTGTTGTCTTAAATGTTCTACATGAAAAGGTCACTTGAGCCTTCGACCTTGGGGTTTAGCAAGTTTATATGTTTCAGGTCTTATGACTCTTTGACAACATAAGGCCTTTCCCAACTGGGGGCAATTTTCCATTCTGACTTTTATTTCCGTGAAAGATATTCATTCTCAATACAAGGTCTCCAAGTTGGAAAGAAGCTCCTAGTACCTTATAGTATTGTAGAAAATTTGGACCTTTTGCTAATAAGTTGTTGCTTTGATAATAGCCAATTCTCTCTTTTCTTCCAAGAGATCGAGTTCAGCTTGGAGGCCTTCATCATTTGTATTCTAGTCAAAAGCCTGAGTTTGGTAAGTCAGGATTCCAATCTCTATTGGGATCACTGCTTTTGCACCGAAGGTTAGATTGAAAGCGTTTCTCAAGTAGGGGTCCATCTAGTAGTTCGATAAACCCATAAAGAGCTCACGATCTTGTCTACCCAGTTAGTCATTGCTTGTTGAAATCAAGTCTTAAGGCACTAAAGAATAGTCTGATTAGTGACTTCAACCTGCACATTGGTTTGAAGAAAAGTCACAGACGTTAGCCTTGCTTCGATGCCCAAATCATGACAGAAATCCTTATACTTTTGATCGTCGAACTACCTTCCTTTATCTGTGACAAAGGCTATGGGAATGCCAAATCTACAGATAATTGACTTTCAGATGAAGTCTAGACAAGCTTCTTTAGTAATCTTCGCCAACAGTTCTACTTCTCTCTATTTTGTAAGTAGTCTATGGCGACTATCAGGAATTTCAACTGTCTGATTACCATAGGAAATGGTCCAAGAATGTCAATCCCCCATATCGTGAAAGGTCTCAAACTCACAATGGAAGTAAGCTTAGTGGTTAGTTGTCGCTGAAGAATGCGATTGACAAGCTTCACATTACATAAGGGTTAGGGCATCTTCAGTTAAGTTTGGCCAATAATATCCATGCCTGAAGACTTTATGAGCAAGGGATCATCTTCCAAGGTGATTGTCGCAAATGTCTTCATGAACTTCTTGGAGGACATAATCAACCTCTGACTACCATAGACATCTCTAGATGGGAATAGTATAGGACTTCTTGTATAATTGTCCATCCATAATAACGAATCTTGTTGACTTGCTTGTGATTCTCTGAGCTTCTTTTGGGTTAGCCGGGAGTATTACCCCCTTAAAAAAGTCCTTGATGGGGTCCAGCCAGCATGACTCTTGATTGGATGCTTATATTGCATTCTATTGGTTGATTTTCATATCCAAATCATGCTTGAATTGTGTTATCTATGTATATTTATGATGAATTTTATATAATTGTATTATTTGCACACTTAGCTTGTATTTGGTGTTAATTTGGTGTAATTGACATGTTTGAGTGAACATGTGTGATCTTCGACGATTTTTCTAACAATAGTATAAATGTCAGAAAATTATAGTTAAATAGCCTAACACATGTATTTCAATGTGTACTTGAAGCTCATATACTTGGTTTGATCAGATTGTGTTTTGGTCAAAATTTGGCAAGCCAAACGAAAACCAAAATATTGCTAATTTTATTGTTTTTGTATTTTTTTTAGGGTTGAAGTAAAAAGGTCATAACTTGCTCCATTCTTATCAGAATCTTTTGTGAAAAGTATCGTTGGAAAGATAATTTGAAGATCTTTAAATTTGTATCAATTACTGTTCTCATTGGAGGAGATTTTAATATCAGAATTTTGGCTTGAAATTGGCTGATTTTTACAGAGCTGCAGACAAAGATGCAGTAAATTAGCCATAACTTTTGGTGATTTTATCAGAATTCTGATACAAGGTACCCTTGGAAATTTCATTTAGAGTTCTAAAACTTTTCCATAAATAACCATTCTCAAAAAATAAAGTTTTATTGCCAAAAATACCCTCTGGAGTTCTGATTGTTGTTAAAAGCTTATTGGATCCAAAAGTCAATACTTTCCTATTAACCCATTAAGCCTCTTAATGGATCCTCTGTTTCAAGACTAAAAAGGGGGCTATGGGAGAGCAGAACAAAGGAGGAGAGAGAGAGAGAGAGAGAGAGGAGCTTTTGACGGTTAGAGAGAAAATGAGATTTAGGTTTTCTTTTTCCTATATTTGTAAGGTTGGATTTTCTTTCTTTATCTTTGTGATTTAGACCATATGTATACTTAAGCACTTATAGATCTCTTCCTAATCTATCTTTCTATCAGATAACTTTTTTTTTTGGATTTGATTTGGTTTTAATGAAAAGTTTGGTTTGATTTCAAATCTTGTTTCACTTTCTCTTTGTTACTTGAGGTATAAATCCCTCAAGAACCATCCCTCTAGTTAGGAAAGCTTTGATGTTTTGTATGGAATTAGAGGTATAGATTCCTCTATTTCTAGCAGCAGGTATAGAGCCGTCTAATCTTCTCATTTCCGACCTTGAGGATCGCCCATCAAATACTTAGGGGTATAGATTCCCTTGATGATCTGGTTGCCCATGTCTAGTGACTCTAGGTCTTTTCATGCCTAGAGACAAGTGTTTGACAAACCATTGGCCTCTAACCTTTGTGTGTCTTCACGTGATTTACTTGCATAACTTCCTAGACTAGAGTTCTAGTGACGGGGATTCTAGCTAGTGGGCGTTTGACGATCCATAAGTAGTCTTGATTTGAGAGATAGTGAAGGTTGAGTCTACTCCTTCCTCCAACTGTTATCCAACCCTTGTATCTGTCTTCATTATGTTTTAAATTTTAAAAACCTTATTTCAAAACAACCTAAACATTTTCTTTACAGTTATCCCTTTTGATCTTTTTCCTTTTTCGTATCTAAAAAGTTCCATGTTTTTGATTTCCATCTGCTTCCTGTGGTAAATGATCTTGGGACTCACCCTTGTTTAAATTTGACAATTCCTACGCTTGGGAGTATAAACTTATACATATTTGAGAGAGAATCAAGTTTTTGGGGCCGTTGCCGGGGAGCAATCGGTAAATTTTAAACTCAGAACAAAAAAAAGAAGTATTGAAGAGGAGGAGCACTAGAGTCGTCTATAGCTACATATTACCTGGTGACTTCTGTGCTAGTTTTTAAATTCTTAGTGTGATTGTGTATGCATATTTGGGTTAGAGATTCATCAAATCGATTCACACGTTTGCAGTCACACAATTTACTTGATATTAAGACAATTGCTATACCTGCTAGCAATATGTCTGTTCATGGGCCCCTTCACGGATCTATTCATGGGACTGATAATGAGGACACTGTACCTCATGATTCAATCCCCGAACAAGGTAGGACATTACGTGACTACCTTCAGCCTAATTATGCCAGTGCACCTTCATGATTTGTTTTTTCTGTAAATGCCAACACCTTTACTTTTAAACCTGGTATGATACCCTTGATTCCATATTTTCATAGAATGGATTCTGAGAACCCTTACCTGCACATTAAGGAGTTTGAGGATGTTTGTTCAACATTTATGGACAGATCATGCATAGAGGAAGTGATAAGATTAAAACTCTTTCCCTTCTCTCTCAAAGACAAAGCCAAGACATGCCTTAATTCAATAAGGCCAAGGTCAATAGGCACTTGGAAGGAAATGCAAACTTAATTCCTTAAGAAATTCTTCCCTTTGCATAGGACCCCTTCTATTAAGAGGCAGATTGTAAATTACAAACAAAAGGAACATGAAACTTTCTACCAATGTTGGGAAAGGTTCAAGGACATTTTGAATTTATGCCCTCACCATGGTTTTGAGAACTGGCACCTAGTTAGTTTCTTTTATGAATCTTTGGATCCTAAAATGCGTCAATTTGTCAAAACTATGTGTAACGGAGAGTTTTTTACTAAAGAACCTGATAATGCTTTTGACTATTTTGACTTTCTTGTTGAGAATGCCCAATCTTGGGATTCAATTGATCCATATGATAGGACAAAACCTGTAGAACATACCCCTGGTATGTATTCATTGAGAGATAATGATGATTTGAAAGCTCGAGTTGCTATGCTTGTTAGAAGAATTGATGCTTTGGAATTGAAAAAAGTGAATGAAATTCAGTCATTTAACCTTGATTTGAAGTATTCTATATGTAATAAACAGGGTTATAACACCGATGATTGTCCAACCCTCCTAGCATTCAAAGAAGTTTTGCATGGGTCAAGTAAAAATGTTAATTTTGTTTCTAAATCTGCTTCCAACCTTGCTTCTAACAATTATGATGTAGGTTGGAGGAATCATCAGGGGACTACTCTTAATCAATTTAATAGTCCAGGACAACACTATTATAATCAACAAGCACCCATTTACTTCAAGCAACATGCTGCACCTGCATATAATTATCAAGCTAGACCTCAAGTGCCCAAGCCAAGCTTAGAGGACACCTTGAATCAATTCATGCAAACTCAATTAGCTACCAATGCCCAAATGCAGCAAGACATGACACAAACAAAGCAAGCAGTTCATGATATTCAAACTGCTATAAATAATTTATCTAATGTTGTAGGTGCTTTACAGGACAAAGTAAAATTTCCTGCTCAAGCTCAACCTAACCCACATAAGCCCGTGATGGCCTACCAAGACTGAGGAGAGTCCTCCAACACAAAGCCAGTGCAAGCAGTTACTACCTTGAGAGCGGGAAAGTGATTGGAAAGCCATATGAGGAACCAAAGGAGGCGGTAAACTCTGAACCTCAATCTTTAGAAAAGTCAATTCTAGAGGACAATGAGGTACATTCTACTCTTGTTCCATTTCTATAAAGGTTAGCACCTATGTATAAAGACAAGCATCATGCTGAGATCATGGAAATATTTAAGCAAGTTAGGATTAACATACCTTTGTTAGATATTATTCAACAAATTCCTTCCTATGCTAAATTTTTGAAGGACCTTTGCACTGTAAAGAGGAGGTTGACTGTTCAAAAGAAGGCTTATCTTGCTGAGAAGTTAGTTCCATAATTCAAAATAGTACCCCTCCAAAATATAGAGATTTTGGATCTCCCACAATTGCTTGTATAATAGGCAAAGAAAGATTTGGACGTGCTTTGTTAGATCTCGCATCTAGTGTCAATTTATTTCCTTTTGATGTATATGAACAGTTAGGCCTAGGAGAGCTGCAGCCTACTTCAATTATGCTACAGCTTGTAGACAAGTCTATTAAGGTTCCCAAAGGAGTGGTTGAGGATGTCTTAGTCCAAGTTGATAAATTTTATTATCCTGTGGACTTTGTTGTCCTTGATATTAAGTTAACTAAAGGTCCTACTTGCCAAGCACCATTATCTTAGGAAGACCATTCTTGGCCACTTCAAATGCTTTTATTAATTGTAGAAGTGGAGTTCTAAAGTTAAGTTTTGGTAATATGACTTTAGAATGGAATGTTTTTTATGCTTGTAGGCAACCTAGGGATTTTGAGGAGATTCAAGAGGTTAACCTTGTAGAATCCCTATTTTTTTTTATGATATTGAAGAATCTTGTGTTGTAAATGATCTTTCTAATTTAAAATTATTTGATCATGCTTCAGATTTGAAAGATAATAAAAATGATTTAGAATTTGATACTGCTGAAGACATTGTTCTGTTTCTGCAGGAAGAGTGCTTTGGACTCCAAGATTTGAACCTCTCCCACATTTTAAGAAACCAATTAAGCCCTCTTCAAAAGAATATCCTGAACTAACATTAAATCCATTACCTGCTAAGCTCAAGTATGCCTTCCTTGGACCAAATAATACCTTCCTTGTTATCATTTCTGCTTACTTGGAAGATGATCAAGAGAAGAGGTTGCTTCAAACACTTTGTGAACACTTTGTGAACATAAGAGCTCTATTGGTTGGACAATGTTAGACATGCGAGGAAGAAGTCCTATCATTTTCACACATAGAATCTTTTTAGAGGACAATGCGAAAACATCTCGTGAGATGCAACATAGGCTCCACCCTATCACTAAAGAAGTAGTGAAGAATGAGGTTTTGAAATTGCTAAGTATGGGTATCATTTATCCTATTTCTGATAGTTGTTGGGTCAGTCCTACCCAAGTTGTGCCTAAGACGATAGGCTGGATTGTAGTTAAGAATGAGAAAGGGGAGTTGATTCCAACTCGAACCCCTAGTGGTTGGCGGATGTATATTGATTATAGGAAATTGAACGCCGCCACTTGGAAAGACAACTTTCCTTTGCCCTTTCTTGACCAAGTCCTAGAAAAGGTTGTAGGCAATGCATACTATTATTTTCTAGATGGATATTCAGGATATTACCAGATTGACATTGGTCCTGAGGATCAGGAGAAGACCACTTTTATATGTCTATTTGGAACTTTTGCATTTAGAAGAATGCCTTTTGGTCTTTGCAATGCCCCTGCCACATTCCAGAGATGCATGCTTGGTATTTTTAGTGATATGTTTGATGATTTTTTTGATGTTTTCATGGATGATTTTTCAATTTTTGGAGATTCTTTTGATTCATGCATGGAAAACTTAGCTACTGTGTTGGCTAGATGTGAGGAGAAGCACATGCTCCTCAATTGGGAAAAATGTCACTTTATTGTGACAAGTGGTATTATCCTTGGACATGTTGTGTCCAAGAGAGGGCTTAAGGTTGATCAAGCAAAGATAGAAGTTATTGCTAAGCTTCCAATTCCTAAGGGTGTTAAGGATATTAGATCTTTTCTTGGACATGCTGGATTTTATAGGAGGTTTATCAAAGATTTGAGTCTAATTTCAAAGCCCTACTATAATTTTCTAGCCAATGATATTGAATTTGTTTGGAGTCAAGAGTGTCAGAATGCTTTTGATACCCATAAAACCCTCTTGACCACTACACCTATTATTCAGCCCCCTAATTGGGATTTGCCTTTTGAAATTATGTGTGACGCTAGTGATACGGTGATAGGGGCTGTCTTAGGCAAAAGAAGGGACAAGTTCCCCCATGTAATTTGTTATGCGAGCAAGACGTTGAATGATGCTCAAAAGAATTACACAACCACTGAAAAGGAATTGCTTGTTGTAGTCTTCGCTCTTAAGAGATTTCGATCATATGTACTTGGCTTACCTATTACTATTTTTACATACCATTCTACTCTCAAGTATTTATTGAAAAAGAAAGACGTGAAGCCAAGGCTAATAAGGTGGATCTTGCTCCTTCAAGAATTTAACAACACTATTAAAGATAAGAAAGGAGTGGAGAATGTTGTAGTTGATCACCTATCGAGGCTTACTGTTGCTAATGCCATGACACAACCTTCTACCCTTACTTCTGATTCATTTCCTGATGAAAATTTATATGCTATTCATACTTTACCTTGGTATGCTGATATTGTTAATTATTTGGTTGCAAGTAAGACCCCACCTACTTGGAATAATAACGATGCGAAGAGGCTTAAGCGAGAGGCAAGGTCATTTTTCTTTGATAATCCTTACCAATTTAAATATTGCAATGATCAAGTAGTTAGGAAATGTGTTCCTAATGACGAGATACCTAGCGTCTTATCTTTCTGTCGTGGATATGCCTGTGGAGGACATTTTTCTGCTAGCAAGACTGTAGCAAAAATTTTACAGTCTGGATTCTATTGGCCTAGCATGTTTAGGGATACTTTTAATTTTTGAAAATCATGTGAAGCATGCCAAAAGCTAGGATGTGTTACTAGACGCAACATGATGCCCTTACAACCCATTTTAGAACTTGAGATTTTTTACTGTTGGGGTTTGGACTTTATGGGACCATTTCCAATGTCTTTTGGGAATGTTTATATACTTGTTGCTGTTGATTATGTTTCAAAATGGATTGAAGCCATACCCTGCAAAACAGCTGACCATCATATTGTGATTAAATTTTTAAAGCAAAACATTTTTGCTAGATTCGGTATGCGTAGAGCACTGATTAGTGATAATGGTTCCCATTTTTGTAATCATGTTTTTGCTGAGTTGATGAGGAAGTATGGAGTCCACCACATGGTGTCCACTCCATATCATCCTCAATCTAATGGGCAAGCTGAGCTAGCTAATAGGGAAATAAAGTTGATTTTGCAAAATATTGTGAACCCCTCACATAAGGATTGGTCTTTGCGCCTGACTAACGCATTATGGGCCTATAGGACATCCTACAACACCATACTTGATATGTCTCCATACAGGGTAATATATGGCAAAGCCTGCCATCTTCCTATGGAACTAAAGCCTAAAGCTTTATGGGCTATAAAGAAATTCAATTTTGATGTTGCCCAATCTAGTGTAGCGAGGAAGCTGCAGATATGCGAGCTTGAGGAGTTAAGGCGAGACGCCTATGAAAACTCCAAATTGGCCAAGGAATATATGAAAGCATTGCATGATAAGCACAAAGTTAGGGAAATATTTTAGCCTAATGAGAAAGTTTTCTTACATAACTCCAGGTTGCATCTGTTTCCAGGCAAGGTGAAGTCTAGATGGACTGGACCCTTCATTGTTAAAAAAGCCTTGCCTCATGGTGTTGTTGATATTTTTGCCCTAAACTTGGAAATACTTTCAAGGTTAATGATCAAAGGCTTAAGCATTTTCAAGATGGGTTTTCAACTGAATTTACTGCCTTCCCGTTAGGTGAACCTGTTTATACTTAACCTTTTGTGACCATTTCTTGTTAATAGCTGTTTATATTTGTTGTTTGCTTTGCTTGTTTTCTAGTAGTATGCTTTATTGTGTGTAGTGCTATTTGTATTATATTGTTTTTGACATTCCTTACAGCTTGAGCCTCCTCTCTATCCACACATTGAGTAGGTACACTTCCCTTTATCCCACTCCTATATTTCTTTGTATTCATTTTCATGCATTGACTTTTAGTTGGGGGTGTGAGGTACTTGTTATACATGATTGATGCCATGTGTGGAATGTTTGTTGTGATGATGCTATGCAAATCGTTATATGATTTTTGGATTTGTCTTATGATAGTTGGGGGGAGATTTCATTACATTTCTATGCATTCTGTTCCCTCAAGATTGAGTGTCCATTGATGTATACTTTGTGGATGTGATGCTACTTTTATTGAAAATTTTTAAATCATGCTAGCTGGATTCAGTTCTTGTACATGTTAAGGAGGAAAAGGTCAATTTTGCTTGACATATGTGGACCTGTTATTAGCATGATCAGCCCTCTTACCTATTCCAATTTCAAGATAGATTGGCTTGTATAACTCTAGTTGTAACTATTTAAACACGAGGGAGACTTGTATTTTGATTTAGATATGCTCTGATATCTTTGCTTTTGCTGCTTTATTCACGCCTTCCTATGAACTATAAAACTGTTGAAGAGAATAGCAAAAAAAAAAAATGAAAAAAAAAGAGACAACCGAGTCAGGTTGCCAAAACACAAACAAAAAAAAAAGTGAAAAAGAAATTTTTTTGGACTAGTAGAACAATCGAGTTTGGTTGCTTTATTTTGTCAGTTACTTTTTATCTCCAATTTGATGTAGGGGAAAGGGCTAACTACCTTGTGGGTTGTTTAAAAAAAAAAAAAGACAATTTCAATCGAGTTAGATTGAATATCATTAAACTCTTGTATAGTGTGTAGTGTGAAAGCCTCCTCTGTGCAAGTTTTGAATTGGAAGTTGTGTATATTGTACCATGTGAATTAAGGCATGTGAGAGTTGAATTCTTGATTATATCTTCTTTAGAGTACTTGTTTCTCCATGTTATACACACGTGCATCACACCAGCTATGTATGAGCTATACTTGTCTTGTTTATTTAAATAGGATAGAGGACTACCTATCTAAGGCTTGTCTAACTTGTCGAGTTTGATTTACCTCTATTTTCCTATACATGTATTCATTTTTTCTATGCATACAATTTTAAAGTTGTGTGTTTTTGTTAGCTATATGTCTTTTGGATTGCTCAAGTTTGCTCGAGACTAGCAAAGAGCAAGTTGGGGGGTGTGATTGGATGCTTATATTGCATTCTATTGGTTAATTTTTCATATCCAAATCATGCTTGAATTGTGTTATATATGCATATTTATGATGAATTTTATATAATTGGATCATTTGCACCCTTAGCTTGCATTTGGTGTTAATTTGGTTTAATTGACATGTTTGAGTGAACATGTGTGATCTTTGACGATTTTTCTAACAATAGCATAAATGTCAGAAAATTATAGTTAAATAGCCTAACACATGTATTTCAATGTGTACTTGAAGCTCATATACTTGGTTTGATTAGATTGTGGTCAGGTCAAAATTTGGCATGCCAAACGAGAACCAAAATATTGCTAATTTTACTGTTTTTGTATTTTTTTCAGGGTTGAAGTAAAAAGGTCATAACTTGCTCCATTCTTATCAGAATATTTTGTGCAAAGTATTGTTGGAAAGATAATTTGAATATATTCAACTTTGTACCAATTACTGTTCATATTGGAGGAGGTTTTAATATCAGAATTTTGGCTTGAAATTGGCTGATTTTTATAGAGCTGCAGACAGAGATGCAGTAAATTGGCCATAACTTTTGGTGGTTTTATCAAAATTTCTGATGCAAGGTACCCTTTGAAAGTTCATTCATAGTTCTACAACTTTTTTAGAAATAGCCATTCTCAAAAAATAAAGTTTGATTGCCGAAAGTACCCTCTGGAGTTCTAATTGTTATTAAAAGCTTATTGAATCCAAAAGTCAATACTATCCTATTAACCCGTTAAGCCTCTTAATGGATCCTCTATTTCAAGACTGAAAAGGGGGCCATGGGAGAACAGAACAAAGGGGGGGAGGGGGAGAGGAGCTTTTGGCAGGTAGAGAGAAAAGGAGATTTAGGTTTTCTTTTTCCTATATTTGAAAGCTTTGATTTTCATCCTTTATCTTTGTGATTTAGACCATATGTATACTTAAATACTTGTAGATCTCTTCATGATCTATCTTTCTATCCGATTACTTTTTATTTTTGGATTTGGTTTGGTTTTAATGAAAAGTTTGGTTTGATTTCAGATCTTGTTTCACTTTCTCTTTGTTACTTGAGGTATAAATCCCTCAAGAACCATCCCTCTAGTTAGGAAAGCTTTGATGTTTTGTATGGAATCAGAGGTATAGATTCCTCTATTTCTAGCAGCAGGTATAGAGCTCTCTAATCTTCTCATTTCCGACCTTGAGGATCGCCCATCGAATACTTAGGGGTATAGATTCCCTTGATGATCCGGTTGCCCATGTCTAGTGACTCTAGGTCTTTTCATGCCTAGAGACAAGTGTTTGACAAACCATTGGCCTCTAACCTTTGTGCGTCTTCACGTGGTTTACTTGCATAACTTCCTAGACTAGAGTTCTAGTGACGGGGATTCTAGCTAGTGGGCGTTTGACGATACATAAGTAGTCTTGATTTGAGAGATAGTGAAGGTTGAGTCTACTCCTTCCTCCAATTTTTATCCAACCCTTGTATCTTTCTTAATTATGTTTTAAACTTTAAAAACCTTATTTCAAAACAACCAAAACATTTTCTTTACAGCTATCCCCTTTGATCTTTTTCCTTTTTCGTATCTAAAAAGTTCCATGTTTTCAATTTCCATCTGCTCCTTGTGGTAAATGATCTTGGGACTCACCCTTGTTTAACTTTGACAACTCCTGTGCTTGGGAGTATAAACTCATAAATATAATGCATCTCTTTTGCAGACTACTCTTCAATACTTCACTCGAATAGACTACCCTTCAAGCCTGAAGTTGCATAAAATTGGTTTTTCTGTATATGTTTTCTATTTAGATGGATTATGGGATCCATATTTTTATTACTTTTTGTTCTTATGAGGATTTTTATTCATGGTGTTCGAGATAAATTTATTTCCTTGAACACATGCATATTGTTCTGTATTCTGCCAAGTAGTCTGTATTTTGTATTCTGCTATTTTTACATCTCTATCTTGGTTTTCTCTTTTTATCCCGCCACTAGGGTGTCCCTATCAAAAGGAAGCGAATGCTAGTATGCCTTGTGCATTCTCTTTGTTCCCTGCTTGTGGGGTGTCCAAGTGAGTGGGAAGTGAAACGTTGGTCGTGTCGATACGTCTCTTTGGGGTAGCACTGCTAGACATACGTGTCTGCTTTGACTCCAGCTTCGGTCGATGATCCATCTTTGGCCCTGATACACTTGACTTTGTCCTGATAACCAGTGAGATGTACTTTGTTTAATTTTATCTGTTTAATCTATCGTTTTGCCCACTTTGTTTACGGGGGTATTCTATTTTGCTTATGATCTTCTGTACTCATGCGTTGTAGATTTTGTTCTCCACAGTGAGTCTTAGCTTTGTCCCATGATTTCGTTTCTTTAGTACTTTGTTTATTTAGTATCTGGTTTTCGGGACACTTTTACCTTTGCGCTGCTATACACTATCGTTTATTGAAGGGTGTTTGTATAGGCGAACATCCGTTGATAGCGACTGAGAATTTCAGCTTTGTTATTTGACTCACTCCAATATTACATTATTAAATATTGTTTTCTGGATATATATACATTGTGTGTTTTGTATTCCGATCTGCATAAACGAATTTGGAAGTGTGCCATCATTATTTTTAGCGGTCCTACTAAGCCCTTTTGGCTCTTACACCTCGTTAATTTCCCCCCATTTCAAGCTGCAATAAGTAGATACAAACGGGACTTAGGAGGGAGTTTCCATGGGACAGCCTAGCAGTATCACGTTGGGGGACACTTTTAGCTGATGTCTGCGGACCCTACTTTTATTCTGAGTAAGGATTGTACTCTGTTTAGGACCTATGTAAGATTTCTTGTAAAACTTGTTATATTTCCTTCCATTGATTTATATTTTATTATCTATTGATCTTTTTATGATCTGTAAGCCTTGCGTGCTTGTGGGGGCGACCCCATAAGTACGTAGTGTCTGTTGCATGCCCGGGGCACGGATCGGGTTCGGGGCGTGACATTCTCCATGCCATTCCACTCAATTCCTTCATTAGTTCATCATAATTCATTCAAAGCAAAAAAAAAAAAAAATTTAGTCCATGTTTAGTAAGAGGGTTTTCCCATGGGGACCCTTCACTGAAATCTTTAATTCACAATAGATGACCTACCTGACGGACGACATAAATTGAAATCACTAAAATTTTAGATAATTATCAAATTTAGCAGGGGTGGTCTTGATAGTCTACAAATTCATTGAAGAGTTCATTGAAATGTTTGATGGGAGTAAATAGGGTGACAACATGCCTTATTTGGTGTTGAGAGTGGTGTCTAAGGTGGCCGAAAAACCAGGTTTTGAGTTCACAATGTTTCCACCACCGGTGTTTTATACGATGAGGTTGAGGAGAATAGATGGGTTGTTTGAAAAGCCTATGGATCGATGTGAGGCATTCCAAGTGGGTGGCGATTAAGTTTCATAGAATTCAGCAAGAGAGCTTTGCATTAAATTTGTGGAACAGACATAGTAGAGATATCAAGGTTGAAGAAGGTAGTGTTCTTCAGAGAATTATCAAGTTTTGTTGTGTTCTATATGATTCTTCTCTTCGATCTTCTTATCTGTGAATAGTATACATCATCTTAAGTTGTTAATTTGTTTCTCTTTATTTAAAAAAAAAAACTCTAATTGATCTTGTTAATGCATTGTTAATGAATTCCTTTAGTGTTCATAAAAAAGAAAAGCACTTTCAAGTAATGAATTTTTTTTTTTTAAAAAAAAGGATTGATGGCTTGATCAGAGTAAATCCTTAATCTATATTTAAACTTGCACAGTGAAAATTTGAAATTAAAGTAAAATAAGATTGAATTTATTCTAGATTCTATTGTGCAACTAAAATACACAGAAATCAAGTAGCTAGCATCACTGATAACTTGCGATGAGGTTCGTCCACTCATTGTCCATTGACTTAAAATATTATATCAAATCATGCATCACTTTGGGCAGATATATTAATATAATTTATATATTCAAGAAGAGACCAAGTTGGGCACGTTTGTAACGCCCAGAATTTTCTAAGTAAATAAATCAAAAAAAATTTGACAATTAATGAGATTAATTAGCATGAAAAATAAATTAATTATTTTAAAGCCCGATTAAAGAAAAATCAAGGAATAATAAATTTAAATTCAGCCTCACAACTAATGGGCCTAAGGAAGGCCTTATGGGGCCAGGCCGCTTACACTTGGAATAGTTGGAGATGGACGGTAAAGATAACCTCGATTAATTAATTGGGAGATTTCGTAAGTGTTAATTAATCAAGATTAATTAAGTAGGAGAACCAGACAAATGTTAGAGTCCCGATAAAGTAGATCGGGCGAGTCAAAAGCCGGTATTCGCGGATCTGGTCTGACGAGAGACAAACCCCGTGATACTACAGTACGTCCGTGATGACTGGAATCATTGACCCAAGATTTTCAGATCTGGGTCGGTGAGTTATTAAAAAGATAATATAATTTATTTGATGTGACGTTAAAGGGAAATAATTTAGATGATAAGTTAATTAAATAATTAAAAAGCTTAAAGATAAGTTAAATGATTAGATTTAAATATTATAAAGAATTATAATATTAAATAAAAAAGAAATTATTTACTCTTATAAGTATTAGAGAAGAGAGAATAAAATCAAATTCATCTCTCTCTCGATTTCATTTCTCAGACCGTGCCCCTCTTCTTCTCTTCCTCTCTCCCGCACTTGCTGCCCGGCCTCCCTTACCCGCGCCAGCATCTCCTCCGCCTGGGCTGCGCCCCGACAGCCTGCACTTGAGCTTGAGCCGCCACCGCCTTGCCCGAACTCCGCCGCAGCCGCGCTTGGCCGTCTCCGTCAGCCCTTGTGCCAACTTCGATGTGTCCTGGGTGTCCTCACCGTGCCGCCGCCACCATCCAAAGTACCGCCACGGGCCATGTAGCACAAATACCGACGCCGCGGATCGCAGCTCACACTCGCCCATGACTCCATGACTCGCACGCAAAGCCCTTCTCCGGCCAGCGGCTACCACTTTGGGAGTCTAGGTACAGGGGGATTAAGAGCTTAATTATTGGGGTTTCAGGGCTTGGATATGCTTTAATCATAAAGTATAGGGTTAAATAATTGTTTGGATCGATTAATTGATGTGAATGTGAATGTTTGTACTAAATTTCGTGGCCCTCTAAATAGAGGAGGTCCTACCCGATTTTTCTTGAAATCTCTAAGTATAAATACTCTATTAGTGATCATGTTAACATGCTTAAGTATTGTCAGTTTCCATGATTAGTATGCTTAAGTGTCACATGCCTTAGATGGGTTAATCTTGCTAATTAAGCATGCTTAGAGGGATGAATTTCGCTCTTAGTTGAGAGCCGGCATGTTGATAAGTAAAGCATGTTATAGATTACTGTTTTTCATAGTAAAAGAACGAAAGTAAAGGAAATACGAGTATCGTATTCTTATAGTTACTATTATTACTTCTAGGAAAGGGAAAAGGTCTCGTAGAAGCTTCCGCAGGACCCAGCCTGACTTAGTAAAGTTACGAAGGACTTAAGGTGAGGGGACATCACCGTAAATCTAGATTTATTTCATGTATTTACCGTGCTTTTGGTTTCTCGTATTCTTATGAGATTTATATCGGTTTGTGATTTGCCGATAGATTTTATCGCTATAGTTGCATAGTGATTTCATACTTGTTATATGCTATGAAATTGAAATAGCATGATTAATTATTAAGTGAAACCTTAAATGGTAAAGATTGATATACATCCGTGTCGTAGACTGCTCTCTAGCTAGACATAGACGATTGATCCAGCGGGGCTCAGGATAGAGCCCGGATAGGATAGTAGATGATATCGGGTTAAGGAAGGGATTTGTTTTAATCCATTTTTCTTAAATAAATTGTTTGGGAAATCGTTTTCTATATAAAACCCCTTCCTGACTCTTTTGGGTGCCCGAATCAGATACGAGATGCATGCATGACGATTGATACAGTTTGGTTGATTATACCACTGGTCGTCAGGTCTCGGATATGAGACGCGTGACGATTGATACAGTTGGTTGATTATACCACTGGTCGTCAGGCCTCGAGTACTGGATGTGATTATTCCGCTGTCTCTCGACCATCAGGATCCGGTTATCCGGCTGATAACAGTTGGGTTCATTCAGAGTATTAAACTAGGGTTGCACGTTGATACAACAAGAGGCCATTGCATATATATGTTCACTATATGCATGATATGATATGAGATTGCTTGTGTGCTTTCTTCGGATTTTTGATCGTGTTAGCATGCTTATCAGGATTTAAGATAATTGTGCTGACCTTCATGATTTATACTTGCATTGCTTTTGTACTAGTATTTTAGTACAGATGACATGTATGTATAATACCTGACGGAGTAGTCCTTACTCAATGAGCTTGTATAGCTCAGTCCCTTTCGATACTGTTTTTCTGTTACAGGATCTAGACTTGGATCGGGATAGTAGCTTGTGTCTCCAGCAGGGATCGAGGTCTAGCTGGCTCTGGAGTACCTGTCTTTATGTTTTAGTCTTGTCAGGTTGTATTTGACAATGTATTATTTTCCTTCCGCTGTATTTGGGGCCGTAGTTGCCTAGACTTTATATGTATTTCTTATGACTCTGATGTGATATGACTATCGGTGTGTAACCGAATTTGTTTATGTCGTATTGTAATTATCTTGATACTTATTGTTATCAGGTCTAAATTATACAGCTCATGGGCTGGGTGCACTCACGGTCCAGCTGGTGTGACATCTGTTGGATTGCGGGATGAGATTAAGATCCCGGTCATGGCTATTGGATTTGAGGACTTTCGAGGAGTGGTCGAGTCTGCGCTCCGAGTTGAGCGGGGTCTGAACAAGCTAAAACAGAGACTTGATAGGGGGAATAAGAGGAGTAGCCCAAGCTCCCAAGGAGGAGGAGACACTAGGCCCACTAAAAAGAGCAACAACAGCAGCAGCGGTGGTTCCTCGACGAGTGGGAACAACAAGGGAAAATCGCAGTGTACACTCTGCGGTAAGTTCCATTACGGGACTTGTGGTGCTGATGTTTGTTTCTACTACAAGCAACATTTGCATTACAAGAAACAATGCCCGCTACTGACCCAGGGGGACGGAGTTGCTCCACAGGCTACTGCTGGAGACCACACTGCGCAGCAGACGCAGGGATTTTCTGTCATGGGTGGTGCTGGGGGCAGCTGAGGAGGGTCAACTGGTGGAAAGTCTCATGGAGGAGGCCGTGGGGCCCCATCTCAGCTGTAGGCCCAGGAATTTGCGATGACACAGCAGCAAGCTGTGAACACCCCCGATGTGATAGCAGGTACGGTGTAAATCTTTAATACCGATGCCTGTGTATTGATTGTTCCTGGTTCTACATATTCGTACATTGCTATATCTTTTTCTGTGCCTGAGAATGTGTATGCAACTAGATTGGCAGATCCAATGTGTGTGGCATCCCCCATAGGTAGTTCTATGATTGTTAAGTTAGTCTATGAGAGATGTGATGTAAAGATAAGAGACCAGGAGCTGATAGCTAATCTAATCCTGATGAGGATCCTAGACTTTGATGCGATCCTAGGGATGGATTGGTTATCTCTCCACCATGCCCAAGTTGACTGTTATTGGAAGATGGTGAGTTTCCAGCATCCGGGAGAGACGGAAATACTCTTATACGGGAGACGACCCGAGACGGAGGAAGCCTATTTTGCAAGTGTGGTGGAAGTGAAAGCTCCGAAGAAAGAGGTTCAGGATATAGCCATGGCTTGCGAGTATCCTGATGTATTTCAAGACTTACCCGGATTACCAACGCACCGTGGCATGGAGTTTTCGATTGAGTTGGTTCCAAGAACAACTCTGATTTCCAAGGCGCCCTACAGGATGGCTCCAGTAGAGTTACAATAATTGAAGACCCAGCTAGATGAGCTACTGGAGAAGGGGTTTATTAGACCTAGTGTCTCCCCTTGGGGTGCGCCTGTGCTGTTCATGAAGAAGAAGGATGGCTCCATGCGGATGTGCGTAGATTATAGACAGCTGAACGATGTTACTGTCCAGAACCAGTACCCGTTACCACGCATTGATGATTTGTTCGACCAGCTACGGGGAGCCTGTGTGTTCTCCAAGATTGATTTAAAGTTGGGCAGTGATAAGCGTTCAAATGAGCATATTTGCACATAATCTTTACATGTATCTCTATGTCGATTTCAATGATTTATAGCCCACCAATACTTAAAATGCTTCATATATTGTAAACAGCACGCATATAAGCAACCCCGAGTGAAAGGAAGCAGTTATCGACAAAATGAAGACCAAACGAAGACATTTTGAAGTGAACAGGGGCTGAACCGGGTAATGAATGGCCGTCCACAACCAGACACAGAAGCTGGCAACTAAAGGAGGTGAACGGCCTAAGTAATGTCCGTTGACATGCCCGCTCGTGAGCAACCCGCGGTTCTCAATATCGACGCCTCGCTGATATGATCGCTCAACAAGTAGCTGTAGTATGAACGGCCGGCCGCCTGCTCAACCGACCGGCCCAGGCGTACCGGTTTCCGACCGGTTCGATGAACGGCCCGTCCACGGGCCCGTTCATCGTTACTTTTTCCCACCACGGACCTATCCAGGGAAAATCTGTAATTCCGAAGGAAAAACCCTAATGTGAGGGTATAAATAGGGAATGTTTATTCTGGAGAGAAGAGGTTGGCTTGGGAGAGAAGCTAAAAGAGAGATTAGGGTTTTGGGGTCACCTCCCCCAATCTGGAGGATAGATTAGTCATTGGAGTTGCAACCATTGGAGGTAATGGTGTTCTCCATTACTCTTTCTTTTGTTTGTAATCTTTTCCTTATGGATTTGAGTTCCCCATTGATGGGGAACTAATCTATTGGCTTGGGTATGTTGAACTTTAGGATTGAGCATTAATAGCATTGAATGTTTATGATGAGTTGTTGATATTTTCTTGAATGTCTAATGAATGTTATGTATTGATTGTAATTTTATTAATAGGAATTACTTATGTGCAATATAAGGGCTAGAGCTAGTGCCTCCTTGTATTAGGAACTTGCTTCGTTAGAGAGTTTCATGAGTACACCGAGGAATCGGGTACTAGAAGGACGAACGACTCTTTCATACGAATCCACCCCCATGATCCTTCCAATATATAGAAATCCCCTTGAGCTTCATATCAAGTCCTAGGAGACTAGTTATCCAATCACCTTGGAAGAGGGGTTGGATATAATGTAGGGATTATTGGCACAAGAAGTATCAACATTGATTCATAAACATCTTTGCTCATCTTTAGAATTGAAATCCGAAAGGGATACATACCCAAGTATCCCCTCTTGCTATTCGTTAATCTCAATCAACCCTCGATTTTCAGTCTTTGTATTCAACCTTTCCAGTTCTTTAGTTGTGAAAACCAAACCCCCCAATTCTACCAACTAGACTAAGTTAGTAAATCTTGGTTAGAAGTTAGTAATTTCTATTCCCTGTGGTTCGACATCCGACTCCCCATAGTCCACTCTATTACTTGACCACGACTCGTACACTTGCGATTCCATCCATCAGGCAGCCATCAACTACGGGTACGGGAGGAGGATGTGTCAAAGACGGCGTTCCAAACTCGATACGGGCATTACGAGTTTTTAGTAATGTCGTTCGGGTTGACGAATGGAACAACGGCGTTCATGGAGATGATGAACAGGGTGTTCGCACCCTACTTAGACCAGTTTGTTGTAGTTTTCATCGATGACATCCTGGTGTACTCACAAAACACGGAGGAGCACATCAACCATCTGAGAATAGTGCTACAAACTCTACGGGAGCAGCAGCTGTACGCCAAACTCAGTAAATGTGAGTTTTGGCTTGAGCAAGTCAACTTGTTGGGGCATGTCGTCTCAGCGGCAGGGATTTATGTGGACCCCCATAAGATAGAAGCGATAGTGAACTGGAAAGCCCCAACTAATGTCAAGGAGATTAGGAGTTTTCTGGGGTTTGCCGGTTACTATAAGCGATTTGTCGAGGGCTTTTCTGCGATTGCTCTACTGATGATGAAGCTGTTGAGGAAGAACGCAAGGTTCGAATGGACCGAGGATTGCGAGTAGAGCTTCTAGGAGCTGAAGAACCGATTGGTATCTGCTCCTATTCTCACTTTACCTGCACTTGGAGTAGGTTTTGATATATATAGTGATGCTTCATATCAGGGTTTAGGGTGTGTCTTGATGCAACAGGGCAGAGTTATTGCCTATGCTTCTAGACAACTCAAAACCCATGAAGTAAACTATCCAGTGCATGATTTGGAGATAGTTGTTGTGGTCTTTGCACTAAAGATATGGCGACACTATCTCTATAGTGAAGCCTGTAAAATCTTCACTGACCACAAAAGCCTGAAGTATTTGATGACCCAGAAGGAGCTCAACATGCGTCAGAGGATGTGGATGGAGTTGCTGAAGGATTACAACTGCAGCTTCGAGTATCACCCTGGGAAGGCGAATGTGGTAGCCGATGCTCTGAGTCGGAAGACGATGACGCGATTGGGGACCACCAGCCTTACCCAACTCCATGATTTAAGATCCACAGGAGCGCAGCTTTCGGTGGATGAGCTGGGGGTGCTACTAGCAAGCTTCCACCTATGACCGATATTGATTACACAGATCAATGAAGCCCAACGACGGGACCCAAAATTAATGAAGCTAGCTGGTGAGCTACAGAATGGAAGACTTTGGGGGCGAAGGAGTGGCAAGTGTAACTATTCTCTATCTCTAGATGGAACAGTAATGGTAGGTGGTCGGATCTATGTGCCACGCAACGAGACGGCCCTCAAGCTACAGATCATGGAGGAGGCGCGTAGCTTAGCTTATACTATGCCTCCAAGAAGCACCAAGATGTACCGAAATATCAAGGAAAACTATGTCTGGAGGAGAATAAAGAAAGATATTGCTGAGTACGTGGCTAGGTGTATGATTTGTCAGCAAATCAAAGCTGAACACAAGAAGCCACCGGGGTTGTTGGTACCCTTGGAGATTCCGGAATGGAATTGGGAAAAGATAGCAATAGACTTTGTGACCGGTTTACCATGAACCAGTCAAGGCAAGGATGCTATCTGGGTGATCATTGATAGATTGACCAAGTCGGCTCACTTCATTCCAATTAAGACGACTTATTCTTGGGGCAAATTGGCACGGCTGTACATAGACCAGATAGTGAGGCTACATGGAGTACCCGTGTCAATCATATCTAATAGGGACCCGAGATTCATTTCTCATTTCAGGAAGAGTCTGCATAAAGCTCTGGGGACAAGACTGGACCTTAGCTTGGCATACCATCCAGAGACCGATGGACAGTCTGAAAGGATGATCCAGATACTCGAAGACCTGCTTCGGGCTAGTGTCATGGAACTTCCTGGGAGCTGGGATTAAAACTTGGGACTTCTGGAGTTTGCCTACTACAACACAGCTACCAGAGCAGTATTGGTATGCTACCGTATGAAGTACTATACGGCCGAAGATGCAGGACTCCATTGTTTTGGGATGAAGAAGGCAAATGAAAGATACTAGGCCCAAAACTGGTGTAGCAAACTGCGGAGAAGGTGAAGCTCATCAGAGAGGAAAGCCCAGGACAGACAACGGGGTTATGTTAATAACCGCCGTCAGGACCTTGAGTTTGAAGTGGGTGATAAAGTATTCTTGAAAGTATCTCCATGGAAAGGAGTATTTAGGTTCTGCAAACGTTGGAAGCTGAACCCACGGTATATCAGGCCTTACAGGATAGTGGACAGAGTTGGCCCTATAGCTTACCAACTCGAGCTACCAGAGGAACTGTCAGATACACAATGTGTTCCATATATTGGTTCTACGGAAATGCCTTGGAGATCAACATCAAATTCTGACGGGACCAACCGTAGAGTTGGCTCAAGATTTAACGTATGTGGAAGGACCGGTACGTATTCTTGACAGGAGAGAACAAGCCCTGCGAAACAAGACAATACCTCTGGCAAAGGTATTATGGAGTCACCACCAAGTGGAGGAGGCCACTTGGGAAAGGAAAGATTAGCTGAGAGACTAGTACCCTCATCTGTTTTAGATGTATATGTGCGGAATTTCAGGGACGAAATTTCTTAAGGGTGGGAGAACAATAACACCCCGAATTTTCTAAGTAAATAAATCAAAAAAATTTCTACAATTAATGAGATTAATTAGCACGAAAAATAAATTAATTATTTTAAATCCTGATTAAAGGAAAACCGAGGAATAATAAGTTTAAATCCAGCCTCGCAACTAATGACCCTAGAGAAGGCCTTATTGGGCCAGGCAGCTTACACTTGGAATAGTTGGAGATGGACGGTGGTAAAGATAACCTCGATTAATTAATTGGGAGATTTCATAAGTGTTAATTAATTAAGATTAATTAAGTACGAGAACTAGACAAATGTTAGAGTCCCGATAAAGTAGATCGGGCGAGTCAAAAGCCGGTATTCGCGGATCTGGTCTGACGAGAGACAAACCCCGTGATACTACAGTATGCCCGTGATGACTGGAATCATTGACCCATGATTTTCGGATCTGGGTCGGTGAGTTATTAAAAAGATAATATAATTTATTTGATGTGACGTAAAGGGGAAATAATTTAGATAATAAGTTAATTAAATAATTAAAAAGCTTAAAGATAAGTTAAATTATTGGATTTAAATATTATAAAGAATTGTAATATTAAATAAAAAAGAAATTATTTACTCTTATAAGTAATGGAGGAGAGAGAGAATGAAATCAAATTCATCTCTCTCTCGATTTCATTTCTCAGACCGTGCCCCTCTTCTTCTCTTCCTCTCTCCCGCACTTGCTGCCCGGCCTCTATTACCCGCGCCCGCATCTCCTTCGCCTGGGCTGCGCCCCGGCAGCTTGCACTCGAGCTTGAGCCGCCGCCGCCTTGCTCGAACTCCCATGCAGCCGCGCCTGGCCGCCTCCGTCAGCCCCTGTGCTAGCTCCGACGTGTCCTGGGTGTCCTCACTATGCTGCCGCCATCCGGGCAAATACCGCCACGGTGCTCGCGAGCACAACCGCTCGATGCGCCACGGATCGCAGCTCTCACAGGACTGTCCGTGACTCGCACGCAAGGCCCTTCTCCGGCGAGCGGCTACCACTTTGGGAGTCTAGGTACAGGGGTATTAAGAGCTTAATTATTGGGGTTTCAAGGCTTGGATATGCTTTAATCATGAACTATAGGGTTAAATAATTGTTTGGATGGATTAATTGATGTGAATGTGAATGCTTGTACTAAATTTCGTGGCCCTCTAAATAGAGGAGGTCGTGCCCGATTTTTCTTGAAATCTCTAAGTATAAATACTCTATTAGTGATCATGTTAACATACTTAAGTATTGTCAGTTTCCATGATTAGTATGCTTAAGTGTCACATGCCTTAGATGGGTTAATCTTGCTAATTAAGCATGCTTAGAGGGATGGATTTCGCTCTTAGTTGAGAACTGGCATGTTGATACGTAAAGCATGTTATAGATTACTGTATTTCATAGTAAAAGAACGAAAGTAAAGGAAATACGAGTATCTTATTCTTATAGTTACTATTATTACTTCTAGGAAAGGGAAAAGGTCCCGCATAAGCTTCAGCAGGACCCAGCTAGACTTAGTAAAGTTGCGAAGGACTTAAGGTGAGGGGAGTGATCGAAGAAGAAAGAAGGAAGTATAAAGTTTTTTTTTATTTTCTTTCTCTTTCAGAATCACCCCGTCGAATGGCCCGTTCTCCCCCCTTTGTGAGGAGGCACCCCTTCTCCTGAAGTTACGGGGCCACCCATCAAGAAAGATTTTCGCGAGCGATCGTTCATTCTCCCTTTTTCCTCGGATTGAATTCTGGTTTTTCCGCAGTTTCCTTTCCCGTTGAGTTGAGGCAAGCTTAGCCCGCAGCCCCCCGTATTCTAGTTTAGAGATTTCTCCGAATGCCCTCGATTGTTCCAGATAGAAGGATCATGGCGCCCCGGAACCATGACAAAAAAAGGCGTGGGAGGACGTTGCAGATGTCCGGGATGCAGATTGGCTAGGGCGCTGGAAAAGAAGTCATTAAAGCGAGCTAAGAAAAACCGCCTGGAAGTCCGAGGACCGATAAAAAGGTCATTCTTTCTGGTAGAAGCCTTTCTTTATTGTGGATGTTCCAGACTCCGAAACGCTTCCCGCCGCTACTTCTTTATCATCTTTCTACTGGAAAAATAAATTGCATCGAAAATTTCATCATGTACCCCCCCATGAGTCTAATCTCGAGGAAATATCCTGCTTTTCGTCGAGATTCGGAACCACCGGCAGAATGGAGAACTTCTTGATGATGAGAATGATCTTTGACGAAAGGGAAGCGGAAACTGTCAACCGAAAGCCGTCGATCAGCTTCCAGTATGACCGAAGACTTTCTTTTTTTTAGGATAGAAATTCTTATCATTCAACTTCCTCTTTTGTTGGCTGATCATCCCAAAACGCCGGTCGTTAACTCCTCGCTAGCTGCCGCCATGGGTTTTTTTTCATCGGACTTTCGCGGATTGGAGGTCCCCCGGATCTACTGCGGGAATGATTTGGAAGATCCGCTGGGATAAAGCTGTTCCTCTGCAGGGGGAACCGGGCACCAAACCACGATAGAAAAAAGAAAAAAGAGGATGAATCGAAATATAGCTGCTACACCAAGAACTTCCTGGCCGCTTGTTTCACAGGAGTCAAGTTCTCTATCCACGTCATTTCTCTTTACGCCTACAGGAGTTTGAAGACATCACGCCGAAGGAGTTGCCAGACGGATTACCTCAAAGTTGGACAAGATTGGAATGGGCAGTCCCGTCGGCGGTCAATGTGGGAGATGTCGGACAAAAAGACCCTCTCATGGGAACGGTTCCTCTCAAGAAAACTTTTCTCTTTATTTCGGTTCGCACTATTCTTTAATAAGTAAGTATAATATACTGACTACTCCTCTTCGGCCCAAGGGGAATCATTAGAATATTCTGAATGATTTATGAACATTATGTTCCATCCGCAAACACGACGAAAAAAATACTTTCTCTCGAGAGTCAGAGCTTCGAGACGACTTTGAAATCTTTGCCAAGGTCCTGAAAGAATCACTAAGGGAAACTCATGACTGTCAGGTCGGGGCTTTCTGCAGCTGCTTCGCTCGATAGCCCTGAATAAATCCGTCGCTTAATAGGTTGTTGGAGAGGCGGTGGAGAATGTGGTTTAATTCGATGCGCTGGTTCTATCCCGGCCAAGCAAGCAAAGCCCGTTATCGGACATTGCTGGCTGAGCATCTATTTTTCATTTTAGAACTCTTAACCTCGCATCAGCTTATTCGCTTAAGATCACTGGTCAAAGACTCAACATTGATAAAAGTCAAATCATTTTCCCCCTTAATTTGTCCTCCAACAGTGGTTAGCATTTCCTTTATTTTAGAAGTTCAGCACAGTGGTTATCCAGGCGACGTTTCACACTCCTCATTGGTAGGATTGGATTGTTCATCCGAAGGGCCCTAGACCACTACCATGTAGTTAGGTAGGGACAATCCCCCACTATCAGCGAATAGAATGATCGAATTTTTATATCTTCAACCTCGTCTCAAACTTGATACGTCGCTGAAGAGCGAGAGAGACGTAGCTTCGATTCCAGAAGAAAGAGCAGACCGAGTTCTGGTCAACTGCATCACAATCGTGTGGAAAATAGGCTGCGTGGAACTTCTCATGCCAGTCACGCCCAGAATTTTTGTACTTGAGCGTGGAGGAGGTTCTTTTATCTTTGATAGGCAAAAGCTGAGTCCTGCGGAAAAATAGCTCGACGCACTAGAGAGGAGAGTTTTTGACTGCGGGAGAGGAATCCCATTTCCTCCGGTACGGAAGTTGAACGGGCGAAATAACATTACATAAGAGAAAGAACCTATTCTTGAAGGAGTCCAACTACTATCGAGATTATTCGGACTATATTTCCAGTCGGCTCGGCGAAGTTTTAGGCCCCAATAGATCAGACCAAGAGTGATTCCTCACCTAGATCCACAGTTGAAAATCAAATTGAAAAAAGGAGTGTGCCATTCATTACCATAGCTGTCTTTTTTTGGAGAGAGAGACTATTTCACCAATCGAGTCACGGTAAACGAACAAATAGGTGGTCTTTTTGGAAATGTTGCTTGAGAATTTTACGTATTGCGATGCCTTCCTTCTAACTTCCTTGTGCGGTTGGTAACCAGGAAAGCTTTTTAAGGCGCAATAAAAAGGATAAAGTTTCAATTCAAGGCCCAATGAGAGTTTAAGTAAGAATAGGGAACTGAAAACCAGAAAGTTCATAAGCGAATTCCCGAGCAATTAAAAAAAAAGTACCCTTTCTTTTTTTTTTCGAGCGCGGAGCCCGGAAAAATCTGCAGCTTGTACCACTTTCAAGGCCTCCGTTGATTGTGTACGAACGCGTTTCGTTGGCCTTCGGCCTGAAAAAAGTGCACGGTCCCTGTGAGCAGCGGATTGCTTCCGCGTTGAGCCCTTGGCACTGACCTTTGAGACATCGAACCCTTGCGTGCCGGGTCAGAAGAGTGAGATTCGTAGGGGCTTATAATTTAATTGGTTGAAACGTACTTTCTTGGCAGAGTTTGAGGCAGCAAGAAACAACCTCCTCATTCTCGTAGAGCCCTTCCAGTAACCGGCGTCAACAAAATGGAACAAACAGCGCACTTTTCGGACTGCAAATCCTGGAATGACGGTTCGACCCCGTCCTTGGCCTCGGGGAGGTCTTCCTGGTGGACCACAGCTGCGGGGATTTCCAACAAAGGGGGAACAGGCCCCTGAGTTGCTGGAGGAGACAAAAAATCAATCAAGAAAGGGTAAAAAAGTCCAGCTTTTTCTCGAAAGAGTATGGATTCCATTCATTTTTCATTCTTTAACTTGCTCACTCGCTTCCTCTCCAATGGAAAGTACGTCCGAGGCCTGAGAACCTCCGAGTTGAAAGTTAGGCTTGATTGGCTAAGGGACTTCTTCTGGAACAAGAAAAAAAACTTGGATCAACTACCAGAAATACGTATCCAGGCGGGAATGCATTGCTGAAGTGAAGACCTAGCAACAGCTTGAGTCGGAAATATTCTTACCGGCAACCTCGGTCTAACTATCTCGAATCCGGCTGGCTCGCATTCCATTGCCCTACCAAAGAAAATCATTTGAAAAGCACGGCTTCTAGAGGTCAACCAAAAGCTGCAGGCAGTCTCCAGTGAGAAGCTTACTCCCAATTGGAAGATGTCTCTAGGCGGAGCCCTGTCGGGAACCCCGAACACCATTATTTTTCTGTTTACAGAATCTTCTTCTTCTGTCCGAAGAAAATCTGTCTCGAAATGAAGTATAAAAGTAAAGAAGACTCTTGGCGATGCAATTGGAAGAGCGACCCCTCTGGAAAGCGAGACCGCCCGAACTTTCTTTCTGCTCGAGAATCTATGATAGGAAGGACATCTAAGGCAAAGGACCTCCTGATCTGGTGCCGATCCTCTACTCGTATGGGGCCCATCACCTAATCCGGGGAGAAGAGAAGACTCCAAAGTCACAAAAGAATAGCTCATTCGACAATTCTAATTCTCCGTCAAATCTACCCATGCTGTCGTTAAGGTAACTAAGATCATTGTGATCTATTTTCTTTCGCCTTCTTTTTCCCGTCGGCGATAAAAAAAAAAAAGATGCTCGCTTGCTGTCTTGTTCTCTGCCGCAGACTGGGATCGCTCGCCAGCTAGGCCCTCTAAAAGAATGTTGCTAGCTTTATCTCTGTCATGGACGATTCCGATTTCAGATGTTTCGCTTCTTCCTCGGAGAAAGACGAGTCGACTGAACATCTCAGCCATTGGCGGGAATTTCGAAATTGTGAGTTTCCTGCCAAACTTTTTTTACTAAAAATAAGAAAATAAATAAATTGCACTGCACGGAGTGGAAATTAGGAAGACCCCGACCGTCTACTCTACAATATTAGTCAGGCCTGAACTGGTCGAACGAATCCGGTCTTGCTTGTGCCTCTTGCTGCTCCTAGTCCAGGTACTGCTACAAAGAGATGCCTAGTTAATTTCGAATCTCGACCCCGATGGAAAGATGTTGGAATCTTCTTATGCTCGGTCATAAAATTTGTTACCATTCATTGGGATTTAGTGACTTTACCAAATAAACCATATCTATACTAAAATGATAATATCGAGACCCTCAAGTGGAATTTGGAACATTCCAAAAAATTATCAAAGGTAGCAGAACAAAGATTCGCCAGTGAAAGCTAATATCTTTCCAGTCGAACTCTCTTTTTCTAGAAGCCTCCCCCCGCGAAAGCAAGGCAACCTCCTCGCAAAGGAGACGAGACGCTCGTTGAGGCACAGTCAAAATATGGTTTTGGAACAATTGTGCTACAAGTCTCGTAACGTAACGTAACTCCGGAGAGGATCCTTTTCAACTGTTGTTTATGGCCTGTCTTTGCGGCTGAATTTCGATCTGAACTTTTTTGACGGTTACGGTGCTCTCAATCTTTCGTGCTCTTGCTACAGTTAAACGATCCTCGTTACGGAATTTCAGGTGTCAAAGTGCCCTCTCAATCATAACGCAATTCGGTTCATGGATTAACGAAAATGTGCAAAAGCTCTATTTGCCTCCTCTTTTTACTTAAGAAAATAATTTTCTGAAGGGACAGATCCTATTGCCGAACGAGCAACTGTTGCCCTCTTAGCTGCAGCCCTATCAGCTATCTTACTTTCTATCTTCTTTCTGATCTCCTGCCACCGGAAGATGGAAGATTCGATGCAAGCTCACCGTGACCGGCAACTCAAGGAGCAGTGAAAACAGCGTAAAAACATGCTAAATCTACACTAATCTTCTTTATTGAATCGTCCTACTTCAGGAGTTTTCTAAAACCTGTATACTTGGCGGAATTTGGCATATCTTTATCTATCATTATCATTCTGGAATAGCTGGTCTGTCGAAAGCGGGGAAGCTACTGGAGGTGTCATTGGCTCAGCTTCCACCCATTTTGTGAAGGATTTAACAAAGCTGTCCAACTGTGCTTGGGGCATTCTCCCTCTCATTGTAAGGAAAAAAAAACATGCTTGAGTCGTTGGAAAAGATTGGGATAGGATCCATTTCGGGAACGGCTCGAGATCATCGGTCACTCCCACAATGACATCGTCTTCAGGACGATATAGTCACAGGTTTTCACTTAGTTCTTCTAGTTCTATGAATCTTTCTAGAACGTTTTTCTTGCAGTTTCTTCTTCTGTAGTACCTCGACGTCCGGGCGGGCAGCTTCCGGTCCGGGTGCTCAACTTTACTTTTTTCCCACGTAGTTCGTGGGTCAAACCAACGCTCTCATTTTTTATTTTGTAAGACCACTTGACAGCCCGTGGGGGGGAAGGTGTTATCAAGTAGTTGGGACAAGCAGCAAGGTTCTCCCTTTAGGACCCGAAGCATCTTAGATTGGAAAGTTTATCGCCAACTGCATTGCATGTTGGACCATTCGTCGTTTGAAAGCAGCTCCAAGGATCCAACGAATAGCGGATTAGTTAGTTCTATTTCTCGATGGGGCCGGGAAGGGATATAACTCAGTGCCCTCGATTGTTCCAGATAGAAGGATCATGGCGCCCCGGAACCATGACAGCTCTTTTTTTCAATTCCAGTTCTAACTCGTAGACTGACCGTGAAAAGAGGTTTACCTGTAACTATTCAATAACCTTATGAAAAATCGCCAAGTCAGTTGGGGGACCCCGCTGCCTCCTTCCCCCAAAAACAAACCTGCGGTCGACATTACGACATAAATAAAAATTTCCCTTTTCTTCTTTTTGTTTCCTCAAATTGACTTTCTTCGATCTGTCTCCCTCTTCCTAACGGCTACCAGCTCAAAAGAAAAACCCAAGATTGATTGTGGTTAAATGTGGTGGTTTTGGGATCCCGTAGAAAATGCCCTTGGTTTGACATGGTTTACGCGTTACTGGTTCCCATAAGCTCGTCTCGATTGGGTGAACTTCCCGTCGGACAATATGGATAGAGTTCGTGCCTTTGTAGCAAAGTTGTAATTTCCGCATGTAAGGAACTCCCTAGTTCTCCGAAGGCACATGAGTCCTAACGAAATAAAGAAGAAAATCACAGGACCTCTCAATAAGCGTAAGGCTCCTTACCAAGCGGGCAAGGAAGAGTCCGGGTATTCGATGAATTCCACGAGCCTGACAGCCTCCTTTTTCGAGTATGAAAGTTCACTCCCGAACCTCGAGAGTAGGCTGAGCTACAGAAAGAGCTTCGAGCTGGACCTGGCCCCCAAAAAAACTGGTGATCTAGAATCGAATTTTTCGGGCGAGAGGTGAACCAGAAGAAGAATAGAAGTGCCAACTTTTTCGAGAGAGATCTGAGGTTGAACTCTCGATAAATGCCTGTATTTGAAGCTCTTTCAACTTCGCCGCTGGGGAAATCACACAAAAGGGAACGAGGAATTCTCAACGAAAAAAGTGCTCTCTGAACCGAACGTAAAGAAAAAATACTCTAGTTGCGTTCAACACTAGAGGAGAAGTTAAACTCAGAACGTCCTCGTGGTCAGACGCCTGAAAGAAGAAGGTTCGTATAAATTCGATGTCCAAATAATCAGCCAAGTACCAAGGTAAGTTTATGAGTTGCCCGGACCCCATCTCAGGTAAGACAGATCTGGCCCCGAATAATTCAAAGAGGGGCGCACAGCTACATTTCTTTTCAATTTCCATTCGAAAAAAAAATAAACTTAGGCAGGGCACCTTTGACAACAAAGGATCCTGCTTCTATTGATCCAGCTAGGACATGTGAGAAAATTGTAAAAAATTTGGCTTGGCTTGGAAGAAGAAAATGAAATACGAGTTGAAGCGACTGCTTTCTTCAACCCGTCGAAAATGTTCCAAGTTCCTCAATCTTCGGAGAATGCGGCGTTGTATTAGAGAAAGTTCGAAGAACTTATGGAGAAATAATAAAAATGGCCTCAAGCAAATGCTTCTGAAGCCGGGTCGACTATCGCTGATCCTAAGATTTTCTTCCGCTATAGTTTTTCTGATGGTATGCCTTTAGGAATTTCTGGTACTTTTAACTTGTTGTCATCCATCGGGCCTTCATTATTGGATCATGATAGCACCTTCCGAGCTCCTCCACAGCGCACCTAGGCACCCAGAGATGAGGAAGGGCGCGTTCACCGGGGCTTTTTACTAAAAAGTATTAGATTGGGGCCCTAGCTGTGCGGATCTTTCTAGCAGTTCACCGTGCTCCTTTCTCAAACCAGAACAACTCCAAGCCCACCGCCCTTGTTTCAAAGCTAGCTTCAATTCACATTTAATTTGATGGTCACTTCATTCGCTTGGCGAATGATCTTCGCTTTTTATAAAGTTGCAAAGGGGGATGGATGCGCGCAAAGACCCGTTGGAGACGCTTCCTCCGCTAGTTCACGCAAATCCGAAGAAGTTAGCTCCAAGCTCGAAGAATCCTAAAAGAAATCCGGAGGTTTTGAAAGAAGTTCCCAATTCATCATTCCTAGGGTAGGGGCGAGTACGAGACCCCGGTGGATGAGAAAGCTGACTTCGCCCTCAAAACCTTAGAGGTCCGGAAGAATCCATGACGGAACTTGTTTTGTTTTAGTTTATCACTGCTCCTTGAGTTGCCGGTGCTGCGAGGTATAAGAGTTCTATTACATTTCCAAATCACTTTGCAAATAAAAAAAAAAAAAATTGGATTCGCCAAGCTGCGGCAAACTAAGCCCCATAAACCTGCCATTGTCATCGCGGAGAGGAGAACGACCCGATCCTCAAGAGTCTCTGGTCCGAGAAGTGCTCAAATTCTTCCAGAAGCGAATGCTTTGGAATATTAAAAAAAAGACGAAACCTTTTCTCACTTTATAGACAGGATCATGTCATGATTTTTACTGCCAGCTGTTTATAGGAACGAAGAGACTCTGCTCGCGCTCGCAGGAAGACCTTTTTAAGAAATATCGGACAAAGATCAGGAAAAGACGGAGAACTCTTGAATGGAAATTGAAAAGAAATGTAGCTCCAGTTCCTTCGGCTGCTCCCCCTAAACTATAACCGGTCCGCCTTTTTGACGAATGGGAGATCCTATAAAATGCTAGATTTATTTCATGTATTTACCGTGCTTTTGGTTTCTCGTATTCTTATGAGATTTATATCGGTTTGTGATTTGCCGATGGATTTTATCGCTATAGTTGCATAGTGATTTCATACTTGTTATATGCTATAAAATTTAAATAGCATGATTAATTATTAAGTGAAACCTTTAATGGTAAAGATTGATATACATCCATGTCATAGACTGCTCTCTAGCTAGACATAGACGATTGATCCGGCGAGGCTCAGGATAGAGCCCGGAAAGGATAGTAGATGATATCGGGTTAAGGAAGGGATTTGTTTTAATCCGTTTTTCTTAAATAAAAATGTTTGGGAAATCGTTTTCTATATAAAACCCCTTCCCGACTCTTTTGGGTACCCGAATCAGATACAAGATGTACGCGTGACGATTGATACAGTTTGATTGATTATACCACTGGTCGTCAGGTCTCGAATATGAGACACGTGACGATTGATACAGTTGGTTGATTATATCACTGGTCGTCAGGCCTCGAGTACTGGATGGGATTATTCCGCTGTCTCTCGACCATCAAGATCCGGTTATCCGGCTGATAACAGCTGGGTTCATTCAGAGTATTAAACTAGGGTTGCATGTTGATACAACACGAGGCCATTGCATATATATGTTCACTATATGCATGATATGATATGAGATTGCTTGTGTGCTTTTTTCGGATTTTTGATCATGTTAGCATGCTTATCAGGATTTAAGATAATTGTGCTGACCTTTATGATTTACACTTGCATTGCTTTTGTACTAGTATTTTATTACAAATGACAGGTATGTATAATACTTGGCGGAGTAGTCCTTACTCACTGAGCTTGTATAGCTCAGTCCCTTTCGATACTGTTTTTCTGTTATAGGATCTAGACTTGGATCGGGATAGTAGCTCGTGTCTCGAGCAGGGATCAAGGTCTAGCTTGCTCTAGCGTACCTGTCTTTATGTTTTAGTCTTGTTTGGTTGAATTTGACAATGTATTATTTTCCTTCCACTGTATTTGGGGTCGTAGTTGCCCATACTTTATATGTATTTCTTATGACTCTGATGTGATATGACTACCAGTGTGTAACCAGATTTGTTTATGTCATATGGTAATTATCTTGATACTCATTCTTATCAGGTCTAAATTACACAGCTAATGGGCTGGGTGCACTCCCGGCCCAACTGGTGTGACATCTATCTCATTGGAGAGATGGGTGTTACAACGTTGATGATCATTTTCTATGAATCTATTTAAGTTCACCAAGTCAATTGGTTACTGACTTTTGACTTATTTTTGCAGTTTTTGCAAGCAATCTAAATTAATTGCTACCTTGCAAGCCATTAGCTATACAATTTCTAAGTCTATTTTTAATGTGATAGATTGGCTTGATATACAATTCAAACAACATCAAATTAAATAAAAAGAAGTGTATTGTTATTCCAACAACCAAGAAGAGTTCACATAAGAGAAAATGAAGTTTTATTCAAAAAATTTATCATAGCATAATAAAATATAAAATTAACAAGAAGTTTCTAATTTCTGCGTAATTACTCATTAACAATACTCCATACATCATTGTAAGACGATGACCAATTACCTTTACATATAATGTTGAGACTAATTGAAAGACTGCTATGTTGGGCCTGCATGGAAGACTAAGGAGAAGATTGGCTAGTATGGGTTTCACGTGTGATAAAACTTGGCAAGTTGATTCAGTCATTTGGCTGTTAAGTAATTGAATAAAAGGTGGAGGGTTTATCTGCATGTACTTAGTGGGTTGTTTATCTTTTGAAAGTGTATATAATAGTCTCTAACGTAATTAAGTGTAAGATAATAAAAAGAGTACTTCTATTCCTCCAACTGTGTGCATATTATTTCTCCTCTTGAATTCTCTTCCTCTATTACTCTTCTCCCCATCAAAGTGGTATCCGAGCCCGGTTCAGCAACATTCCCTCTTCATGGCTTATAATGGCAACACTGCTAACCTCTCACACTCCCTAGGCGTCAGAATCCCTTTAATGAATACTTGGAAGAAGTAATTACTGCACCCAAACATGACTTCAAAACAATTTCTGCATATAGGAGAAATTTGTATTCATTAATCTGCCTACTTATAAGTAATGCTACACTAATAGCTTAATATAAACATCCAAACATACTAAAGACTTGTAAATGCTTCAATCCAATTTTACTTGTCAAAGATATTTCTAGTTACATGTGAAAAAGTATTAGTGATAATATTTTGTAAAGTGGAGCAATCAACATGCATATTCGACACATGAAGAAAATTTGAATTCACCTAAGAGGAAAAAATTATATTATAATCTTATAGAAATATGTTATCTAATACCGTAACAAATAACAATATTAAATAATGTAACGTTACCACACTTTCTTGAGTACAAATTTCTACTTGAGTGTCATTTTGAGTTTGCACATTCCCCTTTTTTTGAGTTTTCTGAAATAAATCACATTAGTTTTAAACCAATAAAAAATAATTGTACAATTGAAAATGAATACTATAAAATACAAGTACCATTTTTTTACTTCTAATTATTATTTGTTCAACTGTTGACTTCTTTCTTTTTGATAGTGGTCGGCCCTTCTTCCGCACCTTTAAAGGTGTTAGGAACTTCGAGGTTAAAGAAGTTGTTTGGTGTTACTCATGATCTTCTTCCAACAACATTGCCGATATAGCTTGATTAGAATGACTCTCCCAAAAATTTGAATTATTGATGAGCTTCTCTATTGTCCCATCCATACATTTCTTCAAAAAAGTATACTTTTCGATAGATTCTACTCCAATTTCAGCAGTTTTAGAAAAATGAGAACATAATTTGTTGTATCACACTTTTTGCTCGCTAGTTTGTGAGTCATCATAATAATTCATCATGTAAGTATGCCAACGTCTAACATCCTTTCTCCATCGAGGTAAAAAATATTGAGATGGAATCTCTTTCACATTTCTCTCAATGAGAACTTTGCATGTGTCTGCAAATAATTCCTCTAAACTCAAACAAACAGCATGAGCATTTGATATCAAATTCAACCTCATTATAACAAACATTAAACACCACTTGCCTTCTGAATTTGCCTTCTTTTCCTTTGAAAATGTTTGTCACCTGAAATATATATATTGGCCCATCTGACTTGATAAGTACAAGATTGCAATGTGACATTCCTCTCAATCATCTTGAAACAACTTAAAAATTTTATTTGTGTAGGCTTCTTGTAGTTGTTTCTCAAAATAACAATCAATTAGCAATGGAAAGTATAAGTTAAAAGAAGCAAAATCAGCTTTGTTCTCATTTTAAATTTTGCTTTTCAATACATTATCATACTGCTCCACAAATTGTTTTAGGGATGTTGTTGGGCCAACATAACCATACAAAAAAAAAAAAAAACATTTATACTTTCACTTCTTTGAGTGGTAGACATTCCAACCCAAAAAAACTCCTTTAACATATATAGGTGCCCAATGTTGACAATGTGTATACAAGAAATTCAGCCATTCATTTTTTTTTCAATGTTATACTCCTTTATCATCTTCAAAATCTTCTTTATTGCTTTATATTGAGTTAATTCTCCAAGCTTCTCAGGAACCTTCTTCATAATATGCCAAAGGCAAAGGCGATAATGAGAATTTGGAAAAACTGTCCTAATTGCATCTTGAATAGCCATATATTGGTCTGTAATTACCGCTTTTGGAGCCTTCCTTGACATGCACTCCAACCAAGTTTTTAACAACCAAATATAGGTTTCAGTATCTTCCTTTGACAATAAACCACATCCAAATAATACGCGAATTGCCCATGATGATTTACACCAACAAAAGGAGTGAAGTGCATATCATACTTATTCGTTAAGTATGTTGTATCAAAGGATATAACATCATCAAAAGCTTTATAAGCTGCTATACATCTTGCATCTGCCCAAAAAACATTTCTTAAACGACCTTCCTCAGCTGAAAAAATTTTGAATTTCTTTGTTGCATGCAAGAAAAATAATTGCCAAGTGCTTCATCATCTCCAACTCCAAGCCTGATATGACTTGCTTGTGTAGCATAGTTCTGACAATCTCTTTCAGTATATGTTAAATTTCATATATATCCACTACTTTACACAGCTATAGAGTGAAAATTTTTACTTAAACTTATACCTACTTGATCATTTAGTTCAAGCCTTCTCTTCACATATGCAGCCATTCTTTTATTGCACTTTTGAAAATGAGACTTTTGTGGATCTAGTACATAACTGTGCTCCAAATAGATACGAGATATAGTAAACTTCCCATCACTACGAACAATAATATTAATTTTTACTTGACAATTTGTTTTGGTGGATAGCCTTTTTGTTGAAATAACTTTTTGATATAGATATCCTTTTGTCACCTTTTACACATTCAAGTGTATAATATTTTAATTTTCCATCATCTCTTGATTTTGTAGTTCTTTTGGTAATACCAAACCCTTCTTATTGAGCATACTCAACATAAAGATTGTAAACTTCTTTTGAATTAAGCATTATTCCTGCCTTTGGAATAATTGTTTCATATATATATTGAATCTTCCAACTACTTTTTCATTCTCTTTATTCAGTATTTTTAAACTAGAAGACTCTTTTGTCCCATTTTTGCTCTATTTAGAAGACCCAAGCTCCGATTCTGCCATATTTAATCAAGCACAGTTCTGGGTTCTGTGTGTATGCAAACATGATATATGATAATTAGGTCCATAAAATAGTAATCATAAGAAGGTCGTTGACATTAAATGACAAAACAATATCCAAATTATATGCCGACATTCCTTACTTTCAAACAAGTTGTTAAAAGTTTTTAAGATTCAACTATATTAGGTGTTTGTTGGTGTTTGTCAAGAAATAGAAGTAGAGTGTGAAGAGGTTAGCATGTAATTTGAAGTTGATTTTTATGTCTTATGTGGATTATAAATACTATCTTGAAATGTTTAACAAATCTCAATATGATTTTATATAAGTTTATACATTTTATGCTCAATTAAATTTTCTTAAATTTTTTTTTTCTTAACAAAACTTAATTGTAGGTTAGTTCCATTAACATCTTCTCTTTGTATAAAATAGGAAAAAATGCCCGCAGATAAAAGTCATGATGAGGAGCAACAGATTTATAATCCGGATGTGATGGAAACTTATGCAACAAACTTATCTCTCTTTTTCTACACCTAAATGAAATTGTTAGTGCAAATGCACTAGGTTGGCAATATTTGACACAAGTGTAACGCCCCGACCCAAATTCCGGGACCTCGAGCACGTAAACAGATCGGCCGTACCCAAGTGGAGACGAGCCTCACTCGTGTACAAGGCCTAAGTAATCAAAAGCAGACATCAATTAATAATCAAAAGTCTCAATAAAAATAATAAATATCCTCAAGATAACCACAGTGGAAATAAAACAAGTTACAAAGGGTCCATGTGCACTAAACAAATACAGGCCCTACATGGGTCCTAAACAAAAAGTCTCTCACACAGAAATAAAAGATAAGGAGATCCTTCGACCTCAGCAAATATCCCACCCCAACTCTTGCATATCTCTTGAGCTCGAATCACCTACTCCTCAGGACCTGAAATGAGAGAAAGGGAAAAGTGATGAGCTTTCGAATGGAAAGCCCAGTAAGTAACCTGCAAGTATCTCAAAAATGTGTTCCAATAAAGATGATATATGATATCAAATCCATAAAAATATAATCAATACAATGGGGCTACACCCCGCACAAACAGACCCTAGGAGTCTACCACAATCATCAGCAACGGTACGACTCCTGTCCAACGACAGCCCTCGGGCCCTGGAAGAGAATTCCAAGAACAGCTCAACAATGATCCCCTGACAAAGAATACGTACCTTTGGGTCAGTAGTTTACAAACTTGTCGCACCTCGGTAGCGCCACTTCTCCCACGTGTCGACACGGCCAGTGAATCAACCCCACTAACAGGCATGACAACCAGAGTACCGTCCCTCTGGTATAGCAAGCTGAAACTCCAGGGTATCCCGTTGCCGAACGTTCCCAAACCGGAGCCTCAATGCTCCGCTGAATCGGGCGAAAGATCAATTGGCGCATACCTCCTGACCAACACACAAGACCATGTGCCCATAATCAAGTGTCGGCCCACTGGTGGGCATGATTAACAGAGTAGCACATCATTCACACACATACGAGGAAAGATGGCAATAACTATCATGTATGTTCATGCATCCAAGAACAGCAGGTATCATCATAAAGAAAACAAGACATGCCAACAGCTCGCATTCATCAATACAAGAAACCCAAACAATGGGTGGAATCTAGGCAAGAGTATCTTACCTCTAAACGCAATCCAACCAACTGATCTGTTTCTGTCCAGACGAAGCTCAGCACTCCACGTCGATATCTAGTAATGATAACCACAACTCAGTAATGGTGAACTATTATTATTAGTAATAATATTAATGTCGATTCCTGAAGTTGATGCGCAGTCCCAAAGAACAGCTCATAACTTTTGATTCTGAAACCCGTTTGAGTTGATCTAATACTCGTTGGAAAGATCTCTTCCCCATCTTTCCGACGGTATATTATACGCCTATATTGGATAACCACAGGCTGCCCAGCTGTCCCTTGAATGGGACAGCCAGTCTGCGGGCCCTTAACCAACCCTACCTTGATTAATACTAACTTATCACCACCAGTTCTTTAATCTAGAATCAATAACTACAACCCATACTCTTGTACTAATACCCTAGCCATTACTAACTCAAATACCTCAGAGAATAACAGGAACCAAGACATCGTCTCATGTATAATCCACCCTTATCATAACAACTGCCATACATGAATCTCAACAGATCAAAAACAAACTTCTCATCTAACAGCCTATATCTCTCATACATGACCATAAGAATCCTCTATCATTAACAACACCTCAACAGAGACTATTAGCAACATTCAAGTAATACAATCATCACCACTTCCATCATCCTCCATGAATGAAGTTTAAAAAGAACTCATGCAACTCTACCAGTTAATGAGAACCACAAACAACTCACCTCATAGAATTCATCTCAAAGTTAATCATCCATATCTCCAAACAATCTATGCATGTTGTTACTTAACTAACCTCCTAATTAAAACCTCAGGGACCAGGAAACTCACTAGTGACGACGACCGAACGTGGTGCTGATCCCGTGGTGGAGCCCCGACGTTGCCTCCCTTCCAAATATCTCTCTATCCCTTGGTAGTGGTGGCTTTAGCTATGAACGATGGAAAAGAAACGGCGCTAGGGTTTAGAAGGAACGCTGGGTTTTATAAGGCTCATGGAAAATCCCCTACACGATCAGATCTCATTGGCATCTGGTTTAAAACAAGATTTGGAGAAGCTTTTATCCTTATCTTCTTATGTAATTTTAGTAAGTAACCCCTGACTTTAACTCTATTTACACACAAGTCTCCATTATGAGATAAGGCACTCTCTTATTTAAACCCAGTATTTTCCAGGTTTTACAAATAAGTCATCGTCTACTTGAACTAGAGAGAGGAAATATTTCTGTTAGGTCCTCCATAACTCACTAAATTCCTATTTAGTCCTTGACAACCTCATTAACCATATTTAAGGTTTTATTCCACTTAATCCTTCCTTTTCCAAATAATACCATGTTTAGGGAGTTCCTTCCATTAATAAAATAATTAAAATAATAAAAAAACAAAAATATTCAGAAAAACCTTGGGTTTTACAACAAGTCAACATAATCCAAGCTTCTCTCATTCCGGGTGCAGCCCAAGCTTGGAAGAAGATGGTTGAACAGGCTCAAGATGGCTTAGAAACTCCATGCAAACAAATCAGGAAGGAAGCATCATCAAAGGCTGAGTGAATCAAAGCTTGAAGACTCCATGCAAGCAACATCAAAGGCTGATTGATTGAAGATTACATGTAAATGCATGCATGTTGATTATGAGTCTCCATACAAGTGGCTACAATGATTGAGAGCTGATTGATGATAAGATTGGAGGCTAGATTTGGCAAATGATATGTGATTGATAAGGTGCTTGATTAAAGCCAAATCAGGATTATGATTGAAGGCCATATTTGGTAAGCAAATATGGAGGAGACTAATGAAGCATGACAGGCCAAACTGTGGTGAATCAAGACCAAGTTTGGAACGAGATTGGTGGAGCCAATCTACAGCTCAACCTTGCATGACTGAAGATGAAGGTTGATGAAGATCTCGCGCCATGGTGTGGTGGGACCTTGATGGGCTGAGAACGTGACGGAGAGGTGGATCGCTAGTTGCATTGGTCAGGATCAGGTGGATCCGACGTAATCGACTCAGAACTCAACCAGAAGGGTTGGAGGTGTCTCAAGGTCGTAGAGCAATGGATGTTGTAGCCTTGGTCAGTTCGTCAGCCGGGCTCCGTTGCAACAGTAGTTGCAACTAGGTTGCAACGGCTAAATGTGGAAGGCATCCAATTTAGCAGTCGCGGAGATTCCGGAAATCCTAAAGGAGATAGCTGTGTTATGAAGGCAGCGAGGCGTCTATATAAGATCGGGACTCTGAGGATTTAGTTGACCTGATTAGAGTAGTCCCTTGGAGAAGGGTGATAATGGTCATCAGTCAATCCAGAGTTGGCGCTTATGATAGAGTGAGGGAGTGAGTTGAACTCTTGTACTCCTGTCTCTACTACTCTTTTTGTGGATTGTCTTCTCTGGGTTAGGCCCCCCAGACATAGGCTTGGAAGCCAAACTGGGTTACCAAACTTCTTTGTCTCCTCTCTTCTTGTATGTTTTGCCTTGATTGTGTGAGTGTGTATGTGAGAGCTTGTGTGATTCCTTGAGAGGAAAACCAGAGTTATAACTAGCCATACAACAACCTTGGCGAGACCAACAAGACATACCCACACAGTAAGTTGCAACCGGTGTTACAACACAACATACAACAAGTGGACAACCAGATGGAACTTACAAGTGGTATCAGAGCCAGTACGTCGGTTTCTCCTTGGTTTCAAGGTCGGTGAGGTCCGAGAAGAAGTTCTATCCATGGAAGGAAGAGAAAGAGCCTCCATTAATCGTTCGTCGTTACTCAATGGAGCCAATTACCCATATAGAAGGCTCGCGTGAAGATCTTGCGCCAAGTTCCCTTGCCGAAGAAGAAGAAGAAAAAGAGGAAGAAGAAGAGCAACTCTCCGAGAAGATGAGGATGAATCAGCTTGTACAAAGGAAGAAGTCCTGTTTGGCACAACTGGCGGATGTCTCGATTGCAGAGGGTTCAAACTTACCAAGCAGACTCCCGACGGCTGGAGAAAAAGAAGCGTCTTCAAGCTAGTCTCATCTCCTTCAGAAGTAGACAAGGGATGTTGCAAACATCTAGTGCAACAGTCATAGGTTCAACCATGAAGGCAAATGGTCAGTCTGTAGGTAGAAGAATGTTGTGTCAAATAATTCCAAAGGGGGAGATTGTTAGTGCAAATGCACTAGGTTGGCAATATTTGACACAAGTCAACATAGTCCAAGCTTCTTTCAATCCGGGTACAGCCCAAGCTTGGAAGAAGATGGCTGAACAGGCTTAAGCTGCTTAGAAACTCCATACAAACAAATCAGGAAGGAAGTATCACCAAATTAAGGCTGTGTGAATCAAAGCTTGAAGACTCCATGCAAGAAATATCAAAGACTGATTGATTGAAGATTGCATGTAAATGCATGCATACTGATTATGAGTCTCCATACAAATGGCTACAATGATTGAGAGCTGATTGATGATAAGATTGGAGGCTAGATTTGGCAACTGATATGTAATTGATAAGGTGCTTGATTAAAGCCAAATCAGGATTATGATTGAAGGCCATATTTGTTAAGCAAATATGGAGGAGACTAATGAAGCATGACAGGCCAAACTTTGGTGAATCAAGACCAAGTGGGAAGGAGATTGGTGGAGCCAATATACAGCTCAACCTTGTATGACTGAAGATGAAGGTTGATGAAGATCTCCCTCCATGGTGTGGTGGGATCTTGATGGGCTGAGAACGTGACGGAGAGGTGAATCGCTAGTTGCATTGGTTGGGATCAGGTGGATCCGACGTAATCGACTCAGAACTAAACCAGAAAGATTGGAGGTGTCTCGAGGTCGTAGAGCAATGGATGTTGTAGCCTTGGTCAGTTCGTCAGCCGGGCTTCGTTGCAATAGTAGTTGCAACTAGGTTGTAACGGCTAAATGTGGAAGACATCCAATTTAGCAGTCGCGGAGATTCCAGAAATCCTAAAGGAGGTAGCTGTGTTATGAAGGCAGGGAGGTGTCTATAGAAGACCGGGACTCTGAGGATTTAGTTTAGCTGATTAGAGTAGTCCCTCGGAGAAGGGTGATAGTGGTCATCAGTCAATCCAGAGTAGATGCTTATGATAGAATGAGGGAGTGAGTTGAACTCTTGTACTCCTGTCTCTACTACTCTTTTAGTGGATTGTCTTCTTTGGGTTAGCTCCCCCAGACGTAGGCTTGGAACCCGAACTGGGTTACCAAACTTCTTTGTCTCCTCTCTTCTTGTATGTTTTGCTTTGATTGTGTGAGTGTGTATGTGAGAGCTTGTGTGTATGTGAGAGCTTGTGTGATTCTTTGAGAGGAAAACCAGATTTACAATTAACTACACAACAACCTCGGCGAGACCAACAAGATATACCCATGCAACAAGTTGCAACCTGTGTTGCAACACAACATACAACAGGCGGACAACCAGACGGAACTTACAAAAATTAACTGAAATTATACGTTAAAGAATTCCAAATTCCATCCTCATATAATTAGAAAAAGCACAAAACCATTCAAACATGGTTCCAAACTACAAATGCAACTACTCAAATTAAGTTTTAGATGCTTAGAAATGGATAATACCATAAAAAATGATAACATTTCAACTATTTCTAAATAAATTTTTCATCAACGATAGGATGTCATGCAACGTGGATAGCCACGTCAGTCGTTCTATGAAGTCAGGAAATCAAGTCGATTTGTATATCATTACTCTTATACAACAATCCATCAATCCACTCTGTCACTATCAAGCTATTAGCTTAGTGCATAGTGATTAACAAATAATAATATGATAATTAGATATCAATATTAACTATTATATAGATCAACCAGGTCTCTTTCTCTCGGATGTCAATCCATTGGCTTTTGGATTCGGATTCCTACCCAAAAACTCATATCCGCATAGATCAACAAATCCAATGATTCTTTTTCTTGACATAGGCCATAAAGACCTCCCTAGAGGGCTTGTCAAGGGGCGTGACCTTAGGTGACGAGCAGAGGTGGAGCTACATGTACGAGAAGAGGGGCAATTGCCCCCCTTAATTTTAAAAAAATATACTATAGATTTTTAATATTTTAAAAAATATACTATATATTTTTAATTTGCCCCCCATAAATTTTACTATTTCGATAAAATCCACTGAATATATGAGAATATAAAAAGTTTATGGGTTTATCCATATAATTACAAAGTTTACATGAATGTTAAGATATAATTCTGAAAAGCTTTATGGCTCTCATGGGCATTTGGTAAACAATCCTGTTTATCGGATGGAGTTGAGTTTTGGATCCATCCACATAATAATGGTTACAGATTCAATGAGCAAATTCCAAACCCAATAATGCCCCATCCCATTCCCTATTTCCCTTCTATCCTTTCTCTTTCTCACAGGTAACTTTGCACCTTTGATTCTCTCGATTTCTGCTAGTATATCGTTTTGATTCATTTAAGGATTGGATGCCATCATGTTCTTAATCTTGTTTTTCTTCTTAGATGAATCTGTTTCTACGAAGAATTTGAGATTGTTGTAGTTCTTGTGTGATTTCTTATATTTATTATGGAAATAGTATAATACCTTTTAACTGTTGTTTTTTTTATGTAAAAGATATTAGAAATAATTTACATTAAGTATTAATTAATTACTTCGTTTGAAGTTCTTTTTAATGTAGGTTGTGAATTATTTTATTTTTATTTCTATGAAAATATACTTTGATCTTGCCCCCTTAATATTAAATCCTGGCTCCGTCACTGGTGACGAGTACCCTTAAGCCCTCACCGAACGAGTACAAATGTGGAGGCTCGAACCTGGGAGCTTTGTGCTTACCAAGTGAATTACCCAAACTACTCTCCTCATTTACGGGGGCAGGGACTTGAACCTGAGAGCATGCTCAATCAAATGAATTACCCAATATCCGGGACTTGAGATACCGCTAGAGCAATGGCCCTTTGGTACAAATCCAATGATTCATTAAAGTAAAATCCGCCAGGTTCCAACCTCAGTCCCAACAGACTCTCATCCGTTGGATCACTACATCCGGGTCCCAACCCGAAAACATGCATATCTCCACGCTTGTGTTTGATAGGAGAATATCCCCTAGGATATTCTTCATTCCACTTTTTTTTTTTTTTTGCTTTTTTTATTCATTAAGTTTTCTGGATTAAAATCATAACTATCATTTCAAAGTAACCCCATTCTAATGATAGCACAGTAAAAGGATAAAAATACCCCTCTTACGTTGCACCCCAATACTGGTTGGATTTAAGTTATGTCCGTTGGTCGGTAACTGTAGCCCTACCCCCTTTTCTCCTTTTCACGAGCCACGCTAACTCTTGCACCCGCTGCCGCTCTTTCTCACCATCCAAGCTTCTGACCATCCAAGCATGCCCGGTTGAGCTGCCCGAACGTATCCCGCCTCTCCTCCTCTCTGAATTCCGGTCTATGCGGCCGCCATCCCCCTTTTCTCAGCCTTCCCAAGCAACCTAGACTGAATTTGTCATTTTTGATAGTTGGATTCGCGATCGTCTTCGAGCGCGAGCGTTACATGGATCAGATGGACGAAGTCGAGATCAAAGCATTCTGAAGGTATGTTTAAACAAAGATCTATTGTTTTCTTCTCTAATTTTGACATTTGAAATGGAGTTTAGTAGTAGTGCTTGCCTGTTTTTAATGGAAAACCGAGATTCATTCCCGTTCCTATCTTCTATTGGTTTTTATTCTTTCAGTAACTCTTTCAAACCTTGATCTGTCAATGATTTTGGACTTTAGATCTATTCTTCAATGATTGTTTGTGGGCTATTTGTTTTTAATTCAAAGAACTCTGGACTTCAAATTTGTTCTTCAAATTTATTCTTCTATATTGATCTGTTTTCAGTAACTCTTTCAAACATTAAGCATGTGATCTGTCAATGATTTTTGACTTCAAATTCATGCTTTAATGACTGTTTATGTTATTTGTTTTTAATTCAAAGAAATCTCTGGAATATGTGGATATAACTTGCTTATGTTTATAGTGGTAGCATGAGCATTTTGTTTCACTGAGTCTCACTTGTGCCTTCACATTTGTTTGATACCAGTGCATCTAGCCGAACCAATGTCGATGCAGGGTATGGGACAGGGAAGCCAGACAGTGAATAGATGGCAACCCCAAGAAGGACCATCCCAGTCAGAAGTGTGGAGGATGCCGCGAAGAAGCAACTGGAACGCTGGCAGTGATGAACTACTTGTGAAATTGTTGTTGGAGGAATGCGCCAGAAATAAGACATGTTCAGGTTCATTCACCCTTGTGGTGTGGACCCGAGTATTTAATGCGTATGGTAATAAGACCAAAGAGGACATCACGGTGCAACAGTTGAAGAATAGGTAGAAGACCTTAAAGAAGTTGTATAGATTGTACTCGTCCTTGGTGAACAAGAGTGGATGGTCGTGGGATCATGAGAATCATCGGCCAACTCCTGACTGCCCGACCGTGTGGGAGGAGATTATTCAGGTAAGCGCCATTTGAATTTACGCTTTCATAGTTGAATTTTAATACTTTTTGTTTGGAAAATGCTGAATTGTAATAATTTTGGGGAAATCATGCAGTTCAACAAGGAATACAAGGTTGCCCGAGATAAACCTTTCCCCTTGTTTTGGATGATCCACAAACTTGCTGGTTCGTCCACCGCAACTGGGCAATACGCAAGTCACACGGGTTGCCGTGAGTACAGAGAGACTCCTATAGTAGAAGTACAAGAGAGCACCAATTCGACTGGGAATGCTGCGAAAAACCAGGTAGAGAAGAACACAGAACCAGGGCAGCAAGCGGGTATGAAAGTTCGCAGCAGGGACTATGCTTCAAGCGGTTCTAAGAGGAAACCAGTACGGAACTCAAGCACCACTGGGACGAAAAAGAGAAGTCAAGAGCAAACAATGGAAATGGTGGATAAATTGGTGGAGCTGAGTACGCGAAGGAGCATTATCGCGGAAGAACTCAAAAGCAAGGACGATACTTGCTCATATACAGATTGCCTTGACAAGTTGAAGTCCTTGCCGGACATCACTGATGAGGAGCTGTTTATTGGGGTCAAGGCGTTGAGATCCCGTAAAGATCGTATTTTCTTTATGAAAATGCGGCCATCTGCTCAATCGTACTGGTTGCGAGCACACGTGAAGGAATGGCACGATCAGGTATTTCCCTTTACAAAATAGTTTTTAATAGATTTCATTAAGGATTTGGTTCTCACAAAACTCGTGCTTCGAAATCAGGTCTAACGGCATGGCTGATGCTTCCACAAAATACTGTGTAAGCGATGTTTGTACTTGAGTTACTTGCCATTGATTACCTTCCATTCAATTTGAAATCTTTTTCTTGGTTAAGCTGATGTTCTACTTTTGCTGCTAACATTGCTCCAGTAACCATGAAAATGTTAGTGGAAATGATAATTCTCAAAATTAGTTTGCCATTAGTGAGATAGATGCATAATGAGAGAAAACAATTTGAGGCATTGAATAAAGTTTTCACATTTCTTTCTTGATTGGGTTTGCTTGAGGTCTTCTGTAGTTTAAAACTTCATTTTTCTAAAAACATGTCTCCTATGAACATAATTTGAGGCATTGAGCTTGGAATATTCTTAACTAAGTAAGACACATCTGTGACAAACTAAACATGGGATGTGACATAAAAACAGAATTCATAAGACTGTCAATAATCATCTCTAATTAGTGGTCAAGTTGGAAATGAATTCTACAGTCTTATTTCCTAGGATTGTAATTGTATTTGACGTGATAGAATCTACTTACAAACACTAAGTTCAATTAGGAATTATAACAGTTGTTTTCTTTCTTTAATCCTATATCATTAAGTATTTGTTGATGACATTTCTTGCCAGCTTTAAAATACTTCTATATCCTCAATTTCATTGCATAAATACTGACTCAGTAGTTAGTATCTTTCATTGTATTTTTCTGTCTTAGTTCCACTTTCAAGTCATGTGCTTTCTTTTATGACCTGGCCCCATATTAGGTCATGTCTCCTATTTCATATCAATAGGGCTTGAGTGTGAGTCATTTCTCTTGGTTTCTGGTTCATCTTAATAACTTGTTTAGGTTTTCTTTTTCTTTTGTTGAACATTTTTCATTTCTACCTACAACTTCTTGTTTATTAATTATTAATGTTCATCATTTTAGTTTGTGCTCTTAATGAGGTTTCACTATCATCACCTTGTCTATCAAATAAAACATCAAAAATTAATCTCTTTCAGAGGGTACTAATGTGCATCTTATATTTGATGTGTGGTCAAAACAAAATTAAGAACTGAAATATTTTTTTTTCTCATGGCAAAAAAGAAGAAAAAAAAAAGAAAAAAAGAAAAAAAGGAACTACCTAACAACTCCCTCTAAATCCACCTCTGAAATATTCATTCTCTAGTCTAGAATTTTTTGGAGTTCAGTCTTGGTTGAAACGGATAATTTTAATTTCATTATTTCTAAATCCACCTCTGGCAATAGTAGATCTTGTTTGTTAAGAGATAATTTCATCTTTTGGTAAACCATCTGTGTGGTTGCACCGATTTTAAGCTGACACATACTCAACCTCCTTTAAAAAGGACATGCTTGTTGGAAGGTTTGCAGAGCTATGACTTCATACCTGTTTACCTCAAGGCTTATTCATTGAGTCATTCATGCCAGCTGAATGTCATATTTGTCTTTGGCATGAATGTTATTAGCTTGGATAGAAAAATACGTACTAGCCTAATGTTAGAAGGTATGTAATGTCTATCAGACTATCTAACCTCCTTAGATTGTTGTCTCCCCTGCTTCAAAGACACCCCCTCATTGCCTAATACTTGTTTTACTTACCAACTTTCCAGTATAAGTACCAAACTTTAGAATTTAGAGATAAAAAAACTTAAAGTGAACTATGATCAAGACATGTATTTTGGAGTTTTGTGCTAGCTCTTGGTTACCAGCTGGTTAAAATTTCCTTTTCTATGGGTGAGAAATTTTGTAAACCTTCTCATTACCTGATTAGTTGATGGAAGCTGTTAATTTGTCACTTTCCTAGTGAATTATGACATCATGATTGAATTTTTTTAAAGAGTGGATTTAGAATCTTAATTTAGAGTTTGTCAATTGAATGCTTGAAAGTTACTTTAAAGCTGATGTGAATATTTGGTTGGAATGCCTTTACTTGAGCAGGGAGGTAATGATGTTTCTCTAAGATGACTGGAATAAGAAAATTAATTCAAATTTCCTGTGATTAAGTTATATTGCATCTAACTAGGCTTATGGATTGTTTGTAGTTTCCTTTCTTCATTTAAAACTAATCGTATGCTGTATAAAGTTGCCAACTGTAGAGGGTATACCTTAAAAGAGTTTTTTCTTGCTAAAACTAAGAAAGAATGATTACATGCCGTATTTTTCTCGAGACAAGTATTAACCACATGAGAGTTTGCAACTTTCTTTTGTTTATGTTTACAATTCTGCCTTCCTAGTTCCCTTCCAAAGAGGATTGTCAGCAACTTTTCGTTTTTTTGGAATCTGACCTTGTTCAATTATTTTCTGCATTTTAGGGCCTTTTCTAATTATATTTGACTGAAACTCAATCATTTTGGTTGAAATGTTTTGTTTTGATCACAACGTAAATATTCAAGCATTTCCTTTATTGACTTTGTTCATGTCTAGGACTTAAAAATGGAAATCCTTGCTAGCCTTTTTCTTTTAGGAAGTCAAGCATAAACATACAACTGTTTAATCTTTGAATGATATAGCACCACTATTGTTTTTTTTTAACATCCTTTTATAGAACATAGACAAGGATGTGCAGCTTTATCATGTCCTTATCATGAAAGTACCTCTTTGAACTGAAGATGTATTGATTCACAAAAACAGTACAGATGGATTTCACATTAACCACTAGCAATCTGATTAGTACTTAAACTAGCATGCTGCTTAAGCATTTCAAATCTTAACCTTCCAATATAAATGAAAACCAACTATGGATGACAGTGTATATTGGATACTGCGATGAGATGATATAATTGCAGGTGTTAACAAATTTTTAGGTTAAGAGAATGGTACATTTTTTTTCCTTTCTTGTTAGTCTCTTGCAGATTAAAATTTTTTGTTGGCCCTTAACTTTGCAAAGAGTCCCTGTCATTTTGTTTTTTCTTGTCTATTAAAAAATAATGACAAGTAATATCAAGTATTTCAAGGATATAATAATTAAAAAAATCCTTTTCAGAAGTTTCAGTTCAGGATGCTTTTCATTTGCTCCAGTGTATGATATTGAAATAAGATTTGTGTAGTAGGAGCAACCTTGATGAACTCCCTAGAAGCCATAATAGCATCTGCCCAAAATCAGGTCCTTCTTGTCCACAAAGCTTTATCATGTTGTTATCTTTTGATTCAGTACGTAGACAGCATGCTAATTGAAGAATGATAATTCTGCTAGTATTTGTTGTTGTTTGCATACTTTTAATGATCACTAGTGTGTTGCTTGTACTATAACATGAATACTGGTTTATAGATATTATTGAACTCTGGCAAAAGATTGATGTTTGATACTCACAGAGATAATAATGGTCATTGGTAAAAAGAGATGGCTAAATTTTGTTTCTCCTAAAGCTCAGTCTTATACTTGTATAGAGTTGTATGTATATCACACTACAGCTAAAATTAGTCATTGTATCTTCCTTTTGGAGCTCTTATTCATCAAAAATCAACCCTATACACTTATTTGTATCTTTTAAAATTGATCATGGGTTCAATTATGTTGTTGAGGTATTTCAGTATGAGGGTACTAAAAAGTGACTCAAACTTGAAAAACATTATCACATACATGTTTGTGTGCCTTTGATCATCAAATTCTCACTATGTGGTGAAGACTGTGCTTTCTAATAACCATGCAATGTTGTTATTGAGGCTTAGCTCCATTTTTAAGAAATATAACACAAGCCTTTAAATTCATAATGTTTGGCCGACATAAATCTTAGTGTCGATAGAGTATGAATTGGCCACACAAATTTATTTTTGAAAAAATATATATTAGAGGTTAGAAACAGAGGCTATTATGACAAAAATAAGATTGCAAGATTCTAGATATCACTTGAAGAAGGAGACTTTCCTTTCTCAAAAAATGAACTACACAAAGATTTGAGATAATATTTTGAGTTGGAAAGAGATCCTCAAGAGCCCTGCTAATAATAAGAAGCTAACTATTTAAGTTGACAATTAATTAACCTCCTAATAGGATAATGCTTCTTTTGATTACTAGGCTAGCAGGCTTTGGGAATTTAAGATTTTGTAGATATAATCTTACTTAATCCACTATTTTAGAATATCTTGGAGCCTACATTAGTGTCCTCTGTCTCGACCAAACTATATAGCTGTCAAGACAGCTCTTTGAATGGCTGCTTAATTGTCTCTCTATTGTGTGGTGATATTTTTAGCGTCTTGGAATCGTAGCTTAATTTCTAGTGAGGTATAGAATAAATTCTTTCTCAATGTTAAGAATTCAGCTTGTTGTTGAAAAATTGTGCATTCTTGATATATATCTTCAGTTGAGTTTAACTTATGCTTCTATGAATTGCAGCCTAGTCTGGTGTACAGTAAACAATAAATAATTAAAAGATGCTATGATTTTGTTGAAATTTCCTGCAACTTGGAATGTTTTTTATTTTTTTATTTTTAATGAGAGCACTAAACTGTTAGTATTACAAAAAGCTATGTAACTCAATGCATGTTTTTCAACAAAATCAGGCACTAAACTTGGAATGTTTTTCTGATGCTTTATTTAAGAAGTTAAATCTAAAATTAATTGTTGGAAATTCCCTTTCCTTTCCTTTCCTTTCATTTCCTTTCCTGCTGCTGATAATGTTGTTTTGATGTCTTTTTCTCTCTTGTCTTTCAGTTTGTTGATGCTGTTCTGATGCCTTTTTCTCTATTGTGTTTCAGTTTCATGCTGCTGCTGATGCTGTTCTAGATCCATTATACCATGTTGTAAGTATTTTTCTTTCTTCTTTCTTAACTCTTGGTGGTTGGTTGGTTGGTAGGGTAGTATATTACTGGTAAGGATTCAATAACAATATTGAAGAAGTAAAAGTACTTGGTTTTGGATCTTTTGATATGTCATATAAGCTTGAGATGCTTTCCACATTTGAATAGAACAATATTTGGTGGCAATGCTTACATCAATTTTCAGGTCAAGATGCACACACCCAGATACTTTAGTAGATCAAGCATGGTGGAATGGTGTTCTTTTCTTTTAATCTTATTTTTTAGCATGTTGTTGTATGTGTGGGTTTAGGGCGTTCAAATAAAAAGATTTTCAAACAAAGCAACTCTAGATTTGTACTTCCCATCCTCTTTTTTCCTGGCATATGTTATATTTCTAGATTCACTAACATGCTCTCATCCCCTCCACAGGAAGGATTACATGCACTTACAAAAGTGGTTCAATCTTGGTAATTCTGTTAGACTAAGATGTGTAGTTGTTAACATTATGGAGAATGGCTACTTTTTATGGACACTTCTGTTTTCTTATGTTGACTGATGTGTAGTTGTAAACAATAATGGAGATGTGTATTTCTTATGTTGTAGTATGGTTTATGTTGGACTTATCAAGACTAGATTGTTAGTTATTACTTGTGTAGAATGTTGTATTTCATACATAAGTATGTATTGGTGTTGGTTTATTAATGTTTGTTATATTTCTTTCACTGTTGGAGAATGGGAGTTTGCTAATTTGAAAAGATTGTTTGGCATTATTGTTGAGTCCTTTTTAATGCTTATTGCATGTGTTTATCTTGGACATTTGCATTGCAAATTGTTTGTCTTGACTAGTGGATAGTACTATTTCGTACAACATGCTGTTGTTAGTCAAGTATCAGCCAATTAGTTGGGTAGTGGGATTTAAAACATTCATGTAGCCATGATTGCTTTGTTCTATTTAATATGTACACATGTGACCTTGCTTTGGATATTTACTGACCTTGCAATTATTGAACCATACAAACCTCTCAATCTTTCATCAACTTCACAAACATGTTCTATATAATGTGGTGGAGTTCTCTCCCAACTAGCATCATCGAAAGCACAACCGACCACCCAAAAAACAATGGTGAGGCTATGGGAGAGGATTTTTGGGGAGGATGAAGAGGAGCTAGACATCCTTATTAGTCTGCTAATTGACACCATTAGAGATGGCCAAACAAGGACGAGGCGACCACAACACACACGCCCATTTACAATTCATCAGCTGGTTGAAAACATGTTGGACGGGCACACGCAACGGTCGTACAATATATTTCGAATGGAGCCGCATGTGTTCAGGGGACTCGTGACATTGCTAGAGTCGTGCGGCCTACTACGCAATGGCCGAACGGTATCCGTTGTGGAGCAACTTGCAATATTCATGACCGTCGTGAGACATGCATCGGCAAATAGAGTAACATGCGAGCAATTCCAGCACAGCTCTGAGACCGTGAGCCGCTATTTCCATGCAATACTTTGTGCCATATGCATTTTAAGCGAGGAGATGATCTAGCTGCCAACCGGAGATAAGCCAGCTCACATCCGGGTTCGTAACACCCCGTTCAAGGTAAAGAAGAATGGGTGTTGTGGTTTGAGTATGAGTGTGTGGCAACTAAAATATAAGAAATGATCGCAAGACGCTCTTGGAGCGATAGATGGAACCCACGTACCAGTGATCGTTCCGAGGGAAATCCAAGAACGCTATCGTAATAGGCACGAAACCATCAGTCAGAATGTAATGGTTGTTGTGTCTTTTGACATGCACTTCCAGTTCATTTGTGTAGGATAGGAGGGTTCGGCTGCGGACATGCATACATGTAATGCAACACTGCCTGGAAAATGGATCTTTTTCAGTCCCGGAAGGTGATGACATGCACCCAAAAATTTTCCCGCCTACATTCATACTTAGTAAACTGTGTTGACAAAATTTACAATAAACTTTGCAGGGAAATATTATCTTGTTGATTCAGGTTACGCGAATACGCAAAGCCTCCTCGCACCATACAGGGGGGAGAGATACCACCTCGGGCAGTTTACTTGGGGGCAGACAAGATATCACAATCGGAGAGAAAAATATAATCATACTCATGCCAGTCTGAGGAATATTATCGAGAGGGCTTTTGGCGTGCTTAAGCGCCGGCTCAAAATCCTGCGTGTTCTGGCACCGTTCTCAGTGGAAACTCAGCGAGACATTGTCGTCGCATGCGCTGTGATACACAATTACATCTGCAAATATGCCATTAGCGATGAGGAGCTGCAGCATGACGAAGACGATTGTGGAGAAGAAGAAAACATGGGCGTGGATTGGCAACATGACAACATTGGTAGTGCACATGATATGGGCCAACTCCTTCGAGAGAATATATCTCGAGCCTTGTGGCGTTTGTGATGAGTGAGCCTGCATTATGGTCTATTTTAATTAGTATATGTAATTCTGATGTAAATATATCTTATACTAATATATTTCCAACAAAAGGTTTTCTATATTATTTTCCCATAAACCAGGATGGTATTGTGAATGAAACATGTCAATATTTGCTGACGTGACATCAAAAATAAAGATAACATTACAAAGATTCAAAAACCAATAACTAATATATAGGAAGAAAAGCACAAAAATTATGAAAACAAAAAATCCTATATATTGAAAACATCATTAATAAAATTAGGAAATTTACCAAAAAATATAAAATAAAAATGAAAAGAAATGATAATAACTTATAAAACCCCAAATAACAAAATAAATAAATAAAACTCTTCAAAATCCACTCAACTCTTAAACAATGTAAAATGTTAGTACTAAAATTGGATTTAGGGCCCAATTCTAGCCTAACAATTGAATTTGTATTTTGAGAGTGGCTATCCTAGTGAGAGATCGAAAGAGAATCCAAGTAAGAGAGGGAAGAGCCAAATTTACGTGGAAAAACCCCTAAGAAATGGGGAAAAAACCACAGGAGAAAAGATTTCCACTATAAATGATCAAGAATACAGAAGATTCTACAACCATTCTTCACATGGAAAGCGGGAAAAGGAAAATGTAGATCCTGTTTCCAATTTAGCAGAGCTTCGCTACTTGGATCTCATAATCTTCAAATGAGCTGTGATCCTTGCCTTTTATAGGCATGGGTTGCGTCTTCGGCACGCTTCTCAATTTAGTCACGGTTCCGCCACCGCCACCCACTAAGCGCCAAAAACATCCGAGCCGTCTCCAGCCTATATCCGATTCTAGAACTTTACGGAATGCCAGCCGGGTCATAGTTGTCTTTCTTCAGAAGGTCAAGGCGATATGGACTATCACTTAACTCGCTATTATGCCCGCATCGTGATCGATGAGCTTCTTTCCGACACCGATATGGTCCATAACCGCTTGCCGTGACGGTTATTATCGGATCGGCATGATGTCTTGTAGCGAGTCAACCCGATCCTGATTAGATATCCGCATCGGAACTTCGCACTGTAATGCCAATATGAACTTCTGGGCTGCCGCTCTGACACATGGCTTAGTCAGATGGATGCCACGTGTCCCACTAGTTTCACCCCTATCATAAAATATAAATAAATGTGTACTATATCCTCAAAAAAAAAAAATCCTCAAAATCCTAACAACTAAAACAACCTATTAAAACTGGGGAAATTATCTAATAGTCCCTAGCACTATTTGTGCACTATTTACCTTTATACCTTACCCACCCAAAACCCTATTTACACTAAATCCCTACACACCCCCACCCAAGGACCCTAGGCAATTAAGTAACTATTCAAGAGATGAATAGTTAAATATCTAATTAAAATTTGTACAATTTTTAGAAATCAAAATCTTCTTAATAATCTCAGATTTTGTCAATAATTCCAAAAAAAATTCATAAATTTTTATGCAACTCCCAAAAAACATCCCAAAATATCGACAAATAAATATATAACCTAGAACCCAAAAAATCTATATATAAACTTCATTTTTATCGATATTTTGTGATATTTTTGGTAGTTATTGGAAATTTATGGAGAGTTTTTGGAGATTTTTTTAAAATATGATATATATTTTTTAGTTTTTTCTGTTTCAATTATCTCGCTAATTTACTTGTATTTCTCAGTTTTTTAAATTTTTTAGGGCAATATGTGGATTTTGTGCAAATTTTCGAAACTTTTTTTTTCAACATTTTTTTAATTAGATAATTCTGTTTTTTGGTTTTGGGCCAATTTCTAATTTTATTTTATTGAGATAATTATTTATTAGTATCTGATACTATTTAATACTATTTTTCACCCAAAATACACGCACCTAAAATACTCCTATATCCCCGACCCCGGATTTATATCGGACTTGATTCGGGTTTTAACTTTTAAGTTTTAACTCGTTGCTTTCGTATCCGTATTGATTACCCAATAGGATCACATTATCAGGCTCCGCTATTTTTTTCTCTCGTATTTTGGCTTATTGGGTTCGGGTCGTCACCCGGAAAGTGCAAATCCATATATAATACTTATCGGATCTTTGATCAGACGAATAACGATCCGCTCTTCCATTCTCTCTCTCGCTCGTTCGTCTTCTTGGACGATCTCTTGCTTCGCCCTCGAATCCAATTGTTTTTCTAGGGTTTAGAATGGGGAAGCAGAAGGGAGAGGGCGCCAGGAGCAAGAATCGCCCATCTAGCAGCAGGTTCTTCTTCAGTTCTTCGTTGATTTTGTGTTCTTTTCACTATTATTTTGGTCTTTTTGTGCTGCCTTACAAAGGATTTGAGCACGCGGCCTGTCGTATTTTCTTGATTTGCTATTGATTTTCTTTTGAAAATCACAGCTTGGCCGCATCTCTGTTGCCTCCTGGTGCTTCAACTGTTGGTTTTGGTGGGTATCTTGGAAGCTCTAAGGTTGATGCTTCTTCTTCATCAGTTGAGGGTGTGGCTCCTTTTTCGGTATGGTCCTGCATTTTTTTCTCATGCTTCTTTACCTTTTTTTTTTGTTCTCTTATGTCCTTTTTATTTATTTGGTGATTGTTGCATAGCTTATTGATTAGCTATATATCGGTTGGTTTTATAAAGGTGTGTGCTTTATTTGTTCCTTGTATATCAGAAGGAGAGCAATATCATCATCAATCTACTATAAAGATATTTAGTATTTAAAACTACAGTAAGGTAATGTAGGATACCTGAGACCAACTCCTGAGGGTTTTGGACAGAATGGTGAAACTATACAAACACTAGCTGCACAAGCAATGCCATTTAAAACTACTATTTTCAATCAAAACTCCCACAAAAAATGATGTTGAAATCAAATTATTTGGAAAGTTCATTTGCTCATCCAAGAAGAATACCTCCAATGTGGCATTTCTTTGATTTTCTGAAAAGAATTCTTAATCCTGTGACGAAATTCAATTTTTTTTTTTTTTATCTTCATGAATTTCTGCAATCTAAATTCGTTGAAGCCCTTATTTCCTCACAGTAGTATTTTCACTATTTAACCAGTGAAGATTTTATTGCCAGCATGTTCCTTGAACTGTGGATATTAAATGTACTATGTTCATTGTTTGTCTATTTTTTTTATTAAGAGGTTCTTTTTCAGTGGTTATGTTGATTCTAGTAAGCTACATCTACTAATGAAATTTTGAAAGACAATGCCATGTTTGTTGCTATTTCCTCAAACATTTTTCCCTTGTTTTAGATCAAACTAAGATTAAATTATGGTATGCAGGATGTGGATGCTGAAGTAGCACTACACTTAAAGAGGCTTGGCCGAAAGGATCCCACAACAAAGGTAATTTACCTTCCAGAAATTCATGATTCTCTCCAGTGACCAACTCTTTATGTTCTCTTGTCATACCTGCCTTAAGAAGGAAAAGTTCTTGTACTTGAATTGGTTGATATTCCTGAAATGGAATATAGAGATACCATGAGGTTCTGCTGGTCTGGTGTTTAAATGGATTGACTTTCTAGACTTTAAAGGCTTGATGTTTGTGCAGCTCCCTTTTTCTCTTTTTACAAAAATAAGCATGTGAACAAATTGCCCCACATTTATTATCATGATTGAGTTTTTGTGTGGCCTCTTCACATGTTTCACATGACACATGATTCTCTTGCACATGCACTAGCATCTAACATCTACTCTTCTTACTTACTATACTCATCATATCAACAAACAGGGTTTTCTAAAATCTAAAGTTTGTTTATTATCATGGATTCATGATCGAGTTTTTGTGTGGCCTCTTCATGTGTTTCACATGACACACGATTCTCTTGAGCATGCACTACTATATAAAATCTACTCTGCCTGGTTACTATACTCAACATCTCAATAAACAGGATCTTCTAAAATCTGAAGTTTTGTCATCATTTTGTTTTTGTATGCTTGCCCAACCTTCTGGCCTATATTTTCTGAATTTAAATATTTATTGGTCTCTGCGGAAAAGATGGCATGAATTGGGTTTTTTTCCTCGTATGTTTTTAGTATTTCTTGCATGTAACATTTTGCTAATATGCTGGATGCAGCTTAAAGCTTTGACATCACTATGTTCCCTTTTTAAGCAAAGGTCTGGAGAGGAAATTGTGCAGATAGTTCCAAGATGGGTAATTTCATTTGTGACACTACTGTGCCAACTCTGTATTGTTGTTGTTTTTCATTTGTTGATATGATTTGTTGGTATTTAGTTGGTTATACATTTATGATACAAGAATTTAACATCCTTTGATTATTGTGTGCAATTTTATTGCCTGAACTTATTCTAAACCAGGATTCAATCTTGTCTTTCACCTTGGTTCTGCTATTTCTGATTTTTTTTTTTCCCTGTTTATTTAATATACGGATGTTATAGGGTTCCTGTTGCCATTTATTGAGCAGTAAGATATTATTCCATTACTTAATCCCCACTTCAAAGTTTACAGCACTAGCATGAACTGTAAATTGGATAGAAAATGCTGATTTCATCCTGTAGAAATTTTAAGCTTGATTTTTGTTTTTGGAAGCGCATACTGCATGATTTCATCTTATTCTTTCTTTTTATTCATCTAAATGTTAGCCCTAATAATGTTGACACCTTGAGTCATCATCAGAACTATCAACATATTTCTTCATAAATTTTAATATTGTTTTTTCTTTTTGGAAGTACATCAACCATTTCCTGGTAATACATGCGGTCAACTGCAAATTCTTCACTTTTATTTTTTTATCTTTGGAAGATCCTTTTTTGTTCCCTCTCCTTCCACAAATGTTGGCAATGGCAACTAGTCTTGTCTACTAAATCACATACTTATCTGTTTTTTTATTCAACATATTCATACCTCCAAGCTGTCAAGTTTTTTTTTTTTTTCTTTTTCTTTTATGCTTTCAGGAGTGTTTTTCCCACAGAAGTTTAGCATGCTTTGTCCTGTTCAAGCGCATCTCATTAGCACAACTCAATTTTAATGACATCCTAAGAAGTGGATTATATAGAATTCAAGACGCATCTGATGGATTTGCTTGTTCTATTGTACAGACATTTGAATACAGGAGACTCTTGCTTGACTACAATCAAGAGGTTCGACGAGCTACCCATGAGACTATGACTTATCTTGTGACTACTGTCAGGTTTGAGAATATTTCATCAGTGCCATTTTATTTCTTTCCCATCATGTATACGCCTAAGAGGATAACATAGTTTAACCTCCCCATCCTTGCAAAGAATTAATATGGTTTTTTTGAATCTTAATGAACTTTGACAAGAGTTATTGTCCTTCCTTCATACTAATAATGCCAGTTTCTTCCCATTAAATATGTATGCCTAAGAAGATAACATAGTTGAGCCTCCCTGTCCTAGAAAAGAATGAATCTGCTTTGGTGGTATACTATTGACAAGAGTTATTGTCCCTTAATCCGTATTATTAATTGCACTTTTAACCCATGAGATAATATGTCAAACTTGCAAACAACTATATGTACCCCATTGGTTCCTAACACTGGCTACCAGAAGTTATATGCAAATGAGTCAACATTTGTGAGCATCTGTTTGGGGCTTACATTTTCTTATCAGGAAAAATCCAAAATGCACATCTGTATCCATTGGTTTAATTAAGTCAAGCAATGAAACTAATTTGTGTTTAGTTTGGATTGTGGAGGAATGATAATCTCATAATTTAGAGATGGGTTGGAGATACCATAACTTTCTTATGTCCAAATCGGTTTTGATTCAGCCATTGTTAATCTCTCATCCTTAAATTCTTCTTTCTACTATATTCCCCTATACTATAGCTTGTTATCTTTCCTTCTTGTTTCATCTTCTGTATGCATAACAATACAACAGGCTCCAAAAAAAAGTCACTATTGATATTTAAAGAATGTGCAACCCTAACTTGAAAATCCAGCGAGATTTATTTATAATGATCTGTGCTTAAGACACTTTTTATTTTTTCATATATAAATACGGTGTGTTCTCTAACTACTTACCTGTTCTACTAGTGATTTTTTCTCATGTGACAAACATATTACTTGTTTGTAAACACCACTTTCTTCAGGAAGGGATTGGCTCCACATTTGAAGCCATTGATGGGGCCCTGGTGGTTTTCTCAATTTGATCTAGCCCCGGAGGTTTCTCAAGCTGCTAAACGGTCATTAGAGGTTTGTTATGTCAGTCATGGAACATATCATTTGATTGTGGTATTTTGCTCCATTCATGCTCCTCAAAAGTCTATTCGTTTGAGGTCTTGTCTTCAGTTTTATTAGGTTAATTGCAGGTAGATTTACGACCCTGAAGGTGTATGGTATAGCTAATGATGTTTCTCATAATGTCTTCATTCATTTAGTTGTTTGGTTGCTCTTGCTGAACCTGACTCACCTGATGATGCATTAGCAATACCTGCAAAATCCTGTATTTAGTCGACCTTCCATGACCCAATCTAATTCTTCTGACTACCTGCCCTCACTAGTGAAACCTTGTAAAAAATTCCTTGAAATAAGTGAAAATATAGGACTTTAATGAATTAAAGTTACAGAGTCGATATTAAAATGTGCACCTAAAGAATCATAAATGACTATCTTCCCTCATTAGTGAAACCTTAAAAAAAAACTAGAAATGAGTGAAATAAAGGAAACCTTTCAATTACATGCTAGAAATGATACCTGATGAATCATGAAATAGTTAGCTTCTTTTGTTGGGTAATAATCTTGGTGGGTTACCGAACTATATACCTTTTTCACTTTGGTTACCGAATTTCAATTTATTTTTTTTGGTTATCGAAAATCAATTTTGTTTTACCGGGAGGGTACCCAGGGATTCCGGCCATTTTAATCCTATTTGGCCGTCGGAATTGACACGTGGGATGCCATGTTACCCACACCTGGGCCCCCTTAAAAAAACCCTTTATTCTTCCCATTAGAGAGAGGACGTGATAGAGAGTGAGTGGTGTCGGAGTGGATCAACTGGCCGTTCCGGAGTCCATCTCGACCTAAACCTCTCCTTACTCAATGTCACTAGCGTCTGAGGGCGAGGATGATCCTGATGAAGAGATGCGCGCTGCGAGGAAATTCATTAGCGAGGTTGAGCGTGCTTCAATGCTCGCCATGGCAAATCTTCGCGCCATTGCCGGTGCTATGATCTCTATCGGATACGGCAAGGAGTATGTGAAGATCTACAAGGTCCACTCGAAATCCATCGTTAATGAGGAGCTCTACCGCTTAGGGTTTGAAAAACTCAACGTTAATCAAGTCTAGAAGCTAGATTGGGGGATACTCGATCTCAAAATACGGGCCTGGATCTCCGCCGCCAAGGTTGCCGTCAAGACCCTCTTTTCTGGCAAGCGGGTCATCTGCGACCACGTCTTCAGCAGATCCGAATCCATTCGCGAATCCTACTTTATCGACATCGTCGGAGACACAACCGTCTAGTTCCTCACTTTCGCGGATCCATCCCTTGACCCGATACGCCATAATCTACATCTCCTCTCTTGCCGATCACGAAGCCACGATCGCTAAGATCTTCACAGATTGGCCTATCCATGCGCAGCTCCCTTCTCAGTCAACAACTTTCCCTACCTCCACTCTCTTTGACGGGGGGCTCCGGAGAGCGGAAAGCGACTTTCCCTACCGGCCGTTGATCCTCTTCGACGCCTCTCTTTCTCTCTCTCTCTCTCTCCTGGTCGCACCCTCTCTAATGAGAAGAAAAAGGGGTTTCTTTAAGGGGACCAAGGTGTGGATGACGTGGTATCCCACGTGTCAATTCTGGCAGCCACATATGATTAAAATGGCCGGAATCACCTACGTATCCTCCCGGTGAAACAAAATTGATTTTCGGTAACCAAAAAGAAACAAATTGAAATTCGGTAACCAAACTGAAAAATGGGCATAGTACGGTAACCCACTAAGATTATTACCCATTCTTTTGTTAGATCTAAACTTTAAATGAATTGTTTTTCCCTCTATTCATTTCAGTAAACCCAATAGATAGAACAAAAAATCTTTAGTAAACAAATTGGAGCCATGCTGCTCTAGCTTCAGTTTGTTTGTTTGTTTGTTTTGTTTTGTTTTGATTTTTTGTTTTGTTTTTTTTGTTTTTTTGTTTTTTTGTTTTTTTGTTTTTTGTTTTTTGTTTTGATAAACAGCTTCTGTTATTCTGAAGCAGTATGATCCATGTAAACAAATTTTTGCATGCTTTTGCTATGTTTGAATTTTTGGTGTCTAGTTAATAGCTTGGGTAAGTTATTTGAGAGGGAGAGTTCCGAGAGGGGCAATGAATTTTAGATACAAGTAGAATGACATTCTTTATTTGGAAGCAGTGGGCAGAAAGGGGAAATCAGGGATCAAGAGCATAAATATTGGTGGTTGTTATTTATCTTCACTTTAAAAATAAGGGTGTTGCAGTTTTCTGTAAATTATATAGTATGCATAATTTCATCTCTGGCACAAAGTCTTGAATGGCTAAGTCAAAGTCTTGAATGGCTCAGTTAAAATGTGTTTGGCTAGCCATGATTTGAATCTGTTCAAGGATTTGACATAGGCCTGGCGCCCATGAACATGATCCTTTGTGTCCAACTAGATTTTGACCGGGGGAAATCTCAAGTGTTCTAAAGTAAACCTTGTCAATTTTTTAGGATTGTTCAGAAATTGCGCCTTTTAAGGTGTTGTATTTTTCTCACTAAAGTAAAATAGATTCAGGAATTTGTTTGATGTAATTATCATAAAGAAAAGCTGATGAATGGTGATGAATTTGTTTACATATAATGAATCATGAACATGAGAATAAAGCACCACTGAAGAATGCATTTGTTAAAATTGATCAACCATTTTGATACAATTTAACAGATCTCCATACCATTTTGATTCTTAGTGTTTGGGCAAAGTTATTAATTACTTCTTTGCCTCCATATTAACATAGGTGAGATAGTTGTGCAAGCTGTGGTTGTTTTTTACTGGTTACAAGTAACCTTAAAGTTGGTCACTTTATTTTGGTGGCAGGTTATTTTTCCTGCACAAGAAAAAAGATTGGAGGGATTGACTCTATGCATAAATGAGATTTTTCTATATCTGGATGAAAACCTAAAGCTCACACCACAATCTATGTCTGATAAAGCCACACCTTTGGATGAGTTGGAAGAAATCCACAAACGTGTATGTGACTCTCTCCCTCCCTTTCTCATCACTCTCGTCCTCTTATTCACTGTTGCTATATTGTGATGTTCAATGAATCTATCAATATAATGAAATGATATTATTCTCTCTATTACTTTGAATATATTTGTTTCTTTAATGTTCTTATATGTATATTTCATAAAATGTAATGTATATCTTGGGACAATTCTTGAAGGTAGGTCTTAAACTGACATGTAAAACTACAAAGAAATAGCACTGTGTTGACGGCATATTTTCCCACTTTTTTTTTATTTATTTTTATTTATCTATTACCATCTCAGGGTGAGGGTGCTTTTCTGTTCTTTTTTTCCTTGTTTGTAAGAAATGAGTGCAGTGTGATGGATGGCTTGTAACTTCCATTTTCTCAAATGATGGTGAAAGAAGCATTTTATGTCAGCAAATCATTTCTGCTTTCAAAACAAAATTTAGACAGTGTCTGTATTCCTGCTTACAGAATATGTATGATTCTTCATACTTTGATCTCACTTTGCTTGATGTTGTTTGTTATAACATATTAATGGGATGGTTGCTCTCCATAGAGTTTCTGGCATTGTTAAGTGGTTATGCTCATGTTCTTTATTGTTGTTCATGGTTGAGGCATTTCATGCATCCTTATTGCTGGGATAATCATCTTTTTTTAACTGGGTCATACCTATGCTTAGTTATTGCCTGAGTTTTATGGATCAGTATTTCATTGTATGTCCTTATTCTTTCATTTCTTTTTTCTCATTCATGCAGGTAATTGCTTCATCATTGTTTGCAGTTGCGAGTTTGATTGATGTATTACTGAGCACGCCACAAAATCATGAATCAAAAAATGCTGATACAGACCAAAAATTTGCTTCAAAGGCCAGGAAAAAAATTGTATCTCATGCTGAACAAATGTTTTCAGTGCATAAGTATTTCCTTGAGTTTCTAAAGTCTAGAAAGCCTGAAGTTCGTTCTGCTGCCTATTCAATCCTTGCGAGTTTCATCAAGCATATTCCTCACGTTTTCAATGAGGGAAATATGAAGACACTTTCTGCTGCAATACTTGGCGCTTTTCAAGAAAAGGATGTGTTGTGCCATTCAACCATGTGGGACATGATATTGCTTTTCTCCAGAAAGATTCCAGAAGGTTGGTCTCACTGCAATATTGAGAAAGCTGTCTTAAATCGGTTTTGGAATTTCTTGAGTAGTGGATGTTATGGTTCGCAGCAGATTTCATACCCTGTGCTAGTATTATTTTTGGATTCAATGCCTTCTAAAGCAGCTGTTGGAGAGCAATTTGTTTCCAAATTTTTTCAGCATCTATGGGATGGAAGAAATGCAATTCGTTCCTTGGCGGAGTGCCTTGCTCTTTTCAAGGCATTTAAAGAATGTTTCCTTTGGGCATTATATCATCCAACAAGGTGTGCATACTGAACTCTGATTTGGCTAGATATTAGCATTTTTGTTCTGACGTGTTCTGTGCTGTTGCTTCTGTGCAGATATTCTGTTGAAGAAGATGCCTTTTCTCTCTCTTCCAGTATTATTGATGATGTTCTTGTGAGACTTCTTTGGCATGACTATATCTTGTTCCTAGACCCAAAAGACCAATGCCAGAGTTCTTCTAGACAATCTACTAGTTCTTCTGAGTGTGTCACTTCACTCCCTCATGGAAGATCAGCTATTATGCTTAATACTAATTTAAGTTACATTCAAGAATTAGGAAAATGCATTGTTGGTATATTATCAGATATTTCCTCAAAGAATCTTGATCTGCTCAATGCCTTTTGCTCATCTGTTCGGAAGGATTGTTTAAATGTTTTTCAGCAAGGTGAATGCTTAGCAGGATTTTCTGATAATGTCCAACGCATTGCCGACTTCTTTTCGTTACTAGACGAGTTTTCTTTGCGGAAAGGTGAAACATGGCCTTTGCATTGTTTAGCTGGACCAATGGTCGCAAACTCTTTCGAAGCAATTAAATCTTTAGTAAGTTTCCTACTTGTAGATCAATTGGTGCATTGTTGTCTTATTGCTTATCAATTTGTGGTTGAATGTCTGCATTTATTCAACAAACAACAGAAGGGAGTTAGTATTGCTTGACAATCATATTACTAAGAGATAGATTATGGTGTTCAGAGTATTTTAGTTACCACTTGTCTAGTATTATTAATGTCATGCTTGTACCAACCTATCATTTATTTGCTGAATTTTATTTGCAATCAACTACACTTTTGTGTTTACTGCTAAATGTATATGTGAAGTCTATGGGTTCTTACATAATGTAGCTGTCTGCTTGTTTTTACAGCCCTGTTTTCTGATACTCTTGGTTTACTCACCTTTGCATTCTTTAATATACTGCAAGGTTTCCTTTGAGATTGCTGCATATCAGGGAAGTCCTGCTCAAAGATGTCTAGCAACTCATAGTCCCATATTCGCCTTTCTTTTCTCTATCTTTATACTTCATATTCTTTTTTAGAAATGTGGGCAAGCCGTTTTTGTTTTTTTGTTTTTTTAGCACCAGCAGCCTTGAACTTGACCTCTGTCCTGGACAGAATGTGTCTCATCAACTCTTCTATGAGTTGATTGACATCTTTTATGCTTCATGTTACTTTAGATCACTTGCATGACTAGTCTTTCTATACCTCCACTTTCTGTGCATTATTTTTACCACTAGCCTTTTTCTTGGCAGTAAGATCTTTGAGAAAGGTCAAAATTTGCTAACATATAGTGCTGTTGTTTATAGATGAACTGTATAAGTTTGGTCCAGTTTACAAATTTATGTTGATATAATGGCAGATCATGTACTAGTTTCAGTGTCATTTCATTTAAAAGAATGTGCAGTAGGAGAATGGGTATCTAATACTAGATTTGACTTATGTGTGCAAAAATATTGTATTAAAGAATTTGTGCTGAGGCAAGAATTAAATTATATTGGCAAGTATAGTAGTTTATTCTTGTGGCCTGAATTTCTATTTGTGCGCTACTAGCCTACTAGTATATAAGTGCATACATTATTACTAGGTCATACATCAAAGCTAATCTGCATTTGCTGTTTGACATTTATCAAATGCAGGACTCCCCGGATGCTGTTAAACTTTTGTCCACATTGGTCAAAATATTTGGGCCTACAACAATAGTATCATATCTCAATGTTCACCATGGAGAGCAGGAGATAAATAGGTCTACCAATGAAGGTGACACCAAAACGAAGTCAGCTGCTTTTTTGCATATATTCAGGAATGAATTTGTTCCTTGGTGTTTGAAGGGACAAAAGCGCTCCTGCAGTTCGAAACTAGATCTGTTGATCGACCTGATTCAGGCTGAATATTTTTCTGATCAATGGTGTTCAGTCATCGGATATGCCACACAGCGAGAAAATTGGTCCGTGGTGGACACCAAGACTTCAAGCATTTATAATGACATTGAAATTCTTGCCATTCTTATTGAGAAAGTGAGGGAAAGAATTGATAACAATAATCTGGGAATTGAAGAAAAAACTGTTTTCCTATCACAACACTGGCAACACAAGTTGTTAGACAAAGCTGCCGTTTTTGTTGCCTGTCATTCTCCTTTAAATAGCTCATATGCTCATTTTCTACGGTAAAATATCAGATCTTTGATTTTATAACTTATTGTCAAGTGTGATTTGTCAAACCTTGTCTCCAATTTATGGTAATGTTGTTTTTATTGTCTATTCTTTATGGCAATAGGTTGCCATTGGTCACACAATGCAATGCAAAATTTGGTCAGTCTCTAACATATTTGAGAATTAACTGATTGTTTTTATCACTTGGAGTAAAGTATCCTGTGGATTAACTGGTAGTTTAGTTTGCTCCTTTCTTCATCTACAATAGGGAAATGGTTGCTACTACTATGCGTGACATTAATGATTATTTTCCTTTTAAAACACAGACTCTTGTGTTCTTTTTTTTTTCTTGAAAATGCCAATCTGATCTTAAATTTATCAAATTGGTGAAATGAAAAATGTATGTGGCAAGAGTCATGCAAGTCACTAGTATATGAATTGAGAGAATTTTTTTTTATGTTATGTTCTTACTTGTGACCTGGAGGTCACGGGTTCGAGTTGTGGAAACCACCCCTTGCAAAAATGCAGGGTAAGGCTACATACACTAGATCTGAGTGGTCCAACCCTTCCCCGACCCCGCACATGGCGGGAACTTTGTAGCACCAAGCTACCCTTTTTTTATGTTCCTACTTGTGTGTGTAGATTTCCCACATAAATCTATTGGTTTTCTATTTATTGCCTTATATCCACTCATAAATGCAATCAATTTGTGGCATTTTTTTTTAAAATTTTATTTTAAAAATACATTCTGTTCAATCAAGTTATTTAGAAAAATAAATCGTCTAATAAAAGCATGAAGGGAAAGAAAAATCAAACATTAAACTAGAGAAATGTTTTGCCTGGTAGGATTCATTTACATGTGTTCCTTTCATTTTTATTTCATTGTTGATTAAATCTCATTAAGATGGAACAGTTGAGCAATTATTTCACTTAAGCTTGCACTTTTCAATGGAGATAGGTAGCCTTCCCTTATGTTAATATGACTAATACTCATCATTACACATTCTTCATGGTGTTTCTTATCCTTTTAACTGATGGGGGAACTTGTATATCCTTCTGTCCTTTCATTGACTTCATCCTCCTATTTTGCTACAGAGTTTTGCTCGGTGGATCAACTGAAAATGATCAAAGTTGTTTTCTCTCTAGAGAGGCAATTAGAGTGATATTCAATGGAATTTTAAGACATTTTGTTGAACTGCTTCGTACATCTCCTTTTGAGTGGGCAAAATCTTCATGCTCTTTTTTGTTCTGTGCTGAATTTGATGAATCAGTTCAGATATTGGATTCCTCTTTCTCAGAAAAGCTTGAGATGGCTCGAGTAGCTCTACAAGTTCTAGAGGGCAGTATCTATTGCTTGAGGACTCTTGATGAGGACTGCAAACTGGTTCCATGTATATTAGCTGCTATATTTATCATTGACTGGGAATGTATCATGGCATCAGAAGGAGCTTTAGATGATGAGTTTCTTGGAACTTATGTGGATACATGTTCACCAAAATCTGGAAATGTGATTTATGATCATCAACAAGAACAGGTCATTGATAAGTTGGCTTTTGGAAGAGAATTACATGCTTTTCGTTGTGGGATAAGTTCTTCTTTCTGGAGAAGCCTCAGTAGTTGCAGGTTACTGCAGATTGGAAACATTTTGGTTCAGGTTCTGAGATTTTCTGTCTTTGAGATGGATGGCTTCAGTGCTAGTAGGACTTCTGCTTTATGCTGTGAATGGGCACTTGATATGTTGAATGTTCTCTGTCATGATCATGATGAGTTGCAGAATATGTTGGATCAATTGTTATGTGAAGACAAATCTTGGCCTTTGTGGGCTAAACCAGTTCACAATGATGGTGAAAGATCAGCTGTAGTCCAAGTTGAGGGAGCACTAATGGCCAGCAATGTAAGAACCCACTATACACATTAATCAATAATAGTTTTCAAATTTTTGATCAGCAATTAGTTCTATTGGTTCTTTATGTTCGTCTTGTTTAGAAACCTTATTAAAAGATATTTATGGAAATGAAATCTCAACACTTATCTTCAGTTTCAGCGGTTTGTGTGTCAGGAATTCAGATCTTTCAGGCTGAAGAGATCTATCATTATTAATAATGATCCTCCTATTATCACTTACAATCCTTGTTAATATTTTGAGAATAATTTCTGTTTAGAAATAGGTCATCTGCACCCTTATAAATCTACTTATGGCTTAAAAAAACTGCACAAATTTGGGCCATATTCTGGCCTGTTACTTTAGTAAAATATGTGCCTAACTGTTAAATATATCCATAGAGGCTAGCAATAAGGTCCTCTTTGTTAATTAGTCATTTGCATATGAGCTGTACTTTTGCAGTGTGTAATAGGCTTATATAAATTTGAAAGTTGACTCTTCTTTTTCTTGCATTTTTCATGTAGGAAATGAGGCATCACAATTTTATCACTTTTGTTGACAAGCTCACATGTAGTCTTGGTTTTAGCAGAGTAATTGCTGGTGTTGACACAGAAACTCCAATTTCCTCAGAAGTAGCTTCTGTTGAGCCAATTTCATCATCTGCGTCTTCTTACCCTCGAATATGGCTTGCTGCTGAAATACTGTGCACATGGCGTTGGCCAGATGGTGACCCTTTAACTTCTTTCTTACCTTCTTTGAGCAAATTTACTGAAAATTTAGCTTCATCAGAAGACAACATTGTGTTTTCAATTGTGAAGTTATTACTTGATGGTTCCCTTGTCAATGGAGTCAGTTGCCAGTGGGTCTCTTTCAATGCATGGGCTCTATCATATGATGAGATAGAGAATATTGAAGATCCTTTCTTGCGTTCTCTTATGTCCATGCTATTGACTCTAATTATCAAGGATAAGGTTTGGGGAGAGTATGAGGCCTTGACACTTCTTAGATATGTTTTGGATAAGCTTTATGGTTCTACTCCTGTTGACAGAGCCTGTCTGAGAATTCTTCCTTATGTACTTTGTGTTATCATTCCCCCATTGCTTTCTAAAAGCTGTGTCTCTGATGAGCCTTGCAAAGATGTCTCACTCATATCTTCAAAGGAAGATTTACTGCACAAAAATATTTTGAATTGGCTGGAGACAGCTAATTCTTTTCCACCCTTTGCTTATGGACAAACAGGACCAGGTGAAATACCATCTCTTTTTAATGTTTCTACTTTTACCTGTAATTGTTGTCTTTCTTCCGCAAGAAATAATGACCTGCATTTTATCGTGTGGCAGATGTTTTAGAATGGATTCAAGTTGTCATATCTTGTTTCCCTTTATGTGCATCTGGAGGGGCGGGAAAGCTAATAGTTGAGTTCTTGAATGATATTGTCAATTCCGAGAAAACACTGTTGTTGCATTTGTTAAGGAAGCAGCAATGTGGTGATGATGCTTTATTGATATCCTTTACAGCATCTGCTGATGATGAAACATATTCTCCACTGCCTGTTCAGATGACACTAGCAAAACTAATTGCAGTTTCAGTAGGGTATTGCTGGCAAGAGTTTGCTGAAGGTGACTGGAATTTTGTTTTAGCGCAATCACATAAATGGATGAAATCATTAGTTTTGTTGATGGAGGAAACTGTAGAGAGCATAGATGATACTGCGATGAAGTATAAAACTAAAGATAAGTCAGAGCTTAGTCTGGAGAAGCTTGATGCTGCAATTCAGGCTTTAGACTCTTTGCAAATTAGCATTTGCACAACTGCTTTAGTTACATATTGTGTTTTCTCACAGTTATTTGAATTAGAACAAGCATATAAAAATGAGGTCTTGCAATCCTTAGTGCATTTTAAAGATGAGATGATGGAAGATATTCTTCGTATATTCTTTGCGACTGCTGTTGCGGAGGCCATTTCTGGATCTTTCAGTGAGGAAGCCTCATCAATCATAGCATCAAGTCGATTGCCATATTCTCACTTTTGGGAGTTAGTAGCAGTTTCTGTTCGTAAATCACCTTGTCATGTTAGAAATGCAGCAATGCAATCAATGGAGCTATGGGGTCTTAGCAAAGGCCCTGTTAGTTCTTTGTTTGCAATTTTATTTTCCTCAAAACCAAATTCTTCATTACAGCTAGCTGCTTATAGTTTGCTTACCACGGAGCCTGCACGTCAATTGTCCATTTTTAAAGACAAAGGTTCAGAAGGAATTTTTACCACTCACAATGAGGCAGACATGTCACAGAGCTTTGAGTCAACTTCTGAAGAACCATATTATTTGAGGGATGAGGTATCTTTCTTGATCCAACAACCTGCTGCTTGGCTTATCCAGATGGATTTACTAGCCTCGGACAGGGTATGTAGGCTCTTAATTTTCAGTTCATTTATTTTTTTGGTATTGTCTTATATATTTAATAGAATATAAGCATTTTTTACACAGGTTAATGTCTTCCTTGCCTGGGCTTTGTTGTTATCTCATCTTCATTCACTACCACCTTCTTCATCAGCAAGGGAGAGATTGATCCAGTATATACAAGATTCTGTTAGTTCAACAATACTAGATTGCCTATTTCAACATATTCCTTTGAAGGTGGGCACAAATAATATGAAAAAGAAGGAAGTTGAGCTTCCGGTAGAAGTATCTAAGGCTGCTAATTCTGCTAAACAAGCTATAACTTCATGTTCCTTGCTGTCTAGTATAGAGTCACTTTGGCCTATTGGGTCAGAACAAATGGCTGCACTTGCTGGTTCAATATATGGATTAATGATTCGTCTTCTCCCTGCTTATGTGCGCAATTGGTTTGCTAGCTTGCGTGATCGTTCTCTATCATCTGCTATTGAGTCGTTCACTAAAATGTGGTGCAGTCCATCTCTCATTTCAGATGAGTTATCACAGGTATATAATTGACTGAGCTCTATTTTCTTAGTTGCATTCTGAAGTTCGAATTATGCAGAAGTTTGGCTGATGTCTAAGGTGACATAAATGTCAGAAGTATGGGCATTTTCTCACAATTGAGGATCTTTCAAACTTTTGGAACTGTTTTTACCGTCCAGATATTTATGAGCTTACGGATTTGGAAGTCTTATACCATCTATTTATCGGACGAAATTTTTATTTTAGAATTTCATCGGATCAACTCAATTTTCTGAAAGAATGGATAATCATACGATCATCTGGATATTTTAAACTTCTTCAACAAAGTAATAATCGATGGGCCTTAGGAGACAGGCTCACTGCATGTGGGTTTAGGTTAAGAATTTGTATGTCTAGTCTCCTTTGACCCTTTTTTGGTGAGAGTTCTGCGCATTGAGCTGCACTTTGCAAGCTATAAAGTGATGATAGATTTCACCCCCGGATAGTGAACTTCAATATCTTTTTTAGAATAGATTCAGCCACCTGCCAGTGTCATTGATTTTTATGAGTTGTTTGACCATGTAAATTTAAGTTTTTCTGCTCACATTTACATGAGAAGCACACCTATTCATTGAAGTGAGTCCTGACATTCAGATCATAGCATAATGGCCTATCTAGACTAGAAATAATTATTGGTCCAGCCTTTGATTCAATAGTATAAGTTCCCGTAAACTGATACAAGTGATGTCTTTGTATATGGATCAATGTTTCCATGAAGATGTGAGGATTATCTTTTGGCAATGCCCTGATCTATATTGATGCAAGAACTGAAGAATTCAATGTCTGAGAATGTGTTTATTTAGACAAACTATAAGTTATGTGGAGCATAAGATCTATTTATCATAGGGTAGTATTGTCACTTGATGGAAAAGTTCTGGGATGAAATCTCACAGCAGCATGTTCTATTTAAGTATCATTACTCTAGCTGATTTCTTTAATGCCAAGACATTTACCCATGTTCTATTTATGCTCAAGCAGGTTAAAGAGGCTGTTATCGCTGATGAAAACTTCTTTGTTACTGTGAACAAATCATCGTACGAGATAACTGCTACATACAAAAAAGAGGAAACAGGAATGGATCTGGTCATTCGCCTTTCCAGCTCCTACCCATTGCGCCCTGTGGATGTCGAGTGCACACGGAGTCTAGGAATTAGTGAAGTGAAGCAAAGGAAATGGTTGCTATCATTGTCTGCTTTTGTCCGCAGTCAGGTACGCTTAACCTTGTATTCTCCTGCTGTACTTTGTGCACATTACTATTAAGACAAATTCCTGATGGATCTTGCAGTCTGCCAGCAATAAGACAAGCCCAACTAATTGAATGCCCAAGTAAAACTCAAAAGTACAAATTAAAGCCCAACTTTTCTCAAACTAAATTTCACATGATTTACTGATAGATATTTATGTGAATGAATTTGCAATGTGTGCTGAAGAAATATGACCCATTTCTTTTTCTGATTTCCTGTAAGCAGAATGGTGCCATAGCCGAGGCAATTCGCATCTGGAAGAGTAATTTCGACAAGGAATTCCAAGGGGTTGAAGAGTGTCCTATCTGCTACAGCATCATCCACACCACTAATCACAGCCTACCTCGACTAGCATGCAAGACTTGCAAGCATAAATTTCATTCTGCTTGCTTATACAAGTGGTTCTCAACCTCGCACAAGTCGACATGCCCATTATGTCAAACACCTTTCTGATGTGGTTCACATATTCACATGCACAAACCAGGACCCTTCTGCAGTTTTGCACCAGCGAAACAAGTCCTGCAGTGACTCGGCCTTGTACAGTCTTTAATGGATTATACATGACAAGATCATTATGTTCAATTGAAACCAAGTCATATATCAAAGAAATTGAAGGTCATGCTAGAATGTTGTTATACATACAGCACAGTTTTGTTGCATTAGATTGGAACACCTAAGAGGTATGGGAAAGCTCTGGTCTTTTGTAATTTGTACCATAAAACAAGTATTGAACTATTGAGCTGGTTATACTTGCCTGTTATCCTAATTTTATCTGTAACTTGATGTAGATTAATAAACTTTATCAATATTTTTGTACTCTTCTGTCAATTGAAAAATGGAATGAAGTTTTCTAACTCTCATCACCGGCTCCTCAAACAAAGCCACAAGGAACCAAAAATCACTAATAAATCCAATTGATCAATGAGACAAGAAGATGACCCCTAATGGATGATATAGAATAAATTCCCCAAATAAGATAGTGAAATACAGCAATAATCCAATTTAATTATTCCTAATGCTGACTTAACCCGACAAATTGGGCCGTGTCGTATCAGTTGGGCCGGCCTTGGGACATTAAAAATATATAATATTTATTTATCAGTGACCGTTTTGCGGACGTCTTGAAGAAGGCGACCGGGAAAACGACAAGGAGTCTTCACTCTCAACTCCACCTTCTTCCCCGTAGTGCGCGAAAAGGAAAACGAGATAAATAAGCACCTATTTGTCGCCATGGCCCCTCTCCTCTCCTTCTTACACCCACCGAACACGTCCCACTGTCCTCCCCCAAGCCCTACAATACCTCATGGCCTCCCTCTCCACCGCTCCTCGCATCCCCTCCTCCTACCTTCGCCCCGGGAGCCATGCCTCTTCTCCCAGAGAAGCTTTTTTTGGAGGTTTGGGGTTGCTCCCATGGCTCTCTACGTCGAGGCTTGGGTTGGAGGTGCGTGGGGTCTCGCTCAATGGAGGGGTTAGGGTTTTGGCGCCGAGAGCTACTGCTGGGGTTAGTTCTTTTGTGGAGCAGAGCAAGAGCGAGGAGGAAAGCGAAAGGCCTTTGCGCGTCGGGATCATCTGCGGAGGGCCTTCTGCGGAGCGAGGGATCTCCTTGAACTCCGCAAGATCCGTTCTTGATCACATACAGGTGATGGTTTTGGTTCTCTGGTGGATTTTAGAGTTTGGAAGGGTTTATGCTTTTTAAGTATGCGTTTATTTTTGGATGAATGTTTTGATGGATGAATAGATGTCCATTACGAATCCCTTGTTTCAGATGGCTATATTGTATGTTGTTTCAGGGGGAAGATTTGCATGTCAGCTGCTATTACATTGATTCTGAGCTTAATGCATATGGGATATCACCGGCACAGGTTCGTGCATTGGATCATGATTCTGTTATTTTTTGTACATGTATTTGAAACTCATGTCTGAGGTGTTCTTGCACATATTACATTTGTATAAAGTTAAAGGAAAACTTTACATACTATGTTCATATAGGATGTGCAAATCCATTTACAATATGATATGTGGTTATGTACCTTATTCTGCTTGGAAAGAGTAATGAGAGTTTAATTTAACAACATCGCGTGGATTAACTAATTGTAAATTCATTTCGCATACTTTTTCTTTATACTCTCCTCACTTGCTTTACTGAGGACCAAAAACAAACAAGCTATTTTCTAAAGGTTTGGTCTTTGATTCATTTAGAGCTTGAGAATTGTGTTGCTGAATGTCTATATTGATATATTGAATGAATAAAAAAAGGAAATATGAGAATCTGATGGCATCTAGAAATTATTTCGTGGGGCTAAGTTCTCTATGACAATTCATGTTTCACTTTTCACAATTAATTGTAATGCTAATTTCATCAATATTAACATTGTTAACTTTTTACCCGCTTTTTTGGATTTTTCTATATGCTAATTTGTGCTTCCTTGTTTTCACAGTTATATTCAAACACTCCTGCGGATTTTGATTTCAAATTAGAGAGGTTTGATTTCATATTAAAGAACAACAGACGTTTTTTTCCTAGTTTCTTGTTGATAGATTTGATACTTGAACTATCCTAATTAACTTTATTCAGCCTTGCACAAGACTTTCATTCTTTGTCTGAATTTGCAAAGCACCTTGCTGCGTCTGTGGATATAGTATTCCCTGTTATCCATGGGCGTTTTGGTGAGGATGGTGGAATTCAGGTTTGTTTAATAATCAAATTGGAACTTGAGCAAAATTTATGTGCATTCAGACCATATAATATTAAGTGATAATACTGTCTGATATACTATGTTGTTGGCCATATTTAGGAGCTTCTGGAGAAAGCAAATGTTCCGTTTGTAGGAACACCTTCAAATGAATGCCGTCAAGCATTTGACAAGGTAATCCATGTCGAAGAACTGACATGCATCATAGGGGTTATCTGCATGGAAAATTTAGTAGTTTCATTGATCATGCCTCTCTCATACTGTCTTATGAATCTTATATATGTATATTTCTTTCATTATATTCTCAGTACAATGCTTCCTTGGAGCTCAACAAACTAGGTTTTCTTACTGTACCCAACTTTTTAGTACAGGTATGGTATTAAAAGTATTTGTTTTGCATTTTTTTCTATTATCTGATCTAATCCTAGGTTGGTCATTATTATGAAAATATTGCTCAATAAATCCATCCTCCATCAATATAGTTGCCTACTGATCTTATAAGAGTTCATTGTATTCCTACCTTAGATCAACTTGTGTCGCTCACATCTAAATGTCCAATCAATGGTCAAAAGAAGCGTTAACTCTTTTTCCAAAATTTTAACTTAAAAGTTGTAATTAATTTCTTTAAATACATTTTATTGGAGCAGGTATTTTCATGTTTTTGGTTTATTCTAGGTTAAGAAAGATGTCAGAGAAAAATGGCGAAGTTATAGATCATTAAATGGGAAAAAAATTAAATTGTAAATATAGGATGATAGAAGTCTTTTGATGACTTCAAATCTGGATTTTGGATTTCTTTGTTGTTTCAGCATTTCCCGTGTCTCTGTAATGGAAAAGTTTTTGTTGCTAAAGTTATATGTGTCTTCAGCAGGAGAATGTTATTTATCATTAAATACGTGGATTGTTCTCATTAGCCATGCTCTTCTTTATTTTGAATTGCTTGAAATTTATGTGCCCAGCTTCCTTGCTGAACCCAGTTGGTGTCCTTGTGGTAGACTGCAATATGTTATTATAAATAAGTCTAGCTAGCTTCTTTTTACACATTACTGCTATCTTTAGGCATCTTTAGCAAATTAACTGTAAGCAAGTTTGAAATTTTAGGGAAATAAAGCAGATAAATCTGCACTGATGAACTGGTTCAGAAACAGCCATTTGGATGAAGCCACTGGGAAAGTTGTGGTATGGCAGTTTTATCTTCTTTAAGTCTCATGTGATACTAATTTGATATACTTGACCAATTTTGATGCCTATTCTTCCTCAGGTCAAGCCTGCAAGGGCTGGATCAAGCATTGGTGTGACAGTTGCTCATGGTGTTGATGATTCTCTGAAGAAAGCTATCAATATTATCACAGAGGTGCTGACTTTTTTCATGCTTTTATTTTGGTCACAGGAAGCAAACTTATCTCTTTAACCTGATACTTTCTAATGGACATCAGGGCATTGATGACAGAGTTCTCATTGAGGTTTTCCTAGAAGGTGGAAGGGAATTTACTGCTATTGTGCTCGATGCTGGGACAGATATGAATTCTCGACCTATTGTTCTCCTTCCAACTGAGGTGAGCTTTTATTATTTTTTAGGCTCGAGTTTATTAGGCTTTGTGGCTGCTGGAAACATATTCCGCAGTCTATAGTGACTGATTGGAGTTTCCATAGATCTGATACATCTTGGACATATTCTTTGGGATTGCTTTAACATATTGACCATCCAACTACTTGATGCCATTATATTAACTGTAGTTCGACATTTAGGTGTTAGACATGCCCTGACTTGCTATGAGGATTTTGTATCACCAAATGTAAGAATTTTTGTTTTCTAGTTTCTTCAATTGGTCCTACATACAATCAAGGAATTATAAAATTTTGCGAGAAATAATAAGTATCATAGTTTTGTTTTGAAGCATTCGATTTATTAGTGATCATCTTCATCATTCAATGGCAGGTGGAGCTTTATTTATCTAACAACAATGAAGTTAAAGAGGATACAATATTTAACTACCGGAGGAAGTATCTTCCAACACAGCAGGTATGTTAAAAAGTGGATTCTAGTTGCCTTTCTAGAGCAATTTGGGGGATTTGCAAGTATAGCCGTTATACCCCATAAATTTCATAAGTGCGGATATAACCCCAGGTTTTTGAGATGTTTGCATGTATAACCCCTAGATCTAAAATTTTAATTTAAAAAAATAATCATAATGATGAAAAAACTCTCATCTTCAACCTCTCTCCGAAAGGAAATATATATATATATATATATATATATATATATATATATATATATATATATATATATATATAAATTACTTTTGCAAAAAAAAATATGGGTTGACTTTGACCACAAGGATATATATGCAGGCATCTGTAACCTGAGGGGAGTAAATGCAATTTTGCCTTTTATTAAATATTGTTGAAGGAACCAGACATGCTTTTCTCATTCAATTACTCTATGGTCATCAGCACTATTTATCTTCATTAATAACTAGCCATACATTGGCAAATTATTGTTGAAGGAACCAGACATGCTGTCTCATTTTACAATTTTATTGATCCTGATATATGTTTTCTGTTCTTTGTTAATAACATTTCTTTTTTTCTTTTTTTACACAGGTGGCATACCACACTCCACCACGTTTTCCTGTCAATGTAATTGAATGTATAAGAGAAGGAGCAGCCCTATTATTCCAGCAGTTGCATCTACGTGATTTTGCTCGAATTGATGGTTGGTTTTTACCTTCATCCAACAATTTGCTATCATCTTCTGGAACTGATAGTAAATTTGGAAATACTGAATCGGGCACAATCATTTTTACAGACATCAACTTAGTGAGAACAATTTTGCTATATTTGTTGTTGACTTTTGATGCTTTATTTATTTAATTTATCTTGTTCTTACTACTTTTTGTGCACATTGTGCCCTATTATTGCCATCGGTTCATGTTAGATAAGTGGGATGGAGCAAACTAGCTTTTTGTTTCAGCAAGCTTCGAAGGTAATTATCTATCTTATAGTTATGGCTATTTGCATTTTGCAACTAATGAAACAATACTTTAGGTGAATGACATTTAGATTTTACACTTTGGATAGGTTGGATTTTCTCATTCAAACATTCTCCGAACCATCATCCAGCGTGCTTGTTTGCGGTTTCCTTCTCTTAAACCTTGCAGAAATGCATGGAATAATCTGTCAAGAAGATTGAAGTCTTCGCAATATGCTAAGATTCCTCCCAGAATTGAGAATGCTAAAAAGGTCTTTGTTATCTTTGGAGGTGAAACTTCAGAACGCCAAGTATCTCTCATGAGTGGAACAAACGTCTGGCTTAACCTGCAAGGTTTTGATGATGTAAGTTCCAACATATCTTTCACCGAAACTAATAATAAGTTTTTTTTAATCATGTTTCTTAATTTGAATGTAGTACGTACGAGATTTTTTTAATACAAATGCTTCTATTTCCAGATTTCAGCTCTATCTACTTCCATAACCAAGGTCTTAAATGCTGCCATTTCTAGATTTCAGGGTTCTAACTTCTATATGTGGTAGATTACAAAAACAAAAACCAAAATAAATAAATAAATAAATAAATAAATTGCACCTCAAAAACTCCTCTCTACAATCATATAAATGTTGCTTATTGATTTTAACTTTTTAATTTTACATGGCGAGTTCCTATAAGTTTGGCCTCTAATGCTTTTCCTGATCATTCATTTTCATAGCATTACTTTGACGTTTATTAGGTTATCTTCCTACTTAATATCTTCATGCCTTTGCCAACATTTTTATTTGCAATTTGGTGGCTTCAGCTTGATGTAGTTCCATGTTTGCTAGCACCAGAAAATGGATATTCATCTACAAAGCAGAATCCAGACAATGTGTCACATTCTAGAATAGTTTGGACTTTACCGTAAGTGCTGTTCTTTCCCCCTCTATTTTCTGTACACATGAAATGTAAGTGTGAAATAATGTTATTATCCTGCAATATTGATGCTTTGTTCATGCTATACATTGCTCATGGTTTCACTACTTACACAAAATTGTAAAGCTATGATGTAGCACTTTCTTTTAACCTTAGGTGTTTTTGGTTACATTAATACTCCCTTGCTTTTTTGCATTTTGAACCTTTTTAATAGTTATCATATTCTAACCTAACAAGAATTTCATTTAGAAAATTGTAGTATCCATCATATACTTTCCTGCTCGCAGAAGATCAGCATAAAAATTTTGTTTTTGCGCTGACAACGTTGAGAATAATTTCTGCTTCATAGCATAACTTTCTTCATCAAGTGTTTTTATTTTGTCCTGAATTTCATTATGAGTTGGCCTTATTTTTCATTGACAACAGTTATTCTCTTGTTTTACGCCACACTGCGGAGGAAGTTTTTGCTGCGTGTGTAGAGGCAATTGAACCAGCTAGGGCTGCTTTAACATCCTGTTTGCGTGATATAGTGATGACTGAACTCTCAGAAGCTCTAAACCAACATAATTGGTTTGCTGGGTTTGATATAATTGATGAACCACCTGTTAAATTTTCACTGGAACAGTGGATCAAGCAAGCTAAGGAATCTCAAGCTATAGTCTTTATTGCAGGTTACCTTTCTGAACCATAAACATTAGATAATGCTATGTTAATTTATTGTTGTCATAAAAAGTAATTGAAATTTAGACAGTCAACCTATGACAGGCACATTTTATATGTATATTACCAGTTCAATGCCCAGGAAGAATACAGTAGATTGTGATGGGTGAATTGAGATTATTGTGTAGTTATCACAATATACTGATTAGTATATTATTGACACAAGGTAGTCAAAGTAGAAACAATTGAAATTGGTTTCAGCAGGCCACAACATCTGATTCTGAACTCTTGATTGATAATCCCACTGCCAATCAGCAGTTGAAAATATTTGTCATATAAAACATTCTCAGACCCATGCATTATTACCATAGAAGAATCATACAAACTCACTGTACTGCTATATTATGCTTCATGAAGTAACTCCACTCTTACCTGCGGACATGAACTGTAACTTTACAGTGCATGGTGGAATTGGTGAGGATGGTACACTTCAGTCTATGCTAGAGGCTGCTGGAGTCCCTTACACAGGTCAAGATTTATGAAAGATGCCCATTTTCTAGATAGTCTTCTTTACTATATAGTTTGGAGTTATATTACTGTCTTATCATGCAGGTCCTGGTCCTATGGCTTCCAAAACTTGTATGGATAAAGTGTCTACATCTCTATCCCTTGGTCATGTACGGTAACAAGGAATTTAATGTTGATTGTTACTTATATAGTTATTTAGTATGAGTATGTTACCATGAGTTTTTTTTTTCTCCTTTCTCTTTCTTCAGTTTCTTTTTTGCTTAATTTCAAGTCAATTATGTGTCATCATGTTTCATTTGACGTGCAGATAGAAATAGATGCCCATGAAGGCTAGGATTCAAACCTTATGATCATCTCATGAATTGCATCAGAATACAACACATCAAGGATATACATAATGATCACGACATTAGTCAACTCTTATTATCCCACCAAACAGTTGTCCAGAAAACTTTAGTCAAACATCAAATGTTATGAAGAGATCTTACTATGCACTGTGTGGCATGATCATAAAATGGACTGTTTTATTGTTGTAAGATGTTACATTGTTACCTTATCAGCATGTTACACCATTGATCTTTACTGTTTCATCTACAATCACATAGCGGTTAGTTTCTCCTTCTATTTATGTTAATCCTGATTGAAATGATCTTTTTTTACTGTTGATTCAGTTGACTAGTATGGGGGTGCTTACCATACCTAAGGATGTCCGCAGCAAAGAGGAACTATTGAGTTCACCTATACCTGATATCTGGCATGATTTGACCACAAAGCTTCAATCTGAAACATTGTGTGTGAAACCTGCTCGTGATGGATGCTCAACTGGAGTTGCCAGATTACGGTAAGTTCATGGTTTAATAATTGTTGATGCTTGATCTATGTTTGCTCAGGTGTGATGAGACTTAGACTTCTACCTGTCCATTCTGATGTCATAGCTGTTCTTTCATCACAGCTCAGGGGAGGACTTAAAGGTTTATACCAATGCTTTACACGATTTTCTTCCTCGCCTTCCCGCCAATAGTTTGTCAAAGGTGCAATCAAATTCTTATTCTGTTTTTTTTTAAAAAAAAAAATTTAAAAATAATGTGCTTTTCTTCAACAATTATATAATTAGTTTATTTGTTGGTTAGTGCACCCTCTCTAGTTTAACTATAAAAAGGGCAGCCCGGTGCTACAAAGCTCCAGCTATGTGTGGGGTCCGGAGAAGAGTCGGACCACTTGGGTCTATTGTATGCAGCCTTACTTTTTTTTTTTTTTTTTCTTTTGGCAAGAGGCTGTTTCCACGACCGAATCCGTGATCTCTAGATCACATGGCGACAATTTTACTGTTACATTATTGCCCCCCTTTCTAGTTTAACTATAATGCTGGAAAAATTTAATGTTAACCAAAAACTCGAGTTAACAAAAAGGAGCATATGAACATGCAGACAACTGTTAACTTCCTGACAAAATAAGAACCTGATAGAGAAATGTGCTTGCTTTTCGTCAAGGAAAGCGGTTGCAGTAGACAAGAGAAAGTAGGCTTCTCTGTTGTTTGAGAACAAATCCTGATTATTTTTGTATGATTAATCCTTTGTTTTGAAGCTATACTGTGTGAAAATTATGAAGAGCTTAAACATATATGGCAAAATCTGACTTTTCTGTTGACTGTCAGTTTCTGGTTGTCTTTATTCTTTCAGCCTAGTAATTGTGAATCCTTCAACTCTAACCAAATTAACTTCTGATTTACATTTATTTTACTTATCAGGCACATGGGGTGATTGAGATGCCATGCCCTCCCCCACATTCTTTAATTTTTGAACCTTTTGTTGAGACTGATGAGATTATTGTTTCATCCAAATCACTGGATGGCAATGCACGCCGACTTATGTGGGAAGGACGCAGTGAATGGGTTGAAGTGACTGTTGGTGTTGTAGGCAAACATGGACAAATGCATTCTTTGAGTCCTAGCATTACTGTCAAAGAAACTGGTGACATTTTATCACTCGAGGAAAAATTTCAAGGTATTCGCAAGAAAGCAAATTCGCTGCTTGAAGAATTCATTGCTTGTGATATATATATGCGAATGATTTTTCTTGTCAAACTGACTTTTTGCAAGGTAAATGAAACATCAATTACTCTGGCATACCCGTAGTTTATGTCTGCAATCAGTGCTTCCAGTTTTCCCAATGGAGATTAATTTCTTGAATGTATTTCATAATCAAGATTGGCCTCTTATTTTACAGGTGGTACTGGCATTAACTTGACTCCACCTCCGTTGTCAATTATGAGGTTTGTTTCAAAGGCCATTACTTTTAAAGACCATTCATATGCATGCTAATTTCCCTAAATTATGTTCTTATCTCCCATAACCTCTTGACGAACTTTGTTTTTTACCTTCTTTCAGTGAAGATGCATTACAAAGATGTAAACAACGGGTTGAAGTTATAGCAAATACCCTGGAATTGGAAGGTTTTTCACGTATTGATGCATTTGTAAATGTACATTCTGGCGAGGTGAACTAACTTACTGGACCTCATGATTTATAGCTTTGCCGAGTATGCAGAAAGTTTAGGAAGGAAAAAAGTTCCCTGCAAAACAATCAATAAGCTAATTAATCCTTCCATTCTTGTTTTCTATTGTATCATGTAACAATTTCTTAATTTCCTATTTCCAGGTGTTGGTGATTGAGGTCAACACTGTACCTGGGATGACTCCATCCACTGTATTAATTCATCAGGTAACGTTAAATTATACAGTAGATAAACAATTTCTGCAGGGACACTTGAACTCGAAAATTCCATTCATATTTCTATTTCATCATTTCAGGCACTTGCAGAAGAACCACCAATGTATCCACAACAATTTTTTCGGACACTGCTTGACTTGTCGTTGCAGAGATCCAAGTAAATGACCAAGCAAGCAAATTCAACCCTTGCCATCAGAAAACAGAGGACTCAGATAGATATCTGATGAAGTTTAGTTTTGTATCTCAGTGATGAGTTTCAATAAGGGCTTCTTTCCATCCAATTGTCAATGGTCAACTTGTTTGTTCAGCACTCACTGGCTTTTTAAGAAATGAAAATTCGCTTCACTTAATAATTGAGATCTGGGACTTATTTAAATGTGCAAAACCAAACATTGGGATCTTGTTTGTACTCTGCTTTGGAAAAAGAATTTACATTATTAATGGAGGACAGAATGTGACTAAAGAACTCCAATTCAATGGGGTTTGTTTTATGTCCAAATCCGAAGGGACAACTGGGATTCCACCGTTTGTATTTGAAGAAAAGGAAAACATTAATAATTTTGTTTTACTTACTTATTTTATTTATTTTTGTTGTTTTTTTTAATCCCAATTTTGTCCACTTGATAATAGTCTTTAAGGGACATAACGATTGGTTTATAATAAGAACTTTTCTAAAGTGAGCATATATATATAATCTTAAAATATGATGCATGAGGTATGCGCATATATATATATATATATATATATATATATATATATATATATAATCTTAAAATATGATGCATGAGGTATGTACATATCTCATGGGACTCTTGGATCAAGATTCAAGAATTATATATATATTATTAAAGTGAATTAAGAAGAGAGATTAGAAATCGCAAGGAAAGTGTGAAGGCACTGAAGGGCAACCAAACTAGCCATAATGAACCCCTCTCTGTTCATGCTTCAAATTCAAACACTAAAAAGAACTGGTCGCACCCAACCATGTGAACAGAGTCAAATTTATTTATAACAGTGGGCCCCATTGTGGCTTAAGTCAATAAAATTGGGCAAAAAAGGGTAGTAGTCTTGCTGAATGTGAACTACTTTTTCTTGAAATTTCAGGCATACTTTGCCCAAAGTGATAATAAACCTTGTTTATCACTTACGTTATTGTCCGTGTTTAAGAAGCACAGATATACATACAGTTGATCAATCAATGGGTCTACTTTAATTATTATTTTTTTTCCCCTTCCATGATGTAAAGGAGGACTAATTCAATCTCATATTCCTAATTAAATAAGAACAGAAAAAAGAGCTTTTAATAAATTCCCCAAAATAACCTGATTATTTTTGTGTTTTGATTAACTGAATGAAAAATGTTTCATTGAATCAATTTGAAAGTATAGCTGTACATAAATGTATAAACTTAATCCATTATTATTTCCAGCAAGCAATCCTGTAATTTAATTAAATGCTTTCCATTGGTCAAACTTGGTGGCGAGGCAGCACCTAGTTATAGAAGAAGACCCAACAGAAAAACTCCATGCTCTTTTGCATCTTAATATAAAACAAGTTGAAGTGCTTCCACTTCTGTTTCATGTTTACTTTGTTCTCCGGTCAAGGAGAGGAGACGATATTGCCAAAAAAAAGAGAGGAGACGAGGGTTCTTGTTCTCAATGTCTTGAGGTACCGTTTCATGTTCTTCTTCTCATGTTTCAGTTATATGAATCAGTACGTAGTGATTGATGATATAGGAAAAAGTTCATTGATTCTAGCTTTGTTTAATATGTTGAACCATGAGATCTGAACATTCACTTGCATTTCATCTACAAGTCTTGGTTCTTTGCTGATGCATGGATTTCATTTCAAACTCTTATCTGTTTTCGTACCTGTTTCACTCTGTATATGTGAGAATTGAAAGACAAGTTTTGAGAACAAGGAAACAAAAACATTGAGCTGATTTTTGTTTAATTTGGGGATTCAGGCAGTAGTTGTTATATATGCTTGAGAAGACAGCCAACCAGAAAAGGTTTAGCTGTTACTTAAATTCTTGATTTGGTTTGTTTACTTTGTTAATTATAAGAGTAATTAGTTGAACAGAATAGTTTGGTTCATTTATGATTTGAATTGGATTGTCCCATGACAGCAATATGGATTGTGACATTGAGTTCTTGCAGGCAATCAGTGTCGGAAATTCCTCCATGCTTGTATGATTCAACTCTGTAAATGGATTTAAATGGGAATGGATCTTACAAACATGAAATCCAGGAAGAAGTGCAGACAGATACATCAACAACAACAACAACAACAACAACAGTTAGAGGAAAGAAGCTCAGAGATTTCATTCCTATCTACATTCCAGCAGTGGAGAAAGGACTTATTAGTCAAAGCCGCCATGAGAGAAGGTTTCTAGACTTTCTAAGAGCTCATCCATCAAGAGATTGGTTTCTCAAGTCCGGGTTCAATGGTAGAATAGCCCCTTTCACATTTTTCCGGCGAAATGCAAACCTTGAGGAAGCTCAAGCTCAAGTTTCCAATGGCAACCGGCGTCGTTTTCGTGTGCCTTTTGTCAGGAGAATCAATGGGAAAGCCTTGATGAACAGCTTCAAGAACTGGATAAAGAATCCTGCACATATAGCATTCTTCATTTGGTTAGTCTTTATCGTCGGAGGCCTAATCCTCCTCGCGCTTGTCATGCTTGGAGTGCTAAATGAAGCTATACCGAGTGAATCTATAAGAAAGAAATGGATAGAAGTGATAAACCAAATCCTCAATGCACTTTTCATGATCTTATGTTTGTATGAACATCCCAAGATCTTTCATCATTTGGTGCTTTCATTGAGATGGCATTTAGAAGATAGAGAGGAGTTGAGAAAAGTTTACTGCAAGGATGGTGCATTGAGGCCTTATGAGAGGGCTCATATGATGTTTGTTATTATTCTCCTGCACATTACTTGTGTGTCCCAGTATGTTCTTTGTGGTCTCTACTGGGGGATCTCTAGAAAAACAAGGCCAGATTGGGCAGTGAATGTCTGCATTGGTGTCGGTATAGCAGCCCCGATCATTGCCGGATTGTACACTGTCAAGAGCCCACTAGGCAGACGATATGAGCCCGAAACCGATGAGGAATCACGGCAGCAAGCAACAACAACTAATCCTCTAGCAGATGACACTGAGCTGAAGAAATACAACAGGAGAGTAGTAGTGACTAGTCCGGAATGGATTGGAGGGCTGTTTGATTGCTGGGATGACATGACAGTGGCCTGCCTCTCCTTATTCTGCACATTCTGTGTCTTTGGATGGAACATGGAGAGGCTTGGCTTTGGCAACATGTATGTTCATATATTCACATTCATACTGCTCTGCATTGCTCCTGTCTTGGTCTTCAGTGCATCTGCTCTGAGTATTGAGGACGATACAATACGGTACATTGTAGGGATCATCGGCATTCTGCTTTGTTTCTTCGGCATGTTGTATGGGGGCTTCTGGAGGATTCAAATGAGGAAAAGATTCAAACTGCCTGGCAATCCATTCTGCTGTGGATATCCATCAATGACTGATTGCATTCAGTGGTTTTTCTGCTGGTGTTGTTCTTTGGCTCAAGAAGTGAGAACAGGGAATTTCTATGACATTGAGGATTCTAGTTTTTATAGAAGCATTGCGAAGGAGGAGGATCGGAAGCAGGTGGTGATGCCTTTAAATAGAGAAGCAGGATCAACAGCATTGTTTATGATCAATTCCATTGTTGATTATCCAACTAGAAGCCAATCTTATCCTCCTAGAAATTCAGAGATTAATGGTACTGTTGGTGATGTGGAGATGGTTGGACAAGATGGATTTCCTGCTTCCTTGGAGAGAGCATCTACTTATGGACCAATTCATTCAATGAGACCACCTCTTCCTCCTATGATCCAGTTTGAGGACAGCAACCATTGAAGATTGAGAAATTGTAATGTCATCAAAGAAAAAAGTTTTTATTTATTTATTTATTTTAGCAGTTTAATCTTGTCGCTGTCATTGACTGGCATTGAAATTTTATTTGTTATATGAGAGATGATATAGAATGCAAGCCAACACCATTCACAAATCCTTCATTATCAATGTGCAATAGAAACAAAAGAAAGGCATGTACTTATGGACCAATTCATTCAATGAGACCACCTCTTGAGATGGTTCTATGAATCATCATGCAACAATCTTGTGCTTGAGAGCTCCAAGGCGATTACGTTCCCTGAAAACCCCATGCTTCCCACCACCGTCTCTCCCCCACTTGTGATGGTAGATGGGGGCGGAGTTAAGTCGTCTACAAGATTAGTGCCTCGACTGCCCTCCAAACCCAATGGGGTTGCAGGGTTTTCAAATCTCGTTTCGGTGCAGGGTTTTCAAACCACTGAAGGGAACTCCAGTCGTAGACTCGGAAGAGATCTTGGGCTAACATCGTTCGCAACCAGCGCAAGGGTGCTTCTTCAGAGACTATCCTTGCTCTTGGGCCAGTTCTTAAGTGTGTGAAGGCTTCTATCGAGGATATGGTCATCTTAGAAGACGATGTTGTCACCAAAGCCCAAGAGTCGATGCATCATGCCCTTTATGGTAAAGTTATATGTAAGCCTCCTCCACTCGATGTCGCAAAGGAGAGCCTCTCTAGGCTCTGGGATAGCCTGGGTGAGTTCTCCGTCTTTGATATGCCCAACGGCCTCTTTATCATATAGCGCTCCACGGAATATATGGTGGAAACCTTGCTAGTTGGGTCGTTAGACCATCAACGACTCGGTTTTCCATCTTATACGATGGAGAGCACTTCCAACCAAGCTTAGAGCATCTCTCCTCGGTAACCCTCTAAGTCCAGTTACATCATCTTCCTATTGAGTATTGGTCAGTAGAAGCTCTATAGACAGTGACCTCCTTCTTCAAGAGGGTCGTAAAGATCGACGAAACTACCTCCACGATAAACATAACTCGTTTCGCAAGAGTATGCATCGAACTGGACTAATTGGGCTCTCAAACATGGAGTATGGGTAAGGTCTTCGGTATCTAAAGTTTTTGTTGCTATTTTGTAAGAAAAATTGCCTCTATTTAGCTATAGGTGCAGAGCTATTGGCCATAGTGCAAAACATTGCAGTTAGAGATATTTGGGTATTGACTAGGAAGGATCTTGAACTTGACCAAGACCATTAGACCTGAACGGGAAGGTGGCCGTGGTCGAGGACGTCGATCCATCCTCTTGGAATACATTAGCCACACTGAACATAGAACCGAAAGAAGACATACCCAAAAATGCAGATAAATATGAACCAGGGTTTGTCCACTGGATGGTGGTATGACGACGACAAGGATGTGGTCGAGGACCATATATGACCAGACAAGCTTCAATAAATTTTGGTTGGGATGTTGCATAAGCCTCATACTCGGCTAAGAAGATGATCACGTGCAAGGGTGAGGCGGTCACTTCCAGGGTCTTGGTAGAGCCCTCGGCTATAGCGTTCGAGGAGGTCATTTGCAAGGTATGTTAGAGAGGTGTGCGATAAGGCCCAATGGAGCTCACGGCTCGAGAGAGAGAAGTAATGAGACCAAATATGGCCATGTGGGTCATAATCTCTTTCCAAAATCTTCGAAGCTTGAGTGGAGGGACCTTAGTGGCCACGTAGACCACAACCTTTCTTGAGAAGATTCTCTTTGTACTCATTGGGAAAGGATAGGCAATTCAAAAATTGTCATAAAAATGAGGTGACACATGGCCCATTAGAGTTGATGTCTTTCCTTGTATCAAGCGAAGGATCTCATTTCTTAAGTCCTCCTAAATTAAATATGAAATTATTGTCTTATGATAATCAATATATGACTAAGGAGGCTAATGATCATCTCTCTTTAGTGCAATCAAATACATATAGCCTCATGGGAGATACGGCTATGAATAATCAGGCGGAGGTTCTCACAGAGGAGGTCCACATAGAATAAGGCCCTCCTGACAACATGGACCATGAGGTTTGTGTTATCCACAAGGGTGAAACTAATGGTAAAAGGGCTTCAGTGGACATAAGGAAACAACTTAAGAAAGACCATATTGGGCAAGATGAAATTGAAGGGTGTTTCTCTTTCCTTACTTCTTATTACTAATTTTGAAACATAAACTCTATTCTATGGAATTGCAAGGGAGCTGCTGGAAGAGATACTATAAATAGCATATAGTCTTTATTGAAATCATATAATGTCTCTTTACTCTGGTTGTAGAAACAAGGGTCGATGGCCCGAGGGTTCTCAACAACAACAATTAAGCCTCAATCTCATACTAGATGGGATCGGCTATATGGATTCTCTATCTCTATGTCCCTCTGTCAAATGTAAGATCCAGCTCAATATCTAATAAATGTAGGTCCTTAGATACCTCTCTCCATGTAATCCTAGGCCTTGAATCAAGGAACCTGGGGGTCTACGGTGCACATGTCCAAACTATCTCAAACACCCTTATGTTATTTTATCTTCAATTGGTGCAACATGCACCTCTGTCGGATGTGTTCATTTTTAATCTTGTCCAATCTCGTATGACCACTCATCCACCTTAACATACTCATTTCTACCACATATGAATATGTTGAACTTTAGTTGCCCAACACTCGCTCCTATATAGCATGGCTAGTCTAACTGCCATTCTATAGCATTTTCCCTTCACTTTTTAGGCATTTTCTTATAAAATAACACACCCATGACACTTCTCCATTTCATCCATCCTGTTTTGATTCTATGGGTTACATCTTCATCTATGATCCCATCATCTTGAAAAATGGCACCTAGATACTTAAAATGGTTACACTATCACCCCACCTAGTTTCACTTCCCCTCCATCTCTTCTATTTAGACTTAAATTATAGTGCATATATTTTGTCTTACTCCTACTTAGCATAAGCCCCTACTTTTAAGAGTGTTTCACCACAATTCTAACTTTTGATTAACTTCATTTCTAGTCTCATCAATTATGACAATATTATTTGTGAACAACATACACCATGGGTTGTCATCTTGGATAACAACTCCTTAGATTCTGTAAAATTTACTGCAAAGAGTGGCAGTTGGTAGCATACTGACGGTAGGGTACTCAGGTGGTATTATCATTTTGTGAAGGAAGAATATTGACACAGTCACCCCATTGGGCCTATCCACACACACCTTACATCTTGTAATCACCCTTACTAATAATAAACCTTGGTTGGTGTTTGGAATTAGCAGAGAGGCAAGGAGGTGTTGAAAGGCAATGCCCAAGTATGAAATCAAAGCCTTTTAACTCTTTTCACACATAACAATAATCTCATTGGCTTTAGATATACCGGATAACCTTCACTTGGTATAACAACAAGAAGGGGAAATCCAAGATCTGGGTAAGGTTAGATCGCTTCATTACTAATGAATTATGGAATAAATCAATATTTTCTCATAATATTAAACATCTCCTTAGATGTCAATCTAATCATAACCCTCTCCCTCTACACTGTAATTTCACTGCTACTAGAGGTACTAGGCCCTTTAGATTCATGAACAGATAGATTCATTCGTCGGCATGTTTAGATAGTGTTAATGAGATTAGGTGTAAAGAAAGTAAAGGAAACCTTATGCATGATTTGAGTCACAAATTTCATAATCTTAGGAAAAATTTACTAAGGAAATGTGCTCAGATGACACAAGATGTAGAGGATAAGATCAAGCAAACTGAGAATAAAATATCTGAAATAGAACATAGCCAATGCTTACACATAGGTGATTACAATAATGATAGGAAACTAAGAGCCCTTTATAACAAACAACATACCCAGTTGAGGGAGAAAAGTACAATATGGCCCCAAAAGTCTATACTAAAATGACTTTAGAATGGTGGCCACAATTCAAAATTTTTTCACAAAGTCACTAGGAACAATAGGGCACATAATAGAATTAATCAAATCGGGAATGAGCTAAATGAGATAATCATAGACCTTATTGGAATTGAACAAGAATTTATACAATTCTATACTAAATTTTGGCAATTTCACAAAGACACTAATCATCTAATATAGGTACTGTCGAATGACCTCACTACCCTAACTACATAATAGAGACAAGAACTCATTAAACCACTCATTAGGTATGAAATCTTTAAAGCACTATCATCCATGTCTATAGGCAAATCACCTGGACCAAATGAACTCAATATAGAATTATCTATGTAATTCTAGAATATAATTGGAGATTCATTGGTTATGGCAATAAAGAATTTCATTAACTCTGCTCGCCTACCTTCTAGTTAGAACCAAACACACATCTGTCTAATTCCAAAGATGGATAATCACTAGACCAAATGGACTCAATGTAAAATTCTTTATGGCATTCTCCAATGTAATTGGAGATTATTGGTTATTGCAAAAAATTATTTCTTTAACTCTGCTCATTGACCTTCTATTTGGAACCAAACACACATCTGTTTAATTCCAAAGAAGGATAATCCCCAATTTGTTAAGGATTTCATACCCATTTCCTTGTTCAATGTAAATTATAAAATCATTACGAAAACTATGTCTAACAAAACTAGGAATATACTATCACATATCATAAGTAGGGAACAAACAACATTTATTAATGAAAGAATTATCTTCGATAACATACTAATGGCACAAGAACTAACTCACTCATTAGAAAATAATACTCTAGAACACTTGATGATGATGCTTAAAATTGCCATGGAAAAAACTTATGATATAATAAAGTGGGATACTATCACTACTGTTTTGATGAAAATAAATTTTCATGTACAATGGTTTAACTGGGTTAAAGCCAATATGAGTTACCAACCATGGCCTTTGTAATTAATGGAAAAATAGGTCAATGGATGTGGCACCCATCCCCAGCCTACCCTGTTGACACCAGGACGGGCCCACCATACCCAGCCATAGTCAGGTTGTCTTAACATGCTACACATAATCTCACATGACAGTAGAAAATAGAACAAAGCATCACCCTATCATTTCAATTGATATAAAGTATAACTCTATAATTATCTCATATAAAAATATGGAATACAAAATTCACTAGATTCACAAAGTGTTCTATAAGTCCACATGACATACAACCCTTTAAAAACTCATACTTATAGGCTACTACATATCCCAAATGAGATGATCAATTTGAGCACTCACCAACATCTACCTGGGACTATCCTTGTATGCTTAAAATGGTAGAGTAATGAGCTTATAAAAGCTCAGTAAGAGTAAAACATCCCCACAATGGTCAACATATGAAAAAAATATAAGTTCATAAAGCATACACATATATCTAGAAACATGCAATGTTTATAATCAGTTTGCACATGCTAGTCATAATCAATAACAAAAATCATGATTGATATGATAATCTGCTGAATATATATTTTCAATCTAGAAAATATGCCAAACATATGGGAAAACCCGATGCAAAACCAATAGGGGCTATCAGTTCATAAATACTGAAAATAGCATGTAAATACAAATTCGGAAATTCATCTATAACCATGTAATTTAAAAAGGGAAAATTCATGTGGTTCATCTATCTCCTGCTGACTTGTGAGTCCCTGAACTCTAGTAGCTACTCGGCCCTCTTGTTGGGTCTAGGTGTTTTCGCCTTTTTGAGTTTTAATACTCCTCTTTCATTTTAATTTCCTTATTCTAAGGGTTTACAAAGCTAGCCAAACACCCTAGAATCAATTTGAGGTTCTATGGCACACAAGTGAAAAATTCAGTAAATTGGTCAACCCGAGAATGGGTGTCGCGATGCTAGGATCGATATAGTACTTGCTACAATACCCTTTACTATAGTAAAATACTACAATACTGATCTTTTTCTTCAATCTGAGAATGAGTGTCGCAACACTAGCTCTCAACCAAGCTTGTCTTACAGTTCTAACACTCAATTTTCTAAACAATTCACCCTTTATTCAAACTAAATCTCTTATATACTTAATTCATAGCACTTTCGGGTAAATTTCATGGGTACCGTTTGCTCTTGTTTCAAATTGAGCATCAAATTTCAATTTTTATCAAAATGGATACTAAGCTTTGATTTGATTGTACTAGCAAGGAACTTGGGGCATTTTGGTGATAATATCTGGTGATGTGGACTCCGGAATGCATGCGTGGATGCCAACCTCCCATGTCATCTGTGCACGTGGATAGTGCCACATCAGCAACTTATACATGTGGCATTTACTAACACCATATAGGACGCCACTTGAGTACTTCTTGTGTCCCCTTTTTCCCCTTTCTCTATACTCACATTGTCCACGTGCACAAATGACGTGGACCATTGGTATCCACGCGTGCATTCCGGCGTCCACGTTACTAGATTCTCACCGGAATAGCCAAAGTACCCTACCTGTGCAATCAAATCAAAGCTCAGTATCCATTTAGATACAAATTGAAATTTGATGCCCAATTTGTAATAAGTGCAAAGTACGGTACCCACCAAAGAAATTTACCTTGGCAATTTCCTTTATATACAACCTCATTCATCCACATTTCCTCATACAATCATCATTCACAACTATAAACCAAAATGGATGCATCACCTATTCATAATAACTGGAAATCAAGGTTCAAATACTACAATGGAGTTCCATTATACTTGAGTGGTTGGAAGCCTCCAAAACTAGTATTCACGGCCTTAGCCTAGCTACTTCCTTGCAAATTCGCTCTTCTAGGTCAACTAAGAGATGAAATGGGTTAAATCTCTATGACTAACGTTAGTTTAAGGGAGAAGAGATAGAGTTTAGAGATGTTGCCAACTAACCTTGCTATCAAGAGGGAGTGGGATCACCCTCTTCCCTCCTCTTCAATCGTGGGTGAGTGAGGCTTGAGCTAAAGCTCTTAAGCATTCGTGCTCTCTCTCTCTCTCTCTCACACACACACACACACACACACACACACACACATACACTCTTTTATATCCTTTCATTCTCTAAAGCATGAGAAATGAAGTTTTAGTAATATTTAGCTTTTCAATGACACTAATGCTCTCTTAAAGATTTAAATTACCATTATACCCCTTTTATGGGTTTTCTAAGCTTTTAAAGGACTAAATAAGTCATTAAACCCATGATTAGCTCCCAAGGTCTAATAAATTCCCCTAGGGCTATGCATGACTCTAGAATGCAAAAGAGTATCTTATTGAGGTTAAGGCCCTTATTAAATTTAGGGCATTACAATGGGTCAAACCAAGGGTAGGAATTAGACAGGACCCTTTGCCCCCCTATTTCTTTATCATAGTTTCATAGGTCCTAACAAACATCCTCAACATGGTTGAGTCTCTAAATATGCTTAGGGGAATCAGAATTAATAATACTATCATTGTCAATCATATTCTATATGTTTATGCTCTCTTTATCTGCTATATAGCCTCTAGGAGGAATTCCAAAACCATTAAAATGTGCATAGATATCTACTCTAAGCTAACAAACCAAAGAGGAAACTTTAATAAATCTAAGATCTTTCTTTCTTCCTGGTTGAATTTGAGCTTAAAAAGAGCAATAGTAGATATATTGAACCTACAATAGGGAGTATTCCCCTTCAAATACATAGGTTTCTAGATTTCCCCCTTTTAGCCTATGTATAAATTTAGAACCATAACTGATAAAGTTGAAAAGAAATTGGCTGACTAGAAATCCCTAAACCTATCAATGATTGGTAGGGTGACAGTACATAATTCTGCCATTATGTTTGTACATGTTTATGTCCTAAATAGTTATGCCATCATGAATACCATACTAGACAATATTACTAAAATGGTTAGAAGACTTCTAGACCCAAGCCTGAGTGTGGGCTAGATATTAAGGATTTAAAACTTATGAAAACTGTACTATTATCCAAGCATGTGGAATACCCATTTGGAAAGCATGTAAATTGCCATCCAATAGTTTGGGATGCTTGTGAGTACTGAGTTTCGGAGGTTTATCCTTCCTTATATTGACAAGAGTTTCCCTTTTCAACTACTAATTCATCCTCTGATTTTGTCCGTTAGTCGTCTCCAATCCTCCCTTTTTTGTTTGGCACCTGATATAGGCATGCCCAAGTAATTAATGGGGGAGTCTTATTAGCTTCCAATTCATTAGTTATGCTATTGGTTGGGGTTTGTAGTCTCTCATCTTGACTGGTATAATGACACTCTTTGTGTAGTTCACTTTAAGGCTCCAGAGTCCCTCATACAGGTAGAAAATAAATTTTAAAACACGAAAATGTGTGACACCCCTTGTACATAGCACCAATAAGTCATCCACATACTGCAGTGAGGTAATCTCTTCTTCTTCATTGGGTCCACATGTTACTCCTTTGAAGATGGTGATGTCGACCCAGTTCATTCTTTCTATTTTCCACCTTCCTTGATGAAGGTAATTAATAAATGTTTAAGTGAGCATAATTTCTTATTGCATTCATGGATACTTCACATGCTCAATTGGTGAAAATATGGCTCACCGATACTTAAAAAGTGTTTTTTTTTGCTGAATATGGCATAATGATGATACACCGAGAGAAGGAAGCTTTTGAAGATAATTTGAGGTCGAAATGAAGCAATTTGGAAGAAACTACAACCTCATACGGGGTCTCATATGGCCCTTGTGAACCTGGGCAGCAGATTGGCCCTTTCTTCGACTTTCCGGGGGCCATACGGCGTCTTATACGGCCCGTATGGATCGACCTGGGAACTATATGTGTCTCATGCGACCCGTATGGATCGACCTGGGAGCTATACGGGATCTCATACGGCACATATGATTACCCATATGGAATAACGGTTCATCCCAGGAAGGAGCAGAAACGGAAATAGCCACCCCAAAACCCTAATGGGTGAGATAAATACGACTAATGAGGGTTTTGGGGGAGAGAACCAGCTTGGGGAAGAGGATTGACCCTTGGAGGAAGGCCCCTTGGACCACTACTCCTTCGACGGCGAGAGAAGAAGCTACATTAAAGAGCCAATTTCTAGAAGTCACCAACGGTGTATGTAATAGCATTTTTTATTATGGCTTGTTGGACATTCATTCTCTTATTAGTGGATAAGTGTTCTCCTTTAATGGGGAACTAATTTTGTAGATACTTGGGTGTGATGAACCCTTGGATTATGAATAAAAGTTGATATTGATTCCTATAGTTTCCTGATTGATTTAGTTTTGTGAGTCTATTGGATGTTTATTGTTGTATTAGTCTCTCTACGTTGCGACAGCCCGAAGAGGCTATTGTAGTCCACCAAGGGAAGAAGCAAATGCCTCCCCGTGTGTAGACCTACTCCAATAGAAAGGATTGTGAGTACGCCTAGAGATCGGGGTACTAAAGAGAGAGAGCCCTTAATATGACTTATTCCCACAATCTTTCCAAGTTATAGGTTTCCTAGAGCGTAATGCATTTGATGGAATTAGGTACAAGTTGCCTCGAGAGAGGGAATTAATACACCTTAGGAACTCTTGGATCAAACCTTATCAATCATCAACATAAGAATTTTCATCTAGATCTTAGAGTAAAATCCAAGGGGGGATTCATCGATATCCGACTTTCCAATCCACTTTATTACTTGATACGACCCGTGCACTTGCATAATTCACGCATCAGTTATGGAATATTTGTCCGATGTCTTTTTTAATATGATTAAAGCCAATTTTAGTCCCTATATTTTGACCCAATGCTCATTTCCATCCCTATACTTAAAAAATGTTCGATATGATCCCTGTACTGTAGGGTTTTTATTCGAATACGTCCCTAGTGCTGAAGTGGAAGCACATGTGACTAGTATTTATGACGTAGCGGCTTATGTGGCAGGGTTTGAATGACATGGCATGATAAAATGGATTTTGAATAGAGTAATTTTTTAAATGCTGATATGGCATGCTGACGTGGCATGCCACCTGGAATAAAAAATTAATCTTATTCTGTTTGTATGCCACCTATGCTGCCATGTCAGCACCAGGAACGTATTTGAACAAAAACCCCAAAGTACAGTGATCATATCAAAGATTTTTAAAGTACAAAGACGAAAATGAACATTAGGTCAAAGTACAGGGACCAAAAATAGCTTTAATCCTTCTTAATAAAGCTCCATCCTTGTTGATAAAGAGTCATTGGCAAGCCATCTAGGACGGAGGCTTTATCAAAATTTAGGTCTTTCACTATCTAGTAAATTTCCTTTTCGGTATAGTGGTCTTCCAGGTGTGAGAGATCAATTCTTTCCCTATGTTGGTACAAATGTTGCCAATCAGTAGTGAGCCATAAAGTTCGTGATATGTAAAATAATTAATGAAAATAGTCCTGTATTACCCTTGATACCTATTCTGGAGAAGAACTTTGTATTTTGGTCGCTCTCCTTCAACCTAGTAACCGGAGCAGTTTCTCCAGAAAGACTCTTCCTTAGTGATAATTCTTTCGTACATCTCTTGTGTGCATTGTACATCTGTTCCTCCAAATGCATTAGGGGCCTTTGCTCCAAGGTGATCTCTACCAAAGCTATTCCTTTTAGGAGTTCATTTTTTCTCTTACCTTGGTTCGCAGCCACCTCATTGCTCCACTTTCTAAATCTTTCCCTTGTCATGGTGATCTTCTTTGTGAAAGTGTACACTCTGTGTCCTTGGAAGTTGCATCCTATCCACCAAGTCTTGAGAATTTCCCAGAATTCCTTTTTCTTGGCCCATTCTCTGTTGAATCTAAAGGGTTAGTTTTTCATGTCATGTGAGCCACATCCCAATCTTATTGGCACATGGTCAGAGTGTATTCAAGGTAAAGCCTTCTGCCAAATCCATGGGGAGGTGATTGCCCATTCTAAGGAGAGGATAAACCTGTCCAAGCACGCAAGTGTTGAGGCAACCCTTCCATTCGACCATGTGTATCTTCTACCCCAAACTGTGTCTCCTATATCAAGTCATTGAAGCTTTGTTGGTCAGTTCTGTTGTAGGGTCCCATGCTCCTCTCCTCCTCGGTTTTGGTGAAGTTGAAATCATCCTCTACAATGTAGGACACATCCCACTTCTTTCTAATGTGTTTTACATGCCTCCCAGAATAAATTGATCCGTGCCCTCTCACATGGTCCATATACTATGATGCACATCTACTCCCGGTTAGTCATATTTTCTCTAAATTTTTTTATAAGTGTGGAGACCCCTATGTGGCTATTGACTAGACTCATGTCGTTACTTTTCCATCCTATGAAACATCTTCCTCGAGGCGGGTAATATTAGGTGCCAGTCAAACTTTGATCCCTTGTTAAAAACGACGGCCTTTTGCAATTGAATGAAATCCCTTACAAGGAAATGAGTTTTTCTTTGTTTCCCTAGTCCCATGTCATTCCAAGAGATGACTTTCATGGGTAGACTTTATTTATACCCTTTAACAGGAGAAGTTGGGTCATTTAGCTGCTCCCGTAAGCCCTTGTTGTATGCTTCCACTCCTCCATCCTTATGTGTTTAAGGAAAGATATTGCACCTTCTTTGTTGCTTTCGAAGTCGATACCCACTTCTAGGGCTTCCGTGATAAGTTCCCTATCAGGTCAATCAGATAAGATCAAAGGAAAAGTAGATAAGGTTAGGGGTATGTCTTCCGGGTCGATACGGATACTTCTTTTATTGGGGGCTACCTCGATTGTCTGGGGTAGGGTCTCCTCTTGTAGTGTGTGCTTTCATGGCTTCCCTCAAGGCCTTGGTTGGGTTGTGGATGTGCCCTATTCTTTCCCTTTTTTGGGTGATGACCTTTGCACCCCTTACAACATAGATGATATTAGGTGTGTTGAATAGGTTGTTGTTCTTTATCTTGCCTTAAGTGATCATCCTATGGGGATTTGTTTGCTATCAAGGCCCAGCTTCGTCAGATATTAGGTTCCATGATCCCTTGATGAACCTTAAAGCAACCATGTTTATGCCAAGGGCGATGCCTTCTCTGAATTGTATTAGGTTTTGTTTATTATGATTTAGGTTGTTGAGATAGGGATTAATTGTGACCATTTTCATCATTAAATTGGATAACCATGTCATTTAACACATCAAAACCTTCATATGGGCCTTTTTCTTTTGCAAATTGGGCTTTAGCCATGTTTACCGGACCGGGATATGAGTAGGATGGTGCTTGTTTAGTGTTACCAGGCTGGTGCTGGCCTTCTGCCAGGCCCTCTCTACTATCGCTTGGGGCCCGTGGATGACATTTGTCTCTTTCCCGTTGGTTATCATTGGGTGTCGAGCTGCTTATGCAGTCACAATAGTGCCACTTCCTCAAGGACCGAAAAATATTTTCCTGTGGGCTCTGCTCCCTTGTCCACGCATCACCAAAGAAGTGGCACACCTCATCCACCCGATCCTCGTTACCTACCAGCTTGGCTTCATGCTGAGCAGGTGGTCCCTATGCTGATTCATCATCCACGCAAGCAAGCCCCTCTACCTGGCTCGTTTCCCCTCTCGAAATATAGTTTCTAACTCATGTACTAGCACACCACTATAGCCAGGTATGGCTTCGCCATACTCTGTCTCTGCTCTGTGTACAGCCTCTCCGGTGCCTTAATACGACTGTTTGGAAGAGGTTGTGTGCCGTTTGACTGGTTGTTGATCCTCTTATTGGCTCCCTGCTTCCTTTGTCTCATTGATGATAATTCACTATTTTTTGTTTTTTGGCCATCCTTGCCAGAGCTTCTACTGGGGCCATCACAATCCTTTTCCTTTTGTCCTCCTAACTCCACCAGTGTCTCTCTTTCCTTCCTTGGTACGACGGGTGTTCGCAGTGGCCCTGGGAGCTGCTCGGTTCCGTTGTCGTCCTCCTTCCCATTCTCAGGTGACCTCATGGGAGCTCAGCCTGCCTGATCTCTGTTATCACCTAAATCTTGTGTTTTCTGCTCCTTATATCGCAAAAGATGGTGTAAGGAAGCGCCTTCCCCTTCCTAACCTTGAGAATGGCCCTAATGTCATCGGCGAACCCCCCCCCCCCCCCTGTCGATGGGAATGATCTCATCACAGGCTTGAGGATCTACGACACTGTCCCTCTGTACCAATAGAAGAGCTGTAGTTGGCGAATTTCCACCCACATGATCACACCATCAACCTTTTTCAGTTGCCATAGGTCTATTGACCGGGAGAGCACAAAAGAGAGAAATCTGACAATTCGAGCTCTTCTTACTCCTCTAATTGCATTGCTACCGTGGAGGAGGGACATGCGATTATGAATCACTAGTCTCTAAATGACTTGACTGTCTACTACCACTCCTCAGATGAGCTTCATCGTCTCCACCAGCCTCTAGCCGTCGACCATACCGTCCCTAACCTTCGTAACTATGGCAATCTTATATCTTCGGAGCTCTTCTTTGTCGTAGAGTATTTCGTTGTCGAGCGCGAGGGACATAAAGTGGTTTTCCTCATCCTCACACTCTTCTAGCGAACTATCCAGCGAGGTGCAAGGAAATGAGGGTTGCGACTATTGTTAAAGAGGGATTTTGGGTTTGAGATCTTCCTCATCCCCTCGCAAAGCTAATGGTGATGCTCTCCCCCCTTCATAGTCTCTCCCCTGGCTGATTGTCTCCTTGCCTCATCATTCTTTTTCCCTATGGCTTACCATCAATAGTGTCAGCCTGTGGATGCTCATCTACACTCCAAAGCTTTGCGGTTATGCTGCAGACATTGCCCGCATACCTTGAAGGTCCCTGAGGGCGTGTGGACTAATGGTGGTATCGTCAATGCTACTTTGGGCTTCGGTGAGGCCTTGCTTCTCTACTTCTTCTCCGGTACCTCTTGAAGTGCACTTTAGTCTATTCTCCATCATCCGAGGGCGACAAGGGAGGCACATGTGGGGTGTTTAGTGCGGAGTTGATGAAATTCTCCAACAAAGCTCTGCTTTGTGTGACGCCCACCTATCGTGAGCTTAAAAGAGCTTCTGTGCGCTATGTTTCTTTGTTTCCCTTCACTGTTGAGGCCCTGATTGGCTCCACTTAGCAGGGAGGAGCTCGGTTGCTCCTCCCCGACCTCGGTGGTGTGGTAATTTGCTTCCAGATGTGTGCCATGGCTCCCTATTGACTGATCATCGTCATTGTGCCAGAGATCATCACCACCCGAGGTCAATCCCATATGGCTCCTTGGAAATAATAGAAATGTATAATACAAAAATAAATAAGTATCAATAAAATTTTTATATTTATCAAAATAATTAAATCTAATATTCAAATATTCTAAGGGGAATAATTACAAGTCAAAGAAAGATGTCTACCTAACATGAAAGTTTCATTGAAAGAGAGAGACTGGTCATAGTGAAATTACTTTTTAAGATATTTTCTTTTTTTTTGTATTTCAGTCTTAATTAATCACATGTGTTGTTTCTTCTTGGTTACCTCAAGACTCCACTACTTAGTCAAAATAAATAGTGAATTAAAAGGCTTATAGATTACAGTCAAAGTTGTTCATTGCCATTTCCTGATTACCAAATCCGATCAATATTTCTTGAATATTTTGTTTCATATACTCTTAAAATGATCTAATTTTAATTAGTGTAAATCGTGCAAGACATGCCAATATTTTTCAAAAAATAACTACAATTGCATGTAGAAATTAACATGCAACTAACAATAAGTTTGTTTCCACAGTTGTGTGCTAACAGAAAGATAAATGATTTCCTATTCTTATTAAAGCAACCAAAATAATAAGGTTTTCCATCTTTTAAGTTTTCGTGTTGTGTTGCCTAGATATAGATTTTAACTAATTAATGATCATCTCTAAATAGTATTAACATATGAGATATTGTGTCTTTATCTTTTAGGTTTTCGTGTTTTATGTTGCCTTAGATATAGATTGAGGGATTATTTTGGCTAATTAATGATCATCTTTAAATAGTATTAACATATGAGATATTGTGTCTTTATCTTTTAGGTTTTCGTGTTTTATGTTGCCTTAGATATAGATTGAGGGATTATTTTGGCTAATTAATGATCATCTCTAAATAGTATTAACAAATGAGATTTTGCATCTTCTCCATGTATAGAATCAACTTGTTATTATTGGATGCCCCTTTTTTTTTCATACACATAGTTTATTTAGTTTTATATAAGAAAAACAAATGTTATAGTGTTTAAAGTTAAACAACGTTCAAAAAAATAAAAATAAAAATAAAAATAAAAAACTCACCCTCTTTCTAAATGTTTGCATTAATATGACTACGGCTAGGGCAGGATTTTGTGCGCCTTCACTATGGCTTGCTGAGCTCAGTGTTCAATTTGGTTGTGTCATGTGTTGGATCGATTGGTAGGATTATATGTGCGGTGCTTACTCCACATAATATGATACGCATACATCAACATTCATAAGGAAATGTGAATAACTCATTTTTTACTTACAAAGAAAAACTGAGGGTTAAAATTAGACTAATTAGATATTTCTAGTGACTTGTTTATATTTATAAATAAAAAGATATGACACACATACTTCTGCTTAGAGGGGGGCACGGGCCAGGTTTCAGCCCGGCTCGGCTTGAAACCGGCCCTGCAAAAATCACAGGGTAAGCTAATCTGGCGGGCCTGGCTGAAAAATCGTAACCGACTCGCTACAGTAACTGGCCAGTTACGGGTCAGATAAAACCTAACCGGTGATCCGGCGAGTTTACCCGTCGGGTCAGACTGGTTGACCTGTTGTTTTGACCCGGGTCAACCCGCCGTGTTGGGGTTTTTTTTTTATTTTTTTTATTTTCAAATTATTTTCATTTTTTAACTCATCTATACATACAAAGACCAATCATTTTTTATTCTTTGATGTAACATTATATATTTTTTAATTGATTCTATTAATATTTAAATAATTAGGGTAGGATAATAAATTTTACATATTTGAGTTTTTTCCATTGAAAAGAGATTTTTGCATATTTGTATGGTTATTTTCTTATTTTAAATAGCTTGCCATTTATATTTTTTTGTGATTTTATAATTTTTTTAGTTTTCATAATGTTTGTATAATTAGTGTAGGATAATAAATTTAATATATTTAGTTTTTTTCCTTTAAGAGAGATTTTTTCATTTTTTTATTATCAATACTAAAAGTTTTTATGGTTATTTCCTTATTTTTAAATAGCTTGTCATTTATATGTTCTTTTGTGAATTTATAATTTTTTTGGTTTTCTTAATATTTAAATAATTAATATAGGCTAGTGAATTTTATAGATTGATTTTTTTTTTCTTTCATGAGAGATTTTTGCATTCTCTGATTGTCAATAATGAAGGCTTTTTATGATTATTTTCTTATTTTTAAGTAGCTTATCATTTATATGCTCTTTTGTGATTTTATAGATTTTTTTTCTTAATGTATGAATAATTTGTGTAGGATAATGAATTTTATAGATTGATTTTTTTTCATTCAATAGAGATTTTGTATTTTTCTAATGGTCAATAATGAAGCTTTTTATGGTTATTTCTTTATTTTTAAATAGCTTGCCATTTATATGGTCTTTTTCGATTTTATAATTTTTTGGTTTTCTTAATATTTGAATAATTAGCGTAGGATAATGAATTTTATAGTTTTCAATTTTTTTAATTTTGCTCATTCTACTTTATATCAAAATATCATAGTTTAAAAAAAATTCCTTTTTTGCTATTTTTTAATATACATTTTATATATTTAAAAAAAATAAAAAAATTAAAAATCGACAGGCCGGCCGGTTAACCGGCCCGTGCCCACCTCTACTTCAGCTTGGCATGTCGGGCAAACCCACCAATAACTATGGTGTGATAACCCTATATTCAAGTTTGTGACTATTCACATTATCCTTATTACTGTGGTTTCCATACAAAAGCTCATCAAGTATAAGAAATATTTTCATTCATCCCTTCATTTAAACCAAATCACAAATGTTAATCTTAATTATATTGCATAATTCTCATTTTCAATGCTCACTGCATGATGCATATGCTGTTTATTTTACAGAAAACAGAAGCCATACATATATATATATATATATATATATATATATATATATATATATATGATAACCAGACAAAAAAAAATGAGATTGCCTATATGTGGAAGTGGGTGAATTTGCATAACCCAAACATACACATAACTCACGAGCAAATTAGAACTTTATTATATTTTATGGTCTACTACATGAGCGCACACCAACCGCGCAGAAGAGTGAGCACGCGCTTGTGGACCGTAAATTGTTCTTCTCTTCACCCACCCATGTTTCAGTCAAAGCTGCCATATATGGACATCTTTTTCTTATAATCTTTATCATCTTAATTGCTTCACCACCAACCCAATGATCTCACAATATGTGCCTCTATTTAAGCACCTCAGACTGATACTACTCCACAAGTCTCATAACCTTCTTGTTGTTGCCTCTCTACCTCTTCTTCACTTCATCGATCATCACTTTCCATTTCGTTCATTCAACTTGCTGCATTGAAAATGGAAGGATCAGTGAATGGTGTTGCAAAGCATGCTTCCATGGAGAGCCGGCTCTGTCTGGAGGTGAAGGCTGATCCTTTGAACTGGAAGGCTGCTGCCGAGGAGATGACCGGAAGCCATCTCGATGAAGTGAAGAGAATGGTGGAGGAGTTCAGGAGGCCTGTGGTCAGATTGGAGGGTGCCACCTTGAGGATCTCTCAGGTGGCCGCTGTGGCTGCTGCCAGTGATGAATATGATCATGCAGTGAAGGTGGAGCTCTCGGAGGAGGCCAGACCAAGGGTGAAGGCCAGCAGTGATTGGGTCATGAACAGCATGAACAATGGCACTGATAGTTATGGTGTCACCACTGGCTTTGGTGCCACCTCTCACCGGAGGACCAAGCAGGGTGGTGCTCTTCAGAAGGAGCTTATCAGGTGAAATATATATATGTCTATTTTACAAATAAAAATTTCATTTTTCATATATAATTCAATATATTTACAAATTTTGATTATAAATATCTTTGTCTGCAGATTTCTGAATGCTGGAATCTTTGGCACTGGTCCAGGGAACACATTGCCAACCACGGCAACAAGGGCAGCAATGCTGGTCAGAATCAACACTCTCTTGCAGGGCTATTCTGGAATTCGTTTTGAGATCTTAGAAGCCATCACCAAACTTCTCAACAACAACATCACCCCATGCTTGCCTTTACGAGGGACTATCACTGCTTCGGGAGATCTTGTCCCCTTGTCCTATATCGCCGGAATGTTAACCGGCCGCCACAACTCCAAAGCCATAGGCCCTGATGGCCAGAAGATTGGTGCTGTAGAGGCTTTTAAGCTTGCCGGCATCTCTAATGGCTTTTTCGAGTTGCAACCTAAAGAAGGGCTCGCACTCGTTAATGGCACTGCTGTTGGTTCTGGCTTGGCTTCAATGGTTCTCTTCGAGGCCAACATTCTCGCTGTCCTCACTGAAGTTATGTCTGCCGTGTTCTGTGAAGTCATGCAAGGGAAGCCGGAGTACACCGACCACCTCACGCACAAATTGAAGCACCATCCAGGCCAGATTGAGGCAGCAGCCATCATGGAGCACATACTAGAAGGTAGCTCCTACATGAAGATGGCCAAGAAGCTCCATGAGCTTGACCCCCTACAGAAGCCCAAGCAAGACCGCTATGCTCTTCGCACGTCTCCTCAATGGCTTGGCCCTCAGATTGAAGTTATTCGTTCGTCCACAAAATCCATTGAAAGGGAGATCAACTCCGTCAACGACAACCCATTGATTGATGTCTCAAGGGATAAGGCTCTTCATGGTGGTAACTTCCAGGGGACACCTATTGGTGTCTCAATGGACAACACTCGACTTGCTCTCGCTGCCATCGGGAAGCTTATGTTCGCTCAATTCTCAGAGCTTGTCAATGATTTCTACAACAATGGCTTGCCTTCCAATCTCTCGGGTGGAAGGAATCCGAGCTTGGATTATGGTCTCAAGGGTGGTGAAATAGCAATGGCATCCTACTGCTCTGAGCTCCAAGCCTTGGCGAACCCGGTGACTAACCATGTCGAGAGTGCCGAGCAACACAACCAAGATGTCAACTCTTTAGGATTGATCTCTGCCAGGAAGACTGCAGAAGCAATAGAAATCTTGAAGCTCATGTCCTCCACTTACTTGGTCGGCCTCTGTCAAGCCATTGACTTGAGGCATTTGGAGGAAAATCTCAAGAGCACTGTGAAGAACACTGTGAGCCAAGTGGCCAAGAGAGTGCTGACAATGGGCTCCAATGGAGAGCTTCATCCCTCCAGGTTCTGCGAGAAAGACCTGATCAAAGTGATTGACGGGGAGTATGTCTTCTCCTACATCGATGATCCTTGCAGCTATACATATCCATTGATGCAGAAGCTGAGGCAAGTTTTAGTTGAGCACGCACTGAATAATGGTGAGAAGGAGAAGGATGCCAACAATTCCATCTTCCAAAAGATTGTTGCTTTCGAAGAGGAGTTGAAGACTCTTCTGCCAAAAGAGGTGGAGAATGCAAGGATGGCTTTTGACAATGGAAACTCGGCCATTGCAAACAGAATCGTGGAGTGCAGGTCCTATCCTCTTTACAAGTTTGTGAGGGAGGAGCTCGGAACTGGGCTTCTAACAGGTGAGAAGACAAGATCACCAGGTGAGGAGTTTGACAAGGTCTTTGTTGCCATCTCACAAGGAAAGGTGATAGACCCACTGCTGGAGTGCATGAGGGATTGGAATGGTGCTCCCCTGCCATTGTGTTAGAAAGAATGACTCCATGAATTAATGGTTGCAGTTTGTCTAATAGTTCCCTCCAATGTTTCTGCAGAAAAAACTTCCTTAAAAAAAAAATGTTTCTGCAGAAAAATATTTAATTGATTCAGTAAGTTGTAATTTTTGTTATCTGTGGATGAGTTTATTATAACTTGTTCGGTTGTTCTTTGCTTTTATTTATCAGAAGCAATTGTGGAATATATATTTTATGATATGTTTCTTCATCTCTTGTGCTAATGGCTGAAAAACTGTATAGAATTTAATTTGAAAAGGATAATGGGTGGTTCAAAGTCACTTAACCAGCATTTACATTACATGAGTTAATCAAACAGTATCATAAATATGGTCACTTAAAAAATATTAAATCATTGATCATGTTATTGTAGACCAATTTTGTATTTGAAATCCTAATTGTCTTGTCCATCCATTCCAAAACACTTTTGCTTTGTTGTTTTACTTTCATATAAATACTTCGTTTATGTCTAGCTGTTTAAAAAAAATTGTCAGTAGTAATTCAAATATATATATATATATATATATATATATATATAATAAGATCAGGCCGGCCGAAAACACTATTTATTTGCGATCACCTCCCATTTGGCAACATGGAGCAGTTTGAAGGATTTCCAACAGTACGGATGGGAAGATCATCGAAAAATAAGGTAGCATATCTATTTCCACACAATTTGGTGACCGTTTGGTCTTCCCACTTAACGGGTGAAATTCTGGACCGTTGAGATTTTTATAAAATAAGAACCGTTAATTGGGAGGACCAAACAATCACCAAATTGTATGAAAATGGACATGCTAGCTTATTTTTTGATGATCTTCCCATTCGTACGATTGGAAATCCTTCAAACATGCTCCAGGTAGCCAAATGGGAGGCGACAAAAAATAAATAGTGTTTCGACCTGCCTTATAATATCAGGACTATATATGTAATTCTAATACAGTCAGGCCAGCCGCATCATTGTGCAAGTAAGGCCACCTCATTTTGAGCCATTTAGAGAGTATTTTTTCCAAATCCAACCATATGGATGGAAAGAGCATCGAAAAATAAGATAATATATCGATTTTCATACAATTTGGTAAGGTGATGAGTATTCATCTTAAAGGGTGAAATTTTATAAAAATTTTATCGGTTCATAATTTCACCCTTTAAGATGAATGATCATCACCTCCCAAAATTGTATGAAAATCGACATATTATCTTATTTTTCGATATTCTTTCCATCTATACGGTTGGATTTTAAAAAAACTTAATGTTTAAATGCCTCAAAATGAGACGACTGTAAATAAATAGTGATAAGGCTGGCCGGACTGTATCATGACTATATCTATATATATATATATATATATATATATATATATATATATATATATATATTGAACTCGGAGGTCTTGATTAGGTAATTTATATAAGTTAGAAAAATCAGACATAATTGACAGTGTGTAATTTATATATTATTTGTGTTGGCTATATAAAATATGTCTTACAAGACTAAGTCATAAATACAAGTATATAATAGTTCTCTCCCTACTTGATATTTACGTATTTATTTTATTATGATCTATGAATTATATATTACGCAATTTCTTTCTATCAATTATTAGCTTCCATTTTGTTCGTCATTGAATCAACTCACATCACACACCACCTATCATATAAGAGGAATCACTAATGGATCAAATTGTGAAACCATTATAAATAAATAAATAAACCAAGATTATCAAATTCTATTTTTCGATTTTTTTTTGGATTTTTTGTAATTATATTTGTTGAGAGTTCTTGTTTTTGCATAATATCCTTTTAAAAACAAAACCATGATTTTTTGGGGAGCGTCATTACCTCTCCTTACTTTTAAAAGCATTGGCTGATCGAGGGTTTGGCCGAGATCTTATAAACAATCTATTGAGGTCCAATGCTAGTTGGCAAAGATATAGATTTTGAGATAAAGTTTCTCTCTGTCTCATTCTTTTCTTGGGATTTCAGTTATATTTTGAAATAATTTTTTTAGATGATAATTGTTGGATTTATGTAACCATTGGTTGAGAATTCTTCATAGTTAATAAGTCAATTTTTGAATTATTATTTGATTCTTTTGATTCTTTGGCTAGGTAGGTAAACATTTTAGCTTAATTTGAAACTTTTGAATCGATTTAAATCATGCTTTAGATGTGGTTTGAAGCTTCAACCTCTTCTTATGAGGTAACTAACTTTTATTGTGAAAGTTTGCTTTTATGAATTTTTCTCGTTTTTTACAATGTTTTATATATAAGTGTCATATGTTTGGTAATTATTGATTAGTGTTAAAGGAAAGTAACAAAATTACCCTGGAAATTTGGTTTATCCTTAAAAAAAAAAAACCTCTCCTATTTTGCATATCCTTAAAAAAACCCCTCATTTTTTAGTTAATGGTCGATTAGTCTAGTAATACACTAACAGAGTTAAAGGGTTGGCTGAAATTACAAGAATGCCATGTGAATTGTAATATAGCATTTTTAATTTATGAGAATACCCCTCATCTTTTAATGGACGGAGCGTTGGAACTCTGTTCACGACTGGGTTCGCAGCACGCTGGTCTCTCATGTATGTGGTTGAGTTGTGAACTCATTCACCATTAGAAGTGAATATTTCTCCTTCTCTGCATTAGTCTCCCTAGCTTCATGAGTTTCTACTTCTCTTCTCCCCAGCTTCGAGCGTCCAGTCTCTCTACCGCTTACTGGAAGACCATCTTTTCAAAGATTCCAACGACCATTTCCAAGTGCATATGCCCAGAAAAAACCTCTCCGAACGAAAAGCTCTTTAGATTTTGGGATTACGATACATGATTCAAAGGTTGAAGTTTTTTTTGAATTCTATGGCACAATGTGCATTTATCAAAAAACCTCCAAGTTTACTTTTTGGGTTTAGAGTTTATTTTTTAGGGTTTAGGGTTACTGTTCTTGTTGAAGTTGTGTGTGTTTATCAGTACGCGTTTAGGGTTTATTTTTTGGGTTTTCTTTTATTTTTCAGCAAAGCGTTTATTGTTTTGGTTATAATAGTGTGCATTTATCATAATGTGTTTGTGTTTATTTTTTGGGGTTTTCATTTATTTTTCAGTGAAAGTGTTTATTGTTTTGGTTATAATAGTATGCTTTTATCATAACATTTTTGTGTTTATTTTTTGGATTTTCCGTTTATTTTTTAGCAAAAGCGTTTATTCTTCTAGTTGAAGTTGTGTGTTGTATGTGTTTATCATAATGCGTTTGTGCTTATTTTTTGAGGGTTCTCTTTATTTTTTAGTGAAAGCGTTTATTGTTCTTGTTGAAGTTGTACTTTCGATTACATGTTCAAGCACTTAACTTCTTTGTTGTAATGTGCAATTCTCTGCAAGATTGGAAAAAAAATGCGGCCTCATCAATGCCAAGTGCTATCTAGTTCCAATTGTGACAATGACGAGAGAGATAAAGATGAAGATGACAACTTAGTATTAGGAGATGCTTGAGAAAACTCCATTTGCTCATTTTATGGAGCTAGAGCGTATCATCCAGGAAAGGGGGCTCCTGGATTTCCTCTTAGCGATGTATGATGTGAAGATTAGAACCTTCAATATTAATTCTGTTTGGCCATAGTTCCGAGCAAAGGATGTCGAAGGCCTCAAGGACTTCTTTTGAGTGTAGGTCCTTGAGAAAGGTGGCTGACCGAGACCGTAATGCCATTCAAAAGGTTCTCCTTCAATCGTTGTGAAGGGTGAGGTCGAGGAGGAGAATTTCATTAAGATGCTAGTGATCTATTTTCTTGGGACCTTTCTGTTTACGAGCACCTCATGTGCAGCCCCGTAGTGGGTTGCTTTGTATGCCAACAACCTCGCCACACTCGGGACTATGCATGGGTGCAGGCCACCCATAAGCGGCTGATGCAAGAGGTCCCAAATACAGCAGGTTGTGTGAAGGCTCATGCTGTGGGGAAACTCATAATGTCAGGCTACCTGCTAGAGTGTGTAATCGCACTTAATTTGTGGTTCTATGAGATGATCAAGACCGGCACCAAAGTATGCTTCATGAAGACGCTGCGCATTATGTGCTACGACAAGAACAACTTCAAGAAGCTGAAAAACAATTCCGAGTTATTGAAAGTAGTGGAGGGAAAGACAATGGATTTTGTTTATTGTTTTGTGTAAATGCTAAATTTTTTGGTAAAGTGTTTACAGTTTTTGTTAAACACATATTTTCTCTTAAAGTGGTTATTATTTTGCGTAAGTGTTTATTATTTTTGTAAAGCTTTTATTATTTTACTTAAGCATTTAGTATTTTCGTGAAGTGTTTATTATTTTGCTCCAGCACTTATTTTTTTGGTAAAACGTTTATTATTTTGCTCCGATGCTTATTTTTTTGGCAAACCAGTCTTAAGCGCTTATTTTTTTGGTCAAGTGTTTATTATTTTACATAACCATTTATTATGTTACTAAATCATTTATTATTTTGTTTAAGTGTTTTTTTTATTTTTGTAAGGTGTTTTTTTTATTTTGGCGTGAGCGCTTATTATTTTGCTTAAACCCTTATTGGTTTACTGGAATGTTCATTTAATATTGTTTTGCATGTATTTCATTTTGTCTTCCTTCAAAAAGAATCCACTCCCCTCAAAGCATGGGCGAAAGAGGAAAATGGAACGGGAGGAACCCTAGGAAGAAGTCCCATCGAAGACTATTCAGTTGGAGGCTCCCCATGGAGGGAATGACATGCTGGCACTACTATGGCCAACACCAGAACCACCGACATCAGCTTCACCGACACTACCAGCAGCTGCAAGACAAACAACACTTGCACCAACAGCAGCTGCACCACCTACAACACCCATACAACCAGCATTGTTAGCTCTCCAAAAAGAGCTATTTTACAGAGCATATGCTTCATGCTTAGAGCTAAATGTGTGTGTTAATAGATGAGATTTATGCATGTTTAGCTCTATTTCTTATAAAATTTACAACTTGTGCTTGCTCACTTGGATTATGTATGTTATATAGGATTATGGTATTTGTAGACACTAATCTGAGTATTTTATGATTGTATTAGGAAAGCCTGATTTTTGGCCTTCGTTAGGAGCTGCACAAAGAGGGGAAGACCTAGGAACAAAGAAAAAAAAAGCCGCGGTCAAAGCGAGGCTTCACAGAGCAGGAACGACAGTGTGGGATGCATCTCTCATCTTTGCAAAACATCAGTAATCGACTGCAGGCGACTGCTAGAGGCTGTGATTTTGCGATGTGTTGCTTGGTTTTGTGCAACTCGTCGCTAACGTGCAGCAGCTCGGGCGATGATGTTTTGTGATGCGTAGCTCAACCTTGAACAATACATCGCAGATCATAGCTATATAAAGAACTTATGGCTTCTAGGGTTTCCCATCTTGGTTTTGAAGCGGTAATTTGGGCATGAAGAAGGCTAAATCCATAGCTACAACCGAAGATTAAGAGGGCCATAAGCCATCCTGAGGAAGGGGAACCACGTACCAATAAGAGCTAAGATCTACATCCTCTCTTATCTTTGTTGATTTTTAGCTCTTGTTTGTGAACATGAATGTTGTATTGTTTGAATCTCTTGAGTCTTTGACTACGGACTTCATGTTACTTTGCTAGAATAGTTGTTCTAGGGTTATATGATGATTTAGACATGAATATATGTATTATCTTTTGTTGGTATGGATTGATAGCTACGCAGAGTGTCATTGTGATAGTTCTTATGTAGTAGTTGGACTGGATGGCAATGACCAACATCTAGATGAGTATGATTGGATTGTAAGGCAATTATAGTCATCTAGCTACACTAGCATTGCATGAATCTAGGAATCATTGGACCGGAAGGCAATGATAGACTATCGTACCCAATTTTCATGTTAATGTTAGTTTAGGAGAACCATGCATCGCAAGGTGGAAGGCTGGTGTGATAGACTGGCATTTATTGCAGTGTAGGAATACATTATGGATCATCTATGGTCAAAGTTTTTGTCAAGGAACGCTAGTGAATCACTCCACGTGATAGGTGGAAGTGGTTAGGCATACTCTTTAGAGATAAGGAATAATTATCTACACTCATGTGCATATGTAGTTCCCTAGCAAGCCACTAAATAGCCCTTTCCCTCTAGTTTGATATCCATCACCAATCAAGAGAGAAAATCCTTACAATGTCTAAACATCATGCAACCCTAAATCCTTAAATCTGAGTGCTTACCCTTGAACTCTTCGTCATTCCATAGCTTTTCTAGGTATTAGTTTAGTTTAGTTAATTTTCACTGAATCAATCACTGTAGGTTCGGAATATCTTAGTAGGCTCGTGTTCAATATACCTTCATAGAACTCCCTGTGGAAATTGACCTCGATATTTACCTGGTTTTATTACTTTGACCACGTACGCTTGGGTGCAAAGGCGTGGTGCTTGCACTCGTCGACTATTAAGCATCCACACCACCGGTAGCACCCGTACCAACTTCAGTTGCACCACCAGTAGCACCCGTATGAGTACTAGCTATACCACCGACAATACCCACACCACTGACAACACTCACACCACTCGCAACTACACTATTGGCAACACCTACACCATCCGCAGTTGCACCCATACCACCAGCAACACTTGCAACACCAGCTATAATTGCACCACTAGCAATGCCAGCACCACCAGCAGTCATACCAGTAGAACTGCACCAGTACCAACTATACCACCAGAACACCCGCACCACTGACAATGCTCACACCAATAGCTATTCCATTAAGAAGTCGCTACCCGTATGACACATCCTTGATCTCCACTAGTGAGGCCGCTGAAAACAAAAGCCACCGAGCGGATGGTTACCCATAGTGGGAATTGTAGGAAAGAGGCTGCTCGTAAAACCTGTGGGTTTGTTAATTCAAATGAGGAGGTGCCCACATAGATAGGGAGTATCTTGGAGTCCCTTAAAAATACAATGGACGAACAACCTCTTGTCATAAATGCTGAAGCGGACTTGCCCAAGAATCCCAATGACTCCATTACCCTGACCGGTAAGGATGCTCTCGACCCTGCCGTTGATACAACCCAACCGTCCACTAGCATCATACCCAAGAATAAGAAGAACGTCAGCTTCTCCCGACTGGATCAACTAGAGAGGATGATGGTATTGGTATTCCTCAATGCCCGGATAGACAAGTAAGACACATTGCCCCTTATTTGTTTGGTGTTTCTGCTTAGTAAATGGCTTAAACATTTATTTTTTGGAGTTTCCACTTATTGAACAGCTTAAGTGTTTATTTTTTGGAGTTTCAGTATCGTTTATTTTTTGAAATTTCCTATTATTAAACATCTTAACAATTTATTTTTTTGAATCCTTGCTCATTAAACAATTAAAGCGTTTATTTTTTAGAGTTCCCGCTTATTAAACCCCTTAAGCGTTTATTTTTTTTTGGATTTTCCGCTTATTAAATGGCTTAAGTGTTTATTGTTTAAATTTTTCGCTTAATAAACAACTTAAATTTATTCTCTCTAACATGTCTATCATTTGGAAGAAGGAATTTGGGTATGCCACCCGCGAGCAGCTATACACTTTTAATCCAAGGGCAGATTGTTCTCGAAGATGTCATCGTCATTTTTTCACTTAGTTGATTGAGTCCCTAAACTAGAAGCCTTACCTGTATGAACGGCAAGCTTCCATCATCAAACCCTTGATGCTGCTACTATCAACGGTTAATTATCATGCGATCAGGGTCGACCGCATGATACTAGTAGGACTAGAAGTGTTCCACAGTATGGGCATTGTGTTAATGTCAGTCATCAAGAACGAGCTTTACCACCTTCTGGTCCTGGACAGGGAGAAATGCGAGTATACACATTGCTCATCGTTGATACATGCTCAATATGACAAAGTAGTAACCACGATGCTAAGATATCCCTATTATTATTTTATACCTCATTGACTAATGATCTAATCATAACCTAACATGTTTTATTGCAGCATAAACTATGTGACCATTACCTCGCTTCCAAAGCTCAAGTCGATAACAGTCACACATACCCCCTAATACATATTAGGACTGCCCCCGTCAAGAGTCGGGGACTGTGGTTTGTGAAATTTTTTTATGTGCTATATGGAACAAATTCTTAATGGTTTTGAGATTAAATTCAAGCATTCTGAGGTCCCATTTGACCGAGAAGCTAGATCCCTAGGGATTGTTAGCAAAAGTCTAACAACAACAATTAATAAAAAATCAACGGAGAAGAGGAAGAAACTCAATGGGAAGGATGGAGTAAGGCGTGGAAGCTTCAACCAACCCCTAAGATCAAGCACTTTCTATGGAAATTTTTCCATATAAGGTTACCTGCAAAAGATATCTTTACTTGATGAATATTGGGCAAGATGACCCTTGTCCACTGTGTCACCTAACTACTGAAAATATTAATCTTCTATTTCTTGAGTGTAGATAACAAGAAGGGCAAGGCAAGAGATACAATCACAAGGTTAACTACATTAGTAGGATACGATGCAAGGAACTTTGTTGGAAGGACAATAGCTTACCTCTAGAAAATGATGAAGGAGAGCCCGAGTCAAACGATGCTGAACTATCTAATAGCACCATGTGGGCTTTGGCATATCACGAATTGGCAGACCGACGTAAAGGCGGAAGGTGAATGAACCAATTTCGTGGTTGGGGAACAATTTTGGACATGGTTTGGTGTTTAGGCCATAACTTGGCTACAGGCATCGGATTCGCGGGCTCAACCCCAATTTGAAAAGCTCGTCTCGACGCTCACATGAAGTTTACTTAGCTTTACATGGTGGACCTTTCCTTCATCCTCAAATTCTGCTGTTTTTCCCGTCGTATCTTTGTTTTTTGGCTTTTTTTTTTATATTTTTGGTAATACTTCGTATGCCAATTTAGGATAGGATTTGAATCCAATTTGAACTCAGATTTTTAGGAGTTATCTGATTTGTTTTGGGTTTTTAAATTAGATAAGTTTTAATTTGAATCAAAATTTGCAAATTTTGGCAAATTTGGATAAGATGGTAGGTTTCTAGGTTAGTTTTTTGAAACTATTTAAAACCGGCTTGTGGGTTGAATTTTAGTCATTGAATATTGAATAATACTTTTCTTTTGAAATTTTAGAGACTTTCTTCTCTATTTTGTCTTCCCCCTTGCTTGCTTTCTTGACAATCCCCTTATTACCATCGCCCGCAGGTTAATCACTATCCTGCCCGATGTCAGAAAACTAGGAAGGAATAAACTAAAATGTATATATAGAGACAATGTTGTTTCCATATACACTAGCAATTATGGAAGTCAAGATGCATTAGATCTTTAGAGCCTAAGTGTTTTGACTCAAAAATGGCGGCAAAGAAAAGTATTATGCGAACTCATGAATACACTCATCAATGGATACCTATTAAGAAAATAGGGAGTGAAGTGTCTCAAGGTTGGAGCATAACATACAACAAACACTTGCTATATATAGATGACTCATGGATGATGAGATCTGAAATAGCAGGTTTTGGTTACATAATTCTAACTAATACTCTTGGGTTTTGTATCGCGGGCATGAAGACATTCAGTACTGAATCTACCTTTTAGATGGAGATGAAGCCCATAAAGGAGGGACATAAAGAACTTGATAGGGATAAAGACAATGCGGAAGCTAAATAACAGACAACAATTGATTTTGATGATCCTTCTTCAAAGCCTAACACTTGAGTAATGTCAATACCAAGAACTCTAGAATGCAACACTACTGCATCATCACACCACAATCACACAACAATTTTTAACGTGGAAAACTCCTTCAATGTGAAGGATAAAAACCATGGGACCAAACTCGATCAAAAAAATAACTCTCCACTATAGATCAAAGTCTTACAGCAAGTGTGTACATCCAAAACAATCCATAACCAAAATAGATCTCAGCCAACAAAGATGACAAGAGATAAAGATATGGAAGGAAATCACCAAAGTGTAGATGTCGACACACACTGAAGACAAATTGACCGCACAAACTAGATCTCCATCGTTCAGTGTGAAGCAGGACAAGTCTTCACCATGCTTACCAAAAATCAGCTTGATCGGACCATGAATGACTGTCCGATTGAAGCGGATAATGAAACAAGTTGGTGTAGGGAACTAGCAACGTTGAAGAGTGAAGAGTCACAAACAAGCTCACCAAAAATCAGCACGATCCAACGGTGAGCAAAATCGAAAATGGCAGCAGACAAAGGGCGTGCTCAACACCCCTTTTTCAGCAGGAGTTGTGGTCTCTCACGTTTTTCCTCTTTTTGTTTTTCCAGCCATGACTCTCTCTCACCTACAAAATGAGATTAAGAGAGCATATACTAGAATTCCCTAATGGGCCTCTATATATGGGCTTCATACAGAAAGAGAAATAAATGGGTTTTCCACATAGGAGGGAACCCAAACCCAACAATTCTCCCCCTCCCGACTATGTGGAAGAGTTCTCCAAACCTGCAACTGAACAACATGTCTCAAACTTTGTTTTTGGAAGAACTTTTGTAAGCATATCAGAACCATTGTCATCAGTGTATATTTTCTCAAGCTTAAGCAACTAGGATTCCACAACATCTCGAATCCAATGATATCTCACATCAATGTGCTTAGACCTATCATGAAAAGTCGGATTCTTACCAAGGTGAATAGCACTTTAACTATCACAAAATAAGACATGATATCGACGTTGGGTAGATGCAAGCTCAGTCACAAATTTCTTCATCCAAAGTAGTTCCTTACATGCTTCCGTTGCTGTAATGAATTCTGCCTCTATAGTGGACAATGCTATGCACTTTTGCAATCTGGATTGTCATGCCACAGCTCCCCCTGCAAAAGTTATCAAATACCTAGAGGTAGATTTCCTTGAATCAATATCTCCTGCTAGATCAAAATCTGTATAACCAACAAGAAGAGGTTCATCAGATCCAAAACATAACTTCATACTAGAAGTACCACGAAGATATCTTAATATACACTTTACAGCATTTCAATGCTCTTTCCCTAGATTTGACAAAATTCTACTCATTGTACCAACTGCACGAGCTATATCAGACCTCATGCAAACCATAGCATACATCAGGCTTCTTACTGTTGAGGCATATGGAATCCTCTGCATTTCTTCTTTCTCCCTCTCACTAGAAGGTGACTACTTGACACTCAATCTGAAAGATGTAGAGAGAGGTGTACCCACAACTTTAGCCTTTGCCATGTTGAATTTTTGTCACACCTTCTCAATATATTTTTCTTGAGACAGCTATAATTTCTTGCAGTTTCTATCACGAGTGATCCTCATGCCAAGACTGTGCTTCGCAGTTCCTAAATCTTTCATTGCAAAAGACTTACTCAACTCCTTCTTCAAATGATGAATCTTGGAGGAGTTAGAACCTACAATAAGCATATCATCAACATATAGAAATAAAATGACAAAATTTGAACAAGAAAATCTCTACACGAAAACACAATGGTCAGAAGTAGTCTTCTTGTGGCCCTGTTGAACCATGACTGACTCAAATTTTTTATACCACTGTCTAGGTGCTTGTTTTAAACCATACAGACTCTTCTTCAATTTGCAGACAAAATTCTCTTTACCTTTTACCATAAAGCCTTCAGGCTGTTCCATGTAGATTTACTCATTTAGGTCCCCATGGAGGAATGATGTTTTCACATCGATCTGTTCAACCTCCAAATCAAGAGTTGCCCAGTATAAGTCGAATGGAAGACATCTTCACTACTAGAGAGAAAATCTCATCAAAATCAATTCCTTTTTTTGGTTGAAACCTTTCATAACTAATCTGGCTTTGTATCAAAGAGAAGACGAATTCACAACATGCTTCATCTTGTAGATCCATCTATTCTTTAAAGCTTTTCTATCTTTCAGCAGCTTCACCAATTCAAAGGTGTGATTATTAAGCAAGGATTGCATTTCATCATTCATTGCTTAATCCATTCTACCTTTTGTTCACTTTCAATGGCTTCCTGATAGCATTCAGATTCCTCTCCATCAGTCAGGAGTACATATTCATTAGAAGAGTACCAAGTAGAAGGCCTGCACTCTCTAGCTGAGCTCCTGAGTGAAGATTTAGGTTTCTCAGCATGTGAATCTTGTATATCACCAGTCGCTTCATAAATAGGAATGTCCGTGCCATTTTGAACTCCATGATCTATAATAATCTGATCATTACGAACATCATTCTGCACATCAACATGATTATTAGTCTCAACTGCATTGTGCAAAGCGACCGAAGGAGTTGGATCTATCTCAATCAAACTCTCATACTGATCCTTTGATTTCTCTATCTTGTCAATGTCTTCAATAGTTTGATCCTCCATGAAGATAACATCTCGACTTCTAACAATGTTCTTGTTAATAGGATCATAGCATTTATAGCCAAAGTCATCTTAACCATAGCCAATAAATATGCATTATTGGGTCTTGGCATCTAAGTTGGAACTTTCATCTTTAGGAACATGCACAAAACATTTGCATCCATAGACACGAAAGTATTCATAGGAGACATCTCTACCATAATACACCCTATCAGGAACATCCGCATCCAATGCAACATTAGGAGAAAGATTAATAACATGCGAAGTAGTGCACAAAGCCTCTCCCCAAAAGGATCTAGGTAGTCTCGCATCTGAAAGTAGACATCTGACTCTCTCCACCAATGTTCTATTTATACTTTCTGCCAAGCCATTTAACTGAGGAGTCTTAGGAGGCATGCGTTGATGTCTTATGCCTTGTTCTCTGCAATATACATCAAAAGTACCAAGATATTCACCTCCAATATTGTCAGTGCAAATACATTTAAGTTTTTTCCTTGTTTCGCTTTCAATAGCAACATGAAATTCCTTGAATGCATCGGCAACTTGATCTTTTGATTTTAAGGCACGAACCCATAGCTTCCTTGAGTGATCATCGATGAATGTAACAAAATACAATCCACCACCAAAGGTCTTCTCCTTTAAAGGACAACAAACATCTAAATGAACAAGTTCAAGCAATTATGTTTTCCTTGAAGGATGGTGATGTTTGAAAGAAACTCTTATCTGTTTCCCAGTCAAGCAATGCTGACATTTAGCTAACTTAGCTTCATTCAACCCAGAAAGCAAATTCTTCTTGGCTAAAGAATCAAGTCCTTCTCACTAATGTGACTCAATCATTTATGCCATAGTTCTGAGCAACTATTTGACTTAACTGCATTCACATGACCACCAGAAATCGAAGCCTACAACCAGTACAAACCTGTAGACTTCTTACCTCTCGCTACAACCAAAGAACCTTTGGTGATTTGCATCTGCCCATCACAGAACGTACTATAGTAGCCATCATCAACAAGCTTACTTGCAGAGATCAAATGCAGTCAGATATCAGGAGCATGTCTAACATTCTCAAGGACTTGCTTCTTGCCATTATTGGTCTCTAAGCAAACAATTCCAGTGCCAACAACCTTAGACAGACCATCATTGCCCATTTTTAAGTCTCCAAAATCACCTGGAGTATAAGATGAAAAGAACTCCTTTCTAGGTGTCACATGAAAAGAAGCACCACTGTTCACCATCCAGCTTGTTTCATTTCTCGCAATGTTGACAATATTTTCACCATAGACAAGAATCAAATCAGATGAAAAGGTAGTGTTAACACGTTCATTGTTATCATTTCTACCTTTTCTTTCTTACTTGCCCTTGTTAACCCTGTTCTCCTTCTTCTACTTATAACAATACTTCTTGATGTGCCATGTTTTGCCACAATAATGACATTTGAGAGTCTTATAACTTGATCTTGATTTACTTCTGCTTTTGCTTTTGATCTGTTCCTGACCTTTACTTTTAGATCTCCCCCTATTTTCTTTAACTAGAACCTCTGATGTTGATGATGAACCTTGAGATTTTCTTCTCATCTCTTCATTCAAGATACCTCCTTTAGCAGCTTTAAAAGAAGCAACACCATTAGGAGCCGAATTAGTAAGTGAGACACAAAAAGTTTCCCAAGAATCAGGCAAAGTGTTAAGCAACCAAAGGCCTAAAATCTCATCATCAAATTTAATACCAATGCCAAATAGCTGATCTATAGTTCCTTGAAACTCATTTAAATGATTAGCTACAGAGCTAGCTTCTTTATATTTAAACTGCATCATTTTCTTCAACAAGAAAAGTTTATTGTTGCCACTCTTTGAATCATACAAAGACTCTAACTTGTTCCATAAAGTTCTAGCATGCTTTTCATTGGAAATGTGATTATAAACATTGTCATCAACAAATTGTCGAATAAACCCACATACTTGGTCATGTTCAAACTCCCAGTCATCATCACTCTTAGACTCTGGTTTTTGACTAGCAAATACAGGAAAATGCAGTGATTTCACAAATAAGAGATCCTTCATTTTATTTTTCCAAAGATGATAGTTTGTGTCATTTAAGAAGATCAATCTTTTTGTATTGACTTCCATAATTCGACTCAAGTAAAGACAACCAAATCAGATAACCTCTCTCTGATACCAATTGACAGAGATAAAGACACTGCGGAAGCTAAATAATAGACAACAATTGATTTGGATGATCCTTCTTCAAAGCCTAACACTTGAGCAATGTTTACATAAAAAGATAATAATAATAATGAAAATTCAAAATCAAATTGAAATTTGAATGAATATGGAATCAAAATCGAACCAAATTTAAATCCTGATTACTTTAAGAAAGGAAATCATCAATCAAATCAAAATCAAAAATAAATTTAAATCTTGATTAAAGGAAAGCATCAATCAAATCAAAATCAAACTAAATTTAACTTTTGATTAAATCAAGAAAAAAAATCAATCAAGTTCAAAATCAAACCAAATTTAAATCTTGATTAAATCAAGAAAGGAAATCATCAATCAAATCAAAGTCAAAACTAAATTTAAATCTTGATTAAAGGAAAGCATCAATCAAATCAAAATCAAACCAAATTTAAATTTTGATTAAAAAAAACAACCAAATCAAAAAACAAACTAAATTTAACTTTTGATCAAGAAAAGAAAAAAAATCAATCAAACTCAAAATCAAACCAAATTTAAATCTTGATTAAATAAAAAAAGGAGCCAATTTGAAATTCAAAATCAAATTGAAATTTGAATGAAATATCAAATCAAAATCAAACCAAATTTAAATTTTGATTAAATCAAGAAAGGAAAAAGGATCAATCAAACAAATTTAAATTTTAAAGTGAAAAAAATCAATCAAATTTAAATTAAATCAACCAAATCAAATTTAAACCAAATTTAGATGTTAATTAAATCAGGAAAAAAATCGAAATTAAACCAAAAGGAAAATATCAGTCAAATCAAAAACTAAAATAAAATAAAATAAAATAAAAATAATAATAAAATAATAAAATAATAATAAAATAATAAAGAAAATAAGAAAAGGAAGATGGGTTATAAATAGAGGATGAAAGATCTGAGAACAGGGAGGATTGATTCAAATTGAAAAGTAATCATAGAGAAAAAAGGGAGAGGTTGGGGAAGAAGCTCTTTGAGAAAAAGGTGATTATATATGAAAACTCTACACTTTTAACATAGGTAATCTTCCATCGCGGCTTCCGCTCGTCGTTGCCTCCGCTTCCGCTTGTCGCCGCCACCACTTCCTGCCGCCACCGCCTGGCCGCCATTAGCCCCTCGGCCGCCGCCACCGCCTCCAATCGCCGCCGCCTCCTCGTCATGCTGCCGGGATGGATACCATCCCGGTTGTGGTTACATCATGAGCTTCGATTAGATCGGCCTCGTCAGCTGTCTTTGTTGCTGCCATGTCGCCGAGGTTCAACAATCTCAAGTCAAGGCTTGAAAATTGAAACAAATATATATATATATATATATATATATATATATATATATATATATATATATATATATATATATATATATATATCAAGTCGAGGCCTGAATTTTGAAATTGAAATCTAAAAATTTCAGGTCAAGGACTAAACTTTGAAATTGAAAGAGGGAAACCTAATAATCTCAGGTCAAGGCCTGAACTTTGAAAGAAAAAAAGAGATTTTAGAGAGAGAGAGAGAGAGAGAGAGAGAGAGAAGCGAAAGAAAAAGTGACAGACAGAGAGAAACGGAAAAGCTTGTTTAAGAGAAGGAAATAGTTTTTCTCACCTGCCTGCTAGCCATGCTCGGCGTCCGCACCGCCAAGTTACGGATCATCAGCCACCCGACGGTCCTCGCTGACTGCACTCATGCTCTCGTGTTGTTTCGGCGTCAACTGCGAAGCCGTTGAAGACACTGCTGGCACGACAAAGATGCTCCGATCTGAGCAACACTGTCACCATCACCAGCCCTCGCGCCGCCGCCATGTCCGTGCTGGCGGTCCCCAGGTTGAGTCCTGGAATGTCACCCAGTTTTATTCGGCAACTGTACAATGGATTGTCTCAAAGAGATCATACCTCGGCTGTAATGATCGGAGAGCTTGCAAGGATGCAACACCCTTGTTCGCAAAGATGGAGGCTGTTGCCTTCCTGCAGAACCTTGTCCAGAAGTTCAACTAAGAGTTGGTGCTTGATCTTAAATGTGGAGCTGATTCTCTTGGGTTGTAGAAGCAAATTGCCATTCTTTGTAAACTTTTTAAAGGCATTTCAATACTTAGTCATATAAAAAACCTACAATGTTAATAATGTCACACAGTTGTCTGATGAAATGCCTCAACCACAATTTACAATGCTAATGTTGATGAGACAGAAGACAGGAGAGTGGAAATGCATATAAAATTTACAAACTTGGGTTTTGGTATTCCTCCAAAAAGAACAAAAGTTCTATCTTCTTTGAAAAACACTAAGATGTGCTTAAGATTGAAACTGTCTGCTCAAATAGAATGTTCAGTGATGGCATGTTGGAGCTGTAAATGAAGAGAAGCAGATTCATATCTATTAGAAGCATGTGCTTTTGTTAATTGAAAAGTTGATGTGAATTAAATCACTAAAAAGCAAGAATGTTGAAAATAAATCTACATATATCCATTTGATGAAAGTAGACTCAGATGTTCAACTAATTAGATAATGGGAGCTGCAACCTAATTTTTATTTGGTGTGCCTCAAAGACATATTAGGCTTATTTTGGGTCGTCCAAGGACTATTTTGGGATCTTATTATTGCTTGTGGTGATGATTCTTAAATAGTTAAAGCTCTTCAAAACTTGGACTTAATAAATAAATACAAGGCATAAGGATAAATTCACAAGTTCAGGCTTTGAGAAAATGGATGATAGAAAGGCTCCATTAAAGTATGATAAATTAATGAGACAAAATTTCTTTGAAAAGAGATGTGATAACCTAGAGGATTATAATTTTGCAACAAGAAAGGATGTATATCATACAATAAAAAATAAAAAAAATGAATGATGATGACTAAGATGTTCAATGATGAGCAATTTCCTGCAAAAAGTAGAAGAGTTCTTCACTTATTAAGTCTTATGGAATTCTCAACAGCCATATTGATGAATTATTTGTTTAGTTATTTTACATTATTCTTTAGCTTATAAATCCATCACTTTGGAAAATGTGCTCATAAAAAGAATAAGGGTGAAGTGTTGCAAATCCTCAAAAAGTCAAGCCTAAGAAGCCAAGGCATATGAAATGACTTCTTCGATTTTTTTTAGTTAATTCTCAAAAAATTTTGTTATGGTAATTGGGTTTGCGTATTTCAATCAATGTCTTATGGTCAATATAGTTATGATCCAAAATATATATGGATCCTATATGCTCCTCATGATCGATGTTGACAAGTCAAGATATATACAAATCCTATAACCAATGTCCTATACTGCGATTTATTTCATTGCATTGAGGTGTTGGCCCAAGGTAGCAAAATGGCACACATCTTGATGTGATGATAAAATGCACATCTCGATGCAGCCGATGAAATACAAATCTTGAAGAAACACAATTCTTGAAGTGGCGATGAATACACATCTTGAGGCAGCTAATAAATACAAATTTCAAAGTAACACATATCTCGAGGCAACGATGAAATATTCATCTCGAGGTGGTCGATAAAAACATAAATCCTAAAGTGCTGCAAATCTTAAGACGACGACAAAGCAGACATCTTGAAGCAACCAATGAAACACAAATCCCAAAGTGGCAAAGCATACAAGGCGACGTCATATATATAAATAAATAAATGATATATATACATATATATATGATGATATGTCTATGTCAATATGTAATAAAAAGTTGTGATTTGCAAATAAATGAAATTATTTTTGTTCATTGCCTTTACTTATACTTATGCCCTTAATCGAAGGTTCCGAAGACTCTGTCTGGGGTAATTAATAATAGAGACTTGCCTATATTAGAAATGGAAAAACCCACAATATTAAAAAATAAATAAATAAACGACATTTGTGGTTCAATAGATCGCCTGGTGTTTCTTCACAGACATGATGCCGGGCGGGTATTTTCGATCCCACACTATAGAATGCAATGCTACTGCATCATCACATCACAATCACACAACGATATTTAACGTTGAAAACTCCTTCAATGTGAAGGATAAAAACCACAGACCAGATCTCCACCATTCAGTGTGAAGCAAGACAAGTCTTCACCGTGCTCACAAAAAATCAGCTCAATCAGACCAGGAATGACTGTCTGATTGAAGCGGATAATGAAACAGGTCGGTGCAGGGAACAGACAGCGATGAAGAGTGAAGAGTCACAAACAAGCTCACAAAAAACCAGCACGATCCAACGTTGAGCAAAATCTAAAATGACAGCAGACAAAGGGCGTGGTCAACACCCTTTTTCAGAAGGAGCTATGGTCTCTCAAGTTTTTCCTCTTTTTGTTTTTCCAGCCACCACTTTCTCTCACCTGCAAAATGAGATTAAGAGAGCATACACTAGAATGCCCTAATGGGCCTCTATATATGGGCTTCATACAGAAAGAGAAATAAATGGGTTTTCCACATAGAAGGGAACCCAAACCCAACAGAACTAAAGCAGGGATGGCAACGGGTCGGGTCGGGGGCGGGTTTTGCCTACCCCGCCCCCGACCCGACTCCCCCGCCCCCGCCCCCGACCCGCCCCCGATACCCGCCGGGTTTTTAAAAACCCGCCCCATACCCGAACCCGACGGGGAATCGGGTACCCGCGGGTATCCCCGCCCCCGTCCGGCTCTAGGCCCGGCCCATATAACATTAACAATAAAAATTTAAAATTTCAATCCTAAGTAAAAAAATGCACATTTAAAATCTCATAAAACAATAATAAAGTATAAATTGAAAACTTCAATCCAAAATCTTAATGTTTTTTAGATAAAATGACCACCATTCATCATCATCTTCAAAGAGATCAAACCAAAATAATAAAGTGCACATTCAAACTTATACAAAATGATACTAAAGTAAAATTGAAAAGTTTAATCCAAGGAACATAGCCCTTTAGAACCCCCATTCATCACCATCATTATTTTCATGGAGAATAATAATTTTACATTTCGGGTCGGGTTCGGGTCGGGTATCAAGTTTCCCATACCCGCCCCGCACCCGCTTTATATTATTCGGGTTTTACCCGAACCCGACCCGAAACCCGGTCAAACCGGGTTTTCCCCGTCAAACTCGGGTCGGGTCGGGTCGGGTTTGGGTATAATTGCCATCCCTAAACTAAAGCAATTGGGATCAATATTAGCCATAATACATACAGATTAATATTACATACCAAGGATCATCCAAAAATGTGGGAAGGATTACAATTGGAGAACATATGAGCACACTGAGGAATGCCAAACAAAGCTGAAGGAAATCAAAACTTGGGAATTCATCAAACTCATACCAAGAGAACATAATGGTGTTGCAGACATGGTGGTGAAGGAAGCGAGAAGGGAAGCAAAATAGAAAACATATGAGGCCATCTCTCATATGCCTCATAGACTTGGGGACTATTTTCAGATTCAAAGAAGTTATGTAATGAATAACTAGTCAGTTAGACTATCTCTACCAAAAAAAATAAATAAATAAATAAAAGAAAATTAGACCTCCTCTTCCTCCTAAAAACAACCATTGAAGATTTAGAAATTTGAGAAATTATAATTTCATGGAAGGAAAAAGTTTTTATTTATTTAATTTGGTGTTTTGATATATGATCCCTACCTTATTGACCGCAATTTCTGTATTTAATATCTTTTTTTTGGCGGTTTAATCTTGTTGCTGCCATTGACTGACATTGAAATTTTATTTGTTATTTGAGAGATGATAGACCATTCACAAATCCTTCATTATCAATGTGAAATACAACCAAAAGAAAAGCAAGGAGCTGATTAATTAAGTTAGATGTCTTAATCTGCTTGATTGTTGCCAGAGTAACTATGGGCACCAATTAATTGGAAAATGACAAACACATTGCCATTATCCCACCATTTGTGTTCAATTGGGATCCACTTATTTGATTGAATGTCAATTGGATTTGAAATTGCTCCCTTCAGGTGTCTGATCTTGAATTTTTCACAACCTTTGCTTGCTAATGCTCTATTACTAAAGATATTTCTCCCCAATCTTTTTTTTTTTTGATTTTTTTTGACATCGGTGACAAGCACCGCCCCGAGGGATTTTAGTTAAATAGGACGTACACAGTAGTTTATTTTCACCAAGGGTTTCACACATAGAAGCTTATTTTACTATCTGAAGGTTTCATAGAACGTGCCACTTATTTTGGGGTAAAGCCATTTTTGGTCCCTGAAAACGGGACCAATGTTCATTTCCATTCCAAAATTCAAAATTTGTTCAATATGGTCCCTATGTATTGCATATTTTGACATTTTGGGCCCCTATATATTCCGTATTTTGGCATTTTTGGTCCCTATTGCTGACGTGGCGGTCATGTGGAATACCAATGAAATGTATATAATCTTTTTATTATTATGTTTAGGTCGTTTTTTTGCTGATTGATAAGTGGCAGTATTTGCTGATGTGAACCGTATTGAACAAATTTTAAATTTTTGGGATGGAAATGAACATTGACCCTATTTTCAGGGACCAAAAATGACTTTAACCCACTTATTTTACCACCCATGGCTACTCTAGCCCACACAGAGAAGACTCGGGTGCGTACTCGAGCACCCCACTGGATAACCCGCACCCTGCGCCCTCACCTTGCATAGCGGGGTTTCTAACCTAAGTCTCCATTCATGATAAAGAGACTTATGCCGCTCGGCCAAGAGGCTTTTGGCATTATATTTGCTAGTTTTTAATTAACACATTCATCACCCTAAAAATATAAACTAAAAACTAAAAACTCTTTTGAAATCTATCAATTAACTATTTGAAAGACTCATATTTATATGTGATAGATGGACATGAATGAAATAGTTTCACATCAAATAAAAGAGATTAGACCATGCACATATGATTTGAATAAAACTGTGAGGCTTGATATTGATATGAGACAGGACGAAGCAAACAATTCTTTATGGTTTAAGCCATTAAACAAATGAAATCAATCTACTAACTAGCAAATGAGCTTCCTTCCATATATATATATATATTAAAGAGGTATATATAATCAAGCAACACCAAAACAGATAAAGAAAATAGCTTAGAGCTAAGATAAGTCATTGCCATGTAGATAAAGATAAGCATAGGATCATATTTGACAAGTCACATGCAGAAGGAAAAGATGTATTTGTATTGTTTATTGTGTAGTTATTGATGATGTTCATGTTGACATTAATTAGAAATAAATTTAATAAGAATAAGTCACTATCGTCTCATGCAATCTTTCCGAGAATAAGAGGCTCCAAATGAGAGGAAAAAAAAAAGTTTATGGCCAATTAGTCTTCTCTAATTGTTTTAGATGCTAATCCATTTCCTCAACTTGTGTATATATATGTGCTTATGTAGCTTTCTCTCTACCCATAGTTTGCAACAAGTTAAGACAAAGCAAGGAACATATGTGAAAATTAAATACTGATTAAGTGATCATTAAGGGAATAACAAAGGTTGCTTCAAGGATGAGAAAACTCAATTGACGAAGTGTTGACAAATTTGGGTATTTCGGTGGCACAATAACTCTAATCTTGCAAGAGTTTCAACATTCATGTCTCATCACCGACCAATGTCCAAAAGATAAAATAAATGGTTTAGTTAAGTTCTATTTTGGTGGCAAATTACAAAAATTACAAACTCTGAAAATGAGAGGAGACGTGGGACCTTTCCATTGGCAGGTGGGAAATTTGTTTTCCTAAATAAATAAAATTTTATTAGAAAAATTACACTAAACTATCATGTGGTTTGTCTTTATATCAATTCAGGGTTTGTGGTTTAAGTTGTGACAATTTAGTACTTTTTAGTTTAATCCATGAGCAAAAAGGTTTCAAAAGGCTTAACCCGGTTAATACTTACTGACGTATAAAAAAATTTATAAAAAATTCAAAAAAAATACTAAAAAATAAGAAAAAAAAGAAAAAATTCTACAAAATTCTGAAAAACAGAAAATCCTATATACTAAAAAACTATCATAAATAAAATCAGGAAATCACCGAAATGCGAAAATCTTTAAAAATCCAAAAAAAGAGAAAAACTTATAAAACCCCAGAAAATCACTTAAAATTTAAAAATAAATAAAATAAAATAAAATCTTAAAAAAACCCCAAAAATTTAGAAAAAGCATAAAAATAATCTTTAATTCATGAAATTCGAAAAAATAAAAATAAAACAAGCTTAGAAATTTCCCCAAAAACCCAACAAAAAGCTTTAAAAAATAGAAAATTTGAAGAAAAAAAATGTAAAATGTGCAGAAAATCCACAAAAAAAAACACAAAATCCCCTAAAAAAGTTAAAAAAAACCTAGAAAATTTTGTAAAATAGCAATAAAATTAACAAAAAAGAAAATTTTCCCTTTTTCCCTATTTTTAGTGTGTTTTTTCAATTTTTTGAATTTTTCCTGAATTTTTATACCATGTCAGCAAATATTAACGATTTTAACTATTTTTACACTTTTTTGCTCACAGATTAAACTATATGGTACTAAATTATCACAACTTAAACCACAAACCCTGAATTGATATAGAGGCAAATCACAGGGTAGTTTAGTATAATTTCCCCAATTTTATTTATTCTTTGCTGCACATTCTTTTGGTGAAGATAAAGATATTTTTGTAGTTCTATTTTTTTATTATACATAATTAGAATTTTCTCCCTCAGTATATATACTGAGAAATACCAATTCTAAGATTACATATACATTGTTGTAAGATTACATATTATTTAAGCTTAATATATATATATATATATATATATATATATATATATATATATATTTTGAAAATCGGCAACCAACACCCCCACAAGGGATTTAAGGACGTGCACAACATGCTAGTGTTGTGCTTTTTTCCTGCGCGGAAGGAGATACGAACGTAAGATTGTTCTCGAATGAACCCCACTTCTAATCAAAAGTGTTAGTGCAAATGGGTTTGATTGGCAATATTTGACACACGTCCACTTGGTCAACAAGGAGATGTTCAAGCTTGGATGTTACAAATCAAGATTGAGATTCTTCATGCATAGTAAAGGGATTGATTGGGTGAAGTGATTTGGCAAGATATCGTGATTGATGAGGTGATGGTTTGAAGCCAAATCGAGGGATAATCGGAGACCATATTTGGATGATTGAGGAACAAATATGGTGGGCGACTTAATGAGGCATATTTGGACTGGCTAAAATCGGAGACGCTTGACAATCCTAGTACTAAATGGAGAGGCGCTACATTAGTGGCTGAGCACGCGTGATGGAAAGGTGGATCGGCTTAGGGTTATGTGGTCGGGGACAGTGAATCCGGCTATAGTAGACTCGGAACTCAACCAGAGGGTTGGAGGTGTGTGAGGTCGAAGAGCAACGGATCTTTGTAGACTTTTGTCGCTTCACCGCTTACGCTGTAACTCAGCCGTTACAACTAAAGTTGTAAACAAACTGTAATCGAAGGAGTCCAATTTAGTAGTCATGGAGATTCCGGGTGATGCTAAAAGAGGAAGGCGACATCTTAGGAAGGTCGTATCTAACAAGACCAGCTGAGATTGACGTGAAAAAAGGGAGAAAAACCTTGGGGAGAGGTTGGAGAGAGGTCGCAATCTTGAGGGAAAGGGTGTTGATGTTTGTTGAGTGTGTATGAGTGTAATTTGTTTGTACACATTTTGTTTCACCCTCTTTAGTGGATTTTTCATCTCCCGGGCATGGCCCTGTGACGTAGGCATTGTTCGGCAATCGGGTTACAACTCCCCGTGTCCCCTTTCATGTGTGTTTGGTTGTTTGCTTATGTGTGAATGTTCTTGTTATTCTCTTCTCAACATTCCCGCGAAAGCAAGTGAGTTGCAATCAGGTTGTAAATACAAGTTACGCATGTGGAGGACAAATCAACCACCGAACTTACAATTGGTATCGTGAGTTTGGTCACGGAGTACACCCTTTGGTTTCAAGGTCGGTGAAGTCCCGGAAGGAGTTCGTCAATGGCCTAAGGGAAGGAGTCTTCAACTGCTATCCACCGCTCTTAAATGAAGCAAACTATGCATATTGGAAGGTGCGCATGAAGACATACATCAAATCTATAGATGAAAGGGTTTGGGCTATTATTGAAGGTGGATGGATACCCCCAACGTGTCATGATGCTGAGAACAACAAAGTCGAGAAGAAGAAAAGCAGTTGGACCCAAGAAGAACTAAACAATGCCAACGCAAATGGAAAAGCCCTAAATGCACTTTCTTGGAGTCGATAAGATTACCAAGCACATTGTAACTTGTCACGACTCCGGCCAAGGAAGCATGGGACACACTCCAAAGAATACAATGAAGGGACACTGCACGCCTTTCAAAACTACAAATGTTAACCTCAAAATTTGAACATCCTGTGGACGGGAGGAAGAGGAGACCATCCGCAGCCTTCAACGGCAAATTAACGATTGCAAATCGGTTTCCACCTTGGGAAGAAATATTCTAATGAGGAGCTAGTCCCAAAAACCCCTCAGCGGTCACTACCTAGGAGATTTGAAGCTAAGGATCAGCACTGAAGAGGCTCGAGACATCCATGCCCCGAGATTGTATTTAACCAATGGGATCACTACAAGCCTTTGAAATGAACCCTCAATCTTGACAAGGAAAGAGATAACTCCCAAAGGTGTAGAGGCAAAGAAGGTGACACAACATGAAGAGGAAAATATGATGTCCATATTCGCGGTATCAAATAAATCGGCTTCAAACAAATCAAGGCCCAAGAAAAGCTACTCCGGAGAAGTAAGCGCAAGAATCAAGTGAAAGATTTAGAGGAGGTACAACAATATTCAAAGGGGTGTGGAAGAACCTGGACATCTAAACGATGGTGTAGAAATATAAAAGAAAAAAATGAGACAAATGTTCCTACTCCCATACTGAAGATGCTGAAGAAACTAAGCAAAGAGACAAAGGTACAAAGAAAGGTCGTGGAGCACATAATTTGAGCAAAGCAACTTCGATAGCACTCTCTTCACGTTTAAGAAAATGATAGTTTCAAATGTATGGAACGATTATTTACAAGTGGAGTTACAACATCAAGTACAACTTCTGAAGGAAGAGCCAAGATACAACAAAAAAGATTAATCCCTGTGTGTTACTACTGTGGAGGGAGTGGACACATGAGACCAAGATGCAGAAAGTTGAACGAAGATCTAAAGAATGGAAGAGTACTTGGATATGAAATCGTGCAAACCCGTAAGTAGGAGAATCAAAGGAAAGACTTGTAAAGCATGTATTAACCGTGGATAAGAAAACGAGAATCCAAAGAGAAAGCTTGTGAAAAAGAAAAAGTGGGTTCAAAAAGGCAGATAAGAAAGGTCTAGTGGCATACACTTACGGACAAAAAGCTTCAAAAGATGATTGGTACTTTTGATGGTTGCTCAAGGCACATGACATAGAAACAAAGATCTTCTCACTAGTTACAAGAGATGTGGAGATCGGACATGTTACTTTTGGTGATGGTCAACAAAATCCATTGATTGGAAAGCGTGAACGCTTGTTGATGTGGTGTACCACAATTGAAGAATGTCTTGCATGTGGAAGGTATGAAAGCAAACCTTGTGGAGCATTAGTCAACTATGTGATCAGAGATATGGTTGTCAAGTTTACCAAGGCGATGCTTGTGCAAATTTTATGATAACAAAATAAATGTGTTCTAACCGGGTTCGGATCATCGACAATTGTTATTCCACCGCTAAGTTAAGCAAGTATGTTACAACTCTTCGTATGCATATGACGTAAATCCTGCACGAAACTTGGGCATCTAAATTTCGTAGATTTAAATGGTAAGATTGCTGAGATGGGCTGCAAGAGGACTACTACCAAAGCTTGTCCGTAAAAAGAGAGATGGAGTCGTGGTGCATGTCGGGTTGGGAAAGCAAAAACGCATTCTCACAAAGTATTGCAATTCACAAGCATAACAAGAGTACTAGAACTACCACACACATGGACCTAATTGGACCTACCTAAAATGTGAAAGTCCTGGCTTCGTGAAAGAGATATATCTTTGTGTGTTGATGACTATTCTAGATTTACATGGGTAGATTTTCTCAGAACAAATCAGGACCTTTGCAAGCATTCAAGAAGTTTCCACAAGGCTTCAAAATGAGAAGGATTGCTCTATTGGAAGGATTGTCCAATTCCGGAGTTGATCATGGGAGAGAATTTGAAAATGCGCTTGTCAATTCAAGTAGAGAACATGGAATTCAACATGAATTCTCTGCTCCTAAAACACCTCAACAATGGGGTAGTTTAACGCAAGAATCAACACTTCAAGAAATGGCCGTGAGTAATGTCAAATTCCAAGCAACTTCCCCGCTAGATTCTCAAGCGATAAATCAAGCTGTACATTATAAATAGAGTGTATCGGTCCTTCTACAAATATGACACCCTATGAAATCTGAAAGGAAGAAGACCGGTGTTAGCTACTTTCACATCTTGGAAGCAAGTGTTATATCCCGAATCGCAGATCACTTGAAAAATTTGAAAAGAAGAGTGATGAAGGAGTTTTCCTGGGGTACTCCACAAGCGTACCGAGCCTATCGGTGTATAACTCAAGGACGAGAAAGGTAGTGGAATCCATAAATGTTGTTGTGATGACTATGTCAATTCCATATGTATGGAGGAGACTCACGGTTCCCTACGTAGAGCCCAATAATCAATATCCGCAATGCTGGACTCAATGAAGATGATGTACAAGAAGAACAAAGAAGTTGCAAACACCCATCTCAGAACACTGTACATCGCTCGACGTGCAAGATGTGAAGTCGCAACCGTTACTTACGCATAATGTGTTACAACAAGCGCACACAAGATCGTAGATTGATGCTAAGAAAAGCGGGATGAAGACGTTTCCAAGAAGAAAACATTCCTTAGTCATCCCAAGAGAGTAAGAAAGTATCATCCAATACAAGATGTGATTGGTAATGTCAAGAGGAAGACGTACCCGCAACACTAAAAAAGAGTAGATTACAGAGAACCGGCCGGATACATGTGCTATAATTTCAGCTTATCGAGCCAAAGAATGAAGGAAGTACCTATTTGAATGATGAATATTGGATCACGCTATGGAAGAGGAGCTCAACCGCTTGTCGAAATGAAGTATGGACCTTGGTTTCTAGACCCAAAGATGTAAAATGTCATTGGAACAAAGTGGATCTTCAAAAAATAAATCATGACAAGGGCAATATTGTTAGAAACAAGGCAAGACCGGGTTGCTCAAGGGTACACTCAAGTCAAGGCATTGACTTTGATGAGACATTTGCACTACGGTTGCCAGCCGTTGGAGTCCATCAAAGCACATCGGGTCGTGGTTGTCGCATGGGCTTCAAATTGTAATGATGGATGTCAAAAAGCCGCTTTCCCCAACGGGATTCTAAATGAAGAAGTGTATATGTGAACAACCGAAAGGGTTTGAAGATCCCTCGAGTCCTAATCATGTCCACAAGTTGAAGAAGGCCCTCTATGAGTCTCAAACAAGCTCCCCGTGCAATGGTATGAATCGACTCACGCTTTTACTTGAGAAAGGATATCAAAGAGGGGAGTCGACATCATTAATCGCTTCATTAAAAGAACACATTGAAATCTCATGGTTGCACAAATCTATGTAGACGATATTGTGTTTGGATCAACATCTCAGCAACAAGTGGATGAATTTGTACTACTTATGCAAATGTGAATTTGAGATGAGCATGGTAGGAGAATCGAAGCTACTGATTTCGACAAGAAAGAATCGATGGCATCTTCATCTCTCAAAGTAAATATGCAAAGAATCGGTGAAGAAGTTTGGGCTAGAAAATGCAAGACATGTTAGAATACCAATTGGTGTTGGTGACAAGTTATCTAAGGATGAACATGGTAAAGATGTGGATCCCATCAGTATAGAAGTACATGATTGGCAAATTATTATTATACCCCTGCAAGTCGAATTCGATATCCGCTTTTAGGTTCAGTTTGTGCTACTAATCACAGCACCAAAACAATCACACTTAATCGTCAAAAAGAATCATTCCCGCTATTTGGAGGGACTACCGAATATGGTATATGGTACCTACGTAGATTCTATAATAATTTGGCAAGTTATAGTGATACGATCAAGTGGTGCAACATAGACGATCGTAAGAGTACTTCTGGAGGATGTTTCTACCTTGGCACACATCTAGTTACCTGGTACAGTAAGAAGCAGAGTTCAATCTCACTTTCTACAGCTGAAGCTGAATACATCTCTGCCGGTAGCTGTTGTACACAACTGTTGTGGATGAAGCAAATGCTTGAGGGATTATAAGGTTGTTACAAGGATCCAGATACGTATTTTTGACAATAAAAGTGCCATTGATATCACTCAAAAATCACCGGTAAATATTCCGTAACAAAGCATATTGATTTCACATCATTTCATTCTTAGATTTGGTTGAGAACAAGATTGTTGTCATGGATCATGTTGCAAATGTAAGAGCAACTAGCATGGACATTTTTACAAAGCCTCTTGACTCTACCGTGATTTGAGTATTTATGGGGCATTAGGCCCTGTACCAAGTTTGATCCCTATGGGAGGACTCGCGAAACGATCAGATCTCATTTGCCTAAATGTCGCTTTGCGTTAAAGTAAGGCGTGCTATCTGATGGGAGTTACAACTTCTGTACTGCATGTCTTTTTTTAGTTACTCGGGGAAGTTATAACTTGTTATGCAACCATGCCGCTAAGATCACCATTTGACATTATGTGCTGCCAAAGGGGGAGGAGGTATGTCGCCTTGTTTCATCTTGTCTCTGGCAAGTAATTGTGTCAAATAATGCCAAAGGGGAGATTGTTAGTGCAAATGGGTTTGATCGGCAATATTTGACACGCCCACTTGGTCAACAAGGAGATGTTCAAGCTTGGATGTTACAAATCAAGATCGAGATTCTTCACGCATAGAAAAGGAAATTGAGTCAAGGCTGATTTGGCAAGATATCGTTGATTGATGAGGTGATGGTTTGCCAAATCAAGGATAATCGTGGAGACCATATTTGGATGATCGAGGAACAAATATGGTGGTGACTAATGAGGGTATATTTGATTGTCAAAAATCGAGACGCCGATAATCTCGTACCAATGGAGAGGTCGACATTGTGGCTGAAAGCACGCGTGATGGAAAGGTGGATCGGTGATTGCGCTTGGTTGGGCTGTGAATCCGGTACATAGTAGACTTAACTCAACCGTGAGGGTTGGAGGTGTGTCGAGGTCAAGAGCAACGGATGCCGTAGCTTTTGTCTGCCTGGCCGCCGGGTCAGAACTCCAAAGTTACAACTAAAGTCAGAACAACCGTAATTGGAAGGAGTCCAATTTAGTAGGGCGGAGATTCGCAGCGTGCTTAAAGAGGAAGGCTACATCTTAGGAAGGTCGCGATTCATCAAGATCCCGGCTGAGATCACTGTGAAAAAAAAAGGGGAGAAAAACCTTGGGGGAGAGGTTGGAGAGAGGTTGGCAATCTTGAGGGGAAAGGGTGTTGATGTTTGTTGAGTGTGTATGAGTGTAATTTGTTTGTACACATTTTGTTTCACCCTCTTTTAGTGGATTTTTCATCTCCGGGCATGGCCCCCCAGACGTAGGCATTGTTGTCAACCGGGTTACCAACCCCTCGTGGTCCCCTTCTCATGTGTGTTTGGTTGTTTGCTTATGCGTGAATGTTTCATTATTCTCTTCTCAACATTCTATGGCGGTGAGTGAAATCACACAGGAACACAAGCTACTTCTGACGGAGGACAACCAACCCCGAATCAAAAAAGCACTTAGGCGCTTACCTTATAAATGATGTAAGCTCGAATCCAATATCACTCGTCGAACACAAGGAACGGTACCGCTAGGTCAAGGACCTTTATTATTTAGCCTTAACTAATTATGTTTGATAATAATAAATTATATTTAACTGGTTAAAAATATGTATAGCTTTTGGTAAAATACCAATTTTTAATTTGTACTATATCTTTTCCTATGTATGTTCATCTGTCATTCAATGGTAACACAGAAATTTTAAACAATTGAATTGAATAATAAGGTCCCCACGGGCCCCACACCACACGGCACACGGCAGTTCACAATCCAAAACAAACCAAGAAAAAGAGAGCCCCACTCCCACTTCCAGGCCTTAACCATCCTGACAACACTGACATGACAACGCGTTCAATGTTAAAGCGTTTATAAAGCTCCCAAATTTCACAGCTCTCAGTCAACAATGGCGTGCGGACCGACGTTACTAAAGCAACCAACACGTGGCATCCCCTCACTGGACATTACAGCAAACTCTTACTCCACCACCAGAATCCTTCCACGTACCCCCCTTCTCCCTTCTATATAAACCCACCCCTCCTCCTTGGCTATCTTATTAGACGGCAACAACGCCATTAACGATTCTTCTCTTCAAGCTTAGTTTGATCTCGAGGTCTAAGGGAGAGAAAGAAAAGAGAGAGAGAGAGAAGTCAGAGCCTAAGCAGGGCTCGCGCAGGAGCTGGCTAACTCTAGCGGTGAGATAGTGGAGGAGGAGAGCGGCGAGGACCGGAACAAGTGGGTGGTTCTGGCGCTGTATGAGGCGTTGAACGCGCGAGACGTGGAGGCGGTGCACCGTCTGCTGGCCCCGGACATCGAGTGGTGGTTCCATGGCCCGCCGGCGTTCCAGCACATGATGCGCTTGCTGACCGGCGCGTCGACGCACGAGCCGTTCGAGTTCGTCCCTCTGTACGTGCAGGCCCTGGAGAACACGGTCCTGGTTGAAGGCTGCGACAAGACTCGGTCCGTGTTCTGGGTCCACGCCTGGACCGTTTCCCCTGATGGGATAATCACTCAGGTCAGGGAGTATTTCAACACATCTCTCACTGTTACTCAAGCCAAGCAGCATTGTTTGCCCATCTGGAGGAGTAGGTTGCCTGAGAGGGCTGGCAAGTCTTTGCCAGGTCTCGTTCTAGCCATCTAATCTAATCTAATTATATATACATATATATATCCTTGTTATAGATATACTTGTTAATTAATTAATGGGCTAAGAACTTCTTAGTTCTCTGTTGTCTAGGTGTTTGTGTTTGCTTTGCTTTGCTTTGCTTTGCTTTGCTTGTTGTTGTGCTACTGTAAACTAGTGTGGATGAAGATGATGATGATCTGGATGGGATGGTGGTTTGATGATTGGAATAAAGGGTGGTGTTTTAATACAACTGGTTTTTGTGGTGGATTGATGCTTGTTTGTTCATCTTAATTGGTTAATTTCATGAATTAATTAATTAATTGAAATAAATAAATAAATAAATAAATAATCGAGAGAGATCTAGAGAGGGACTTGGAGGAAGGATAGAGGTCATGGGCGACGAGAATGGTTGGTTGAGGTGTTGGGCCGGCACGTTTGTTCATACGTAATTTGGACGGATGCACTTAAATGCCAAATGTTTAAATTAGCAAGTGGCCCAAGTGCTTTTGGACGAGTTTCAATCAGCAAGAAGGCATGACCTTATGAAAAAAAACCTTTTAAATATATATAGTTGTCACACAATTATGAAAGAAAAAAAGAAAAGTGATTCGTAATAAAAGACCTCTCGGTCTAGTGGCAAGGGCGGACCCACATGATTGGCATCCCGGACTGATCAGGTGAAAAATTTTGAAAAATTGAGTTTGATGAGGTTTAAAATTTAATCGTAGAAGAGCGATGTTGAAGTTCTGAGTGGAGCCGTGGAGGCCCAATAGCTCACATGTCCAATTATTCTATTTCATGACACATTGACGCATAGAATTGGAAACTCTCAATATATATTATTTTATTTGATTGAAAAAATTAGGACGTAGTTTGTATTTGTATTTTTCAATGTTATTTCACTTTCTATGTATTGTCTTTGAACTTTGTTCAGATACTTATTATTGATATTCAATATCGATTTAGTTTATATTGTACTTTAAATTTGTCCGTACATTTTGTAATTAATATCAAACATTGACTTTTTAAGCTCGGTCTGGACTAAATTTCTGGGTCCGCCATTGTCTAGTGGTATCATTATCTTACATCAAACAAGTGGGTAATGATAAATTCTCTACTTATAATGTTCGACATGTTGAGTTTGCTAGATAGGGCTGCTTCAGCTGCTGTATTCATCTTTTAAATCCCTTGTGAGGTCACTTGTCGGCTATTTGTTTTTTTTTGTGTAAAAAATGATTGATATTTGGAACTTAAAATGTGAAATTATGCAAAGAAAAGCTATCCACTAGATATCATTCTCCAAATAGACTTGTATACATATATCCTCAACTTGATTTATCCCAAAAAATAGAGAAAAGAGAGAATATGACAGCATTGATGTGAGAACAATGGCAGACAGTGGGCGAAGGAAGTGGACACCAGAAAAGGAAATCCAGCATTGAAGAGAAAAAAACCATTAGGTCTATTTCCATCAATTCACACTAATGTTTTCTTTAATGCTCACTTCCTCGGATTTTATCAGAAAAGACTCCATTTGCCAACCAAAACAGTAAACTTGAGATATTCCCAGAGGAATGATTCTTTGATTTCCTGATAAAAGTTGATAAATACTTGAGATTAAAGTTCATCTTTTGGCTTGGATTGTGGTTTATTCATTCCTTCACTTTCAACAACACCCTATGGTTAGTATCTGATACTTCAACCATTTTAAAGAAAAAGTAAAGTAGAAATATTCTATTGTGCACTCTTTAATGTCATGAGTTACACATTACCATCATTTTCAGTTACCAAATTTTTAATGTAAACTTGATAGGAAAGTGGCAAGAGATTTTCTTTAATTAACTATTTCATTACATCTTTCATAAAAAAAGAATCTCTTTTTAATGATATAAAGAAGCTAAATAATGAAAGCATATAAAAGCTTGTGATTGAAAGTTAGTTTTTTTTATTTGAGGCTGCACGCTTGGTTGCATTGAAGACCACAAACATACTGTGAAATGGAACTATCTAGGTCTGTTCTTATAGATAAGAGAGAGCTCAAGTATCATTATCATGTCAATTTCTTTCCCATTCAATGAACACTAATGGAGTTAATTGTTGTTAAATATAAAAATTGAAATTTTAATGAATAAAAATTAAACAATTATTTAACCAATTCTTTTGCATGCATATATGTAGTTTCCAAGGAGTCAACATCTAAAAGTCATACTATTTCATACATTAATCTTAACTAAATTCTTACTAGTTTAATTATCAGATTTTAGGGTGTGTTTGTTACCACAAAAGTTGTAATAACCATAAATTAGTTCTACAATAACAAAGACGTAATAATTAAAGAGATCATAGTGTGATTAAACCAACATGTGGTCCAATTCATCATATTATCTGACTTAAGTTAACCTTGTAGGGATTGATATGAGATAAAATAGAAAACAATAAATTGTGTATGATTTATCTCTATTTCAAATATGAATTGTGATTTGATTAGGATACAATATTTGAGTTGAATTAGACTTATCTCATAGATAAGATAATTGTAAAATGTTTAGGATTGTAATTTGTTTAGGATACAATATTTGAGTTGAATTAGACATATCTTATAAATTGTTTACGATTGATCTTTATCTCAAATATAGATTTTATTTGATTAAAATTCAAAATTTGAACTCGAATTGGATAAAGACTTATCCCATAGAGATAAATTACAAACCGTTTATGATTTATCTCTATCTCGAATATAAATTAGAGTAAAACTAGGACACTCTGTAACACCCCGGATTTTTCTAAATAAATAATCAAATAATTTCAGAATATTAAATGAGGTTAATTAGCACATAAACAAATTAATTATTTTAACCTCATCCGATCCTCTCTTTCCCATGTAGCTTCTTCCACTTGGTGATGACTCCACAGCACTTACTAGAGGTATTATCTTGTTCCTCAATGCTTGTTCCTTCCTGTCGAGGATATGTACTGGTCCCTCTACGTAAGTCAAATATGATGCTAGTTCTACGGTTGGTCCCGTCAGAACTTGATTCAAATCCTTGATGCACTTCCGCAGCATCGATACATGAAAGACATCATGTAACCTCGACGGCTCTACTTGTAAGATAAGCCGGTAAGTTACAGGACCTACCCTGTCGACTATCTTATAAGGCCCGATGTATCATGGGCTTAGCTTCCCACGCTTTTGGAACCTAAGTACACCCTTCCATGGGGATACCTTAAGGAACACCTCGTCTCTTACTTCAAACTCCAAATCTCGGCAGCGGGTATTGGCGTAGCCCCGCTGCCTGTCTTGAGCTTTCTTGAGGCGTTCTCTGATGAGTTTGAATTTCTCTGAGGTGACCTATACTAACTTTGGGCCTAGAATCTTTCTTTCACCTTCCTCATCCCAACATAACGGAGTCCTGCATCTCTGCCGTATAATGCTTCATACGGTGGCATACCTATGTTGGTCTGGTAACTGTTGTTGTACGCAAACTCCAACAGTCTCAGATTCTCATCCTAGCTCCCGGGGAGTTCCATAACACACGATCGGAGTAGATCCTCAAGTATCTGGATGGTCCTCTCTGACTATCCATCTGTCTCTGGATAGTATGTCGTACTAAAATTTAGTCTCGTTCCCAAGGCCTTATGCAGACTCTTCCAGAAGTGAGAGGTAAATCTCGGGTCTCTATCTGATACGATAGACACGGGTACGCCATGTAATCTGACTATCTGTTCTACGTACATCCGCGCTAACCGATCCCGAGAGTAGGTTGTCTTGATCGAAAGGAAGTGAGCAGACTTGGTCAGTCTATCTATGATAACCCATATGGCGTCCTTGCCTTGACTGGTTTGAGGTAGACTAGACACAAAATCCATGGCTATCCTTTCCCATTTCCATTCCGGGATCTCCAGAGGTACCAAAAACCCCGGTGGCTTCTTGTGCTCAGCTTTGATCTGCTGACAGATCAAGCACCTAGCCACGTACTCAGCAATATCCTTTTTCATTCTCCTCTAGATGTAGTTTTCTTTGATGTTATGATACATCTTTGTGCTCCCTAGGTGTATAGCATAGGCCGAGCAATGAGCTTCCTTCAATATTTGTTGCTTGAGAGCCTCCTCATTGCATGACACATAAATCCGAGCACCTACCATCACCGCTCCATAGGAGATAGAGAATAGTTACAAAGTCTTCCCCCCTATAGCTTCCTATCTAGCTTCATTAACTTGGGTCTTATAGTTGAGCCTCCTTAATCTGTGATATAAACGTCGGGTGTAGGTGGAAATTTGCCAATAACACCCCCAGCTCATCCACTAAGAACTGGATCCCAGTGGATCTCAACTCGTGAAGTTGGGCAAAGTTGGTGGTCCCCAACCGTGTCATCATCTTCCTGCTCAAGGCGTCAGCTACGACGATCGCCTTGACGGGGTGGTACTCGAAAGTACAATCGTAATCCTTCTGCAGTTCCATCCACCGTCTTTGTCGCATGTTCAGCTCCCGTTGGCTCATCAAGTACTTCAAGCTCTTGTGGTCGGTGAAGATTTTACAGGCTTCACCATACAGTGTCGCCATATCTTCAAAGTGAAGACCACCGCCGCTAGTTCCAGATCATGAATAGGATAGTTTACTTCGTGAGTCTTAAGCTGCCTAGATGCATAGGAAATAACTCTACCCTGTTGCATCAAGATACAACCCAATCCCCTATACGAAGAATCACTATAAATTTAAAAACCTATGCCTCCTGTAGGTAAGGTGAGGATGGGAGCAGACACCAGTCTGTTCTTTAGCTCCTGAAATCTCTACTCACATTCCTCAGTCTACTCGAACCTTGTATTCTTCCGCAGCAACTTGGTCATAGGCTGGGCGTTTGAAGAAAACCCTTCCACAAATCGCCTGTAGTAACCGTCTAATCCCAGGAAGCTCCTGATCTCCTTAACTGTGGTTGGGGCTTGCTAGTTAACTACTGCTTCGTTCTTCTTGGGACGTAGATCCCTACCGCAGAGATCACATGCCCCAAGAACTTCACTTCTCCCAACCAAAAGTCACACTTCTTGAGGTTGGCATATAGTTGCTGCTCCCTTAATGTTTGTAGCACTATTTTAAAGTGGTTGATGTACTCCTCCACACTCCGGGAATACACCAGGATATCGTCAATGAACACTACCACGAACTGGTCCAAGTAGGGTGCGAACACCCTGTTCATCATCCCCATAGATGCTGCTGGGCCATTCGTCAATCCGAAGGGCATTACTAGAAACTCAAAATGCTCGTATCTGGTCCGAAAAGCTATTTTTGGTACATCTTCCTCCTTCACTAGCAGCTGGTGATATCCTAACTTCAAGTCGATCTTTGAGAAGACACACGCTCCTCGCAATTGGTCGAAAAGATCATCTATGTGTGGAAGAGGGTACTGGTTTCGGATGGTGACTCCATTCAATAGTCAGTAATCTACGCACATTCTCATGGAGCCATCCTTCTTCTTTACGTAGAGTACGGGCGCACCCCAGGGGGAGACACTAGTCCTAATGAACCCTTTCTCTAGTAATTCATTTAGTTGAACCTTCAGCTCCTTCAGTTCTACTGGAGCTATCCTATATGGCACTCTGGAGATCGGAGTCGCTCCTGGAAATAAGTCAATAGTGAACTCCACGTCTCTATGTGGGTGTAATCCCGGTAGCTTGTTGGGAATACATCTGGAAATTCGCACATTACCGTGATCTCCCTTACGTCTCCTTTGGGGGCTTCTGCTTCCACCATGTTTGCCAAGAAGGCTTCTTCTGTCTCCTCCATCTGGGCTCGTCTCCCATAGAAGAGAATTTCTGCCTCACCTAGTCATTGGAATCTCACCATCTTCATGTAGCAATCGACAGTGGCATGGTGGATCGACAGCCAATCCATCCCTAGGATTGCGTCGAAATCTAGGATCCTCATTGTTGGGATTTCATGTGTATGCCTATGTAGTGAGAATTTAAAATTTTCCCATCACCACTTGGCTCTATACACAAAGGACCTTATTTGTATGACAATAGCAAGCAAGATTTTCTCTTAAGCATTTCAACAAACACCTAATGTGCACTAAATAGAACAAACAAATCTCATCTATTCTATTACTAGTGAGAGAGTAGATTTTCTTTACCTAAAGAGATTGTCAAATCTCTTGATTAGAGGGAAGTCGATTTCCCTTCTAGATCTCTTGAAAACCACCGTTCTTTCAAAGCACCTCTTGATTCACCTCTTGAAAACCACATTTCTTTCAAACCACCTCTTGATTCACCTTGAACCTAAACAACGAACTACCACACCTCCTGGATAGATAGATGTGGAGTTCAAAGCTTAGATCCAATCACTTTGCAAGAAGAAATGAGAGAGGAGACAAGAATGAACATAGCTTCTCAATTGGGAGATTTTGGCTAGAGTTGGAGGCCCACAAGAAAAGCCCTTTATATAGGCAAGGGTTAGGGTAACTCTTTAGTTGGTGTGACCGTATAGAGGATCTATGTCATCTTGGCAATAATATAAAACTTTATATTATTGACTATAAGAGGTTCTATCATTACATTATAGTTATCCAAACGACATAGTAATCATTTACTCGATCCACTAATTTTGTGTCTATCCTTGTCGCATGATATTATGAATAATATGCAAAATAGAATCGTGTCATTTTTGCATTATATTCATTTTTTTGGTCTCTCAAGTGAATTATAATTATAACTACATCAGTTATATTGCATGCGATATAATTCCACTTTACCAACGGGCCCAGTAATATCATAACTCAAAATCGAGGGACAATGATAATATTAACATATAGATTTCTCCCACACACAAGTTGTACACAATGAACCACTATTTCATTCCTATCATAAGATAGTATTTAAATAGCAATCACATTATATACTTCTCATGTGAAAAACCTATACGTCTCATATCTAAGATTCTAAAGACACAATGGAAACATTAATGACACAAAACACAATCCATATAATGTTCCAACTAGTTAGGTCATGTTCAATATATAAAATACTTATTTTATATACTCATGTCATTAAATGATAATCCCTTATCAAAATTCATAGAACTACAATGTATTTTTAATCGACATGACAATCTTTCACGGTAATTAATGTTCCTCCTTAATTACCACAATTGTGAACTTATTTAGTGATTACATGTCTCTCATTTTAAGAGTTCTATGGTTCAAGACCAAGTGCATCTTCTTGAACACTTCCAAAATATAACATGTTAATCTCAAGGAACAAGAATAATAATATTCAAAATCATGAACAATACATAAATCTTTATCAAGAAGAATAACTTTTAAAACACACATCCTTCACTCATAGGGGTCAAGTCTGTTGCTAACTCCTGATTGTCTATCCTCAAATCGAATCCCTCATATACTATTTTTACAATGATAGAACTACCTATGGGTGATGCATACACGTCATCAATACACACATCCTTCACTCATATGAGTTCCTTCCCAACTATTTTTAAAACACACATCCTTCACTCATAGGGATCTTCCGGGCTAAGTTAGTCTAGTAGCATACACGTCATCAGGCATATTAAATAAAGTAGCTATGTAGGAATGCGTGGAACCAGGATCAATAAGTATGTAGGCATTAATACCGTAAATCGAGCAGTACCTGCAATTACGTCTGGTGTGTCAACAGCCTCCTACTGTGTCATTGCGAAAGCTTGGGCCTACAGTTGGGAAGGAACTCCTCTACCTCTTCCTCTGGACCTTCCCCCAGAAGATCCCTCTCTGTTGCTCCCAATGCTGCCCACGACAGAGTATCCTAGCGGCTATTGTGCACTCTAGCCTCCAGCTTGGAATTGGGGAACTGTATCACTTCCCTGAGTTAATAGGGAACATTGCTTCATTTGGTGTCCCGGCTGCTGGCAGTGATAACAAACAACAGCTCCAAGGCCCACTCTGCAGACTCCAAAGTGATACCTCTTACAGATTTGGCACTGAGGCCTCTTCTGACTCTGTCCTCCTGAAGAAGAGCCACCACTACTACTGCTATTGCTCTTCTTGGACGGCCTCATGCTATCGCCCATATGAAAATTGGGGGTGTTCCTCTTCTTGAACTTGTCCGGACGCTTCTTCTGCCTCTCAAATCTCATTTCTACTCTAAGAGCACCTTCAACTAGATCAGTAAAATCAGTAAATCCAGAAACTGTGACAATGTTTCTGCTCTCATCCCGAAGTCTTTGTTCGAACCTCTGACACTTCTCGTACTCATTATCAAAATAGGAGGGTGTATACCTCCCCAAGTCTGTAAACTTGGCCTCATACTAGGCCACTGATTGGTTCCCCTGAGCCAGACGCAAGAACTCCTGATGCTTTGCGTCTCTGTAAATTCGGGACATGAACTTTCGATCAAATGCCGCTAGGAACTCGGTCCAAGTGAATGCCGTCTGATCTGTACGGCGCCTCATGAGGGTGAACCACCATTATAGGCCCCCCTGTCCTAGCAGTAATGTGGCAGTAGTCACTTTCTCCTCCTCGGGATACCTTAAGGCCTGGAACACTAACTCCAGATGTGTGATCCAGTTCTCTGCCTCCGCTGGGTTTGTGGTGCCCATGAACTGGATTACTCCCATCTGCCGAACCCTGCTTACATAGTCATGCTCTCAGGGCCTCGGCTGCTGGTAGTTGGAAAAGGCCGCAAATGATTGCCCCATCTAGTCGAAGAATTGCTGCATTCCAGCGTTATACCCTAGTCCAGCTTGTATTCCTGGTTGGAATCCTGGTCTATGCTGCGAACGTGATCCTTCCGCATGGACTTCTTCTTCTTGCTCCTGAGCCTATACTTCTGGCTCCTGCACGGGTTCCTTTCGTAGAACCACTGGCGGTCTACCGCGTCTCTTGGACGACATTCTAATAAAGGAAATGTATCAGTAATATTCTTTAGCACTTAAAGCAATTATCAAGCTCTACTCTACTGACACATACTCCCACCCTAAGGCTCTGAATATCCTAGGGCTTCCTAGGATTGACTCTCTCTAATACCACTAAATGTAACACCTATCTCCTTTTCAATGGGCATGTGTCACACCAGCCAGGTCAAGGGAACGAACCCTAAACCTAAGGCTGTAAAACTGGTAATCACAATTAATCAAGTAAAAGCGGAAGCTAATAAGGCAAACATATTATATCATAAACTCCAAGCTCTAGATAATGTTTAGTACAACATCAAATAAAATACTATCACAGCGTAATCATCTCAAATACACTCAGTACAGTACATAAACATACTAAGACACAGGGAAGTCAGAGCCAGCTACAGGACATCTCCACTAAACTCGCGATTAGACAAACCCTCTATCTGGTCTTCTGTCTATCTCCTGCAATCAAAATGTCAAGAGAAAGGGGCTGAGCTACTGGAGCTCAGTGAATTGGGAACAGTACTGTCGGGTAAAAAACTGTACCCGTATAATGAAATAAAAACTGTAAATATGAAGCATAAAATATGCATATAAAATAATTGAAATTAAATTCTGAATTCTGAAAGAAATATCGAGCAATAACATGATGGTCAATGCATTATCTTCAATATGTTTTAATCATGTCAAGTGCATAGAAATCTGATGTATGCATATAACTCATAATCTATATCTCTATACTGTGAATGATTTCCGAACTTACCCTTGGTAATCTATACCAAATACCTCTACAGCGGATCTCTAATCGCTACCGTGAGATGGGTGATATGGAGTCATCTGATCATCACAATACTATTATCCCGATTAATTAATTTAGAAATTCATTAAGTGTTAATTAATCTAAATTAAATAAGTCGGAGGTACTGGACAAAAATTGGAAACCCGATAAAGTATATCTGGCCGAGTCAAAAGCCGAAAAATATGGATCTATGTCGGGCTCGTAAATGCGACCCGTGAAGTTATAGTGTGCCCGTGACTCACTGATGGGAAGTAAACTATGAATTAATTAAATAATAAATTTATTAATTAAATAATAAATTAATTAATTAATCATAATTATACAAATCCGAAAGAAACGGATCTAGTAGGGTTAAAGGGGGGGTCACCCGTGACCCTATAGTGATGGGTAAAACAATAATTGAATAAACCCGATTAAGTATAATTAAGTTATTACTTAAACATAAATAAATCAAATTTAGTAAAAGAGGTGAATGATTGAGGGGTACTGTGTAGATCCGTAAAACCTGGATCTGGTCGAATAGTAATTCAAGCATGTGATGTTACAGTAAATGAATATTTAATTATTAAAGGTTTGATTAAAAAGGATGAAGTGGTGAGAGAGAGAGCGAGAGAGAGAGAGAGAGAGCTTCTTTCTTCTTTCGCTCTTTCACCCCGACTAAATCCTAATCACACGAATTACCCTCTTCATGAGATCGACGGCGCCCGACTCCGGCCTCTGGTGAGCCGCGACCATCGGCCACCTGTAGCCTCCAGGCCCTGCCCCTTGCCTGCGCTGCTGATCACCCCCGAGCCTTTTCCACCGGCGCGCGTGACGCCGACCCAGCCTGCAGCCGCTGTGAGCACAGGCGCCTCCACGCGCGAAACCCCACATCGAAGTTTAGTCAAGACCGCCACCGCGATTCGGATCTGCCGCGATCGCCGCCCTACCCCACGGGCTGACGCTACGCACGCTGCCAGCCGCTCCCAAGTGACCGGGCTTGGTTAGAGCCCCGGCCCGACAGCCCTTCGGTCACCCTTCGTCTTCCCTTCGCGGCTTAACTCCGGCGCTGTCTACGCCCAACTCCAACTTGCAGCTCTATCTCTGTCCGGTAAGCCTATCATGGGCCGATCCAAGGATAGATATTAGTAGGGTTGAAGATACGGAGGGGTTAGTAAAGACATTAATTAATTTGAGTGATATTTTAGGTGCTTGGGAAGGATCAAAGACGAACGAGCGCGAACGGACCTTCAAGACCGAATTAAGGTGGTACGAGAACTTGTCGAGTTCATGAGGTGTTTTAGGATTGGAAAGTTAAGGCTGAGGAATGCATGATATACGAATGTATGGGAGTTTAGTTAATTCATTAAAAGATTATGTGCATGATTGTATTAATTTTTGGGACTCTAAATTTTCGTAGAAAATTTAAGTATTAATGTTTGATTAATCTTTCATGATTAATAATCCATGTTTATTTATAGCAATTGACTAAGTTTTAAGAGCATGTTAGATCCTTCAATTATGCTAGGATGAAGATTTCAAAGATCTTCGATTTCTAGTAAATTCCGCATTTTTTTTCCATACCCATTCGAAATATGAAATGCAAGTTAGTGGAAGCATGCTCTAGTAACTTAACGTATTTCTATACTATAACGATCCTAGATTAGATTATAAGTTAAGAATACGGTTTTTATATTTATGAAATTCCTTATTTTTGATTTTAAGGAAAAGGAAAGGGCAAAGGTAAGGCCGCTGCTGCTGAAGGACCTAGCCAGCTTTAGAGAGTACTTAGACTCCGGTGAGGGAACACAACTAGACATCTTTTATATTTTTACCGATTGTTCTTATTGTATTTCTTTAATTGAGATTATATGCATGAGTTTATTAACTATTATGAAATGCTTTGAGTATTACAAGCATGTTTTTATTGATAGCTTTTGTAATTCGAAACGTGTTTTAGAAAAGCACGCGAAAAACTCATAAACCTTTCGGAAATAGAAATGAAAGAATGATAGAAATATTAGTGCACTGCACCGTACATACATACTGGATTACACCAGTGGTGGCTCTATGACAGAGCCAGAGAGTACGATACTAGATAGGGAAGGGGCTGTTTTTATAACTATGTTTTTTTTTAGTCCAAACTATCTGTTTTCAAACCCTTCTGTTTTCAAGAAATAAAACCCCATTTCCGTACCCGTCGGGTGCCTAGTATACGTATATATACTATAGTTCAACGGTTGTTGATTGGTTCGACCGGAGAGCTATCGGGTGTTGATTGGTCCGCTCGTTTCCACTCTGGTTCCGCAGTATGGAAGTAGGGGTGTAAACATTAATATGATTGATTTTTATGATTTGATTTCACATATTGTCATCCTTCCTGTTGTTGATTGGTCCAATCGTGTTAGTTACTGGCTTTGATTGGTCAGCCAGGATGATTATGGAAATCATTTCCGGTACCGATGATAAATGACTAAAGAAACTCACATGTGCATATCTTTGGCTTTCGATTGATGTTAACATGATTCATGTAAATCGATTGAAGATAATGCATCGACTCTCATGTTTATAATTTGCGTTCATCTTCATATATACTTTATTATTGTCTAGTTTATATTTGTATTTTACTTTAAATTCCTAATTGTCGATGACTTACAGGTATGTTTATACCTGACAGTAGTGTTCGTACCTCACTGAGCTCCTGTAGCTCACCCTTTTGTTGTGTGAAATTTTACAGGTAGTAGACAGGTTCATGATCATATCTAGTGTGGAGGACAGGGTTCTGTCTACCCTTAGTTGGATTTGGCGTGTTTGATTTGAGGAGAATTATAAACTCCTATACAGATTTGTATTATTTTACTTTATCGTTTGTACTGTTATGCATTGACATTAAGTTAAGTATGGTATTAGCGTTTGTTTATGGTAAATTCTTAGATTATACAGCCTTAGGCTCGAGGTTCACTCCCTGACCTGGCTGGTGTGACACATGTCCCCTAATTGGAGTTGGGTGTTACAAAATAAAAACCCCTTTTCCATACTCTCAGAGTGCCTAGTGTACGTATATAAGTAAAGCTTGATAGTAGCGAGTAGAGACCGACCGGAAGGCTCAGGTGTGGGATGAGTCTGCCTGCCCCCACTCTAGTTCCACAGTATTGAAGTAGATGTGTAGTTAGTAAGTATAGTATTGTGATTATGAGATGAATCCGTATTTCTCACCTCCCGGAAGCGAGTAGAGATCGACCGTGGAGGCTATTGGTACATATTATATTTACCAAGGAAAATTTCAGAATTCATTCACAGTACAGAGGATTAAATAATGAGATAAGCATGCATGTGACATTACATGAGATTTCTATGCATATTGGCATGATTATATCAAATTAAAGCATTGACTAGCATATTAGTTGTATAACATTTATCTTCAGTTATTTTTATATGCGCAGTTTTATTGTTACTGAGATTACAATTTTATTTCAATATACGGGTATAGTTTTATACCCGACAGTATTGTTCCCATATCACTGAGCTCGAGTAGCGTAGCCCCTTGTGGGATCGAAAATACGCGCGTGGCATTGTGAAGACACCAAACGATATATCGAAGCACAAATATCATATTTTTTATTATGTGGGTTCTTTTATTCCTAATAGAGGCAAGCCCCTATTATTAATTACAGAACGATATCATTGGGAACCTCGATTAAGAGACAAAAGTACAAGTAGAATGAGGAAGAATAATTTATTTTATTACAATATGATTTATTTACATATCAACATATATTTATTTATTTATTTGTTTATTTATGACACGCCCTTGCCTCGGAATCACGTGCCCATACATTTTGGAATCCACAGCCGCCGATTAAGCCTTGTGTTATTACATCATTGCCTTGAAATTTTGTAAATTGGTCTTTGAAGAATTTGTAGACAGCTTCATATCGATTGTGCCGCCAATTAGCTTCCCTTTCCATTAAAAACTGCACCTAACTGAGCAGCTGTTAGGAGTTGCATCATATATGGTCGGAGAGGTCAGGGAGTCTAGCTCCCAATGCCCAAAATTTCGTCTTGATTGGAGCTCCCTAGCAAAAGTTACCCACGTTTGACCGAGAAGTGGTCGAACCGGCAAAACTGCAGAAATTGACCTCTACTTCATCAAGAACTGCTCCCAACTGGGCCAATTGCAATGATTGTACCACATATTGTTGGAGAGGTATTGAAGTCTAGTTTCCGGTGCCGCAGATTTCACCTCAATTGGAGTTCTCTAGCAAAAGTTATTGCCGTTTGAATGAAGGGTGGTCGAGCTGACAGTTCTGCAGGAATTTATCTTTCTTTCCATTGAAAACTGTACCAACTGGGCTATTAATAGGCATAGTGCCATACATGGTTGGAAAGATCTGGAAATATAGTTTCCAATGCCGCAAATTTCAACTCGATTGGAGTTTCCTATCAAAAGTTATCGACTTTTGAATGGAGGGTGGTCGAGCTGGCAGAATTGCAAAAAAAATCGACTTCCTTCTCCGTCTTTCCGCATGCCGAATTTCCTTTCCTGCGTGCTGCGGCTTGAGAGTTTGGTATTATGAGAGTCTTCATAGTTCAGTAACAGCAATCCCGTCCTTCTGGTGTTTATGCTCACAACCTTTTTTGGGGCATTTTAATGATCTGCAAAGAGTCTTTGACTTCGATGAAGGACTTGGGCTGATTTGCTAGAACTAGTTGTCCAAGGGTGGCAAAGCTAGTCTTCTGTGCAGATATGTACCAAGCAAGAGACTGAACCAAATTGAGTATTTATCCAACAGATTTCAGATTTTGCATATCGACAGTATCTTCAAAGTAATTATCTTGATTCATATCTATTGTTTGCAGAGCGCGGTTCTGGTTTTCTAGCTTGCCTTCACCAAGCATCAAGGAGTCCGATAGCTTGACCCGGTAGACCTCCACCTCTTTCTGAAACTGCTGATCATACATGAAAAATGTCTACACCATTTAAGAGATAGCAAATTTGAGTCAGCTCGGCCTGAAATTCTGCTGACTAAGGTTGTATATATATTTTTTATGGCCTTGCATGAGTGACATTCCAAGGTGACTAGCAACTATAGGGTTCACTCTCTTGTAATATGAACAAGCTCATCGAGACACAAACTCAGGGATGTCATCCATGTAAACAATCTTAGTAGTATAGTAGCATTGCCATCAACGGTTTCATCTGATCTCTTTAGATACACTTTTGCAAAAGTTTGGTGAGATTCATGCTATCACCAAATTCCTCTGCACATGGGGCTCTCCAACTGCTACAATAGCATCAACCTGCTTTCTTTATAAAGTTGACATTTGGGTTCTCCAGGCATATGATTTTAGTTATCTCATAAACTATAGATTTCACAACATCAAGAATTGTTATCCCAACAGTGAGGTTATTGCTGTTAAGCCCTTGCCATTGGACCATCCATCATCCACTTTGATAGCCTCCACATTGATAGCTTTAAGTTGTCAGCATGATCGCCCACGACGAGGATTTTCTTCGCCTTCTTGGATAGAGGTAACATTGGTATCTCACCAGGCTTTCCATTTCTCCTTGTTTCTGCCTCTAGAGCATGAAATCAATATGATTCCAATTCATACTTTCTAGTTCCTCAGACCTCTTTACAAGTCACGTTGCGTAATTATAAGGATGCAACATTATTCTCTTAACTATGAGCGCTAATTAGAAGCTTTTGTTTATAAGAATGCAGGGCTTTCCAAAGAGATTCAAGGCCTTAATTAGAAGCTCAGAGTTGCATACCATCACTAGAAAAAAGTTATTTTATTTCTTTTTCTTTTGTTTTGTGGATAATTCCAATCATTCCCTTTTTTACAAGCCACTAGCTGCAAGCTTGTACAAATCTTGGATAAGCCAAACCTGGTGTACCATAACATTTCAATCTCAAAGCTTCAAATAGAAGTGCAACCTTCTTCTTCATTAAACAAAAAACTCCACGGTCAACTTCAATAGCGGCTCCATAGTCAACCATGCCAAGCATGTAAGTGCAAGACTGTATTTTGCAAACACCTAGATCTTTTCTCTTCATCTTCATTCATAAAGTGACATTGAAATGCTGTACTAGTTTTGATCACCAAGACTTTCACAATTCATACACTTATTTAGAAAACTTCCACAGTAACCTTCTTAGCATGAGGTTACATGGGGAATATATTCTATGGTTTTCATAGTAACATTAAGGAATACTCAAAATAAGCTTTAGAACATTCCAAAAGAATTTGTTCTTTTTAATTTCGATCTATCCATATGAATTAGAATCTCCATACTTTGAGTACATTGTAAGTCTTTCCTGTGAGTCAAGTCCTACAGATCCCATCGTGTCACTGAATACCCAGGGATGTCCAACACTCTGGCACATAGAAGCTTAATGTCTCAAACTTGAATATTCTTTCAAGTATTACATAATCTTATAGAGTTGGGCCTTTAAGAATACATTATAACTTCTGAAAGAGATTTAATTTTTTTTTTTCATGAGCAGTGCAATCTTTTCTTCATCTTCTCTTTATCATCTTCCTTTTCTTCCACAGCATGGCTTTAGTCCTTCTCTTTTATTTTGCAGCTTCCCAAATGGATTTCTCTTCTATACCTACGACCAAATCTTGCCGACAATAAATTTCTTTGAATTGTGGTTGAGCTTTGAACAACAAGCTGCAGCAACCTTTCATATGCCTTCTGAATTAAACTTGAAGAACACCATAAGCAATGCTTTGCAAAATTTTTGCAGCAATAGCCTTTTTGTGAATTCTCATTTTGTCTTTGCAATACATCAATGGCGACAGCGACTTCAACACGGCCCGAGCGGCGGCCGTACTTGAGTTCTTTGATTTTGCAGCAGCACGCAGCATCATCCTCAGCATCATTCAACAATAGCAGCATCAACTCTTTGGTAGATCTTGTATTACGGTATTTCGGCTGACTTTACATTGGCATGCGCAGCCGCGAAACGGCTTGACAGCGGCACTTTCAACGCGGCAATCTTCTTTCTTCATTCCTGCAGCAACCTTATCAGCATCAGCAACATGGCAGTGACACATCAACGGCAGCAGCACGCGGCAGCCTCCTTCGTTTTTAGGGCAAACATTCATACACATACAGGCCATAGTAGCTCTCCTTTTATATCCTGCAACAATCATCTTCGGCATCAACAAAGGAAGATAATCAGCAACCACGTTTGAAGCTGGCGGCAGGGAACATCAACAACCAAAGCGGTCGGCAACACAACAAGCGATCTTTGGCAGCCGATGTCGGCAACCAAGGGAAGACGATCAGCAACCAGAAAATTAGCAACACATCAACCAATCTTTGGCATCAGCAACCAGCAACTAAGGGAAGACAATCAGCAACCAGCGAATCAGCAACCAAATTTTCAGCAACCCATCTTCACAGTGGCGGTAGGTGGTGGCGTCATGGCGGCGGAGGGCTATGCAGGGCTTCATATTCCTCCGGCGGCGATAGCTTGGCAGCAAAGGCGGCGACCACGGAAGAAGCGCGCGATACTTGTGGCCCAGAAGGCGGATTGGGCGCTACTTGAGCAGGCTGGAGTGGCGAGCGCGCTGCGCCGCAGTCTTGGCGGAGGCCCGGCTTGACTTGAGGCGACTTCGGGGGAAACAAGCGGTCGTGCTTTCGAGGGAGAATTTGTGGCGCAAGGGGAGCTGGAAGTGATTGTAGTAAATTTGGGTGCCGCGGATCTGCAGTGAGGGCTTTGAAATTTGAAGGGGGTTGAGGGCTGGCTGACTCGATGAGGGGTGACCTCTTCTCGTCTTTCTCCTCCCCCTTCTTTCTACTAAACCCCTCTTTTTATTATATGAGCAATTTGTTAAGTGGTTTGCGATCGTGGGTAGGTTCTAGCGATTGGTAGAAGTCGTGTGAGGATAATATCAACTTAGAGGGATAAGATCAAGGATTTATTTATTTTAAAATTTAATTAAATTTTGGGAAATAAATTACACTGAATTGGTATTTCTGGCCCTCCTCGGGATTTGTATTCGTCTCGGGATCTGTGCCCATGGGATTATCTTGGGATTTGTATTTTTATTAGATTGCCTCAGGATATGTGTTCTCAGGGGCAATTTTGGGACTTGTGTTTGCCTCGAGATATGTTCTCAGGGGCAATTTTGGAATTTGTGTTTGCCTCGAGATGTGTTTTTCTCGGGATATCTTAAAATATGACAGGATATATTTTTTTTTATTTTGAAATAATTTGATTTCAAAATAAATATTTCATTTAAATTTAGAGCCATGAAATATTTCTTTTTGGCCCTTGAGACATTTATTTATTATTATTTTTTTTTTTTGATATAAACACCCCTTTTTCATAATGTTTTTATGCAGGCGATAAACAGGAGTCCAGGTAGAGGAGTGTTAGTAGTGGGCTCTGACTCCCAGTATTATGTTTCTTGTTTATGTACTGTTGTTAGGAGAGATAGAATTCATAGTGAATTAGAGACAATTATGTCTAAGTCGGTACTTTTATTTGGTATTGTATTAAACAGGATCTTGAATTCTGAGTTATGTTATTAGTTGTTTGCTTTATTAGCTTCCACACATATCTTTTTTATTCTTGATTACCAGTTTTACAGCCTTAGGCTCAGGGTTCACCCCTTGACCTGGCTGGTGTGACACTTGTCTCCTAATTTGGAGATGGGTGCTACACACTCTCATCTATATGAGGGGAGACATAATGAGATAATTAAGATACAACTCGGTGAGGAAAGAAACTGAGTGATCTCTTGTATGGGCTTTGCTAATTTGGTTTGGGAGATACAAGTGAAGTACTTTGGTTAGAGCATTTCGAGGCTAATGTAAATACTTCTGCCTAGTTCCCCTATCATTGGTTGATTGTTTATTTGATCTTTGATTCCATACTTGTGTAAGTACTCTTGCCTAATTCCCACTCAATGATTGAGTACTTCTTGATTTTGTTGTTACCATGCTTTGGCATGTTTCATTGATGTTATGGATTCTTACCTTGTTGATTACATACACACATACCTGTTCTCATGATTTGTTGGACTTCTGTTTCCATGATTGTGTATATACATTGATTTGTTGTGTATTTGGCATTTATTTATGTGTGTTTGTGCTTGCTGAGTATACGTATCCGTTGACCAGCACATGGCCGTGGAAACGCATGAGCTTGCACATTTGCCGTGTAGGTGTATGTCAGCTATTCTTGTGGATTCTTCCGCCCGGTGTAGTGGAGCGAGGCTCCGGTAGGGCATTCAGGACCGAGGACACCCTGGTATCCTAGTAGTCCATGCTAGGGGGAGGATACTCTGGTTGTCCAGACTGTTAGTGGGACAATTCGCTGACCGTGTCGACATGTATGAGAGGTGGCGCTACCAACTTCCGACCGAGGGTCGATTCCAGCTCAAGCTGATGACTGACCATGGGATATTTCGAGAGTCTTCCTTGGATCGCTCACTTCGAGCTTGAGTTTGTAGTCGTTGATAGGGAGTCCCTACGATTGATAAACTCTTTGGGGTAGGTTTGAGATTCCCGGATATAGATGGTGTGGGTTGTGGTCCCTACTTGATTGATTGAGTCATATGAGTTATTGACTTTCTTTGTTTAGTTTATCATGCTTATTATTGCTTGATTTCATCGCACTCCCTGCGGGGGTACTTACTGAGCTTTCTTTTCTAAAGCTCATTCACTTGTTGACTTCTTTTTTAGATCCTGAGGAATAGCTAACTCAGACTCGGGAGCTGTACAGGGGTTGGGAGACCTTTTGTTAAGGTTTGAAAATCTCTTATTTTATTTGTGTGTGAGGATGAGACCTTTTAGGACCCTGATAGAGCTGGCCTCTTATGTATTTGACATTATAGGGGGTTGGATCATTTTCCTTTCTTTCTACTATATAGATGGTATTTTGATATTTTGGATTATGTTTTCTTATTATATTTGTTGTTGCTTTATGATTACCTAGGGCTTGTATCTGAGTGTGGTTTGTTTCTACTTAGGTACGGCCGATCTATCGCATACCCAGGCCCGGGATTTGGAGTCGGGGCGTGACAAAATTTGAATCATCAAGTTATTTTATATATTATTTGTCTAATCTAATTTGAAGTTTATCTTTCTATATACTTGCAATGGTTTTAGATTAGTATAATAGTACAATACTAGCAAATGGCACTCACAGTTTAAAAAAATATTAGATTATTAACTATTGGTCACTGAAACAGTGCCAAACTTCCCTTGGGGTCCTTGGGGGTGTTTGTTTATTATTTAGTGTTGTGCGTGTCTGTGTTTGACTTTAAGGTCCCTGGAAACAGTGCCAAAAACTTATAGATAATTTCTCCTTTGGATATTTAATATTTTTATCAAAATTTTTAATCAAATGTAAAATCATATGTAAATATGGTGCTTCATTAATTGTTTGTTCCCTCTATAAAATATCACCAAATTTTAAATTACTTTAAAACTTTTATTTAAATTTATTTAGAGTTTTTCTCATAATTAATATTTTTCATATTTATAATTTTTATTTTTATAAACTATGTGAGAGTTTTGGTTCCTAAATTAAAATATATAAGTTGGAGCAAGATTCAAATTTAATATTTTATTTTATTAATATATTTTGTTAAAATTTATTGTTCACATCAGCAAGAGATAAAAGGTTAGTTGAGTGGTTGTTTATACCTCGAAAGGATTTAATATAAAATAATTTAATACTATCCTAATGGAACAATGTTGACTAGCATAAAAGATAACTTGATAACTTTATATTTTAAATAAAAGAAAATAGAGATTGTAAAAAAACACGACGCCCCAGTTGCTTACTATAAGGAATTTAACCAAAAACGGCACTTAAACATAAAGGGGTTTTTGGGGTTGTGTGGAGGCTTCGAAGACTTCATCGGAGTGAAGAGCTGCGGGTTCCAGCCAAAGAATGTGATAGAGAGGCACACCTATAGGGAGGTGTGAGCAAATGCGGATTAGTGCAAGGGCAGACAGACGCGAAGAGGCGCGCCCGCACAAAGGGTTGCGAGCGCCGATCAAGTGCTACCACACGAACAAGCCTGCACACAAGCCAAGAGGTGCGCATCCAACTAAGGGATGTGTTACTTTCCAAATAGCATGTTGTGACGACTTTATAAAGGGCCAGACTTTTATTGTACTGACATCCCGAGTGGTGCAAAGTATTTGGAAGATGTAGTTTTTCAACACTACTTTACGTCTACTTGTCTCATCTCTTGTTCGCATCGGCCTGTGCAATTGCCTTATACGGTTCTTTCTCCTCTTCTGCGTGTGAAAAACATTTCATATATTATATTTAACATATGTAAACATATATATATATACTAATTTAATTAATTTTTCTTTTAATTACCTGTCATCCTATCCCATCTCATCTTAAGAACACAGCCAACATCTTTAAATGATAGTTCTGGATTACTTCTCTTCACATTCTGCACAATAATTAATCATTTGTTCATGAAACTGTAACGTTTTCTTATCAATCAAACTTTCAAGATAGAAATAGAGAAAATCATGTTAAACTGGCTAAATATTTAATTGGAGAAGAAACTTGAAGGGATTGGCATGCAAAATGTATGTCTATTGAACATATCAATCTATAGCTTGAGAAAAAACATTCCTCATCAATACAAATTATAGATTTTGAAATAAATCATTTTAAATCTATAATTATATAATATCATATCACTTCTAAACAGATAAACTGCTCTAATCTAATATATATTATCTTATCCAACATAGCTGTTTATACTCTAATCCACATGTAATGTTTAGTTAACCCTTATAATATTCATGAAACTGTTTCAATGTATAACTAGAGCATAATAATATTTCTCATATTATATCTCACAACTTATCAGATTGATAATAATATCAGCTGATTGCTTAAGAGAACATTAAAGGAGGACATCTAACATAAAATAATGAAGCAATGAAGAATTTTTTCAAGACAGTGATACGTACTTCTCTTTCATAGTTTGAGAACATGAAGGCAGACATTGCACTCTTTGGTTCATTACGGTCCTTTGATTTCTTCTTCCTTGACTTGTTAGAACTTGTTTCACCTCTAACCTTAGTAGATGATGACGACGACGATTCCTCGCTTGCACTGCCACCCTTCTTTGAATTTTTTGATGCAACGATCTGAAATGAGAGCAATATTGTAGCAGGAGGCTGGGGGACAGAGAGAAGAAGTAGAAGGAAGGGGGAAGGAGGGAGAGGCAATCAGAGAAAGAAGGTGGGAAAATATTCTCTTCCTACCATTTCATTCCACTAGCACTGCTTATATGCAGTTACAACGGCATTACAGAGATTGTCCCCCCTCTGAGGCAATACGACAAACGACTCATAGGCGTGCTCTCCACGCATTACAACGGGCCCCTGTTTGAGGTGGCTCCATTGGTAATTACAATCAAACACTAAAAAGTAAGATAAGCTGACTCATGTCTGGCAAATCCACGAGCACTAATTCATGAGGAATCCTTGTATTTCTCCCTTGAAATCCTCCCTTTTCCCTCCTTTGCGGCACTTGGCGCACGTATACAGGGCCCACGTCTTCACCGCCACATTTGCCCCTCCTTCGAGCGCCTTGTCCCTCGAAGGTTTGGAAGAATCACGCCCCGGATCTCGAGTGGTTCCCCAAGTAAGCGTCGGTGATAGGGTTTGGCCCTCTGATGAATCGGAAGGTGAGGAACGTGACCATTAATAAGCTTTATCTTTGGTCTAAAATAGCCAATGGTTTGACCATTGGTTCTTTGATCAAAAAGTCATCGGAAGAGGGCTTTGTTATTTCGAGGATCGCCAAGAACCTCTTGATTTGGAGGCGTGAAAAGCGTCATGGCCGAGGAACGAGGTTAAAGGGTCCAAGCGATAGAGCAGGGCGATCCATTTGGAGTATTTGGAGCGGCCCATAGAAGCGCATAGGCAAGAAGCTTGGGTGTACTGCGGTGTGTCGAGAGACGGCGGCGGTGGGAGCGCGAGGCGGAGAAAACCCGGTCATGCGGCGTTGAAGGGGAAGGCGTCAACGCGCTTGGAATTGGCTTGATGCGCATCACAGTGCGAAGCGGGGGCAGGTTGGCCTTGATGTTGCAGGATAGTGAATGCGGAGCAGCGAGAGTTCATCCACGAGGCGACTTGGGGAAGAGCGAAATATGTAATCGTCGAGGATGGCGAGAGGGGCGGTAGAAGGCGCCTACCGAATGGTGTCATCGATTCTTTGAATGCAGGGGCGTGTTGTAATACCACTTTCGGCCCGGTGGAAGTAGCTTCGGCCATTGGCAGCGAGGTGATTACCGGCAAAACAGCGGAGATAGTCTTGAGGTAGCGGTTGAGAATCTCGTTTAGCCATCCGTTTGAGGTGAGTACGCCTTGCACTCATGGCAGAGTGCGTCCCTGCGGCTTGAATAGCTCTTTCGAGCGCTCATGAGCGGAGAATTAGCGATCCAAGATGATGTTGGTAGGGACACCATGCGGCCGGATAATCTCTTTAGTAAAGAACTTGGCTACATGTATCGCGCTGATGAAGTTGGGGCCAAAGGAAATCGCATGCTTGGATAAGCGGTCCACAACTACCATGATTGTCATTTTCCACGAAGATGGTGGAAGGCGGTGATAAAATCCATGGTTATGGAATGCCATATCATACGGAATGGGGAGAGGTGAAGAAGCCCTTGCGGGCTTACGGTTGAAGGAGCCGTCGAGTGGCAAATGGCCGCAGTGACCCACAAAGTCCTTGGCCCGACTTGCGGAGGTCGGACCCGAGAAGAACATGCTGCAATGCGTGCTAAAGTCGCAGTGGCGCGCTGCATGTCCCATCCGAGGGGAGGTATGGAATTCGAAGAATTAGCGGTTGTAGTCTTGCTATCGCGAGGGAACCACCGCGCGGCCTTTGAAAAAGAGAAGGCCATCCAGCACTTTGAGTAGTGAGGATGCTTATTTCTTGGAAACGTCGCACCTTTTCAATGAGTTTTGTTGTTGGACCATGGTGCGGTGTAGATGGCCTTGATACCTCGGATGTTGCCAATGGCTTGGATGAGCTTTGGAGAGTATTGAGTTGCGGGGAGGCGGAGAGGCGTCGGTAGGTAGTGAGGCTTCGGGCACGTAGAGCAATATCGAAATCAAATCAGCGACTTGGATAACCACAGTGTTGCTACGGCGTTTGGATAGTCGATGGAGAAGAAGGCGGGATGCTTTGATAATGCAATGAGAATGATGAAGCGGCGGCCGGAGGTAATGGCGCGCCACTTTGAGCTGCCTGCTGTGATGGCGTGCATCTCCGTGCATAAGTGGAAATTTTGCTGGGCGAGGGCGATTGTTCTTTGAAGTAAGCGATTGGCTTGGGTTTTGTGTGAAACGGTAGCAAATTCTTTGTCTTGCGGGCGTCAGTCACAGGGCCGTGAATGGTTGGGAGAAGTCCAGTGGCCCAGAAGGATAAGGGTGTTAGTTAATCTTTGTTTTGAGGGTGTGGAGCGCCTCTGTTGCTTGCGGCGTGGTCAGGAGGAGGAAGCATTCTTACTTGAGCAAGCTTGTCGATGGGGCTGCTTGAGGGTGGAATAGTGGTGGATGAAGCAGCCGGTAATGGCCCGGTCGGGCCAAGGAGATCCTCATAAAACCGCCGGTGTTGCCGGAAGTAGCCACTCGACGATGGCGGAGATCTTGGCGAGGAGTTGGCCGGCGGCAGCCCGGCGGTGAAGATCGATGGCCCAAGTAGTGATGGAGTGCGGCCCGATGTTCGCGCAATTACGCCATAAAGCGGTGGGGCTGCGGCCGGGGTGAAAACAGCTTGGAGGTGCTCGATGTGTGCTTCCCACGTAGAGCTATATACAAGAATATCGTCAAAGAAAACAAGGACGAACTTGCGGAGGACTTGCCTGAAAATCGAGTTCATCAACGCTTGGAAGGTGGACGAAGCATTGGAGAGGCCGAATGGCATGACGAGGAACTCGTAGTGGTCGTCGTGGGTGCGAAAGGCTGTCTTCTCCATGTCCGGGGGATGGATGCGAACTTGGTGGTACCCTGCACTGCGAGGAGATCGGCTTGGAGAGATCTTGGCGGCGAGTTCATCGAAGCGGCTCCTCGGCAGTGGGGATGGGAGAACACATCCTTGATAGTCCTTGAGTTGAGCGGTAGTCCAAGCGAGGCGCCGGGTACCATCTCTTTTAGCGCGCCGCGAGGAGCAGGGAGGAGAAGGGGTGCTCGGTAGGATAACTCCGTCGGCGAGCATTTCTCCCGCGAGAAGCGCTCTATCTCCGATTTTTGGAAATGGGTAAGAATTGCGGTAGGGGCCGGGCCGTTAGGGGCGTCGGGTTGGAGAGGGATCCGATGGATTTATGTTCTGCAGGCGGTGGAAGTCCTTGCGGGGAAGAAGACCCGTGGAAGCGATGGAGAACGATGGAATCTTTGAAGCAAATGGACCCAGTGCGTCCCAGGGTTTTAAATGTGGTGTAGTCGCGCGAGTTCCAAAGAGAGCAGGTTCCGCGATAAGTGAAGGAAGCTGGCTGGCGCATCGGTTGAGATGCATGTTTAGACGGTGGACCACGATATGAAATTGAGGCTTCGAGGCATGCGGCGCCATCAGCAGAAGTGGTGCACCGTTGTGTTCGAGCTCCACCCAAAGTTCGTTGAAGTCAATCCGGACAGGGCCGAGGCGCGCGAGCCATTGGACGCCTAGAACCAAATCAGCCCCGTAAATTGGGAGGATAAGAAGGTCAACCTGGAAGGAAGTTTGACCCAGGGCCAAGGGGACGTCGGGGTAGAAGCCGGTGCAGTCCAGTGCTCAGGTGCTTGTGACACGAAGATGGGGAGAAAGGTTACTTGCCGTCGAGGCCAAAGGAACAGCGGTCGACTGGATAAAGTTGTTCTTGGAGCCCTTTGTCCCACGAAGGGCGGCAGCCCAGCGGTGGCCATGAATAGATCCACTGAGCTTGAGGGTGGAGGGGACCACATGACCAGTGTAAGCATGGTAGGAGATCCGGAGTGGCTATCCGGGGGTGGGATAGGATCGGGGAGGGTCCTGCCGTGAGCCGGTGGAGGTGATGGACAGTCCTCAGGGAGCTCGTCCTCCACGTCGGTAAAGTGATTAAATTGTGGTGAGTCGGCAGTGATGCCACAGGGTGGCCGAGAGTCCTGATTGAAGCGAGCCCTAGCTTCGCGGCAGCAGCCACCATCTCGGCTGCGTCGAGCGTTTCACGCGGCGGGGTTCTTTGGCGTGTGTTGGTGTTTGGAAGGCGAGTGGAGGCCACAGGGGCTTTGTGAGCGAGGCGTGGATAGAGGCTGGCTACTTGGCTGGCGTGCACTTATCCTCCATTGGATTTAGCCATGCGATGGCCTCATGCGAGGATTGAGGTTTGAGGATGTAGAGCTCGGCGTTGGATATCACTCCGGGAGGCCAGGATAAGAAGCGGTTGAGAGAGGTGGGGTGAGGTGGTGACCCGTGTGGAGAGGCATTCAAACTTCGTGGAGATGGCGAGAGAGGGAGGGAGGCTTGTTTGAGTTTGAATAAGCGGGCTTACGTGGTTGTGAAGGTGGAGGGAGGCCAAAAGCGAATTTCGGCGAGGCCCGGGGTAAAATGGCTCCGGAGGTGAGTTGTGAGGTGGAGTCTTGGAGCCAATGGAACCATTGGAGTCTTAGGGGCGGCCATGTAGAAGCGGCGACCCCTATCCTCTGGTCTTGAGGGGGTTTGGTGGAAGTGAAGGAAGTGTGTGGTGAAAAGAGCGGTGAGAACATCATCGCCGGTGAATATGGGGACCTCCCCAGCTTGGGAAAGCCGGGATGAGGCGAGGGCGAGGGATGGGTTGGTGTTAAAAGGAGGAGTGGTGATGTGGGGGGAGAGGTGGTGGGTGCATTTGAGGTAAGGGGAAGGCGGGGGGTGGGGGTTTGTCTAGGCGGGGAAAGAGCCTTGAGAATCTCGAGTTTGCTAGCTGGAGTTGGGCTTGAGATTCTTGGAGTTGGCGAAGGATTCATCTGGCGTTGTTGGAGCAGCTCAAAGGCGGCATGGTGGGTTTCCATGGAGGAAGCGGGATTCATGGCGGTGGAGGTGCTTTCCGGGAAAGGGGATCGAGAATTTGGTGGAGTCTCTGGCCTTGGCTTGTAGCGTAGTCATACCGTCGGACGGAGAGAAGTAGAAGGAAGGGGAAGGAGGGAGAGGCAATGGAGAGAAAGAAGGTGGGAAAATATTCTCTTCCTACCATTTTCATTCCACTAGCCTTTGCTTATATATGCAGTTACAGCGGCATTCACGGAGATTGTCCCCTCGAGGGCAATACGACAAACGACTCATAGGCGTGCTCTCCACGCATTACAACGGGCCCCTGTTTGTAATTGGCTCACTCCATTAATTACAATCAAACACTAAAAGTAAGATAACTGACTCATGTCTGGCAAATCACGAGCACTAATTCATGAGGAAATCCTTGTATTTCTCCCTTGAAATCCTCCCTTTTCCCTCGCGATCGCTGCGCCGCGCCTGTGCTTCTGGGCCCACGTCTTCACCTGCCACAAATATATTTTCCCATCAAGATGCATGACGCTATGCTTTCAACAAAGATATATAAATTAGTTTGCAATAAAGGTTTCTAATGCATTAATTATATATGACCAATACAATACCTCTTTGCCCTTACAGCCACTACCATTGCCATGCTCCCTAGCCACAGACTCTTCATTCTGGTAAACATAAAAAATGATAAGAAATGTTGAAGAGATGCTTGAATGAATGAATAAATGAATCTGAAGGAATACATAACAGAGGTCCACCTCCTCATCATAACTTTCTTCCACAATGCTTAATCTCCTCATTCTTGTTAATGTAAATGGTTGTATAAAATCCACATCATCATGATCATCATTATCTGCAAGCACATCTACTCCATGACTTGTGACATTTACAACTCCATGATTTAAGATCCTCAACCCTTTCCAACTTTCAAATATCAAGAACCAAAGAAAGTTAGGGAGATATATACATAATTAAGTTGATAGACACTAATTAAACCCATTAGAGGAGTAGGTGAAGAGAAACTAGCTACCTCATGAAGTTATGAACCTTGTGATATTCTGTTCTCCTGATATTTCTAAATTCATGCTGTTGATCATATCCATGTTTCACCAGGAGATCAAAATAGTGAAGCATGGCCGATCCTCCGTCATCTCTTTGAAAAGCAACATACTCAATCTGCAAAAGATAATACAATAATGTTATCATTCAAGTAAAATATATTTAGTAGTCAGTTAGTTCTAACATTTACAAGCAATATGGGTTGGAAATAAAAAAAAATGAAGATAAAAATAAAGGATCACCTTTTCTTGAACTAAGAAACTCAAATCTTCTAAAAAAAAGCTCCTACTCAAAATAACATAACATTAAAGTAAATCTACTTTTCTTTTGAGTTTATTTTCATTTTATTCATTTATCTTTGATTTAAATGAATATAAATCCATATTTAAACGTCAAGAGCAACCACTAACTCAAAGCTTTCAACATACTTAAGTTTTTCACTTTGAGCAAAAACCGGGAGTATTTTCCTAAGATGTATTTTTTAATTTGTATTTATAAACCAAATAAAATATTATTTAATTTATAAAAACCTTAAAATTACTTATGAAGATAGAATAAAAAATATTGCATACTAATATAAAAGATAAGTACCTCTTTGTAGAGGATAAAAGTAGGGGCTTTTCCTAGAAAGAAAAAACTCTTTTCAAGAGGATACACCAACCCCTCTTCAGCTTTATTTATTTATTTATTTATTATTATTATTTTTTTGGAACGTAAGAGCTGGTGGCTAGGCCATCAGCTAGTAAGAGCCAAGGGGTGGAGCGTTGCCTTTATTGCATATCCGTCACGGTTGCTATGTAATCCTTTTGCTCTAGAAACCTTTGCACTAGATAAACCTTGTAGGATTAAAGTGAAAACTTCATAGATGAGGCCCTGGAAAAGTGCATCAAAAAAATTAAAATATTATATAAAGTAGCAACTTTTTAATATAAGATAACAACGACAACAAAAACAATAAGTAAGCCTTAATCCAATACTAGATGTGGTCGGCTATATGAATCCTATGTCACCATGTAGTTATGTCCAAGAAAAGATCTAACTCATGTCTAATATACCTAGGTCCTTAGACACTATCTCTCTCCACGTAATCCTTGGCCTACCTCTACCCCTCTTTTTACCTTCTTATCATATTTTTAAACTGGGGCGCCTAGGGGTTTACGACGCACGTGTCCAAACCATCTTAGATGCCCTTCTCTTATTTTATCTTCAATTGGTGCAACATGCACCTTCTCTGGGATGTGTCAATTTATAATCTTATCCAATCTTGTATGACCGCTCATCCACCTTAACATCTTTATTTCTGCCAAACTCATCTTATGAATATGTTGAACTTTAGTTGCCTAACACTCGCTCCCGTATAGCATAACTAGTCTAACTGTCGTTCTATAGAATTTTCCCTTCACATTGTTAGGCATCTTCTTATCACATAACACACCCGTGGTATTTCTCCTTTTCAGCCAGGATGTTTTAATCTATGTGTTACATCTTTATCTATCATCCCATCATTCTGGAAAATAGAACCTAGATTCTTAAAATGGTTATACTTAGGTTCTACCACCCTACCTAGTTTCACTTCCCCTCCATCTCTCCTACTTAAACTAAAATTACAATGTATATATTTTGTCTTACTTCGTAACATAAACCCTCTACTTTCAAGAGTGTTTCTCCACAATTCTATCTTCTGATTAACTCCCTCCCTAGCCTAATCAGCTAGGACAATATCATCTGCGAACAACATATATCATGAGATGTCATTTTGGATACAACTAGTTAACTCATCCATTACTATAGTAAACAAGTATGGCCTCAAGGCCAATCCCTAATATAGACCTACTATTATAAGAAACTCCTCTGTATCTCCTCCAATTGTTCTCACACTTGTAACTGCTCCTTTATACATAACTTTAATAACATTTATATATTTAACATGAATTCAAATATAAGATACAAAACCTAAAAATATAAATAAAGTAGCCATTATTGAATATGCCATTTTTTTAAAATTGCAACAAGGCCATCATTCCACACTGCTTCTACATAATAATAATAAAAAAATCATATACCTCCCTAAATTTTTTATGTTGATGAATAACTCCAAAATTTCACTATTATTGCAAAAGCTTCCTTATTTTCAACTAAAACTCTCTATCTTTGGTTACTATATGGGTTAGCTCTAACTAGAGGTGTGAAAAGTGTATTTAGTGAATTAATAAAGAGAAGTAGATGGAAGGCTTAAAGAGAAACGTGCTAAGAGAAGTAAAGTGAAAGAGGGCCTTTGGGGAAGATGAAGGGAAAGAAAGAAAAAATAATAATTTAGTAGGGTTGCCAAGTGTATTCTTGGAATATTTTTTCTCTTTCTAGAAATTTCTTAAGCCTTGAAGAATAATCATGAAGAACTCAGGAAGTATTTTTTAGTAAGCACAAAAGCCTTCAAGAGATATAAGCACGACACTTTTAAAAAAGAAAATTGAATTAAATACTAGGAAATATCATTATAGAAGAAGAGACTATACATTACGAAGGAATTTTATCATCAAGAATTGTGTTAATCACGTAGACATACTATAAAATGCAATAAATTACAAACTTTTGCCTTAAAAAAAACAAAAAAAGAAAGAAAAACGGTGAAAACATAAACTTAAATTATAAAAATCATATGTAAATACTGCATGAAATTAGCTGTCGCCCAATTTGATTCGAAACAAATAGTGTATTGAAGCCTAGTCAAATGTAAGTGACTAAGATCCAAGTAAGTGAACAATCACTATGGGATAGATATTGTATCTTCCCTCTTCTTTTTTTCACTCTAACTACACTACTATATTTCTGTGTTAGGTATCTATCACCATTTCATCAAAATAACTTTGAAAATATTTGTACATTAATACTATGTTAAATACTGAGAGAAAAATCTTAAAATTAAACCAACTTTCACCTTATAAGATGCTTCTAACGGGTCCTTGTATTTATCAGCCCAGAGCTCCTCACTAACTGTGAGTTTCTTATCAACTACCATCTTTGTTTCAAACTTCATAGACCAAAAGAAATCAAAATAAGTAAAATACAATATTAAATTAAAAGAAAAGTGCACTATTTATCCCTAAACTATGACTTTTTATAAAATTGGTTTTTAAATTAAAAAGCTAGTCAATTAGATATCTAAACTAAGGCAATTGATCAGCCCCTTATAGTCTGTTATTGTCAATAGATTGAAATAAATGACACAAATTTCTGATCCTATGTGGCATATGGCATCATATTTGTGGTAATATATTTGACATGTACATGCCACATCATACATCACATAGGATCCATATATATCTAAGAAATAATATTTGATCAATCAATTAAGATCAATTTGACTAATTTTTTGTTCAAATAACAATTTGACCAAAATCTCTTAGTTTAAATTAAGATCAATAATACAATTACTCTAATTTTTTTTTAAAGAAAGATATATAAACAAACCTGAAGTACAATATAGGGATATTGAGTTTGTCCTCTTTGTAAAGGTGGGTTGAGAGAAATAGCAACACATGTGTGAGGTTCGTTAAACTGTATAGAAGTTGAATGTAAGAAACAAGGCATAAAGCATTATGATGTGTGTAAACACACATATAATTAAAATTCCAATAGAAATGAAAATTTATGATTTCAACATTAAGAAAAAGGAAAAACCTTCGGTAGGACAAAAATTTGGTGAATATTGCTATACTGAATTTTGAAAGCATTAGCAAATCCTTGAAGGTGTAAAAATGAAATGTATAGCTCGATAGCATATCTCCCTTTACAAAAATTGTAAGTTGTTAATCACATAGATCAATAATCTAAAATGCCAAATGCCTTAACACTTTATTCTGTTACCTAGGTGTGAGAAGTTGAACTTGTTCAAATGTCACAACTGGTCCTTCACTAGATTCAACTTCTATCATACAAGAGATTTTGTCATGAAAAACCTGAAAGAAACCATAAATTAAAATTTAATAACCAAAGTTCTTCAACAAATAGCAATAGAAGAATGTTATATAGGGAACACTCACCTGAGCTGGAGTACGATCATCATAGGCATTAAATTGAGTATTTGAATCAGGTATATGAAAACTTAAATCCAACAAGGAGTTATTCTGCAAGCATGAACAAAATTTATATAGTAGTATTGTCATAATACTACGAGGAGAACACCCAAAACACTATTCTTAATGTTCCAAATGTAACATAACAAGATAAGAAGAGGTTTCTCATAAATGACACTTATGTACATGTAACTTTGCGCATTAAGTGTGCAATATGATACATTTAGGCTTAAAGGTCTCCACTTTAGGTAATTGCCAAACACTCAAGTACGTAAATAAATTCCTTTGTATCTAATCTTGTATTAGGGTAACCAAAAATTTCCTTGGTACCATGCCTTACACACTAGAATTCACCATGTGAATATATATAGATAATTTTATATGTGCCTAAAAAACAAACCCTATAATTTGAAACAAAAAAGAAATGTATAAAAGGAGTTAGTTGATATCTCTTAATTAATCCAAGACTTAATAAACAACACTAACGTGGTCCCATTTAATCATAATACTTCATAAATACTTTCCATCTTTCTAATAAAGGCAACTCTGTTTGAGAAACATACTCCATTATCAGAAATAAGCCTCATCAATAATGAAAATCATACCTCATTAGCCCTAGTTGTGTCACTTGAATGGAACTCCAAATGAACATCAGTTTTTCCATGTAATTGAGTTTGTGCAACATCTATTAGACAAACTTCAAATGTATTCTTGGAATCCAATGAAAAACTAAGCGTTTTTCCTGCATGACATTAAAAAATGTCACCTCCATAAAACAAAAAACAATAATGAGCATTATATCAAAATGAAGAAAACAGAATCTAAGGCTATCCTATATCTGATATGTTTTGTTTTGTAAACAATACTCAAACCTTACCAAATTATGAGGATAATGTGAAAATAACAATGGAGAAAATTAATAGTTTCATCCATTCTCCAATTATAAAGTAAAATGAAATTAAGCTAAGGTATGGGAGGGTTTATGTGTAAAAACCCAGCTCACAATAATAGAAAAAGTTGTTTCTCCTTCCAAACCCATGGTATCTACTATCTACATTGCTAATGAGCAACTTTACATTAGAGAAAATGCTTCAATAACATAAAAGCACAAGACTTAACCATTTGTTCATTTATGCCTATAATACCAATTGAAAATATGTTGTAGAATCAGTAAAATAAATAGCGAATTGTATGGATGATATACAATAAGGATACAAACCTTTAAATTCAACATCTCCCCAATTATGGCCACTAAGAGAAATCTGCTCCTCTTCAAATGTTATATGATAATAGCTTTGGATGAAACTTGTCAATCTAGTAACATCCTACAACAAAATATTGTTGAAATGATGTATATATATAAGTGAAAAACACATTGACAACTCAGAGTTGAGACACATAGAAAAAGGGGAGGGCGGGGTGGTAAGAAAAGAATACAAAAGGTACACTATATGGTCAGTAGATAATCTGTGTCTCTAAGTATTTTCTAGCAGCACTCTAAGTATTTTCTAGCAGCACTCTATTTTCTACTGACACTCCTCTGAACGATCTTTACCTATACTCCAGTTACTCTAGTATCTCAATGACTACTTCTATATGATCAAAGTACAAGAAAAATTTCTTGGACTGAAATAAGTAACTGTCAACTTAAATTAAATCAACATGCACTTGTATCAGTGATGAAATCATAACACCTAACTAACAACAAATTAGACAAAACCCAATTTAATTTGTTATGGTAGTTGCTCCCCAAGGAAAGACTCACGTAGATATTTTATTTCATCACATATTGTGAGTTATGTCACATTGACTAAAACGTTGGCTCAAGGAACACTCCATGGTATTAATAACAGAAAACAAAGAGACGAAGAACTAAAAAAAATGGATAAGAGAGCTACCAGTTCATGAAATCCTGCAAATTTGTACAAAAAACCATCTCTAGTTCTAACATCAAGCCGATGCCTTCTAGGAACCGTTATCCAAGTCATGCTTGAAATATTATCTTTCCTTAAATTAACCACCTTGTGAGATTTTGGCTTCCTCCATATGAATTGTTCTGAATTTAACCTAATCTGCCCTAGGTCCTGCAAAATCTCACAACCAAATGAAAGAAAGTTCTTAGAAGACATTCAATCTATAAGGCACATAGTTCCAATAGATTTCCTAAACATTCTTTCAGGACATCTTACAATGAAATAGATATCGAACATTTTAGGACATAACCAAGAGAGTATTCATTAAGAGAAAAAGAAAATGTATGAGTCAAATTGAATTATCTACTAAAAAATATAGATATAATGACACAAAAAATTACCAAAATAAATGTGAAAAAAAAAACGATCCACAAGTAACTTAAAGGTAAAAGAGAAAGAAACTAGAAAATATCCTCAACATCAAACATTTTTAAACCAATAACATATCAAAAGAACTCCAAATATCCAACTAGCAATGCTTGAACGCAACAATAACGTAACTTATATTTCAAAAAAGACTTCTAATGATGTCGACCCCAAAATTCAGTCTAGAAGGACAAAAACACTTACTTGAAGAAATAAAAAAAAACCGCATAAACATAATAGAAAAACTAAAGGAGAAGTACATCTTGGGGAGTAAGAATAATCCTAGAAAAGAAGAGAGAGAGAGAGAGAGAGAGAGAGAGAGAGGGGCAGATGAGCTACGTTTCCTTCTCTGTCTGCAAGGATGATGTTGTCGAAGATAGGACCTTGAATCATCGTTGTTGTGTTGAGTTTGAACTCAGAGACGCTAATGAGAAAAGTTGATGATTTCACTCTCTAGGGTTGAGAAAAAGAGAGGGACAGAGAGAGGAAGGGAGAGAGGGAGAGAGGGAGAGAGAGAGAGAGAGAGAGAGAGAGAGAGAGAGAGAGAGAGGGATTGAATGTGGCGTACATCGGTTATTGATAGTTTTTGGCTCCAAAATGTAGCTTTTGTCTTTGCCAGCACAACTAGCGCGTGCAGTTTTAGTGCTCATGTTTATCATGCCGCCATGCCTCGGGATTTGTACAACTTGGAATGAATCCATAGTTGATGTTTGTAGTTGAATTTGGAAGAATTAACCACTCTTGAGATTAATTTAATCTGGATTTAGGGCCAATTTGGATTGGCTTAAGAAAAAAGGGCTTTTTTCAGGTTGATAGAAGAACTTTTTTTTATAATAATTTTTTAGAGTAAGTTAAGGGCTTATTATTTTTGCGTTTGGATATGTTTAAGTTGTCACCATGTGTTGGCTTAAGGAAAAAGGGCTTTTTTAGGTTGATAGAAGAACTTTTTTTTTACAATAACTTGGGTACATTTAAAAAAAAAATCCATGTGGTATAACATATTTGCAAAATAAGGAAAGTGCTCTTTTTTCCTTATAAAAACTTTTCTCCAATTAACAAAAAAGGGAAAAACCGTTAACTCCCGTTAACGACGTTAATCCTTGCTTTGTTGGCGGTGGAATTTTAGTCAAAATTTTTTGTTGTGATCTCTCAAATACATGGAGATTTGAAAGAAATCCAATTTAGGGCAATTTTCATGCAATATTCATACAAAATTTGATGAAAATGCCCATGCTAACTAAATAGCGTTAGCCGGAGTTAACGGGTTTTCTCTTTTTCATTAACTGGAGAAACCACAAGTTTTTATAAGAAAAGAAAAGCACTTTCCCTATTTTACAATTCTGTGAAAACACATGGATTTTTTTTTGAATTTACCCTAATAACTTTTCAAAGTAAGTTAAGGGCATATTATTTTTGTGTTTGGATATGTTTTAAGTTGTCACCATGTGACCTAGAGGTCATGGGTTTGAGTCATGGAAACAACCTTTTGCCAAAAAAAAAAGCAGTGTAAGGTTGTGTACAATAGACCTAAGTGGTCTGACCCTTCCTCGGACCCCACGCATAACGTGAGTTTTGTAGCACCGGGCTGCCCTTTTGATATGTTAAATCATAAGTGTTTTTATTTTTGGGAAGTTATTTGAATATTTATTCTTTATTCCTAAAAGGCTTTTTTAGTGACAAATTACTAAAATAGACATTTAATAAATAATAGTCATAACAACAAGAAAAACAATCATATTTAACATCAACAATAACTACATTTGTAAGGGTACTTTCGTAATTGCTACATTTAACATCAACAATAAAAATATCTTCAAAGTCTCACATGATGTTAGGTTAGGTTTGGGAAATCATTTTTTAATTTGCATAAGGATATTTTCGTAATTGAAAAACCTCAAAACTCCTTCTCAAAAGGATTGGTTTTTTTTTTTTTGTTTATATATAAGCTTCAACCACCAGCTTCTGATAAAAGCCAAATTTCTCCTTTTCTAATGGCTTCTCCTTCAAAAAAGCTAGCCAAACACATAAAAACCCACAGAGCCCTTAATTCATATAAAAAAGCCCTTTTTGGCTTCCCTGAAGCCAATCCAACCGAACCCTTAATTTTATTTCATATTAAGAGAATGAATTTTCCTGTTATTCAAGATTTAATTACTGTAATATTAATTTAATTTGGATTTAAAGTTTAGAACCACAATAATAGAAATTAATTTAGATTAAATCAATCCTTTTCTAAAATGGTTTAACATTTTTTTTAACAATACATATAAAATTATAAAAAATTTAATCTGAATAAACTTTTGTATGTAATAACTGCCTTTGTTAATTTGATGGTTAGCTTTAGTAAATAATTGAAAAGACAAAGATCAAAGTTATTATATTTTTCTCGAATATTGAAAGAGGTTTTCTTAATTTTTATTTTCAACAATGTAAATTTAATTTTTAAATAAAAGAAAGGAAAGTTAATGCATTAAGAGCGATTGGAGATTTGTATTTAAAGAAGAAACAATATGAAAATTCATATTGTTGATCCTCAAAACAGAGCAGACCTTGTGATCTGTACCTCGTTCGAAGATCAACTAAGAAGATGAACAATGAAATGGTTTAATCAAGGACATTAAGAGATTGGTGGTGGCCTTGGGAGGTCGTAGTGTGAGGATGCAGCTAGAACTCCGGTCACCAGAGACTCCTTTCCTACGAGGGAAGTCCGAGGGCTTCTCCCTGGACCCGCCGCTGCTCATGTCAGTGAAGGATCGACACAATAAGAGTGTGAGAAGTATGGAGAAAGATGAAGGTTCAGAAGAGATAAGAGAGCTAGGGATAGGAGAGGAGAGAAGTCTTGAGGTAGGAGATGATCAACCCCCCCCCCCTCTTTCACTCTTTTCCTTCCTTTGTCCCTTGCAGGTCGCCATCAGGCGATTAGTCATGGGGCGTCCTTTTCTTGCTCGAGGATAGGAGAATCACTTGAGGGTGCCCCTATCGAGTTATTGATCGTGGGTCTCCTCTATATGGATGCTCGTCCTCACCTTGGTAGGGTGCTGTCTCTGACACCATCGCAGGCGGGCGTTTCTTAGCTAATTGATCATAGGAAATCTCCACGTGTCTTCCCTTGAGGGGGTTGTCTTGCTAGCGTGGTCCCCTTTCCTTAGACTAACCGGATTATGTCATATGTAATGTTTATTTATTTCCCCATAATACTTGCCCCCCAACTTGTTTGGTCGACATGCCCCAGCTTTGGTCGGTCTAGAAAGTTTGATCATCGATGGAGACGTCTAATCTAGTGAGTCAAGGGATTGGCATCTCTTGACTTCATTTCTGAGACTTGGACTGTCCTATGAATTTCTTGAGCAGTCAGTCGCTAGCTCGGCTGCAACTTTCGTCGTTTCTTGTGGGGATTTTTGGGGTACTGTCTAACAATCTGATCACATTTCTATCATACCTTTCGTAAGCTCAGACTTTCTGAATGAATTCTGGCATATGGTTGGATTGAGTGTTCGTCACCTCGGATAAGCCTCGTTGTCTACACTAGAGTACATGCGTTAGGTCGAGCTCAGCTTCCAAGTTAATGTTTGACGGGCTGTTTTGCATTAATGGAATGCAACAGATGATATGATTGGCATTGTTCCCCCAAGCGAGCCTCCCGAAGTACGGGGGTAGATCTTGGTCCACGTGTCTACTATCGAACAGGTGTCCTTTCATAAAGCGACATAGACCTTTAAGTTTTGGCTGCTAGGGTATGGTGAGAGGACGTTAACCTTATTTGTCCCCTTTTTCCAAATTCTTTGCGCTCCCAGACCTCCTCATTCGTACTTCCTACCTTCATATCTTTGTAGATCTACTATCCTTTTGAGACACTGAGGTGTGCTCCCAGTTGGAGACGATGGACGTGGAACTCTCATCTACCGAGAGACTCTCTTTAGTGAGATTACAAATCTCAATCTCATACGCCGAGCTGGGGAGTTTTTTATCTGCATCCCTTTCAAACTTTGACTACCTTCTTCTTTTGAGAGAGCTAACCTGTCACGCCCCGCCCCCAAGGTCTTGGGCCCACGGGCACGTGGCAGACCGGCCACACCCGAGCAGGGATGGGCCCCACCCGGATGTGAAGCCTCGATGATCATCAATCACATAAACATGCACAGCGGAGTATATCAAATCCAAAAACATAATAAAGATATGTCTACACAGCGGAATTAAAATCTAAGAGTATACAGACCCTAGAGTCTCAATATACAAGGTTCCTACAAAAGAACCTATAACATGCCCTCACACAAGATAAAAACAAGAGGTAGCCAACCTCGACAATCCCAGCAAATCCCCGCAGGTCTCACGTGGCACTCCTACGGCCTATGTCCTACTCCTTGGGATCTGAAAAAAAACCAACAAGTGGATGAGCTTTCGGAATGAAAGCTCAGTAAGTACCCCGCAGGGAATAAAACAGGTCATGTAACAAATATCATATGATAAGCTAAGCAAAAGCAAATCAAAGAAAGACATAACAATCAGACCCGGCATGGGATGCACAAACCCTACCGGCCAACCAACCCGGAGTCTCAGACCTACCCCAATAAATAATATTCAATGGTAGGGACTCCGTAACTATAATCATGTCATCTTAAAACAAACAACTCACGCGAAGCTTGCAAACCATTCCCCGGGCAGTCATCAGCCTCCGCCGATGTCGACCAACTCGGTTCTCACGAACCCAAGGGTCCAGTAGCGCTACAACTCATACATGTACGTACACGGCCAGCGTATCGTCCCACTGACGGGCATACAGGACAGCCAGAGTATCGTCCCCCTGACAGGAAAGCACGAACAGGGTGTCCACCGGCCCTGATCGCCAAATAGGAGCCACACGCTCCACTGCACCAGGCGGAAGAATCCACAAGAATAACACACATCGAGAGGAAACAACCACTCAACCAAGCAAGTACCCGCACACAAGTTATGGAATCAACAATCATGGAATAAATGCCACCCAATAACTCAACCAAGTATGTGTGCGCAAGGAACAAATATCATTGGTGAAGAAAACACCCAACGATAAAGAAAACTAGGCAAAGGTACTTGCAAGAAACATAGCAACAGCAAGTCCAATAAACACTCCGTAGAGTGGGTACTAGGCAGGAGTACTTACAGAGAGGCGAAAGTACTTACAAAAACATGGCAACAATAAGTCAAGAAAACCCATCATTGGGTGGGAGCTAGGCAAGTATACTTACTTGTATCTCAGAGATGTCTAGAATCAATCCGTGCCCTCCTTTGACGCGGCTCTTCGCTCAATTTCGAGATCTGATAAGCGGAATTCATTCTCAGTATATTTGCTACATAATTAATATTACTCTCAATATTAATCATGAATATACCCATGGTATATACTAATGGTTGGGTTCAACCACACTATACCTACCAACGCTGTCCCACACAATAAGATCACAGTTGACATGATTCTTTATACCAACTCAATATGAGTTGCGCCATCTTTTAACAAAGCTCTTCATCACATCTTAACACTATTCTCATCAATCATTGACCAACCTACATCCACTAAGAAGCTGACAAGCAGGTCCAATCTTTATGAATCCATGGTCTTATCTGTTTCCTTTTAATTATATCCTAGAATGAAATGGTAATAATAAGGGCCAAGAACAAACCTTTTCATTCTCTGCTCATCAGTACCCTTCCTCCATCCTGTCGTTATCGAAAACCTCCTTGGTAAGAGCCCAAACCCACGCTCAAACCTCTGCACAGGCCTCAACTCACACCTGGAGAGCCTTAAAAGCCAAAACTTCTCAATGGGTTCACAACTCCGAAGCGAGAAGATGGGAACAATTGATGGCATTAATGGACGCTAGTGAGTGGCAGCCAAGCCAGGGGATTCAGTGATGCATGAAGGAACAATGGTGGCCAACCACACTTCCATTGTTATTAAGTTTGGCTTCAAGTTATCAGGAGGTGGCTAACCTTTGAGGTGGGGGATTGCATGAGCGCCACCTCTTGCTTACACTCATAGGTATCTAAACCTATTTAACTTATAATTTCACAACAAGAGATTTTAATTCCAATCTAAAAGCAAATATATTCATTAACTAATGAATGAATCCATTCTCAGCGGTAACTATTGTCATCTTAATTACCCTTTTTACATATAAGTCCTCAAGTAAACTCCATATTGGAACTCCAATAAGAGGATTCACACATTATCCTTTTGGTTTGTTGGTCATTCTAAAATTATCTCTCATTCACTTATTCTCCAGCTCATGCTTCAACTTTCAAGATACTAACATTCCTCCAGCTCAGGCAAGTCTAAGTATGACTAAATGAATTCCATTATATATGAAAGCTTCAAGTAACACCCAGCCACTTCTATAAGCAAGTAGAGATTACCAGTAACTCTTGAACACATCCAAGCCATTCAAGTTTTCAATCTCTCTTTCATTATCCTGCCTTCTCTTATCACCACATGGAGTCAAAACATGCAAGCTCATAGGGTGGTCAACCATGGAATTATACACCCAAGCATAATGGACCATGACATCATTCATCCATATTTACTTTCATAACTCCATATGCTACGGAACCATGCATGTGTGCCATGCCCTCAACATTGTTTATAAAACCGGTTTGACTATTTATATATAAGCAATTGTCATCCATGAAAAATGTCTCCTTAGTAATCAATGGAAATGAGACTATTTACATGAAAGTCCCTTGGAAAACTGTTCCAATCCTTATCCTTGCTATTCAAAATTAACTCCTATATGCAAGTCCAGTTCCCATAAATTTATTTCATCTTTTATTTTCTTGCTTTTTAATTATTTTAGTTCTTAATCATTAATCCCATAATTATCTCTTTAATCTCAATTTTTTGACTAATAACTTCATAATTAGGGAATGCTATAAAAGTGCGACTATTACATAACCATCCCTAACCAGCGGAGATTTTCGTATATCTAGAGTCCATGAGGGCAAACCTTCATTGTCCCCTTTATCCTTTCATCTGGGATATCCTCCTGTTTTATAAAGTGTGCCCTGCACAACTTCATCCAAATAGCTAGAGGATTTTGTGCTGCCTCATGGTTTTTTTCACCGCTTGGGATTCACTTCCACCATCCGCTGGTTATGACCCTTGTTTTTCTTTAGGAGAATTCCTGGACTCGAGGATTGGTTTTGTTTTCATGAGCAGCAAGACAAGGTGTTCTTGGACCTTCTTCTACCATAACTCCCCGAGTGGCGGTCTTGCTTCTTTTATGTCTCTTGTGGGGGTGATTGGGATGTTCTAACCTTTTGGGTTACCTTCTTCTTAGATGTGGATTGTGAAGTGACCATGACTGAGCAGGAAAAGAGGTAGCTTACCCTCCTTCGAAGTTCTGGCCATCAAGATCTCACCAGCCCGATGCCCGAGTTTGTCTTTCGAGTTATCGAATTCTCCTTCACTGGTAGTGACTCTCTCCCCAATTCATCTTTTGGTGGGCTCTTGTTATTCTTTGGTAGCTTGACCTCTCTGTTTTCGTGCAAAGTTACCCACCTAGGCAGAGTCATTTGTTGAAGGTAACAAGAGAAGGCACGAGACCCACTCCTCTACCTCGGAAGGTCCAGTGTTTGGAAGAAGGCGAACAACCATCAGGGAAGAGATGGAGGTATGAGAAAGAGTGATTGCTTCCCCCTTTCTTTTATTCGTGGGCCTCCGAACCACATAAGGGTTAAGTGGGATCGTGTTCAGACCCCTTGGCTATTGCAACACCCTCAAGGTTGGCTACACATTATATCAACAGAATTGCCTCGAGGGCGTTAATTCGTGCGGCTCATTCTGTCACTGAGGGTTGGGCTTCGTCCCTTGCATCACCCGAGGTGCTTCTCATCAAACTCCCCAACTCTAACAAGGTGGGTGCTTCTCTCAAAGAGTCTCCAGAATTTAGAGGCACCTCAAACATTATGGTCTCTCTTGGTTCTCCTTCCTAGTCTTAGGGCAAGATAGATGCACCCTTCAACGGTGAAACGACGACACTTGAGGCTCTTCTAGGGTTTTTTAAGAATGAGGACCGAGCTGTAGTATCTTGTCTAAACTCCTAGGAGCTAGCAACTTGGCTTGCCCTGGCCGAAGCTAAGGTAGGTACGGACTGTTACCTTAGGCTGTCGTCATTATCATGTTGATGGGTCGATGGGTTTCTGCAGTTTATGGTTTGATGGCTTATTCAGCCAACGTGCTCCTAGAAGACTCAGTATCCTCCAATCTTATTGCCCAGTCCCAAGAGAGGGCTGAAAAGGAGTTGGCTCGTCAGGATGAGTAGATCAAGGAGCTGGAGCGGCAATGGGCGAGATTCGCTTCCCTTGCCGCCCATCATCTGGTGATTTTTTATGGCTATAAGGAGATTGAGTCTCAAATGCGGGTGGACCACGGTGCGTAGATCGGGGCCGTAATGGAAATCCTCTGAACCAACTTAGATGATTTGTCTGGGTCACAGGACGCCGAATGCGACCTCTTGAGTAAAGAAGTTGAGACCTTGCTAGCCAATTAGGGAAGGAAGCATGAGGTCGAGCTTGTGCGCCTCCGAGGAGAGCACGAGGAAGAACTGGTACGGCTCAAAGGATAGTGCGAGTCCTACAACCACGAGCTCCGCGTCGGGGAAATATTGGAGAAACACAACTGAGCTCTTCGGTTGGCCAAGTATGATGCTATCACTGAGTACCAAAGATCCAAGGATTTTGTTCGTCTGAAGAAGGCAATTGTGAGCAAGGTCATTACCGACTTCTGGAATTCGTTCGACTTCTGGGATCTACTATGTCACCGTAGATCCGAAGCCGTGGCTTGGTTCATGCGCTCCCTGACCTTCAATTTTATACTCGACAATGAGGCTCTAGCTAGCGTGTAGAAGAGTTTTAGGGCCTTCCAGACGCTACACCGCGACTACCCCGAATTAGATGTTGCCACTTTGGACTTCAAGGAGACCTTGGGATATCTCCTCGAGAGGCCTATCGAGCTGGGCGAGGTGGCCTGTACTGGGGTAGTCATTCTGAGGGTTTTTTTCACCCTCGCGACAGACAAGCCCGAAGAGATTGAACCAACGAGGTTTGACACCTCTTTGTCCCCTATTTCAGAGAGCTTGTGCCCCTAACACTTGTAGTCTTTCCTAGTACTTATAACTCTTACGAGGAGGTTAAATAATGTGTACTTTGTTGATTGCCTTGTCTTGATGACTGTATCTTTCGACTTCCCTTACCCACGATAGATTAGGTATGGGATAACTTGGATCCTTGTGGGCTTTGACCTTCGAGCAGTCTGAATTGGCTAGAGCTGACTTGGGTTTGTTATGCCCTAGTATCCCAATATAAATATTTTAGCCTCACCAAGCCCGATATTTTCAAGTCAGGTGTGCAACATTGGGTGCCGTAGTAGTGGGGCCCATGATAGCACTCAAAAGCCTTTTCTTTGGGGAAGCATCCTAGTCATTCCTGGACTAAAGGCGGCCTTTGAGGGCTTGTCGGTTACGTTCATTACACTTATTTTCAGGTAACAGGGCACCACCCCCAAGGAGCTCCATCAGATGCGTTAATGGATGACTGTCCTTGAATTTTCTTTTTTATTGGTGCCATGATGGTTGGGGTAACTCTCAATGTAGATCTCTCGGGGACACTGCAGGATGGTAGCCCACGTGGCGCATGTTCGTGAGGCGCCTCTCCTCCTTAGGGCATTCCTATCCTTGTATCTCCTGGGACATTTGGCATTTTTCTATAAATAGTCGATTCATGGTATCCTTGTTCACAGTTTCTTCTTTGCTGGTACTTCTAGTGCTCTTTTTTCCCTTTTTTGGAACATGGATCAAGACCAGCTAATGTGAGCCTTAAGAGTTCTGCAACAGTATAAATGTCTGACGCCGGGTAGGATAGAAATTATCCCACAAGCTAGCCGGATCCAAGGACCGCAAGGAAGAACAAACAAAGAACCAAAAGAACCAGAGAAAATACTCTGAAATTCAAGAAAATATTATTACTCAAAATTCAATAATCTAAGACCAACCCACAAGTCGGGTTAAATAGCTTCAAAAAAATAACCTAGAAACCCTATCATCTTATATAAATTTAAAACTCTAAACAAATTATATAACTCCTAAAATTCTGAGATCAATTTGGATTTAAATCCTATCTTAATTTGATAAATAATTTAATACTAAAAATAGCAAAAAAATCTAGCTAGTGATATGGCGGGAAAGTAACAGAATTTAAGTTCGAAGATGATGCCCACCAAGTCGATCTGGGGTACCACGTGGTGCACAGCAAAACGAGCTTTCCAGATTGGGTTTAAATGCGTGATTCCGACATATGTAACCAAGTTATGACCAAAATACAGAACTACCCCCAAAATTGCTCCAATCACAAAATTGGGTGGATCATTTCCAGTCTTTACGTTGATCTGCTAACTCAGTACCAACTTACCAGAGCCTCCTTCATCAATATCCCTTCTTCCTCCTTCGACAAAAGAAGACGCTTATGGGAGTACTTCTCGGTGCTAGGGCGCATACTCGCTCTAGTTCCCTGAATCCTTGAGATGTCACTCCCACTAGCAGTGGTAGCGTGCGGGATGGGGCACCCTCACGGGGCTGAATAATATCTGAGCAACCCCTCAAAGAGACGGTCTTCACCTCCGCTTGGGCGGGGTTGGGATCGGCCATTCGGCCAGCCCCTTCTATGATTCTACCTATCGAGTCTCCCTGGTCGGGAGCGGGAGTTGAGAAGGTTGGGGTAATGCTTACACCGACCAAACAGTTGTTGAAAACGCATTGCAAGGAATCTCCCGGAGCCCCGTTCTCGAGGGGCTAGAATAGCTTGATGAGGAGGAGCTTGCTTCTCGGTTGAGCCTTGCCGGAGTTGAGATGAATTCTTCCTTCCCACATTTTTCCCTAACTTATCACTAACCCATCTTTTGCTGATGCCCACAGGCTACCGTCTTGATAGGGCTCACGGTAACCCGCTTGTGGGAGGTAGCCGAGCTTAACAGCCCGGAGGTACCCGCAGTGCCGGCGAGGGTCCTTTTGAAGAGAGCTGAGGCTGAGCTTTGGGACACCGAGGTGGAATCAGCTTGGAAGGACCACACAATTAAGCATCATGAGGAAACTCTTTCCCAGAAGCTCGAAGCAGGCGTGAGGAATAAGGAAGGCTTTTAGTGCAGCTTTCCATGGTGCAGGTTACAGCGAAAACCTCCCAGGACGACATAGATAGGGTGTTGTGGGAGTGTGGGGCCACTCTTGAGGAGGCCCGCGAGAGGACGGTGGAGGAGTATAAGGAATTCGTATAGTTTTGGGCCCATATATATCCAAGAGGCGTCTTCTAGGTCTGTAGATTCCTACCAATCCTCCCCCAAATTTCAGGACATGATCCTTTCTGAGGTGCAGAGGGGAGCTGAAGAGGGCTTTAGGATTTGTCAGGAGATCCCCGTGACCGTCGCGGGCAAGACCTCACTACCTTTGATCTCCAGGAAGCCCTTCGACAACTTTCGCCTGTATCTCCACTCTCTTAGTCTTCTTTTGTACTGCCTCTTCTCCTTGTATCATTCTAAATTATAATGTAAAATTTTTCTTGGTTGGGCGACCATTTGTCCCTTCTGTATAGTTCTATGGTGTGGTAACAATTAGAACCCCAGTATGTATACTCCTCTCGTGCTAATCATACTTCCTCTTCGCATGATGGTCGTTTTATGTCTGAGAGTTGTCAAGGGTTTAGCATCACACTCGTACCCCGACTAGGTTGGGAAAATTTTGGGAGAAGCGGGTTGGGCCTCGAGGTTATGATAGGGGTTCATGCCTTAAGGACTTCGGCGAATTCATAGTAAGAACTTGTCCCTCGGAAGGGATCTTGGAGAGTTCGTAAAAGGAGCTCGGCCCATAGGAGGGTCTTCAATGAGCTCAGAGCGAGAGCTCTTCTCTTAGGATGGACTTTGATGAGCTCGTAGGAAGAGCTCGACACTTAGAAGGTTCTTTGATGAGCTCGTAGGGAGACTTCAACCCTTAGAATAGAATTTGACGAGCTCGTAGGGAGAGCTCATAGGGAGAGCTCGGTCCATAGAAGGGACTTTAACGATTCTCCCTCATTTGGGAGAGAAGTATTCTGAGAGCAGATTTAGTGTCTAGACTGACAGGACTTTGCTGTCTTCCCCTAGCGGGAGATGATCTTTTCTTGAGGATAGTGTGCTTCAACAAGAATTTAGGGTCTTGCCCTCTACAGAATGATATTTTTTGACGATTGATTTGGCGCAGCGGTTGATGACGCCAGGCAAGGTAGTATTAACCTGCGGGCGGTGGCAACTAGGGGATTGACAAAAGAACAAGCAAGGGGAGAGACAAACAGAGAAGAAAGTCTTTGAAACTTCAAAGGAAAAATATTATTCAATATTCAATGACTAAAATTCAACCCACAAGACAGGTTTAAATAACTTCAAAAAAATAAAATAGAAACCTAACTTCTTATCCAAATTTGCCAAAATTGGCAAATTTTGGTTCAAAACCAAAACTTATCTTAATTTTTAAAAAAACTAAATAAATCAGATAACTCCTAAAAATCTGAGATCAAATAGAATTCAAATCCTATCCTAAATTGGTATACGAAGTATTAAAAAAAATAGAAAAAAAACACAAAAATGAAGGGAAGGTCCGCCAAACAAAGCTAGGTGGACCCCATGTGCGCGTCGAGACAAGCTTCTGAATTGGGGTTTAGCTCGCGAATCCAATGCATGTAGCCAAAGTTATGGCCAAAACACCAAACCGTGTTGAAAACTGTTCCCCAATCACGGAATTGGCTTGATCACCTTCGGCATTTACGTCAGTCCATCAATTCGTGATATGCCAAAGTTCGCACGGTGCAATCAGATAGTTCAGCATCATCTTATTCGGGCTCTCCTTCATCGGTCAACTAGAATTTGTGATCTTCACTCATGGGGAATGATCTTCTCTTAGGGACCATTCTGACACCGGGGTTAGTGGAACTTTGTTGTCTTCCCCTCTTGGGAGATGATCTTTTCCTGTTGGTTGAATCTCTCCAGGCACATTTTACCCGCTAAAGGGACTTTCGACAAATTTTTAGGAGGGCTCGACCCTGTGTAGAGACTTAGACGAGCTTATGGTGCTCGACCCTTAGAAGGGACTTTAATGAGCTCGTAGGGAGAGCTTGACCCTTAAAAGGGACTTTGACGAACTCATGATGCTGGGCCTTAGAAGGGACTTTGAGGAGCTCGTAGGGAGAGCTCAACCCTTAGAAGGGACTTTAATTATCTCTGATAAATGCATGATCGTACATATATTTTTATCGTATCTACATGCACTTATGCCATTTCCTGGCATTGATACTCTATTTTTGTGGTCCTTTGGGTATGTTTGTGTGATTGGACAGGTAAACAGGTACCCGGGGCAAAAGAAATAGGAAACGGGACTTTCTGAGACGAAAGGAGCGAAAAAGGACACTTGAATAGAAGTGCATGACCATGCTCTTATTCTACATAGCCATGCTAAAGAGCATGGGCATGTTTTAACCCATACAACTCTTGAATGTTTGAAAACGCATAAATTGCGTCAGGTGCTAAATAGCCGTCCACCTAATCCTAAAAAAGGAACTTTTGGTGGATCAGACTCGAGCGGTCTTCACAGCGACGACTAGGGTTTCAAGAGGAGATTGAAGGCAGAGGAGACGTCTGCAAGGGAGAATTCCTTTATTAATCTTTATGTCTTCCTCTTGTATCTTTTATTATGGTAGTCCATAGTATGAGAGGATAAACCTACTATGGTTCCTCGAAAACATAAACCCTATGATGAATTTGTTATTGACTTTCTTTCTATGTTAGGTTCTTTCGTTACTAATAGTTCTTATGCTTCATCCATACATGTCTATGCTTGAGGATCCATGTGGTTGTTGTGTACATGAGTCCGAATTACCTTCCTTATTAGGGTATAGCGTTAGCGCAATACTATTTATGTTGAATGATTCATGTGATTATTATTGTACTAGCCCAGGATTTGTTACCTTTCTAGGTCATAGTTAGGCACAAGAGATAGGGTGTAACTAGCATTACAAGAGATCGAGTGTTGTATTAAGAAGTATATTGTTGCATCCTCCAAGAACATATCAGTTGATAGCTGGTATTAGGAAGTCAATCGTCAGCAAAGGAATTCTAGGGGGATTGGGATCCGAGATGCCATGTTTCATCTCTTATTACCCAATATCTACCAATTTTTCACATTAGTTTTTTCTTTAGGATAATTAGTTAAGTCCCCCTAATACATCATCCATATTTTAGGCTAGGTAATAGAGGACAATCAGTCTAGTAGTCAGTACCCGTGGATTCGACTATCCTACCTTAGAGTACTTTACTACTTGATCGACTCTGTATACTTGCGGGATAGATACAGCACACCTTGTGCGTTCATCAAGCTCGTAGTGCTCAGCCTTAAAACGGACTTTGATGAGCTCGTAGGAAGAGATCGGCCCTCAGAAGGAACTTTGACGAGCTAATGGTTGGAGCTACGTAGTGGCTAAAGATAGCAAAAATGAGATTACAAGAGAACAAAAGATGGCACCTCATTTTGGTTGGAGAATTAGACAGTTAAAACTACTATATAGTAACATCTCCATGGGTAGGTCAGAGTACTTTTCCTTTCCTCCGCATCGCAATCTAAATCAGACATAAGTTGCTCCCTCTAGCTAGTATCCTAAAAAGGAGTTCTAGGTAGAGCCCTTAGTGAGGTTTGGCTCCGAGGTCAAGCTACCCCAGAATCGTTCCTTGGTCCTTATAGCCCAGGACTCCTGAGTTTTCCCCTTAGTAGAAAAACATACTACTTGCTAATCTCCTCATAACACTCTACACTTGTACTCGGTGGAAAACTTCATTTCGAGGTAATGGTTGGAGACTACGACTTGCAAAGCATTTACCATCGGTCTCCAAAGGATTGTGTTGTAACTCAACGAGAATTTTACTAGGAGGATATTTATTGTAACGTCTAATTGCTGCAAGCGAGTGCCTGCCATCTGTCTAAAGCTTATCATGCCTTCAGGCTGCACGGTTCCTCTATTAAATCCAACCAACAGGAACTTTACTGGCTTCAACAGTTCTTTCCTAAGACCTAGCCTTTAGAACGCATCCCAGAAGATTACGTCAATAAAGCTCCCGCTATCAACTAGAACTCTCCGGACATCGTAGTTTGCTATGTTGACTGTGATTAGTAGGGCGTCATCATGGAGGTATTGAACCCCCTTTAAGTCCGCGTCAGAAAAAGTGATAGGTGTCTCGTCATGGGATTTCTTCCATGTCATGATTGTTCGGTCTTCCATCTGGGCATAATTCTTTCAGGCTGAGCTGCTCTTACCCCCACTGTCCTGCCCTCCGGTAATGATATGGATGACCCCCACCGGTGACTGGTACTCCTTAGAGGGAGGCAGACTCTCGCCCTTCTCTTGCTTTAGAAATCGGTGGAGATGTCCTTGGCGAATCAACTTCTTAATTTCTTCCTTCAAGTGGATGAAATTCTCTGTAACATGCCAATCAACTCGATGATAATACAGAATTTCTTAATTTTTGTGTTTTTTCATGCTACCGGGCTACATCAAAATCTTGGTATCTTCTATGTTCAACAAGATGTGAGCTCAGCTCATGTTGAGGGGCGTGTAGTAGTGGAAACATTTAGGCTTGGACCTTCGTGCACTCTCCCTGGCTGGGGGCTTTTGCTTCTTGACAGACCCTTGTACCTTGTGCACTTGAGGCAGATCCCTCCTCTGTTTCTCCGATATGGGTTCTTCCGCTTCGGTTGCCTCACCTTCTTCGGTGTTCATATACTTCTCGCATTGGAAAAAGAGTTGAGTCATATCCTTAGGTGGCCTCTTAAGTAGTGATAAATGGAAGGGTGATTTCCTAAGACACCTCTTGAAGGTTGGAACTGCGAATGGCAGGCTAAGAGAAGGCACCTCTAGGGGTTCCATATTGAACCTTTGGAGTTAATTGTAGAGGCTCTCTTCTTCTCGCTTCTTGATTTGCATAAACGTCGTGGCGGTTCTTCTCTGCTTTCTATTGTATATGAAATACACAACAAAAAGGTCAAATAACTCTTCAAATGAATGGACAGGTTCTAGTGGTACGCTGGTGAACTAGGTCTTTGCGGTGCTCTTTAGGGTTGCCATGAAGGTATGCCACATGACCTCGTCTATAGCTCTATGGAGCAACACCATAGCTTTGATCAACACGACACTGTAAAGACCTAGTCTCGCAGATAAAAGGAGAGCGGGTTGGAGGAACGTACCTGATTCTCTTCTTTGCAGGTGGGGAAACCCCCTTTGAGTGAATTTGGAAGGGTTCTTCCGTTAGGGACCGGGATTGGGATGACCCGATGCTGCAAGGCACTTAGGTACCTCCTTCCCTCCTAGTGGGCCGCTTGCGTTCTTGGTGGTGCACTGACGACCTTCTTGTGGTCCTGATCGACTCTGAGAGATATTCTTTACAATGCTTTGGGGTCGGGCAAGCCTGGTTGCGCTCTTGAAGAGCTTTAGTAAGCGCTTTGATCTGCTTTTAGAGTTGTTGGGTTCGAGTATCCTTCAGGTCCTCCTCTCGAACCACAAGAGGATCATTGTGGGTAGCTGTGACTTCTAGGTCCACACTAGCTCCCGTGGCATGTCCAACTGGGGTGGTCCGCTGGGAGGTTTCTCTTGCCTCTTGCAATTAACCTGTTTAGAGGGCTTTCTTGCTCGAAAGTCCCTACGGACGCTGCCTATCTATTGATGCTTAAAACAGGGCAAAGTTCGGGATATATACCCATTAGAAGATCAATTGAGAAGATGAGCAATAAGATGGTTTGATCAGTGATGTTAAGAGCTTGATGGTGGCCTCAGGAGGTCACCGTGCGAGGAGGCAACGAAACACCGGTTACTGGGGACTCATTTTTTGTAAAGGGAAGTCTGGGGCTTCTCCCCGGACCCTTCGACGCTTAAGTCGATGAGAGTAGGAGAAGTATGAAGAAAGATGAAGGTTCAGAAGAGATGTCTAGATGTTGGAGATGAACCCTCCCTCCCCCCGCCGCTTTTTCCTTCCATTATACCTTGCGCGCTGCCATTAGGGGGTAAGTCGTGAGGCCCCCTGCTTTCACTCTTTTCCTTCCGTTATACCTTGCGCGTCGCTATTAGGGGTTTAGTCGCGGGGCATCGTCTTCTAGTGTGAGGACAGGGGAATCGCTCGAGGATGCCCCTATAGAGATTTATTGATCAAGGGTCTCCTTTGTAAGGGCGTGCGTCCTCACCTCGGCGGGATGCCGTCTCTGACACCAGCATAGGCGATCGAGGGGAATGTCCATGTGGTCCCTTTTCCCTAGACTAGCCAGATCATGCTACGTGTAATGTTCATTTATTCCCCCATAACACATACCATAACCTTAATTTTATTTATTTTTGATAGAAAACACTAACATGGAGAAGGATATGCTCTTCAAATCCCCTTGGAGAAAGAATTCATTGTATCTCCCAAAATACTGAGTTAGAAAGAACCATCTCCTTTCTAATCCAATGTATCCATTGTATTTCCTAAATTACCAAGTTATAAAGAACCAACTACTTTCCAATCCAATGTATTCATGTATCAGACAGAGAACATCAATGATGAGGATTGGGAAGAGATAGCATTGAAGGTGGTGAGTATGATTCGACTTTGTCTTGCGAATAAGGTCATGTATAATGTGATCGAGGAAGATTCGGTCTCCAAGCTTTGGTTGAAGTTGGAGGGTTTCTACATGATGAAGTCGTGATGAACAAGTCTTTTCTAAAACAACAACTCTACACCCTCTGGATCAAGAAAGGAGATAACCTGTTGGAACATCTCAATACCTTCAATAGGATCACCACACAGTTATCGAGCATCTATGTTAAGGTCGAGGATGAGGATAAGTTGTTACTTATCCTCACATCTCTCCCCCCTTCATATAAGCATCTGGTGACGACAATGCTTTATAGGAAGGAGACGCTCTTGGTGGAGGATATCATAGCAGGTCTTCTGTCCAATGAGATGAGGAAGAAACAAAATATTGAGGAGACTCAATCTGTAGGACCTCATAGTTCAAAGCAACAATCATGGAAGAGGTAGATCAAAAGAACCAAAAATTATAGCCCTCTATGTGTATATTTGTAGGCTATAAAAATAATAGACCTCTGTAGATAACTTTTGTTCCGATTGGGAGGAGGAGGAAAGAGAGGAGAGCTCTAGTCTATATTGATTAGTCCAATGGACTATAGACTTCTATATCTTCTATGTTACAATTGATAGAGTAGAGCCTTATTTATAGATCTCTAGATTCAACATCTATTCTGATAAGACTATGACTAAACATCTATCTCTATACTTTTAGAGATAACTTATGCTTTGATCAGAAACAAAATATAAAATAAATATGATTATAATCATAATTATGAGCTTGTGTTTATTTTTAACTTCATCACACTATGAATAAAAGAATAGTTCTTTAACTCTGAGGTGGACTTTGGAGCTTGTGTCGCATGTACATCTCAACTACTGAGTCATAAAAAATGTCTAGTGTTTTCCATTTTAATTTTGATTGATTTTTGTTTTTTATTTTTAATTTTTTCTCAAAATGGAACCTTATCTTTGATGATGTGTACATATCACACCATACGCCATGTAGACTCCAGTATAAACATCCATAAAAATATTTTATTTTATACCATCTGCTAAATGTTGTAACTACGAGGGACTCTAGTGATCAATGGACTTAGTGTAACAACCTAATTGGCTAATGTTTTAATTCATAGGTCAAATTTACCAAGTATATTTACTTTAGGGACTATAGTGCACTTAATCCATATATATGTATCATAACTCAGTTGGTCAAAAAATAAGCAAAATTTCTTGGACTAAGATAAGTAACTACCTAGTTAAATTAACTCAACATGCACTTGTGAATAAGGCATGAAATCTTAACACCTAAGCACCTACAAATGAGAGAAAACCCTATTTAATTTGTTGCGATTGTTGTTCTTCAAAGAAAGACTAAAGTAGATATTTTATTTCATAACTTATTATGTGTTATGTTACGGTGAATAAAAAGTTGGCTCAAGCAACAATCCATGATATTCATAATACAGAACAAATAGATGAAGAACTAAAAAAAATGGATGAAAGAGCTACCGGTTCATAAAATCCTACAAACTTGTATAAAAAACCATCTCTAGTTCTAACATCAAGCCGATGCCTTCTAGGAACTCTTATCCAAGTCATGCTTGAAATATCATATTTCATCAAATTAACTGCCTTGTAAGAATTTGGCTTCCTCCATATGAATTTTTTGAACTTAACCTAATATGCCATAGGTCTTGCAAAATCTCACAACCAAATGAAAGAAAGTTTGAAGAAGAAATTCAATCCATAAGACACATAGTTCCAGTAGTTTCCCTAAATATTCTATGAGAACATCTTACAACAAAATAGATCACAAATATTTTAGGAAATAATCAAGAGAATATTCATTATGAGAAAAAAATGTATGAGTAAAATTGAATTATCCACCGAAGAAATATCAATATAATGATCCAAAAAATAGACAAATAAATGCAGAGAAAAACAATCCACAAGCAACAAAAAGTTAAAGAGAAGAAACTAGAAAATATCCTCAACTTCAAGCATTTTCAAACCAATAATTGACGAAAAGAAATCCAAATCTCCAACTAGTAATGCTTGAAAAAAACACTTACACAACTTGAATTTAAAAAAAAATTCTAATTATTCCGTCCCCGAAATTCACTCTAGAGGCATAAAAGCACTTACTAAAAAACACAAAGATAAAAAAACCTACATAAATTATAAACTCTTTGGTATATATCAATGGGAAGTGGTCGCAAGATCTAATCGAACGCACAAAAAAAAAAGTATATGACATGTGAGGCTCTCAAGTCTTTCAGTTAAACAAAAAAAAAGGAGGAAAAGGTTAAACTACGTAATCAATAATTCATAAGAAACGGACAAAAACATGAATATGATCCATCTAACTCATTTCCTTTTTGGGTTTTAACCAATATAAAAAGGATTTTGTTTAGATTTTGGTGCAAACAAGCAACCACATTATCTAAATTTAAATTTAACTCAACATGGAATGGTTGAGTTATCTCTTAGTATAGAACCACAATTTCTTGAGATAAGCAGCTGCCCAATCGAACTTAAATCAACTAGTGATGAATACCAACAAATGTGATCAAAACACTAAAATAGATATTTCACTTCATTAGGGAGCTAAATTAGTTAAATATTGCAATCAATGCACACCCTATAAAAGGTTTATTACTAATTTAATTCTCTCTAGGCGGTTAGCATACATCGGTTTGAGAAACACTATATTTTCAAGCTATTCAAAACTGAGAACAAAAAACGAAACTATGGAAGAACAAAAGAATTGGATGAAAGACTTACTATTTCACGAGATCTTACAAACTTGTAGAAAAAACCATCTATTGTTGTAACATTAGGTCGATCCTTTCGAGGAATCCTTATCCAAGTCCTTCTTACAATATTAGCTTTCCTCAAATTGACTACCTTGTAACGACCTACCTTCCTCCATATGAACTGTTCTAAAATCAACTTGATCCGCCATAGTTCCTGCAATCATCTCACAACCAATCAAAAAGGGTATATTAGAGGAAGTTCAATCCACATATCATAAACTTCCACATTTACTTCCCAAACTTGTGTTTTCCTAAAATAAATAAAACTGCCTTACGACAAACTGGATCTTGAATATCTTAGGCAATAATTAATAGAATATCATGAAGAAAGAAATAGTGTGATTAAAATTGCATACTCCATCAAGTAAGTATAGAGCTAAAGATCCTAAAGGAGCTAAAACATATTGAGGGAAATCCATGAAAAGTTGATCTAAAAGAGATCACAAGAAAAAGAAAGTAAAAAAGAAACTATAAATTCAAAATCAACATCAAAATTGAAGTAAATCATGAAACCAAAAAAATCTACAATTAATCTTCGACTGTAAATAATTAAGTTTAGAGAAAAGAATATAGCATGAACTTTGGAACAAGATTAGATTATGTCCAAGCCAAGATACAATCAAAATGAAATTATGAGAAACCCTAATAACATTGAAACACTTTCCAGAACAAGAAAGAAAAGAAAAAAAAACTCATAAACATGAAAGAAAGCTAAAACAAATGCACATCCCTTGGAAAGAATAGATTCACAAGAAAACTTAAAAAAATAATATAAGAAAGACAAAAGGAGGATTTACGTTTCCCTCTTTGACTATAAGTGGGATGAGGTCACTGGTAGAGCCTTGAATCATTGTTGCAACGAGTTCTAATTCAAACACACTAATATGAAGAATTAGAGATTCCAATCTAGGATAGAGAGAGGGGAAGAAGGGTGGGTGGGGTTGGGGGTGAGGGTGGGGGGTGAGCCACATGTAATAGTTATAATGATTTTTGATGTGAAAAATTTGTTTTTCTTCTCTGATGATCATCATGTTATATAATCCCACCCTTGCCTCGTTATTCATGCCACGTTCAATGAACACATGGCTTATGTTGGATTGTTGAATTAGGAGGCATTAATTATCCAAAAATTAATTTAATGTAGATTAAAAATTTTCATAGATTAAGAGAATTAAATTCATATTATAACATTAATTAGTAAGGATTAATTACCTTAAGATTACCTTAATCTAATTCAATGCTTTGTCTAGATTAAGTGAATTTAATCAAGGTTATGAATGTAGGAGGGATCAATTACCTTGAGATTAACTTATTCTGTTTTGAAATATTTATTCCAGATTAAGGACCTTCTTAGTTGGATTATGATTTTTATAACAATAAAAAATCAACGTAAAATTTTTAATCTGAATAAGTTATTGTTTAATATAAAAGAATTGTCAAATTTATTAATTAACTTTCTTTCAAATATTGAGTATAAATAAGTTTGATTTTAATCTAAATTTTTGATCTAAACATGTCATTAGTTAGATTATTATCTCCTAAATCACCAAATTAGAAAGAACTTTCCCTTCAAACCAAACCATGCATAGGAGAGCCTTCATTGTGTTCCTAAATCATGAAATTTTTCCGTACTTCAATAAACATCGTGAAAAGATACCAAAACCAAATTGAACGAGTAATCAACCTCAGATTAAGTATGTCACGTCCCGAACCTGGCCCGGGCACATGAACAGACGGGCCACACCCAAACAGGGACTAGTCCCTATCCAGGCGCAAAGCCTCAGAGACTCTTGTACAATAATCATATCCAGAGATAGACAAAACAACAGAATTTATATAAATTCAAGGAAGGGAGTTTACACAACTCCATACAAATATGATACAAGTACGATACTAAGATCTACACAACCCATATAAGGATCTAGCGAAGTCACAACTAGTAATCCATACAACAAAGAGAATACAAGTCTTACATACACACACAATAAAAGGAGGTCCGTAGACCTCAAGAGAAAGATAACAAGCCCGAGTCAGCTACTCGGTATATCCCCATCTAGGCCCAACCCTACTCCTCCTCGTCACCTGAGAAAACATCAATCAAGTGCATGAGCCAAAGAAAAGGCCCAGTAAGATTACTAGTAAAGCAATAAATGTGGCAAAAGCCATAAGCAAAGAATAGAATAAAGCTAGTACAAATATGCAAGTGAAACAAAATCACAAGCAAATAAAAAGTCTCTAGGATGTGAATAAATTTACAGATGTACTCAATCTCCTGGCATATATGATATTAAGATACCAACAGTATAGATATCGTCTTCGGTCTACATCGGATAGCGCTATATCAATCATGTATACATGGTCAGAAAATACACTCTCTGACTGAGTCTCTGTCCGATGTATCATGCTTGTACGTAAGAGATTGCTAGTACGAATACCTAACAACAAGTATACATATATATCCAAGGCAGCAACATCTCGAATATACAATAATCAGTGATCTCCTCTAGATAGAAAGACAATACATATTTAAGGATCGACCCAACACAAATACTTATACAAAAACATGAAAACAAATATTCCCTGGAGACGTAAAGCCGACACATATGAGGATACTCAACTCAAATATGTAAAGGAAACATCTCGAGGAAATAAGAGCACAAAAATCATAAACGAGGTAAGAGGAAGAAATACTCACAACCCCCATGCGAGAGCCTACCTGGCTAGAAAGTAAATCTCTAATCCTCGTCGCGTCTCACGCGTCCGAATCAGGATCTAGTAGATAGATAATAGATCTCAGTTTCTCTACAGTCCAAAATACCATATCTAATATGAAATACGGTTATTCATGAAATCATACTATTTCTAACAAGAGATTAAACTATCAAGTGATAATCCCTCTATACTCATCATGCTTGAAAGTCCTTAACTAACAAGTAAGGATGCATGAATTTAATGGAAATTTCGACAACATCTCCCCTATTTATAGCGCCCTGAAAATATACAAACATTCACCAATACACCCATTACACATGGGTTTCATAATTCATACATTAATTAGACTGAACCATGAATTATTTAGCCTCCAATTTTAATCATACAACATTATAATCCAATACACTTGAATTTCATAAATTAAATCTCTACAAAAACATCTAACTCCATCCCTGCAGGGTTATCACATACATATTCATACAATCATCCATATGTTCTAGCATTATCCAAGCCGTTAACGACTTCACCCCGACCAACCTGAGTCCTCGACAAGGTTGTAGCTCACTGACTCCCAATTCGGGTTTCCTGTGTTCAGTCCTCACCGGATCTGGTCTGTCACTCGCAGAGAGCTAGAATCTCGTCGAAATGAGAGGGGAAACCGCCAGTTGTCTCGCAAGCGAAGGGGGCGGGGCTTCACTGGTCGCCGGCCTGCTCGCAGGACAGAGATGAAGAGGAAAAAGGTGGAAGGCTGGCCGGTTCGGGGCGGTGCGCGGGGTTGGGGGCTGCTCCGAGGCGTCGACCGGCCAGATCGAGGCCAGCGAGGTCGCACGCAGGCGCGGGTGGGCACGCGCGGAGCTTGCGCGGGGGCTATGCGCACATGCTACGCATGGGCTGAGGCTGGGTAGGTGCGCCGGGCTGGTTCGCCGGTGGGCCTGCTTGGGTTCGCTGGCCAGTGCGAGGAGAGTGGAGCTCGGGGTGGTGAAGGGCGCCGGTGAGCTTGGGTTGGAGACAAGGTGAGGGTGGCGGCTAGGGCTTGTGTTAGATCCAAAGCAAGAGAGAGAGAGGAGATGTTTTCTCTCTCTTCATCCCACCCTTCATCCTCTTAGGGCTTGTTTGGGAGGGGTGAAGGAATGTTTCATAAAGTAAGGTAAGGTAAGGTAAGGTTTTGGAACCCTATTTTGTTTGGATGGAAGTAAGGTAAAAGAAGGTTTTTAAACCTTGTGGCGCTTGATTTGAAGGTAATGGAAGGTAAGGTTATATGCTAACATTACCAAAATATCCTTTGAATAGATAACTTAATATTTTATAGGAGTTTATTTTATTGTGTGCTATTTATTGATATTTAATTAATATTTAATGTTATATGATAATATATTAAATTATTAAATGTTATATATTAATATTTAATGTTATATTATTAAATGTTATGTATTAATATTTAATGTTATATTATTAAATGTTATATATTAAATATTAATATATTTAATGTTATATATTAATATTTAATGTTATACTAATATTTAATGTTATATTATATTGATATTTAATTAATATTTAATTTGCTTCTCTTAATGTTATATTCAATTAAATGCCCAAGCAAAAGGCATGAAACAAATAAATGAATTTGGTCTGATTCCACCATACATCCATAATGCTTTATTGAAGGCCTGATTCCAAAATCTGTAAGCATTTGATCAAAATATTTACAACCATTAAAGACTGCGACCGCATCGTCTATGCATCCACATTTTGCATACATGTCTATTAATGCTGTCTCAATAATGGAATTAAATCCCAATTTGCTTCTCTTAATGTAGTTATACACCCATCTTCCTTGACCCAATGCTCCTAGTTGCGCACAAGCAGTGAGTACACTAGTCAGTGTCACTTGATTCAGTTTCAATCTTTCAACAAGCATATCTTGAAACACAAGTAGGGCATCCTTGAATCTACCATAGTGCACATAACCAGCAATCAATGTACTCCAAGTGACAACATTTCTGAAAGACATCTGCTCAAACACTTTCTTAGCGTCATCACAACTATCACATTTAGCATACATGTCCACAAGAACACTCTCTAGATACTCATCCCACTCCACTCTTCTAGGTTCCAAATAGAAACCATGAATGCACCTTCCAAATAAAATCAAGTCTTGCAATATTCAGAAACATGCACTATAAATTGGAACAAGTGTCCATAAGAGTAAACATAATTAATACATTCCCATAAGAGCTGAATTAAGTCATTGAAAAATTTAACCAAAATAGTCTAAAACAAAGACAACCCAAACAAAATCATTCAACATTAATAGTCTAAAACAAACCACAAAATAACAAAGATAGTTACACAATAGAACAAGGCACAACGACCCTCCACTAGCACTTGGCACCGCAGTTGTGTCCAAACCTGCAACAATGATATACACAATTTTAAAACATATTGGGTAAAATAAACATACACCAAATTGTTCAAGATTGGCTAGAAAGGGGTTGCTAACCTTTACCTTTAATATTGTGGTTCATGCTCAATGCCCCATCAATCTCAACAATAAAGACTTACGGCGTTCATTTGGGCATCTAATCATAGCTTCCAACATTTTGGCATCCTTGAGGAGGAACAAATAAGCATCGGTAAAAAATGGTTTTGTGAATCCCAAATCGGAAAGCATAGCCCACACATTAAAATCTTGATTTAGATTTTTGTTACTCTTCATCTTCATCATATTGTTGGCAACTTCAACCATTGAAGTGGTTGCTTCTTTGATAGCATTAGCTACATTATCAACTGAATTTGACAACTTGTCTTTATCGTCGTGACCATTGATTCCTTTGCCTTTCTTAGACTTAGAAGAACTTGGAACTCCACAGTGTGCTTCTTGATTTGTAGGTAATGGTGATTCTTCATCCTCAACATCGTTCTCACCCAAGTTTTCTAAGTTTATGTTGTTTCAGGAAAGTAATAGATCAATTTCTTCAAATGCATTTCCCGAACCAAAGTTTTCAAAGCTATTTCCTAAATTCTGCACTCTTCTTTGTCTCATCTCCGATGCAGTTTCAGCATGTTCCCCAGTTGCCCTGTCTTGTCCATACAATTGAACAAATTTTTTATAGTTTCTCACACCCTTGTTCATCCATTCAGCAGCTTCCGGTTTGGATGTTATTAGCAATATGTATATTCGATTGTACTAATATTAACACAAAAAAACTAACCTCAATTAGATGTTGCCACACTTCAGCCTCGGCGCTCCACATTTGTGTAGTGGGATTCCATGCGAATCCACTCATTCCATTCTTGAAAATATCATAGCATCGAGAAAATGACCTTTTTAGATTTTTCATGCATTTTTTAGCCTTTTCTTTGTCTATTGGCTTATCGGGAAATTTACTCTTTAACTCGAGGACAATGTTTTCAAGTGCATGTGTAGTAAACGTTCCCCCAACTCTGTTCCCCATTGTTGCTTGATGCAAATATGCATCAATTAAAGCATCATCCATGATAGGTGTTCATGTGCATTTCGCATTTGCATCGGGAGCACTTGAAGTAGTTTTCCTCTTTGGCATATTTAAAGCTACATCACCGAGATTTCCACATTTAGCTATTGGAGGATGGGTGAATAAATGAAAGAAATATATGCAGGAGCTAAACATTTTTAGATTTTTTTTATTGTTTTCCTGATTTTTACTGATTTTTTACTGTTCTCATGTAAGAACATATTACAATTATGTTATCCTGCAGGTGGTAATCCCAAATTTTACATACAATAATAACTATATGTATAAATATAAACCAAAAAAATAGAAACTAAAATATAAGATCAAGTTTATAAAATTGACATTGAAAGGAAATAAAAGTTACTGCAGTTGATAACAAAAACAAGAAAACACAATTGAGGTCCAGAAAGCTACAATTTGTTCATAACAATGCAAAAGTGCAAGTGAGAGTAACAATGCAAAAGATACATCAAGGATTTTCATTATAATTAATCCACATTTCATCCGATAAGCCATCTCTAATAATCCCCCCTCGAATGGTTTCTTCATTATTTTCCACGCTACCATGATGTTCCTCTTGTGCTTCATCCCCAAGTTCGTTCTCAGCTTGTGCAAGTATTGTATCATCAGGGTCTACTCCTATTAAATAATTATGTAAGATACAACATGCGAAAATAATTTTCTTTTGTGTTTCCAAACAATAATGTGCCTCCGTCGTGCTCCCTATTATAGGGAAACGCTTCTTGAGGACACCAAATGCGAGTTCAATAGCATTCTGTAAAGATGCATGACGAAGATTGAATAATTCACGCGCAATTCGTGGTGGAGTTCTTGAATACTCCTTCAAGTGATATCGTTCCCCTCTGTAGGGTGTAATAAACCCACTTGTCAACATGAATCCCGCATCAACAAGATAATATTTTCCTAAATATAAAATGCACTTTGTTATTACGATTTCATGAAAATATAACTTGATGTCTTATAAATATTATATTATAACAACTGGTACCTTCTGGAATTTTAAGGGGACAAGATCTTGTTAATGCATTTTTCATAATTCTCGAATCTGAAGCTGTGCCTTCCCACCCGGGTAACACATATGTGAACTTCAAATCAAATGTGCACGCAGCCAACACATTTTGTGTTGGATATTCCTTCCTTCCACGATATTTGGGGGCTTCTTTACTAGAAACTTTTACACGAATATGTGTTCCATCAATGGCACCAACACAGTCCTGCCACCAAATTTTATATTTCATTCTCATCATGCACACAATTGTAGTAAAGTTATAATTCAATAGACATTTAATTACCTTGAAGTATGGATAGAATCTGCTGTTGTTCAAAATTTCTGAAGGTATTTGTGAACCATCTGGTTGTATTATGTATTTGTCCTCTAACTCCACTATAGCTCGTAACACATTATGAAGATGACGAAAAATAGTCTCACGTGAACGACGAAAGAAAAAAGCTAGTTCACGATGGGAGACATTATGACCTAATAAGTAGAGTGTTTTGGCAACTTGCTCCTCGATGGATACATGTAAAGTTGGTCTAAGACCACCCTCTCTAACCAATATATCACACAATCCTATGAAAGATCTAGGACCCATTCTTATCATGCTATGATATAGATCACTCGATAACAAATGTGACATCAGTTCATCTCTTGTCTTTTCTCCTTGAAGCCGTATTTCACGACTGATCTGATCTCGAACATGTGTACGTTCATTTTCTCGTCTTGCAATCCAAGCAACTACAGCAACAACAACTTGAGCCGCTGCTAAATAGTGCAATCGCTGCAAATTCTTGAAAATTTCCTACATAGCGAACATGTTTTTTTCATCGTCCATCTAAACATAAAAAGTTTTTCTTATCACAATTATAGCATAATCACAAACAAACTGAACATCCTATGTTACCAGACATTATAAACACATGGATCACTTTTATAATTCAGAATGAACAACACAGAACACTAAAACCATTCACATACCCATTCATCAGTAGATTAAGAAGGACTACTCACCGGTCTCAACAAAACCAAAGGTCAAGTAAATCAAAGAGAGCAGCCCAAGATCACCAACCTACACGAAAAAGAAACAAACATTTACATTGCTTTCTCCTAAATTCAATGTCTTTATTAATTAAGATACATAACTGTAATAGTTATGACTATTGCTATGTTGAGACAATAATGGTAAATTGTTTTTACTGCATGTGAATGTTTAGAGCTGATGAGCTGATGTTATATATAACACATACACATTCAGTACTCTCTTCTTTCAAAGATAAGAAAGAGTAATCTCTCAGAATTGATGATTCTGAATTAATACAAGACAAGCGAAAAATAAAAATGCAAATTCTATATATGACACCCATCGATCAGAGTGGAATAATAGTGTAATAGTGTAATGGAGATTGATCTCATCATACATATATATATACTACCCAATAAAATAAAATAGACATCTTTACATTTGCTAGGTTAGGTTTGGATATATATATTCCTTAATTTCATTGGTTACCTTTTATTACACTTGATTGTGATGAAAAACACAGTTCATTTGCTGCATGTTATAAATCCTCCTTGAGCTTATATTTTGAAGATTTTGAACCATCCAAATCATTGTGTATATTTATTTTGATCATCTCTTAATTCAGACTGACAACGAGATCAATGCACTTGTAAACATTGTTTTCAACTTAAATGCAACAAATTTGAGCTATCACAAAATAACTAGATCGTATAGAATACTTTGTTAGTGATCAAATTAACAAGAAACTTTGAAAGTATAATACTTTGTATAATTAATACCACTTGATAAATTATAACAATGAATACCACTTGATAAATTCTCAGAAATAAGCCTGAAATGGTTATTAGAAAAATAGAAAAGGATGTAAAATTCAGACTAAATATTCAGATAAACTGAAGTCATCTAAATTTGGTTTGACTAAAGAACATTGAACAAAAACAAGACAAAATTGTTCAGAAATTGCGCTTTTCACCAAAAGATCAGACACCTATACTAGCTTCTCTAATAACATCAACTAATTATGTGAAAAATCACTTTGAAATCCATACAAAACAAGTAAAAAAGAACCATGAATGTTGATATTGTATGATAAACAAATATAGCTATAAAATCCAGCGAACCGACATCATTAGACATGAAAGTAAGCATCAAATTTATGTCAATTGCTAGGAGATTATCACAACATTCATATAAATTATTAACTACCATACAGAGCAATCGCTTCTTGTGTTAATTTGTTCCTCTATATATGCAATTGAACCTGTCTTCTAAACATTGTAATTTGAAATCGACAAGATAGAAGAAATTAATTATTTCAAACTGATTCAAGCATCATTAATTGAGAGATGTTTCTAATTTTCTGGATTATTAATCATACAAAGATCATTAATTGAGAGATGATTCTTGAAAATTATATAATGAGTTATATATAAGAAAGAAGTAGTAGGAGTTCCTTAATTAGCAAAGAAACAAAAGAGAGATATGATCTCTCACCTAGATTGAAAAAGTAGAGACTGAAAGAGTGAGACAGTAGAAGTGAAGCAGTAGGCGGTCAAAGAACCTGAAGAAACAAAAAGCCATTGCAAGGGCCATCACAAATAGCGAAAAGTCTTCAGAGAAAGTCTCAAAAAGTAAAAACAAACAAATAGAAAGAACATAATGAAGAAAGGATACAAAGATAGAAAGAACCAAGAACTAACCTTGAATTATTGAGGGATATCAGGGGAAAACTGGGGCTATTGGTGCTGGCAGGTGGTGGAGGCGGCGACGGGCAGGTGGTGGAGGCGAAGCTCGGCGACAGCGGCGGGCGGTGGGTAGTGAGGAGTTGTGCGGAGGATCGCTGGAGGATCGTGAGAAAATTGGTTTTAGATTGAAGCCCTAAGGGCATTTTGGTAAACTTAAAAAAGTAAACCTCCAAAAACCTCCGATTTGGAGGGTTGAGAAAATGGAGGTTTTCAACCCTTCATTTACCTCCAAAAACCTTACCTTCCCCCAAAACCCTCCATCCAAGCATGGGTTCATGGAGAACCTTACCTCCAAAAACCTCCATTTACCTCCATCCAAGCAAGCCCTTAATGAAACCCTTAAAAATAATATAATAATCGGATACCCTGTAGCTTCACATGTGTTATTGTAGCTCCACGAGTCCCAGTTCAATAATTCGTTTGCCCTCATGCCCGACCCAGATCCATGAATCTCGGCCTTTGGTCAATTCCTTCATCACGGGTTTACTGTGGCATCACGAGGCTATCTCATACCCCGACCAGATCCACCTTTTTCGGGACTCGAACATTTGTCTGTTTTCTCTTAATAATTAATCTGGATTAATTAATACTTAATTAATCTGAATTATTAGACCTTTATAATTTTCCCAAAATTTCTTCCCTTACTATATTAAATTTCTATTTAATAATTCTGGGAAAAATTCTTATTTATTTTGAGGCAGGTTTTATAGAGTAAAACCAATATCAAGGATATAAGTGGATAACTTGGCGAACCAGTTCACAGAAGCTTCTTTGAGACCATAGAGGGATTTGTTCAATTGGCATGCTTGATTTTACCCTTGTCGGCAAAAACTGAGAAGCAAGGACATGCAACCCCTTCATCAAGATCGCCATGGATGAAGACATTGTTGACATCCAATTGGTGTAGATGCCAATCATAAATAGTTGTTAAATTGAGAAGACAACTGAGAAAAGTTAGCTTTTTCAAGGGAGCGAAAGTCTCATGATAATCCAAGTTTTCCTATTGTGTGCAACCTTTGGCAACAAGATAGACCTTATACCACTCAACAGTACCATAAAAAACAATCTTTGATCTCGCACACCCATTTACCAAATGGCTCTTTTTTAGGGGGTAAGGGGGCAAGGGTCCAAGTATTCTTCTTGCTAAGGCATGAGTTTTAGCAGTCGTGGCATCCCTCTAGTATGCGTCATGCATAGCTTGAGAAAAGGGAAATGGAAATGATAAAGGCATGATGGGAGTAAGGTACTTTTTTATAAGACATGAAATTTGACAGGGGATGGTGCATATTTGAGGAACCTTTGTTTCAAGAGGATGAGCCAGAGGGAATGTATTACGATTTAGTATAATAAAAACCATAGAGGTAGGAAGGAGGGTTGTAGTACGATTTAGGAAATGGGTAGAAACTATGAGGTGAAAGGGTGAGATCTCAAGGGCTAGTGGGGGATTAAGTCCCATGGGTAAAGTCATCAAAGCTAATGGCAAGAAGGCAGATGATAGCTAGGCCATAGGAGGTTCAGCAAGGGGCTAGAAGGAGCTAGAAATCAATGATGTTGTATAGTCCACCAGCTTGATTTGGCAAGCCAATAGTAGGTGGGGTAGTGGCAGGTAGCATGGAGTGTGGGAAGAAGTCATGGATGGTATACAATTGCAAGGAGTGATTGGTTTGTAGAAAGCCAATTTGACTCCATAGGCCTCAAATTTGGTGAAATGAGAAGCACCGTAAGCCTATTGTTTGCCCATAAGCAAAATAGATTTTTGGATTCGGAAAGTTCGAGGTCCATTAGTTTGAGAGAACTTATCTAAGAGATCATTCCATATGATGCCGGTGTTGTTCCCATAAATAACATAGATTGCCTGTTCCTAGGAGATTTATAGGATTGTTGATCCAAAAAAAAATACCATATCATTTCTTCATTGCCAATAACAATATAAAGAATTGCTAGCCAAAGATAGGAGGATTGATCAGTCGGTGAAGCCTAGATTGTTTTTTGCATTGAGAGTCATCTCATAGTATGACTCAAAGTGGAAAAAATCATCTCCTATTAAAACCGGGAAGACCAAATACCAGGATGATTTCAAAGGAGTGAGATACAACAATTGGGGAAGGTGTGTCCGGACTAAAAATGGGTGGAATAATCTTTTGGCAAGTGGAGACTGTGGCTAGAAGAGTTGGTTCCAGTAACCATTTGTAACGACCAACCCCTAAGGAATTCTATAATTTTTTAAATATTATTATGCTGATATTTAATGTCCTCTGTCTGGCCATTTGATGAGAATTAAAATCCCTCAATAATGAGGATTTTAGTGCAAAGGAGAAAATTAAGGGCCTTATTATGATGATTAATTAATCCAGGGGTTATGGGCAAAAGAAAATATTACAAGAAATGATAGATAGGATGAGCTCTATAAACAAGCAAGTGGACTCCATCTCAACTATCAGTTGGAGCTTCACAAGATAGGAGCTCGCATGAGGTTGTCCTCAAGCATGTGATTCCATAGGGCTGAGATACAAGAAATTATAACATATGATTGACCACCGGCTATGAGTGCGAACACTCAAGCCGTCGCAAGCAAGCGTACGTGGTCGTAGGTAATACAAATTTCGATGAGTACCAGGTCGAATCCACAGAGAATGGTAAAACTATGTCTTATTAATCAATAGTGTATTAAACCTCTCGAAAAGTCAGTCAATCAAATTGTTGAAAGATTTCTAAGTCCTAAGAAAGCAAAAGAAAAAACAAAGGTTTCTCAGGTTTCTCTCTCTTGATGATAAGCTTCTAGGGTTGTGATGCACACGCAGGGTTCTCGACAAACTACCCGCAAGTGTACTAGATCGATCAAGTAGTAAAGTACCCAAAGGTAGGGTTATCGAATCCACAGGGACTGGAATACTAGTACTAATTATCCTCGCTATCTAGTCTAAAACTATGGAAGAAGTTGTGATTGATTGATTATCCAAAAAAGAAACTAATACGAACAATTGGTAGATAATAAGAAGTTAGAGATGAACGTGGCACCTCAGAGCATAATTCTCATAGGATTCCTTTGTTAATAGTAGAACTCTAAGCATTGGCTATCCATTGATTAATTCTAGGGAGTTCAAAAATTGCACCATCAAGATGTCACATCCGATCTCTTGGTATGCAGATCGAACTTATTACCTATGCCTAATTATGATCTAACTAAGAGAGATATTGATCAATGCATAAAGAGACACACAAGTCAAAACCCTAAGCACGTATGTGCATCACCAGAATATAACGAGGTATAGGACCATATCTCTGCAGAATACAATCATATAAATCAAGCACAGAATCACGAGAATCATCAATAAAGGAAAGCTAATAAATAAAAGAATTCAATTAACAAATCATCCTAGGGTTTATGTGTTTGAGGCACCACCGAAGGGGTTTAGCCTCTCATGCTAATGAAAACACTAACAAAGATACCCGAGGAAGACATAACTGAAAATATGGGGACTACCTTGTTCACTGTCTTCTCAACCTTCAATCTTCTTTGAAGCCCTAGCCTCGCTTGGAATACCCGCCGAAGACTAATCTGCCAAAAGTCCCCTTGGGCCCCTGCCCAATGATAATTTACTTTCCTGCTCCCATAGGGTTTATATAGGCTAAAAATATGAAGCATGGTCATTCTTAGCATGTTCCTATCTTCAGATAGCTTCTGGATAACATCTCTTTTAAGTTAGAGTGGGGTAAGATAATCTTGAGATTAATTCGAGATTAAGTCGGACTGATTTTTCTAGGTCTGTGCAGTCTTCATCAAATGTTCGATCAGATAACCAAATCAAGTCGGATTGACTTGAAATTTTAACTGGTTGTTCCTAACTCTTTTGCCTTCGTTATGGAGAGTGGAGATTGGATTTGGATCCTGGATCTCTTGGAATAAATTCTGGAACATTACAGCTTGTTCACAAAATTCAGCTTCAGGATGCACTGGGTGTAGAGCATCTGTACGCCCGTGCAACGTGGTTTTAATGCGTTTTGAGTACAGAGAGTTGTACGGACTGGTGCACACCCGTGCATTAATATGCCTAGGCCGTACATATCTATATAAAGCCCTTTTTAGCTTATTTTGTCGTGGTTTATCCCGTTTCTCACTCCTTTTAATTTAAGTACCTATTTTACCTGCTCAATCACAAAACAAACCCATAGGAGAGCAAAAATAGAGGAATTGATGTTAAACAACGGGATAAGTGCATGTAAATATGATAGAAATCTATATATAATTGTGTACTTATCATACCCTCATACTTGAACTTTTGCTTGTCCTCACGCAAAGGAAACATATAAAGAAAAATAGACATGTGCAAAATCTCCGATCTCAAAATAGTTGGGGGTTGCTCCGGTGCCTGGGAAAACACAATGTTGAGTGCTACGAATAGTTTTAAAGAAAATAGGTTTGCCTTGTACTCAAACCTGCCATGAGTGTGTGTGTGTGTGTGACCCTTTTCCATAGTACCCCTTATTGACTCAAGCACGGTTCCACTGGTTATAGACCTTATTCCCTAAAGCAAACTCTTTTTGACTCTTCTAGTTGGGTAGTAGCTGCATACATCCAATGAGGTAGCCATTTCCCCCGGTAGGTCATCAAGTGAACATTTGTGATGCCAAAGATCCGACTACTCAAAGGCGGCTTTCACGCTTCAGAGATGATAGCTCTTTCTACCATCTTTACTATACCAGTAGGCATTCCTAATGAATCCGATTTTTCTGCTGGTAGGGCATCCCTAATGGATCTGACTTTATGGACTTATTTTCCTTCACTCTTCTGATAGGGCATCCCTAATGGATCCGATTTTTCGGATATTTTTTTCTCTTTTTCTCTTCCTTATTTTTTCTCTTCTTTTTTTCGTTTCCTTTTTTTTCCTTTTTTTCTTTCTTGTATTTTTTTTCCATAAATAACATAAACTAGTGGTCACAAACTAGGCAGAATCCAAACCTATGCAGACAATTGACAACACAATCAGGGTTTGTGCTCAAAATTTTGTGAGGTGTCTGGTAAAGGCAAAATTATATAGTATATTTTTGAAAGAATTAGCCCCCAACACTAATGCCGACCTAGACACAAAAGAGGACTCCCATTAATTTGCTCATAGATCATCCTAAATCAGCACTTATCATGAACAATATAATTTCCTATAATTAATCCCTCCCTCACACTTAAATTGTGTATTGCCCCCAATGCATGCAATATATGCACTAAAAAGAATATGACATGTGAAAACAAGATGAGAAAGAGAAAGTGGACTTATCTCAGTATGCAGCGCGATATGCCTAGTCCTCTGTATTCCCGGCCAAGTGTGAATATATTTCTTTTGCAAATTTCAGTGCATTGTCTGTTATCAAAAAGAGAACTCAAATTATTATTATTATTATTATTATTATTATTATTATTATTATTATTTTGATCAATATCATCAAGCTACTAAAAATATATGATAAACTAACTTTTTTTTTGTAGAGATTGGTTAGAGAACTCAAATTATTTGTAAATCTTTTATAAAATATTTTAATGATATATATATATATAATTGAGACAATTTTATCTTTGAATTAAAAAATACCTCATTTATCTAAAATTTTAAATCATACTGTGTGAAAAATCTACCTCTAATAGCCTACCAAATTTGACTGGTCGTCTGAGTGCATCCCTTGACATGACTTTGGTTGTTATAGTCTCAATAATATGTCGCTATCTATATCTATTTGCTTGACTTGTCTTAGACTCTTAGCTAAGAAACCTAATGTGGACCGAAATATAATATAATATAATAAATGTTTAAGCAAAGACTAATTAAGATATTAACAAGGATTCTAAGATAAATAATGTACTTTATTATAAATTATTTATGATTTTTTTTTTCTCATATTATATTTATTTGATACAATCCCTGCTACTAAGACTTCAAGATTGCAAGTGCCAAAGTGCCTGATAAAGCGTAGTTTGGAGCTTTCAAGCGGCCCTTAAAGAGGAGTTGATGAGGGTCTTTGAGAACAACATACCGACTGGAGAGGAGATTTGAGAAGGCCCGGAAAACGGGACACATAGTTTTGAAACTGAGAAATTTCTTTTATCCCAATGCTATGTTATTAAATCTCTAAATTTAATGAAATAAAAATATAATTTATTTATTTTCTAAAGAAAAAAAAATCAATAATGATTATGTTTGAAAACTAACTTCTCGGTTCCGTGCGTGGAAAGTTACCTAAGCGTGTCATTGTTTGAATTTAAACGAAACATGGAGACTCCCCCTTGCTCCACTTCCATCTCATGATCACTTCATCCTCTCCAAACTCCAAACAAAAAATGACTCCTGTAAGTAGACAAATTGTTCTAATATTGTTTCTTATCTCTCTTACCATCTGTGTATCCCATGCATCGGACTCCATTACCATCAACCAACCACTCTCCGGTGATCAGAAGCTCACCTCCAATGGTGGCAACTTTGTGCTTGGCTTCTTCACAAAAGACATGAACTCCACTAGAAAATTCTACATAGGTATTTGGTACAAAAGGGTCTCAGAGCTCACACCTGTTTGGGTGGCCAACAGAGCCACACCAGTCTCAGACCCCTCCAAATCCCTGCTTCATATCTCCCACAACGGCAACTTGGTTCTCTGGGACCATTTAGCCAAGTCCATCATATGGTCCACCAACGCCACCATCTCCTCCCAATATTCCACAGTTGCCGTTCTCCAAGACGATGGGAACCTTGTCTTGAGAGATGGCGAGAACTCATCGAATATCTTTTGGCAGAGCTTTGATAACCCTACTCATACTTGCCTTCCCGGAGCTAAGATTGCTTTCAATAAAAGAACTGGAGTGAGCCAGAGACTCATTTCATGGAAAAACTCTGAGAATCCAGCTCCAGGGCTATTCTCTTTTGAGATGGGGCAGAACGGCCAGTTCGTAATCCAGTGGAACATGTCCAAGTCCTACTGGACAACAGGGACCTGGGATGATCGTCCATTCATCAAAAGCCCCAAGATAATCGGATCTTACACGTCTACCACCTACGTCAATAATTCTGAAGAGATCTACTACTCCTACTCGATCAAGGACAACGCTACTATCGCTAGGATAATAATGGATGTCTCCGGACAGGGCAAGATGTTGATGTGGGTGGAGGCCGTCCGAGTGTGGACAGATATCTCTTTTGTTCCAGAAGCCCAGTGTCAAGTCACTGCATTTTGTGGTCCTTTTGGTAGCTGCAACGAGCAGAGGTTGAAGCACTGCAGTTGTGTCGTGGGTTTCAGCGAGAGATCACCAAAAGACTGGGCTTTGAGTGATTTCAGTGGTGGGTGTACCAGGAACACACCGTTGCAGTGTGCTGGCGACAATACCTCAGCTTATGTACTGGAGCAGCAGGATAAGTTTCTTCCCATCTCCAGTGTGAGGTTACCCACAGATGCTCAACAATTTCAAGCTGGAAATGTGGATGAATGTGAGCAAGCTTGCTTGAATAACTGCTCTTGCACCGCGTATTCCTATGGCACTACTTGTTCTCTATGGCATGGAGACCTGCTCAATCTACAAGATCATTATGACGGAGCGGATGGAGGAACACTCTACATTCGCCTTGCTGCTTCTGAGCTTCCCACTCATCACAACAATCGAAGGGTTCCTGAGATAATTGCTGGTGGAGTTGTTGTGATTTTTGTTTGTGCGCTGCTGCTCATGTGGGTTCTTGTAACGTGGCGAAGGAGAGAAAGATCTTGGGTGTTAGAGACGGGCGCTTTGGTGGTCTTCAGTTATAACGAGTTGCAACGCGTGACACACAACTTTTCAGATAAATTGGGCGCTGGGAGCTTTGGATCGGTTTTCAAAGGAGTATTACCAAATTCAACTACTATAGCTGTTAAGAGACTTGAAGGGCTTCGTCAAGGTGAGAAGCAATTCCGAGCGGAGGTGAGCACACTCGGAACCATTCAGCATGTTAACCTTGTTCCTTTACGTGGCTTCTGCACTGAAGGTACCGAAAGGTTGCTGGTCTTTGATTACATGCCTAATGGTTCTCTGGATTATCATCTGTTTCATAGCAACGCCAAGGTTCTAGACTGGTCCACTCGTTATAAGATTGCACTCGGAATTGCCAGAGGATTGGCTTATCTCCATGAAAAATGCAGAGAGTGTATCATCCATTGTGACATAAAACCAGAGAACATACTTTTGGATGCTGCGTTCAACCCCAAGGTGACTGATTTTGGACTTGCAAAGCTACTGGGCAGGGAGTTCAGCCATGTATTAACTTCCTTAAGAGGAACCATTGGCTATATTTCCCCGGAGTGGATTTCAGGATTGGCCATCACACCCAAAGCTGATGTTTATAGTTTCGGAATGATGCTTCTGGAAATAATATCGGGAAAGAAAAACACGAAAGAATCTGATAGTTGGGTGGATTATTTCCCTGTGAAGGCAGCGATCCAAGTGAGAGAAGGTATGGTTGATTGCTTGTTGGATGACAGATTGCAAGGGGATGCCAACATGGATGAACTAAACATAGCTTGCAGAGTTGCTTGCTGGTGCATTCAAGACATGGAGTGTGAAAGGCCAACCATGGGAATGGTTGTTCTGATGCTGGAAGGACTTATGGAGGTTGGCATACCTCCCATATCTGCTCTCCTTCAAGGCCTCGTTGGACATTCTGGTGCGAAAAACTTGACATCATCAGATTAAAGAGAACACGTACACAGTGTTTTACTTGTGATTTTCGATATATACATATACTGTCTGTTGTCCCTTATCTTTGTTGAATTTAGATCAACATGTATTTAATTTCGTTAAATGCATTCTAAACATCTGAAATAAATGGTATGCAGGCGGCAGGTTTGTATGGTTTACAATTGAGTGTGCCTTCACTAACACATTAACCATGTTTGGTTGGGGGATAACCCGAAAGGTTATCATCAACACAATTTCCCATAAAAAAGTTTTTTCCCGCCAAAATTTTTAATTAAGATTTAAAAATATAACCCACCAATGCATAGAAGACACATCACTATCTTATCATTAATATCTTTGATTTAAAAATTTTCTTTAAAAAAATTCAAAATTTTTCAAAACTTATTCATATCCCAAAGTGGGATAACCCCCAACCAAACACAAATATAGATTTAATCTTGTATATCTTTTTGTTGAAAAAAATTATTCAAATTGACTGTGTTTAAAACTTTTTGATATGAATATCTGTTGGATATCAGATATGAACAACAACAACTAACCACCGAAGAGGAAGAGTGACTCCGAGCACACAGGGATGAATATGACAACCTAATCAGTATTGAGGAAGACCACTGGAGGCAATGCTCAAGAATCACCTGGCTCAAGGAAGGAGATAGAAACACAAGATTTTTCCACTCTGTTGCCAATCAGAGAAGAAACAAAAACTGGATTCACCAACTCACGGAGGATGGACGCACCTTTAATAATCCAACAGACATCGCCAAAGTCGTGACAGAACATTTCACCAAAGTATCCGGGAGCAAAAGATCAGTCAGATACCACACAGACTGGGCCCAAATGTTCATTGACTCAACCCCAGTAGACCTGTCAAGCCTGGACAATCCCTTCACCGAGCAGGAAATACGTACGACTATCCAAGAACTCAACCCGGAGAAGGCACTCGAACCAGATGGATTCCCAATGAACCTCTACCAACAAGGGTGGAACTTCACAAGGGATGGCATCCTCCAAACCTTCAATGACCTATACGAGGGTACCGCTGACCTGGAAAGGCTAAACTGGGCACATGTGCTGCTATTACCAAAGAAGAATGAGTCGACCTCAATCGCGGACTTCTGCCCGATAAGTCTAGAAAACAGCTCCATTAAGATCATTACGAAGGTCCTTGCAAACCGTCTACAAGCGGTCATAGCGGACCTGATTAATGAAAATCAGACCGCATTCATCAAAGGGAGATGTATACAAGACAGCATCGTTGCCGCCGAGGAGATCATCTACAACATGAAAAGGAAAAGTGGGGCATTGCTTAAAGTAGACTTTGAGAAAGCCTTTGACTCAGTAGACTGGGAATTCCTCATCGAAGTACTACATGCGAGGGGATTCAGACCAAAATGGACTGGATGGATCATAAGGATCCTACACTCGTCAATGTCTAGATTCCTGATCAATGGCAAACCTATGGGATACGTGTGACATCAAAGAGGGCTGAGACAGGGAGATCCGCTATCCCCCCTTCTATTCATCTTCGCGATGGATGTCCTCACCACAATAGTGACACATGCAGTAAGAGCAGGCATCCTTGAGGGATACAGGATGGGGGCACAGAACAAATCTCGGCCTTACTGTACGCGGACAACCTCTTAATCGTCAGCTCGGGTAAGAGAAGCAACTTCAGGACTCTGAAGCTGATCTTCTACCTATATGAGGGTCTCTCTGGCCTAAGAATCAACTACCACAAAAGCGCTCTCATACCCGTCAGCCTACCAGAGGAGGAAGCGAGGACCCTACAACCACAATGGGGTGCCGCCTCAGCCCTCTCCCAATTGAATACCTAGGTATTCCCTTAGCAGGGAGCAAGCCTCGGAAGGAAGACTGGAACAAACTCATCTAAAAGGTCAGAAACAAGCTCACAACATGGAAAGGCCTACTGTTGTACTAGGCGGACGCGTCACCCTATTAAACTCGGTCCTGTCAGCAATTCCAAATCATTGGATGGCCATGTTTAAACTGCCACACTGGGTTATTTGACGGATTGAAGGCATCCATAGGGACTTCCTATGGAGGGGAACAAACCCCGACTCTAAAGCATACCGCTTGGTAAAACAGGAAACCCTAACAAGACCCAAGGACATGGGAGGATGGGGAATACTAAACCTGAAGGCTTTCAATGAAGCACTCCTAGGCAAATGGTGGTGGCGGTTACTAAATGGAAAAACTGGGATCTGCGGCAGGATTATCACAGGCACCTACTTCAGGAGTTCATCAATCAACCCATATAAGCCCACACCTAATCGAGCATTATTTTTATGGAAGGAAGTAGCAGAGCAACGAGATCTTACCATGACAAGGATGGGAGCCATTCCAGGATCAGAAAAAACAATACGAATCTGGTTTGACAATTGGATTGACGGATATAGTCCATGTAGAAGATTTCCCGAATTACAAATTCTCTGGATAAAGGCAAATCATACGATTTATGCGGCCCGACAGCTACAAAGAAGAGGAACGGCGATCCTTAGACCGGGGCCGTTGTCGCAAGGTGCAATGGAATTAATGCAAGGACTACTAGAGTACCTTACATAAGGAGAAACCCAACAGCTGGACAAAAGGAACTGGACACTCACTCCAAACCAAGAATTCAGGGTCAAGTGCCTCTACATCTTCAGAATGGATGGTGGTACGAGAAGTCCTATCCCGGCAACATTATGGAAACAAGCTTGTCCCCTGAAGGTCAAGCTCTTCGCCTGGCTGGCAATGGAAGACAAACTTCCCACGCTACAAAACCTAGCGACGCGAAATTGGCAAGGGGAAAGGACTACTTGCTACCTATGTGATACTCAAGAGGAAACCACCGACCACCTATTCGTCCAATGTCAATACGCAACTGAGATGTGGTCTCAGTACTACACCCAGCTCCTTGGTCTTGGGCCTCCCCTCAACAAGATAAAAGACCTGTTGGGGGAATCCTCGATCACCAGGCACTTGGACCGGGACCTTCGCAAGGGATGGCAACTGCTAGTGTTGTCAGCCACCTGGAACATAGTGGTGGAAAGGAATAGACGGTGCTTCGAAGACAAACGACGCGTTTGTAAACAACTCATTCGCCAAGTGGACTTCCTCTTCCTCTCATGGTTCGACGATGCTCACACCACCATGCAGACCCAACTATAAGCCCTGCGTGCCCACATAAGACACAGTATCATCCTCACCAGGGAAGACCAAGTCCAGAGACCCCCAGATGCAGACTTTGAGGACGACGACACAGCCGACTCCTTGATGGCACCATTAGAACCCCCGTAAACCTTGAAAGTACTGTTGTAAAAGCAAACTCACCCTATCTGTAAATCTAATTTTTAATCCAATAAAAGAATGTGGTTTATCCACTTTTATAAAAAAAAAAAACTTTTTGATATAATTTTTATTTTAATTTTAATTTTAAAAAAATTAAGAATGAGGAGGTGAGCAATTTCTGCTTGTCGTGGTACTTGGAAATGTTTTGAAGGGGATCGGTTTTTTTTTTTTAACAAAAATTTTTTTTTTCTAAACAAAAGTTTCATTCCATTGAAATAGATTATTATTGATGGTTTCATAAGATTTAACAACCATTGAGCTTCAAGTAATGATCAGAAACTACATCTTGGATATTTTCCAAATAAGAGGCTATGGACCTAAATAGATATCTTAGATCAGTACCCTGCTTATATCCTCAAAAGCCACCTTTTTATTAACGGGGCACCTAAGGGATTTAATAAGAGTAAAATAGGACTAAGATAAGGTGACCCTCTATCACCACTATTGTTCGTTCTCGCGACAAAGGTATTCTCCACAATGCTCAATGAGGTGGTCAGATCAAATATATACTAAGGAGTCGAAATTGGAACAAATAGAAGTGATATCGTATCAGCTTTACAACATGCAGATTACCACATTGCCTTTTGTACAGCAGGAATATGGCCAAATTTCGCACACTAAAACTGATTTCTATTTATTTGAGGGACTCAATTAATAGGCCTGCGAATAAACTACAACAAAAGTGTCATCATACCGATCAAAATCGAGGGGCACTCTATCCTGGCCCTCGCACAACTGCTCAACTGCTCAACCGCGACATTCCCAATTAAATACTTGGGGTACCAATCTCAAGGGGTGCCCAAAAAGAGAGGACTGGTCGACCCTAATAGATAAAATCAGGAGAAAACTGACATCGTGGAAAGAGAAACTTCTATTACTGGGAATGCAACTTATAACCCTTCTGAACTCAGTCCTCTTCACTATACCAATTCACTGGATATCAATCTATCACTTTTCAGAATGGGTCATACACAACATTTACTTAATCATAAAAGAATTCCTATGGAGGGGGGTGGATAACATAGCACATAGTTATTACCTAGTCAACTGGGATAGATTGTGTTACCTCAAAAAAAATGGTGGATGGGGTATACTAAACCTTTGGGAGTTTAATGGAGTCATGCTAGGGAAATTGTGGTGGAGAATACTCACCGTCAACAAGGGCATATTCTTCAAAATATTCAAAGATGCATACTCCCAATAAAGCTTCATTAATGCTAGTCATAAACAACTCTTGGACATGCATATATCCCCCTTTTGGAAGAGAATAAGCCGAGAAAAGCTAGCAGTTCTCTCAAATATTTTTGTCTGGAGTTGGATACTCAACAATCTCTGAAAGGGCAATTGGTGGGAAGGGGCCTCGCCCGATAACAAGCATTTGGAATTACAACCCTTAGTCCTAAAAAAACACATCAACATCGAAGAAGCCTGAGAGATGATTGAGCGAGGAAAGCTGCTTATGAAACCAGGGCTTTTAACTAAAAAAGAAGATGAAGGGCTAGCTGCTCTAAGGTGGGCTAGACAACCAATGGCGAATGTATGAGAATGGACTCTTATGGCAACCAAAGTTTTCAGAATCAAATTCCTATATACCTTCCGAGTGGACGGCTAAACCAGAAGTGATCTACGAAAGTGCTTCTGAAAGCAACAATGTCCTCTCAAAGCAGAACTCTTTGCATGGTTGGCAAAGGAAAATAGCATCCTTACAATGGATAACCTCCACAAAAGAAAGTGGTAGGGAGATCGCACAAAATGCTATTTATGTGAAGCAGAGGATGAATCAGTGGCACACATGCTCTTCACATGTACATACGTGGCATACATATGGAGCCACTTCTGCAATATATTCAGTGCCAGAGTGGAGCCAGACAATTTACAACAAATATGGGGCACCATAGCCACTCACTTTAGGGTGAACAAAACCTTGCAAGGGGGCTTGGACCTCACCGTAATGATGTCAATCACCTTGAGCATATGGGGCTAATAATATATCCGATGTTTTCAAGATAAACAACACATTTTCTTAAAAATTATTGTGATGTCTCTTTACTAAAATTATCTTGGTTGAATGGAGCTCCATGATCCAAAAAATCAAAACTTAATGCGACACATAATTTAGTGGTAACGAGCCCCGAATTCATGAACGACATGTCGATATGAACCAAATTAATGGCAATCTTCATTGCTTTTCGACATGACCCCAAAGTTGATGATTTTGGTCTTGCAGTGCTACTTGGCAGGGAGTTCAGCCATGTATTAACTACCATGTCTACATGGCTCCAGTTAGAAGTGTCAAAGCTACAACTTTTTGTTATGGGCGCTTGCCCATTTTTGTCTAGCTAGATTTAGTCTCGCTCTTACTTTATCAAAAAAAATAAAAAATAAAAAAAATGTTTTTTAATATGTCAGAGTATATACAAATTTTAAGTAAACTCCACATATATTGTGGGTGTTAAAATTAATAATTTACTATATATATTATTGTGAAAATAGCCATCACAAATTACTGATTTTATAAATTTAATGAAAAAAATATACTGTTCAATTTTTATTGAGGTATATACAAAATAACATCCCAAAAAAACACACACAATCAACTTATTTGACTATTCGTCATATTTATTAAATAAATAAATAAATAAATTCAGTTACTGAAGTTATTTGCTTGGACCGAGCCTTAATCTAATCCTTAAATTCATTTGTTTTAATGTCAATGTGCGCCTCTGTCTCCGTCCATTACGCCAAGAAAAAGCTAAACAAACAAATTAGTGACTTTAAAAATATGACAAAAACGGGCATGTTTTTCTTTGGCATGGTTTACTTTTACTTTTTTAGGCCATCCCTGACTCTAAGTGCTATATCTATATTTTTATTTATCATCCTTGGTAACCCTTTTTTTGCAGTTTTATTTACTTGACTTATCTCTTCATTGTTCTCTATGATAAAAACCATTTATTTATTAAACTATGGTTTATTTTTTATAAAAAATAATAAATAATAATATCCATGTGAGAGATTTTTGGATAGTTAACATCTTTGTTGTTATCATATGATTCATATCCCCTCCTTTTTTTTAAAGAAATGATATGTATCTCCTTGTTCATGTATTTAAACTGTTCATACTTTATTTAGGTTAATAATTTTTTTTTTTTTGAAAAGTCAGTCCATTCACAGCGTAGTATTGCCTATTTTTTTTTTTAAAAAAATAGTTTTTGAAAAAAGCTATCCATAGTAATATAGTATAGAAATTATTGGAAAACATGTGGTCACCTACACATTCCACTCCCATGGCACACTAATTACTTCTAAGTTTTAATTGGGTCTTTGAATGTTGGCTAGTAGATGCAATGAAGTCGGTCAACATTTATAAGTTTTGACTTGGAATCCTGGGGAGTCAGTCAGACGCACGTGCGTGGACCAGACAAACAATTCACCGTAAAACGTTTACGGCTTTTTTTTTAATATTATAAAATAAATTTTTAATTACCGAAATGCATATTCTGCCCATTATACACCAAAATACGCATATGTGTACGGAAATGCATAAAAAAAGCCATTATACCTATTCTTTTTCTCCGACGATGGCGGGCTGCACGAATGAGCCAGCAGCAACGCTCAGACCACCAGGAGATGCAGCTCACCGTGGGCGTGCTCCAAGGGAAGACGGCGTGCGCGGCCGACGACGCGTTCCTCTGCCAAGCTTGCGATTCTTCTGTTCACTCCGCCAACCCCTCGCGCGCCGCCACCAACGGGTCCGTCTCAAGAGCTCGGCGCCTTCCGTTCTCAAGCTTGACGATGGCCCGGCGTGGCACCAGGCCATAACTCGCAAGACGCAAGTGCCCTAGGCCGAAGCCAGGAGTCCTCATCGCAAGACACAGTGATCGTTGCATGGTCATCTTCATGCCAAGGCTCGTCTCCGTGGACCGACGGCGAGCCCCCAATGCTCAACCCCAATGAACTTCCACTTGTTTAAAATCTCAATCTGTGGCAGACAGCAGCACCAACTCCTCCAACACGGCGCGTCACAGCGAGCGCAGAGGCAAGGGAACGTTGGGAGTTCCAGGGACGGATCCAGCATTTTTGTTTAGTTGGGGCATACTAATATTAAATATAAAATATAAAAAATATATAATGAAACACAAGCACATCAAAAACTTTTTTTTATATAAAAGTAACATATTACAAATTTACAATTGCTTTCTATCTTTTCATAGTTTGAAAACGATGGAGGATATTTTTCATTATCAATACTATAAAATATATATTTTTTTATATATGTAATCAATACTACTTGTCTACCCACCTACTGCCTGCACCAATTCGCAGTCAAATAAAAACAAATCCTTATAAAAAACCATGACAAAGACTAACAATGAGAGATAGGAACAAGAAATAAGAACTCAACACTAACCTGATTGCCAACGGAGAAGGACCAAAGGTGGCCCGATTTAACAGCTGAAACCAAGGTGGGGAATGAGTAAAAGAGAGAGAACTAGAAAGGGACATAGTCGTAGAGTTGGAGTTGGGAAATAGAAAATGAGAAGCAAACTTTTTAAAATATTTTTTTTTTTCATATAAGCCCTTTGAAAATTCTTTAATTGCTTTTGTATATGTTTTATTTTTTAGGCTTAGTGGGGGCAAATTGAAAATGCCAAAAAAAAATTATTAAATACTAATAAAGCTCTCAAATTTCAGTGGGGGCAGTTGCCCCCACTGCCCCCACTCTAAATCCGTCCATGGTTGGGACCCAACAAATACAAAGACTTTGTGACGGATTAGCATTAGATTATGTTGGTTTAGTGTTTAATTATGTATCTTTTGTAATTCTGGTGGAAAGGAGTCTATGTATAGACTGCAGTCATAGTCAGGTCGTGGATGCACGCCCTCTGTTTGATGTTATGCCTCAGAGAGGTAATGTCATAGAGTGGTTACAGACACTGCTATATAGGACAGTAATGGAATGGAATGGATAGAGAATCCTATCCTTATCTTCTAATTCCTTCTTCTTCCCCAATCTTCCTTTCTTCTCCTCCTTCCCACTCTCCAGCCCCCTTCTCTTCCTCCTTATTTCCTCTACTGACCCTTTGCCCCTGGAAGCACGCTTCACAATCCCTCAACAAAAATAAATCATGCACATATATACTTAAATATGTAGCAGTTCAATGAAATTCATGCAAACCATGCAAGCAAGAACACCAAAATCAAAACATCATCACTTTGTACTCCTAGAAGATGAATCTAATTAAGTTTGTAACAAGGAGATACCCAAAAGCTTAATTAATTCTATGCACAATATCTCCACTATATATATATCTGCAACTAGCTAGCTATGTTATTCCAACTGATGATTTCCATCTCTGAAACAACAAGACCAGGGTTAATATAAAGCACTTCTCTCATAACCACTAATCCTCACAATCAAAAAAGAGATGGAAAATCCTCCAACAAAAACCAGAATCAAGCTACATGGTTACAGTTATTCCACAAAACTATTTAACTAAAACAAGCAGGGATCAACAACACTAGCTCCACATCAATGGCCATAATGATGCTTCTGCTTCGCACCCTTGAATTCTCCATTTATCGTCATTATCATGTCCATCAGAAGCAAAAGCTGGCTCCTCCGGAAACTCCGGCCAGGACCGATGCCCGCCTGACGAACCGGCCCTTCATTCTTAGCCTCTTCTTCGCATTGAGATTTCAGACTTCATATCGGATCTTCTTCGCAAAAAGCCTTATTCTCCTCTTCTCCCTGTATCTTGTACCATGTAGCGATCACTGTATCGTAGTCGAGCCTTAGCTTCATCCTTCTAACACCACTGGTTTCTTTAGCCACCTTCCCCTCCACCTCCGACGGGGAGCCGCAGTCGAAGTTGAGATCTAATATTGTGTTTCTATCCATCTCCATCTCCATCTCCATCTCCAAGTCCACATCCATTCACTACAAGAAAACAGGGGCATCAGAGACGGAAAATTCCGTCACTAAAGGGTTAAATTCCGTTGGCGATACACTTCAGTGACAGAAATTTTCCGTTGGAAATTCGGTCGCAAAAAACCGTGTCACTGAAGCCATTCCGTCGGAAAAAAAATTTCCGTCGGTGATGATGATGTATCACCAACAAAAAATTCCGTCACTAATGCTACTAATACCAACGGAATATTCCATTTCTAATGCTACCAATACTAACGGAATTTCCATCCCTAAAAATATTTATCACCCATAGAATTCTGTCTCTAAAAATATTTATCATCCACGGAATTCCGTTCCTATAAGTATTTATTACTCATAGAATTCCGTCCCTAATAATATTTATCACCCACAAAATTCTGTATCTAAAGTCCTGCTATTTTACAATTATTTTAAAATTTTAATCAATTATTTTTTTAATAATAATAAAAATCCTGCTTTATTATACAGTAAAGCTATTGAACTACATCTAAATACAATTCAAATATTTGGTGTTGACTGACATCTTTCAGCTCTTCCTTCATCTCGATGATTTTTGTCAGATTGTTGCCATCGCCAGAGAAGTCTAGACCCAAGCCCTCCATGCAAAACTCATCGTTGTTGAGTCCCGGACCAACCAACGTCTTCATATCGGCTACGAACTCGGCTAAGTCTACGCCATCGTCGGGCTGGAGGAACTCAGCCAAGGTTCCACTCTGCGGCGGCTCAAGGGCCGGCTTTAACCCCCAGGCATAACTGTGGTTGTCGTCGACACCAGGCGGTGGCGAGCAAAACTTAGCGAGGACCGGGTCTAACAGCAGCACCGGTACAACAGCAGCTCCTCGTCCACGGCGTTGTTGTAGTCCGATCCACCGACGCGGCTTCAAGGTCCGGCACGAGAGGCTCAGACTTGGCAGCGATGACGCCTTGCGAGTTATGGCCTGGTGCCACACCGGGCCATCATCGAGCTTGAGAACAGAGGGCACCGAGCTCTTGAGACGGACCCGTTGGTAGCGGCGCGCGAGGGTGTTGGCGGAGTGGACAGTCGCAAGCTTGGCAGACGAACGTGTCGTCGGCAGCGCACGCCGTCTTCGCTCCGAGCATGCCCATGGTGCGCTGCATCTCCTGGTGATCTGAACGTTGCTGCTGGCTCATTCGCGCAGCCCGCCATAGTCGGAGAAAAAAGAGTAGGTATAATGTCTTTTTTAATGCATTTCTGTGCACATCTGCACATTTTGGTATATAATGGGCAGAATGCGCATTTCGGTAATTAAAAATTTATTTTATAATATTTTTAAAAAAATCCCCATAAAACACCTCAAAGAAATTATATCAGCGGAGCATCGTACGTGTCTTTTTAAATTTTTATAACATGCTCTTCCCCCCCTGCTCCAGTTCCATCTCATCTCTTCATCCTCTCCAAACTCCAAACAAAAAACGACTCCTATGAGTAGACACATTTCTAATGTTGTTTCTCATCTCTCTTACCATCTGCGCATCCCATAAATCAGACTCCATAACCATCAACCAATCTCTCTCTGGTGACCAGAAAATCACCTCAAAAGGTGCAATTTTTATTGAGATATATATTAATAGCATCCAAAACAAAGACACACAATCAAGTTATAATTTGTTTTTTTTTTTGAAAAAAATGGATAAACCACATTCATTTATTCATAAAAGATACATATTGGCTATGGTAGCTGGATACATATTGACTATGAAAACCGGGTCAATACATGGCCAAATGTTACATCCTTTTCGCCGCATGGCCCCACTGGAGTAAGGGTAGCTTCTTACTCCGAATTGTCTCCGATTTCTGGATCCTCTTCCTCGAAATCATCTCCCCCTACCCTGGGTTCTTCTTCCTCGTTGAAGCATTGGGCAAGGCTTCGCTTGACAATGGCCTCCATTGGCACCAGCTTTTGCTTCTTGGCCGCTCTAGCTGCATCAAACCAAAAAAGCAATAGAAAGTCTATCCCACGAATTATTCCGGAAAAAATTCATTATTTTTCTCGGAAGCATCTTTGGTTTCTTTCGAGCCAGATGCTCCAGGTAATAGCCATGATCGCTAGCTTCCATCCTACGCTGGCTTCTTTGTGAAGAAGAGTCCCTAGATTCCCTCCTCTTGCTCCCCATAAATCTTGTATGTTATGGGGAGTCGAGGTGAGCCCAAATAGCGGGCAATAGTGTTCCCAGATTCTCTGTGTTTCTGAGCATGTAATGAGAAGATTTTCAACCATTTCCTTGTGCCCATTGCATAGGTAGCATTGAGTTCTGTCCCCTTGCCATCCCCTTTTGCTTAGATTGTCCAGTGTTAGCAGTTTGTTATCCCAGGCTAGCCATGGAAATAGCTTGACCTTAGTTGGGCAAGCTATACCCCAGAAGTCGTGTCGTATAGGGCATCGGAGACCACCATCGACGAGGAACTCATATAAGGATTTAACGGAGAAACATGTGCCCCACAACCATTGTCGTTCGTCTGCAATATCTTAAGAGGACGCCTCCAGTTTTGTGAGGATGTCTGCAAATAGTCCGTCCTCTATAGGAGTGAGAGGACCCTCCTTGAGAAGTGGGATGTTGTCCTGCCATTGCCGACTGGCTTTTTGCATTGAGATATCCGGTTCTCTAATCAGATGTGCCAGTGCTTCGGATATATTGATGGGGGCGGTTCCGTTGAGCCACCTATCTTTCCAAAAATTAATCCTGTCTCCCTTACCAGGATGCACCTCTATCCCTAGCTGGAGTGGATACCATTGAGATACAATTCCTTTCCAGCAAAGTGATGCCCTTCTCGATGGTTTCTTATGGGGGTTGATGTAGGAGTTTCGGAAGTAGGAGTGCCGAATAACTTTAAGACAGATGCCAGCATATCCATTAAGTAGCCTCCACCACCACTTACCAATCATAGCAGCATTGAAACATCGCAGGTTCATGATTCCCCACCCACCGTGCTCTTTAGGTCTACATAGGCGTTGCCAATTCACCAACCTATAATCTCCTTTACTAAGATCCATGCCACGCCATAGGAAATCCCATCGTAAAGCGTCAATTCGATGTATGACCCATTCTGGGAGCTTGTATATTGACATCCAAAGAGATGTGGATTGCGCATGTAATCGAAGTTGATCAGAGTAATGCGACCACCCAAGGAAAGGAACCGGCTTTGCCATGTCCCGATTCTCTTTTTGATTTTGTCAATAAGTTTCAACCAATCTGCCTTCCTTGGCCTGGAACCGGATATGGGAATGCCCAGATAAGCCACGGGTAGATTCTCCACCTTACAACTGATGATATTTGCCAAAGCTTCGGGAGGATGTTCCCTGGTGTTGATCGGAATTAGTGTTGTTTTTTGATAATTTATACGCAGTCCCGAGAGCCCCTCATACAAGTAAAAGATTAACTTGAGTATGCATAAGTGCTCAGCGCCTCCTTAACACAGGACTAACAGATCATCGGTATATTGCAAGGAGGTAATTTCCTCTTCCTGGCTCCCACAGGGAATTCCTCTAAAAAGATTGGCCTTTCTTGCTTGAGTCAACATGGAGTTGAAGACATCTGCCACAATGACGAACAATAAGGGGGAGAGGGGGTCCGCCTGCCGAAGGCCCCTCTATGTCTCACGTATCCAGTGGATGTTCCATTAATGAGAAACGTGGATTTGGAAGTTTGAAGGATCTGTCGGATCCATGAAACCCATTTGGGCCCAAATCCTCGTGCTTGGAGCACTTGCAAGAGGAAACCCCACTCCACCATATCGAAAGCCTTTTCGAAATCTACTTTTAGCATCACTCCCCCCCTGTCGGCTCATCTTCATTCGATGAATGAGCTCCTCCGCTGTCACAATGTTGTCTTGGATACTTCTTCCGTTGATGACTGCAGTTTGGGATTCATCCACAAGCTCTTGCATTAGTGGTTGTAACTTGTTTGCCATCACTTTAGTAATAATCTTCATAGAGCAATTAATAAGGCTGATGGGGGGGTAATCCTTGAGCTCTTCGGGGGCTTCCCGTTTTGGGATAAGGATTATGTGAGCTCAATTTAACCTTTCCAATTGCCCTTCCCCTTCATAAAGTTCCTTAAACAACTCCATTAGGTCCCCCTTGATGAATTCCCATCCTTGTTGGTAGATTGTCATAGGGAATCCGTTCGGTCCTGGGGCCTTCTCCGGATTGAGGTCTTGAATCAGCTTATAATTTGAGTATTCGTTATATTTATTAAATAAATAAATTTAGTTATTGAAATTATTTTCTTGAACTGCATCTTAATTTGAATCTTAAATTCATTTGTTTTAATGTCAATGTGTGCCTCCCTCCCCGTCCCTTAGGCCAAGAAAAAGCTAAAAAAATCAAATTAGTGACTTTGAAACTTTGAAAATATGGCAAGAATAGGCATGTTTTTCTTTGACATCGTTTATTTTTAGTTTTTTAGGTCGTCCATGAGCTCTACATCTATATTTTTAATTATCATTCTCTTGGCAACCCTTTTTTAGCGGTTTTTTTTACTTGACTAGTTGACTTGTCTTTTCATCGTCGTTTATGATAAAAATAATTTATTTAATATACTATGGTTTATTTTTCATAATAAATAATAATAATTATGTGAGAGATTTTTGGATAGTTGGCATATCATATCCCTTCTTTTTTAAAAAATGTTATGTATCTCCTTGTTCATGTATTTAAATTGTTCATACTTTATTTTGGTTAAATTTGTTTTTTTTTGTTTTTTAAAATAAAAATTAGTCACTGCATTCTGCGGTCCTTTCAGTTGCTGTGACAAGCAGAGGTTGAAGCACTACAGTTGTGTCATGGGTTTCAGCGAGAGATTACCAAAAGACTGGGATTTGAGTGATTTCAGTGGTGGTTGTACCAGGAACACACCGTTGCAATGTGCTGGCGGCAATACCTCAGCTTATATACTGGAGTAGCAGGATAAGTTTCTCCCCATCTCCAGTGTGAGGTTACCCACAGATGCTCAACAATTTCAAGCTGGAAATGTGGATGAATGTGAGCAAGCTTGCTTGAATAACTGCTCTTGCACCGCGTATTCCTATGGCACTACTTGTTCTCTATGGTATGGAGTGATGCAGGAGGCTCAAGTCAAATGTTGGTGCCGGGTTGGCGGGTCAACGTAAAGACGGGAAGTTACCGAGTCAATTCCAAGATTGGGTCGGTTTTTGGTGTGGTTCGGTATTTTGGCCATAACTTTGGCTACCGATATCAGAATCGCGCGTTCGACCCCAATTCGGAAAACTCTTTGCGGCGCGCACAACATGGGGACATCATATTTGAGGTAATTTTAGTTATTTTTTTTCTCTATTTTTAGAAATATTTAATCCGCCGAATTAGGGTTTTCGATCTTTTTTCTATTTTTGGTAACATTTCATATGCCAAATTAGTATAGGTTTTGAATCTGATTTGATCTCGGATTTTTAGGAGTTGTCTGATTTGTTTGGAGTTTTAAATTTAGATAAGTTTAGTTTTAAATAATAATTTTTCAATTTTAGCAAATTTAGATTAGATGATAAGGTTTCTAGGTTAATCTTTGAGGCTATTTAACCTGGCTTGTGGGTTAGTTTTTTATTATTGAATTCTGAATAAAATTATTTTCCTAAATTTCAGAGTATTTTCTCTGGTTCTTTTGGTTCTTCGTTTGTTCTTCTTTGCGGTCCTTGGATCCGGCTAGCCCGCGGGATAATCGCTACCCCGCCCGGCGTCATGGAGGCCTGCTTAATCTACAAGATCAGTATGATAGAGCAGATAGAGGAAAACTCCACCTTCGCCTTGCTTCTTCTGATGAGCTTCCAAGTCATCACAATAAGCAAAGGGTTCCTGGGATAATTGCTGGTGGAGTTGCCACGTTTTTTGTTTGTGCGCTGGTCATTTGGGTTCTTGTAATGACATGGCGACGGAGAGAAAGATTTTGGGTGTTAGAGAAAGGAGCTTTGGTGGTCTTTAGGTACAACGACTTGCAACGGTCTACCAAGAACTTTTCAGATAAACTAGGGGCTAGGAGCTTTGGATCGGTTTTTGAAGGAGTATTACCAGATTCAATTGTTGTAGCTGTTAAGAAACTCCAAGGGATTCGTCAAGGTGAGAAGCAGTTCCGAGCAGGGGTGAGTACCCTTGGAAAAATCCAGCATGTTAACCTTGTTCCTTTACGTGGCTTCTACGCTGAAGGTACGGAAAGGTTACTGGTCTTTGATTACATGCCTGATGGTTCTCTAAATTCTCATTTGTTTCATAGCAATGCTAAGGTTCTAGACTGGTCCACTCATTATCAAATTGCACTGGGAATTGCCAGAGGATTGGCTTATCTCCATGAAAAATGCAGAGAGTGTATCATCCATTGTGACATAAAACCAGAGAACATACTTTTGGATGTTGCCCTCAACCTAAAGGTGGCTGATTTTGGTGTTAGGGAAGCCAAAGGAAAAAGAAGAAAGTATTGGAGAAGTATTGTAGAGGAAGAAGCTATATTTGGAGGACAATAATAAACTTTATTCATGGACATATATATAGACTAACAAAGTACTACTTAGACTCAAACCAAAAACCTACACATAGTTTATCTAAAACTAGATAACGATTCTTATCTAACTAGATAACTCTCCTAATCTAAAACATAAACCTTGTTCTATTATGAATCATATCCAACACTTCCCCTTGATTCATAACTGCAAACTCCAAGTAAGGAACATAGATAGACATGTTTCTGAACTGACAACCCTTTTGTAAAAATATCAGCTACTTGTTCCTCGGTACTGCAGTGATCCAAAGTAACCTCTGCATCTGCAATTAGACCTATAATAAAGTAATATCGAAGGTCTATATTTTTAGTTCTACCATGGAAAGTGGGATTCTTAGCAATGGTGATAGTTGACTTGTTGTCACACAGAATTTGTGTCGGTCCGGCCTGTATTTGCTTGAAATCTGATAAAAGTCTTCTGAGCCACATTGCTTGGCAAGCTGTTGATGTTGCAGCTATATACCTATTCATGATCCCATAGTCTTGTGTCCCAGCAATATACATGAGAATTCTCTTTGTAGCTCCCATATGTTGCCTTGAAGGAGAGATCATGAATCTTGAGATGACACCCACTGAGTAGGAGATGTCAGGTCTTGTGTGGGTCAAATAGAGCAACCCACCAACAAGACTTCTATACACCAGTGCACCATCCTTCTCTGCACCGTCATTCACTTGAAGCTTTTCTCTTGCATTCATGGGTGTGTCCACACTATTGCAATGCATTATCTGAAACTTTATGAGCATATCTTGAGCATACCTTCTTTGGAACACAAATATGCCTTCCTTGTCTTGTTTAACCTCCAAACCAAGGAAGTATTGTAGCAAGCCAAGATCACTCATCTCAAATGTGGTCATCATCTTGTGTTTAAACTCCTGAACCAATGCCTGTGAAGAGCCCATGCAAATAATATCATCAACATATAGACAAATCACCAGTAGATCATTACCTTAGCTCTTGCTATACAAGGTTGGTTCTGTCTCGCTTCTTTCATACCCATGGGTGGAGAAGAAGGTATCTATGCGACTGTACCAAGCCCGAGGCGCTTGCCGCAATCCATAAAGAGCTTTTCTCAACCTATAAACCTTGTGCTCTTCTTCTTCAACTTTGAATTCCTCTGGCTGTGTAACATAGACTTCCTTTTGAAGCTCTTCGTTGAGGAAGGTTGACTTCACATCCAACTGATGAATAGACCCTTCTTGTTGTGCAGCAATTGAGAGGAACACTCTTACTGTCTCAAAACGGGCCACCGGTGAGAAGGTTTCTTCAAAATCAATTCCTTGTTGTTGTGCATAGCCTTTGACCACAAGGCGAGCTTTATACTTTTGTAGAGACCCATCTGCATTCAACTTAGTCTTGAACACCCACTTCAGACCTACAGCCTTCTTCCCTTCTGGTAAATCTGATAACTCCCAAGTTTGATTCCTTTGGATGGCTTGCATCTCATCTAACATTGCTTCTCTCCACTCTTCCTATTGTGCAGCTTCATTATAGGAGACGGGATCTAAAACTGAAAGAGCAAAAGAGCAGTCATGATATCTCTCCTCAAGAGATCGAACGTCACCAGAGAGGGAACCTTTTGGGTCTTCATAGATCTCTATAAGAGATCGGACTTGGACACGAGATGTAACATTAGAGGAAGCACTGCTAGGGCTATTGACGGTCACAGCGCCATGGTGATTACTTGGCTGGCTTAGGCCCGCTCTGATAGCGGGCGATTCTGGAATCTATATTGGAACCAGCGCCCCGGCGGGTCACCCGCCAGTTCAACCCGCCCGGGTGGTACCCGGGTTGAGCGGGTTTGGCTATTTTAATTAAAAAATAAATCAATCCGTTAGATTGGCTACGCTGTGGGAGAGAGAGACAAAATTACGTCTCTCATATCCTGGCCTAACAACTACGGTAGTAGGTTTTTTTTAATTTTTTTTTTCTTTTAATTATTTTAATCTTTATATATACTCCTCCTCTCCTTCAATATCATTCTTCACTCATCAAACTCTATTCTCTCTAATTTCTATATTTCTCTCAAGTCTCAAGACTCTCAACAAGGCTCTCAGAATTCCCTTCATTGGATGAGGTTGGCCCACTTGACACTCAAGAGAAATGGCATCACGTGGTGGTGGAAGCTTTCGAGGGGAAAAGGCATGGTCGGTTCGACCTCCTTGCCTACTTTCAAGAGAGCAATGAATGGCAAGAAGAGACAGAAGGTGTAGCGATGCCTTGGCAGATCATGCGCCCTCTCGAGAAGCGGAGGAGGAACAAATCCCGCCGAGGAAACAACTTCAAAATCCGATATTTTTAAAGTCCATTTTACAAAGTGTATGACAATGATGGCAGCGTAACACATGCTAAGTGTAAGTATTGTACTTCAATTTAAGCATAGCAAAGGAGGAGGGTATGGCGCTGTTGCTAGACATATGGAGAAGAAGCGTCCGGACAAAGTAGGAAATCCTGAAATCAATCTCAAATTGATTCGCCCGTAAAATTGAATTCCACTCTTCTTTATTTACATTTTCTCAACTGAGGTATAGGGATAAAATCAGCGGAGGCGATTTACATGGAACACTTGCCATTCAACTTTGCGGGCGTTGCCAAGTGCAAGAGTGTATCGATGAGGCGTTGCACGGCATGCAAAAAAGGCATCAAGGAGGACGATTCAGAAGCGATCTTCAAACAATACAAACATGGAAAAGAAAATCTTTGTGAGTATTTTAAGCTCTTGTACCTCCTCCTCTGTTTCTTTATGTTACGATATATGGGCCGGATGTATTCCATGAAAATTCTTTTTATGGGTATTACGGCACATTGGATTGATGACTTCGTGGAATATCAAAAGCGAGTCATTGCTTTTAAGGTATTCAACCAGTCTCATACTTGCAAATAATATTTATAGGATGATTAGGTGGGATCATCGAAGAATATGGTTTGAGTTTTAGAATTTTTCAATTTCATTTGATAAATACCTCTGCTAATACGGCCTCGATTAGACCTTTGGAAGAATATTTGAGGCCTTATGCGAGGGCAAATATTTCCATATTAGATGCTTGTCATGTATTGAACTTATGTGTACAAACGGATTAGAGTCCACTAAAACAATTTGTAGGACCGATTAGGGATATAGTATCATATATAGGAAGGAACATGACATTGATGAAAACGATAGAATTAGATTATTGTAAAAGCAAATAACATGAGGCCTAAAAAATTCCCAAAGGCGTTAAAACTAGATGGAACTCTACCTATAGGCTTCTTAATGTGACATTTCCTTATAAGACATTGTTGGTACTTTTGTTAATGAAGCTTTGCCTAATTTTAGTTTATTTGAATACCAATGGAATATTGCTACTAGAGTTATGGAATTGCTTTCGTGTTTAATACATGTACAAATTTATTTTACATAAGTTTATTTTCCCACCGCACATTTATTCTTGTATATGGTCTTGTTGATATTCTTGAACAAATGTGGAACTTTAGATTAGATGCTCAATTGAATTCACGGGCCTTCTAGAGATGAAGGCAAAGTGGTTTGAGCTATTATAGAAATATACCTCCTATTGCTTTGGATTTGTATTTTGCTTTAGATCCTAGGCAAAATTAGAAGGTTTAAATGCATATTTAGAAGCTTATTACAAGTTCTTAGGGTTTAATGGAGGTCAAGATAGTCAACAATGGGTCATGAGTGAGTTAGACTCTCAATGGTATGGACGGATTACGGGTTTTACGGATGTTAGTGTAATTGTTAAGTGAAGTTAAGTTACAACTTCGTTGACTGTATGAAAGCTATTGCTTTCTCGTTATAGTCATATAGTTTCACAAGTTGTATGGCTGAGGTGGTGGAGCGATCCGGCGTGATGAGTGGGGAGATTCATTTTTAAAGGCAAAGCGAGAAGAAGAAGCCTAGGGGTTCTCAATACCACGAGAGATGACACTTGTATTTGAATACCACCTTAGATTCTCAGGACGTGAATGTAGATATGACTTTTGACATTCTTCATTGGTGGCAAGGTAATGGAAATCCGTATCTTATTCTTTCATTACTTGTAAAGGATATTTTTGCGTGCCCTATATCTACTGATGGCGTCTGGCGGACTTTGATTACCAAGTGGAAACATCTTTGGATTCAACACGTTCCGCAGTTGTCACCACCAAACATTAAAATTCAAGTTTACGCGAGATGATTGGAAGCGTGTACAGCGAGCTGACAACAAGAAGCGGTAGGGAAGTCAGGAAGCGGTGACTTCTTCTTGGCGATAACATGATGGAAGCACAACAACGGCCCGAGATCTTGAACAAGAGCGAACTGGCATGCCGATCAATAGGTAAGTGGGTGACAACTCTAGTCAAGTTTAAGGTAAGAGAACTACGTCGGCTTTGATTCCTCTTACACCCAAGAGGATACGTAGGCAACTTAATTGATAGGTAAGCGAATTAAGTCTGGCCGTAATTATAATGTAATAGTTTTTTTATATATATTTTTTCTATTTTCGCATTCTATTTCTATATATCATAATATCATTAAATTACATTTTTTTGATAATTTTCAAATTACATTTTATTTTTTTTAAAAAAATGAAAACCATGATATTATGAACAACTATGAATCTATGATACCATGAGTCTATGATAGATAGTATGAAATTATGAATCTATAATTATCATATATCATAGTTTTCAAATTTTTTTTTACATTTTCTCATTCTATTTCTAATTTCTATACATAAAAGCATAGGTTTGTTTTTTTTTTTTTTTTTCATTTTTTCATATTTTTAAATATATATTATACAATTTAGATTTTATTATGAATTTTATAGTTTTCAATGTTTTACATTTTTTCTCATTATATTTTTATATCAAAATATCATAGTTTTTTTTTTTACATTTTTTGCTATTTTTTCAATTTTTAATGTATATTTTGTATATTTTAAACAATTTAAAAATAAAAAATAAAACCGTGGTACGTAGGTTAACGGCGGGTTAGGCTGAACCGCGGTTCTTTCTTGTGGCCCGAGCGATTACGGGTCACCGAAGGTGACCGTGACAGCCAGTCCCATTTGTCAACCCGACGGCGGAGGTTAGGCGACCGCCGTTTCTTCTTGTGGCGGGCGATTCTGAGGTCACCGAAGGTGACGTGACCCATAGTCGGCCGGTAGTCCAACGACCCGGCGTGGTTGGCCTTGGTCCGGGGGTTCGGGTCGGGATTGGCGGGGAACCGATGGGTTGCGCCCCGGGGTGGTTAACCGGCCCGTGCCCATATCTAGGCATGGGTAGCTGCGATGGACTAGGCGCATGTTGACCGGCTGAAGCATGAGCTGGGCTGCTGTAATGTTGATCGGGTGCTGCTGGGCTGAAGCAACCGGCTGACCTGCTGTGGCGTTGTGGAGCTGGAGTGTGTTGGTGCACAAAAGCTGGGCTGCTGCAATGTGGACCAGGCGCTGGACTGCCAGGTGATGCGCTGAGCTACTATTCACCGGAGCTACTGCTAGGTGGCGTGGAGCTGCTGCTGTTCTCGTGATCAAGTGGGCTGCTGGTAGGTACTGCAGGTGCTATTTCAATAGGGATGTTCTGCTCCTTTGGCGATTCTTCCCAACTCCAACTTGTTGCTTCATGAAAAATAATATTTCTTCCCACAAGTAACTTCTTTGTGATATATAGGGTTGTACAACTTATACCCCATTGTTTCCAAACAATACCCAATAAAGATGCACTTCTGAGACTTATCATCAAGCTTCTGACGGGAGTTAGCATTGTTCAAAATATAAGCCACACACCCAAATACCTTTAAGTGTCTGACAAAAGGTTTCATACCTTTAAAGCTTCAAAAGGAGTGACATCACCTACTGCTTTTGTTGGTGAACGATTGAGTATGTACACCGTCGTGGCTACAGCCTCGGCCCAATAGTCGTTTGGAAGATTTTTCTCATGCAACATGCTTCGAGCCATCTCCACCACCGTTCTGTTCTTTCTCTCTGCGACCCCGTTCGGTTGTGGAGTGTAAGGAGCCATAATTGTCTTCCGATGCCTTGTTTTCCACAATAACTGGTGAACTCCTTGGACATAAACTCTCCTCCTCGATCAGATCGAAGCATCTTTGTGTAACACCCTGTTTGCTTCTCCACTTGGGCTTTGAATTTTTGAAAGCACTCAAAGCTTTGTGACTTTAACTTGATAAAATAAATCCAACTCATCCTACTATAGTCGTTAGTAAAAAGGATGAAGTATGAGTTACCTCCAAGTGATGTTGTTTGCATTGGCCCACAAAGATCGACATGCACAAGTTCTAGTGGAACTGATGCTCTCCATGCTTGATCGGAGGAAAACGGCAACCTGCTTTGCTTGCCATAGATGCATCCTTCACAAAGTGGATCCGGAAGATCATCTATATGTGGGAGTCCTTTGACCATCTTTTTCTGATTCAACAACTGTAAACTTCTGATATTCAGATGCCTATAACGTAGATGCCACAGATTGGAATCATCACCTTGCTTTGCTATCAAACTGAGGCTTCTAACTATTGAGACTTCGAGGGGAAACATGCAATTTGAGGTCATCTGAACGGTTGCGACCTCAAAACTAGTTTGCTTGTCTCGGATGCAACACTTTGTATCCACAAAAGACACTACATAGCCACTTTGCGATAACTAACCAACACTTAGAAGATATGAGCAATACCTGGCGCATATTGCACATCTCTCAGGAGCTTGACCTTTCAATCTGAAGACTTAAGAGCTACCGTGCCTTTGCCTTTTACTACAATATTCTTGTCATCACCCGACCTCACAATATGCTTTTGAGTTTCATCTAACTCCTCAAACAACTCCCGTACTCCTGTCAGATGGTTTGAGCATCCACTATCTAGAAGCCATACACTTGAACTAGTTGTGTTAGTATAACTATGAGTAACAAAAAGACTGCTTACATTGCTCTCTTCTGCCATATTTGCACTCTTGTCTTGGTACCAACACTCAGCTTTGATGTGGCCAAATTTCTCGCAATTGTGACATTAAATCTTCTGAGGGTTGTAGTATTGCTTTTGAGTGTTGTAGTGTTGCTTATTCTCACCTTGCTGCCTTGCATCGGTGTGTCTTCCTCTGCCTCTGCCTCTACCAGGGAACCTCCCTCTTGACGCGCCTCTGCCGTATCTTCCTCGGCCTCTATTCGCATCTCCTTCTACTTTCAGGACTTTCTCCTCAGTCTTCTCTGCATGCCTGAGGATTCTGGTTTCTTGAGCTTGCAAGCTCCCACTCAGCTCATCGATTGTGTAAGTCGTCATGTCCTTGGACTCTTCAATAGTTGCCACAACATGATCAAAACATGGAGACAAACTTCTAAGTATTTTTGCCACCACCGTTTGATCCTTGATTAGATCACCATACCCTCGCATCTGAGTGGATTTCAGGATTAGCCATCACACCCAAAGCTGATGTTTATAGTTTCGGAATGATGCTTCTGGAAATAATATATGGAAAGATAAACACCAAACAAGCTGAGAGTTGGGTGGATTATTTCCCTGTGAAGGCAGCAATCCAAGTGAGCGAAGGTATGGTTGATTGCTTGTTGGATGGCAGATTGCAGGGGGATGCGAACATGGATGAAGTAAACATAGCTTGTAGAGTTGCTTGCTGGTGCATTCAAGACATGGAGTGTGAAAGGCCAACCATGGGAATGGTTGTTCTGATGTTGGAAGGACTTATGGAGATTAGCATACCTCCCATATCTACTTTCGCACAGGGCATCGTTGTACATTCTGGTGAGGAAAACTTGGCATCATCAGATTAAAGAAAACACAGTGTGTTTTACTTGTGATTTTCAATATATATATATATATATATATATAGTGAGTATCGTCTCTGTCAGTCATCCCTTATTCCCTTATCTTTATTGAATTCAGATCAACAAGTATTTTTCCTTAAATGCATTCTAAACATCTGTAATAAAAGGTATGCAGGAGGAGTAACGCTATACATTACAAAGAAATCACACGAAACACCATACGAAACCGTTGATAAGACCCCAAGATCAGCACCCCACCCCCGAGATTCAATCAACGGATTCGTGTGACTCCTTCATGATGTTTAGCATTTCTTATGCATGAGGCAGGCCTGTATAGTTTATCGTTGAGTATGCCTTCAATATTTCAATACAGGATGATTTAATCTTTAATATCTTTTTTGGTGAAAAAAATTATTCAAAAGGATTGTGTTTAAAACTTTTTGAAACAATTTTTCATATAAATTTCTAAAAACAGAAATTAAGAATGAGGAGGTGGGCCAATTTTAGCTTGTCGTGATACTTGGAAATATTTTGAAGAAATCGATGTTTTTTTTTTAAAAAAAAGTATACTTTTCTTAAATAAAAATTTTATTTACTTGAAATATATTATTATTGATGGTTTCATCAGATTTAACGACCATTGAGTTTGAAGTATCTTCGATATTTTCCAAATAATGGGATTTCTTTCTAGATGGATATCCAACTTGGATCTTACATCCTCAAAACCAACTTTCTTATTAACAAGGCACCTCTCGGATTCATTAGGAACAAAAGACAACCAAGACATGGTGATATTTTGTCACCACTTTTGTTTGGTCTAGTCACAGACGTACTCTCCACCATGCTCAATGAGACGGTCAGAGCAAATATATACTAAGGGGTCCAAATTCGAAGAAACAGAAGTGACACTTTATCAACTTTACAATATGTAGATTATCTCGTCTTTCGCACATGAGGCATGGCTGAATTTCACAGATTAAAATTGATATTCTATTTATTTGAGGGACACTCAAGAATACGAATGAGTTACAACAATAGTATCATCATCCCGGTCAAAACTGAGGGGCACTCTACCTAGGCCCTGGCACAATAGCTCAATTGCTCAACCACAATATTCCCAATTAAATACTTAGGGATACCAATCTCAAGGTGATGCCCGAAATGGGAGGATTGGTCGACCTAATAGATAAAATCAAGAGAAACTGACAACATGGAAAGGAAAACTTTTATCGCTGGGAGGCGACTAACCCTACTGAACTCAGTCCTCTCCCCTATACCGACTTACTAGATATCCGTCTATCGCCTACCAGAATGGGTCATACACAAGATTGACTCAATCAAAAAGAATTCCTATGGAGGGGGGTTGACGCCGGGCAGGGTAGTGATTAACCTGCGGGCGGTGGTAAACAGGTGGATTGATAAAAGAGCAAGAAAAAGGGAGGACAAACAGAGAAGAAAAGTCTCTGAAACTTTAAAAGGAAAATATAACTCAATAATCAATGAATAAAATTCAACCCACAAGCCGGGTTTAAATAGCTAAAAAAAACTAACCTAGATAACCTAGAAATTCTATCTTCTTATTCAAATTTGCCCAAATCGGCAAATTTTGGTCTAATAGAAAAACTTATCTAATTCTAAAATAACTAAACAAAACAGATAACTCCTAAAAATCCGAGTTCAAATCGGATTCATATCCTATCCTAAATTGGCATACGAAGTATTGCCAAAAATGGAAAAAAAACACCGAGAAACGAAGAAACGACGGGGAAAATAGTGGAATTTGAGGACCATTGAGCAGAGCTGGATGGATCCCACGTGCGCGTCGAGACGAGCTTTCCGAATTAGGGTTGAGCGCGTGAATCCGATATCGGTAGCCAAAGTTATGGCCAAAATACCGAAACGTGTACAAAGTGCTCCCCAATTCCGGACTTGGCTCGATCACCTTCCGCCTTTACGTCGGTCCGCCAAGTCGTGTTATGCCAAAGCTCTCATGGTACAATCAGACAGCTTGGCATCATCTGACTCGGGCTCTCCTGCATCAGGGGTAGATAACGAACACCTAGTCAACTGGGATAGATTGTGTCGCCCTAAAGAAATTGGTGGATGTGGTATACTAAACCTTCGAGAGTTTAATGAAACCATACTAGATAAATGGTGGTGGAGAATACTCACCGAGAAGAAGGGTATATGCTTTAAGATATTTAAAGATGTATACTGTCGACAAGGCTTCATTGATGCTCATAAATCAACTCCTAGACGTGCATCCCCTTAATGGAAAGGAATAAGTCGAGAAAAGCCAACATTTCTCACAAATATTTTTGTTAAATCAAGAGCTAGATACTCAACAAACCTCTGAAAGGATAATTGGTGGGAAGGGGCCTCACTTGAGAACAAGTACTCTGGGTTACAACCCCTAGTCATCAAAAAACACATCAACATCCAAGAAGCCCTGTAAATGATTCAGCAAGGAAAGTTGCTCCTGAAACGAGGGCCTTTAACTATTAGAGAAGTGGAAGGGCTAGCTACTTTTAGTCGCTCCTTGCTAGATCTCAGAATTGACACCCAATTGTCGGATGCATGAGAATGGAATCTTACGCCAACCAAAATTTTCATAGTCAAATCCTATATACCTTCCAAGTGAATGGCGGAACCAGAAGTGATCTACGAAAGTGCTTCTGGAAGCAATAATGTTCTCTCAAAGCAAAACTATTTACATGATTGGTAAAGGAAAATAAGATCCTTACAATAGATAACCTCCACAAAAGAAAGTGGTGGGGAGACCACAAAAAATGCTATTTATGTGAGTGGAGGATGAATTAATCACGCACATGCTCTTCACATATACATACATGGCACACATATGGAGCCACTTCTGTAATATATTCGGTATCAAAGTGGGGCCATACACACAACAACAACAACAATAACTACTACTACTACTACTAAGCCTTAATCCCATACTAGAAAGCATATGATAGGGTACCGAGACAAGTCCTTTGGTTGGTATTGGAGAAGAAAAGCATTCATGTAAAATATATAAATGTTATTAAAGATATGTATGAAGGAACGGTTACAAGTGTGAGAACAGTGGGAGGCGATACATAGGAGTTCCCTATAGCAATGGGCTTATATTAGGGATCGGCTAGAGTGGGGCCGTACAATTTACAACAAATACGGGGCACCATGGCTACTCACATATGGTCTGCATGGAATCTCCAATCAGCTCTCAATCAAATCAACTAGCTACTTTCCAAGTTTGCAATCCTATCTTACACTTCAAATCAACACCAATCAGGACTTCAATCAAATCTCTCATTCCTAGCTTCATGCCAAGTATGTCTCTAGTTGATCCTCTTCAATTAGCCTCCAAAGATAGAGATACTTCCATGTAGTGTCCTCCATGATTTGACTTGTCAACTGTCCATGCTTTGACTTGGTCAACCCACATGTTACCGTTGTGTCAAATAATGCCAACCAAAGTGCCTTTACACTAACTTTAATGATGATGGTACAGTGGATAGAGGTGTCAAACGAAGCCGTAGGCCGCCCGGCACAAAGACGCGGCACGCCAGCTTTGGCACGGCACGACTGCCATCAAAGCGGGCGTGGGCTGATAATCTGACCCACTAAGCGGGCCCGTGGGCCACCAGCTCCGCTGCCATGGGCCTGCGACGCACAGGCCCACGCTTGTGCGTGGCCGCCGGGTGGCACGACTGACGGCATGACCCAAGGTGCCGATGCCTTAGAGGTTGACAACTGTTTATTTTTGTTTTTATTTTTTTATACTTCATCTTTCCTCTCTAAATCTTTGACTCACAAGTCACATCTCTAATTTTTTGAATTTTCTCTCTTTGACTCACTGCCTCCTCAGTCCTCACTGACTCTCTCTCCTCTCTTCTCTAACAGCACTCTCTCTCTCTCTCTCTTTATCTCACTCTCTCCTTTCTTCTTAGTTCTCTCTATCTCCCTCTATCTCCCTCCTCTCAACTCTTTTAACCTTAATCTCAACCCTTCTCTCTCTTTCTCTCAGGAGTCTCAACCCCTCTCTAGAATCTCTTCCTCTCAAAACCTAAGAAGCTCAAGAGTCAAGACTCAAGTCCTCATCTTTTTTATTTTTTTGATTTTCTTTTGTTTTTGTTCTTTTTTCTTGCGGTGAATTTGTGGACAGGAGGAGCAGATCCGGGATAGATCGGAGAGTTTTTAAATATTTTTTTATAAGACGGGCCGACACGCTGCTCGGGCCGTGCTGGCATGGCATGCTACTATAGCGCGTCGCGTGCTTGGGTCGGAGTCGAGGTGCCGCAGACGCACGCAGCCTGCCGCACGGCAGACCCATCTTGCCGGGCCGGCCCGTTTTTGACACCTCTGACAGTGGATGATAATATATTTGCTTCTGCAAAAGTTAATTCAAGACTTTCATCTCCCACCAACTTTCACAATGAAAGTTTGGTAGTGGGTAAATTTTTTGGATGAACACCGTAGTTTGCTCGCATTTCAAATTAAGCATCAAATTTTAATTTGTATCAAAATGAATACTATTCTTTGATTTTATTGCACCGACAGGGTACTTGGGGTGTTCATTTCATATAAAGTGTTTGGAAATATATTTAGTTGTCAGCTAGCTCTAACATTTATATACAAGATTGGTTGGACATAAAAAAAAAATGGAGAGAAAAATACTAAAATTATTACCTTTTCTTGAACTAAGAAACTCAAATCTTCTGAAAAAAGCTCTCACTCAAAATAGCATAAGATTAAAGTAAATCTATGCGTATGTTTGTAGATTATAAAATTTATAGACCTCTACAGATAACTTTTGTTCTAATAAGGAGGAGGAGGAAGGGGGAGAGGAGAGGTCTAGTCTTTATTGATTACTCCCAACTGAATAGAGTAGAGCCTTATTTATAGATCACTAGGTCAACTTCCATTCTCATAAGACTATGACTAAAACATCTATCTCTACACTTCTAGAGATAACTTCTGCTCTGATCTGAAACAAAATATAAAATAATTATGATTATAATCATAATTATGAGCTTGTGTTTACAAATTGTTTGTCGAGTATAATTGTTTAAGCTAAGAGACTCTGTGTTCATGTGCTTTCAGTGTGTTGACTTTTGTCCCTCGCTTCTCATTCACTTTGAGAAGCTGAACCTCTCGGTGAGGTAAAGGAAAGGTTAAGACCAAGTTCGGTGAATTGGTGCTTTAATGGGAGTTTTCATATGGGAATGTGAATTTTAAGGGTAGATGCCCAACCCTATGACACTTACATGATGGAAGCTTAAAGCCACTATCCATCCTTATACTTTACCCCAATGTTCATTTCTATCCCTGTACGTTGAAAATGGTCAAAACAGTCCCTGTACTTTACGTATTTTGTTCAACACTATCCTTGATACTTACGTGGCAGCACAGGTGGCATACAGATGAATTACGACCTATTTTTTGAAATTTTTTATTTACACGTGGTCGTTTGCTGACGTGGTGTGACAAGTGCGTATTTTCCTTACATGGCATGTTGACATAGAAATTTTTCTAATTGTTTTTTATAATAATATATTTTTTTAAAAAATTAATTTTATTATTAATTTTTTTTTAAAACTGCCACATCAGCATGCCATGTGACCATGCTTTAAATTCCAATTTTAAATTTATATTATTATTTTTTTTAAAATCGCACAGTCAACATGCTTTAAATTCCCATTTAAAAATTATTTTATAATTTAAAAAAAAATTACCTTGTGAGCATGCCACATACGCAAAATATGCCACAAGTCACACTATGTCAGCAAAATACAACCACGTGTAAATAAAAAAATTTAAAAAAAAAGTTGTATTTCATTCGTATGCCATCGCCACCTATGCTACCATTTCAGCATCAAGGATAGTATTGAATAAAATACACAAAGTACATGAATCCTATTGAACATTTTCAAAGTATAGGGATGGAAATGAACATTTGGGTAAAGTATAGGGACGAATAGTTGCTTTAACTCTTTATATTAGTCTAAATCATTACACAATATTACTATTATTATTATTATTATTATTATTATTATTATTATTATTATTTGATAAAAGTTGATAATTCATGTTCATTGATAGTAATAATAATAAGTTAGGGGTTACATCTTAAGTATGTGAAAATTAATAGGGTCATCATGATGGAATATGAGTGAACGACTACTTGGAGGAATCATCCTCCAAAGCCTCCTCACTCAGGGGATGTGGCGGTTCCTCTCGGTTGAAAACTAAGCTCTATTTTACGATGAACTCCATTGTCACTAGTTCATTTTGGCCGTTTGATTTTCTGAGTTGCATCAAATCAAGATAGCATGAGGTACTAAATAATACGAATCAGGTTAAAGCAAACACATTATTTATCTTCAAAATACCTTATATTCTTCTCAAGAGATTTCAAGTGATGACTAGTCTCATCCTAGCGGTAGTGTTTTAGCCCACTCGGATGGTGCAAGGGGATCCTATAAATCATGCATCGAGCAGGGTATGGTTTCAACTCCAAAAACATTGTAGAAATAGCTCAAAATCAAGTGAGGGATGCTAGTATTTGATTTAACATAAACATAAATTTATATATATATATATATATATATATATATATATATATATATATATATATATTAATATTAATATTAATATTAACCACTTTCATTGACATATCATAATATATTATATTTTATTTAAATCTGAATCCACATTTCATCCAGTTGATGTGTTCTAGATTATATACTTGAGGTCTGGAAACTGTAGAAGATACATATATTAAAAACACAAGACATATTTTATATAAATATATTATAATTTCATTCATAAGAAGAAGATCTTCTATAAGATACATTACATAATTAAATGTAACAATATATTCATTGGTTATGGGCCAAAGCTCACAAGCCAGTGTCATTGCCCTGCAACTTCTATATTAAGGTTTTATAGTTTAGAATTTGTAAAATCCGAGGATTTTAGGAAATAATTTTTTTTTATCTCTAGCTGTTTGCTTTAATAGTTTTGTTAATAAGAGAAAATTCCCAAAATTGGAGTTGTTTGAACTTTTGGAATTCAAAAATTCTTATTTGCTCTTTAAGCAACTAGTTGATAAATGGTCTCTAATTGTTCTCTAAATTGCTCTTTAATTATTTTATTAATTAAAAAAGTTTCTCATGTTTGAAATTGATTGGATTATATGTGAAAAGAGGGATTAAATGGTTAAATTTCCTTAATTAGGGTTATTTGGAATCATTGAGGGCCTTTTGGTAATTTTAGAATTAATAAGGACTTAAGCGGAATTGAGTTCCTCTCACATGTTAGGGACCTCTTCGTAATTCCAGAAATGATGAGGACTTAAAGGGAATGTGTATTCTCTCCCACAAGAAGGACCTAGATGTAACCTAGAAGAATATAAGGGGTTATGTGCAAAAGATCGAGAGAAAAACTATACAGGAGGTATGCAAATGAAACCAATGACCAAGATTTGATAATCTTGAGATGGTGAGTGAGTTCGAGGCAAAGAAAGGAGATCTAGTTTTGAACACAGGGACATGGGTGCATATCTTCCGACTATGCGGGCAGACCGTTCATCTATTAAGATGCCTTAAGTTCTAGGCAGAGGAATAAGATCTCACCGCTCGATTTAATTAAGCTAGATGATCTAATTAGGATCGCCCATCTCATGAGATCTGTTTGAGTTCTAGGCACGAGATGGCATCCAAGTCATTCGTCTAATTTCATCATACAAGAGGTGATCCTTATTGTCCATCAAGAGAAGCCGGTTAAGTTCGAGGCAGACGGGTTGGATCTGACTGCTCGTCGATAGATAATCATGGTTGTTCATCCAAGCGTGTGATAGATGCGAGGCACCGCAACGTAACGATCTACGCTGATCACATGCAGACGATCTCAGCCATCCATCGGATTAAAGACCGATTACGAGGCAGTGACCTCTCTTCTTCAACGCGCGCTCTACCGCACCAACAGCCGTCCCTCCGCCATCACTGCATCGGCCACCTTTGGAAACAACCAATCACACCCCATGATCAACTGGATCATGATCTCGTGCGGCCTCCACCCGCGACACTTATAAACCTCTTGGACACCTAGCTATTCTTCTCTGTGCCTCCGATCATCAGTGGAACACCACGATCACGACCCCTGTCCGGTGAGTCCTTTTCTCTTTATCCTGTGTCATCGTTATGCATGCATAGTAGGGGGTAGGTGTAGGGCAGAACTACGGGGACCTCCATCCGCTTACCGCCGTGGGACTAAGCAACAGAAGAAGAGAAGCCGGCGAAGAGCAAGTGTGCTCCTGCGAGTGAAGTATGGGAACTCGAAGGGCCACCATCTAGGAGACACTTTCGGCATGTAGGGTGCCTCTGACCAGCGAGGACCTCGAGGCGAAGACGACTCTAGCTACAAAGTACCAACGGCGATTGCCGCGTAGAGCCGGAGCTCCCCTTTCGCACCGGCAAGGCTTTGACCGGAGAGATGGTCACGGGTCCGGGTTTAAAAGGGGCTAATGGGTTAGGTTTAGTTAACCTGATTAATTGGTTAAATCAAGTTAGTTAAAGGGAACCTAAAATGTTAATTGGTTACTTTAAAACGAAGTGGTTAGGTCTAACCAACTCCGAATAAGTTGGGTCGGGCTTGGCCTACTTCTAATGAGTTAATTGTGTTTAATCAATGTGATAAACAATTGGGCTAAGTCGGATAGGGTTAGGTTAGCCCGAACCTGGAATTTTAAACCTAATCAGGTTAGGTCTGGTCTAAACTGGGATTTTAAACTCAATTAAATTGGGTCGGGTTAAATAACTTGAGATGAACAGGTTGAGTTAAATCAATTCGTGTGGATCAAGTTAAAGAAAGGGGATTGGGTTCAGTTTAATTGAAGAGTCGGGTCCAACCAATAGGAGAGATGGTCCAATCAATTTAAGATTTGGGTCCAAATCAGATTGAGGGATTGGGTTCAATCAAGCCAATAGACTTGGGTTGAGTTAGCCAAGATAAGTGACTGGACATAAACAGGTTGGGCCTGATCAGGTTATGAATTGGTTAATGAATTAAAAGAAAAAAAAAAAGAAATGGTCGGAGAGGGGACTATAACCCAAGACCTCCACAACAAACATAGTGGGCCTTAACCACTAGGGCACTATATCACATATGATTAAACAATACGGCCAAGTCTAACCAAGTTATAAAAGGAAGAAAATTGTAGGAATGGGTGTTTGAACCCAGGCCTCCACAATAACAAGGGAGAACCCTAACCACTAGGGTATTGTACCACGCTAGAGTTAGTTAAGGATGGACTTACATTTCAGATGGACCCACTTGATTGGGCTAAGACCCATTAGTGGGGCAATACACGTGCATCTAGACATGTAGGGTTCTATGAGTTACCATTATTGCTGATATATGTAGACACTATTACCAGAGATCGACGTAGAGCATGGAGACACTCCAGGAGGGAATTCTATATGATATCAGTCATCCTTGATCAAGGTAAGTGCTCATGCCTAGTTTCCACCCATCTTTGGGTTTTCTTGACTTTGATGATTGTTATTTGTTAGTATAGTCATTTGTTTCATGATGATCTGTTAATTGGTTACATACACATACCTGCCTCATTGTTTGCTTCCTTTCGTGTATGTGTATGGTTGATGTGTGAGAGGTAGTGTTTACTGAATACGATGATCCGTTGATCGACATGTGGCCGTGGAAACACGTGAGCTTGTGCTCCATCCGGATAAGAGTGTAATGTTTAACTACCCTTTGTTGAAATTCTCGTTGGGCATGCCCTCCTGTGACCGACACTTGATCGTAGGCACATGGTCTTGTGTGTTGGTCGGGTAGGTGTGCGCCAGCTGAGTTTGTTCTTCCGCCCGATGCAGTGGAGCGTGGGGGCTCCGTTTAGGGAATGTCATGGACCGAGGACACCCTGGCGTTTCGGCTTGCCATGCTAGAGGGACGATACTCTGGTTGTCTTTCCTGTCAGTAGGGGTGATTCACTGAGCGTGTCGACACGTACGAGAGGTGGCGCTCCCGACTTGCAACCGGAGGATCGTTTGTAGCTGAGGTGTTACTGTTGTTGTCCAGGGGATCTTTTGCTGATCTTCTTCTTGGAATTCTCTTCTCAAGCCTGAGGGCTGCCATGTGGATTAGGAGTCTTTGCCGTTGTTATTGTTTGTGGTAGACTCCTAGGATTTGGATTGTGTGGGGCGTGGTCCCCTCTTGATTGGCTTATGTTCATAGATATTTTTGATATGCCTATTTGGACTTATCTGTTCTAATCTGATTGGCTTCGTTGTGATCCCTGCGGGGTACCTACCGAGCTTTTCATTCGAAAGCTCACTCCACTTGCTTCTTTCTCTCTTTTAGGTTTTAAAGAATAGCCGAATCAGATTTAGGAGCTATGCGAGGGATTGAGATAGCTTGCAGAGGTTCGAGGACCTCATATGATTTTGTATTTGAGAGGTGTTATTTTATAGGACCCGTATAGGGCTTGATTTTGTATAGACTACTGTAGGGTATTTGAACCCTGATTTCTCTTCCATTGTAACTTTGGTATTAATTGCTTATATTTTATTTGAGTTATTTTGTTATCTACTATGTTTTACCTAGGCCTTGTATTTGAATGAGGTGCGTCTCCGCTTGGGTACGGCAAATCTGTGCACGTGCCTAAGGCCCAAAGATCGGGTCGAGGCGTGACAGAATTAATGAAGTTTAGTGGAGCTAGAAAACTCCTTCAAATGAATATCTAAAGTTTGTGGAGCTCCATTAACATGTGGAAATAAGAAATAAGTTGGAAAGCGAGAATCTTGATAGTCCCAAGGACATGCCTACTCAATATCCCATCTGTCAGGGCCTCACAACCAAATAACTAATCCAAACCCCAACTTGCTGGGACTTTCAGATCCAACTATTATTGGCTCACCATTTTGCTACTTTTTAGACCAACCAACCAACCAACCAACCAAAGAACAATTACATAGGTCGCTTAAGTATACATCACATCCCATTTCATTCCCTCATCTTAATTTTATAACATGAAAAAAAATCATTTAACTTATATATAATTATACCAAGAAAAAGCCCAAGGAGGTTGTAGCCGATTATCAATTAAAAAAATACTTATATGACAGTAAAAGGTTGACTCATCGAGTTGACTCACTCCCCCTCCCCCTCCCCCTCCCCCTGGGTTAATTACAACTAAGGACCCTCAACGGTATACATGCCCCATTCTAATATCTTATCTTAAATTTGTAACATAAAAAAACCATCCAACTTAACCCCCTCTCCTAAAATCTCTTCACACTCTCACACCTCCATCTTGAGAAACTGCCTTACCGCTCATCGTTAGTTCGTTGCGTCGCTGCTCGTCACCTCTATGCTCATCATCAGGTCGCTGCCTCGCCTCTGATTACCTGGTATGTCTCTTCTAGTTTAGGGTTTTGTTCTCATTCTTTATTTTGTTCTTTTAGCTTGTATTTTATTTTTCTAAATTTTTCTATTGTCTACCCACTCTTCCATTGGTGATTTGGTTGAAATTTGCCCCCTTTTCCGGAGGAGCTTCTTTGTTGGTTTATTGTACACCGACAAGTGTATAATGATTGAATTTTTTATTAAAATTTTCATGTAAAGATTATTTTTTGGATTTGGGTTTTGCTTTTATGTTGGAGTGGATGTTTTTGTGGGATCGAAAATACGCGCCTGGCATCGTGTCTGTGAAAAGACACCAAGCGACATATCGAATCACAAATATCATTTTTTTTGTTGTGTGGGTTTTTCCATTCCTAATAGAGGCAAGCCTCTATTATTAATTACCCCGAAAATGGTTGGAGAACCTCTGATTAAGGGCAAAAGTACAAGTAGAGACAATGAAAAGAAAGACAATTCATTTATTGCAGAGAAAATAATTGATTACATATATTTATAATATATATGTGTATTATTTTATTTATAATACTTATCTAAATATTTGACATATCGCCATTTGGGATTTGAATTTTATCGGTTGCCTCAGGATGCCTGTTTGCCGCCGCCTTGAGATTTTCGCCATTTTGGGATTTATAATTTAATTGTCCACCTTGAAGTGAGTTTTTCATCCCCGCTTCGGGATGCATGTCATTTTTGAAAAATAAGCCGTCCTAAAATGTGTGCTCGTCACCGCTTTGAGATTTGTATTTTAAGCCATCTCTTGTCACAGCCTCGAGATGCATGCACATGCACACTATACATGAGTTCAATTTTCTCTTGTTGATTACATTTTGGCCATAAATTGACCATAATAATAATTTAAACCCTTTTTATGAAATCAGCCCTCTTCCCTTTAATTATTTTATTATTATTATTTTTTTTTTTGTTTTAGAAAGTGGGGGCCCATCTTTCTTTGTTTCTCTAATGAGCTTTCTCTCTTCTTTTTTTTTTTTTATCACCAATTTTCTTTCAAGTGGGCCCAGCTCTATTTATTCTCCATGACTTCTCTTTATTTATATATATATATATATATATATATATTATAACCCACTTTTTCCTTCAAATGATCCTTTGACTACCATTAATGAATCCCCATGGCCTTCAACGCATCATCATATTTAAAGTGCATGGCTTTCCATCATATTTTTATTTTTATTTTTTTTATTTTTTTTTGCCTTCTATTCACATTTTGTAGAGAATAACAACTCACATTAATATTTTCATGAAATAATCTTCTTTCTTAAACATGCTTGAGTTTTGCATATCCACATCCAAGGCTTCTCTTGATAATCTCTCTCAAGAAGCGAGCGGATTCAAAAGGATACAGGTTGAACACTACTTGAATCCATTAATATTGTCTTTATCTTCATTGTTTTCATAAATTCACTGAGAGGTTCATCTCCACTGTGTTTAATATGTGACTACAAACTACACCACTCTCAGAACCATGCATGGCTTTGAGAGACAGTTGAGCATTGAGGATAAAAACTTGCAATTCTTTTCACCCTTAAGACTGAAACCTTCAAGATTAATATTCATTACCGCCAACATAGTCAATATTCAAAAGCACTTTTGTCAGACCACACATGGCTTTGAGAAATAATGCAACCAGGGAGTGAAAATTCAAAATCAATTACAGCATGAATACAGGCACAAGCATCAGAACTAGGATCCATGAGACCTTTCATCAAATATGGAAGATTCATTTGCAACATGAAGACTCAAAAAAAAAACTTCAAATTGCGATCATATGGTTGATGACGTCTTTGGCTCATTAGTCCATTTATACATTTCCCCAAGATTAATTCCCCTACTCATTGCCATTATTCGGAGCATCGGACGTAGCTCTATGCCCATCATTAGCTTCTCAATTTTCACTTTACAAATGAAAAGATACAGATGAATTCACGAGTGAACACAAAGAATATTTGTGGTCTATCAAATTTCCTTCTAGCTTTGCTAATAGCTTCTGAATGCACACTATTCAAAAGATGGTTTTTGAATTGTTGTGATTCATAGAAATGTTAAAGTGGGTGGAAGAGTCGACAATCTTGTGCCTGAATTAGAACCTGAGTATAGTGGCCGATATGCACTAACATTCCAGCATCTCAACAGCAACACAACGGTAGCGGCAGCTTCCATCTTGGTATTATTGGGACAAGCATGCTGATATTGAGACATTTGTTGCTGCTGCTGGTCATGCTCTTCATGACGTTGTTTTTGCTGCTGCATCAGGTGTAGTTGTTGCCGATTTTTTTTTTTTTTGGAAATTGTTGTTTGCTATTGTTGCAATTGCATATTTTGCATCTGTTGCAGTTGTTCAATTTGTAGTTGCCGTTGCATCCGGTTTGCTTATAAAATTCCAGAGAGCGTGCGGCATTTGGCTCTTTGGCCAGGGTGGGCATTATGTTGAACATAGAGAATGCCATGTACGAAACATCTCCTTCCTTCTTTGTTTGTTGCAGTAGACTCCTTTTTCTTTAACATCAGCAATAGTTTGCATTTCTTTGGGACATTTTATCGAACAGATTATATGCATACAAGATACATCACCAACAAGCAATTCAGATTTATTTCCTTCATAATTGTTCTGCATCTAATTCTTCATGAAGCTTCTGCTTTAGTCTTCTTCAGCATGCAAACGTGGCTATTGGGACTTTCAGGCCAAACATACTCCTAATGTTATGAGCCATTGCCTCCCCTTGACTTATCTCCTCTGACTCAAGATCCACAAAAGTCCAAGGAGTCTTGATGAAACCTTTCTATCGGCCAATGAACAGGTAGCTTCTGTCTTTGAGAAACCAATTTCATAGGCCATCTTTCTTACACTGATGATTTTCTTCTGGAGATCCATGATAGGCTTCTCGAACTGCAGATTGACGAGCTTCAGCTTCTTATTTTGTGGCACTACACCTTGTGAGGGTGTCCACAGGGAAGAATTGGAGGCCTCGGGTTCGTCAGGCGCTACAGAGGAGGGCTAGGTTTGGAGGTTCATCATCTCGGCCTTGGGTTTCTTGGTCTTGCGGCATTTCTTGTGCTTATGATCAACCGCCATTAATGAGATTAGTATTCGCGTCTGGAGAGGCGGAGTTTTTGATTCCTTCTCTTTTTTTTAGGATGGACGACGATGGTAATGATTTTGGGTGTTTCACCCGCGACAGTGTCTCACCAGTGATGGGGCTGATTTTGGACTTCTCACCGGCGATGGCGTCAACAGCACCTTTCGGCAACGGCATCTCGTCGGTGGCGGACCCGAGCCTGTCTCCTTCGGCAAAGCCATCAGAGACAGAATCATGTCTGCTCATTCGACCAATATCAACCGCACGACTTCTCTCTATCTACGGCAACGACAAGCGGACGGCGGTGGGGGATGCATGTCATCTTTCTCTTCTTTCTCCTGCAATAATGAGATCTGACTGGACAGCAGCCGCAACATATATTTTTGGTGTTTATTTTTCTAGTGACAAAGATGATAAAGGGGGAGAATGAGGGAGGTGGACTTAATCTTTTTCTTTTTCTTCCTCACCTTCTGCTTTCCCCCCTTTTTTTTCATCTTTTTCCTCCTCCTCCCTTTTTTTTCATCTTTGGATCCCTATATAATCATCAATCCCCCTTTGATTTTCCCTTTCTTTTTTTTTTTTTACTTTCCCAAGAATATTCAAAATCAATCATCCCTTTGATTTTTCCTTTCCTTTTCTTATCCTTCCAAAAATATTCAAATTTGATTTGATTTGATTGATTGATTTTTTTTTTCTTCATTTGAAATATATCTTGACCAATAAGATCAAAATTGATTTGATTTGATTGATATTCTTTTTTTCTTTTCTTTTTTTTTCAAATTCAAATTCTAATTGGATTTGATTGATTTATTTTATTTATTTATTTATTTTTTTGGGAATCATATTTATATTTTCCCGCATTTGCCTCATGATGATTTTTTTTTTCTTGGATTGGCTTGGATTTGCCTCGGGATTTGTTCCCTTGGATTGACTTGGATTTGCCTCGGGATATGACAGAATACATATTCTTTTATTTGAAATTAAAATATTTTAATTTCAACCCATTTCAAAAATATTTCATCATAATATTTCATTATTAGCCCCTTTCAATTAAACATTGGCACATGTTAGTTTCAATGTACTTTTTTAGGAACAAACAGTTTTTGGTATCACTAGTTTTTCTTTTCATGATGGAGCATTTGGTCACGGAGTGGATATTGGTTTGGCTGAAAGTTGCCCTCTTTTTTGGGTGGAGATGGTGGATTATTTGAATTCTGAATTGTGTTCTTGAATTTTGTGGAATGGACACTAGGAATTGTTTGGGAGAACTAAGAGGATGTTTGGGGTTTTATTCATATTGCTTATTGGGTGGTAGATTTGTTGCTTTTGATACGTTTAGTGAAGCTGGATTCTATCAATTATGGAGTCAAATAATATTTCAGATGCTAGTGAGATGAAGAATTTGGGCAAAGCTAGTATCTCAGCAATTCACGCTACTAATTTACTAATTATTGTTTAGGGTTTTGTGAAGAATTTTGATGGAGACAATCCTTAATTTCCAATATTACAGAGTATGAGAGGGAACCCAACTATGTATTTGATCTGGAGAAATGGGGAAATAGGGATATGTTAATGAAGACGAAGATGTAATAGTTACACATTAGGATAACATGTCTATGGTAGTTCTAGATAAGAAAATGTAGGAACTTGAAGTACAAGGCAGGTTTTATATAAGTGGAAGATTGCTTTTAAAGAATATTACAATGGACTTATGATTGAGCCTAATGCTTATGCTTATACTGCAAGTACATGGGTCATATCAAGCAGTAAAGTGTACTGTGAAAGTCCAATGTCGAACCCACAGAGACCTATGTCACTAATCTTATCTACTTGTCTGCTACCTACTCTATCCAAAGATTTGGGTGTAATTCTAATCTAAGTGCTAAATTAAAGGTGACTTTCATATCAACTCGATGTGAGTAGTGATGGCAAATAATCATGAAAGGGAGATACTCAGCAATGAGTCCGCTCCGGATATTTGCAAGTAATGGCAAGTATGGATCTCCAATTGAAGAATACTAGTTTATGGACCAAGGGTTCCTATAATGCTTTCACATCCTTCATCGAGGTGAGTTACTAACCTAATAACCTCATTGCATTAGCGTTCTAGGGAACCTATATCTTGGAAGAGATATAGGAATAATACATTTTAAGTAGCCTCTCACCTAAATACCCGATCTCTTAACGTATTCACAACTCTCAACTATTGAAGTAGATCTACATATGGGGAGGCATTCGCTATCTACACCCATATGAATCCTATAGGTAATTTGGGCTGTCGCAACTTAGATAACCAATACCATACATTACATTCAACAGATTCTCAAAAACATTAAGGCATTCATTCAATTAAGAAATCCATACATGCAATGGTTAAGTACTAATCCGGAGGATCATCATGCCCATGTATCTAGCAAATTAGTTCCCCATAAAAGGGGAACACAAATCCAACACAAAGTTTAAGAAAAAGGAATAATACATGATAAGAAACACTCTTCCCTCCACCGTTGGCGAGGACCGTTGGCAGAGTGTGCTGATCATTTGCAATAAAAACGTCCCTTTAATCTTGCCTTCACCTTCTTGCTCCAAGGTCTTTAATGGAAACCCTAATCTCCAAGCTAGAAGGGGTAGGAGCTTCAAGAGAGAGGATGAGTTCAAAAGTCCTTTCCAAAACCCTAAAATCAGCCCTTTATAGGGCCCAGGCCAATTTACAATAATTATGTCCAAATTGGGTTAGATGGAGTCAATTCTGCCATAAAAACAAGTCCAGTCACGCATGATTCCCCAGCCGTGCTGGCGCACGGGCGCCCACACATAGTAGTGCCAGGTTCGTGTGCTGCAGGCTACAGGCGCTCAATTCGTGCACTGCCGACTGCGAGCGCTCGGTCACCCGCGTGGATCTCAAGCTTTCTGTGGGTGCAGGCAGGCACACCATAGGTCGTACCGCTCGCAGGAACATCTCTGAAGCTCCGCTGATTGTGCGATCGAGAGGTGCGGGCACGCGGGTATCTGCGACTGGTGTCTTCTGCTTGGTGCGGGTGCGTGCGGGCATACGCATGCTTGCACGGTTTCAGTAAAACATGGAAGAAGCCTCAATTTTTGTTGAATTGCTTCCATTTCGCTCCCGAGAATCTCCAATGCCTTGTAAATGAGAATTAACACAAATTAAGTATCATTGGGCAAAAATTACTCAGAATCACATGCATAATATACATGAAAGTGGTATTAAAATATGATGAATTGAACGCCTAATGATGATAGTGTTTATGAAATGTGTGTTTTTGGCTCATATCACAGTGATATAGACTTATATGTTCACCACTTATCAGATGCTTAATTTGAAAGACTAACAACAATCAAAATAAAATGCTCAGTTTTGATAGAGGAAATCAAAGATACTATTGGGACTTAGTGCAATCAGGTTAAGCCAAAATACCTAGGAAGAAATCCGTTGATTATAGCAATAAGGTTGAAGGATTGGCCAATAAGAGAGATAAAGTTGTTGTTAGTAGGCCTAAGGGTGTGATGAGTAGTCAGTGCAGTCAGGTCTTTATGGATAGATACATGGCTTGTAATGAGTAGGATATAATGGTTGAGCAGGAAAGGTTGGCTAAGTAAGAAAGGGGGGTTGAGCAAGAAAAGGATGGTGGGAACAATGCTAAAAATGGCAATTCACAAGTTCAGAGGAATGGTATATCATATGATATTTTTCATGACTCTGATTATGAATTGGTGGATGGGGATCGATGATGACCTTGAGAGGAATATTGAAGAAGGTCAGGCATATGCCAATAGAAAAGGGAGACCAAAGGGAAATTCTTAACCCATTCCTTCTAAGGTTGTAGATAATGACATCAGAGTTGAGGTTGCTGATGGTGATATAGATTTAGCTCCAAGAGATGAGTTATACGCTAGTCTTGACTCAGGTAGTGATCCTGAATTGACTAGAAGAGTCAGACTTCCAGAGTTTGACAGAGAGGGGGACATGAATGATCATATGTTGAAGATTGGGATGTTGTCTGCAAACAAAGAGGAGTGTAAGGAGGCAGTTAGGATTTATGATATAAAACAAAGATTCCAAACAAGGTTTGCTAGGAATGATAATAGGAGAGTAGTTGTTGAATGCCACTCCAAGTGTGGATGGAGGATTCATCGCTCTCTACAAAATTTCAAGGTCAAAAATAATCACACATGGATGATTAAGACTTGTTATTTGGTCCATATTTGTGGTAAGGTTCACAAGAATTCTCACTTGACTTATACGAGGCTATGCATGAGGTATTTGGAAAGGTTCAGAAGTTGTCCAATCTGGAGTACTAAGGGATTGATAGATGCTGTAAAGGATGAGATGGGTTATACAATCATAAGGATGAAAGTATGGAGAACTAAAGATTTGGCTTTGAAGAGTGTTTATGGTGATGCGGGTGAAGAATACAAAAATTTGTATAGATATATGCTTGAGTTGTTGAAGACGAACCCATAACCACTGTAATTTCAAATGGGAAGAAGGCAAATATAGCAGAATTTATATTTGCATGAAACCATGAAAGATGCTTTCTATCCGGGTATATGCCCTTAATTTGTTTCCATTGTGCTTGGTTGAAAGGTGGATGTAGTGGTGAGATGTTGTCTTCAATGGATTTATCCCAATGATTACATTTTCCTAATAGCTTTGGCTATTGTGGAGAAAGAGACAACTGAGAATTGGAGATGGTTTTTAATTAACTTACAGGCAGATTTGGAGCTCTATAATAGCTCCCAATGGACATTTATCAATAACAAACAAAAGTTAACTTCAATATGTTAAATCTTTTAACTGTTCACTATTGTGTTTGCCTTAATTTTAACACATTCAAGGGTAATTAAAAAAAGGTAACACTTCAATCTTTACCCCTATGTTTGTTGGTTTAATTTGTTGTGTTTGTTCATAGGGATTATTGAATATTGTGAAAAATTTATTCCCTGAAGCAAAGCAAAGAATGTGTGTTAGACACCTTTATCAAAACATTAGGAACACATTCAAGGGGAAAGAGTTGAAAGACCTTTGGAATACTGTTAAGGCCAACTACATTGAGAGAATGGAATATTTAATTAAATAGATGGATAAGAAATGATCGGAACCAAAATAGTGGATAACAGGAAGACTATGTCAAAACTAGTGCAAAGCTTTATTCACAACAAAGCCCAAATGTAACATGTTGCTCAACAATGTCTATGAGTGTTTTAACTATTATGTGCTTGATACTAGAGAAAGCCAATTATTACTATGCTGAAAATTATAAGAACCAAGCTTATGAGAAGACTTTGGAAGAAAAAGGCAAAAATCGTCTAAAAGGGAGAAGACAAAGGAGTTTGCCATGTTATGGGAACCTATATTTTTAGGAGGTCCCTTAATTTTTTTATTGATAAGGTTGGAAGAAATTACAAGTGTAGAAAATGGGATCTCATTGGCATCCCATATGTGCATGCCATTGCATGTATATATGCTAACAATGAGTTTCTTGAAAACTATGCTAATGAGCCCTACCTAGTGAGATCATATCTCAAAGCATATGGACATATCATACAACCGACTAATGGAATAGACAAGTGGCCTTATCCAGAAGAACCAATCTCAATCATTCCAACTGAGCGATTAGAGAAGAAAAAAGGAAGAAAGACTCTTGCTAGGAGGAAAGAAGCTGAGGAGCTAGTGTTTGCAGCAATTGCAGCAAAGGGAAAGGTTACCAAGCATGGGAGAGTAAAAAATGACTTGTTCAATCTATGGATAGATAGGGCATCATAAGAGGGGTTGTCAAAGAAAGAGGCCAAGAGGTGGGACATTAGCATCTAATAGGGACTCATCAACTACCCCCCACCACAGTGCAGTAGATGAATGATGTAAGTATTTGGTGTAAAATTTAATGTAAAGCAATGTATGCAGTGATCGATGAGTAACATCAATTTTTTTGTTTTAAATGTAAGGGTTTTAGTAAAGCCTCAATTCCAACTAATTACTCATACCCATTCCCCACCAGCTGAGAGATTTGATGCCTTTGCTGCTAAGAAGATCAAGATCAGGGTCTGTAATGTGATGTCATGTAACGTTTGTGTTATTTTTTTGGTGAACAGATGAATTTTAATACTGCTTTATATAGTAGGCTAAAGTTGTAAGGCACTAATTAATTAATACAAATTTCTTTTTAAATTTTTTTTCAAAGTTGTAATGCAGTTAAATACTTTATTCTATGAGGATTTTATTGTTACAATATTTTAAGTTCAAAGCTTTTATATAGAAAACATTAATATAAGGGACTATATTGAGAATTGATGCAAAGCTACTATCATCGAAACCGCTCAAAGTTTATGGACCTGATCTATAATTTATTTGAAAGATGTTAGGGGCGGGACGGAGAGTGAGTCAGCTTGATGGGTCAGCTCTTTATTGACTTGTCAGCAATTTGTAACTGGCTACTGGGACTTTTATGTTACAACCATATAAGTTGGATGATTTTTTTTTTGTTACAAATTTAAGATGAGTGGCTTTAATGGGATCGGTCCAATGTTACGGGACCCAAAATTTATTTAACCCCTCATTTGCCTTTGGATCTAATAAAATAAAATAAAGGATTCTACGTTCATGTTGTTTTTCTTTTAAAATTTTATTTTTTGATTTGATATGTTCACACCCATAAATCATAAATATATAAATTTTGTCTTCTAAGATATATATATATATATATATATATATATATATATATATATATATATATATATATATATCGAGCATGATACAATCAAGCCGACCGAAACACTGTTCCGGTAAGGTCGCCTCCCATTTTGGCCCTTGGAGCATGTTCTAAGAATTTCCAACCATATAGATGGAAAGAACATCGAAAAATAAGCTAGCATGTCAATTTTCATACAATTTGGGAACTTGTAGGATCTTCATCTAAACGGGTGAAATTAATTTCACCCATTAAGATGAAGACCCTACAAGTTCCCAAATTGTATGAAAATTGATATGCTAGCTTATTTTTCGATGTTCTTTCCATCCATACGGTTGGATTTCCTTAATACATTGTGCAAGTCGGTCAAATGGAGGTAACCACACTTGCACAGTGATAAGGCCGGCCGCATAGTATGTATATATATAGCGGGCCGGCCGCAAGTGCGACAGACTAAAAGAGTCGTCCAGTCTTCAAGTTACATTTGAGGCAAAATCCTAGAGAAGGAGTCAAGACGCTTTGAAACGGAACTTCTCTCCATCCAAGAGATGGTATCACTAGTGAGCATGTATCTCATGGTAGATACAAGGCTCTTATGGAGGACTCGCTAAGAGACTCATACTCAGGAGGGATGAGTATCCAGTCAGTCTTGGAAGGACTTGAAAAAAGAACTCAGGGAGCAGTTCTTTCTCGACAACACAGAATGGGTCACGAGGACTATGCTAAAGAGACTCAAGAGTACCAGAATCGTGAGTAATAGAGTTCACTTCTATCATGTTTGATATAAAGAACATGTCCGATGAATTTCCTATTTGGCTTGCAAAAATGGGCTTAGTTAGAAGTATGGAGGCAAGGCACCAAAGATTTGACACCCGCCATCGTCGTGGCGGAAGGTTTAGTGGACTTTAGATTCCCTGATACCTCTGTAGGTGACACGGGAAAGGCAAAGCCCAAGTAGAAGACAAAGCCCATGCAATAGGATATAAGGATGAAATCACAGGGTGAGTGGTAAGAGCATATCAGTTTTTTAGAGTAATCTGGCCCAGGATGGAATGCCGAGTGTTTCATCTGCACAGACCCCATCGATCCAAAGACTCTCCAAAGCGAGGGAAGCTTCTAAGGTGGTCAAAGATGGAAAGTGACTTGGAGCCACCAATCCAGGTTAATCCCTTTCAAATACTTAATACTATCAGGTTAGTGAAGGACTCTTACCCATCCTGACTTTTGTTCATTTAGGTGATGATAAATGGCAAAGTTTTTGAGGCCATGGTAGGCATTGTGCCACCCACAACATTGTGTTAGGGAAGATGACTTCTGCACTTGGATTGACCATCAGGAAGGATCCAAGTCGGATCAAGGCAATGAACTCTAAGGCGCAGCTAGTAGTAAGAATGACGCATGGAGTTCCCATAAAGATTGGGAATTAGGAAGAACACATCAACCTCCATGTTGTGTCCATGGATGAATTTGATATCATCATCGGTATTGATTTACTCACACTTGCAAAAAGTGAAATATTACCTCTTTAGGTGGGATCTTCATCATGGATGAAGGGCGATCATGCTCATTACTGGCATAAAGCGACCGAAATAACAAAATGAAAGCGAGACAGTTGGGATGTTTTCGGTCATGCAATTGGAACATAGCTTGAAGAGCGAAGAGCCAACCTACCTTGTGCCCCTATTGGAGTTTAAGGAAGACAAGAAGGTTGAAGTACCCGATGATGTTTTGTTAATATTGAAGGAGTTTAGAGACGTGATGCGCAACGAACTCCCCAAGGCACTTTTACCCCGGAGGGTGGTTGATCCTCGGATTGAGTTAGAACCAGGTTCAAAGCCTCCTGCAATGGCACCTTATAGAACGACCCTTTGGAGTTATAGGATTTGAGAAAGAAACTCTCTAAACTCATGGTTGCGGGATTCATACATCCTACAAAAGGCCCCGTATGGAGTCCAGGTGTTGTTCCAAAAGAAGCAAGATGAAGAGGTGTGCCTCTGCATCGACTACGGAATATTGAACAAGGTAACTATGAAGAACAAATATTTAGTTCCTCTGATTCAAGATCTTTTCGATGGATTGAGCAATGCATCTTAATTCACCAAACTAGACCTGCGATCAGGATATTGGCAAGTGTAGATTGCCAAAGGGGATGAGGCAATGACAACTTGTGTTACTCGATATGGCTCGTATGAGTTTTTGGTCATGCCATTTGGCTTTACCAATGCCCCTGCTACCTTTTGCAATTTAATGAATGATGTATTTTCTGACTATATAGATCGTGTTTTGGTTGTTTACCTCAATGATGTAATCTATAGAGTGAGTCTTGGGGGGACCACTTATCCCACTTAAAATTGGTGTTGTTTAGGCTGAGAACACACCAATTATATGTGAAGATGGAGAAGTGTGAATTTGCCCAAAAGAACATTATCTTCTTTGGTCATTAGATCTCTAAGGAAGAGGTTCATATGGACGAGCGAAAAGTGAAGGCAATCTTGGTTTGGCTAACTATTATAAAAAGTTTATAAAAGGCCACTCCAAGAAGGCGGTTCCTGTCACTGATCTTCTGAAGATGGATCAGACTTGGTACTGGAAAGACAAGTTCCATAAGGCTTTTGACACCCTCACACAAGCAAGCGGTACCCTTCGAGATACACCTACACGCTTCTAACAAGGTTGTTGGTGGAGTAACTTGTACTAGAAGGTCATTTAGTTGCATTTAAGAGTTTGAAACTTAAAGAGGCAAAGAAGAAGTACTCCACTCATGAGAAGGAGATGTTGGCAGTCATACACTATCTCATAGTGTGGAGAGTGTACCTTATCGACACCAAGTTTTTCATCAAGACAAACAATGTGGAAAACACCTACTTTGCCACACAGAAAAAGTTGTCTCCAAGGCAAGCTCTCTGACACGAGCTATTGTAGAACTGGAGTTTGAATCACAACATAAGCCAGGGAGGCACAACTTGGTTATGGATTCTTTGAGTTGGAAGACGGTGACAGAGTATGTTGCTACCTTATTGCTACCTTATTACAAGTGGCATTCAATATATGACAAAGGAAGATGAACAACATGATAAGCTGATCACTGATGTGAAGGAGGACATCTTGAGAAAGTATTAGAGGATGACTTCCTCCATGCCAAGGGAGGTAGGGTGAGCTATGCACAAAGTTTCCTATGAGAACCATGACACTAAGTGAGCAAGACATCTAGGCTGCAAGAGGATGACGATGCTATTATCCCTGCACTACTACTAGTGGAACATATGGGAGGACATCAAGTCTTATGTGAAGACCTGTTTCATTTCATTTCATTTTACAGCAAGACAAACTAGAACGGAGGATGGAAGCAAGACTTCTATAATATCTTCCTGTCCTAGATCGGCCATGGCAGTCCATTTCTATAAACTTTATTTTAGGATTCCCCAAGGTGAAAGATATGACTAAAGCATTAGTTGTGATTGACAAGTTTTGAAGGATGCAGGTTTTTATCCCTGCAACAATAACTTGCGTTGTAGAGTTTTTGGCAGAGTTCTTCCTAAGTCAAGTTGTAAAGCATTTTGGTTTGTTGGAGGACATAGTGAGGGAAAAGGATGCTCTCTTTACTGGCAAGTTTTGGAGAACTTTGTTTGCTATGTTGGGATCCAAACATAAGTTCTTCACTGCGAATCACCCACAAACGAATGGGCAAGCGGAGTGGATAAATGCTTTGGTGGAGGAATACTAGAGACACTTTGTGTTAGATTCACAGAAGAATTGGTTGGAGTTTCTGGAAGTGCGCAGTTCTCCAACAATTTGTACCAGTCTTCTGCAACAGGAAAGAGTCCCTTTAAGTTAGCAATCAGGTTTCAACTAAGACTACCATATGAAGTGGCAAAGTAGGTCACTAGGGGTAATTGTTCTACAACGTATAGCCTCCCGAGGAGTATACAAGAGTTATTAGACAAGGTTCATGACAGTCACACTAAGGCAATCTCCATTTCTGTAGTCCTTTTAAAGAGAGCTCCCTCAATCTCCGATGGAGTGTACTCTCAGTTTCTAGCTAGGTATGGCACAACTAAAGGATATGAAGGGTCTCCTCTGGTCATACACTGGTACCTTCAACCAGAGAAACGAAGTCGGACCTAAAATCAAAAAAATAATAAGTGATAATTGAACTGAGATCCTAAAGAAAAGTGGAAAACTAAAGTTGCTAGAATAACATAATATAAACGTTCCTAGAATACTAGTCGCTTGCAACGGTGCCAAAAACTTAATGTGTGTTATCTCTCCTGCAAGTGCACAGTGTCGATCAAGTAATATAATACCCTAAGGGTAGAGTAGTTGAGTCCACAGGGACTGGCTCTATTAGTACTAATTTGCCTTCTATTATCTAGCCTAAAAATATGTGTGTTGATCTAATCCTAACTAAGAAATCTAAAGAAAAACTAAATTGAACAGTTGGCAAATCTATGGTAATTCAATGTAGAGATTATGACACCCTCAATCTCTATCACCCAAGAATCCCTTGCTCGACTAATTTCCTAATATTGGCTATCTAATTGATATGTTCTTGGATCGTGAGGAACCCTAATTTAGGTCAACCCCGATCTCTCAGTGGCTAAACCCTAATTCACATACGACGACAACAATTGCCCCATGATTGCATTAAGTTCTGTGATTCCCACTATTAGGTTTTACCCTAATCTGGAAAGTGTGACACCATACACCCAATCTCTCGGCTTACACTCACCCCCTACCATCTAAGCCCTGATCTAGCATGACCGAGACCTCTCTACCTAATCAAGCAATTCAGATATGTAAATTGGGGCTCTCGTACTAACAATTTGCATGCATGCACAGATAGATGGTTCATAAAAATAAATCAAAACCAATATCATAAAAAGAAGAAAATAGTCACAAGTTCATCCTAAGGTTCAAGAATCCAAGGCACCATAAAACATTTAGCCTCTCATACTACGAAAATCTAACACAAGATCTAAAGAAAAAGACATAATTAAAGGTGATGGACTCCCCAGATCAATGTCTCCTTCGCCTTCAATCTCCGCCGAAACCCTAGCCGTCAGCAGAAGAATTGCCAAAAGTCCGTTGATAAGTTACATCTAACGGCCTTTTATAGACTTGAAATTTACGAAGCACAGGCGTGCTTATGATGCAGGAGGCTCGAGTCAAATGTTGCCGGGCTGGCGGGTCAACGTAAAGACGGGAATTTATTAAGTCAATTCCAAAATTGGGTCGGTTTTGGGTGTGGTTCGGTATTTTGGCCATAACTTTGGCTACAGATATCAGAATCGCGCGTTTAACCCCAATTCGGAAAGCTTTTTGTGGCACGCAAGACACAGGATGTAATATTTAAGAGAGTTTTAGTTATTTTTTTTCTATTTTTAGAAATATTTTATCTGCTGAATTAGGGTTTTCGGTCTTTTTTTTTCTATTTTTGGTAATATTTCATATGTCGAATTAGGATAGGATTTGAATCTTATTTGATCTTTGATTTTTAGGATTTATATAATTTGTTTAGATTTTTAAATTTAGATAAGTTTAGTTTTAAATAATAATTTTTCAATTTTAGCAAATTTAGATTAGATTACAAGGTTTCTAGCTTAATCTTTTGAGGCTATTTAACACGGCTTGTGGGTTAGTTTTTCATTATTGAATTCTTAATAATAATTTTACTTTTGGATTTTCAGAGATTTCTCTTTGTTTATCTTTCTGTTTGTAGTCTTCCTTGCGATCCACCTTTGGATCCGGCTAGCCCGCGGGTTAATCATTACCCTGCTCGGCATCAGCTTAGGGCGTGTTTAGCCTGTGCTTAATTCTGGAAGCTTCTGGAATCATTTCAGGGTGTTTTATAGGTATCCCGAGATAAGCACGAGCAGAACACGCATGTGCTCTTTGGAAGCACACCCGTGCTCTAAGTAGATGAACAGTGCTCGGCAAAAACCTTAGTTCTAGATTAGCATGCCTTAAGCACGGTTGTGCTTGAGCTGTGCTTTTCTCGAGAACATGCCTTTTCAGCTCTTTTTGCTCCAAATTGAGTCTTTTTTTGCTTCTTTTGTTCCGAGAACCTATTTTCCTCTCTAATGACAACAAAAAACCCAATAGAGCATAAAAATAAAGGAATCTATATAAAAAAGACAAGTAAAGTGCATGAAAATATAGTATAAAAATATGTATGATCATAGACTTATCAACAAGCATGAGGTGCACAAGGGCCTCATTTAGAGATAGTATGGTCCCTTTGAGATCCAACAAAAGGTTGGAAATGTTGCATACATGCTAAAGCATCCAGAGATGCTAAAGCTGCACCTGACTTTTCATATGACTTTTCTCAAACCTTGCTTAAAGGATGCATATGAGCTGGTCAGTTATGAGTCCAAGAAAAGACCGCCCACAATCTGAAAATAGTTTGAATAGGTTGTAGAGTAGATACTTGACCGGAGTGTTGAGTGGAAAAGCAAGAAAAATCTGCAAACCTTTTATTTGGTGCACTGTAAGGGCTTATTAGAGGTATAGGCTAGTTGGGAAAATGATACTACTTTGTGGTAATTCGACAAAGAGATCTTGGAGTACTTGAACTTGGCTCTCACAAGGGTGTCAGGCTCTTCTGGTGGTGGTGGTTTATAAGGACCCTTACCAAAGGGGGCCCTTAAATATATAGGGGTCCTTGGGGTTATGAGAGGGCACATTACTTATGGAGGCTTCCAACACTTCATTGGAGTGAAGGACTACGGGTTCCAGTCAAAGGATGTGGCAGAGAGTCCCGCGTGTAGGCGCGAAGTAGCGTGCATATGTAGGAAGACATGTGAGTAGGCATGAAGGGGCGCACACGTGTTTGTGTGAAGTGATATACACGACATACACATATAGGCAAGTACACATGCATGTGTGAAGAGACAAATGTGCACAGAGAGGCATGCTTATTTGCGTTAAGCAGTGCACACATGTAGGGAGGTGCATGTGTTAAGTGTGCACATCAGCTTGCGGTGGTGAAGTGTTGCGACGTGAATAGTCGTGTGTATAATCAAGACCGAAGAGTCCCACATCCAACTGAGGGATGTGTTTCTTCCCCAATATGTGTTGGGATGAGTTTATAAAGTATCAATCGTTTATTATACTGATATCAAGAGTGGTGCAAAGACTCTTATACATACTATTGTTGAATATAATTGTTTAATTCAATAGACTTTGCGTTCATGTGCTTTGAGTATGTTTCCTGTTATCATTCTCTTCTTATTCCATTGCAAGAAGGTGAACCTCTTGTTGAGGTGAAGGTAAGGTTGAGACAAAGTTCGGTGACTTGCTGCCTTTACATAAGTTTTTATAGGAGAAGGTGAAAATTTTAAGGGTAGATTCTCGACCCCGTGACACTTACCGTGATGGAAGCTTTTAGATTAGTCTAAATCATTGCACAATAGTACCATATTATTATATGATTATTTTTTTTTAATGCTCAAAATGAGTAAGACCTCAGACCGCATCCTGTTCGGAGATCAACTGAGAAAATGAGTGTGATGGTTGGATTAGGGACTTCAAGAGCTTGATAATAGCCTGGGGAGGATATCGTGTTGAGAGACAACGAGACGCTGGTCACCAGGAGTTCTTTTCCTGCAAGGGAAGTCTAGGCCTTCTCCCCAGCCCCTTTGATGCTTAAGTCAGTGAGGGATCAACATATTATGATTGGGAGAAATTTGAAGAAAGATAGAGTTGTAGAGGAGATGAGAAAGGCAGACAAAAGAAGTCTCGAGGTAGAAGTTGAGTCCTCTCTGGGATAAAGAGAGATTGGAGAAGGATGCCCCTATTTCTTTTTTCTCTTCCCTTTACACCTCATGACTCGCTATTAGATGGTTAATCATGGGGTGTCTCCTCTGGTTCAAGGACAGGTGGAATCATTCCAAGAGGCCCCTGCCGAGCCGTTGATTGTGGACCTCCTCTGTATGGGCACCCATTCCAGCAGGTGGGGTGGCATCTCTGACATAAGCACAGAAGATCATTCCCTTGCATGCCAATGGGAGAATCCCTACATGCCTTTTTAGGAGAGATTTTGTTTACTAGTGTAGTCCCATTACCTTTGGCTAGGTTGAGCATGCCACGTGTAAAGATTATTTTTCCCACATAAAACTTGCCCCCCCAACCTACCCCCTCCCTCTCTATATCAAAAAACAATAAAAAACACTTGCCCTCCAACTTGCTAGGTCGATGAGCTTCCAACTTTCCAACTTCAGTCAACCTTGGAAGTTAGATCAACGACAAATGCGTCTGATCTCGTGGGACATGAGTTTTGTATCTCCTGGACTTATCTCCTAGGCTCGTCCAGTTTCATGGATTAGGAGTTGGCCCGTATTCCTAAGCCGTCACTAGCTGGCGAGACTACGACCTCCGGTGCTAATTACTAGGATTCTCAGGCTGCTTGGTGACCATCGGATCATGCGGCTGGTGCACCTTCCTTATACTTAGATTTTCTGACTAAATTTAGCCACTTGACCGATCTGAAAGTTCGTTACAAAGGATGAGCTTCGTCGTCTACATCGGAGTATGTGTGTTGGGTCGGGCTCGGCTTTCAAGTCTATGCTTGATAGACTGTCTTTCATTAATGGAATGCGGTGGATGGTATGATTGGTGTTGTCCCCAAGCGGGCTTCTCGAAGTACAGGGGAAGACCGAGGTCCACATGTCAGTTATCAAGCGAACGTCCTTCTATCGAACAACACAAGCTGTCAGATTTTAGCTACTAGGGTATGGTGATAAGATATTAGCTATTTTAGCCCTCTTTTTTTGAATTCCTTGAGCCCCCACATCTTTTCATTTGTACTTCCCACCTCTCAGTTCATGAAGTGCTTTCATCTGCTCGAGACTTTTCGGTGTGCCCTTCCTCCAGTTGGAGATAATGGACGCAAAACCCTCGTCTGCCAGGAGACTCTCTCTTATTGCGGAGTCCTTCTCTACTAAGATTGCAGATCTCAATCTCCTTCGTCAAGTAGGGAGTTTCATTATCCGCCTCTATTCCGAACTCAGTCTTCTTTCTTCTTCCAAGAGGGTTAATCATCTTAGATCAGGGGAGATTGTACCTAGAGTCCTTGAGGGTAGGCCTTAGTTTTCCACTTCATCCTTTCTTCTGAGAGGTCCTCCTATTTTATAATGTGTGCCCCGCACAACTTCATCTTAATAGCTATAGGATTTTGTACTGCCTTGTGGTTGTTTTTCACTACATAAGATTCACTCTAACCATTCGCTTGCTATGACTCCTATTTTTCTTGAGGAGAGTTCCTGGACTCGAGGATTGGTTCCGCTTTGTTGAGCGGCAAGACAAGGTATTCCTAGACCTTTTTCTACCAGAATCCCCCAAGTGGCGATCTTGCTACTTTTTTGTCTCATGTGGGGGCGATTGAGACATTCCAAATTTGTGGGGTACCCCTTCTTTAACACATATTATGATGAAAGCAAGAAGAGAGGCAACGTACCCTATTTCGGAGCTCCAATCCCCAAGATCTCTCATGTTCGATGCCAAAGTCTGTTCTCCGAACCGCCGCACTCTCTTCCATAGGTAGTGTCTCTCTACCCCCCCATTCATCCTCCAACAGACATTTTTTATTCCTTGATAGCCTAACTTATCCATTTGTATGCAGAGGTACCTTACGGGCAGAATCGCTTGTTGAAGGTGACAAGGGAAGGCGCGAGACCCGCTCTCTTAACTCGAAAGATTCGGCATTTGATGGAAGGTGAGCAATCATCGGGGAAGAGGTGGAGGTGCGAGGAAGAGCGGCCACTTCCTCCTTTCTTTCATTTACGGGCTTCCAAACCACCCTTTCGCTCGGACTCCTTGGAGGTTGCTGCTTCCTTAAGGTCAGCTATGTACTTCACAAAGAGAGGTTCAAAGAGAGCATCAACTTATGTGGTTCATTCTGTCCCTAAGGACCGGGCCTTATCCCTTGCATCACCTAAGGTGCTTTACATCGGGCCTTCCAATCTTGACGAAAGGGTGGGTCTCTCAGGGCGTCTCCAAAATTTAGAGGCACCTCAAAAGCATTGGCCTCTACAGGTGATCCTCCTCGCATGAGGTCAGGATAGAGGCGCCCTTTAATGACGATATAACAGCTTTTGAGGGTCCCTTGGGGGCTTTTCAAGATGAGTATCAAGCTGCTGTAGCTTGTCTAAACTCCCGGGAACTAGCCTCTCGACACGCCCTGACCGGGGCTAAGGTAGGTTTGAACTGTCACCTTAGACCGTTGTCCTTATTATACTAATAGATTGCAATGTTCTCACAGTTTGCGCTTTTGATGGCTAATTCGACCATCATTATCTGGGAAAGTTCGGTGCCCCTCAACCTTATTGCCATGTCGAGAAGATGGCCAAAAGGGAGCTGGCCTAGCGGGACGAGTAGATTAGGAAGATGGAGCGGCATCGGGCAAGATTTTCTTACCTTGATGATCGATGTCGGGACCTTTTGGATAGTTACAAGGAGAATGGTGAACCACACGAAGGAAATCAGGGTCTTGAAGGAAGTTCTCCGGACTAGCTTAGACGATTTTTCCATAGCTCGGGACGCTGAGTGTGAGCTCTTGAGGAAAGAAGCTGAAACACTGCTAGCCAATCAAGAAAGGAAGCATGAGGATGAGCTTCACCACCTGTGTGGGGAGCATGAGGACGAGCTTGAGCACCTGAAAGGAGATTGTAAATCTTGCCTTCGTTGGGCAAAGAATAAGTACGAGCTTCAGGCCGTGATTATGGAGAACAAACACAACCTGGCTCTCTAGATGACGAAGGACGAGGCTATCACCCGGTACTAATGCTTGAAGGATTTCATCCATCTGAAGAAGGCGATTGCTAATAAGGACGTTGTCGACTTCAAGAATTCTTTCAACTTCTAAGATCTACTTTAGAACCGTGGGTCTGAGGCCGTGGCTCTGTTCGTAAGCTCCCCAACCTTCGAAGCTATAGTCAATAGTGAGTCTCTCGCTAGTGTATCGAGGAGCTTTTGGGGTTTCCAAGTCCTGCATCGAAGCCAGCCTAAACTAGATATTGCCTCTTTGAACTTCAAGGAAGCCTTGGGATACCTTCGCAAAGAGCCAACTGAGTCAGGCTTTGAGGAGGTTAGTATCGGGGAAGAGCTTCATAGAGTCATCGTCATCCCCGCTACCGATACCTTGAAGAGATCGAATCAGCGAGGTTCGACCCCTCTTTGTCCCCAATCCTAGAGAGGCTGCATGGCCCCCAACACTTGTAATCATTCTACCTTATACTTGTAGTTCTTATGAAGGGGTTTAAAGAATTCATACTTTTTCATGCTTGCCTTGATGACCTAGTCTCTTTTGGCTTTCCTTTCCCATGTCGGGTTAGGTCAAGGATAGTCTTGGTTCTCATAGACCCTGACTTTTGACAGTTTCAGGCTGGCTGTCCCAACACAGGGTTACTGTACTCTTGTTTCCCCGTGTTATGGCCCCTGCCCCCCAAGTTCGGCACTGTCAAGTTATGTGTGCAACCCTGAATGTTATAGTTGAAGGACCATAGTAGTACTTAGGCACTTTTCTCTATGCTATTTATAGGACTAAATGCCACCTTTAATGACATGTCGGTTATGTTCGTTCAACGCCTTTTCAGGTGACAGGGCGTCTCCCTCGAGGGGTTTTATTGGACACCTTAATTGGGGGTTGTCTTTGTAGTCATCTTTTTGATGAGGCACCATGATGGATGGGGTAACTTCCAACATGAATTTTTCAGGGAGACTGCAGGATCATGGCATATGTGGCACCCGTTTTTGAGGTACTCATTTTTTAGGGCATTCCAATTCGTTGAATCTTCTAGGGGAGTTTGGCCTTTAGCTATAAATAACCCATTTATGGCAATCTAGTTCATAGTTCTTTCCTCACTGGTACTTTTAGTATCCCTTTTTCCTTTCTATGAAATGGACCTTCATCGGCTAGAGCTAGCCTTACGGGAGTTCCACAATTGTCCTATTATCCCTTCTTACTCTTTCGATAAGAGAAGACGTTTGCGAGAGGATTACTTGGTTTCAAGTGCTATAGTGCGCCCTCGCTCTAGTTCCCCTAATCCTCAAGGTATTGTTGTTACTGGCAAGGGGAGTATGCGAGAAGAAGCATCCTCTGGTGACCAAACGGGGTCTGAGCGGCCTTGCGAGGGAGCGATTGCCCCCTCTTCCCAGGCGGAGTTGGATTCACGCGTTCGGTCGGGTCCTTCCGTGGTTCTGCCTGTGGAGCCCCCTCGGTCAGGGGCCAGAACTGAGGAGACAGAGGGAACTCCCCACACTGAACCCACCATTACAACAGAGACACTGCGCAGCATCGCCCGAATCCCTATTCTTGAGGGGCTTGAACGTCTCGATGAGGAGGAGCTAGCCTCGTGTTTGAGCCTTGTCAGAGTCCAGGTGAGTTCCGTCATTCTTCCCGTGCTCTTCTCTTATTTGTCTTTAGCTCATCTCTTGCCAATGGGTGAAGGCTTCCGTCTTGATAGGGTTTGCATCGACTCATTTGCCGCAGATGACCGAGCACGGTGACCTTGAGGTGTCCCCCGGGGATGCCAGGGTCCTCCTGACGAGAGATGAGGCTGAGCTTTGGGGAGGCCAGGTGGAGTTGGCTAGGAAGGATCATGCGATTCGCCATCTTTGGGAGATACTTTCCCAAAGCTTGAGGTAGTCGCAAGGGACAAGGAGAGGTTGTCGGTGCAGCTTACCATGGCATGGGATGCATTGAGAACCTTCCAGGACAACAAGGATAGTGTATTGTTGGAGTGAGGGATTATTCTTGAGGAGGCTCACAAGTGACCATGGCGGAGTACATGGAGTCTGTACAGTTCCAGGCCCACGTCCATAAGATGTCTTCTTGGGCTATATGTGCCCACCGGTCCTCCACCGAATTTTAAGGCGTGTTCTTCTCAGAAACACGAAGGGGGGCCGAAGAGGGCTTCAAGATCTATTAGGAGATCGCCTGTGAGCATCCGGGGCTAGACCTCGCTAGCTTGGACCTCCAGGAAGCCTTCGAAACCTTACTCCTCCGTCCACACCCTCCTAGACTCCTTTTGTACCGCTTCTTCCTTCTTGTAATTTTCTTAATTATAAAGAAAGTTGTTCCTAGGTTGGGCAACCTTCTATCCCTTTTGCATGTCTCAGTGGCGTGTTGATAATTAGAACCCTAGTACATAAATATTTTTCTCCCGTATTAATTATGCTTCCACTTTGCAAGTCACGCCCTTCGTGTCCAAGAAAGGTTGAGGGTTTTTTGTCCTACTTGTCCTCCGGCTGGGTTGGAAAAACTTTGAAGAAAGTGGTTGAGTCTAAAGCTCGTGGTAGGGGTTCGTGCCTTAATGACTTTGGCAAGCATGTAGGAAGAACTCGACCCTCAGGAGCGAATTTTATAGGCTCATAGGGAGAGCTCAACCCTTTGTAGGGACTTTGAAGAGCTCATGGGGGGATCTTGGCCCTCAGAAAGGACTTTGACGCGCTCGTAGAGAGAGCTCGGTCCTAAGAAGGGACTTTAACTGCAAGTTCGTAGGGAGAGCTCGGCCCTTAAAAGAGACTTTGAACGGTTCCCCCTTCCCCCTTGAAACAAAATTGTAATTATGATATAGTGGATTCATTGACGAGTCAAAAAGAAAAATTCCTGATCCTCTTTGAGGGGAAAACATTTCAAGAGTGGGTTTGGTGCCGAGATCGACAGGGTTTTGTGGTCTTCCCTTTTAAGGGGAATGATCTTTCCCTGAAGAATATGTTGACAAGACTTTCTGGTCTTTCCCTCATAAGAGATGATATTTTCCTATAGGCCTACTAAACGTCTGTGTTAGCAAGACTTTGTGGTCTTCCCCTGGAGGATGATGATCTTTTCCTAGAGACACGGTTGTCAGGACTTTGTGGTCCTCCCCTCATGAGGGATGATCGTTTTTTGATGACTGATCAGGCGCTAGGGTTGACTAGATCTGTCTGAGGACGCTTTTGCCCTCTTAGAGGACTCTATCGAGCTCGTGAAAGGAGCTCGGCCCTTAGGAGCGACCTTGAACATGCTCACAAGGAGAGCTCGGCCTTAGGAGTGACTTTGACGAGCTCGTGGTGCTCGACTCTTTGAAGGCACTTTGACGAGCTCATAGGTAGAGCTTGGCCCTTTGAAAGGACTTTGACGAGCTCGTAAGGAGAGCTCGACCCTTAGAAGGGATTTTGAACGAGATCACAAGGAGAGCTCGGCCCTTAGGATGGACTTTGATGAGAGCGGTCGGAGCTACTTAGTTTTTAAAGATTGCGAAAATAAAATCGTATGAGAACAAAAGATAGTACTTGATTTTTATTGGAGAATAATACAATTACAACTACAAGTAGAATATCAAGGTAATTCACAGTGCTCTTCTTTTCCTTCGCATCGTGATCTAATCCGACCCGAGTTGCTCCCCTTGGCTAGCCTCTTGACAAGGTGTTCTAGGCTGGACCCCGAGTGGGCTTCAGTCCTGAGGTCGGCTTGCTCCTGAGTTGTTCGTGGGTCCTTATGGCTAAGGACTACTAGGTTTTTCCCTTCAAAAGGGCAACATAGCACTGTCGATCTTCCTGTTGGTCTCCTTATAATTCTCTACACTCGTGCTCGATGGGGAAAAATTCATCACCAAGTAGTAGGTGAAGACTACGGCTTACAGTGCATTCAATGTCGGTCTCCCAAGGATTACGTTGTAGCTCGATGGGCACTTTACCATGAGGAATTTTATGGTGATAGCTGATTGTCGTGGGTGAGTGCCTGCCACCAGTCGAAGATTGATCATATCTTTAGGCAGCACAATGCCCCCATTAAATTCGACCAGCGAGGACTTTGTAGACTGCAATAGCTTTTTCTAGAACTCTCCAAACCTCATAATTTGATAGCGGGAGCTTCACCGAGACCTCATAATTTGCTATATTGAAAGTGATCATGTCGGTAAAGCTCCCGTTATCAACTAGAACTCTTCACCGAGAGCTAGTGATCATGTCGGTGAAGCTCCCGCTATCAACTAGAACTCTCCAGACCTCATAATTTGCTATATTGAAAGTGATCACTAGCATATCATCATAGGGGTAATGGATCCCCTCTATATCCGCGTCAGAGAAAGTGATAGGTGTCTCGACCTTCCCTATCGTAACAGCTTAGTCTCCCATCCAGCGGGCCGAGTTGCTCTTGTCTTCGCTGGTAGGTCCTCCTATGATGATGTGGATAACGCCCGCTAGGGATTGGTTCTCCTGAGGGGGAGACAGACCCTCTTTCTTCTTCTCTCGCTTCAGAAATTGCGAGAGGGGCCCTAGGAAAATCAGTTTCTCAATCTCTTCCTTCAAGTGGACGTAATCCTCCATGTCATTCCGGTGATCTCAATTAAAACGACATAACTTTTTGTTGTCTTATCATTTTCCCTGATTTTTCATCCTAGCGGGCTACATCAAGATCTTTGAATCTTCTATATTCATCAGGATGTCAGCTCTGCTTGCGTTGAGGGGTATCTAGTTTCAGAAACGGTTAGGCTCAGACTTTCGAGTGCGTTCCCTGGCCGAGGGTTTTTGTTTCTTGGCGGGCCCTTTCCACTTGTGTACTTACGGCCGGTCTCTCCTCGGTTTCTCTGATCTGAGTTCCTCTGGTTCGGTTGCCTGATCTTTTTCAGCATTCATATACTTCTCGACTCGGTGTAAGAGTTGGGTTACATCCTCAAGTGGCCTCTTAAGCAATGAGAAATGGATGGGTGACTTCCTCAAGCACCCTGTAAAGGCTGCAACTATGAATGGCTGGTTGAGGGAAGGTACTTCCAAGGTCGCCATGTTGAACCTCCAAAGATAGTCACGGAGGCTCTCTCCATCCTGCTGCTTGGTTTTCAAGAGTGTCGCCATAATTCTTCTCTACTTCTTGTTGGTTATGAAATACGCGACGAAAAGATTTGACAACTCTTCAAATAAATAGGGAGATTCTTGTAGCAGACTGGTTAACCATGTCTTTGAGGTGTCCTTTAACAATGCTACGAAGGCTCGACATATGACTTCGTCTATGGCCCCATGGAGCAGCATCATCGCTTTGAATAACGCTAGATGGTCAGCCAACTCCAAGGTGACATTGTACACCTCTATTCAAGGCATTCAAAATGTCGTAGGTACAGAGTCTTCCATGATCTCGCGGATAAAAGAAGAGTGGGTTGGAGGAACACAGGGGGAACCTTCTTGGAGTGAAGCTGAAAGGGCTCTTCTATTTGGGACCTGGATTGGGATGACCCGATGTTGTAGGGTACCGAGGTACCTTCTTCCCTCCTCCTGGTGGGCAGCTTGTGCTCCTGGTTGTACACTGACGATCTTCTTCCGATCCCCATTGACTTTACGAGTCACTCCTTGTGCTGCTCTTGGGTCGGGTGAGCTTAGTCAAGCTCTTGAATGGCTTTAGTAAGTACCTAAATTTGCTTTTGGAGCTACTAGATCCGGGCATCCCTTAGGTCCTCCTCTGGAAATATCGGCGGATTCTAAGGGGTAGCTGTAACTTCTGGGTTATGCTGGCTTCCGTGGCGTCACCCTTTGGGGTATTCGCCGGCGGATTTCTCTTACCTCTTGCCACCAACCGATTTGTAGAGCCTTCTCATTCGGTCTCCACAGACGACACCATACTGTTATGCTCAAAATGGGCGAGACCTCGGGATCCGCACTCCATTCGGAGATCGACTGAGAAAATGAAAAAAGTGATAGTTGGATTAGGGACTTCAAGAGCTTCATGAAGGCCTAGGGAGGACGTCATGTAGAGAAGCAACGAGAAGCTGGTCTTCGGGGTTTCTTATCATGCAAGGGAAGTTCAGGGGCTTCTTCCTGGACCCTCCGACACTCAAGTCAGTAAGGGATAGAAGGATTATAAGTGGGAGAAATGTGAAGAAAGATAGAGTTACAGCGGTGATAAGAGAGCCAGGGTGTAGGAGAAGTCTCAAGATAGGAGATGAGTCCTCTCTTGGAGAAGAGAGATTAGAGAAGGATCCCCCTTTTTCTCTTTTCTCCTCCCTTTATATCTCATGAGTCGCCATTAGACTGCCAATCATGGGGTGTCCTCTTTGGTGCAAGGACAGGCAGAATAATTTGAAGACGCCCTTGTCGAGCCGTTGATCGTCGGCCTCCTTTGTACGGGTGTGCGTCCCAGCCCAATGGAGGTGTTGCCTCTGATATCAGTGCATACAAGAATTCCCTTGCAAGTGAGTCATGGGAGAATCCTCACGTGTCTTTTAAGAAGATGGTCGGTTTACTAATATGGTCCTTGGCACGAGTAAAGTTTATTTTTCCCCATAATAATAATAATTATTATTATTATTTTATTATGTTTAATTTCTTTTTACCCACCTGAACAATGTTGCATTTCGATCCGGCACCTCAACTTTTTTAACTCTATAAAACAACCGCAACTTTTTCTAAGTTTCAAAAAGAAACCTTTGTATCATCTAGGAGACAGCTGTGAGGTTAAGTCGTTAATTTTTTCATTAACTCTATTATAACGCTATTATAACCCTATTATAATTATATTATTATGATATTATAAACCTGAACAACCCCAACCCTTCTCTCACTCCCAACGGACCTCACCACATCAGTCCCTCTTCCTCCCACCTTCGGTGACTCCCATCCTCCTCTCTTCTCCTCTCCTCCCGTAACAACCCCAACCCTTTTCTCCCTCCTTGTAGCCATCAACACCTCTGATGATCCATCAATCTCTATATATCAATGAGCTTAGAAGCTATCACCAACCTCACAAAAGAGAGAGAGAGAGGATGACGATAAAGAGATGAAGCTGGAGGTTCATAGAGAAGTTGCGGAGAAGACGACGGTGAGGAGGACGAGAATGTTAGGTGGCGATGCTGGCTGCAATCGACGTCTCGTTAACAGGGGTCAAGCCTTCTTTAGCGCGGAGCTCAAAGAACCCATTCGTTACTCCAGCGCGTTCAAGCCCTTTATGCACACCAACCAAAGATCCATCCCTCCACATTGCTCTCGATAACTCATGGTACTTGGCAATGCAAACCCTAACCAATACTATGCATCTAACATCCATCCCGCCACATTGCTCTCGATAACTCATGGTACGTGGCCTAAAATTAAGCAGCCAGCGGAAGAGAACTCATGGTACTTGGCAAACTTCTCTCTTGCCTCCTTGTTTTGCTCCAACAAGTTGTATATTCTTGTTAGGATGAAGAGAAAACATATCAAGATAAGGTTTTCATTGCAACATATCATTGTTTCCCTTTGCCTTTTCTCATAAAGGAATGAGAAAGAAAAGAGAAAGCGAACCTTAGACACACTAGGTTACATAAATGAGAAAGAAAAGAGAAAGAGATTGTTAAACACCCTATATTAAATGCATCTACAATAGTACAAGTATATCAAAACTAGGAAAAAGCTCCTCAACATCCTATTATCTCAGAAGGAATCATTTCCTTCAGGAATGCTTTCTAAAGTTGGCTTCCAGCCCATGCATCTCTAACCCTTATTAACATCCATTTTGGTTGGTACTCTCTGAAGGTGAGATAGCATGACATTAACTGAGACTATTCCTCCATTCTTTAGCAAGTTTTTAAGTTCCCATATGGTCAAAACCAGGTTGATCCTAAGGACATCATCTGCATGACCATTTTGGACTAATGGCTTCATCTCAGGTGGAATGAGATAGTAGAGTTAACTATTTAACTGATAAATAGGTCTCTTGATCAAGATGGCAGATGGCATGGTGTGCATTGGAGATTGCACATCGGGGGAACTTTGAGAGTACGTACTTGGTGAACCTTCAAGGGTGGTTGATAACTTATGATCTTCTTATCCTTTCTCATGATTCTTATCTCCTTCTTATGATGAATAAAGCCATTCCACATCTCTCTATCTCTCACTCTCCCTAAGTTATATGTATATTTAGAGACAGTGGATGTAGAACAGTAGACAGAGGGAAGTGTGAAGGGTGCAAGGTGGAGGGAAGGAGGGTATATATGCAAGAAGTATGGCCCGTCTATGTTCTTCTGCAAAAACTGGAATTGTGCCATGATCAACCTCACATCGTGCGCCGCCTTTTCCTTCTGCTCCGACCTCACAAGGTCCAAAGCGCCCTCCAACCGCTCTATTATAGCCTCACCCTCGCCACAACGATCCATAAGCACGGCGTTCTTGAAGAGACCCTCGAAGAGCTTGCGCTATTCCACAGGCTCTCCCCATCTCGTTGTAAAGCCGGGTGGCGAGGAACTTCTGCTTGGTTTCGTTGGGTTGGATAGAGATGAGGCAGTTGAGGATCGTCAGCGCTTCGGAGTCCTCGCCATTGTCCAGCTTGTGGTATAGAAGCAATCGTTGGGAGTCAACAGCATCGGAGTTGGAGTCGAGGAACTAGTGAGTACAGAGTCGTCAGATAAGGATTACGATGGAGACTAGAATTATTCCTCGGTGGTGATGGGCTGCTCGGCGAGGCCGCGAAGGGGTACATCCTTAAAGAGTGGGACAATGGTGTTGGAGAGGAGGATGGTGCCAACAGCGATGGATTGGAGCATTCGACAGATTGGGTTGTTGGGGTGGGACGAAGCCCTAACTCAATAGAGCCTGGAAGAGAGTTTGGAGAAGACAAAGGGGGGTTTATCATGATAGGCTACAGAGTTGCTTTCCGTTAGCATCAGATAGCGGATGCTCCGTCGCCAGAGATCAGGAAGATGAGTTCCAATAGCGACAGCGATGGGTCAGTGTTCCATAAGATGAAGATATGGGTTGGAGATGAAAAACATGACCAAAGTCTTGTTGACTTGGATAAAAAAAGGACCTTCTCTTAAATCTTTGTTATTTAACGAAAAGGTTAAATATTTGTTATTTAACGAAAAGGTATCCGTGGCTCTCACGTGGCTTTATTAATCTCACCGTCGTCACACGGATAATAACAAAGGTGCCTTTTTGAAACCTATAAAAATGTTGCGGCAGTTTTATAGAGTGAAAAAAATTGAGGTGTCGGGTCGAAAAAGCAACATTGTTCAGGTGGATAAAATAAAACCCTTATTATTATTATTATTATTATTATTATTATTATTATTATTATTATTATTATTATTATTATTAAGTTGATAAATCATGTTCATTGATAGTAATAATAATAATTCAAGGGTTACATCTTAAGTATGTGAAAATTAATAGGGTTATTAGAGTGGATACATGAGTGAACAACTAATTGGAGGAATCATCCTCCAAAACCTCCTTGCTTGGGGATGCGGTGGTTCCTCTCGGTTGAAAGCTAAGCTCCATTTTATGAGGAACTCTAGCACCCTCTAGCGCCACTAGTTTATGCGATTTAGTTTTCGGAATCTCATCAAATTAAAAGAGTAGGAGGTAGTAAATATTATGAATCAGGTTAGGGCCTGTTTGGGTAGGGCCAAATATATAATCCATACATTATGTAATAATTTGATATTTTGTAATACAACTACATGTAGAGGTGTTTGGTTAACCATAATGGAGTGTAAAATCCTTATAATATGAACATGATTCTATAGAATTATGACATTTTGGTCGGACCAAAAAAAAAATTTGCATTCCAAATCTTATGAAGGCTCCCGACTCCATCTCCCTCTCCGCTCCCGGCTCTCCTCTCCTCTCTGATTCTCCTTCGATCTTCCTTGCTCCCCTCTCCGTTCTCTGCTCCCCTCCTATCTTCCTCCCTCTTCGCTCCTGACACCACTCTGATCTTCCTCTCCGCTCCCAACTCCCCTCTGATCTCTCTCTCCGCTCTCAGCTCCCCTTCCCGATCTCCCTCTCCCTCTCTCACAACACTCTCACAACAACCACCTCCCCTCCTCGAGCTACCTCTGTCTCTCCATCCCTGATTTATCTCTCTCTCTCACACCGACATTTGTAGCGGCTCCATTTCCTGTTATTTGTATAATTTTCATTCATTATGTTTCTACACATCAATTTATCACAAAATGTTTAATACTTTCATGCTAAAAGAATTATTTGTGCGGTTATATTGATGATACTTGTTCACACATGAAGGAATTCAATTAGAATCCCAAGAACCGCAACCTTGGTTTACTGTTTAAGTGTCCAAAAACCTTCATAAGTTGAATCTATAATGGCAGGCATTGGATTTGGAATCCAAAGTTTCATTAACAAGGTGGTGGATGATCTTTCATTTTCTGAAGATAAATTGAGCATGAATTGAAGCAAATGCATCACGATTTTTTATTTTTTATTGGTTTTCCTCAAACATGTCAATTTTGATCAGAGATGCTGGATTTGAAGATCAGGGGATTAATTTCAAAATATGTGATCCATTTTTAAATCCACCAAAATACAATTATAATTCAAGCATATGTTCTAACAAAAGTATAATGTAATTAGTTCAATTGCATTAAAAGAGACCAAATCTGAATTTTTAGACTTGAAGTGCTGGTCCTAGAAAGAAATGACTAGTATTTTTCCAAAGATATTGAGAGCATGATATCAAGATACAGTAACTCAATCATAAGGTTCGCAACTGCAGTTTCAAATTTACGAAGCTTAATTGATTGTTTATTCATCATAGATGTTGTAACTCATATAATTAATTCTAATTGCAAGTCTTTAAGGTCTTATGTTCAATTGTTATGGAAGTTTTGTTTGGGTAGGTTTGTAAACATAAACTGTTATACAAAATCGGTCATTTAAACCCTTACAGATAAGGGGTTTATGTCAGTATGTAATCGTCATTCTTATATATATATATATATATATATATATATATATATATATATATATATATATATATATATATATATATGTGGTGTCTCTGTGTTCTATGAACACTGGATCTATTGGGTTCTCTCTCTCTCTCTCTCTCTCTCTCTCTCTCTCTCTCTCTCTCTCTCTCACACACTAGTCACTCGTACGGCAACGCCTTTCTTCATCTTTTATAACATGGTATCAGAGATATAGATCTAGGGCTTCCTCGAGGGACCCCCATATAACCTCCTTTTGTCTCCTTCCCACAGCACGTGATCTCTAACGCGCGAGGCCCTGCACGCTATTCCTTGCACGAGATCTCCTCTTCCCCCTGATAGCGCGCTTCCTCCTTGACTGCTCGCGACTCCCCTGCGCGACCGTTCCTTGTGGACGTCCCTAACGGCGCACAATTCTGCAGCTCTCCTACTTGCGTGCACCGAGACCAGGGTTAAGCACGTCTCTTATGCACTTCTCCAGTACAATTTTTCTCAATAAAAGTACCTGTGCACCTGCATCCTCTCATTTCCTTCAAACCTAGCCGATTAAAAAGAAAAAAAAAATCATATTGAATACCGTCAAACCTAGAGTTTTCCCTCAATTTCTGAGTTCTCATTCCAATTTCTGTGTTTCTTGGTCCTTTAGAGATATATTACATGAAGTCAACAACTATCTGCTGAACCGACAGCAAGTTGGCTTGTTTATGCTTGAAGGATAGTTGCAATTTGGCCACTTCGAGACTTCTCCAGCTATAATGGAGCAATCTTGCTCTCCAACGCAGTTGACTCCAGAAGATAATCATGCTTTTGTTTTGTTTTGGCAATTTCGACAATTTCAACAATTTCAGTAGTTTCGGCATTTTCGACAGGTTCAGCTGATGAACACTTCCTATATAAGTCATGGTAGCTCATCTTAGGTTACTCTTTTTGCTTCTATCTCAAGTACTCAATGTCTTCTATGACTTCTAGATTCTGGTACATCGCTTCATATGATTTCTGATGCCACTCATCTCACCCATTACCACCCCGCTCCACATATCGCCCTTGTTCATATTGCTGATGGCACCTCGCTACTTGTATCCTCTATTGGTCACCTTATCACTAGTTCCTTCTTTGTTCCCTTTGTTTCCCATGTTCCCTGTCTTTCCATGAATCTTATGCCAGTTAGCCAGCTCACTGACTTTGACTGCCAGGTTGTATTTGATCATACTTCTTGTCATGTACAGGATCGCAGCGGAGCAGTGATTGGAGTTGGTTAGCGTCATAGTAGGGTGTACGCTCTGGAGTCTCTTCATCTTCCGTCTTCTCCTGCACGGGTCTCCCACTGTCATACTGTTGTTTTGGACTTACATCAGTGGTATCATCGTCTAGTTCATCTCTGTCTTTCTAGTTTGTCTTCATTAGTCAGTAGTTGTTCCTTTTATGAGTTGTCTCCCCTAGGTCTTATATTATATGGTGTGCTTGTAAAGTTGGTAAACAACTAGAGCTACCCTACCCGTCGAGTCAGCCTCGGTCGTCTGCTCCCTTTGATCTCATTCACTCTGATGTATGGGGCCCTGCTCCGTTTATTTCTAAAGGTGGAAATAGATATTATGTTTTTTTGTGGATTATTACACTTACTTTACTTGGGTTTATTTCATGCATCATCGCAGTCAGTTAGTTCACATCTATCGCACCTTTCTTGCCATGGTTCACACTCAATTCTTTGTCTGATTTAGGCGAGGAATACACTTCACATGCTTTCCGCTCACTTCTTTCCTTTGAGGGCACCTTGTCTCAGCTATCCTGTCCTGGGGCTCATGCTTAGCACGGGGTCGCTGAGCGAAAGCATCGCCATATCTTGGAGACCGCTTGTGCTCTTCTTTTAGGGGCCTATGTTCCTCCCCACTTTTGTGTTGATGTCGTTAGTACTGCAGTTTATCTTATTAACCAGAAACCCTCCTCTCTTCATCATGATCGTAGCCCAGGTGAGTGTCTTCACGGTACTCCACCTCGCTACGATCATCTTCGTGTTTTGGGATATTGTTGTTTTATTTTGCTCCCTCCATGGGAGCGGATAAAGCTGACCGTCCAATCAACCCCCTGTATCTTTCTTGGTTATAGTCTAGAACATAAGGGGTATCGTTGTTAAGATCAGGATGCTCGGAGGATGCGTATCTCTCGGGATGTCACCCTTGATGAGTCTACCCCCTTTTATGCTTCTCCTTCCTCTACAGTGTCTACCTCTCCCTTTATCTCCTTATCCTTTCTTTTTCCAGCTTCTTCTTCTTATGAGTCTACTCCTCTATCATCTTCTCCTGTACCTACATCGGTTGTTTCCCCTGTCTATCCTGAGACTATTGAGTCCACTCCTCCTCCTTCTTATCCTCCTCCTCTTCCTCGTGCTCATCCTCCTATCCAGTTGCTCTTCCTCGTGCTATGACCCCACTTAGTACGGTTTCTCCTACCTCTCCTCATGTTGATGATCCAGCCACCAAGGTACCTTCTCATACCTACTCTCTTCGTGACGGCTCTTCTTTGGTTCCTCCTGCCCATTTTGCTACAGCTAGTACGCTAGTACCAGTATCTCTGGAGTTCATGAGCCAGGTACCTACAGGGAGGCAGTTCAGTCACCTGAATGGCGCCTTGCTATGATAGAGGAGCTTGATGCCTTGGTCCATACTCAGACTTGGGATCTTGTACCTCTCCCCACACATGATGTCCCAATCACCTGTAGATGGATCTACAAGGTAAAGACTCACGCAGACAAATCTATTGAGCCCTACAAAGCGCGTTTAGTGGCTCATGGATTTCCCATATGCACACAGTTCGCACCCTAATTACTGTGGCTGCTGTTCATGGATAGGATCTGAGTCAACTAGATGTGAAGAATGCTTTTCTTCACGGAAACTTACAAGAAGAGGTTTACATGACACCTCCACCTGGTCTTCTAACTCCTCCAGGGATATTTTTTCATCTTCAACGTGCTCTTACTGGTCTCAAGCAAGCACCTTGTGCTTGGTTTGAGCCTTTCAGTACTGTTGTTGAGGCCGTAGGTTTCACAACGAGCATTCAAGACCCAGCCATGTTCACAGACTCTTCTTGTCGGGGTCAGACAGTTTCCTTCTCTATGGTGGTTATATGATCCTCACCAGTGATGATTCTACTTACATTACCTTTGTGAAACAGAAGTTGTGTGAGACTTTTCTGATGTCAGATCTTGGCCCATTGGGCTACTTCTTAGGCATTGAGGTTACTTCCCATCCTGATGGGTTTTGTCTGTCTCAACAGCGCTACCTTCTCGACCTACTTGCCCGTTCCGGCCTGACTGACACCCATACTGCTGCCACACCGAAGGAGCTTCACCTACAGCTTCGAGTCTCCGATGGGATACATCTACCAGACCCTACCCGCAATCGTCATTTGGTGGGTAGCCTCGTCTATCTTGCTGTCACTCATCCTGATATCTCTCATGTTGTACATGTTCTCAGTCAGTTTGTGAGTGCTCCTACTTCAGTTCACTATGCACATCTTTTACGGGTCGTGCGCTATCTCCGTGGTATTATCTCTCGTAGTCTCTTTTACTCTTGTCGGTCTTCACTTCAGCTGCAGGCTTACTCTAATACTACTTGGGCGAGTGATCCAGATGATCGCCACTCTGTTACTGGCTACTGCTTATTTCTTGGTTCTTCCCTTATTGTCTGTAAGACAAAGAAACAAACCATTGTTGCCCGCTCCAGTATTGAGGCTGAGCTACGTGCTTTGGCTTCTACTGTTCAGGAGATTATTGGCTCCGTTGGTTGCTTCAGGACCTTGGTGTTCCTATTGCCTCCCCCACTCCTCTTCACTGTGATAGCACTAGTGCTCTTCATATTGTCACTGATCCGGTCAAGCATGAGCTGACCAAGCACATTGGCGTGGATGCTCACTTTACTCGGTGCGCTCTGCTCGTGCTCAAACAGCCTCCCTCTACTATCTTCCCTATAAGGGTCAGGTTGCTAACTTCTTCACCAAGGATCAACATTCTTTTCTATTATCCAAATTCAAGACTATTGATCGGTCTTGAGTTTAAGGGGAGGGGGGATTATATATATATATATATATATATATATATATGTATGTATGGTGTCTCTGTGTTCTGTGAACACTGGATCTATTGGGTTTTGTCTCTCTTTCTCACTAGTGACTCGTTCCTTCTACTTTCTCTTATCTGGGCCTGCGCGTGTGTCGCGGTTGTTTGTGTGATTAAGGTACAGCGACACTTTTCTTCATCTTTTATAACAGTCATCACCGAAGGAACTGTTTATAAGCAAAAACAAATTCACCACCGATGCCTTCTTCCTTGATTGTCAAATCCCAGTCTAGAAGAGATACAAAATTTCTAGTGTCCATAGAGCATGGCTACTAATGTCAGCAGCTAAGCAACCTATTCGCCAGAAAACATCCCTGTATAAATGCACAAAAGCAGACGATGTAAGTATATAAAAAGAGAACTTGTCAGTAAACTTATTACTGCACTTAAAATTTTTTAAATTGTAGTTTGATAGCAGCTTTATGGTACTTCGATTATACAAGTACCTAAGAACAAATGAAATCGTGTTAGAAAAAACACAAAAGACAATTTAACTAAATCCTAGAAGTCACTGATAGTAGAATTGTAAACAATTTGCAATTCTCCATGAAAATAAAATATTTTCAGCACATAAGGTAGTAAATTCACAAAGGTGGTATAGCTAGAGTCTTACTTTCATAAAATTTTATTATGCTAACCAAACACTCATTTTGTAGAAATAAAATCTATAAAAATTTCTATAATAATCATCTTCACTCCTACATAAAAAAATTATTACATAATTTTTTATTTTGTAATCAAACAGCCCTTACAATAAACATGTTGTTTATCTTCAAAATATCTTCTATTTTTGTCAAGTTAGACATCTCAAGCGATGACTAGTCTCATCACATCTGTTTTAGCCACTCGGATGGTGTAAGAGGGCCATAAACATATTGCATCGACCAGGGCATGGTTGCAACACCAAAAACATTGCAGCAATGACTCCAAATCATATGAGGGATGGTAGTATTTATTTAAATATAAACATAAAATTCTTATATATATATTAGAATATTAATCATTTTAATTAATATGTTATGATATATTTTGATTTTATTTAAATCTGAATCCACATTTCATCCTGTTGATGTGTTGTAGATTATACTTGAGGTCTGGAAACTGTAGATGATATATATATTAATTAAAACACAAGACATTTTTTATATAAATATATTATAATTTATTCATACCAAGAAAATCTTCTATAAGATACATTACATAATTAAATGTAATAATATATTCATTGGTTATGGGCCAAAGCTCACAAACCAGTGTCATTACCCTACAACTTCTATATTAAGGTTTTATAGATTAGATTGAATCATCTTAATATAGAGTTTAGAAGTAATGATATCTTAGTGAAGCTGGAGATCTCTTTAATAGTGCGATTGGATAGATGATAGATTTATAAAATTGAATATCCAAAGTTTGTGGAGCTCCATTATAATAACATGTGGAAATAAGAAACAAGTTGGAAAGCAAGAATCTTGATCGTCCCAAGGACATGCCTAGTCATATCCCATCTGTCAGGGCTTGACCACCAAATCACTGACCCAAACCCCAACTTGCTGGGACTCTCAGATCCAGCTATTACTGCCTTGCTACTATTCAGACCAACCAACCAACCAAAGACAGGTCACATTTGCCTTATTGTTTGGATCTAATATAATTAAATAAAGAATTAATTCTACCTCCATGCTGTTTCTATTTTAAAATTGATTATTTTATATATTCATGCTCTTTAATCATAAATGTGTAACTTTTCTGTCTTCTAAAAATAGATATATTTCATATATAAATTAATAAATTTTCAAGATAATTAAACAGCTACAATTAAACTTCTTTTTAAAGAACAAAAGATACTACTATGGTCAAGTGATTCTGAGCACATGACATGCAGTATAGAATATGTAAGTAATGACATCCATCCTTAATTCATGCAGAAACTGATGAGAAGTTGCAGTAATGTACTAATGTTTATCAATTAACAACTTCAACATGACCTCCAGCTTTTCAGCCTGTTAAATAGAACTAAATGAAATGCTTGCTTGAGCTGCTGCAAGAGTATAATATTAAAAAATTATAGGCCGTCTAGAAAGTCTGGAAGTAGGACAGCTAGCCAGTTTTCCACTCATTTAAGATTTCAAGATGACTTCAAATTTAGTAATTGTTGGATCTGGTCAACCTTCTTGCTACTTTTACAGCTCCTAAAGTCTTGCATTTCAAACTTTAACTAATTCTTATATTGTCACCATATCTAGATTTTCAAAGTGTATAAAATAAAATCTGGAGAAGATTTATTTGAAACAGTTAGTAGAATAGATAGGAACAAAAGATCAGATCTAAATTTATTTATATATATTAGTTAATTCACTAGTGATTTCTGGAATAATGCCTTAATTGTTTTGGGGTCTTTGAAGGTATTTATTTATTATTTTATGTTGTGTGTATTTGACTTTAAAGTACTTAGAAACAATGTCAAGGATATACAGAAAATTTCCCATATATATATATATAATACAGAAATAATAGAATCCATGATTCATTCATATTCAAGAAGAGTTTACAAGTAATCCATAGGTACAGGCTACAAGCCTATAATATTGCTTGAGGTGGTGATGCCACCATCAACAACAAGGTTATGACCACTAACATACTTAGACTCATCACTAGCAAGATAAAGAGCAGCTTCAGCAATGTCTTTAGTTGTGAGAGTTGTTCCTTTGAGATTAGCTAATCCTCTCACAAACCCCTCCATCTTCTCCACCTCCTCCTCACTTGGAGACACCTTCATTCCCATGCAATCATCCTCTTGATCATCTCCACAATCCCTCCATGCATTCACCAACATGGTGGTTGCCACTCCAAATGGTGATATGCAGTTAACCCTAATTCCATGTTTTCCAAGCTCACAAGCCACATTCTTTGTAAGTCCTACAAGGGCATGCTTGGAGGCTGTGTATGCATGAGGACCGAGCCCTCCAGAGACTCCGGCAACGCTCGCCATGGATATAATGCACCCTGATCTCCTCTGCACCATGACTCTTGCCGCATGCTTCATTCCCAGAGCTGCACCACGGACATTAACATGCATGACATGGTCAAGCTCATTGGCGTTGAGCTCCAGGATGGTTTTCCGGCGTTTGGATTGCCCGCCGAGAACTCCAGCATTGTTGCAGAGAATGTCTAGATGACCGAACTTGGAGACGGTCCGGCTGATGAGTTGCTCGACATCGGCCTCAACACTCACATCACAGTGCATGAAGGTTACTGAGGGGAAGAGTGCATCGGCGAGCAACTCTCCGGCCGTGTCGTTTATGTCCGCCGCCACCACCTTGGCTCCATGCCTTGCAAACAGCCTTACTATTGCTTCTCCGATCCCTCCGGCACCGCCGGTCACTATGGCTACCTTCCCTTCAAGCCTATATATATATATATGTATACAGATTATCATTAAAAGAAGAATGGATTGAATTACTTTGGAAATGATATATACATGCTGTATTTCAAGCATTGATAGAAAAGTATGATTTTATCTAGTTATATATATAAAGAGAGAGCTATTACCTCTTGTATGAAGGAGCACCATTATTTTCACATCCCAAACCATGGATTCCTTGAGCTTTATCAGGCATTACCTTAACAACAGGCATAGCTCAGAGAGAGAGAGAGAGAGATGTGGGATGTGGAATGTTGGCTCTGTAGCTAAGTTGAAGGAGATGCTGTGTGTATATATATATAAGAGCACAAAGGTAGAGGGGTTTAACAATGGGAAACAACTTCTTTAGATTAATTAACTCACTAATGAAGTTTATTGGAGCTAATGGTTTCACATTGGTTAATTAAACAAGTCTTAATTAAGAGTGTACTTTGCCAGATAATACTGCAGTTAAGTACCTAGATATGGATGACCTTAATTTAATAAGTTTGTTAATTGTTGTTGATTTGATGCCTAAATATAGAAATCAAGCTAACAAACTGTGTGATCCTTGCAGGATACTCTCCTACCATAAATGAGATTATTAATTTTGCAAGAGGATCTCAAATCCATTTTCATATCTGCAATGTGAGGCATGAGCTGCAGAAAAGAATTCCATTCATGCTTGGACGCGCGGATGGAAGACATTGACATTGTTATCTTTTTCAACTGGTGAAATAGAGAACAACGAGAATAAACCATTGATTCATATGCATTTAGTTTAACAAATGAATTGTGTTTAGGACATCAAAACATTGACCAAATAAATCTCGAAGTTCGCATTTGCTCGACTGTTCATGTGTGTTTGTTTTCTTTTAGTTTGATGATATGAAATACAAGAAGGATTCTTTTGTTTTAATAAACAAATGAAGAAATTGAGAAGTTGGTGATTATTTTCTTTCTCAAATCCCCAAATGAGTGACAACCCTTTTTCCTATTAAAAAATGACTAACAAGTAACAACCGTGAAAGCTAGCTTTCTTGTCCTTCTTATATAAAACAAGAAGCTTTAAAGAGAGAATTTGAGAATCTGCTTTACTTCTCCAAGTCTATTTCAGTCTTAGAAAAACAAGGATGCAAAGAGAATTTTCACACCTTTTTCTTTTTAAAAAGGTCAAATACTCTATTTAGTCCCTCTATTATTACAATTTGTCCCTTTGGGTCCCTCTAATATAAAATATGTCTTTTTGGTCCCTTTAATTTTACGTTTAATATCCTTTTAAATCCTTTTTATTTATGCTTTTTCCCTATAAATTAAAGGATTTAAAACAAACGTTTAAATTAAGTATGCTTATATTGCCAAATCGTAATAATAGAGGGACTAAATAGGGTATTTGACCTTTTAAAAATAATACCAATATTAATCCAGTTAATGTATTATAAAATGATTAAAAAATCTATCAAGTCATTCGAAAGAACATAAATTAAAGAAAATGTATGTAGACTAATCCGAGTGATTTCAAAATGATCTTGATATTTCATTATGTAATTTTTTTGTCATAAATTTACTAATATTTGAGTTGATTGAAGCAATTTGTAAAAATTTCACTGTCTAGTTATAATAGCTATTTGGATGAACAATATAAAGTTGGTTAGAAAGTCATGGCTGAAACTTTACTGTTTTCGGACAAAATAGTATGGATAGTGGAGAAAACCTCCACTTCTAGTTATAATAGTTCCATTAAAGTATGTTTAAGTGAACTGTGACCGTTTAGTATGCATTCCTGGTCCAGGACGACCACAAACAAAGCAAGAATTTGCAAAATAAAAGTGATTAGAGATTGTATATTATATGATTGGTGAATATATTCCCACTTATTTAATACAGAACTTCAGCAAGAAAAGAAGCAAATTAAACAGTTTTCCTGTGCTGGCTTCAATGAATTATTAATATCTTAAGGTAGACCTTGCTTAATCTTCGATTCTTTTAATAAGTAATGGCACTAGTTTCTGTAATGGAATGGAAGATCTCCTAAAGATTTCTTTTAAGATATAAAGATTACTGGATAGTAATAAGAAATGACATTGGTTTCATATCTATCCAATCCTCAAAAACTACTCTCCAATGGCAATTATATATAGACCACAGGCTGATGAGTCTCTTGAACTGCTTGGTCAAAATCATCTTCAAGTATTTGGCATCACTTCACACAGTTATGCCAGCTGGGGACCCCCCCTTCCCCTCACAAATAAAAGATTTGTGGAGTCCATTAGCGGTAGCCAATCGCTTGCCCTAGGATAACAGGATGGGTTGGAACCTGCTAGCTATGGCCACCATGTGGACAGTGTAGTTAGAGCGCAATAGGAGATGCTTTCATGATAAACACCGTGTTTTCACGAAACAATCCGCGACATTGACTTCCTAACACTGTCTTGGTTTGATGCAGCTCACTCATCCAAAAAACCAAAGTTAGTTGCGATGGAGTCTATTGTAAAGAGAAGTCTTGCTTTCACAAGGGATGAAGACCCGTAGCTTTCACTAGGAAGGGATTTCGAGGACACCCAGACGGAGTAAGGGGAGCTCCAGGAGGTGCCCCTAGCACCAGAAGGGCATCGAGAGATGATGGAGGGAACTGAGAGACAATACCTATCTATGTATCGAACCCAAGAAGGGTTCAAACTATGTAACCGCAACTTAATTAAATAAAAGAATGTGGTTTATCCACTTAAAAAAAAAAATCATCTTCCAGTTCCTAGCCAACCGCCTATGTAGTCTGGTGGATGAGTCACAAATTGCCTTGATTAAAAACATATCAATCCAAGATAACTTAATTGTACCCGAGGAACTAATCTACAAAATAAGGCAATCACAATAAAATGATGATTGGATCAAGGTTGATTTTGAGAAAGGCTTCAATATAGTCGACTTGGACTTCCTTATCAAAGTACAACAAGCGCGAGGCTTCGGACTAAATGGATCGAATGGATTAGAAGCCTTCTATACTCCTTAAAGCCAAGATTCCTGGGGAATAGGAAGCCTATTAGTTACATGTGTTGCGTGAACAAGGGATCTGACAGGTAGATCGCCTTTCTCTACTACTATTTGTCCTGGCGACCTATGTATTTTCAGCACCATACTAACGCAGGCTACCATAATCAACATTTTTTGGGTTTTCACTTGAGAGTTGATAGTGTAGAGGATATGTCCTCGTTATAATATTCAGACGACCTTCTCGTTTTCTGCAAGGAAGATGCTTCAGGGTCCTCAAACTCATATGTTACCTCTTTAAGGGCCTCTTCGGACTCCACATCAATTTCAACAAAAGTGTCATTATACCAATCAAAATGCATGGTCATTCAAAGGAGGATTTGGAGTGAATCATGAATTGTCCGTTAGGCTCTATGCCACTCTCATACCTAGGATTATATATCTCGGGTTGTAAACCTAGGAAGGAGGATTGGATACACCTTATTGAAAAGATCAAGAAAAGGATTAACTTTTCGAAGGGCATGCTCTAAGTACTAGGACGGTGGATCATTCTAATAAACTCACTCCGTACAACCATCATCGACTACTGGATATCAATCTACTACCTATCAGAGTGGGTTATACACAAATTTGATGCCTTCCGAAGGGATTCCCTTGAGAAGGGCGTGAACTAAGAGTAGTACTCATGCATGCTGGTTAACTAGGGTTGCCTCTGTCAATCAAAGGAGCATGGAAGATGAGGTAAAATTGATCCCAACCAATTCAACGCTACCCTCTTTAGGAAATAGTGATGGAGAATCCTAGTATAAGAGACTAGCATCTATCTTAAGGTCTTCAAACAAGCATATTTTAGCATACCTTTCCCGAATCTATTCTACCTGATGTTGGTAAGAGCCTCTTTTTGGAAAGGCATTTGGCACCACAAAAGAAGAAGGCTCTTACGGACTAACCTACTAACCAAATATGGTGTTGATGCCTACCAACGGCTTCTAGAAAGCTTGGACTATCTCTTGACTCCAAAGGTTAACCGCAGAGTATGAAAGCTAGCACCCACCCAACGCTTCATAGTAAGCTCACTCTATTACTTCCTAGCCGACGAGGTCATTATGAGTGGCATACCGGGAAACACCCATGTCTAATGAAGATAAAACTATTTGCTTGATTTGCATGGGACAACAAGATCTTCAACCTGGATAACCTCACAAGGCAACAACAGAAAGGAACCTGGACAACTTACTTTCTCTATGGAAACTAGGACAAGTCCATTAACCACCTACTAATTTTCTACCCATAGTCTCATGGGGTATGGAGCCATTTTTGCAATCTCCTTCAGATACCTCAATCGACACAAGATTTATGGGGCCCCTCTCCTGGCACCATTCAAGTGGACAAAACTCTACAAATGTACAGTAAAACCTCTATAAATTAATACCCAATAAATTAATAATCTAGGTTAAATAATATTTTTAGCCGGTCCCGACATAGGAGCAACATGGTAAATTAATATAAATTTAAAAGATAATATATTTAGAAAAAAAATCCATACGTCTCACTTGACATATAAATTATTAATCTCCTTATACATGACTCGATTATGAGGTCTTTATAAAATATGACTCCAAAGTTACTTGTTTCTTTTTGAAATTGATGTCTCCTTGAATCTCATCACTAATTTTTCATTGTGAATTAATAATTTTTGGTGTAGTTTATCATATTGTAAGAGAAAACTATGCAATATTAGTGTTGTTTTGAGTGCATCTTTACGCGGAACAAGCTCTAGTGCAGAACTATCAGCTTCAGCTTCATCTTCTTTGTCATTTTCCATGTCATTTTCAATAATTTGTTCATCACTCAACAACTCTGAAGTTGCCTCATTTTCTCCTGGGTAGTTCAAATGGTACTCAACACCTATTGTATCACAATAATACAACTCTTTGATTAGAACATGCGATTGTTGAATGACACCAATATTTGAGTATTGATACAAATTCTCTGAAGCCATGTTATTCATAGACCTAATTTTACAATGCCGAAAAATAACTTGCAATTGTACTTGCTTCAACATTTGTTGTCCAAGCCGATATTGCATGATTCATTGCATCTAAAACATGTATCTTCTCTGGATTTGGGATCCCAATTTAATACCCTCCAAAATATTTCGATAAAATTGATGATGATAATGCATCTTCTTTTTTTTTCTTTTTTTTTGATACTAGTGGATAAACCACTTTCATTAATATTTAAGAGGTTACAGAATGATATGCCCTTTGTTGGACCATAATTAGTACATAGGGAAATGTTCCATGTTCCCTAGGGGAAGTTTTCATACATTTTGTCATTCTGAGGTGCCCTTGTCAGCTTATTGCTCCATCGGGGGTTACGGGGGCGGGGAAGGGGTTTTCTCTATGGGTTCCTCTTCATCGAAGTTTGTGCTTGTTGGGTGTTGCAATTCCGCTGCTGTCTCTCTTGTAGCTTCCAAGCTTCTTTTCACAATTGTTCCTATGTGCATCAGTTTCGGCCTTTTTGCATGTGTGTTGTATCATACCATGATAGTACGAGGAAGTTGATAGCAAGAATCAATTTTGTGAGAACATGTTGTTTCTCCTGAAAGTATCTCTTGTTTCTTTCTATCCATATATATACTCTATGTGATTGCCATCACTAGCAGATTCCATCCCAGATTGTCATCCTTCTCCATTTGTTTGGAGATAGATAGTCTACCCTAGAGGTCCCCGATTTGTCTTGGGATTTCTTGGCATCTAGCTAGTTGAAAGAAGTGTTCCATATTTGGGTCATATAGGGGCATTACACTAGCAAGTGTGTTGTTGTTTCTTCCTCTGCTTCGTATATATAGCATTTAATTCTTTCCCCTTCCCAATTTCTTATCGCTAAATTGCGTGGCATTAGGATCTTGTCATCCCAAGCAAGCTAGGCAAAGAACTTCACTTTCAGAGGGTATGAGGTTTTCCAGAAAATGGATCCCAACAGGCTTCTTAGTCCCCTGTCCACTTTGAAGGTGTACAGTGACTTGACCGTGAAGATTCCATTTCCGGTGATTTTCCATATCCTGGTATCATTACGGTGTTCCTCACGTCGTAGCAAATATTGCGTTAGAGTGGTTAGTTGTCGCATTCCTTCTATTGTAAGTGGTCCAGCTTGAGGATCGGTATACCTTCTTGTATCTATTGATGTGCCTCCTCCACTGTTATGTTCTCATTTTTTTTATCATTGGTTCTAAATCCGGGAAGGCATAGGTCGAGCTAGCCCGTTAGTCTAGTTTTCCTTCCAACAATTTATGTTCGAACCTCTGCCTACATTCACTATTGTGTTTATTATTGTGTTATCCCTCTGTTCGATGATATCCCTATAGAATGGTGAGCATCATCTTAGGGGCCCTTGAAAGGGGTTTATGTGTGAGTCTCTGAAGTAGGCAACTGCCAGCACTTTTTTACATAGTCTGGATCCTCACTCAGGAGTCTCCACCACAATTTTCCAAAGAGCGCTTCATTGAATGTTTTAAGGTTTATAATGCCCCAACCCCTTTGATCCTTGGGTCTGCATATCCTTTTCCAGCTTACCAGTCGGTATGCTTTAGGGTTCTGCTCCGGCCCTCTGTATATAAAACCTCGCCTTATACCATCAATGCTCTGTATTACCCATTTTGGCAGCTTAAACTGTGACATCCAATAGTTTAGAATAATGGTAAGTACAACGTTGATCAGAGCTACCTTTCCTCCTATTGATAGTAGGTGGCCATTCCAACTTACAATCTGTCTGTGAATCCTCTCAATGAGTCCCCTCCAATTCTCCTTCTTGGGTTTGACCCCAGCTATATGCATTCCTAGAAATTTAATTGGCAGTTTCTCAATTTTGCAGTTCATAATATCCCCTAGTGTTTTCTGTGTATGTCCTACTGTATATATAGGGATGATACTGCTTTTATTGTAATTCACTTTGAGTTCGACTAATCGTTCGTAGAGGTAGAAAATAAGTTTCAAGATCTAAAAATGCTTGGCATCCCTTGAGAAGAACACCAAAAGATCATCTGCATATATATTGCAGGGAGGTGATCATATTTGACTCCCCTAGTCCTCCAGTGAGTCTCCAAAAGAGATTTACTACATCTGCTTTGGATAGCATGACAGTAAATAAGTCTGTAGCCAGTACAAAAAGCAATGTTGATAAAGGGTCTCCTTGCCGCAGTCCTCTCCGTTGCCTGACATATCCAGTTGGTGTGTCATTTATGAGGAAATTGTAATTGGATAATTGAACTATAATCCTAATCCACCCTATCCAACTTTACCTAAATCCTTGTACCCTCATATTTTCTAAGAGAAAGTCCCAGTCAACCTTTTCGAAAACCTTCTCGAAGTCTACCTTCATGATGGTTCCATTCCTTTTCTTTCTTTTTATCTCTTGAATGAGTTCATCAACAACTATATACTGTCTTGGATACATCTTCCTTTGATGAAGGCAGCCTGGCTTTCATCTACCAGGCTCGCAATGACCCTTTGTAGCCTATTGGCTAGGACCTTAGTGATTATTTTCATGGAGCAGTTTATCGGGCTTATAGGGCAGTAATCCCAAATTTCTTTCGGGTTATCAACTTTTGGTATAAGGAGGATATGTGCCTAGTTTAGTCTCTCCAGGTTTGCACTCCGGCCCTTGATAGAGTTCCTAGAAGATCTGGCAGATTTCTTCCTTGATAAAGTGCCATCACTTTTGGTATATGGTCATCGGGAACCCATTTGGGCCAGGAGTTTTGTCGTGGGAGAACTTTTGTATGGCCATATGAATTTCTTCTTCTGTGAATGGGTCTTCCAAATATGAGAGTTCTGTGCTGCTTTGATGCGCAAATAGATTTGCCTAGCTCGTGGTGACTCTATGGGTCATTGGGGTGCCTAAGATTGCTTTGAAGTGATCTGAAACAACTCTTGATATTTCCTCCTTTGTTGAAATTTTCATGCCTTGGTATTGGAGCTGGTTTATCCAGTTTATATTCCTCCTTTGGTTGGCAATCGCATGAAAGAATTTTGTGTTTCTATCCCCTTCCTGAAGCCATATAATTCGGGATCCTTGTCTTCATAGAGATTCCTCGGCTCTGATTAGATCCTCGTATTCCCTTGTTTGTGATGTGAGGGATTCTTTCTCTATTGGTGATAGTGCCCTGGTTTCCGTTGTGATATCAGCCTCATTGATGAGTTTTAGCAAGCCCTCTTTCCTTTTTGTTTGATTGTTCAATATCTCTCTACTTTATCTCTTGAGTTCTCCCTGGGTATATGATAGTTTCTTTACTAGTATGTATATACCTGTGCCTTGGAACATATTAGCTTGCCACCATTCCTTTAACATTTCCCAGAAACCTTCTCTTTTGCTCCAGCCTCTCTTAAATCTAAAAGGATAGTTCCTCGATACTAGTGGGCCACAGATCAGTTGTATGGGTGTGTGATTTGATCTGATCCGCGGCAAGGGTTCCTGGTAGATACGAGAAAATTCATCTAGCCATTCAGTTGATAGAAGGAATCTGTCGAGTCTGGCATATATTGGGATTGATCTGCCATTAGACCATGTGTATCGCCTCCCTATTAATGATGGGGCCATAGAGATGCAGATCTTGGATAATGCATCTTGAAAGCTCGTATGATCCTCGCATCACAAGGCTGAATCTTTAATGTTGTGTTGGGTGGCACGAAAAACAATTCAATGTCTTTTTTAACTTTCAATTGTTTTTGGATGAGAAGGACAATTATCAACAAGCAATAACACTTTTCTACTTTCCATTTTCCATCAAGTTGTCAAACATATTCTTGGGATAAAATCCCAGTCATCCATGCTCTTTTGTTTGCATGATACTCACAATTCATCTCAAGTTGGCATATTCTTGAAACACCGTGACTTACCATACTTATCGTGAACCATAAAGGAATTTTCTTATAGCTATCCTCATTATAGAAAGTAACAATTGTAAGTTTTTCTTTGTCATATTTCTTACCTTCAAGTTGCTTTGTTGCAAGAGAATGATCCGGTTGTAGCCTATAAAACAATCCCGTTACATCCATATTGAAAACATCTTTCATGGGGAATTGATTTAGCTTCTCTCTTATGGACTGCAAATTGCTCTCCATGTGCTCCATATCAACTGATCTGCTTTCTCCTAAATGACGATATGTCTTGGTGCCATGTCTGTAAGACCTTGATTTTTTTTAAAGCCCTAATAGAATTATATATTTTTACAGGGGGTTTTATACAAATTGACCTTATAATATTAGTTAAATAGAACTGAAACCCTAGCCGTCATTATGTTTTAGTTGCTATCTATCGAAGAATCTCTCATGCCCTCTTGTTCTCTCGCTTCTCTTCCATTCGTCTGTCTTCCTCGAGGAACTCTCTCTTTTTCCTTGTCTCTATATCTCTCTCGCCAGCAAGTTGAAAAGGGTTGATGGCGCTGCCGTTGAATAGGTGGAGTGCGTTCCGTTCATGATTTCTTCTTGGTCCAATCCATTGGCTCAAGTAGGTGGAAATTACTTTCTATGTTTTCTTTTTAGTTGTTATTGTTATCTTCTTGATTTTAGGAAGTCTTGAATCAATTATTCCATGTTTTTTATTTCATGGTTAGAAGCCCCAAGGTGTGGTTCTCAATTTCTTGTAGTTTTGATCCATGATTTTTAGATGGGTTAAAATTGTCCTCTATGATTTCTTTCAGTTATTAATTTTTGTCACTTTGATCCAAGGCTTTATTTGGTCCAAGATTATATTTAGGATTTGTTTGAAATTATAATTATAATTATTTTTAAAATAAGGGGCATAAACAAAATGTTCCAAAAATATCTAACTCCACTGAGTTTTTTGGTTCTTTCTTTCCTAACATTTCTAAATGATTCTATAGCCTTCTTTCTTGATTTCTCTTAATGAAATTTCTCTCTCTCTCTCTCTCGTGTCCATGGCACAAAAGGCATATTGAACTTAGATTGCAATGTCTTTTTTTGAATAAACTTAGTTTGCAATGTCATCAGGGAACTTTTATGGCATTGACTAAAATAAAAGTTGAAAATTACTAAAGGTAACGTTTCAAGAATTTACATAATTTATGCATTTGCATAATTAGAGGTTTCCAGATGTTATGAGATGTTAATAGATGATTAATTATGATATTTAGGACATGGTAAGACCATTACGGGACTACCAGGAGGGTCCAACCAGGATTAAGCATCAGTTAAATTGCCAGGTGGGTCCAACCAGGATTAAGCATCAGTTAAATTGCCAGGTGAGTTGACCACAAATGAACTCCAGTATTTTGATTTGATTGCTTGATGTTTTATTAGTGTTTTTATTAATGGATTTTGAAATTAGTATTTTCAGTATGTACTTGTATTTGCTCATAGTAGAGCCAACATTGCATGTTTTGTACATCAATCTATTCCTAGGTCATGTATGCACCGATCGAGATATGCCTATATCGAGGCTCGGGTCTATAGGACCATTCTGTTTTTTGTGTACAGCCTACGGGTTGGGTTTTGTAATTTGATTTTGGTATGTGAGCATGGCTAGTACTATTGAGATTGGGTGCATGCGGAACTAGGTATGATTGATATAGCTGCTTTTGATATGCCAGTCATGTTCTCATATTGCGATTTACTCAAGTTTGTGAATTAATTGAGATTATGTAATTTATCATTCTGATTATCTTTGATTGGCATGATACTTTCTGATTTGATTGATATGCGCATGACGAGCATGCATATTGTTTTGTTCTATTATATATATTACATGTGGTATTTTCTGTATCTAACCCTGGTGTGATGTTCGTCACTCTTTAGGCTAGTTTTAGCTCACAACTCCCACTATTTCAATGTACAGGAACAGGTCAGGGTAGCTGACATAGTTGACTTGGAGTGGTCCGGACCTGGAGATCGATGTGATGAATTATTGTTTAGCTGGCTTTGGGTATAGTGTGGGTCTTTGTATAAATATCTGATGAGTCATTTTGTGAAATTATGAAAGATGTTGTATCTGAGTAGGATATTAGATGTGTATAATATCAAAATTGAGATTCTCTCTTATTCATTGTGGATTATATTATGTCTATAGCAAGTTATTATGATTTTGTGCCTTGCATATTTATGGGATCAACCCTATAAGTACGGGGTGTTTGTTCGCGTACCCAGGCCCGGGTCGGGTATGAGGCATGACAATGTCTTGATTTGATACACTTAAGCCAACTTTGAGAAAAATGGAATTATGGCATATCCACTAGGTACATCTTTTTTAGAAACTCCTTTGCCTTCTCTGTGATTAGTTCTACGGTCATGTTCACACATTCTTCGAATTGAACAAACTACTCATAAAGAATCTTCTCCAACTTTGGGAAATTTGCAGTTTTCTGTCGTTTGGCATCACCGTTTACAATATTGGGTGATAAATACTCTGATGACCTTTTGATCTTATTTGATATTGTTCCTTGGCTCACTTGTAAGTCAAACTTCATCGACACCCACTATTGCAATTGTTTTTGGGTGAAAGTTGGATTTTCTTTAATTTTGTCGAAAATATCTGGATAAACTCCACTAATGGTCCCTATATTTTGAATCAATGTTCATTTTCGTCCTTATATTATAAAAATCTTCAATACGGTCCCTGTATTATGATGTATTTGATCGACTAGGTCCCTGGTGCTAACGTGGCAGCCACATGATATACGCTCTAAATACGAATATACTTTATTATGACGTGGAAACTGACGTGGCGTGCTAACGTCGCACAGAAATCAAATTTTATAATATGCTAATAAATTACTGCCAATGTGGCAAATGCCAGCTGATGTGGCATGCTGACGTAGCATGCCACGTGGAAGGAAAAATGGAAAAACTCAAAAAAAGTATGTGAAAAAATTCAGAAAAATAAGGAAAAATAAAAATAAAATAATATGAAAAATTCAGAAAAATCAGGAAAAATAATAAAAAAATATATGAAAAAAAAGAAAAATCATTAAAAAAAATATGAAACAAATCAGGAAAAAATCAGGGAAAAACCCTTGCCATTTTACACAAATTTACTCTATTAATCATTAAACAAAATTTTACTTTATTAATTATATAACAAAACTTTACTTTATTAATCTATTAATCGGAAAACCTTACTTTATTTATTATATAAAAAAATATGAAAAAAAAATAAGAAAAAATCAAGAAAAAAATATGAAAAATTCAGAAAAAGTCAAGAAAAAATAAACTTGCCTTTTTACACAACATTATATAATATAATATAAACAATATAACATAATTTTTCATTCCATGTTGATTGTTGTTGTTTAGGTACAAAATGTTGTCTAAAAAGGCAAGGTTATTTTTTCTTATTTTTTTCTGAATTTTTTCTTATTTTTATTTTTTCCTGATTTTTTTTTAATTTTTTCATATTTTTATATTATTAATAAAGTTTCAGGATTAATAGATTAATAAAGTAAAGTTTTTTTATATAATTAATATAGTTAATTTTTTTTAAATGATTAATAGAGTAAATGTGTGTAAAAAGGCAAGGTTTTCCCCTTATTTTTTTCTGTTTTTTTTTTCATTTTTTTTTCCTGATTTTTTCTGAATTTTTTTATTTTATTTTTTTTTTAAAAATTTTTTCTGATTTTTGTCATTTTTTTTCTTCCACGTGGCATGCCACGTCACCATGCCACATCAGCTGGCATGCTGACATGGCATGCCACATCAGCAATAATTTATTAGCATATTATAAAATTTGATTTCTGTACCACGTCAGCACGCCATGCCAATTGCCACGTCATAATAAAATATATTTGTATTTAGAGCGTATATCAGGTGGATGCCACGTCAGCACCAGGGACCTATTCGATCAAATACACCATAATACAGGGACTGTAAAGAAGATTTTTATAATACAAAGAGTAAAATGAATATTGGGTCAAAATATAGGGACCATTAGTGGAGTTTATCCAAAATATCCCTAATAATTTTTGTAAATACCAAGTTTACTTCAGTCTCCTCTTCTCTCCACCAATCAAGAAGCACAGTCCTAATCTCTACCCAACAAAAATAACAATTATCAAAATTATCCCTAATAATTTTTATGTATTAATTTTATTATAAGTTTATCAAATTTAAATTAATGAATAACATGTTGATGTAAAGATTTTTAATAAGAATTTTTTATAATTTAATTGAATCTAATTTTTGGATCTTAAATAATTGAATTTAATATGATTTCACATTGATTTATATTAGAGGGTATTTTTGTCATTTTATTATTTCTAAAACCATACCATACCATCAAAATAGACACAAATAGTTTATTAACCATACCAAACCATACCATCTTTCCAAACATAATAAATAGTAATTACAATACTATACCATACTGATGCGATGCAACCGCAAGTGTACGGGTCGTAATCAAGTAATAATAGTGGACTCAAAGGTCGGGTTATCGATTCTTAGGGAGATGGAAGTACTAGTACCCACTACTTGTCTACTATCTAGTTGATCCAAAATGTGAGTGATTATACTAAACTTTAAACTAAGAAATTATAGAAGCAAACAAGGAAATCAATTTGTTCTTGAGATCAAACAATCATAAAAGGGGGATGCTCTGATAATTGAATCCCCCTTGGACTTCTAAAGGATGGATGATGCTCTCTATCTTGACAATTGCTTAATTCTTGGTCAAGGGTTCCTACGGTGCTTTCATTCCCTCTCTCGAGGTGAATTACTAATCCTAGTGCTCTTACCGATGATGTTCTAAGGGAACCTAAGTTTTGGAAGGATTATAAGAATAATACATCTAAAGGACTCGCTCTCCTTAATACCCAGGTTCCAGGTGTATTCATAATCCTCTCTATTGAAGATGGTCTACACATGGGGAGGTGTTCGCTTCTTCCCCCATATGGACTATGAAAACCCCTTCGGCTGTCGCAACGTAGAGGGATTCACTTACATTAAAATATCCAATAAACTCATGAATTCAACCAATCATTCAAGAATAAAGAAACAACATCAATTAAATCATGTCCAAGGGTTTATCAATCATCCAAGCATCTACAAAATTAGCCCTCCATAAAGGAAGAGCAACAAGCCAATACAAAGATGAAAGCAATAAAAGAAATCATAATGGAGAAGACTTTGGCACACACTGTTGATGACTTCCTTGATTTCTCTTCAATGTCTTCCCCTCTTCTTGCTCCAATGGCTTGAAGACGAAAATCCCCCAACTCTACTCAAGACCAAAACCTTTTTCCAAGCTGCTCTCTCCCCTCTAAACCCTCATTAGTCGACCTTTTATACCTCTAGGGTTTTTAGGGCGAGATTTACCGTTTTGCCCCCTTTCTAGGTCTGCAGAATTGCTGAAAACTTATGATGTATGGGCCCATATACAGGCCCGTATAGCTTCCAGGTACATCCATACGGCCGTATGTCAGACCATATGGATGCCCGTATGAGCCATACGGGATGCTATACGGGTCCAAAAGAAGTCACTTGTCTAGGCCTCGACTCTCCATGTCCATATGAGCCGTATGGAAGCCCGTATGCCTGGGTTTTTCCTCCAGGAATGCTTCGTTTCAGCCTCAATTTCCCTCGAAAAGCTTCCTTTCTCCTGGAGTCTTGATATCTTGCCCTGTTCATCGAAATAAACACATTTTAAGTATCGGTGGACAAAAAATCTTCACAATAATTACATACAAAGCATACAAGAATATGATGTAAAAATATGCTCAAATAAACACTTATCACATATCTCCACACTTAAAGGTTTGTCCTCAAGCAAAGAAAAGAAATTAGCAAAAGATGATAAGTGTTCATCCTCGGGCCATAGAATTCATGACTCAACCCCATTTCAAGTTCATCATCAAAGTGTTTGTTCTCCTATTTCCACACCAGGGCTTAGACAAGTCTTGTGATAGACATTTATCAATATGGCTATAGACAAAGCTTTTTCACGCCACATGCCATGTTCAAGAGTCTTTGCAAGACAAGCATATCTTCAATGGACTCTAGAGAATCCTTAAGGCCCTCAAGGAGACTACCCCTTTATTAGATAAATAAATAGTAGACAAGCTTGAGGGACACTAAGTGTTTTTTTTTCATTCGGGTAGGGCATCCCTAATGGATCCGATTTTCCCGTACTAAAGATCAATGTAGAGTGTAGTTCCTCCTCTTCGCAGAGTGCTCATGCTGGTTAGGCATAGGAGCACTTAGCTACTAAGATGGTTATAACTCTGCACGGTTGTGCTCATGCTAAGTAGTGATTTTTTGAATTAAGGAACACTCTTATCAGGAGCCAGAACCCCAAACTACTTCATCACAACGAGCAATGGAACACTATCTTTATCTCTTCACAACTAGTGTATACAACTACTTAATTCTCCCCTTACTTGTCCACTATATCATATTATGAGGGGATAGAGAATCGAACTAGTGCCACGAAGTCTCTTGGAGCCATTGAAGATTATGCTTAGCTATTAAATTTAAGAGAACATGGCAATGGGTTATCTATTGTCTCTAAAAATCATGAGTATCACAAGATGTTCTCTAAGTGCCCATGGCGTTTCATAGGAGAATTTAACAAAATTATGTGCCAAGATGGTGCCCTAGAAATAGAGTTTGTCAACATGTTTCCTTAGGGCCTTCATCGAGGTATGCTAATCATGAATAAAGATTTGCAATGAATTTCACTAATAGCTACCTATCTCCACACTTAAAGACTTGCAATGAATGCACAAGATATAGCTACCCATCTCCACACTTAAAAATGTACATTGTCCTCAATGTAAGTAATAATGCCAAAATTAAATTTGCATGGAGAAAGGTGAACTAAAACTTCCCCGGTGAATTTGATGTGCCAATCGATTTCCATGAAGTTAATGCTTGGCCATTACCGGGGGGGTACATGTTTCGAATTTGCAACAAAGGGAAATCATCATAACTTCACAAAAGAGATAATAGGAAATCAAGGGAATCCACAGAAAGTAAAAACAAAGATAAGTTTAGCAGGGTGATGCCCTTGCTAACTAGTACAACGGTGCATGAATAAGAAAGATAAGTCCTAAGAATACCAAAATAAAAGAAACACAAGGAAGTAAAAACTCATGAATGTCAAGAACAAGATAAATCTCAATCCTCATAATGTAGGATCATCTGTTGGTGTCTCGGGTGCTGCTCTTGGTGTCCCTGCGATGGGGGAGGTGCAAATGATGTCTGACCTCGGATAAAGAGAGAGAGCTCAGTGAACTGGTCTCTCAAATGATGCTGCTTCGCGAGGATCTGGGTCCGCATCTCGCGCTGCTCAGTAAGAATGGTGTCCTGTACTACGGGGATCTAATATATCTGCTTCTCCAATGGCTCGAAGCGACTCCTGTGCTCTAAGGAAGGGAGATGCCCGGCAGGTGATGGAAGGTCGGAGTCTTCAAAGTCGGACTTCTGATCGTCAGAACCATCTGAGCCCTGGCCAACGAGGGTGTAGCGGCTACTGGAGTACTGGATGAGCCCCATCTGGCATAATGTGCTAATCCCCATTGTGATCATAAGCTAGAGCCATTGCATGTGCTCCGTCTTCTCCTCAAGGCCCATCCCAATGATGAGGCGGGCGATGTAGGGTCCCACATTGATGGCCTTGAGACTGGTGTGTGTCCCCTGATGTAACAAATAATCATCGAGTATATACCCCAGATGGATAGGTACTCACTCGAACATGCTGTAGAGGATGAACAGGTCTATATGGGTGACGACACCAGTACTATCATCCCTTCTTGTGATGGTGCGGCTGACCAGGGGGTAGATGTAGCGGTGAACCGGATCACTCATGAGGGATGCCTTGTTCCCGTAGCGTCCCCCAAGCTGAAGCCAATATCTCATGGGCGTGATGGTGTGCTCGGGGAAGGCGGTGAGGAGCTCTCTGTACTCATGAGTGTCTATGGCCTCGCGATCATAGAATCCCATGTGCATGGAGAACCGAGTGTAGCTCATGGTCTACCACTCCCCGAAGAGCTGAAAAGATATCACGGTGAGGGATCGCTCAGAGACAGCACTCCTATCGGCCTCAAAGGTGCTTAGAACCTCCAAGGTGGCCTCGCGGAATACCTCGTGGTTCATGGAGAACACCTTGTCCCAACCACCAACCGAAATCATCCCTATAACTCGATCCGCAATCCCGAATTGAGTGGCCACCCCCCAATCGATAAGCCGTGTGCGTCCGAAGGGTTTAGCGGCCAACCGGTGGTAGCGATGGAGGAAGCACTCCTCTTCAAAGTGTGGTACGCCGGAGGAATAACCCTCTCCGGTCTTGCACTTCTTCGAGGTGGTGAGCTTTCGAGGCATGTCTGCAAAATAATTGAAAAGGGTGTTAGTGCGAAAGAAAAATATCAAAAAAGCAATGAAGAATACGCACTACGGCCCTTTATTGACCCTATACGGGTTTCCATACAGGGTGATATACGGCCCGTATGCTCTTGGACGCGGCGGTGCCGACGGCCATGGCGATTTCTTGCCCCATTTACATCCAAATCACACCCATTTCACATCCTAAACCTTAAACATGCCTTTAATCAAAGTATTGCGACAAAGATTCAATGCAAGAACATAAATTCATCAATCATTCATTCAATCCCTAGATGGAGAAGATGACTAAATCGACAAATCAAAACATTAGAGATCATACCTAAGGAAGAAGAAAGCCCAAAATCAAGCAAAGTAGTCGCGCCGACGAGGGAGAGGTTCGGATCGACGTGGAGAGGGGTGGTGTCGGCTAGGTTTTGAAAAAGAAGTGGAGGGGGTGCCTTTTATAGCGCCCCAAATTGGGCCCCTGGCCGACCCAATACGGGCCCGTATACGGGCCATATGAATCCCCGTATAGCTTACTGGTGGGTTTATAAGGCCGTATAACAGCCCGTATGGACCTGGATTTGGCTTATGCAGCCAATCCAGGATGTCATTCGAACCCTCCTCGTGCTACATAGCAACAATTATGAATCTACGACTATGAATGAACAATAACCAGCAGGATGCTACAAGATGATGAAAACGGATATGAAACATCTCATTCATTTATTCCAAACACACAAAATCTAACTAGTCAAAAGAAAATTGCAACTAAAGAGAAAGAAATTTCCAAGAACTTGGGTTGCCTCCCAAGAAGCGCTTGTTTAAAGTCACTAGCTTGACGTATCTTCACCTTACCTTATGGGGGTTCAAATACCTTGAAGCTCTCATCGGCTCCTCCCTTGAAGCATCGTCCAAATAAACATATTCCCAAGTTGGCATAAATTGAGCAATTGTTATTATCCATACCTGGGCTTTCCTTAGAAGTGTTGTGAGTTGAAGATTTCATGCTTACTCCTTTCTCTTTCACCTTTTTCCAGCATATCGTAGGGAGGTTGAATTTTTGCTTCTTCTTCTTTACTTTCACCATTTCCACCTTTGATGAAGTGGAATTTTCCTGGATCTCCTCTGGTTGCCCCTCTTGTTTTTCCAAACAAGGGTATAATGGATCCACCATCAACAAGTCTTCCATACACTCGGACGTGAGCATGTCTACCTCATCAAGACATATGAGGTATCATCTTGAGCCATTGTGTGTCACATTGCATCGGGTAATTGAAACACAACCTCTTGATCTCCCACCCTCAATGCAAGGTTGCCTTGTACATGGTCCTCGAGAGCTTTCACGGTGGCGAGGAAAGGACGCCCAAGAATGATAGGGACGTCAACATCATCATCAACATCTAGAAGTACGAAGTCGGCCGGGAAGACAAATTGATTGATCTGAACGAGTACATCTTCAGCTATTCCCTTTGGTCTTCTCACAGATCTATCAGCTAACTGTAATGTCATTCATGTAGGCTTTGTTTCTTCGAGGCCGAGTTTCGTATATAGTTTGTAGGGCATCACATTGATGCTTACCCTGGAGTCTGCCAATTCCTTCTTTGTGACCCATTCTCAAAGTACACAAGAAACCACAAAGCTAAAAGCTGCCCGGATCCTTCAATTTCTTTGGCATAATGATGAGCGTTCAAATGAGCATATTTTCATATCCTTTTCCTATATGTCTTGCATGCCATTTTGATGAATTATAGCCCTCCGGTACTTAAAAAAGCTTCATATTTGTTAAACAAGCATATAGAAGCCATTCCGGGAGAAAGGAAGCATTTCGAGGTGAAAAGAGGCTGATCCAACGCTATTTTGGAGTAAACGGGAAGGCATACGGCCGCATGCTACTGGCGAGAATGAAGGGCCTACACATCAACCCTCTTGGATGGCATACACCCCATATGGATTCATACTGGATGTTATACGGCCGTATATTAGGCTGTATACTCACACCTGCACCGTATACTGGCTGCCATTATACTGCCATATACTGGGCACTGAGCTTCATACGGGCTAGTATATGGCCTTATACGAGCCCGTATGTCATAACCCTCCTTTCTTATTTCGGACGCAGGGGTATAAGCGTAATTTTCACTCCTAAAACCCAAAGCTGAGGTATAAATAGGAGGCTTTGGGGTTTAGGAGGGGAAGGTTGGCTTTGGAGGAGATTATCCTTGAGATTAGGAATTGGGGGTCTTCTCCCCCAATCTTGGAGAGAGAGAGAAGGAAGGAGATAGAGAAGGGGATCAAACTTGCAAAGCTATCAACGGTATCATCTATCATGTCAAGTTTTGATTGTATTCTTGTTGTTTTGGATTGGAGTTCTCCATTTATGGGGAACTAATCTTATAGATACTTTGGTATAAGAAACCTTTGGATATTGCATTAATGTTATATTGATTTCTATGTTTTGATTGATTGGATTTATGCTTGAATGTCTATTAGATGTTTTGTATTGATTGTAGTCTCTCTACGTTGCGAGATGCTCGGAGAGACTACTTGGGTGTGATACGAGGGCTAGAGCTAACGCCTCCTTGTATTAGGAACATACTCCATTAGAGAGGGTTGTGAGTACGCTGAGGGATTCGGGTACTAGAAGGAGAGCAACTCTTTAATACGATTCAATCCCACAACTCTTCCAAGACATAAGTTCCCTTAAGCTTAAGACAATCCTAGGAGATTAGTTATCCAATCGCCTCGGGAGAGGGATTGGATATAATTTAGGAACCCTTGGCACAAGCATCTCCAATCATCTTCATAGATTTCTTTATGTATCTTTAGATTTAAATCCAAAGGAGACTCATGCCCAAGTATCTCTTTCTCATGCTATAGTTTTCTCTCAAATTAATTCTCGATTTCCAAAGTTTGTTTCCAATCTTTGAATTCCTTAGATTTAGATTCAAAAACCACCAAATCTTTGACAAGACTAGATAATAGAAGCTTAGTTCACACTAGCAATCTATTCCCTGTGGGTTCGACACTCGACTCTCATAATTCACTCTACTACTTGATCACGACCGGTGCACTTGCGGATTCATCTCATCACATAACTTGTTGGATAACGGCCAAACATTGAGCATTTAGTGCCACTGCACCTACATCTTCAAGTTTCCTCTTGTTGGAGAGAAGCTCTTTCATAAACTTCGCATATTTCGGCATTTGAGCTAGAATCTCTACCAACAGCATGTTTATGTGTAGTTGCTTTAACATGCCCTTGAATTTCATTAACTGGGCATCTTCTTTGTCTTTCTTCAACCTCGCCGGATAGGGAACTTGAGGTTGATAAGGAGGTACAGATAGTATCTCTACGAGCTTCTCTTTCCCTTTCCTCGCCCCTTCGGAATTAACGACGGGCTCAGAGTCTTCGATTTCAATTGGAGTGGTTGTTTGAGGCTTTGAGATGGGGAGCTCCATCTCCTTTCCACTTCTTAATGTGATGGCCTTGCATTGTTCTCCCCGAGGGTTTTCCTCCGTGTTGCCCGGCAAACTACCTTGCGGTTTTTCGGCTAGGGCCTTTGCAATTTGCCCAACTTGATTCTCCAAGTTATGAACTGTAGTTTGTAGATTCTGAATTGTAGTGTCATTGCTCTGTATGTACTTCAAGATCAACTCCTCCATGTTGGGTTTTCTTTCTTGTGGCTTTGGAGGGTGTTGAAAGCCGACAACTCCGGATGAGTCCATTTAGGAGCATATGGTCGATATTGACTATCCGGTTGTCTTTGAGCATTTCCCATATATTGTACTTTTTCCATGGGAATCATCTCGGTGTTCACAATGGGACAACTTGATGCTTCATGTCCCCCCGCCCCACAAGTATTGCAAAACATCACTGTGGCCGCTTTTGAGCTATTATTGGATATAAGTAGCTCAATCTTCCTTGTTAGCATATCTAACTTTTCACCAAGAATGGGATCAGAAATTGTGGCTTCATCAACGGACCCAACTATTTTCACTTGCTTTCCTCTTGTAGACCAATGGGCTTTGTTACTAGCCATGTCTCCAAAAATTTGTTCAACATCCTCCGGATATTTGTTCCCCAATGACCCGCTGACGGCGGCATCCAACAATTGCCTAGTGGAGTTGTCCAACCAATTATAGAATGTTCGAACTTTAGCACATCCGTCCAAACCATGTTGTGGACAACGTCGGAGCAAATCCTTATGCCTCTCATAGGCCTCAAAGAATGTCTCGGTGGGGCTTTGCTTAAAAGCTGAAATGTCTAACCTCAACTTTGCGGCCTTGCTTGATGGGAAATAGCAGCCCAAAAATTTATCAAGCATTTCCTTCCCTCAAACTCAACGGGAAGAGCCTTAAGCATCCATTGATATTGAACATGTTGTATATTTGGATAAATTTTGCCAGATGGGCATGGTGGTCTTCATCGGGTCTCCCATCAAACTGAGATGAATTCTAAATCATGTTCATTGTACTTGCCTTGATCTCAAAATTGTTCATATTAACATTGGGAGGATGGATACTAAATTCCTCCCTTGTGTAGTGAAATCTCTCATATTCTAACAATGTTTGCTTTCTCTCGGCCATAATGGGCACTTCTCTTAATTCACCAAAAGCTTCAACAAAGGTGAAGTTTTCTGACTCTGAAGAGGATCCCAGAAGTATTCCTCCCCTTCTTTCAATCTCCAGTGCAAAGTTCTTTCAATCTCACTATCCACTTTAAGCAATCCCTTAGAATTTTTGTGGGTCATAGAATCGATACCTTGCAACAAGATTTAGTGAGACGAAGATTAGTATCCAAAATTTCAATTGAATGAAAAGCGAAACAAAGAAAGAAAAATGACTAAATTAGTAAACTCCTAGCTTTCCTAGTAGTCCAATACCTCTGTGAAACCCAAGATTTTTTTAGAATAAATGAATTTTAATATTTTCATGATGAATTAATTTTCCCAAAAACATAAATTATTTGGAAAAGGAAGGTTTTATAGTTAAAACCCTAGTTGGGCATAATTATTAAACCCAAGAGCATTTTGGTAATTTGGCATGTTTGGAGGACATGAAAAGGATAAGTAGATAGATATCACTTTGGTTGATTAAACGATTAATTTAATTAAAATGCTCAAGATTGGGAAAATTCTTGGAGTTGATTAAAAAGGGAATAAATAATTAAATCATTAATTATTTAGTAATTAATTGATTTAATTATTGGACAATTCTAAGTTTAGAATTTATTCGAAAAAGAACGAGAAAAGAAAAGAATTGGTAAATTCTTAAAGATGGAATAAATTAATACATTGGTGATTGATTAAATATATAAAAGGTGATTGGGGTTTGTTTTGAGAGAGAAGAAAATTAATTTTAATTCCTAAATTAAAAATTATTGGGGCTGATAGGGACCTATTCGTAATTACAGAAGTTGCAAGGACTTAAAGAAAATTATGTTTCTCTCACGATGGAAGACATGCATGTAATCAAGAGAAAGTCAAGGGTCTATATGCAAATTTATGAAAAATCATACAGAGAGAAAGACAGTTAAAAGAATTAACGGTTTGGATTGAAGATCAAAGGGAGTGCGGATCGCAAGGCGATGATCCAACCGTCTAAAGCAACGACTAAGAGGACGGTGCGTGTGCCCTCACCGTGCTGGCCGATCGAAGACGTCCATCTAAGATAGAAGATTAAGCTCGAGGCATGAGCGCATCTGTGAGCCGTTCATCGCCAAACAATCTGGGACGTCCATCAAACATGGTGATAGATCCAAGGCAAGATCGGAGAATTCTCTGTCGTCGATCGCCAGCCTGTTAATCCCATCCGCTTATCGCAGCGAGAGATGATCGTGAGGCGATCATCTTCTCCCTCCAGCGCGAACTATCTTCTCCGCCAGTGCGCCCCCGCGAGAAGAACCCTAGTATCTTTCTAGATACACCGCCAGCCAAGAAAGGAAGGTCCATGTATGGTAAAATTCAGTCATAGAGATTGAGATCGCGTCTCATTGTCACCTGCGAGCGCCTATAAAAGGAAGACGCACTCTCAGCCTGGTGATCACTTCTCCAGACGGTGGTTAACAGCACTATCTCTTTAACAGAAGGAGAGGGTGGTGGCACGGGTCGTCCCCAAGCCGGGGAAGAGTGCTCATAGTCACAGGCGTCTGCTGGCAGTACACGGGCAGAGAGAAAAAGAAGCACCGTCTTCAACGACGGTGGTCGGAGAGGGAGAAAGAAGGCTTCAGGGACTTCAACGGTACCTGTGCACCGCTTCTCGATAGCCAAGCGGTCGCTCAACCAGGTATTCCATGCTCCTGTCATTATTTGGTAGCTTAAATACTTGTAGCTCTTGACCACCAGCTCACCGGAGAGAAGGGATTCATCGTTGGATCCCTGGTGGAAGCAGTGGTGGGCCGGCTGATCCTCGGAAGGTGGCTATGGTGCACAGAAAGCTTCCGGCCGAGAGAAGCTCGGTGCTTGTGGAGCTTGACCACTATGGCCTCACCTGCGTCCGCCGTCCATCACCGGCGAGTCTCGGCTGTCAAGGAGAAGAAGAAAAACAATTAAATTAGTTAATAAAAAATAATGATTAAACTTTAATTGTTATCAGAGATTGATTAAGTAAATTAAGTTAGTTAATGGATTAAACTAAACGATTTGATCAAATCAAGTAATGTGGGCTTGGGTTCGTAATTGATTTGGATCCGATTCTAAATTTAGAGTTGAATTGGTTTGGTCAAGTTAGATTAGAAACTGGTTGGGTTGGGCTTGGTTTGGGTCTGATCAAGTCTTAATTGGCTCAGACCAATTAAACTAGATCAGGTTCGACCTATTTTATAGTTGACTAGATCAAATCAAATAACAAAAAGATAAATAAAAAGAAAAGAAGTTTGTGAGAGGAGAGGTTTGAAACCTAGACCTCTCTCACACCATATTGGGCCCTAACCAACATGGCCATGTTTCACTTGTGATCAAACCCATCAGGTTTGATTAGTTAAAGATATAAAAGGAAATAAAAGAGGAAAATAAGGGAAGTGGAGAGAATTGAACCCAAGACCTCTCCAAAGAGATTAGTAGGCCTTAACCACCAGGCCACCATTTTCTATTTATGGAAACAAGTAAATTTAGTCATTTAAGGTAAAATGACATAGGGACACCAGGAAGGGCCCATAAGTTGGACTTGGGCCCGTTTAGAGCATCTTGCATGTTCAACTTGATAATTTAATTTATTACCACATTAATATAGAATTATTATCAAGTTTTGTGATAGAGTCATGACAGGCGGGATCCTTGTTGTGTAATCCCGGACGACACTGTTGAAGTAAGTACACTGCCTCGTACCCACTCTTCGGAGTATTCTTTGACTTTGCTTATGTCATATTCTTGATATCATTGTTTTGAGACCATACATGCTTTCTTTATTCGTTTGGAATTCTTTTGAGCATGCTTGGTTGTTTCGGGTTGTTGGTATCCCTGTTTGTTGTTTGATCTTCCGCCCGGATTTAGTTAAGCTTGGGGGCTCCGTTTGGGAAACGATCAGTGACGGGACACCATGGCATTTCGGCTTGCTATGCCAGAGGGACGATACTCTGGTTGTCCGCGTCGCTGGGGTGATTCGCTTGGCCGTCGGAAACCGCATTTGAGAGAGGTGGCGCGACATACACTGAGGGACGACGGCCGAGGGTCGAGTTTGGAGCAAGTTTGCTGATGATGCTTACCGGGGGAGATGTTTGTTGAGCTTCCATTGGAACTCTTATCGAAGCTCGAGGGCTTCTATAGTTAGGGGTCATACCTTGCTTGTTTTTGTGGTAGACTCCTAGGAATTGCTTGAGGGGCGTGGCCCCAAGATTTGACTTGATTATCATTCTTATTTGATATTATGTTTTTCTTGAACCCCCACAGGGGTACTTACTGGGCTTTCCATTCGAAAACTCACGCACTTGTTTTTCTTCCTGTTTTCAGATCCTGAGGAGTAGGAGTCTAGCGTACAGGAGCCGATCGAGGGTCAAGTTGATGGCAAAGGTCCGAGGATCTCATTTATCTTATATGTTTGAGTGTGAGACTTTTATTTGTAGGACCCTTATAGGGCCTGGCTTATGTAGGGCATCTGGACCCACTTACTTGATTTTGTTTCCGCTGTGACCTTTTAATTAAGTTATTTATTTTAATTATTTGTTATCTGTTGTTACTTACTGAGGCCTTGTAGCCGAGTGAGATGCGTCTTACTTGGTTACGGTCGGTCTGCTCACGTGCTCAGGGTCCCGGAATCCGGGTCGAGGCGTGACAACCTCCCTGGCAACGGCGCCAAAAAAGTTGATGCGATGCAACCGCAAGTGTACGGGTCATAATCAAGTAATAATAGTTGACTCAAAGGTCGAGTTATCGATCCTCAGGGAGATGGAAGTACTAGTACCCACTGCTCGTCTACTATCTAATCGATCCGAAATGTGAGTGATTATACAAAACTTTTAAACTAAGAAATTGTAAAAGCAAACAAGGAAATCAATTTGTTCTTGAGATCAAACAATCATAAAAGGGGGATGCTCGGATAATTGAATCCCCCTTGGACTTCTAAAGGATGGATGATGCTCTCTATCTTTACACTTTGTTAATTCTTGGCCAAGGGTTCCTAGGTGCTTTCATTCCCTCTCTTGAGGTGAATTACTAATCCTAGTGCCCTTACCAATGATGTTCTAGTGAACCTAAGTCTTGAAAGGATTATGGGAATAATACATCTAAAGGACTCGCTCTCCTTAATACCCGAGTTCCCGGTATATTCATAATCCTCTTTATTGGAGATGGTCTACACACGGGGAGGCATTCGCTTCTTCCCCCATATGGACTATGAAAACCCCTCTGGGTTGTCGCAACGTAGAGGGATTCACTTACATTAAAACATCCAATAGACTCATGAATTCAACCAAGCATTCAAGAATAAAGAAACAACATCAATTAAATCATGTCCAAGGGTTCATCAATCATCCAAACATCTACAAAATTAGCCCTCCATAAAGGAAGAGCAATAATCCAATACAAAGATGAAAGCAATCAAAGAAATCATAATGGAGAAGACTTTGGCACACACCGTTGATGACTTCCTTGATTCCTCTTCAATGTTTTTCCCTCTCCTTGCTCCAATGGCTTGAAGATGAAAATCCCCCAACTGTACTTAAGACCAAAACCTTTTTCCAAACTTCTCTCTCCCTTCTAAACCCTCATTAGTTGGCCTTTTATACCTCTAGGGTTTTTAGGGCGAGATTTACCGTTTTGCCCCCTTTCTAGGTCTGCAGAATTGCTGAAAACTTATTATATATGGGCCCATATACGGGCCATATACGGGCCCATATAGCTTCCAGGTGCATCCATACGGCCGTATGTCAGACCGTATGGATGCTCGTATGAGTCATACAGGGTGCTATACGGGTCCAAAAGAAGTCACTTGTCTGGGCCTTGACTCTCCAGGTCCATACGGGCCGTATGGAAGCCAGTATGCCTAGGTTTTTCCTCAAGGAATGCTTCGTTTCGGCCTCAATTTCCCTCGGAAAGCTTCCTTTCTCTTGGAGTCTTGATATCTTGCCCTGTTCATCGAAATAAACACATTTTAAATATCGGTAGGCCAAAAAATCCTCACAATTACATGCAAAGCATACAAGAATATGATGTAAAAATATGCTCAAATAAACACTTATTGCTAGTCATTCAAACAGGTTACTTTTTATTAATTAATATATAAATTAATAATTTATTAATTTATCTATTAATTAATAAAAATTTGTGGTCCCAATCCTATTGATTTATATATGTTTTACTGTGTTAAGATATGACCAGCAATGACTATTTTGTGTGAACTATAGCTTAAGGGAACAAAAGATGTTTTCAAGATAAACAACATGTTTACTCAAAACTAATTTGAGATTATGATGTACTAAACACGACCAAGTGGGCCAAGCAGGTGACGATAGAGTCTCTTGTTAAAAAATTCCTAGCCTTCACTAGGGAGTGTTGGAAAAACTGATTCAATACCAAACAAGCAATCAATTTCTAAAACCCACAGTAGTAAACAATTTGTTGTAGAACAGGTACTGAAGTGCGGTAAATCAACAAAACATGTATAAATATATTAACAAAACTATAGATCAATGCTTAAGTTTTAGAAGCTTCAAGTCTGAGTAGGGCGTGTTATGCTCTGCCCTAAAAGCCGATTTCGCCTCCTTCGTGCAAAGAAAACTAGCGAACACTCCAGCTCCTAGGGTTTCTTTTTGCATAGCAAACTTTCTCCTTCAATAGCACTTCTCCGAAAGGAGGTGCAACAGTATCGCCCAATTGAGGTTGCAGATCAGCAGTCCTTTTTAGGGAAATCAACAGCTCAAGCCTAATGAAAAACAACAACTCAAGCTTGAATAGAAATCGGTGGAGCACAAGGTTGAAGAGAAATCAACTACTCAAGCTTGAAGAAAAAGAACTCAACAGCAAGCTTGAAGAGAAAACAGTAGAACACGAGGTTGAAGAGAAGCATGGCGGCACTCAAAGAAGATGAAGATATCAGTGGGTTAGGGTTCAATAAGAGGGTGGAGACTTTAAAAAGAAAGGGTTGATCCAACGGTCGAAAATATAACAATTGGTTGATCATTAAGACCAAATCATGGCTTAGGTTAGTATGGGGTTATAGAAATGAAGTGGGTTGGGCCAAGGCCCAACCACTTTATTTCCTACGGGAAGGACCCATCATAAGGTCAAAGGGAATGCTTCACAAGATCGCGAGGGAGAATAGCATGCACTCAGCGGGTGCATAAGGTCCCTTTTGTATTTTATTTTATTTTTTATATTATATTCATAATGTACCAACACTACTATATTCATTCCTTAATAAAATTGATTTATCCACCATTAAACAAAAAATAGTAATAATAAATAAACTACAGATTATCTAAAGTGAAAAATGAATTCAATAAAAAAAAAGTAATTATTCATTTCTCCAATGAAAAATGGAGTTTGAAATAACAAAAACAACACTCTAGAACAAATAAATGAAATTATAATTTTTGTATATCGCTCGAACTCAAAATGTTAGAGCTTACATCATTATGCAACTTGCCAAATGCTACTTAAAATTAGATGTAAAGTGATCTCGAGGGGGAAAAAAATACTAGTCTTTAGTGATCATTTCCGTTTTCATTGTCTTTTTAGCACCTTTGAAACTAAGACTTTTTGTTTGCTCTAGAGTTTTTTTATTAAAAAATAATGTTTGTTTGTCTAGCAATAGATATTATCAAATAATTGAGGGGAAGAAATCATATCAATGAATGTGAGTATATCATACAAGTCAAAAAAGCATAACAAACTTTGGCATAACACACTATCATATTAAAAATTTCATTCAAGATGTTATCTTATTTTTCTACGCTATCATATTGAGTATTTGACTTTGAGAGAACCTGTTGTATTTTCAATTGCAAATCTCTCAATTTATTGGTCATGGTTTAATCAGCTGTTAAACTTTATACTTTAGCATTATTTCACCTGTCTCAACCTTATGTTTCTCAAATTTTTTTAACATCAAATTATCAATAATTTCATATTTTGCTAGGATGGTATCTGTGGTAGTAGTCCAGGTTGAATCTAAACTTGTAGGGGAAAAAAATCAAATATATTTAATTATTTAAAAAAATATTTTAAATACAAAAGTATAGAGTTTAAATTGAAACATCATGGAAAATTTTTGAGTTTAAATTAAAGATTTTACTTTTGTCCATGTAGAAACATGGACGGTTTGAAAACGTCCATGGGCAAAACTTTAGATGGAGAGATAGTATAGAGTATGGCAAAACATAATAGTAGAATTAACATTCTCTTGTTGGAGAGTATAGTATAGAGTATGGCCAGGGGCGGAGCCAGAATATGAAATGAGGGGGGGCGAGCTACAAGTTAAAAAAAAAAAATCATGTATAACAAAATTTTTATAAATTCAAAATTCAAAATTATACATTAACAATAATATTTTAAAATACAAATAAAATTACCACTAATGACTGCGAGGGGGGAGCTGAATCCTTCGATTTTGCATGTTTTGAAAACATTGCAATATTATTTCTTCATCAATTTTAGCAAATATTTCTCGCTCAATATAGCATACCATCATGTTGTTCAACCATTCATCGCCTATTTTGTTTCGCAAATCTGTTTTAATGATATTCATTGCTGAGAACGCTCTTTCAACTGTTGTTGTTGCCACCGGTAAGATTAACGCCAATTTGATAAGACGATAAACCAATGGAAAAGTCAAATGTTTATCAGTTTGAACCATTTTCACTGCAAGACTTGCAAGATCATGACAATTTGAAAAATCAGAATTTCTTCTCATATCATGAATATATATGCGAAGTTGCTCTTTCAAGATAAGATGATCGGATGCGGAGAAATCACCAGAGTAAATCTGAGCAAGTCGAACAAGCATGCCATGATCGAATCTGGAAAAAGAGTTTCTTGGATCAAGACAAGCAATGCATCTTAATAACTCTGTAGAAGTTTCACTAAATCGGTTATTCATCTCAGCAATAAGTAAATCAATCACAACAATAAAGATCTCTGCATGATAATGATGGTAATAAGTAACCAATTGCCCGCCACGTCTTGAACGACCTCGAACTGGTATACTATCTTCCATATTAAGTAATCAAAACTGACATTGCAACACAGAAGCTCCTGACTTCTTGTAAAAATGTAGCCCATCCATTTTCTCTCAAGTCTTGCATAAGTTCTTTCACAGTTACAATCAACCCCATTGCATTAACAATATTTTGATCTTTCTGCTGTAAGGCATTTGATAAGTCATTAGTTAATCCCAATACTTTGATCATTAGATGTAAGATAAGTATAAATTCAAAACTCTCCATCCTTTGTATCAAACCCGATGCTATGCCTCTTTGTTCTGCAACATTCCCATCATTACACACATTCTCTAACACTTCTAATACTGATTCCCACATAGTAAATAGGCGGATTAAAGTTGTATAATGTGAGCCCCACCGAGTATCACCGGGTCTTGCAAGATTAGTCTCTTGATGTTGACCTCTTCCTGAAAAGATCTCACCTTTCTCCAATTTCTCCACAATCTTATCATGATGCTTTTGAAGCAACGCATCTCTTCTTTTGCAAGAAGCACCCACAATGTTCACAATCATAGTGACATAGCTGAAAAAATCACTAATAGCCAAAATGCTCTTAGCAACAGAAACGACAACCAACTGCAATTGATGGGCAAAGCAATGGACATAAAAAGCAAATGGGTTTTCATTCAAAATTAATGCCTTCAACCCATTAAATTGCCCTTTCATATTTGAGGCTCCATCATATCCCTGTCCTCTCAATCTAGAAATAGATAAACCAAAACGAGCAAATAATCCATCCAAAGCTGTCTTTAGTGAAGTGGCTGAAGTATCAACAACATGTTCAACAGCAAGAAATCTTTCAATTACTAGTCCTTGCTTATTCACAAACCTCACAATTACAGCCATTTGCTCTTTTATTGATTTGTCACGAGACTCATCAAGAAGTATAGAGAAATGACTATCTCCAATCTCATCAATAATGGCCCGCATGGTCTCTTCTGCACAAGCCCTCACTAACTCTTTCTGTATTTGTGGAGAAGTCATTTGATTATTTCTAGGAGCATTTTCATTAATCACACGGCCAACACTTTCAACTTCCGTCCCATACCAATTCAAAGATCTCTAGAAAGTTGCCCTTATTTGTGGAACTAGAAGATTCATCGTGTCCACGAAAAGCAAGACCTTGCAAATGTAAGAAATCTAACAACACGTAAAAGCCAGTGATAACCACGAGCTCTGTATGCAATCTCCATCTCTTTGCTATGAGAAGAGAATATATGCGCCCACGCTTTGCCTCACGATTTTGAAATCCTCACAATGTCGCCTTGCATTGTTGTGGTTGCCATTAACTCCGCCATAACATGCTTTCGATAAAAACTTCAATTGCCTTCTTCCAATTATTAAACCCTGTCTTAGTGAACGCATCAATCCCAGGTTTTTCACTCCTTGGCTGCTTAAAAAGATAACAATAGAAACAATAAGCTCCATCTTTCTCCACACTATATTCCAACCAATCAAATTTCTGAAACCACACTTCTTTAAAGCTTCTCAAGTCTTTTCCTTGTTGTTTTCTAGGAAAATTGTGGCCAATTGGTTGACATGGACCCATTAATAAATACTCTCTCCTTACGTGATCTCTTATTCCTATATCATATTCCTCAATTGGTTTTCGAAGCCCAGGGTCAGCAACAATATCACTCGGATCAAACTCAACACGACTTTTCTTTTGTGCAGCGGTACTGACATCGGACGATGAACTTGTTCTTGCTTCGATATTCTTTGGTATAGATTTAAAAAACCTCTCCATATCTATGAAATTGATCAAATTAAATATATATAAATGAATTGAAGTATTGAACTAAATCATAAATTAATAAATTGTCCAATCAAATATGTGTAATACTAAATACTTCTAAATAGGAGAAAAAAATAAATGAATCTCATCTCATAAAAAAATAATTATAAACTAAAATAACATTCTCTATATTTTTTGTCCTATATTGTAGGAATAAAGGAAAGAGAACTAGCAAATGTTTCAAGCTGCAATACAACTATACAAGCCATACACAAGAAAATAGGATGAGCACCACATGTTCAATTAATGAAACTCATGTTTCTATGCAGCAATAGGTAGCATGAAGTTCTCCTTTCTACATTTTCCCATTGAGACAAAGGTTTAGCACTTGCATATACAAAACTAGACTATCAATTTATCATTATCATTAGAAGGGGAAAAACACTGATTATAGATAATTAGATACTTGAGAAGAGATATACAAATAATAATCTAAAATGCCTAACCAACACATATGTTTCCTGTTTTACTAAAGAAGATATTCACCTAAATCACCTGAATAAAAAAAAAAGTAAATAAAGAAGTTTAAAAAAAAACACTTCACTTGAATGGCTGAATTACCTCCAAACTGACAGGCTCCCCTCAGAAATCAGAAAGATGGAAGCTTTGTCTTGAATCTTGAAGAGAAAATGGGCAAGAGAAGAGAATAAGACAGTAAGATTTGCAACTTTGGAAGTTGCAAAGCTTTGAATTGAATGAATCTCCAACAGGCACACCAACCACACACGTTTCAACATTTCATTGGCCCATCTAAATATGATTTGACAGTTAAAAAAAAATAAAAAATAAAGCTTGCATTGGCATGCTGCTAGCTTAGCTATGCTGTCATATTTTGATTATTAATTGTTAATATTGTTGAAACTTGAAACTTGATGTTGACTGCAATAACTGGCATTGACTCATCCCTGTCCCAAATCGGTACATCTTCTTTGTCTTTGTGGTAGGCTAGCATCCACCGTCCATGAACCTCACCGGCGACAGGGGGGGCGACCTCCCCCCTGTCCCTCCGCCCCTCCACTGGCCTCACCGGCGACAGGGGGGCGGCCGCCCCCCCTGTCCCCCCTGTCCCTCCGCCTCTGAGTATGGCAACATATGGGTCACATTCCCCATATGTTACAAAAACTTTGGGGGGTCGGAGTATGAGCCCACAAATGTCAAAAGAAACTCACATGGGGTGGATACTTCTCTCTATAGCTATTGCCAAGAGTGTGTGATTAGAGCAAAATAGATGATATTTTCATGATAAGTAACGCGTTTTAATAAAAACTATTTCATTATAACACATCTTTACTCCTTTCCTGGTTTGATGTGTAACCCAAGTGTCTAAAAAACCATCATTCATATCTTTAATTTTAATTTTAAGATATAAAATGAAATTTTTAGTTTAAATAATCATTTATATCTTTATATAAATTTATTTCAGTTATTATTATTAATTTATTATTAGAAATACTTAAAATAATTTTCTTTATATATATAGCAAAATCTGAATTTTAGGGTTTATGGTGGTTGGATACAAATTAGAATCATAATGCAATCCAATTCAATATAATTTGATGTTACTAAAATCAATTGGAATTAGTAACTTTCATAAGGATCCTTCTTTCTTTCTTTCTTTTTGTTGGTGGATAGAGCTCAAGTTAGCTAACCATTGCAAAAGATTCAAGTTTGTAAGAGCCCTGCAAAAGCCATTCTGACACTTGTTGAATGTCTGAGTAGCATTCGGATCTTCCTGATATTCTTGCCCTCCTCGCCTGTTTATCAGCAAAGTGTTGTCTTCTCTTGATATGTGATTAATACTCAAGTTTTCCATCTTGTTTAAATAAGAATCCATGATCATCCAATTATGGTCTTACATTTTCTATTACATGCATCCTCATCAAGTATCTATTAAAAGAGCAGTTATCAAAACAATTTATTTAAAAAAAAACTCAAAAAAACGAGAAAATTAGATTGGGGTATTTGAAATTTATCAAAATGTTAGTTTTTTAAATTTTTAAATTTTAATATGTGATCACGTCGTTTCATGTATTTTCGGTTGATTGCAGGAAGTTTTTTAACTGAAATATCACGTTATTTTATCACAACCACATTCTTTAGATAGTAGTTTTTAGGTAGTTTTGTAAAAAATTGTCTTTCTGTTGCAGTTAATGTTATTGAAACGGCAATATGAGAAAAAGGAAATTTATAGATAGTGTTTTTTATTTTGTTCTTAACTATCTATATTATCTTTATTTTAAGTTTAGATATGATAGATGGTATGTTATTAGTGATAGTGAGGTAATTTTTTTTTTGTTTTTATTTATAATTTATCTTTTTCCAATTCAAATATAGATAGTGATTTTCATATGATTTTGTTAAAAGATCATCTTTCTCTTCAAATTAATGTGCAAGTGATTTCATTCATTCGAACGAGGAAAAGAAAATATATAAATATATTTTTTATTATCTATAATTTTTTCAATTCAAGGTTAGATATTATAAACTGCATGTTGTTTGAATGTTAGTAATATTGAGGTAATGTTTTTTATTTTTATTTTTTTGTTTATAATTTTTTTTTTCAATTCAAATTTATATAGTTGTTTTCATGTGGTTTTATAAAAGATTGTGTTTCTTGTCTGGTTAAATGTAGTGGTTTCATTCATTGGAAAGAAAAGGAAATTTTATGTTTCTTTTTATAATTTAATATTTCCAATTCAAATAGTGGTTTTCAGGTAGTTTTCTAAAAGATTGTGTTTCATAAAATTAAATTGAGCAATATTTAAAAATATTGATAAAATAAATTTTACTCATAAATAAATTATTTAGAAATACTAGTAATTAATTATAGGTCTTTTGAATAGTGCCCAAATTACCTATAGGTCATTGGGGGTGTGTAGGGGTGTAGTGTAATAGTATTTTGGGTGTGTGTGTTTTGGGTGGGGAATTATGTCAAATAGTGTCAGGGACTAATAAAAAATTTGCCCTAAGAAATATAGAGCAAAAAAAATCTAAAAAAAATATAAGTTAAAAAAAATTAAAATATGAATAGATAAGTTCTCACATGAAAAAATTGTGAAAACTGAAGTAAATAAAAATATAAATTAATTATGAAATTAGGATGGGAATTTTTTTTTAAAATTTTAAACCTTTGAAAGAAAAAAAAAAATGTGTACATCCGTGCATGTAATTTTTATTTATTTCATTTGCAAGTATATGAGGATTGTGATATTTTGTTTATATAATTTAAAAAAGTGCAATTCTTGGGCTTTTTTATATGTAAAAACTATGTTTGTATAGCTGATATTGCTTCACTGTAATTTATATGAGTTCTACACATAAATACATATGAAATTATGTAATTATATGGGTGTAAATGATATATTATTATAGACTAAATTAACTAATCTAATCCACTTAAATTTATTAGGAGAATAATAAAAATTATTTTTAAAGTTCTATTTGTAAATTTTTAATTTGAATAAATGTTTTGAAGTGCTATTTAAAGAAAAAATTCAATACATATATAATTATATTTTTAACAAAAAAATTGAAAGGTAAATTTCCTAGATTGCGATCTTCAAGTATCATTACAAGAAAATCAATGTGGCATTTTAAAATTTTAATAATACTTAAATAATAAATAAAAAAAATCCTGAGGGACCTGAGAGCCATTTGCTAGTGGGAAGGTCAAGGATGCGTATAAGTGAGACAGCTAAATTCTATATTAGTTCAAAAAAAAACCCCATATTTTAATAAGGGACCCGAATACCAATAGGCTTGGATGTTGTTGGTTGTTATGTATATATAGTTGGGATTCCTTATATCTCATCTTTATCAGCTTAACAAGAGACCCGAATATCAATAGGCTTGAATATTATTGGTTGTTATGTATGTATTGTTGGGGTTCCTTGCATCTCATCTTTATCAGCTAGCTCAGTCCTTCCTTCATGGCCACCAGATCTCCTTGAAAGGTTGATCAAGCATCACAAGTCTTGGCTTCTGCAACATAGAATACCCATTCACTATTCATTAATATAAATCCAATGCTTGCTCTAATTGCTCCCTCTTCCCATGCGGCATCACTAAATAAATAGTGCTGAAAGTTCTCCTGTTTCATTTCTGTCACGCCCCGGCTCCAAAAGTCCCCGGTCTCGGGCACGTGAGCAGACCGGCCGTACCTAAGCGGAGATGAGCCCCACTCGGGCACAAGGCCTAAGTGACCATAACGCAATAACACAAGTGCGGCGAAATAATAACAATAAGTTAAGATGACATAAATCAGAGTATAATATCAGCGGAAGATAAGAACCTAGGGTACATGCACCCTAATAGTTAATACAAGTCTGATCCTATACGGATCCAAGTAGGAGGTCCTCACACATAAATAAAAATGCATAAGAGGTCGCCAACCTCAGCTACAACCCTGCCCTGCGTACGATCCTGGTGGCTCACGTCTGCTACTCCGCGGGATCTGAAAGGGGATAAGAACAAGTGTATGAGCTTTCGGAAAGAAAGCCCAGTAAGTACCTCGCAAGGTGGGTGAGCAAGCCATGAATGTCAAGTGATAAGCAAATAAGGCAAATCAGTAAAACATGTCTAAGCAAGCACACGGGGCTACACCCCGCACAACCAAGCATCTAGGAATTTCGGAGTCAAGCAATGACGAGGACTCCTAATCTCAACTACGGCCTCAAGGCCCGAGGATCATCCAATGGAAGAGCTATCAAAGTATCCCCCGATCAGCCTTCAGCCTCAGCTGGAGTCGTCCCGTGGTCGGGAATTCGGCAACGCTACCCTTATGCATGTCGACACGGCCAGTGTATCGTCCCACTGACAAGGTTGGACGGCCAGAGTATCGTCCCCCTGGCATGGATGACAGAACGCTAGGGTGTCCTCAGCCCTGGACGCTCCATGTTGGAGCACCCACACTCCACTGATCCGGGCGGAAGGTAGTACAAAACACACATCCAATAGATGCCAACAACCAACATACCAAAGCAAATAAATATGGAAACAATAATCCAATGAACCAAGAAGGTAAGCAGATGAATATCAAGTACCACGCTAGATCAGGTCAGGTAAACCACTCCATCAACGAGTGGGGAGATATGATAAGCAAAAGCACTCACGTGCGCAAGCATGTACTCAAGATATAGAATATGCCAAGAAAGCCCATGACTGGGCGGGAATTAGGCAAGATAACTTACCTGTATGAGCAAAAGTGTCTATTAGCTAGTTGGTGTCCCTCCCGATGTGATTCTCTGCTCAGCGTTGGATTCGGGATCTGATAATAAAAAAAAATCTATTTCTCAGTATAGCTCGTATTCATACACAAACGTAATCACCCACGATCGGGTCTACTCACATTAATAATGCACGTAATATACCCTCCTAATAAGGTGAGTGATATTTTAATTAGAGGGTTTAAATATATATATATATATATATATATATATATATATATATATATATATTCTTATGGTTTCACAAGGCTGATCAGCCTCTCTCTCTAACTCCATTTCATTGCTCGTTCTCTCTCCATTCTTTCCCTTCAACTAATTTTTTTTTTTTTTGAGTATTTAATAAATCATGAAAATCTAAGCCATAGTATAACCTTAAACATCATGGTCTTTTTCCTATTTTGCAACGTCTAAAGCATGGAATGGCCTGAATCGGTCAAGCAAGAAGCCCATACACCTGCACATCTGGCTCACGTAATATGCAAGAGGATCAGTGCCCCCCTCGGTTCACTCTTACTACTCAACAATGAAGCTACCCCTCAAGTGGTCATAAACCCACTAAGAACCCATATCTTCTCTTCAAACTTAAGAGATTTTAGGGTGCTTTGTGAATTCATCTCTCATCCTAGTTTAACAGAACACCCTTCTCAGTTCAGGCTTATACTTGCCATCATGTATGTAGGGTTGTTGCTAATTCGCAAAGGAGTTAAAGGGCTAACTCACATGATGTATGCTTAAGTGAAGCCCTTGTTCCCCTCTCTAAACCACCCATGAAAACTTGTGATCCCTTCCTGTGTTTCCCCTTAATGAAACTAACTCATTCTTACCCTGAGTTATGTTATCTCCTTCCATGCACATCTAAGCTCTACTTCATGCATGCATGGCTACCATTATGAAGCCTAACATGTGCTCAGAATGCATATAACCCAGGTGCTCCATCATGCATGGACTCTAAACTGGACTCAGGTAATCTGCAAGGAAGAAAGGCTCACCGGCAGAGAGGTTTTCGACGTCCTCCGAAGGTTCCAAACGTTGCAGGCTGCCGTGAAGAAGCTCACCCACCTGCACCGTGTTAGTTACCCAAATCCTGGTATCTTGGCGAGTTGAGGAGGTGGAGATGAGTTCACACACTTGGTCGCGAGGGGGTATAGGGCCTGAGTACTTCTCTTTATTAACGAGGTGGCAGGGTGAAGGGCTCAAGACGATCACTTCAATCGTTGAGTAGTATCGTAAATACGATGGAGACCTCACACTGACGTGCCCTGCATATCCGGCGTGAAATCTGGTCGTACGTACGGTGAAGCCGCCTCGAATACTTGCTCAGGCGCTGGCGGAGGGAATAGCTTGGCCTGGAGGTGCACCTTGATGGTGGTGAGATGAGAGATGAGAGAGCTCACTTCACTACAAGAATCTGATGGATTAGCAACGAAAATTTAGAAACGGACTAATTCCGTTTCTAATTAGAAACAGATTAGAAACGGATTTTATATCCGTTTCTAAAATAACAACGGATTTATAATCCGTTGTTATTTTAGAAACGGATATAAAATCCGTTTCTAATCCGTTTCTAATTAGAAACGGATATAAATTCCGTTTCTAATATTAGAAACGGAACAGACATCCGTTTCTAATTAGGAACGGATTTCAAATCCGTTTCTAACACTAGAAACGGAATTCAAATCCGTTTCTAGAATTAGAAATGGATTTTATAATCCGTTTCTAATTTTTATTAAAAGATATTTTATTTTAAATTTTTGTATTAAATTCATAAAAAACCTTAATTATTTAAATAATAATAATTATTATTTAATAAATACATTTTTGAAATGGTTTCGACAATATAAATACAACTTAATTAAATCAATAAATATTAATGAATATAATATATAATTCTTTGGAAATATATAAATTGTACGAATATATTAATTCGTATAATATATAATTAGTTTTAAAAACTTTATATAAATATCTTAAAAGTAAAAATAGATTTTAAATCCATTTATTGATTAATATATATATATATATATATATATATATATATATATATATATATATAAAATTTAGAAACGAATTGGTTCGCAGAAATCTCCATAACTTGTTTTAATTGTTTCTAGATATATTCACTTTTAACTACTTGTAATTTTTGTGTTTCTTTTTCCACAGTAGATAATTTCCTTGCTATAAGCAACATATATTTTCCAGCAATATCTTCACACTTTATTTGAGAATATTATGCTGTGAAAACTTCAATTATTTGCTCATGTTTTATATCTTATATTTGGGCATTATATTTTTATCCCTTAGATAAATTTGTCCATCCTTTATTCGACTTGTGCTCCTTTCTTAATCTTCTTGAATTTCCATTAAGAAGATATTGAATTTTGTATATTCTCCTAGACTTTGCAAACATCTGTTTTCATTTATGTTAGCCCGCTGTAACTTAGATCTTCAACGTCCATTCTTCTTATCTATTCTAATTTGCAATATGTATCTCTTCTTTTTCTTATAGTTGGTTAATCACTAAGCTACCCAGAAATAACTGGTCTTAGTCCAATATATTATCTTATAGGCTTCTGAAAACTTGTCATACAATGCATTTTTTTTGTGCATATTATCTTGCTTGAACCACCGTAGTTATCCAATGGTGATTAACTGGTCTCAGTCCAATATATTATCTTATTGCAGTCTTGAGAAGAAAAGGAATATTTGCTATTGGGGCAGCAGGCTTCTGTTGGGGAGGTGCGTTTGCTTTTAGTCCCTTTATTTTATCTCAATCTATTTTACCGTTTATAGGTAATTAAATGGGGTAAAGCCATTTTTGGTCCCTAAAAACGGGACCAATGTTCATTTCCATCCCAAAATTCAAAATTTGTTCAATATGGTCCCTATGTATTGCATATTTTGACATTTTGGGTCCCTATATATCCCGTATTTTGGCATTTTTGGTCGCATTCGACTTGGCGGATTAAGTGTGGAATACCAATGAAATGCATATAATCTTTTTATTATTATGTTTAGGTCGTTATTTTGCTGATGTGGAGTGATAAGTGGCAGTATATGCTGATGTGGACCGTATTGAACAAATTTTAAGTTTTTGGGATGGAAATGAACATTGGCCCAGTTTTCAGGGACCAAAAATGTCTTTAACCCTAATTAAATTATAGGTATGCTATCTTTTTTATAGATATGCTATTTAGATATGGTATATTTCTTTTGTTATTTAAGTATGCTATCTTTTTTAAATATGTATGTGTGTGATGCTATTCTTTTCTTTTTCATTTATTTTCTTTCTTTCTCTCTCTTTTGTTAGTATGAATTGCGAGGGGGTTGGATATGTACGCTAGGCTTAAGGATGGCCTTTTGAACCGCGTTTTTTTGGAAGGTATCGATGAATTTATCGAGTTTGCGAAGAGACACCCAGAATGTATGGACGGAATCAAAATTAAGTGCGCTTGTAATCATCGTAAATGTCAGAATCGTGCCTTTTATGATGAAAATACGGTTAGGTATCATCTAATGAAGTATGGATTCGTACGGGGCTACTATCAATGGATTCACCATGGGGAATCTAGTGAGCCGGTTTTTAATGCCCATGGTTTTGCAATAATATCATTTGAAGTGAAAATACTTGAATGCTGATAATAGCTGTTATGCTAAATGTTTTTTACCGACTACAACAATAATATATTTTGAAGTGACAGTACTTGAATCTTTGATAATAATTTATTATGCTAAATGTTTTTTTACCAACTATAGCAATACCTACTCACTTGGTCTTTTGCTGGCAAGCAATTTTGAATATGCCCTTAGTCAATTTATTTACTAATTTTACAAGCTTGGAAATAAGCTATCCTATGTCACCAGACTAGATAAGAGAACATACAACTTCTTGGCCTAATCTATTTTTGTTACCATTACGGTCAAAATGTGCTCCCAGTTTTGGGGTTGGTTCATATTGAAATAGAAATATTTTGGCTATTTCAGTGACATTTCTAGTTTCACATGGTTTTTAACAATTAGCAATACATAGAATACAACAATGGGGCACTGTAACCAACGACCCACGGGTCTATTGGTACCGGGTTCCCTTGTTAAGGCGTTGGCCTCGACTTGCGTGTCTGCACGGGTGCGGCGCGGGTTCGAGGCTCTCTCCTTACAAGGTGATGGGGAAGGCGCTTGCACGTGCGTCGCAAGCGCGGCCCCTCCTTGACGGTCTTTATGGCCATTGTCAAAAAAAACAATGGGGCACTGTAATTATGAAAAATATGGATATAGAGAAAATTTTGATTTATAATTAACAACTATGACTATCTTTTCTTGGAAACATATAATCAACATATTATCACAATATGTAGCTTGCAAGTTTGATGATTGTTGTATATATTTTCTATTCACATGGTATAGCCTCTATTGTCATCTGTTTCAGATTTATGATATCTAAATCTCAACTACTGATGTTCCTTTTATTTTAGAAATTCCAAAAAATCCATCATAAACTTGGTGGTTTATTTTTGTTTTGGCATATGTGAAGGTGAAAGCTATGGTTCTTACCCATACATCTCATTTTCATTACTCTACTTGAAACTTGAACTACTTCAATATTTCCTTGAAATACCTGCTGTTTGTGCCTTAAAAAAAATGCATTGAAAATAACATGTGCCAATGTTTAATTGAATGGGACCAATAATGAAATATTATGATTATAAATTCAAATAAAATATTAAAAGAAAAAAAATATATATTTATCCGGTCGTATCCCAAGGCAGGCCAATGCTACAAATCCTGAGATAGCCGAGGACAAATCTCAAGGCAAATCTTAAGCCTAAAGATAACCCGCAAACATATCTCGAGGCAAGTCTTAAATCTTAAGATGGCCCGAGAACCAATCTCGAGACAATATGAAAAAAAAAATATATATATAAATATATTTTCTAAAAAATGATAATAATAAAAAAATCAATCAAATCAAATTGGCCAAAAAAAAAAAGAAATAAATCAGTCAATTCAAATTAAAATTAAAAGATTCATCATATTGGCCAAATCAAGAAAGAAAAATCAATCAAATCAAAATTTGAATGTTGGCCAAATCAAGAAAGGGAAAAAAAAACAATCAATCAAATCAATTAAATCAAATCAAAACTTAAATCATGATATTATCAAAATTCAAATCAAATCAAAATTTAAGTGATAATTTATCATTTTATCTAATCCTCTTTGGTTCTATAAATAAAGGGGGGGAAGGAGAAGAAAAAAGGAGGATGGCCAAGAAGAAGAAGAAGAAAAAGGAGATGAAGTTCCCCCACTCCGGTAAAAGAGAGAGGTATTCACGGTCGGACGCAGACACAAGCCTATTTTCTCTGATGGCTTTGCCGAAGGAGAAAGGGCTTGGGTCCGTCATAGACCGTAATGCCGAAGAAGAAGCCAGTGGAGGAGGATACCACCGATGCTGTTGATGGAGAGCCGCCGCTGAATAAGACCGCTGCTAAGCCACCGTTGCTGCTCCGCCAGGCCTCGTATTTGCTGGAGAAAAAGGAGAGTCTTCTCCATTTTTCTTCAATCTCGGTCGAGCTGACGGACACGACTATATCTGATGGCCATGCCGTAGGATATAGGCTCGGGTCCGAGAAAAGACCGAGACTCACAGGAGAATAAATCCATCACCACCGACGAAATGCACCGGCAAAGCGACATCATTGAAGTCTTGCCCGGCCGGAGCCTTGCCGGAGTCATAACCGTCTGTCTCGAGCAACAATAATAGTCGCCCTCACCGCCGCCATAGTGGAGTTCCTGTGATGCGCTGATCGTCGATGCCAAAGCAGCAACCTTCAAGCTGAATTCGATGCTTCCAAGATCACCGGGTTCAGGAGCAAGCTGAACAACTTGGCTGTCGTTGTCGAGGAAAGTTTTCCCGAATTACGCTGGTGATGCTCCTTCTACGCCAACGAGAAGAAGCAGGACTTCTCCTACAAGGATCTTCCCCAATGTGCCACCTAATTTTTTGTCCGTGCTATGAATTCCGCCTTGGGTCTGCTTGCAAAATGTTTTGAAGCCCCAAATGAAGTTCCAGGGGGCCTGCCATTCATGAAGCCAAAGTATTATCAATACTTTGATGCTCTCTTGGATGAAGATAGTTATCTCAATCCAAAATGAGTAGAAAGAGTGCATTATTGTAAAGTTGCTACTTAAGGTCAAAGAACGTCACATCATCAGCACAGGATTAGTCCAGAGCAACAGAGAAGTCTCAAGTGTACAATTTTTGGTGTTTGGGAAGTGATCATGTAAATTGGTTGAAGCTGCTATGAAGGAAGACTATTGTCTCAGGATTGTTGTTGTTGCTGCAAAATAAAATGAGAAGGAGATCATGAAGCTGTTATTGTAGATAGAAAAGGAAGACTATTGTAATGGCAAAATGTAGGGTAGGAATGGATGGTTGTAAATTCTGTTTGAAAGGCATTTCAATTATATGTTAAAGGATGTCCAGGCCTACTACAAGTTTGTTGAAAAGAATGATTGTAAATCTTGTTGAAAAGATATTCCATATGCATGTTAAGTATCCAATTCTATGAGGCGTACATGAAATGCTTGTTGTAATGCTTCAAAGAAGTTTGTAATCATGGAATCCAAGAGGAAGGTATTGATGTTGATAAAACTGAAAGCTATTGTTTTAATGGATACTTGGGATAGAATTAATGCAATTAATCACTTCAATGCTTAGACATGGTGCTGCTGCTGCTGTTTGAGAGCCAAGCCGATGAATGGATCCATGTAAAGTGCATTGACTATGGAATAAAGTTGACCTGATCCAATGTGTTTTTTTTTAAGGAGATAGGATGATTTGATATCAAGGCTGAATTTTAATCTCTTGAAGTCATTATGCAACAGTTTGAGAAGGACTTCTCTTCTTATGGTTCAAGGGGGTAGTCTGGGAATTAATAGGACAATTAGAAGATATTTTCAAGCATGACATGCAAAATGGGCATAACAATAATGGAAACTGATGAGACATAGCTTTGTCACAGTCCTTGTGATTGGTTCAATCACTCCTGAGATTCATTTCTTGATGAAAATAATGAAGGCAAAAATGATGAAGAGCCTCCTCCAATCATAGCAAAAATAGAAAATGATGAAATGGGTCCACATTTAGCAAAATTAAAGTCTACGTGCTAAAAGTCAAAGGGCTAGTTGATGAAGTGATAAGAGTGGTTGGTGAGCCTTCAAAAACATTAAAATGGGTTTTGCCTTTGGAGTATAACTCATCACACAAGGGATAAGACAAAGATGTGAGCTCCGGATTCAATAAGAAAAATGAGTCAAAACTAGTATCATGTTGGGCCCACTTTGAAGAAAGTTGGTGATTTACAAAATTAATAATTGACATTCCATGGCTAAAATAAAAAAAATAAAAAAAATAAAATAAATAAAAAAATGGGAATTATACAAATAAGGAGAGCCGGGTCCCGGACATTAAAAACAAGGGGAGTAAATTTGATTGATTGACAAAATGAGGAAAAATTTAAATGCACACATCTCAATGCGGTGACTATCCCAAGGCAGCACATATCTCAACGCAATACGAATTTCAAAGCGACGCACACTTCAAACACCGATCGAGCACATATCTTGAGACGGTCAAATACAAGTCTTGGAAGTAATATAAGTCTCAAAGCGGTGGAGGGACATGCATATCAAGGTGGCTAAAGTACAAATCCCAAAATGGTGCAAATATCACGATAACGACAAGGCACGTATCTCGAGGCGGCAATGAAATGCTCATCTTGAGGCGGTCAATAAAAACAAAAAAAAATAATCCTAAAGCAGTGCAAATCTCAAAACAACGACGAAGCAGGCATCTTGAAGCAGCCGAAGAAACTCAAATTCCAAAGCTGAGAAACATAGAAGGCGACGCCAGATATATACAAATAAATGATATGTATGCATATATATGATGATATATCCATATGTAATGAAAATTATGTTCTTCAAATAAATGAAATTATCTTTATTCATTGCCTCTCTACTTGTACTTTTGCCCCTTAATCGGAGGTTCCCGCAATCTTATTCGGGGTAATTAATAATAGAGGCTTGCCTCTATTAGGAATGGAAGAACCCACAATAACAAAAATAAACGACATTTGTGATTCGATGTATCGCTTGGTGTCTCTTCACGCATTACGATCTTAGGGTATTTTTCGATCCCACAAATTCTCACCTAAGTGGGGACCATATTCCTCCTCCCATCTTTGAGGCAAAAAGTACAAGTAGAGGCATATAAATTTTATAAAGGGGTCTTCGTTGCAGTTGGAAACTCACCATCCATAGAGATCATAATAGTCCCACAACTTCCATTCATGGGACGTTGACTTAATATGATTCTCTTGGTCTTATATGAGGATCCAATGAATCAAGACTTCCATTTTGTAGAGGTTACCCCAGCCCAGCCTGAGAAAATAGTTTCTACATAGGAAGACAATGAGCGCATCTTCAAAAGGTTTGACAGAAGGGAATCCTCAAACCTGCTAAAGTCTTGAAAAAAAAAAATCAAAAAAAAAATCAAAAAAAAAAGAAAAAAAAGGAAAAAAAATCATATCAAAAAAAAAAAAAAAATTCAAAAAAAAAAAAGAAAAGAAAAAGAAAAAGAAAAGAAAAGAAATCAAAAAAAAAAGAAAAAAAGAAAGACATATTATCTGAAGTCCACTTATTTAGAGAAACAGGTCCCTTATCAAGAGTTGGATTTTCAAATGTGTTCTTTAACATCCTTTTGTTGGTAGAGAAGAACTCAACTACTGCGGAGTCATGACCTCAACCCGATGGATATAAAGGTGATAGGTCTCCAAAATGGCACTATAACAGAGGCTTCTCCATAAAAGAGTCGATTCGACATCAAGGAAGTTGCGATCGATAAGATGACGCCGATTCAATTCTATCAAAAGTCAAAGTCAAAATACAAGAAAGGGGAAATACATATAATCTGGATGGTCATTGAGGCCCGAGGAGGTTCATCACACGTACCATTCACAAGATGTCATATAAAGTGCAATAAAAGAGGAAGGATCAGGTCACGTGTCGCACAGGGGGCAATGAACGGTAGTCAACCCTTAACAACAAAAATGTTCCTAAAAGGAAAGGTAGTGAGGATGAATACATTTTCGTCCCAACCCAAAATCCTCTTTAAAGCATGCATAGCCATTAATGCCGGAGGGGTTCCATCACACGCGCCATTCGCAAGAACCTGGGGGTATAAAAGAAGAAGGATCAAGTCACGTGCCACACATGGGGCAATAAACGTGGGTTGAACCCCAACAACAAAATCTTCCCTCCAATCCAAATCCTCCTTAAGGAAATTTCAACAAATGAAAACATGCAATATACCGTTGGTGGGTCTGCTGGCATATCAACTTGAAGGTATACAAAAGTTGAATAACCTCACCCCTCTACAGTTCAAGCAAATGGAATAAAGAGGAAACTCGGGCCCTTGTCCTCAAACAGTCCACAACAATGACATGACAAGTGACACAACAGATGGTCTATACTTATCTTGAGGAGTATAATGCGGATTGACACTTGGCTCACTTTATGACAACTTGTGGGTGTACAAGTATAAAACCTCACTCCTTTGGTAGCTCACTGCAAACCATGCAAGAATACCATAAATCTGCACTCAAGTCATTTCAGACATGGTCACAGATAAAAGATGCATTTTTGATATAATTTGGAGGCACAAATGATGAAATCATATTATTTGACATAATAGCCACTCAATAAAATAATGATGAAAATGTTGTATTTTATATCATGAAATAAAGAAATCTGTGCAACAAAATGGTGGATTCAGATGTTGGCTAGCGATCGCTATTGGACTCTCTTCCGCCGATGAGATAGAGCCGGTCTTTTCTTATCCACAGCCGAGTGCTAGAAGTTTGTCATCCAACACAGGGAAAACAAAATTCTATATCAGCCCCCAGAAAAGAAAAGACATCTCATCCAATATTAACTACGGGAATGAAGAAAGCAGTGAAAGGACCGTGGATCCCGAAGCAACAACATCCTCAAATTTCAAAGCGAGGAAGTGTGCATCTCGATGTAGTGAAGCACACATCTCGAAGTAGCACAGATCTCAAGGTGATGATGAAGTGCTCATCTCGAGGCAGCTAATGAAAATACAAATCCCAAGCGACGAAGTGTGCATCCCGATGCAGTGAAGCACACATCTCGAAGCAACACAAATCTCAAGGTGATCATAAAACGCTTATCTCGAGGTAGCTGATAAAAATACAAATCCCGAGCCAGGAAGTGTGCATCCCGATGCAGTGAAGCACACAACTCGAAACAGCACAGATCTCAAGGTGATGACGAAACGCCCATCTTGAGACAGCCTATAAAAATATAAATTCCCAATGGCACAAATCTTGAGGCATGGCGAAACACGCATCTCAAGATAGCCGATAAAAAACATAAATCCGAAGTGACATAAGTCTTGAGGCAGGGATGGAAAACACCTCTCAAGACAGTCGATGAAAACATAAATTTCAAAGTGGCCACAAATCTCGAGGCGGTGATGGGACTCACATCTCGAGGTGACTAATGAAATGCAAATCATACAAATTCAGTGATGAAGCGTGTATCTCAAGGCAGTAGAGCACACATCTTGAAGCATCACAACTCTCGAGGGGGCAATCAAGCACACATCTTGAGACAGCTGATGAAATACACACATCAAAGCAACAAAAAATCTCGAAGCAACGATGAAAGACGCTTCTTGAGATGACAACAAATCCCAAATGATGAAGTGTGCATCCCGATGCAGTGAAGCACACATCTCAAAGCAGCACATATCTCAAGGTGATGATGAAATGCTCATCTCGAGGCAGCTGATGAAATACAAATCCCAAGCGAGGAGGTGTGCATCCCGATGCAGTGAAGTACACATCTCGAAGCAGCACAAATCTTGAGATCACGATCAAACATGTATCTCAAAGCAGCTGATGAAATATAAATTCCAAAATGGCACAAATATAAATTCCAATATGGCACGAACCTTGAAGCATGGTGAAGCTCATATCTCAAGGTAGCTAATGAAATATAATTCATGAAACATCACAAATCTTGAGGGGGCAATAGAGCACACACTTCGAGGTAGCTGATGAAATACAAATATCAAACTAGCCATGGATTTCGAGGCTACGATGGAGCACGAATCTCAAAATGGCTTATAAAAATATAAATTCCAAAATGGCACAAATCTTGAGACATGGTGAAACACACATCTCAAGACAGCCAATGAAATATAAATCCCGAAATGACACAAGTTTTGAGGCAGCAATGAAGTACGCATCTCAAGACGGTCAATGGAAATATAAATCCCGAAGCAACCACAAATCTCAAGGCGCCGATGTAGCACGCAACTTGAGGTGGTGATAAATCCCAAAGCAGAAAATGTGTATTCCCCAAAACAGTTACAAATCTCAAAATAGTGAAGTGTGCATCCCAAGGCAGTGAAGCACACATCTCAAATGCATCACAAATCTCGAATCGATGATGAAGCACGGATCTCGAGACAACTGATGGAAATACAAATCTTAAAGTTGATGAAGTATGTGTGCATCCCGAGGCAACGAAGCACATATTTCAAAGCAACACAACCCCTGATATTGCCCGAGAATATAATTCCAGAGGTGACTGAGGAAGAATACAAATCTTGAGGTGGCTTTTCTCAGCATATAACACTTCAAGAGCTAATCTCATATATGAAGAAGTTGGATGAAACTAGTCTAAAGGTGTTACCCGACTTTCAAATCATAAAAGTTGAAATAGAAAGTCAAAAATGACGGAAGATATCAAAGTTTATCATGAAGCTCCATAAACCTTTTAGAAGGATGGGGGCAAGCTGCGATGTATATGAAATCAAATGAAAAAGGATATGACATAAATATTTTGACACAACCATTCGGCTATGTCAGATAAAGAAAATGGAAATTCACTTGGGTTCTCAGACGCTCATAGGATGAGATCACCAATATATATGAAATGTCAAACTTGGATTCTCACCCACTCATATAGTGAGATACCAAGATATATGGAACGTCAAACTTGTATCCTCCATTAATGAGGTCATGTAAAATATGACGCTTCTACAAAATGATGAAAATCTTCATCTGGGGTTCTCAAACATATAATGAGATCACCAGATATATGAAATCTTCATCTGGGGTTCTCAAACATATAATGAAATCACCAGATATATGAAATCTTCATTTGGGTTCTCAAACATATAATGAGATCACCAGATATATGAAATGTCAAACTTGGATTCTCTCACACTCATGTAATGAGATTTCCAAGGAAATATGGAGTGTCAAACCTGTATCCTCTAGCAATAAGGTCAGGTAAAAAATGACGCTTCTAAAAATGATGAAATACAAATTCTTCACTTGGGTTCTCATACACTCATCTGATGAGATTACCAAGGAAATATGAAATATCAAAACTTGTACCCTCCATCAATGAGGTCAAGTAAAAATATAACACTGGAAGTTTCACATATTCCAAAAATAGAATTGATATTTCTAAAAAATGACGAAATGAAAAAGAGTGCGCCCTTGGTTTCTCAAATACTCATATGGTGAGATAACCAAGAAATATGAAACTCCAAACTTGTATCCTCCATTGATGAAGTCAAGGATAAACACATATTTGAAGACTCGGAGCTAGCAAATCCAGACTATTCAAATCAATAGAAGACCCATAAGTACAATACTCGATGATGTCGAAGAGGAAAGTGCTAGGGGCAAAGCGGAAGTCTTCACCCTCGAAACGCCAGAGGAAGATTGGAGGCAACCATTTATGAAATATTTGGGATATGATAAACTCCCAGGGGACAAATCAGAAGGCCTTCAGGTGAAGCAAGGCGCCCTAAGATTCACCCCCATATATGCGATATCTTTCATATGAAGAAGTGAATGAAGCCATGAGCGATGTACACTCCATGATATATGGTGCACATCAATCTAGGCCCAAGATGCGACTTAAGAGTAAGCGCACGGAATATCATTGGCCAACCATGGTAAAAATTGCATTGAACATGCTAGAAGATGCCATCTGTGCCAAAAGATGTTATCTATGCCAAATACATTGAAATGTTATCCACTAACATTCAAATCCAAAGAAAGCCATGTCCCAAAAAAAAAAAAAAACAAAAACAAAAAAAAAACAAAAAAACAAAAAAAAAACAGGGAGATTAACATGTTGTGGGTTTGTCATGCCACTTGTTGGATTGCAACACGATCCACACCATACTCCTTGGTGTTTGGAATTGAAGCATCCCTCTCCCTGGAAATTCAAATAGCATGAAATTTCAAATGAAAGCAATATTTGACTTCACTTAGATAAACTGGACTCTCTCGACAGGAGAAAGATAAAAAGTGCAGCAGAATCTTGAAGTCAATAGAGCATATATGTCCTATGTCCCAGGCTTACAAATAGAGAGATGGTTCTATTCCTAAGGAGGCCCATCATCACCAATGAAAAAAAAATGAATAAATGAATGAATGAAAAAAAAAATGAAAAAAAAAAACATGATGATGACCTCAAGTCTCCCAAAATGGATTGGCCATGTTCATACTTCTCCCTCTCAAACAAATTTCGTGAGAGAAGTATGAAGGGGGCATTTGTTTGTGCCTTAAAAAAAATGCATTGAAAATAACATGTGCCAATGTTTAATTGAATGGGACCAATAATGAAATATTATGATTATAAATTCAAATAAAATATTAAAAGAAAAAAATATATATTTATCCGGTCGTATCCCAAGGCAGGCCAATGCTACAAATCCTGAGATAGCCGAGGACAAATCTCAAGGCAAATCTTAAGCCTAAAGATAACCCGCAAACATATCTCGAGGCAAGTCTTAAATCTTAAGATGGCCCGAGAACCAATCTCGAGACAATATGAAAAAAAATATAAATATATTTTCTAAAAAATGATAATAATAAAAAAAAATCAATCAAATCAAATTGGCCAAAAAAAAAGGAAATAAATCAGTCAATTCAAATTAAAATTAAAACATTCATCGTATTGGCCAAATCAAGAAAGAAAAATCAATCAAATCAAAATTTGAATGTTGGCCAAATCAAGAAAGGGAAAAAAACAATCAATCAAATCAATTAAATCAAATCAAAACTTAAATCATGATATTATCAAAATTCAAATCAAATCAAAATTTAAGTGATAATTTATCATTTTATCTAATCCTCTTTGGTTCTATAAATAAAGGGGGGGAAGGAGAAGAAAAATAGGAGGATGGCCAAGAAGAAGAAGAAGAAAAAGGAGATGAAGTTCCCCCACTCCGGTAAAAGAGAGAGGTATTCACTTGCCGGACGCTGCATACAAAGCCTATTTTCTCTGATGGCTTTGCCGGGCGAGAAAGGGCTTGGGTCCGTCATAGACCGTAATGCCGAAGAAGAAGCCAGTGGAGGAGGATACCACCGATGCTGTTGATGGAGAGCCGCCGCTGAATAAGACCGCTGCTAAGCCACCGTTGCTGCTCCGCCAGGCCTCGTATTTGCTGGAGAAAAAGGAGAGTCTTCTCCATTTTTCTTCAATCTCGGTCGAGCTGACGGACACGACTATATCTGATGGCCATGCCGTAGGATATAGGCTCGGGTCCGAGAAAAGACCGAGACTCACAGGAGAATAAATCCATCACCACCGACGAAATGCACCGGCAAAGCGACATCATTGAAGTCTTGCCCGGCCGGAGCCTTGCCGGAGTCATGACCGCCTGTCTCGAGCAACAATAGTCGTCCTCACCGCCGCCGCAGGGAGTTCCTCTGATGCGCTGATCATCTATGCCAAAGCAACAACCTTCAAGCTGAATTCGATGCGTCCAAGATCACCGGATTCAGGAGCAAGCCTGAACAACTTGGCTGTCGTTGTCGAGGAAAGTTTTCCCGAATTACGCTGGTGATGCTCCTTCTACGCCAACGAGAAGAAGCAGGACTTCTCCTACAAGGATCTTCCCCAATGTGCCACCTAATTTTTTGTCCGTGCTATGAATTCCGCCTTGGGTCTGCTTGCAAAATGTTTTGAAGCCCCAAATGAAGTTCCAGGGGGCCTGCCATTCATGAAGCCAAAGTATTATCAATACTTTGATGCTCTCTTGGATGAAGATAGTTATCTCAATCCAAATGAGTAGAAAGAGTGCATTATTGTAAAGTTGCTACTTAAGGTCAAAGAACGTCACATCAGCACAGGATTAGTCCAGAGCAATAGAGAAGTCTCAAGTGTACAATTTTTGGTGTTTGGGAAGTGATCATGTAAATTGGTTGAAGCTGCTATGAAGGAAGACTATTGTCTCAGGATTGTTGTTGTTGCTGCAAAATAAAATGAGAAGGAGATCATGAAGCTGTTATTGTAGATAGAAAAGGAAGACTATTGTAATGGCAAAATGTAGGGTAGGAATGGATGGTTGTAAATTCTGTTTGAAAGGCATTTCAATTATATGTTAAAGGATGTCCAGGCCTACTACAAGTTTGTTGAAAAGAATGATTGTAAATCTTGTTGAAAAGATATTCCATATGCATGTTAAGTATCCAATTCTATGAGGCGTACATGAAATGCTTGTTGTAATGCTTCAAAGAAGTTTGTAATCATGGAATCCAAGAGGAAGGTATTGATGTTGATAAAACTGAAAGCTATTGTTTTAATGGATACTTGGGATAGAATTAATGCAACTAATCACTTCAATGCTTTGATATGGTGCTGCTGCTGCTGTTTGAGAGCCAAGCCGATGAATGGATCCATGTAAAGTGCATTGACTATGGAATAAAGTTGACCTGATCCAATGTGTTTTTTTTTAAGGAGATAGGATGATTTGATATCAAGGCTGAATTTTAATCTCTTGAAGTCATTATGCAACAGTTTGAGAAGGACTTCTCTCCTTATGGTTCAAGGGGGTAGTCTGGGAATTAATAGGACGATTAGAAGATATTTTCAAGCATGACATGCAAAATGGGCATAACAATAATGGAAACTGATGAGACATAGCCTTGTCACAGTCCTTGTGATTGGTTCAATCACTCCTGAGATTCATTTCTTGATGAAAATAATGAAGGCAAAAATGATGAAAGCCTCCTCCAATCATAGCAAAAATAGAAAATGATGAAATGGGTCCACATTTAGCAAAATTAAAGTCTAAGTGCTAAAAGTCAAAGGGCTAGTTGATGAAGTGATAAGAGTGGTTGGTGAGCCTTCAAAAACATTAAAATGGGTTTTGCCTTTGGAGTATAACTCATCACACAAGGGATAAGACAAAGATGTGAGCTCCGGATTCAATAAGAAAAATGAGTCAAAACTAGTATCATGTTGGGCCCACTTTGAAGAAAGTTGGTGATTTACAAAATTAATAATTGACATTCCATGGCTAAATAAAAAAATAAAATAAATAAAATAAATAAATAAAAATGGGAATTATACAAATAAGGAGAGCCGGGTCCCGGACATTAAAAACAAGGGGAGTAAATTTGATTGATTGACAAAATGAGGAAAAATTTAAATGCACACATCTCAATGCGGTGACTATCCCAAGGCAGCACATATCTCAACGCAATACGCATTTTAAAGCGACGCACACTTCAAACACCGATCGAGCACATATCTTGAGACGGTCAAATACAAGTCTTGGAAGTAATATAAGTCTCAAAGCGGTGGAGGGACATGCATATCAAGGTGGCTAAAGTACAAATCCCAAAATGGTGCAAATATCACGATAACGACAAGGCACGTATCTTGAGGCGGCAATGAAATGCTCATCTTGAGGCGGTCAATAAAAACAAAAAAATAAAAAAAAAATAATCCTAAAGCAGTGCAAATCTCAAAACGATGACGAAGCAGGCATCTTGAAGCAGCCGAAGAAACTCAAATTCCAAAGCTGAGAAACATAGAAGGTGACGCCAGATATATACAAATAAATGATATGTATGCATATATATGATGATATATCCATATGTAATGAAAATTATGTTCTTCAAATAAATGAAATTATCTTTATTCATTGCCTCTCTACTTGTACTTTTGCCCCTTAATCGGAGGTTCCCGCAATCTTATTCGGGGTAATTAATAATAGAGGCTTGCCTCTATTAGGAATGGAAGAACCCACAATAACAAAAATAAACGACATTTGTGATTCGATGTATCGCTTGGTGTCTCTTCACAGACACGATGCCGGGCGGGTATTTTCGATCCCACACCTGCATTGATGTATAAAATGTTATATTCCTATTGGAGCCTATCTTGTTTAAATGGTGATAATTGGCACTTTTAGAAAGCTTGTAGTCTTTTGGTTATAATCGTATTTCTTATTGGTCATGTTTGGGTTTGCTTGGCATATTAAGTTGTAAAAACCATATTTACCTTTTACACATACTTATTTTCTACCTATGTGACATTCTGTTTTGTATTGACATAGTCTTTGTGTTTACTTGACTTATTTAGTTGTATTTTCTTGATTTCTTACAGGTGCATCTATGGAGCTGCATTCTAGGATTACACAGTAAGAAAATAATAATAAACAGCTTCAAGAAAGACTGGACTCGATTACACAGTTAGAAAATAATAATAAGCAGCTTCAAGAGAGATTGGACGCGATGACGGTGGAGAGAGATGAGCATCAAGAACAAGTGAAGCGTAACATGGAGGTTATGATGAAGGACTTCGAGGCCAGATTGCGCTCAGAGTTCACGACTCAAGACTCGCAGCCTTTTAGTGATAATCACCTAGATGACTTGTAGTTTGGATTATTGATTGTTGGTGTTTTGTTTTGTTAAACCGACTTGTTTGATCTATTATCAGTTGTGATGATATTTTGTTAAACCTAGATGACTCGCGGTCTATTATATATATGAATTAATGATATTATTAGTTCTATCGAAGTATTGTAACAGGTGTTTGTTCATTTGAATTATCAATATATAAATTATTATAATTTGTTTTGGTATTAGTGGCTTAGAAACATATTTGAAACAGATTTGAAACGGAATTAAATATTTTTTAGCAAAAATTTTCGTTTCAAATCCGTTTCTAAATTTAGAAACGGATTTTATTCGGTTGCAAATCCGTTTCTAAATTGGCAACGAATTGAAACAATTTTATATCAGTTTCAAATATTAGAAACGGAATAAATCCGTTTCTAAATTTAGAAACGGATTTATTCCGTTTCTAATCCGTTTCTAATATTTGAAACGGACTACTTCCGTTGCTAAAAAATTAGAAACGGGGTGTTTAGAAACGGAAAGATTTCGTTTCTAATCCGTTGCTAAACTGTCTTTAGCAACGGATTAGAAACGGAATATGCAATTTTCTTGTAGTGCTTCCCTCTTCCTGTGTGTCGTGGCTGTTGGACAGCCTTGAGGTGGTGGCAGTGACCATGCATGGTCACATGCCATTTTAATAAAATCCCCCTCATTTCCTCTAAAACCTCATGCATTTCAATCAATTTATCTCAGTAAGAGCGTGCATATATGCACTAACGCCCCCCACTTTTACCTATTGTTATTGGTCATCATATCAATATATATATATTAGTCCCATCTGTCAATCAATCCCAATTGACTTCCTGACCACGAAAGCTTGTAGCTCTAATACATGTATATATATCTATCATATAATATAACCCATTCTATCATACTATATAATATATAATATATTATATTATATCATATAATACTAATATATATCATATGAATATATATATATATATTAGTCCCACCTGTCAATCAATTCCAATTGACTTCCTGACTACTAAAGTTTGTAGCTCTAATATATATATCTATCATGTAATATAATCTATTTTATCATACTATATAATATATAATATATCATATTATATCATATAATACTATATACTATATATTATGATTCCATAAATCATACTAATGCTGCCCTTGGCCCATATTTATATATACGAGTGAATATATATATATATATATATATATATATATATATAACATATATATGAAGGTCCATTTTCATTTTAACCCCATCTTTTAAGTAACTTTCAAACTAGACCCTTATTTGACTAACAATGATTAGTACCAAATCAAGGATTTAATTACTCCATAATTTGTGTGGATTTTACAATTTCATTCTTTCTCTATCCTATATCTTCAATGGTTGGGCGTTGTTGCACAAATTCAACGGCTAATGTTATGCCTTTGCGTGCGACCAGTTTTGGTTTGAACGTTTAAACAACATGCAATCTATCATAAATAAACTTAAAATTAAAATAATATAGATAATTAAAAAATAATAATAACTATCTATATCTTTCATTTATCTCAAACCATCACTTTAATAATGAAACCATTACAAATTAACTAGAGGAGAAAATAATCTTTTTACAAAACCATCTAAAAACTATTATCTAAAAGAATGTGATATTTTAGTGTACTAAATTTTTAAAATTAAAAAATCTAAAATTTTGAGAAATTTTAAATACTCCAATTTAATTTTCTCCTTCTTTTTTTTTTAAAAAAAAAATTTGGTAACCCTTCTTTTTCCCATAGATAATTACTAGTAAATGACCCTTGCTCAAGATTTAAAAAAAATATATATATATAATCTATGATTCAATAAAACTTAATGAAAATATTAATTTGATTACATTCTGAAGCGTTATCCAAATTGAATAAATGAAATCATTTCTTCCTCCTTTTTTTATGTATTCTTTTGTCCTCATATTTAACTATAAATAAAACAATTAATAAAATAGTGAGAAAGAAGAGAATAAAGGAGTTGTAGTGAGAAAGAAAAGGTTCTAGTAGATAAACTAAAATATGTTTGAGGCAAAATTAATAAAATTCATAGATTAATTTATTAAACTACAAAATGACAACATAAATCGATCAAAAGAGTAATATAACTCAGGATTCTCATATCTCGAAACATATTAGAGGGGAAGAAAGTTCTCAAATTTACCTATGTTTACGGGAAATCAAACCCTTGGTATTCCTCCCTCCCGATCTTGGTTAGCGTAAGGGCGAATGCATATGTGTGGGTAAAGGAATAGAAACAAACATGTAGTTATTATATTTTTTAAAATTAAAAAATATAAAATTTTGACAAAATTTCAAAATCTCAATTTATTTTTTTTTAAATTAAAATTATCTATAACCACAATACTTTTAAAAATTAAAAATATAATATAGGTAAACCTTTTAAATTTAAAACATCCAATGGGAAAATTGCAAAATCTCAAGCTAATTTTTTTTGAATTTTTTTAAAATTAAAACTATATGTGACCAATAGACTCCCACAACCACAAATATATAAATAGATAGATATCTTTTAAAATTAAAAATCTCTGCTTAATAATGTAGATAGATTTTTTTAAATTAAAAAAAATCCAAAATTTTGATAAAATTTGAAAATATCAATCTAATTTTTTTGAATTTTTTTTAAAATTAAAATTATGTCTAATAGACTCCCATAAATATATAGATAGATATTTAAAATTAAAAATACTCTCTTTTACTAATATAGATAGATTTTTAAAATTAAAAAAAAAGATAAAATTATGAGAAAATTAAAAAATACCAACCTAATTTTTTTTTTTGAATTTTATAGGAATTAAAATTAGACTCACCTTTGGTTAACAATATAGATAGATGATGATAAATTATCTTTAGAATTTCCTTTCAAAAAATCTGATATTATAAGCTCCGGAGTATGAATAAACAAAATTTGATAAATAATAATAAATAAGATTAAATTTATTTTCAGCTAGTGGAATGCCCTTCGACAGCCAACATTTTGGTTGGAGGTTTTTGGAGGGGTGAGGAGGGATTTGGGGTAAACCACTTGAAAATACCATCTTGCCCTTCATTTATTTTCAAAATTTCATTTATGTCCTAATTTTTATATAATTAATATTAATTAGTTTAACTTTAGTTTTTTTACTAATATAATTAATAATAATTAGATTAATACTAGCTTTTATACTAATATAATTAATTGTAATAAAATTTGTATTGATTTAATAATTAATATTAATTAAAATTAAATTAATATAATTAATATTAATTAGTTTAATATTAGATTTTATACTAATATAATTAATAGTAATAAAATTTATATTGGTTTAATAATTACTATTAATTATACTTGAATTAATATAATTAATAACTTTATTATAATTAATTTTAATTAGGTTAATACTGGCTTTTATACTAATATAATTAATAGTAATAAAATTTGTATTTGTTTAATAATTAATATTAATTATACTTAAATTAATATAATTAATAGCTTTAATATAATTAATATTAATTAGTATTAAATTAATAATAATACACATTACACTTTTCTCACTCTCAATCCTCATAACTAAATATTATCATTATCTATTTTAAACTAAAGAGCAAATTGGTCAAATACACATTACACTATTTCTCATTCATAGTCACCACCAAACAAAATAAAAAGATTCACTCGCTTCACTCACCCATTGAAAACCAAACATAAAATTTTTCAAAACTTTCCAAACTCCTCCTCACCCCTCCCTCCAAATTCCTCCTTTGAACCAAACAAGGGAAATTTATGACATGGTACATAGTTTATGGTTGAAGTCAGGAGCAGTTACATTTATAAATTGAGGAACCTAAAAAAAACTTGTTCCTAAACTAACTATAAAAATGAGAAAAATTAAAATAAAATTGAGAAAAGAGTTATTTATAAAAAAAATTAAATAAAATAACACTTGGTAAATACATCTTATATTGAAAAATCATACTCAATCATTGAATAAAAAAATAATAATGAATACCTAGTCACTTAGTATTTAAGAAAAAATTAATAAATAATAGAATAATTTGATATAAAATTACCTCATGATGTTTTGTACGGTTTCTAAAAAACTTGTCTTTTTTTTAGCTTCCTTCCATATGATCTTTATCAAGTTAAAAAGAATTTTCAGTTAGAACAGTGAGTTGATGATGAGAATCATGTATATTCTATATATTTAACATCATATCACATGAACTATCAACTTAAAATCAAATAAACCCCACCTTACTTCATAAGAGTATCTTTACAAGTTTTTAGGGATTGCGGAGAGGAGATGGAACAAAAAAAATTTGAGACATGGAGGGAGTGTGTAGTAGTTATAGATATAGATATTTATATTATTTTAAATTCAAAATTATGAGAAAATTTCAAATTCTCAATTTAATTATCTATATTTTTAAAATTTTTAAAAATTAAAATTATGGACTAATTTTCTTTCTTTATATAATATCGATAAATGCTTTTTATAACTAAAACAATCTAAAATTCTGGGAAAATTTCAAAACCCCATTCTAATTTTTTGAATTTTTTTATATATTTATTTAAATTTTAAATTATACTTTTATTCACTTAATAATATATATAGATATATAGATATTGTTAGTGCAAACAACACTTAAGTTGGCATTATTTGACAACTTACTGGCATATACAAATGGAGATACAATATGACACAAGCTCGCTTGAGATAAGATGGCAAGGCAGAAGTTTACTCAGCAGTGAAGGCCGTTGCAAATATGGATGTGACATAGATTGCAACCAAGTTTTCTGAAGACATGATATCATAGCTGAAGATGATGTGGCTTTGGTGACAAGGCTTGAGGTCAGTAACTGATTGTTTATATCAAAAAAAAAATATATAAGATGAATAAATAAACAAATGTTTGAAGGGCCAAAATGAAATATCCCGCGGCTCTAAATGTAAATGAAATATTTATTTTGAAATAAAAAATATTTCAAAATAAAAAAATATATATCCGGTCATATTTCAAGATAGCCCGAGAAAAACATATCTCGAGGCAATCTTAATTCCCAAATTACCCCTGAGAACATATCTCGAGGCAAATGCAAATTCCAAAATTGCCCTTGAGAACACATATCTCAAGGCAATCTCAAATCTCAGGATAGCCCGAATGCATATCCCGAGGCAACCTCAAAACTCCAAGATCGGCTCAAACGGATCTCGAAGCTATCACCCAAGAACAGATCTCGAGGCAAGAATGCAAATTCCGAGATGGTTGAAGAATACAAATCCCGAGGTATGGAGAATACACATCCCGAGGTATGGAGAATACGCATCCCGAAGCAAAAAAAATATTATTATTATTATTATTATTATTAAATAAAATAAATTAATTAGTTCTTATCCCCATCCGATTTAATCCGTGAACCAGTTAAGGGGTTATGATTTCACGGAGGGGAAGACTAGGGGAGAGAATAAGAACAAAAGGGGTTTTAAAAGAGAGGGGAGACAATCAGAGAGGGGGAGAAGAGAGGATGACGACCAAAAATAAAGAGAGAATGAGATAAAGTTTCCCCGAGTCTGTCTCTAATGGCCTTGCCGAAGAAGACAGGCTCGAGTCCATCCAGATTGTGATCCCGGGAGAGTGAAGACAAGATGGCAGCCCCTGAAGAAGAAAAGAAGAAGATGAGAAACCACAAAGCCAATATGCGATAAGGAATACATATTATATATATATATATATATATATATATATATATATATGTGTGTTCTCTTTTCCATGGAGGCCATCTGCCACGCTCCCAAGATCAAAGACTGAAAATCACCGCTGTGCCGACGAAGCCAGTCCGCCCATTTGTTCCGCTTCTCACCGTCGCTGAAGCCCCCGTCAAGCCACCACTAGAGCTCGTCGCTAGCCATTTGTCCACGTTGAAGCTGAAGCCGATTCCGACAAATTTCAAAAATCACTCTAAGTCGCTTCGTAAAGCCGCCAACCCACCAAGCTTCGGTCCCCGCTGAAAGCACCACTCTACCGCCGTGCCCACCTGGAGAAGAAGACAAAGTTGCGCGTTGCCGACCGCCTTTGCTTGCCGAGAGAAAAATCGAGTACCCGTCGCTTGATCACCTGCGCCCCAGACGCTCACCTAATATCGTTGAAGCTCGTCTCCAAATTCTTCAATTAGGCTAGCCAGTGACACCACTATAAGCATCAAACCTGTGCCTGCAGCCTCACCTTGAAGATCTTCGTCGACACTGAGGAATGCAAAGCAATGTGGAGGCTGTCTGATGAGACCACAACAGAGAAGCCTCGCTGTCACCACGCGCACATCTGCACCTACGGAGACGACAGATTAGCAAAGATTGTGGGGAGATTCACCATTTCCCTGAACTCAAATTCAGAATACAATGATTCCTTAGAGTCGCTGCCGCTCGGGAATCAAAGGCATGGTTGCTGTGAAGATTCAACCTTGGGAGACCGATGTTCTTAAGGACGCACTTCCTGTGCTCGATGAAATGTCCAAAAGGAATTTGAAAGCTATGATGGGAGAGTATACCTTTTGTTGCAATTCAGGTCCACAAAGGATTTCTCAAGCACCTGTCAACCAAGTGCACTCTATTGGAACCATGGGAACAATAAGGAGCTGCAGAAGATGAAGGCTGCCTCCCTGGTCGTATGTTCAGCTATCACCAGCACCATTCTCCATGAGTGAGTTCAAAGGCCACAAAGTGCTTCTGATCTTGTAGAAGAGATACATGCGTCGGGTAGCATCTTAAGAGAGCTTGGGAAGAATATAGAAGACCTGCAGCAAGATAAAATTATAAATCGCGACTGCTGAATTCTCACACCCTGGTGTTGCTTTAAGGCTTGAGCTAACTTGGAGCCGTTCAAGGCAATTCTGGATTTCACCCTTCTGCTGGCCTACCGTTGAAGAGTGAAGCTGAGCAAATGCAAGTTGCAGCTAAAGAGATTACATCCATGGTCCTTATTAAGATGGGGGAAGTTGCTGAAGAATGTTGTTGCTGTCATTACTGGTGTGGTTTCGCAAAATGAAAAGGAGTTCATCCAAAGCACATGTGAGAGTCGAGTTGCTAGAGAAGAAAGCAGAAGTCCATCTTTGACTCTTGCCGCCAGGATTGCTGCGCTGAGCCGCCGTTGCCAATGTCACGCCCCGAACCTAAACGGGACATTGGCAAACCGACCTCATACTTGTGGGGATGGGCCCCACTGTGTATGCAAGGCCTCATAACCTGTTCGCAATTATTATTTAACCAAAATAACACAAACTTTATTGCCTTTTAAAGAAAAATCGAGTTCTAAATTCAATATCCAAAAGACCACATAACAAGTGGAATAGTCTATGGGAGTCAACTAAAACAAGCAAACTTATTCAAAACAAGACATGTAGCTCGTAAGACATTAATGGTTGAGTCTGTCTCTAGATATCCCATCAACCCACCAAGTAGCTATTCCTCGGGATCTAAAAAACATGTCCAGAGATTAGTGAGCTTGGGAGCTCAGTAAGGATCCACTAAAATAAAAATGAACCATACAGATTTTAGTAATGTAATATAAGATATTGCAATAAGGGACAAGACATTTAATTTCAAGAAAAGATAGCATACCAAAAATAATATTTCCTATGATAGTATCATCAGAAAATAATGCCAAGTCATAAAATCATAGAATTTGCATTTATATCTGAAAATGGTATAATGTCTCCCAAACGCATTTACATGACCACTATTTACCCAGGATGGTTGTGGGTCAAAATTTCATATGTGTGATCTCAGAACCCAAGTGAAAGTGAGACATCCCCCAAAAGAAGTCGTCTCTACCATTTGTTTTACCTCGGTGGCCCGAGTCAAAATCAAAAGACTGTTATTATCCCCGACAGCACGGGTTGAACTAGTTCACAAGCAAAACGTGTCGACACGGTCAATGTATAACCCCCATTGACGTGGGTCAAAACATAGACCGTTTGGAGACGTATACAAAAACCCAAAAAAATATCTCAAAATAGCTATGTCCAAAAGAGGATAACAAACAAATGGTGGACTATATCACCAAACACAACATACATGCATGGTTCAATTGTAGAGAAAATAAACCCTTTATGTTTTCATGAACTGTTATTGAAACCATAAACAAAACTTTAATAAAGAAAATAGATTTCATATTCATATACGAAAATTTTAATAAATTTAAGTGTGGAAAACTTACACCCACGCTCCAAGTTCAATCTAACCGTGACTGGAGCCTCCGAGTCAGGATCTAACATAGGAAATATGATATAAGTTATTGAGGTTTACAATAGCCACACACTACTGTACCTATCACCAAATCTCTCTACGGAAACAACATTACGAGATTCCATTAAATATTCTACCCATAAGTTATCTAATTTAACCTATTTAATTCTGCAACTAACTCTGAGAACAATTAAACAAATCTTTTAATCATAAAAATAACTTTGTTTAAAATATCAGTTATAAATAAAAATAACTAGTTGTAGAATCAAAGAATTTGCATTCATATCAGAAAATAATAATATAAATAAATAAATAATAATAAAACAAAGTAAAAATTAATTAATTAATTAAAACAATACCAAAACATAATAACAATAAAATCGTGACAGTAGCATCCTGTTCCTAAAAGTTCAAAATCAAAGAAGGAAAAAAAAATTTAATTTATCAAAAGAAACATGAAAGATGAGGCTGATCACACAAAAAAATTAAGTAATTAAATAAAAAAATAAAAATAATGAAATCAAACGCATAACCGTAGATGCAGGCGCCTTTGTGAAATTATTTGTATGATTGATGGCTTTGCATCGAAAACGAGATCATTATTAATATAATAATAATAATCATTTACAAAGGGCTTAACATTAATAGAAAAGATTGGAGTTTTATAATTAAATCTCATAAAACCTATCAGATAAATAGAGAATTAGTGTAAAACCAAAATCAGCCAAGAATAAAAAAAAACAAAAATTTAATCAAGAAATCAAATTAAAACCTAAGTTGTAAACCCCTTGCATCATTAATAATTTCTATTATTAATCCAAATTTAACCCAACAAATCACAACAAAAAGATCTAAAACACACATCGTCAAACAATCTAACCCTAATTCCCATAAAAGTTCCAACAACAAGAATCAATCAAGGGCTCACCTTGACCGCCTTCTGCTTGGAATCCCTCCTCGTCTCTTCGGGTTGGAGTGCACGCTTCTGTTCGAAGATAGAGGGGAATGAGAAGGTTTAGCATTATGAAGCGCGCGCAGCGAGAGATTAAGTAATAAAATTCTAATTTAGTTAGGTTAAGATAAGCATCACCCTATTTTATGTTTTAACCCCTATAATTTCTCATAATTATTTTTAACTTTTAAGGGTATTATTACAGCCAAGCTATTGTGCGCTGCAGATGCCAATGTGAAGCTGCCATTATGCTGCTGCTGATGTGGCTGCAAGGAATGCTGAAGACAGTCACCTCATTGAAGGCTGCAATTCAAGAACAAATCAGTGTTCTGCCAAGTACCAAGCTAATGTTGCTGCACAACGGAATCACATAAAAAAAAAGTTGTTGCTGGCTGGTGGCTACTGCTGCTCGCTGTTGTGTCCCTACAAGAGAGTTGCTGTAAAAATGAAGCCGAAGAAGCTGTGCTGCTGCCGCTGCGTTGCTATTGCCGCTGCCATTATAGGCGAAGAGGGGGGCTGGCGCTGTGCTGCTGCTTGCCGTTGATGTGTTGCCGCAGAATAAAAAAAGAGAGAGATGAGAAAGCTGTTGCTGTAAGAAGGAAAGAGAATGCCAAAATGTTTCAAAATCACATTGGAATCATATATATACTCCATTGTCTTGGCCAAAATTATTGGAATGACTGTTATGGGGCTGCAGAGCTATTCATATGAGTGATAGTTGCTTCTTGTTAAGGTTCTTGTAAGATATTGAAAATCTATTTATATGAAATGCCATGGAATCGGAATTTCGTGGGAATGTGTCAATGGCGAAGGCAATCATGTAACATATTGAAACCAAAGAATGTTCCCACATTGTCTATGAGCTTTGAAAACGTCCATGTTGTAGTCGACAGTAGCAGCATTGGGGACCTCTCAAACATGTTCAGGAGTAGTGAAGATGCCGCAGTTTTGTGATAATATATATCTACATATGATCAGATATAATCCAATTGATATATAGGCATCAATGATTGTAAATTTTTGGGAAAGACATTTTAAAAGGCATATTGAATGTTCAGTTATGTGAAACGCCCTCAATATGTTTGATGAAAAGTTTCAAAGAAGCATGCTCCAATGAAAACAAATGCATGGATGTTAAAGCATTTTAAGAATATCTTTATCACTTTCTTGATGGGTGTTCAATGGCCAAAGTATATAAACAAATCCATGCAACAAAGAAATATATAAATGATGATATTGTTAAATTTTCTCGAAAATATTGGAGTCGAGTTCGGTGTGTGAGCGAACTCACTTCTTCTGAGAAACCTTAGAAGGATAGCTTGCTGAATTCAGCTCTGAGATTCAAGTGGCTGTGGAGAATTTAGAGAAGGCCTAGGGTGCAGCTCCATCAAGCAAGATTTTAATGCTTTAAACAAAGATTTTAAAACAAAATGTCTCAAAGTGAAAGTGTTTCACTTAGTGCTCCACCTGCACACCAATCACAGACATTGCATGAAGAAATGTGAAATTTAAAGAAAGAAGGCCCATTATAAGAGATTTTCATATTATCATATATTTGGCAACTAGTGCACTTGAATCAATAGGACAAAATAGAGAACCCATCAGTGGCATACATGCTCTATTCCTCAAGCAAGTCCAAGCTTAGACCAACTTCAAGTCTTTTGGAAGATTCACAACACCTTCCTGAGAATTCTCAATTTCCATAAGCCAAAAGTACCACCAATTTCTTATGGTGGGATATATATTCCATAACACACACCTTCTAAGATGGCATGATCGTATGGCATAATTTTATGGATGAGCTCAAGTAAAATAATTAAAAGTAAATGAAGAGATTCATGACATCTATCTAAAGAGATTTTCTGCCAAGACACTTTGGGTGGAAACATGGATTTTTTTTTTTTAGATAATGTTATGTTTTAGAGCAAGGTTAAGAGCGAATTGTTTCCTTGAGATGGTTGAGGCAACAGATTGATAATAAGCTTATATAGAAAGAAAAGGAGATGACTGGTCTAAATAACATGAAATATTGCCTTAGTTGGCATTGTTGAGGTGGTGATATTAATCACAATTCAGTGGGGAAGGGGTAGTAAAGTATGGAAAGGAATGGGTTCCATTATAGCATGGGCATTAATAATTTTAATGAAAATGTTAGGGTTGAAGAAAAAGGGGTTTTCTGAATCAAAGTGATGTATTGTCAAATCCATGGTATATTGGAATACCATCTCATGAAATTGGAGCTGTTGAGAAATATTAGAAGGTTTTATTAGCTGTTTGTACTGACTTTGAGGTGATAAATAATGTATACAAACCACAGACGACACGAATCCTGAGGTGGCTGACGAAATACAAACCTTAAAATAACGCTCAAAGCGGCACGTATCTCGAGGCGACAGTGGAACACTCACCCTGAGGCAGCGAATAAATACAAATTTCAAGGTGGTACATATCTCGGAATGGAATGGCGATAAGACACTCATTTTAAGGCGGTGATTAAAATCCTAAAATGGTGCAAAACCTCAAGGCGGCGGCAAAGTGGGCATCTTGAGATAGCCAAGGCGGCATAAATCCTAAAATGGCGAGACAACGTCCCAAGGCGCAAGGCGATGCCATTTATATAAATAAATAAATAAAATATATATTCATATGTATATGATTATTATGATATGCAATGAATGAATTCTTTTCCATTGTCTCTATTTGTATTTTGCCCTTAATCGGAGGTTCCCACGACATTGTCTGGGTAATTAATAATAGAGGCTTGCCTCTATTAAGAATAGAAGAACCTACAAATCAAAAAAAATATGATATTTGTGCTTCGATATATCATTTGGTGTCTTCACGATGCCAGGCGCGTATTTTCGATCCCACACTGATGACGTGACATATGACTACAAAGGTCCAGTTGACCTGGTCAAAGACTGTTGATGAGGAGGAATATCCTTGGAGAGCTTCTAGAAGATCTCACTGGTATTATATTTGGACAGTAAGCTGGATATAGCAAGGCACTATCTTTGGGAGGTGACTAGATATGCAAATGGAGGAGCTATCATTAGAGGGTCCACATGTTTAGCAAGTGCACATGTTTGGAAGGCGCTATATATTGAGGAACAAATCTATTAAAAGACCAACTTGGAAGACGGTTATACTAAGTATGGCAATAAGGATCCAAGTGGAGCTGAAGACATCATGAGGAATATATTTAGAAGGTGTCTAAATATATCGCTGCCCAGATTTGGTAAGGAGCTGATTTGGAAACATGAAGATTTACATTATTCTATGAAGGCCATACTTTGGCGGGAGGCCAAATATGGTATGAAGACTGATTCAGTGAAGATAAGCTAAAGACCAAACTTGAGTGAGTCAACAACTAAGTTTGGAAACTTTTGATGTTGGTGCGTCGGGAGACGCCACGCCGGGAGGCGACTTGAAGAGTTCGTGGATGTAACGGAGAGGGGTTCAGCCAGTTGTCGTGGTCATGATCGGGAGAATCAGACGAAGTCGACTCAGATAAAGTCTGGAGGGTTTAGGTCTGAAGTTCGTAGAGCAACGCAAAGCTGCAGCCTTAGTCAGTTCACTGGATTGGGCCACATTGCAGGATCGGGTGCGACAGGATCTGCAACGGCTATGTTTGGAAGGAGTCCAAAGATGGTAATCGCGGAGATTTCGAAGATACGGAGATAGAGAGTTGGCAGGCTCATGGAGCGGCCATATAAAGGACCCAGCTCAAGGGTTTGAGGTGACACACAAGAGAGACATAAGGGAGTTAGATAGTGTGGGCATTAAGCGATCTTGAATGAGTGTTTATGTATGTGTGAGATGAGTAACAAGGGAGTTGTACTCATGTTTTCTCTTCTCTTTTAGTGGATCGTTGTCTCCGGGCTTGGCCTCCCAAACGTAGGCTAGGAGAGCCGAACTGGGTTACCAATCTTGTGTCTCCTTTCTCTTGATTGCATTACTTGCTTGAGACTGTGTGAAGTTGTGTGTTCTTAAGAGTTACAGTGAGAGTGAGTTGCAATATTCATTACAACCAAACATATAACCACCATGTCGGAACTAACAAGTGGTATTAGAGCCAGTCACCATCGTCACCTTGGTGTCAAGGGTCGGTGAGGTCCTTGGAAAAGTTCCAACCATGACGGGAAGAGAAGGAGCCTCCATCAGTCATCCACCTCTCCTGAATGCAGATAACTATTCATATTGGAAGGCGCATATAAGATCGTTCATCAAGTCAATTGACGAGCAAGCCTGGATGGCCGTCGAAGACGATTGGACTCCCCTAACCTACATGGATGCTGAAAGCAACAAGACTGAGAAGAAGAAAAACAACTGGAGTACCGAAGAGATAGCCAAGGCCAATGCAAATGGCAAAGCTCTCAACGCCATCTTTGGAGGAGTTAATGAAACTCAGTTCACATATATTGGTACCTGTGAAACGGCGAAAGAAGCATGGGATATACTTCAGCGAATACATGAAGGTATAAATTAGGTAAGAGAATCTAAACTACAAATGTTGACATCTAAGTTCGAAAGTCTCAAAATGGAGGATGATGAAACCATTGGCTTAACGCCAAGCTTATGAAGATAGCCAATCAAGCTTACCAATTAGGTGACAAGTATCCAGAAGAAAAATTGGTAAGGAAAACCCTAAGATCTCTCCCAAGAAGGTTTGAAGCAAAGGTAGCCGCCATAGAAGAGGCTCGCGACATCGGCTCCATGAGACTTGACAATCTAATTGGATCACTTCAAGCCTATGAGATGAACCAAAAGTCTGATCTAAAGGAGGAGAATATAGGATTGAAGGCAGAATAAAGAAGACAAAAGTGCTCACACAAAGTGCAAAAGATGATGCTGACATAGCACTTCTATCAAAAAAGTTTCATAAAATGTTCAAACAAAAAAGGACAGGTAGAAGAATTTTTCACAAAGAGGAACCCAAAGTTGAAGAAAGGAGGAACCTGAATCAAGTAGCAGAAAGAAGAAAGTCCAGTGTAAAGAATGTGAGGGATATGGACATATTCAAGCTGAGTGTGCCAACACTCTTAAGAAGAAAGGCAAATCCTACAATGCTACATGGAGTGATGATGAGTCTGGAGGAAGCTTAGAAGAAGAAGAAGAAGAAGAAGAAGAAGAAGAAGAAGAAGAAGGTATGGTGAGTCATCATATTGTCTTTCCCTCTATCTTAAGTCAAACAGGAAAATACAATGGAGTTGCAACTCTCGATGCAACCTCAAATACAACCGATGAAGACAGTAACAGTGATTGTGGTAAAGTAACTGATGAAGACCTTCTCAGAAGTTATGAGCAAATGCTCAAGAAGTTTGATCAAATGATTCTTCAGAACAAATAACTTGAAGAAGAAAAAGAAATCTTGAGGAAGGAGCTTAAAGTTTGTCAACAAAAGCTAAACAGTGCTGAGAAGACAATGGAATCTATTAACAAGGGAAAAGCCAAGATGGATGAAATATTGTCTGTTGGAAGACCAGCTGGAAATAGATGTGGACTTGGCTTTACAGGAGAAACTTCTGGAATAAAGCAGCACACTGAGATAGTGTTTGTAAAAGCAAAAGCTCAAGATCAGCAAACTCAGAAGAAAATAGAAGAAAAGCCACAGAAGCAACACAATAAACACAAGAAGGAAGCTCCGATATACTTTCATTGTAGAGAAAAAGGGCATATCAGACCTAAGTGCTACAAATTGAAGGAAGACCTGAAGTGTAGGAAAATAGTTGGGTACCTACAGAAAACTATCAGGAAAAAATCCAGAGGAAGGATAACTATAATAAGGAAGATATGAATCAGGAAAGAGGACACCAGGAAAACAATTACAAAGCAAAGGAATCTGAAGCTTGTGCAACAGCCTGGTGCAACCAAGCGCCTACTGCTAGAAAATCCAAAGAAACAGGAGGTGCATTGACATCCGGTAGGATCATTGATCTAGGAGACCTCTGAAGTACAAAATGTTTTTTTAAAAAAAAAAGCGGCAAAAAAAGGGGTTAGTTACCAAAAACGGTTCAATTTTTGTTTTATTTGTGTTTATTTTTCAGTTTGAGTAGTTATTTTGTAAAGGAAAAACAATTTCAAAATCCCTAGAGGTCATCAATTTGGTTGCATTCGCTCTTGTTCCCAAAAGTCCCTGCTCCAGAGAAGACACCGGAATTGAAGAGGTGTTTGTTTCCAAGGTGGTAAGATCTTCGTCTATGAAGATGAGAACCAAGAAGGTGGTCCACAGGAGGAACATCAGACGAGAAAGACAGATAGCATCATTGATGGCTGCATCTCAGCAAAACAAATCCACTGCGGAGCAAGGTACCCAATCTCTTTCTCTTGTACCCTTTGTTCCTACTTCTGTTGCACCACCAGACGAGCACTCTGCACCATATGCATGGCTTTTTCAAAGGGTCCCAGAACTCTTTAAAAAATCAGAGAAGAAGGAAGGTCCCACAGTTTCCATGGACCTTCTGGAACCAAAATCGACAATGGAGGGCCCAGTGAATAAATCAATCCCACATATGCTTCACCAATAGATCAGAGTACCACATTCCAAGGGCATATATTTGAAATTGGTGTTCCTGATCAACAAGAAATTGTCTCTGAGACTGAAGTTGGAAGGGAGGTAGTACCAAAAATAGTGACAGACCACATTGATCCACCCAAGGACACTACAACACACCAGGACAAGGGAAAGGCAGTTGTTAACGAAGAAACACATGAATCTTTTAGCGAGGGGACTGAGGAGTCGGATGAAGACGATGTCCCACTAAGCCAGCACCTGGCCACATTAGCCAAAAGGAGAAAGGAAGCAGCATCCCAGAAGGACAGTTCTCCAAAGAAGAAGTACAAGGGGTCATTCTCAGACCCAGAAATCAAAAAGTCCAAAGCTTCTACAGTTTTTTACTCCCAGAACCACAAGGTCCGCTAGCAAGAAGAATATCACACCTTCTTAGAGAACTACCAGGGCAAAGAGTTAGGGGGAGAGACCAACATCAGTTCATGCAACCTTTTCCGCCTCAAAGAAACTCAAGTCAGGAAAGCCCTTTCTGAATAATGAATGCAAAACTCGTTTCTGTACTGTATCTGTGCATAGTATGGTGATTGAGAGGAAACTGGATCAAAAGGGCTTCAGGAAATATGATCTATTACAGTTTCTAGAAGAAGGAGGAGTTCTTCAGTTTGTTACCTATGCAAAACACTACAGCAGACAACTGGTTCAAGAATTCTACAGTAATTTAAGTGCAACCATTGGTGAACTGTCAACAGATGATGATCCTCAAGTATTTGTACGAGGAAATATGGTCAATTTCTCACTAGCTTTGTTAAATGAATTTCTTGGTTTTACAGCTGTCTGTCCTGGTAACTATGAAGCAGGACTAGAATTTTCTGATGAAATTGTTAAAGAACTCACTGGTGGAAAGTTGAGTCCTGGGGAGAAGAATCACGTCTGCCTGCCTCAGTACTTACTGCTAAATACAATGTCCTGTTCTGAGTATGTATGTTCAACTGGATCCCATCTGCCCATAATTCTAGCATACTCAAGGACATGGCACTGTTTATATATGCTCTTGGCACTGGGAGGAATTTCAATCTGGGAAAACTTATCTTTGACAACATAGTTCATGCCGCAACACTAACTAGAACCACTGTCTATTTTGGTTACCCAGCATTGATCACACAGTTTTTGCTACAACAAGGAGTGCAACTCGATCCCACAAAGTTGACTCCTATTGTCAAAAAGGTTAAGATTTCACGCAAGCTGTTCAAGCATGGAAAAACTCTTGATCTGCCTATTGGAAGACCTCCATCTGCTCCATCTGTTGCTGACGATTTTACATTACCCGTTGATGAAGAGTTTGAAAACTACCTCACCAACCTCCTTACGACCTTAGAGAATAAACGTCATCTTCAAGTACAAGAACTCTTCTGGATCTCTCACCAGATGCAACACATCAATCGCCTACTTGACATACTGCGCCAAAGGAGGGCATTTGCACCTGATCAGTGGGACTAATTGCTCGCGGAGGTAGACCTATATAGCATCGCAACTTTAGCATTCTTCTACCACAAAGGGGGAGAAACCGTAGGTCTGCCAGTCTGGTCGACATATTCAGGGAAGGGATGGTACTTTTGTTTTGTTAATTGGGATGTTGATTGTGTCATTTTGTCATTTTTGAGGTACTAGTATCAAACATCAAACACTATTTACTATGTAATATTCAGGCAGGAACTCAGGGGGAGATCTGCAAAATAGTGTAGTGTTGACATATTTTGTGTGGGAGTCTAATATTTGTATGTAACAAAATCTAGTCAGTTCAGGACAGTCGAAAGTAAGTGTCTGTACTCGGTGTAACCAGCAGATTGCAACCAACATCAGAACTGACAGAACAAAGTTGTGTCAAATAATGCCAAAGGGGGAGATTGTTAGTGCAAACAACACTTAAGTTGGCATTATTTGACAACTTACTGGCATATACAAATGGAGATGCAATGTGACACAAGCTCGCTTGAGACAAGATGGCAAGGCAGAAGTTTACTCAGCAGTGAAGGCCGTTGCAAATATGGATGTGACACAGATTGCAACCAAGTTTCCTGAAGACATGATATCATAGCTGAAGATGATGTGGCTTTGGTGACAAGGCATGAGGTCGGTAACTGATGACGTGGCATATGACTACAAAGGTTCAGTTGACCTGGTTAAAGACTGTTGATGAGGAGGAATATCCTTGGAGAGCTTCTAGAAGATCTCACTTGTATTATATTCAGACAATAAGCTGGATATAGCAAGGCACTATCTTTGGGAAGTGACTAGATATGCTAATGGAGGAGCTATCATTGGAGGGTCCACATGTTTAGCAAGTGTGCATGTTTGGAAGGCGCTATATATTGAGGAACAAATCTATTAAAAGATCAACTTGGAAGGTGGTTACACTAAGTATGGCAACAAGGATCCAAGTGGAGCTGAAGACATCATGAGGACTATATTTAGAAGGTGTCTAAATATATCGCTATCCAGACTTAGTAAGGAGCTAATTTGGAAACATGAAGATTTACATTATTCTATGAAGGTCATACTTTGGCGGGAGGCCAAATATAGTATGAAGACTGATTCAGTGAAGATACGTTGAAGACCAAACTTGAGTGAGTCAACAACTAAGTTTGGAAACCTTTGATGTTGACGCGTCAGGAGGCGCCACCCTGGGAGGCGACTTGAAGAGTTCGTGGACGTGACGGAAAGGGGTCCAGCCAATTGCCGTAGTCATGATCGGGAGGATCAAACGGAGTCGACTCAGATAAAGCAGGGAGGGTTTAGGTCTAGAGTTCGTAGAGCAACGCAAAGTTGCAGCCTTTGTCAGTTCACTGGACTGGGCTACGTTGCAAGATCGGGTGTGACAGGATCTGCAACGGCTATTTTTGGAAGGAGTCCAAAGATGGTAACCGCGGAGATTTCGAAGATACGGAGATAGAGAGTTGGCAGGCTCAGGGAGCGGCTATATAAAGGACCCAGCTCAAGGGTTTGAGGTGACACACAAGAGAGACCTAAGGGAGTTAGGTAGTGTGGGCATTGAGTGATCTTGAGTGGGTGTTTATATATGTGTGAGATGAGTGACAAAGGAGTTGTACTCATGTTTTCTCTTCTCTTTTAGTAGATCATTGTCTTCAGGCTTGGCTCTCCAGACGTAGGCTAGGAGAGCCGAACTGGGTTACCAATCTTGTGTCTCCTTTCTCTTGATTGCATTACTTGCTTAAGAGTGTGTGAGGTTGTGTGTTCTTAAGAGTTACAGTGAGAGTGAGTTACAATATTCATTACAACCAAAGATACAACCACCCATGTCGGAACTAACAAATATAGATTATATGGAGATTTGCAAATGAAATTGTGTGTATATCCCAAAAATTTCATAATTATGTATACCCCCAGCTTTCACAAATATTTACATCTATATCATTTTATTTTAAAAAATTCATAAAGATGAAAATATCCTCCTCATTAACGGTTGAAATTTTGAATTTTTATAAAATAAGAACTGTTAAGTGGGATGACCAAACGACCACCAAATTGTATGAAAATGGACATGCTAGCTTATTTTTCGATGATCTTTTCATCATACGGCTAGAAATCTTTGAAACACTCTCCAAGTGCCAGGCGATCGGATCTGCACAGTGATCCGATCGGCCTCACTATATCACGTCTATATACATATAATAAAAATAATTCTAACAAAAAAAAATACATGAGTTGACTTCGACCAAAGGTATACAATCCTATGGTATATAAGTAATTATAAAAATTATAAGAGTATTCACACAGTTTTATATTTTTCTTGGGGTGTACATGTAATTTTGCCTTATACTTCTATTTGAGAGAATAAAAATTCAAAAAAATATTGAGTGGAGTAAATAAAAATCTTTATATATTTATTATTATTATTTTTTGGATGGTGCGGTGAAAAGGTAAAAGTGTAATTTCTAAGTTGTCACTGGGTATCCAAGGTAAAAATACATTTTTAATAATTATCCCAAATTTTATATTTCGGAAGAAAGAGTGGGCCAATCAAAGGATGCCAGGTGAGCAAAGAACAAACAAATAAGAGTTTCTATTTTATGTCGGCGAGTCTCACAGTTTCCATCTCTGCTTCGTGCTTTCTTAGCTTGCAATCAAACTCAAACTCGTATGAATAAAATAAATAAATATTTCTACAAGAAATTGCGACGTAGTCCCTGGACGTCCTTTTTATGGGCAAACGCCCACCGTCGGCGAAGACCTTGGAAAAATACGCACGCCTCGCCTCCGAGAAGATAGACGCCGCCTGGCTCTCCAAACCCAGATCGAGACCACTGGATTCGGCCGCTTCGGGATCCGACGGCCGGGGGAGGGCTATGCAGGGCGAGGGCCGGTTCCCACTGTCGGAAGTTGTGGCGGACTGCGCGAAGAGGTGGTTCCAGGACACGCTTAAGGAGGCCCGGAATGGGGACGCCGCCATGCAGGTCCTCGTTGGCCAGATGTACCAGAATGGCTATGGCGTGCCGCGAAACGAGCAAAAAGTGAGATCTTTGTGGTTTCTCTAATTCTTTTTTTTTTAAATTAGTGGTGAGTCTTTATTGCTTTGCTTTAATTTCTTGATTTTTAAGGTGGTTGTTCTTTTCATGCTATGGATTGATGAGAGTTTCTTGTTTAACATTTGAACTTTAGATCTATGGCGTGTTGGATTTTGGGCTCAAATAATGAGAAAAAAAAAAGTTTCATCATTTTTCTTGGATGAGTATGATTATTCACTGAATTCTCTCGGTTTTAACCCCCCCTACAATGCAATTGTTTGATGACCGTTTAGTGATTAGATTAATTGGTCTATATTTTACAATCTGAAGAAAGGGGATAGCACCCATTGTGTTGAATCTTTTCAATTTTCTGTAGATAGAATATATAACACTGGATTACGAGATAGACATTTTTGGTTCTCATATCCCAATCCCTATCATTACACACACAAAGACAACTAGACTAATAAATGAATGAGAGAAAAAAACCATTTTTGATGGCTGCTCTGATAATTGTTTTGTTTTTAGTCAAGGTAACCACGTAACCAAATGCAATGGTGGTCACTGAAAGAACCAACTTACATGTTCCAATAGTGAGAATCTTGAAGTCAAGAACAAACTCCTTGATTAGGGAGAAATCATAGGAAGAGTCAAGTTGCAGGGATTTCCAGCCCAGGGGAAAGATTCCAGTTAGGTGGATTCAAGCATAACCTCGTGGGTAGCTGGCTGCATTAAGATGTTCATTGATGCAAACAGTGTTATTGGGATAACCTCGTGGGTAGCTGGCTGCATTAAGATGTTCATTGATGCAAACAGTGTTATTGGGATCACTTAGAGAGGTGAAATAAGGAAAAAGATCAAAGAGGAAGATGTAAAGGGGGAGAGGGTGATTGATTCGTGGAATCCACTGCTTATCATGTTTTCCAAGAAATATCAAAGCTTAGTCGGCAACTCTTCAATTAGGATTTTGTTCACTTTACCAGTAAACATACTATGAAGTTGCAAATCCTTCTTCTAAATAACAGGATTTTATGGCAGCTCCTACAGAACCAGCAATATGATAAAATCAGATGTAAATTAGAGCCCTTACCATGCTACTCCCTTTTCACACCAAGTGACATCATCTTGAAATCTTTGTTGAGTCTTCCTTTCTCGCACTTTCCTCAAAATGCTAATTTAACTTTACGCCGCAAACTTGAGAACAAATTTGGTATATCTATTTGGAGGGTTATGCATGTAAAGAGTGCCCCATGTATGTTTATCTGTTGATTATTTCATCTGGTTTAAATAAATAAAATCATATTTGATAATTATGAGAAGTAGTTTTTAAATTAAAACCATTCACTTAATGGAAGTATACGGATAATGATCTTTTGAAAACCAGTGTTGTCAGACCCGGCCCGGCCCCGCCTGTTCAACCGGTAAATCCGGGAACCGGCGGTGAGGCCGGGCCGAGCAAGACCCCAAACCTGGCCGCAAACCCGGGTGACCCGGCATGTTGGACCGGGCCATAAGGGTAGGTTTAAATTTAATTTTTTAATCAAAGTAAAAAATAAAAAAAAATAAAAAAAATAAAAAAACTTGGATCAACAAAACACCATGGAGCACGGGGAGCCTCAATTGGACCCGACATTCGTGTGGGCACCATGCGCTAGCAGATGAGTTTTGGACTCCAAGTCAATCCGAATCCGACATTTGCACCCCCTTGCGCGCGCACGTGAGAGAGCCTTTTCACTAACAAGGCCTATTGGTTGGTAGAATGAAACCATATTTAAAAAAAGTGAAAGTTTTATTTATAAGCAATGTGGGACTAAATACTTCAAAGTCTTTGAATATTTGAAACCAATCGTTTTAAAAGCAAGTCCATAATAAGGCCCAAAATGAGATGATCTTCCAAAAAGTTCTATTTGTATACTCGAGTAACTGTGGTTATATTTTAATTGTGTATTTTAATACTTTTGACTAATTTGTTTTGTTTAGTATGTGTTTGTTTTGAACATAGACAAATATAAAAATCAAATTTAGTTAATCAATCATATTTATTATTTAATTTTGTTTTATATCATATTTTATCATTATTAATTATTATAAATTATTTTTTAATATTTTATTATTGACCCCGATTCAACCCCGGTTGAACCCTTGACCCCTGATCCCTGGGCTTGGCCGGGTCAATGCCCCGGGATGGGTCTGATTACCTTGTTGAAAACTGGTCTTCTCTCCGCCCTATAAAAGAGGGCGTTCATCCATTACCAACGCCACGCCAAACCTAGGTTTAGGGAGAGAAAGGATTTGTTTCCTTAATCAGAATTCTTCATAATGATCAAGGTATGTTCCTTTGTGTAACTGCTGTCTAATTATTGTCTAATTACTACAAAGTGAAATTAAAAACTATGAAGTTCTAAGATCCTAAAATTAAAGAATCTTATTTCATGTAATTATTGAATATTTATTGCTAAAAATTCATGTAATTGCTTACATGTAGTATCAGAGCCTTAGGTTTATGAGCTCATGAGAAGATTAGTAAATAAAAATTAGTGACTCTCTCAAAAATGTTTTTATATTAAATCAAGTGAATGAACATGGCTTGATTAAAGTAGATCATGAATGCAAAGGATTATATAGTGCATAGGTTTCTGATTATAAGGATCATATTACAAATTTCTATTTTTGTTCATGGGCATGAAATAATTATTGATATTTTATTGCATAATAAATTACTCTTTAATGCAATATTTGTAATTTTGGAATTTATATTACGTATGATTTGTTAATCACCAAATCTTTAAGACCTTAGTTCCAAATTGCAAATAATTTTCTTATCAATTACCCATAAGTTTTGATGCTTATGAATGACATGAAAGTGTTCATTTATGGGTAAATTGAAGTTCATTGTTATAAGATATTTCTGGATTGCCCAAAAGTTGATTAGTTGTTCTTATTATCAATGAACATGATTGTTGGTAATTAAGATGTTCTGTTAGTTTTGTTTACATATCTAAAGATAGTAAGTATTGCTAATTAGTGCATATATAATTACCAAATTATGTGAAATCTTTGTTAGCATCATTATGATAATTTTAATATATTGTTGTATCACCAAAAGGAGAACATCAATATATAATTATTGTCTATGAAATTAATTTCTAAATGTGTATAATCTTTGCATGTTTATGACTCAAAGCATTAATGAATGAGCTACCAAAGCCATAATAATTCTAAGTGAGTCTTTTCTAGAGACGGGTGAAAAAGTCTCTTTATAGTCGATGCCATTTTTTTGAGCAAAACCTTTGGCAACAAGTCTGGCCTTATACCTTCCAATGTTGTCACTAGAGTCACGTTTGGTCTTGAAGACCCATTTACACCTAACTTTTTAGCAACCTTTAGGTAATTCAACAAGGTCCCAAACTCCATTGTGTTCCATAGATTTCAACTCATCTTTCATGGCATCTACCTATTTACCGGAATTAACATTATTAATGGCATGTGAAAATGAAATTGAATCATTATCAATTCCTAAATCAAATTCTGACTCTTGTAGATATACCACAAAATCATTAGAAATAACAGACTTTCTTTCTCTTTGAGATCTTCTTAATACTATTCCTTGTGGTTCATTTATTGTATGTTCTTCAACAATGTCTTCATTATGGATTGTAAAATCATTTATTTGTTGTTCTTCATAATTGTTAAATTGTTCAACAATTGAAGGGACACAAACTTTAGAAGAAGTATAAGGTAAATGAACTTGCACCCGAACTTCTTGAATTACCAAATTACGTGGTGTTTCACTCCCACTAACTTCACCACTTTCAATAAATCTAGCATTTTTAGTTTCAACAATTCTAGTGCTATGGTTAGGACAATAAAATCTATACCTTTTGATTTTTCTGGATAACCAATGGAGAAACCACTAATTGTTCTTGAGTCGAGTTTTGTTTTATGTGGATTATAAATTTTTACTTATGCCAGGCAAACCCAAACATACAGGTGCTAGGTTTTCTACCAGTCCACAATTCAAAAGGTGTGAATTATCTTACTAGGAACCCTATTTAACAAATACATGGCAGTTTTTAAAGCATACATCCATAGAGAGACATGGGTAAAAATGAATTGCTTAACATACTCCTATCTAATAAAGTACGGTTATGCCTTTCTGCTACATCATTTTGTTGTGGTGTACCTGGCATTGTGTATTAAGCACATATGTCACGTTCTCAAGGAATTTAGCAAATAGACTTGGGCATTGCCCAGTTTCATTATATCTTCCATAATATTCACCACCTGTATCTGACCTAAAACCTTTCACCTTTCTGTCTAATTTTTTTTCAACCTCATTAATAAACACCTCTAAGGCATCTATTGCTTGAAATTTCGCATGCAACAAATAAACATATCCATAACGTGAATAGTCATCAATAAAGGTGATAAAATAGTTTTCCTTACTGAACGAAGTAATATCAAAAGGTTCACATATATCAGTGTGTAGAATTTCAAGAAGTAGTTTGTTTTTTGTGGCTCTTTTCTTGGTGTGTTTGGTTTGTTTTCCCTTGATACAATCCATACAAATATTGAGATCAGTAAAATCTAAATCCGGTAGGATTTCATTCTTTACCAATTTTTCTAATCTTTCTTTGGAAATGTGTCCCAAACGTTAATGCCACAAGTAAGCATAGCGTTCATTCACTAAACCATGTTTAGTACCAACATTATGATGCAAGGACAAAAGGGTACTCTTTCAAATTTAGCAATGGATGTTTCAGTTTGTACTAAACGTGGTTTAGTAAATGAACACTCCGCTTACTTGTGGCATAAACGTTTGGGACACATTTCCAAAGAAAGATTAGAAAGATAAGTAGAGAATGAAATCCTACCGAATTTGGATTTACTGATCTCAATATTTGTGTTGCTTGTATTAAGGGAAAACAAACCAAATACACAAAGAAAGGAGTTACAAGAAGAACATAGCTTCTTGAAGTTATACAAATTGATATATGTAGACCTTTTGATGTTACTTCTTTCAGTAAGGAAAAATGTTTTATCATCTTTATTGATGACTATTCATGTTTTGGATATGTTTATTTGTTGCATGAGAAATCTCAAGCAATAGATGCCTTAGAAATGTTTATTAATGAGGTTGAAAGGTAATTAGACAGAAAGGTGAAAGTTGTTAGGTCAGATAAAGGTGGTGAACATTATGGAAGATATAATGAAACTCGGTAATACCCAGGTCCATTTGCTAAATTCCTCGAGAAATGTGGCATATATGCTCAATACACAATGCCAGGTACACAACAACAAAATGGTGTAACAGAAAGATATAACCGTAGTTTATTATATATGGTTAGGAGTATGTTAAGCAATTCATCTTTACCCACATCTCTGTGGATATATGCTTTAAAAACTATCATGTATTTGTTAAATAGGGTTCCTAGTAAGGCAGTTCCAAAGACACCTTTTGAACTGTGGACCAATAGGAAACCTAGTTTAACGCACCTGTATGTTTGTTTGGGGTTGCCCGACAGAAGTAAGAATTTATAATCCACATGAAACGAAATTCGACTCAAGAACAATTAGTGGTCTCTTCATTGGTTATCCAAAAAAATCTAAAGGGTATAGATTTTATTGTCCTAACCATGGTACTAGAATTGTTGAAACTGAAAATGCTAAATTCATTGAAAATGATGAAGTTAGTGGGAGTGAAACACCACGTAATGTGGTAATTCAAGAAGTTAAGATGCAAGTTCCTCTACCCTATACTTATACTAAAGTTGTTATCCCACCGATTGTTGAACAGTTTAACAATTATGAAGAACAACAAATAAATGATTTTACAACCCACAATGAACACATTGTTGATGAACCTACAATAAATGAACCAAAAGAAATAGTATTAAGATCTCAAAGAGAAAGAAAGCCTGTTATTTCTAATGATTTTGTGGTATATCTACAAGAGTCAGAATTTGATTTAGGAATTGATAATGATCCAGTTTTATTTTCACGTGCCATTAATAATGTTAATTCTAGTCAATAGGTAGATGCCATGAAAGATGAGTTGAAATCTATGGAACACAATGGAGTTTGAGACCTTGTTGAATTACCCGAAGGTTGCAAAAGACTCAGGTATAAATGGGTCTTCAAGACCAAACATGACTCTAATGACAACATTGAAAGGTATAAGAGCTGATTTGTTGCCAAAGGTTTTACTCAAAAAGATGGCATTGACTATAAAGAGACTTTTTCACCCATCTCTAGAAAAGACTCACTTAGAATTATTATGACTTAGAGCTACATCAAATGGATGTGAAAACGATTTTTCTAAATGGGAATTTAGAGGAAGAAGTTTACATGGACCAACCAGAGGGTTTTGTCAATTGAAGGAAAGAAACACATGGTGTGTAAACTTAAGAAATCAATATATGCACTTAAACAAGCTTCTAGACAATGGTACCTCAAGTTTAATGATACCATTATGTCCTTTGGATTTAAGGAAAACACTGTTGATCAGTGTATATAGCTGAAGTAAGTGTATAATTTTTGTTCTGTATGTTGATGACATCTTGCTTGAAACTAATGATCTTGGTTTATTATATGAAACTAAGAAATTTCTCTCTAACAACTTTGAGATGAAAGTATGGGAAAGGCAACTTATGTGATCTGGATAGAAATATTCCGCGATAAATCACAAGGATTGTTAGGGTTGTCTTAGAAAGCATTTATCAATAAAGTTTTAGAGAGATTTAGAATGGATAAGTGCAAATGTTGTTCCAATTCAAAAATAAGATAAATTTAGTCTCATGCAATTACCAAACAATGAATTGGAATGCAAAGAAATGGAAGAAATTCCTTACGCATCAATTATTGGGAGCTTGATGTATGCTCAGACTTGTACTAAGCTAGATATCAACTTTGATGTTGGAATACTAGGAAGGTACCAAAGTAATCCGGGTGGATTATTGGAAAGCTGCAAAAAAAGTATTGAGATACTTGCAAGGAAAAAAAGATCATATGCTCACTTATAGAAAGTCTGATCATCTTGAAGTGATTGGATATTCAGATTCAGACTTTGTTTGATGTGTGGATAAAAGAAAATCTATATTTGGCTATTTATTCCTTTTAGTCGGAGGAGCAATCTCATGGAAGAGTGTGAAGCAGTCTATTATTGTTGTATCTAATATGGAAGTCGAATTTGTGGCGTGCTTTGAGGCCATATTCAAGCAAAATGGTTGCGGAACTTTATTTCATGGCTTGGAATAGTCGACAATATCACTAGGCCGTTGAAAATTTATTGTCATAACTCCACATCTGTCTTCTTTTCTAAAAACGACAAGTATTCCAAAGGTGCAAAATTTATGGAATTAAAATACGTTGCCATTAAAGAAGTTCAGAAATAAAGAGGGTCAATCGAACACATTAGCACCAATCTCATGATTACTAATCCATTAACAAAAGGATTACCGCCTACAACATTTAAAGGTCATTTTGAAAGAATAGGCATTACTGGACATCATTATTGATATTATGTTGTGACTTTTATGATGATTATGTATTCGACACTTTGAGCTCATTTATGGATATGTTTCTGAGATTTCCTGTTTTCTATTTGGTATACATAATTGAATTAGAATGACGACTACAGGTTTTGTCTTTAATAAAGACATTAATAATGGACCAATGAAATATTTCTCAATTACATGTCATGTTAAGTAAAGGCTAATATTATAGTACATGGAAGAGACCATGTCGAATAAATGATATACAACTGCCATAACTCTTATTAGCTCACATACTTAATTGTGACAAATAGTGTGATCAATGTAAAGCTTTACACTTTTGATATGCTTATTAAACCAGGAAATAAGATAATGTCACGTGTGCCAAGTGGGAGAATGTAAAGAGTGCCCCACATATGTTTATCTATTGATAATTTCATCTGGTTTAAATAAATAAAATCTTATCTGATGATTATGAGAAGTAGTTTAAATTAAAACCGTTCACTTAACGGAAGTGTACGGATGATGATCTTTTGGAAACTGGTCCTCTCTTTATCCTAGAAAAGAGGGTGTTCATCCATCACCAACGTCACACCAAACTTGGGGTTTAGGGAGAGAAACACAATATTCAGTTTCGGGATTTGTTACCTTCATCAGAATTCTTCATAATGGATCAATATATGTTCCTTTTTGTAACTGTTGTCTAATTACTATAAAGTGAAATTGAAAACCATTAAGTTCTAAGATCCTAAAATTAAAGCATCTTATTTCATGTAATTAATGAATATTTATTGCTAATAATTCATGTAATTACTTATAATGCATTACGTGGAGAGAGGTAATGTCTAAGGATCTACGTAGATTAGATATTGAGCTGGATCTTGCCTTTGACAGAGCGACATGGAGACGGAGAATCTATATAGCGGACCCCATCTAGTATGGGATTGAGGCTTAGTTGTTGCTGTTGCTGTTGCTTTAACATGCCAAGCCCTCATGGAATTATTTATTTATTATTCTTTATTATTTATGTATTATTTTTTTAATGTATTTATTCATTTATTATTATTATTATTATTTATCTATTTACTTTTTTAGAGAGCAACACGGAGACAGAGAATCCATATAGCCGACCCCATCCAGTATGGTATTAAGGCTTAGTTGTTGTAGTTGTTGTTTGTATGCATTCACTAGTTTCAACTATGTTGGAGTGTTGGGCTGTATCATGAAATATTCTGTTTCAAAGTTAGCATAATTCAATGGTTGTTTGGTTCTTAAAAGAGATTAAAACCCAAAAAACAGAATAAGTTTTTGACTCTAAAGAGCATAAATTTCAAAGGTTTCTTTTATCCTGTTACTGTTATTTTGGGATTTTATTTGGATGAGATGACTGATGTTCTTAATCGTGTTTTCTTGGTATTATCAAGAAAAAGACATCTTAAAATTCCCCTTTGGAAATTGAAGGAGTTTTGCCTGTATGATATAGATTGGTTTGGTTTTTTTCTGTATTTTATTGCTTTTTGAAACTTTTCTGGATTTATACTATGTTATACTCCCTTTTAGTGTTTGTTCTTTGATCTTATCATGGGGCCTCAACATTGTCTCATAGTCATAGACTGGGTGCTTCTTTTTTATTAAGGGATTAGTTTGAATTTCAGGCAAAGACTTGGATGACGAAAGCTTCAAAATATCGAGCCTCAGTATGGAGAGTCAGCCATAAACGTCCAGGTATGACATTTTATTTTTGATATTAGGATTAATATTCTCACATACATATATCGATATCTACCTGTCGAATCAACCAAAATAGCTTCTGTTTTGGATGAGTTAAAACTGAAATACAGAACGAAAAGGATTAAATAAGACATACATTAAGGTGTATTTTCAATTTGATAAACAGAACATTATTATTCTTTCACAGCCTTCATTATTGTTTGGTGACTCTGTTTTTCTTGTTAATACTTTTTCTTCAGGCTATAATGCTAGTGATTCTGATTCTGACGAAGTGACAGATGATCCAAAGTCATGATGAGATACAATTGGATCCTGATTCAAGGACAAAAGAGTGAGTTCGAACGAAGAATCACCTTGTAATCTATTTTTTCAACATTATTTTTGAAAGAAATTTTATGTTATCTTCTCAATTTAGAATTATGGGGGATTACTTAGTGATTGCTCTATTTCATCTTGTACCTTTTATTATTTTTTTTGATCTTCTATGGTCTGTATTGGAATTACCGAAAGTATCATGCCTTGCATATTGTTTGCTCTGACGGTTGCTTGTCTTGTCTCATGGAGCTGTGAATCATAATTAACCTTTGGCTAAGAGCAATTCTGTTGGTATTTATATATATTGACTTGCGGGCATTTTATTGGGCTGCTTGCTGAGTTGTTCAGCTTCTTTTGAGATCATGCTAATTGCCATTTAATCGTGAAACATAAAGGATTTATTCTGATAGTTTGTTGCTTTAGTTTTCTTGTTTAGTTCTTTATTCTGTCACACCTTGTTTCATCTGATTTGAATTAGAGCACATACTTTTTTGGTTTTAGTGAAAATAACTGATCCCTGATAAATGTGTTGTTTTGCAGTAACTTCTTCAGTGACATCTTGTGGCTGCATTGGAGCTGACACTTCTTTTTACTGCTTATATCACATTTTATTTGTACCCTTGGTTATCTTTCCGACAAAATTACTGACAGTTCTATTAATCAATGAACAGCATTAAATTTTTGTTGCTCACATATCTTCCCAATAAATATTGTTTCTCATATGATCTTGCGAAATATTCAGTTTTTCCAAGTTGTGAACCTTTTTTTTTTTTTTTGCTTATTATACAGGTTGTTAACTAACAAAATGCAAATAGATCAAGGTTTTCACCTTTTCTGCGCCAGATCTATTGTGTTGATCCATATTATGCAAGTTATTTGTTTATAATTGTAGAAAACAGAGAACGCAATATTTGGGGTTTGTAACTTATGACATCGTTCAAGCAGTGCACCATATTTATTTAAGTAAATGCATTAAATTGAACTAAACATTAGATTACTTCATTTAGATAAACTACTATTATTCTAACAGTAATAATTATTGTTGGTTTTCAGTTTGTCATATGATTGTCATAGGCTGTTAAAGCCGATGATCACCTAATTTTCAGGACAACCAATGTTAGGCATGACATCGCATTGAAATCTTTAGAAACTAAGGATTGCGGAGCATATCATTTTCCCTCGCTTCACTGTCATTGATAAGAGTAAGAAGTTATATTACATCCCTTGCATAATCAGCCCCATTTCTGGAGATTTATTGTTCAATAATGTACATTGAGCTCATCTAGACTTGCAACACCATTATCATGGTATGTAGATTAGTGCCTTATGTGCCATTTCGCCTTTCTTTTCGCCAATCCCATGGCTTCTCAGGATTTGGTGTAGCCCATAAACCTCTGTGAGCTTTCCGAGCTTCAGCCTCCCACTATACATGCACAGATTCATTGTAGAGTGAATCAAGAAGAAAACTGAATATGAAAGAAACTGTGTTTTCTGATCTTGAGAAGTTTATTACTGAAGTTCACCTTTGCAAGCTCAGGGCGCTGATCATAAGCTGCATAATGCCATGCGCATCCCCGCCTCAGCATCTGCTCCTGCAGATTACGAAAAAGATAGCTAAGAAATTCATTTTCCATTTTGCTTACTTTCAATGTTTCATGTACTTACCTGCACATAAACACCATTGCAATAAATATCCCCTACACTTCGGCCATACTGGTCATCACCATAAACATAGATCTTCAAAGTCTTGCCTTGAACCATCTTCACTAGCTCCTCTTTAGCTTCCTTCCCATACGGCATAGCGCCCTCTGGTGCATCAATCCCCCTGTTTTCTTCCAAAGGTTTTAATAACAAGAGTAATCACAAACGACATACTCAACCCACAATTCACCTTAGTCTAATTCGGTATTTTCGTGCAAGAATCTCCTCGCCGTTTGGTAAATTAATAACTCTGCAACATGAGTAGCCAAGTCCAATTATCCACAGAGAATACACCATTCAGAAAAAAAAAAAAAAAATAAAATAAAATCTTTAGTTAATTGCTGAAGGTGAATTGCCTGTATCCTGCGGCAACCATGATTTTCTGAAGAGCATCTGCCTCCTTGTAGTTCCTGGCTGCCCTAGCCCTGGCTCGCTCAATGGCTGCTTCATGTACTTCTCTGGGCACAATACCTGATTCTCTCGGGCTGCTTGTGTCCACATACACAGTAATAGTATCACCATCTGCAACTGCTTTGGGATCAACCTAGTCTAACAAGCAATCAGATTAGCTATTCATCCATCAACAAGAACATAATTATGCTTGTTTGCTAGCTGGTGAAATGGTTCAAGATCTCACAGGAAGTGTTTCAAACTCATACTGAACTCCTTGAGGAGGATAAGATGGAGCAACTGTTGAGATCTCTGGTAGAGATTGTGGGCCAGGGAGGCCATAGAAAGCCAAGAGACCCTGATGACAAACATGAATGGTTAATCATAGACAGATAATCACACAAGTATTGTAATTTCATATGAGATTGGTCTGGAGATCTCTACCTCTACATCTGCTTTTTGATGCCTTTTCAAGGTCTGGATGACAAGCCTCGAAGCTTCTTCTGGTGTTCTTGGTGGTGGCTTGGCTTCCCTCCATGCCTCCAATAGTTTCTTGTACCTATATGATAACATCACACTCACAGATCAATCTTTAACTTCCATAAAGAAGTGATCTTTCTCAACAAGTAGGTTTAGGAGCACTATGAAACACAAGAAAGAACATAAAAAATAAAACATTCAGGAGTTTGATTCAGCATCCATGAGTTAGAAATTACCAAAAATTCACAAGGATTTATTGATCAATATTAGAGAATAATAGATGAGAACTTCAATTAGTTTAATACTTTTTACACAAATTAAGTGAATTTATCTTATTCTGTCCTTAGTAAGGATCCAATTGAAATTTACTGAATTACTTTCTCAAATTTATTGAGAAAATAAAATTACAAGACACTGAAACACAATTAACAAATCAAATTATAATTCATGATTCCAAGAGAAATAATTAGTGTAAATTCAGTTGAATAAAAACAATCGTAGGGTTTATTATGATTCACAATGATCATAATCCATTGATATCATACCAGCTAGCCTGAGCTTTCTTTAAGGATACAACATGCTGCCCTAGCCCTTCTGGAACCTTGAAAACCAACGAATAAGGCAAAACACAAACTTTCAGATCTCATCTGCAAAACCATATTTGCAAGTTATCTGGAAACCATAAGGAAGAAATGGCAAGTAAGATTCTCACCTGCGAAGTGATGTCGAAGTGGAGAAGATCATGGGCGAGGGCGGAGACGCCTGGGCTGACGCCAGGTGGAGCTTGAGGTTGAGATTCATGGGTGGATGAGGGCTTCAAGCACTCACTGATGAGCTTCAGTAGGCTGTTCCCCATCTCCTAGCTCTCTCTCTCTCTCTCTCTCTCTCAGAGAAGGAGATGGAGATAGAAATGGAGAATGGAGAATGGAGAAAGGAGAGAAAGACAGAAGGAGATGGTGGAGAGGAATTTCTTTGAAATGAAGAAGAGAAAAGTGGACCAATGGGAAAGAGTTTTACACGTGGCAGGCTTTCATTGGATCATTGTCGTTAGTTTCTTTGCTCGGGTGATCTTTTTTGGGAATTTGGGCCGTGGTAATGATAGGGTGATTCGATAGTTTTTCAAGTGAATGATCTGTCGCTAAATTACTGGTTAGTCCCTTTAATTGTCCACAATTATCTGTCAACCATTCAGTTTAGACCCAATCAACTAACCAGTTCGAGTTAATTTGGTACGTGGTTGCACTTTGATTTTTATTTTGTAAATTTCAAGGGAACTCATTAATGTTATTATTATTATTTTGTTGAAATTAAAAGTTTATAGGTACTACATCAATGTGTACAAAGAGATAAAATAATGAGTCAATTCCCCGCAATTCCTCATTTGTTATACTTCCTCCATCTTCTGGCATCCTCACTTGGGGTTTGTGTTTGTGTTTGTGCCTAATCCTCTCTTCTTGTAAGAACCAGACTCCTCTTGATAGGGAGTCCATCGTTCCGAGCTTAATTTGTTTGGTTGTGTTAGTTGCATCAAATTTTATGATATGCTCTAAATTGAAAAACACCATGGAGGATTACTTAGTGATTGCTCTATTTATCTCGTACCTTTTTTATTATTCTTTTTCATCTTCTATGGTATGTATTGGAATAACTAGAAGTATAATGCCTTGCATATAGTTTGCTCTGACGGTTACTGCTTGTCTTGACTCAGAGTTGTCAATCATAATTAACCTTTTGCAAAGAGCGATGCTGTTGGTATTTATGTATATTGATTTGTGGGTAGGGTTGTCAAACGATTAAGTTGTTCGTAAGCAACTCAAGATCGACTCGTCGCAAGCTTTTACCGAGCCGATCTCGAGCTTCAATTTTGAGCCGAGCTCGATCGAGCTCAACTCGAAAGCTCGAAATTTAATATTAATATATTAATATATAATATAAATATTAATAAAAAAATCCATAAAAAAATTAATAAATATTAATAAATATTATAATATATGAATAAAATATTTAATATTTAATATTGATATATAATATATAATATAAAAAAATTAATTTAAAAATAAGTTTTTAATTTCAAACTTGATCTGAGATTTCAAAAATTATAATTGAGTTCTTAATTTTGAGCTTTCGAGTCGAACTCGAGCTTTTGAAATTAAAATCGAGCCGAGCTCGAGTAAACTTATTTGAGCTAATTTCAAGCTCGAGCTCGAGCTAGACTATTTCGAAACGAATTCGAGCAGCCCGATTAAGCTCGGCCCATTTACAGCCCTACTTGCGAGCATTTTATTAGGCTGCTTGCAGAGTTGTTCAGCTTCTTTTGAGATCATGCTAATTGCCGTTTAATCGTGAAACATAAAGGATGTAATCCAATTTAGGGCTTGTAACTTATGACAGCCTTCAAGCAGTGCACCATATTTATTTAAGTAAATAAGGGAAACAAGTAAATGCATTAAATTTAAGTAAACATTAGATTACTTCATATAGATAAACTACTATTATTCTAACGGTAATCATTATTGTTGGTTTTCAGTTTGCCATATGATTGTCATAGGCTGTTAAAGCCGATGATCACCTAATATCCAGGACAAACAATGTTAGGCCATGACATCGCATTGAGATTCTTTAGAAACTAAGGATTGCAGAGCATATCATTTTCCCTTTATTCACTGGTATTAAGAAGTTATAGTACATCCCTTGCATAAGTAGCCCCATTTCTGGAGATTTATTTTTCAATAATGTACATTGAGCTCATCTGGACAAGCAACACCATTATCGTATGGTATGTAGATTAGTGCCTTATGTGCCATTTCGCCTTTCTTTACGCCAATCCCATGGCTTCTCAGGATTTGGTGTAGCCCATAAGCCTCTGTGAGCTTTCCGAGCTTCAGCCTCCCACTATATATGTGCAGATTCATTGTAGAGTGAATCAAGAAGAAAACTGAACATGAAAAAAACTGTGTTTTCTGTTCTTGAGAAGTTTATTACTGAACTTCACCTTTGCAAGCTCAGGGCGCTGATCATAAGCTGCATAATGCCATGCGCATCCCCTCCTTAGCATCTGCTCCTGCAGAATACAAAAAAGATAGCTAAGCGATTCATTTTCCATTTTGTTTACTTTCAATGTTTCATGTATTTACCTGAACATAAACACCATTGCAATAAATATCCCCTACACATCTGCCATACCGGTCATCACCGTAAACACTGATCTTCAAAGTCTTGCCTTGAACCATCTTCACTAGCTCCTCTTTAGCTTCCTTCCCATATGGCATAGCGCCCTCTGGTGCATCAATCCCCCTGTTTGCTTCCAAAGATTTTAATAACAAGAGTAACACAACCAACATACGCAAGCTTCAATTCACCTTAGTCTAATTCGGTATTTTCGCGCAAGAATCTCCTCGCCGTTAGGTAAATTAATGACTCTGCAAAATGAGTAGCCAAGTCCAATCATCCAAATAAATCGAACATCAGAAAAAAAAAAAAAAAACAGCCCGGTGCTACAAAGCTCCCTCTATGCGTGGGGTCCAGGAAAGGGTCGGACCACTTGTCTATTAACTTACTTGCTTTTTTTTTGAGCAGCATTTAGTGGCTAGCTGTGACCTCCAGGATCATATGCGACAACTTTCTTTTGTCAAAGACTCCCCTTCTAAATCCATCATTCAGAAAAATGAAAGAAAAATCTTAAGTTAATTGCTGAAGGTGAATTGCCTGTATCCTGCGGCAACCATGATTTTCTGAAGAGCGTCTGCCTCCTTGTAGTTCATGGCTGCCCTAGCCCTGTCTCGCTCAATGGCTGCTTCATGTACTTCTCTGGGCACAATACCTGACTCTCTCGGGCTGCTTATGTCCACATACACAGTAATAGTATCACCATCTGCAACTGCTTTGGGATCAACCTAGTATAACAAGCAATCAAATTAGCTATTCATCCATCATCAAGAACATAATTATGCTTGTTTGCTAGCTGGTGAAAGGGTTCAAGATCTCACAGGAAGAGTTTGAAACTCGTACTTTGAGATCTCTGGTAGAAATTGTGGGCCAGGGAGGCCATAGAAAGCCAAGAGACCCTGATGATAAACATTAATGGTTAATCATAGACAGATAATCACACAAGTATATATTGTAATTAGCTATGAGATTGGTGTCGAGATCTCTACCTCTACATCTGCTTTTTTATGCCCTCTCAAGGTCTGGATGACAAGCCTCGAAGCTTCTTCTGGTGTTCTTGGTGGTGGCTTGGCGTCCCTCCATGCCTCCAATAGTTTCTTATACCTATATGATCACATCACACTCACACATCAATCTTTAACTTCCATAAAAAAGTGATCTTTCTCAACAAGTAGGTTTAGGATCACAATGAAACACAAGAAAGAACATTTAAAAAAAAATAAAAAACATCCAGGAGTTTGATTCAGCATCCATGAGTTAGAAATTACCAAAAATTCACTAGAATTTAGAGATTACTAGCACTCATTTGTCTGTTTATATTAGAGAATAATAGATGAAAACTTCAATTAATTTAATACTTTTTACTGAAATTAAGTTAATTCATTTAAGGACTTTCTCATTGTGTCCTTGGTAAGGATCCAATTACAATTAAAACTTACTGAATTGCTTTCTCAAATTTATTGAGAAAAAAAATTACAAGACACCGAAACACAATTAGCAAATCAAATTATAATTCATGAATCCAAGAGACATAACTAGTGTGTGCAACTTCAGCTGAATAAAAACAATAGCAGGTTTTTTATGATTCACAATTATCATAATCCATTGATATCATACCAGTTAGCCTGAGCTTTCTTGGAGGATACAACATGCTGCCCTAGCTCTTCTGGAACCTTGAAAACCAACGAATAAGGCAAAACACAAACTTTCAGATCTCATCTGCAAAACCATATTATTCGCAAGTTATCTGGAAGTCAGAATGAAGAAATGGCAAGTAAGATTCTCACCTGCGAAGTGACGTCGAAGTGGAGAAGGTCATGGACGAGGGCGGAGACGCCTGGGCTAACGCCAGGTGGAGCTTGAGGTTGAGATTCATGGGTGGATGAGGGCTTCAAGCACTCCCTGATGAGCTTCAGAAGGCTGTTCCCCATCTCCTAGCTCTCTCTCTCTCTCTCTCTCTCTCAGATGGAGATGGAAAGGAGAAAGGAGAAAGGAGAAAGGAGATGGTGGGGAGGAATTTCTCTGAAATGAAGGAGAGAAAAGTGGGCCAATGGGAGAGATTTTAAACACGTGGCGGGCTTGCATTGGATCATTGTCGTTAGTTTCTTTGGTCGGGACGTCGGTGATCTTTTTGGGGAGTTGGGCCGTGGACTTGAGATTGGATAGTTTTTCAAGTATATGATCTGTCGGCACATTACTGGCTGGTGTTTTTAATAATCCATAATTATCTGTCAACCATTCAGTTTAGACGCAATTAACTGACCAGTTCAAGTTAATTGGTTGCACTTTGATTTTAATTTGTAAACTTCAAGGGAACTCATTATTATTATTATTATTATGAATAAATCATGTTTCATTGAAATTAAAAGTTCATAGGTACTACATCAATGTATATTCAGCCCTGACCCCGGGATTCCCCGTGATTCCCTATGATTTCTCTATCTTTTGGCTTCCTTGCTTGGGTTTTGTGCTTGTGCCTAGTCCTCTCTTGTAAAGGCAGACTCCTCTTGATTAGGGAGTCCATCGTTCCCAGATTAATTTGTTTAGTTGTGTTAGCTGCATCAAACTTTGATACCATTAGAAAATCAATGTCATGAATTAGTTTTAAGTAGACACATTATTTATCTTGAAAACATATTTTATTCACGTTATTTATCTTAAAAACATCTTCAATTTCTTTCAAACTAGAGATTCCATAAAACAACCAATGTGATCTAATCCCAACCTATGAGTAGGTTTTGTCCGTGTTGGTGGAGGGTCGGCGCCTAAGCCTTGAAGATCATGTGTAGTATGGGGCATAATTGTGATGCAAATGAGGCTATAAAAGTGGTCACATGGCCTATTAGAACAAGGGCAGAGTAGTAGGTGGTTTATATTGTCTCATCCTGCTATTGCAAAAAAGTATCCTTGTCCCTCCCCATTATCTCTTTGCTATGTTGCCGAGGGTAGGGACTTTGTTGTCAAGTGCCAACCATATTATTAAATCTTTGATAAGTGTATTAAATTAAGCTTAGACTCTATAATACCATCTTCGTATTTTTATTTATTTTTATGGTCTAATATCCAATTTAGTCCCTCTATTATGCTGAACCGGCTCTTTTAGTCCCTCAATTATAAATTGAGCCTTTTTGGTCCCTATACTTTCACCATTGACAAATGTTAGTTCTTCCCACATGCCTTTCATGCCTTTTTGGTCCTTGTCCATATACCTTTAGGGATTGGATTTTTACAATCGTAAAAGTAGATGGACTAAAAAGACTCAATTTATAATAGACGGACTAAAAAGGCAGGTTCAATTGTGTATTAGACCTTCTTTTATTCTATTTATATAACTAATAATTGGACAAGTTTTATTTAAAATTTAAATTTAATAAAATTTGTGAATCAATTAGATTTAACAACCGTTAGCATGTATTACTCCACTTGTCGACAATGAATTGCTATATTTATATATTTTTAAATTTTCTTTTATTGTGTAGATTGTCAGAATTTTAACTTTAATTGAACTATTAAAATTTCAGTTTATTCAATTTTTGGTTTTAATCAGTGTTTTTAAACCCGGACCGGACCGGTCGGTCGGACCAGCAGAATCGGGAACCGGGCTCTAGCCCGGTCCGGGTTCATACCTGTTGTTGACCGGAAGTCGAATCGGTCAAACCAGGACAAACCCGCCGAACTGGCCGGTTGGCCAGGAACCGGGCAGACCCCGGCTTTTGGCCAACTTATGGTCCTCTTTCCGATACTGATTTGGCCATGAGCGGATGAACAGATGAACCCTCATCGACGATGATGGCTGCGAGGTAGCTATTTGATGCCGGAGGCTCGAGTCAAATGTTGGTGCCGGTTTGGCGGGTCAACATAAAGACGAGAAGTTATCGAGTCAATTCCAAGATTGGGTCGGTTTTGGGTGTGGTTCGGTATTTTGGCCATAATTTTGGCTACCGATATCAGAATCAGGCGTTCAACCCCAATTCGGAAAGCTCTTTGCGGCGTGCACGACATTGGGACGTCATATTAGAGAGAAGTTTAGTTATTTTTTTTCTATTTTTAGAAATATATAATTCGCCGAATTAGGGTTTTCGGTCTTTTTTCTATTTTTGGTAATATTTCATATGCCAAATTAGGATAGGATTTGAATCCGATTTGATATCAGATTTTTAGGAGTTATCTGATTTGTTTATAGTTTTAAATTTAGATAAATTTATTTTTAAATAATAATTTGTCAATTTTAGCAAATTTAGATTAGATGATAAGGTTTCTAGGTTAATCTTTGTGGCTATTTAACCGGCTTGTGGGTTAGTTTTTTATTATTGAATTTTGAAAAAAAGTATTTTTCTGAATTTCAGGGTATTTTCTTTGGTTCTTTTGGTTCTTCGTTTGTTCTTCCTTGCGGCCCTTGGATCCGGCTAGCCCGCGGGATAATCGCTACCCCACCTGGCGTCAGTTGGAATCAGAGCTCATCATCTTCCTGGGAAGCGTCATCATCAACATCAATGATTGGTGGTCGTGGTCATCGGGTTGGACAGGTTCGGTCTAAGGAAGTGTAGTACCGTGACCTGAGCGCCCTAGAGGCGATGAACAAGGATCTACAAAGGCAAGTCGAGGAGTTAACCCAATGCTTAATGATCAAGGATTTGCAGAGGCAAGTCAAGAAATTATCAAGGTGTCTGGCAGCGATCAATTTTGATCGTGGTTGTCCCGGCTGAGGAAGTCCAGCACCATAATCATAGAGATCAGAGGTTTGGCCAACCCATCTACCAACCCATCTACGATGATGATGTGAAGGTGGAGATCTCACCCATCTTCAACGATGATGCGAAGGAGGAGATTTTGCCCATCTTCAACGATGATGTGGAGGAAGAGATATCCCCCATCTACGACGACTACGAGGAGAAAATTGGCGAGCCTGAGGAGGAGATTGGTGAGCCCATCTATGACGATGATGGGACTAGCATTGTGTTGGTATCTCGATGGGAGGAAAACCCTCCTGGCCCGGTAACCAACACTACTAACCTACTTTCTGTCTCTAGGGTTTTGATTGAGATCAAGCACGGAGATCCGTGACCCAGTTATAAGACCAATTGATCCGTGACCCAGTTATAAGACCGGTTTGCTTCCCGGTCCGGTTTTAAAAACATTGGTTTTAATGATGATTTTGTTGGTTGTATTTATTTATTTATTATTATTATTATTTAAAAAATGGATGAACCATTTTCAATAACAAGTAGATAGAGTCGTATCAAATACAGTCACGTATGGGTTAGAAGAAAAAACTATAAAGTAACCAGGAATAAAGCTCAGTCTCCTGTGTGTTCTTCTCCAGTGAACATGTTTCTCTTATCAAGCAACTTCACCAACAATAGTTTTGGTTGGTTGATCGAGCTGAATCAAATCAAAAGACATGAAAAAGTCAATAACACGGATCAAAGTGTTCTATTTTTGAAAATTGAAAATAAATATAGTCCAAAATATAGTCCCTAACTTTCAAACTTTTTTTTAAAAAAAATTAACGTGAAATAGTTTGTTATACAACCCATGTTCAATTCATTATTAGATTTTAAAAATTTAAAGTATTTAAAATTATTTTTAGTTTTAGATAATAGTAATTTTTAGGGTTAAATACACTTTTCATCCTGGAAACAGTGCAATTGTTCACTTTCATCTTTTGTGTTTTCATTTTGTTCAATACGACCCCTGTGTATTCCGTATTTTGGTCAAATACAGTCCGTGGTACTGACGTGACACTTATGTGGCAGCCAAGTGACATACAAATGAAATACAAGGGTATTTATTTATTTTTTCTTTTATAAATTGACGTATTTTACTGATGTGGCATATGTATTTGTTGATGTGGAATGCCACATGTATCGTTGATGTGGCATAAAATTTAAAAAATTAATAATTTTTTTTTAAAATAATGTCACAGACATGGCAATTTAAAAAAAATAAAACATACTTAATTATTTTACAAAGAACTTAAGTAACCTTATTACAAATTAATGAACTACTTAATCAACCTAATTAAAAACCATAGTTAAACTTAATTAACCTAATTAAAAACATAATTCAACTTTCCCAAATCAATGAACTAAGCCCTAACTCTCTCCTTCTTGCCAACATAGCTGCTGCCCAACCCCTCCTCTTCGGCCACCACCCCAAATCCCTCTTCTCCTACGCCCCCTCCTTCTTCTTCTGAGGCCTTGTCACCAACGCTAAGGAATCGAGGTTGGATCTGCTCCAAAGGAACATGACGTTGTTCAAGATCATAGTCCCGCTGCTGGCGAAGCAGTCATCGATGGCGTTGCTGATGGTGGTCTCCAACCCGGTGGATGTGCTGACCTACATTGCATGGAAGCTCTCAGGGTTCCACCCAACAGAGTGATCGGATCGGGGATAAACTGGGATTCCTCCTCACTGATCATCTCCAGGTGAATGCCCAAGATGTGCAAGCGTACATGGTAGGGGAGCATGGGGACAGCTCGATGACACTGTGGTCGAGCATCAGCGTGGGCGCAGTGCTGGTGCTGGGGTTACTGGAGTGTCAACAGATCGCGTAGGAGGAGGGTGTGCTGGAGCGCATTCGTAAGGGCGTGGTGCAAAGCGCCTACAAGGTGATTCAACTCCAATTCTAGCCTCCTAGCACCCGATCGTGGACCAGAGCAAGCAAACGAGATCGACGGCATCGATATCACGGGGTAGCAACGAAGAAGGAATGCTCTCCTTCTCCTCCGCCCCATCTCACCCCTCTCTGGCCTCCGTCCCGATAAAACCAGTCGGGAACAGGATTATCACCGGTGGCACCGACTCCGACCACTCTGATCTCGTGTTTTGAAGCTGGAGGAGAGACAAAGAGCAAACGTGGGTTTGAAGCTTAAGGTGGCTGCGAGCTAGCTTAGTGGACCTATGCGGGTTTTGTTGAGGCCGGCGATGCTGGTGGCATTGGCGGCAAGGCCTCGGAGGAGGAAAGAGAGGGCGCAGGAGAAGAGGGATTTGGGGCGGTGGCCGGAGAGGAGGGGTTAGGCATCAACTATAGTGGCAAGAAGGAGAGGGTTAGGTTAAGGTTAGGGTTTAGTTCATTAATTAGGGAAAGTTTAATTATGTTTTTTAATTAGGTTAGTTAAGTCATTTTTAAGGTTAATTAAGTTTAATGATGGTTTTTAATTAGGTTAATTAGGTAGTTCATTGATTTGTAATAAGGTTAATTAAGTTGTTTGCAAAATAATTATGTTTTATTTTTTAAAAATTGCCACATCAACGACATTATTTAATTTTTTTAATTAATTTTTTAAAATTTTATGTCACGTCAGCGATACATGTGGCACAAAACATGCATCAACAAATACGTATGCCATATCAGCAAAATACATTAGTTTATAAAAAAAATTAAATAAATACTCTTGTATTCCATTCGTATGCTACTTGGCTGCCACATAAGAGCCACGTCAGCATCAAGGACTGTATTTGACCAAATACGCAGTGGCGGATCTTGACATTAAGTCTTGGGGGGCCAAAAAGTTCAACGATAAATAATAACATTGCAAAATTTAATGAGTTTTTTACTTTGCCACCCACTCAAAAATAGTCAAATCATTATCACTCCCTCACTTTTCAATAATTCCCCATAACCCCCTCATTTAATTTTATTTTATTTATCATCCCCTAGATCAAATTTTATTTTAAAATCTATAATTTCACAAACAATAATTATATTTCTATTTGACCCCTTGAAATTTTTCATAATTATATAAAATGACATGCTTTGTTATTAGACCCATATCATGTGTTTGTTATCTAGATATAAATAATTATTTCTTGTGAAATAAATTTTAAAAATATATCAAATACAAAAAATTGTATAATTTCAAAAATAAGTGAACATTAAAATTATCAATAAAAATAATATAAAAAATACAAAGTTGGTACCTATATGATTAATTGATTATCATTTTATATAATAAATTATGGTTTTTCCAACTATTTGTGATGATCATGTAACATATAACAAGGGATCTTTGAAAACTCTTTTAATATATTAATAAATTATGATTTTTTCATATTTTAAAAAAAATTACAATAAAATATGATGGAGATTGTTTGATGGATCTTCACTGAGAATGGAATTTGAAGGAAAAAATTATTTTGTTTTGTTATGCTTTGGCTATTGAAGAACAAAATTATTAGATGAATAATAATAAATAGGATATATTTTAATAAAAATTATTGGTATTAAATTAAATAGTATAAAAAACAGTATTATAGATGTAGTGCTGCAATAAAAATGAGAACAAAATGTCAAAATTTAAAAGGAAAAGAAAAAACGGAAAAAATTCCAACCTACTCTGTATTCGAACCAACAACCTAAGAATTTATCTAACTGGTAGGGCATATTACAATCGTCCACTCTACCAAGTGGGCTAAGTTATGTTTTTTTGAGGGGGGACGACATTTAAATATTATAAATATAAATATATTCATTATATAAATAATAAGTAAAAAAAATTTCAACCCAAGGCCCCCGCAAAGGTCTATAAAGATCCGCCCTTGAAAATACGCAATGTATAGGGAAATAAAGATACAAGGATGAAAGTGAATAATTGCACTGTTTCCCGGAATGAAAAATGTATTTAACCCTAATTTTTAATATACAAACTTAATATTTATTATATAAATATATACATTATATATTTAAATATTATAAATATACATATATACATTATATAAAAAATAAGAAAATTTTTTTTCAACCTTCGGGGTGGCCAAGCCCCCCCTAAAGATCCGCCCCTGAAAATACCCAATGTACATGGGTCGTACTGAACAAAATGAAAATACAAGGATGAAAGTGAATAATTGCACTGTTTCCGGAACGAAAAGTGTATTTAACCCTAATTTTTAATATGCAGACTTAATATTTATTTATATTTTATAAAAATTTTAAAAATGGAATTGATTGTAAGACATTTTTTTTTATCAAGTTTATGGTTTAAAAGCGGATTTCATGTCTAACTCACCTTAACTTGTATGGGTGAAACACAGACTTGATACTACATCACTTATTTTTTCGTTAAATATTTTTAAAAGTAGGTTTTTGCTTGCATACTCATGTAAAAGTTTGAAATTATTTAAATATTCTATAAAAATGATATTTGCTTGTATACCCCTAGAAATTAGCTTTTATTACTTATATGTTTTTTTTTTGGACATAAGGAGTTGTTCAGCTAAATAACAAACGAAAAACAAAGGCACTAGAGTTAAAACTGCAGCCCTACTAAAACAACCAGTTCCTCCAGCCATCTTGGCCTGTCAGCTCCCTAATGGACGGTGATAGCTCAGGGTTTCTTCTACCATAGTTTGCTAAGGTATCAACAAGATTGTTAAGCTCTCTGGGTCAATTGATTATCTCCATCATTGGAATGTTCTTGATAAGGTTCTTGACCTGCTAAACAACATCTTGAAATCCCCAGCAGCTTTGCAAATTGTCATCTCCTAGTAGGTCAGGAGTTGCTTGGCAGTTAGTGCACAGTCTATTAGACTTCAAGCTCTTTAGTGAGCATTGTTCCAAATCAAAACCAATTGCCATAATTTCAGCTTGTAAACTTGATCCTGCATCAACAGTTATAGAGCTAGTAAAGATCACTTTATTTTAGCTCTAAATAACAACAAAACCTACACCACCGAAGGGGAATCAATATGCAAGATGCATCATAGAAAATTGTAATCAAATTAATGTATTTAGAGGTTTGAAGGTACTCCCCTATTAATTTGTCCTTTAACCCTCCATAAATAGTCCTGAGTGACTGTGATGGCTTGATGAAAGATCTGATGTGATTGTAATTTCTTATTGTTGAAAACAAATTCACATCTGGCTTTCCAGATGCTCCAAGCACAGGTTGCCACTAGGGCTTTAGATGTCTAAAGCTTACTCCCACCTGCTCCCATTAGGCCATGAGCCAATCCCCTTCCAACAAATTATCGAACTCACTGACATTAATATCAGTGTAATCTGAAACATATCTCCAACATTGCATGGCTATATTGCATTTAATCATGATATGTACCAATGTCTCCTTATCCAATCTACAGAGAGGACAGGGCAATTGGGGGCCAATTAATATTCATGCTATAAAGTAGTTCAAATGTTGGAGTTCTGTCATGAAAAAGTCTCCAAAGAAAAATCTTAACCCTTGGAGCAATTGGCAATCTCTATAACCTACTCCACCCCTCCCAACTATCAGAATCAAATTGATGATCCTGATTAAGGTGATTATACACAATCTTAACAATTTTACCAGAACTAGCATCTGGTAACCAGACCCACTGGTTGGTGAAATTAGAATAAAAACCACTTTGCTCATTCTATTCCAATAAAAAAAGAGTGCCAAAATAATTCAACAGATGAGAATAACATAATGAATTGCCAACCAAAAAAATCAGATATGTTCAAAGTCTCCACATGGTGGTCCATGTTAATGTAGATAGGCTTTAAGGAAATAGGAATATCAAAAATCCAAGGATCCTTGATAAAACTTGTGGCATCAGGATTACAATTGTTAATCCACAAATTTGATCGAATGGAAAAAGGATGTTTTTCAAAGCATTTTATAAAACCAAGATGTTCTCGCCAAGTTAGGGTTGGACCAAGGGTTGAAATCACCATACTTAAGGTGCAGGATATGAACCCAATGCTTGTTTTCATGGTTTAAAACAGTAAAAATGTTCTCGGTTATTAGTTAAAGAAATTTTTGCATTCCTCAAGTTTCTGATTCCCAATCCTTCCTCAGATTTGGAAAGTGTAGTAAGGCTTCAATTAATGGAGTGGAAGCTACAAAGCAGTGCCTTTCCCCCAAAGGAAGTTCCTAGCTAGTTTGGAGATCAAGTCTAGAATTGTATCAAGCATTGGATAAAAGGATTGGGTGTAGACAAGGATGGACATTAGAGAGGTATTGACTAGAACAGACCTACCAAATAGGGATATGGAAGATGGATTCTAAGAATTTAAACTGTGTTTGGTCCTATTAACAAGGGTTTGCCACTGATGAACATTAAGCCTTTTTGGGGAAATCATAACACCTAAGTATTTGAAGGGGAAAGCTCCAATTTTCATGCTAAGAATGGTCTCAATGGTATGCTTAATTTTCCTATTACACCAACTAGGAAGGTGGATGGTGGATTTTCCCAAGTTGGCCTTCTATCCTGTCAAATTTTTGTATATATCCAGACACAACCTACAGTTACTAGCAACACCTCTAGAAGCTCTGGTAATGATGATTATATCATCAGAAAACATGAGGTGATTGAAGTTGGTGCTTAGTCTCCCATCAAACCCTGTAATCATATTCAAACTCAAGGCATGATTAAGGCAGAGAGATTTTGAGACACCAAGAGAAAAAGGAAAGGAGAGAGTGGATCTCTTTGTCTAATCCCTCTTTAACTGCAAACCCAGCTGGTTGGTTTGCCATTAATCAAGAAAGGAAAACTAGTAGAGGTGATGCAAGTTCTAATCCAAGATATCCAAACATCAGGAAATTTCATTAGTTTAAGTGTGGGAAGGATGGCCAATTGGAAAGATAAACTCTAGTGTGGGATATGGAATGACTAAAAGCCTGCATAGGGAGGTATTGGTTCTGCAATTTCAGGCTTTAAGAACAGATTGATGGCAGTTTTCATATTCAAACCAAAAATTTTCAAACCGAAAAACCTTTTTTTTCTTGTGAGTAAAAAATTTGGTAGAGAGGAACATATGAGAATTGTCAGAAGAGGTTCTAGGTAAATGTTTATTGCAATAAGAATCGAAATTAACTTGCCAAGCATTATTGGCCAAAAATTGATCAATCCTAGCCCATCTCCTAGCCAAGCCCCTCTGATTATTACACCAAGTATAAGGAGTACCATAAAAACCCAAATCAAAAAGTTGATTCTGAGCAACAAAATCACTAAAATGTCTAGATTTAATAGAGTAGTACTCAAAATTTCCACCTCTATATTCAGTGGAGATTAAAATTGCATAGAAATAGCCTAGTAAAATCCAAGGTAAGTTGAGCATGGAAATCGCCGATAAATCATTCCACAAAGGTTTTTTAGAAATAGGTATTTTGGGAATTATAAATCACAGAAAGAATCCATTTTTAGGTTTTTTCAGTCTAGAGAACTAAATGTAATGAAAACCAAGATTGAGCAATGGGGAGGTACCTTTCCCATCCCCTATTTCCATAAGATGATTATGCCACCAGATATACCTTGTGCTAGGATGGTCGCCCAATCCAATCCCAGAACTTGGTAAATTTTTCTCAATCCTGATTGCATGGTTTTCATCAGCCCTTGTTTCAACTAGACAGATAAAGTCAGGTTGGAGAGTCCTCATAAGGGCCCTGATCCTGCAGATTGTTCTGGGGTTCGAAGAGTCCCTACAATTCCAACATAAAAGTTTGATGGCTTCCATAAAACAAATTGTTAAGGAGAGGAAATATGAAAGGATCCACTTCAGGATGGGATACTGAAAGCATCATCCATGGGATCATTCACGGGTCCCTTCTTCGGGTGGGTGTTGGCTTGTTTGCCCCGTCTTGTGAGGCCTTAAGCTTAGCATCCTTCTGGACTTGCATAAGGGGCATATCTCCTGTAATTCCTCCTCTATGGCTTGAACTCCAAATGAATGTTCCCACGCCGATGAGACGAGTGGCTGGGAGACACAACCCACCAAGTGATCGTGTGCATCTATCAAGGTTCCACAGCCATGGTGGTGCTCACTGCCAAAGGGTTAATTTGGCCTATCCTTGGTCAACGAGGTGATAAGATGTGGCACTGATAGCCTAGGAGATAAGGATCGGTTGTTCTCCTCCCTGAGATCTACCCTTGGGGCAACCTCTGGGGTAGGTAATAGTAGGATTAGGGTCATGTTAGCATTGGGGGTCTCAACGAGACGACGAGGTTGTCGAAGGCTTGGAGAAGAAGGAAGGTCGCCGTTGAGATGTGACAGTGAGAGGGCCGGGGGATTAGGGTTATCAATTAAAGATATCTATCCTTCCATCACGGGTGCCTCATGATAAGTTCGCGGCTAGTCTTGAGGCAGAGACCCTCTGCCTTCAGTCAAACCTCCACGTCACCCACGTGTTGACCGACCCCTATCCGAAGCTACCACGTGTTGAATGACATCCCAAGAGGTCCCCTCATGTCTCCATGGAGCAGCAGCAAGGTAGCGGCCTCGACTATGGGTAGGACGGGGGCCCACCACCATCTAGGTACCGAAATCTTCATCCCTAGTCTTCTCCGGTTCAGCAGCCGTAGGCTCAGCCTGGGCTTTTGCTCTCCCCCATCCTTACCGAGCCTCATCTAGCTGCATGAGCTGCAGATCTCCCCTCCGACCATTCGCCGGTGGAGAAACATCTGCCTCGCTAGCTGCTAGGCTGTAAGGAACTGTGGTACAAGAGTTACCAGTGTGCCCAATCAGTCCACACCAGAAACAAAAAGAGGGCAGTTTCTTATATAGTATCGCAACTAGGGTCTCATCTTCCCCTTCACTAACCCAAATACCTCGTTGCCGAGGCTTCGAGAGAACCAATTCAATACATAGTTGGGCTTATCTGGCTCTGCCTATATTCATTGACGGGAAATCAACATTCATTGTGTGGTCATCTATCTTCAGCACTTGGCCCAACAGAGATCCCAGGTTCTCCAATGTCTCCATCTCCAAGAACTCGATCAGCATGTGATGAAGTTGAACCCAAACAGTAGCGGTGTCAAGCTTCTCGAAAGCAGGTTGGAAGTTCTCCCGCCAAGGGATGAGCTGCAACATCATGCCATTGACCGTTCATGGACCTTCCCACATCATCTTCTCCATCATCTCCATGGTCTCGTAGCGGATATAATAGAAACCATTGGGTATGTCCGAGATAGAGAATTTCCCAAAATCCTTCCAAAGGTTTGTCACCACCGTCCAAACCTGATCCAGGGGAAAGAGATTTACCCAGGAATTTACCATATAAGACTGTCCGCATTCTGTCAAGAATTTACAGTTGGAAGTCCCTATTAGGTTTAAATCTTGGATGGCGGAGAGTCTTGAGCCTCTCGTGATTCTCCTTCAAGTTCATTGTCTCATCACCAAAGATTTTCTCCTTCAGATTTCCACGAATAACACTAGCCCAAGATTTGCTTGGTTGCACAGGCGGTGTGGAGGCCTTGACAGGTGCAACTCCACCCCCACTAGCCATTGCAAGTGGGGGAGAAGTAGTGATGAAAGGGGGGTAGGAAACCGAAGAGTGCTAGAGAGCAAGGAGAGCAAGGAGCAATGGCAGAGCCACGTGGAGGAGAAGGGAGGTAATTGCCCCCTTTTAAATGGAAAATTCATTCATTCTATTATAGAAGGTTTTTCATTCTATTATATAATATTTTTTAATACTTTGATTGCCCCCCTTTTCATTCTATTATAAAAACCCGCTTCTTACATCTTACTTTTATTAAATTATAAACAAATTAATAAATAATGAATAAAAAAACTTAAAATAAGATAATGCTTTAATTACCTTTCTCGTGACTCACGCCCTCATGTCGTCCTCAGGACGACAGGACCTCACAGTCATAGCCTGTTATTTACTCACCCTCAATGTCATCATCGAGCTCTGGGATTTGGTACGCCATTTCTCTCTCATCTTTGCCTCCTATTAGGGTTAAGATTAGGGTTTTCTTTCCGTTATCTAGATTCTAGGGTTCTCATGATTTGATTCTTTCGCACCTTTCTAATTTTTTTTTATCTTGTGTTGGATTTGGGTTAATTGAAATTTAAGTATAGGAATTTTATGGAGAGATATTTCAATACATTGGACTTTACTCTTTGATTCTTTTTTAATGTAGAGATTTTATGGAGAGGTATTTCAAGAAAAAATCAACAATAGAATTAGAAATGCCTCAAACAAAAAAACAAAAAGAAACAATATGGTGGATCCTAAATCTCATGGCTCAAAGAAGAGTCACATGAAATTTGATTTAACTAATCTTCCTTCAGATCTTGGATTGTGAAAACCTATTATTGAATATGATCCTAATTTAAGGGATCAAGTTTGATTCTCAATTATGAATTTGTTCTTGTTAATGTTTTGTACTAGTTGTTTATATAAAAGACTTTTTTTTACCAACTATATATGATATTTAACTTGTGTTATTATATAATTTTGATTGTATTTGGACTTTGATTTACAAAATTTTATTTGCCCCTTTATCAACAATTTCTGGCTCCGCGACTGGCAATGAGAGCTAGTGCAATCCATTGCTTATATGTTCTTGTGGTTAAGTTGATCTTTGAAGGTGTTAAATCAATGAATAGACTAAAAACAAATTACTAATATACCCCTCTAATTTCTTTTTTTTTACATATGAATCATTTAAATAGTAAATGACCATTATTTGTTTGCTAATATACCCTTCTAATTTTTTATATATTTTATGGACTTTTAAGTTATTTAAAATTATAAATGACTTTCTTATATACCCTTATATTTTTTTTTCTAGAATTTAGTTTTTTAGTTAATGACTTTTATATTAAGAATATTTATATGATTCTTACAAACAAATCCAAAAAAATTGATATTATTAGATGATTAAATGATTTTTATAAACAAATCCACAAAAATCTACATTATTATAATCCATAAAATTTTAGGGTTTAGGTTTAGGAGCGAAGTCGGCTTCTTGTTCTTCTTCTTGTTGGCTCTTCGCCTCTTGTTAGCTCACTTTTCTTGTTCCTTGATCAGGAGAAGATGAGTTTCTATTATGATAAAAAGGTAATCGTGATTCTCTACCCGAGAGAAAAGGAGTTTACTGAAGTTGGCTTCTTGTTTTTTTGTTGTTGTTGTGTATGTCAGCTATTCTTCTTGATGAGAAGGGAGAAGATACAAGAGAAGAGGGGGTTTAGAGAAAAGAGGAATACTTTAAGAATTATTCTTTTGAAGGATAGTTAAGTAATTTTTTAACTATAGTTAAATCTAAAAATTAAAGCGCCTACTAACTATGAATAACAACATGGGTATATAAACAAAAAAAAAATGGAAAGATATGCAGGCAAATATCATTTTTGTAGAGTCAAATAAGCAATTTGGAATTTTTATAGAGGCATGCAAGCAATTTTCTCTCTCTATATGTATATAATATTTTGTAGAAATATAATGAAGTGCAAGGGGCTTTGTGAAAGTTTACTCCCCAAAGAGAAGTCATTAGTTTAAGGGTAAACTACTTAAATAGTTACCCAACTATTCCAACATTTTTATTTGAGTCATCAAACTATAAAAAATTTCAATTGGGTATCTTAACTTTAAAATTACGTTCAATTGGGTCACCCACTTTCAATTAGGGTGTTAGGTTTTGTAAACTAAGTAATCTTTAGTTGTATTATTTTTTATGTTGTTTAGATATAATTATGTTATTTGTTAAAAAAATTAACCTTCAATTGTATGTTATGTGATTGTAATTAGCATTAATTAGATTAGTTGTTAATTCATTAATTATATATTATTTAAAATAATAATAATAATACAATGGGCTGGATCAATGTAATTCTAAACAACATAATAAATAATACAACTATTATTTACTTTACAAAACCCTAATTAACAAAACCTAACACCCTAATTGAAAATGAGTGACCCAATTGAACGTAATTCTAAAGTTAGGGTGCCCAATTGAATTTTTTTATAGTTTGATGACTCAAATAGGAATGCTCTAATAGTTGGGTGACTATTTAGATAATTTACTCTTAGTTTAATGAAGAGACCATATTTATATGATTCTTACAAACAAATCCAAAAAATTGATATTATTAGATGATTAAATGATTTTTATAAACAAATCCACAAAAATCTACATTATTATAATCCATAAAATTTTAGGGTTTAGGGTTTAGGAGCGAAGTCGGATTCTAGTTCTTCTTCTTGTTGGCTCTTCGCCTCTTGTTAGCTCGCTCTTCTTGTTCCTTGTTTGGGAGAAGATGAGTTTCTATTATGATAAAAAGGTAATCGTGATTCTCTACCTGAGAGAAGAGGAGTTTACTAAAGTCAGCTTCTTGTTCTTTTTTGTGTTTGCCAGCTCTTCTTCTTGATGAGAAGGGAAAAGATACAAGAGAAGAGGGGGTTTAGAGAAAAGAGGAATACTTTAAGATTATTCTTTTGAAAGATAATTAAGTAATTTTTTAACTATAGTTAAATCTAAAAATTAAAGAGCCTACTAACTATGACTAATAATAGGTGTATATAAACAAAAAAAAAAAATGGAAAGATATGCAGGCAAATATCATTTTTGTAGAGTCAAATAATCAATTTGGAATTTTTATAGAGGCATACAAGCAATTTTCTCTCTCTTTATGTATATAATATTTTGTAGAAATATAATGAAGTGCAAGGGGCTTTGTGAAAGTTTACTTCCCAAAGAGAAGTCATTAGTTTAATGAAGAGACCATAATTTATTTAGGGTAGCAGTTGAATCGCGGGTCCCAAAAAAGGCAACTCCAGTGTTACCGACTCCACTCTGAATCTTTGTTTTCCAATCCATGCATGCATCAAATGGTGGCAATCTGATGGCAAAGCGTGAAGCTTGTGGCATCCAGTGCCCGTCTCTTTCTCGCCCTCGTTGGATCACATCTTGATAACCTTCTCAGGTAGCAAAGAACTCAGGTAGTAAGCATCTGTGATGTCAAATCTCAGTGAATTGTATATTCTTCTTGTTGAGTTGTTTTAATCCCTGAGTAAAAGCTTGTGGGAGGAGAAGAGCGTAGACGATGGAGGGTGTCAACATGAGGCAGCCTCTGGTTCAAGGTACTTCTCAGCAAGCTCTCAATTCAGCCTTCATTAAGCACATGTATGTTGGTCACTTCCTAGCAAGATGGGGAGCAAGGTAAAGCCCTCAACTTTCATTCTGTTTTGTCACTCTTAAAAAGTTGATTTTTTTGTTCTCAGATTTTGTTGGTTTTTTAGAGTTTTTAGATGGTCACAGGATGTTCTTGTCACCTCTTGAAGCAACAGCGTTATAATTAGACAACTTTTAATTTCCAATATCTTTGCTTGGTTTTCTTTGTTAAAGTTTAAATTTTTGTATTTATTTCTAGACTTTACCTATTTATATGAATGTGTTATCAGTGATTTCTTTCTGTTTAAAGGGATTAAACAGTTCCCTTCTGCTGTAGAATGTAGGATGTATTTTTATGACTTTATCTCAGAGTTTTCTTATCTCTTGAGTGTAAAAACGCTGACTTTTTGTGTTCCAATGTGTGAGTGTTTTGAGTTTTTAGCAGCAACATTTAATTAGACAATTTCTTATTCTCAGCGTGATCAGTTTTTTTATTTACTCTGATGTATTATATATGCTCTGAGGAAAAGGGCATAAGATAAATGGAAGATAGATTTTTTATCTGTTTCAATTTGTGTCCTTTTTCTTTGACTTCTATGGAATATTGATTTGGTTAAAAGTTTTTTCTTTCTTGTGAAATTTAGAAAGTTTGTGTGAGCTATCAGAAATTTCTTTCTATGTAAAGTTATGAAAAGTTTCTCATTATGGCAGAATGTGGGAATTTTCAGTTGGTTTATACATGATACATATATGGCCAGATTCTTTGCTCTTCACTGCTATCTATGGTGTTGTTGAATCTTCATCTATTGCACTATTTGGTCCCCTTATTGGAAAGTGGGTGAACAGATTGACATATGCAAAGGTTAGGGCTATTCAGTTGTACATTTTATTAGAGAGAACTTCTATGATTTACATTCTATTTATCCTTTTTGTTGGCAGGTTCTCCAGCTCTGGTTGCTGACTCAAAATTTATCTTTCATGGTTGCTGGAGGAACAGTGACTGCACTACTGATAAACTATGGTCTCAAGTCCACTGATTTTATGACATTTTTGTCGTTTGTCATTTTAGTAAATATCTCGGGCTCAGTCGGAGTGCTGTCAACTCTTGCGGGTACTATATTGATTGAAAGAGAATGGTAATTGGGATCTCCTATTTTTCTCTAGTTCAGCTGCTGCTCTTTTCATTATATATTATTGACTTTCACTATGTACCCAAGTTTTAAAGACAACAACAACAACAACAACCACCTGTGAATCCTACAACCGAAATGTGGAAACTTTAGGTGCTGTTCAACTGCAAGATTTATTGCAAATGGATCCCGTCTGTATTATGCCAGAAATTTCCAATCAATTCAAATCATTCAATACTTTTAGATCTTTCATTGTATATGATGTCAGATTTAGACTTGATTTCCAATGTTAAATGATGCCAATTTTTGTGGATATTACAGGGTGGTGGTGATTTCAAATGGACAACCTCCAGAAGTACTAACAGAAATGAACTCAACAATTCGACGGATAGATCTAATCTGTAAATTATGCGCCCCCGTGTTTACTGGTTTCATCATTAGCTTCATTTCATTGAAAGCTTCAGCAGTAACTTTGACACTCTGGAATACATTGTCAGTTTGGTTACAGTATTGGCTTCTAACATCAGTTTACAATGGTATTCATGCTCTAAGAAACAGTGATGAACAGAGGAAGTCAGAAGTTATTCCTACTAACACTATAAACTCATCAAACTCTGAGGGAAATGCTTCCTTTGTTTCTCCTGAAGAAAGGAATTTATCACTAGGAACATCTGATTGGAGAAACAGAATTCTGGAGAGGCTCTCAAAAGTTCCATTCTTGGATGCTTGGATTGTATACTCTAGGCAACAGGTTGTGCTTCCAGGTGTATCACTGGCATTGCTGTATTTTACTGTCCTAAGGTATCATTTAAATCTGAATTTTATTCAACATATTTTTACTTCACAATGAATTCATGAATTTTCCTCCACAGCTTTGGAACATTAATGACAGCAACTTTAGAATGGCAAGGCATCCCAGCTTATGTTATTGGTATAGCACGCGGAGTTAGTGCTGTTGTGGGGATCACAGCAACACTAGTATACCCAATTGTTCACTCTCATATTTCAACTCTCCGAACCGGATTATGGTCTATTTGGACTCAGGTATCATGTTTCAGTGAGAAGTTTTTAAATTCTAGTTCTTCTTGCCAATGTGTATATATAGTCAAAATATATGAACAAAAGCTCATAAAAAGTTCTGCAGTAACTCACTACTGCTTACATGGAATCATGTTCAAATCTTTTGGTGTGTGCAGTGGTGTTTTCTATTAATATGCCTTGCTTCTATTTGGATTAAAAGCAAGACAACAGCTGCATGGATGCTAATGGTGGGAGTTGCAGCATCGCGTCTCGGATTGTGGATGTTTGACTTATCTGTTATCCAACAAATGCAGGTGAAATTCTTAATTAATTTTATGATTATAATAACATCAATTCTCTTGTATCATGCTTGAATTCTCAACAGGATGAAGTTCCTGACTGTGATCGCTGTATTGTGGGAGGTGTTCAAAACTCTTTGCAGTCTATGCTGGACTTGCTCACTTACATAATGGGGATAGTTGTCTCAAATCCAGAGGTATGTCTCTCGCCAACATACATTGATTTTCATGGAAAATAAACAGAAAGAAAGGAAAAAATTTACCAATGTTTTTCCTTTTCGTTCATTCTCTTATCCAATGTTTTTTTTTATTTTTTAATATTTTCAGGAGTTCGGTAAGCTGGTGATAATGTCATTTTTCTTAGTAACTTTAGCTGCTTTGCTATACTCTATCCATGTTTATAAAGTTCGCAAGCATTTGTTTCACTTTGAAAAACTAAGGTTCTAATGTAATGGTGTTTATTTATTAAATCCATGGATATAAATGTTTGTTTTCATGTTCTTCGAATGTTATTTAAATTTATTATTATTATTTTATTTCAGTTTTTTTTTTCTTGCTGGATATAAAATTCTTTTGGATGTGAATGCGAACTTTTCCGGGGACCATTTAGAAAAACAGGTGTGAAAGAAATCGATTAATTATGAGACCACACGTGCCAACATGTCGCCTTGTAACGCAAGGAAGCGAGATATTTAATGCTGGCAGAAAATGACGTAAATACCCTTGAAAGAGTCATTTGTGACGTTGCTTCGCGGAAGCGTGTACATCACGATCGTGGACCCAATTGGAGCCATCTCTTATTCATTGTTATAAATGTCCTAGTTATCTTTATTTTATAAAACAAAACAAGATAAATTATTTAAATTTAATAAAAATATAAAAAAGGAAATCCTAGATCAAGATGAACACTTCATCTAAATCTATTAATATCTAAAGACTGATATACCCCCTTGTTTGTCCTTTTTTTTCAAACATGTAATACATTTTTAAATACAAAAGAGAAATATTTGATAATTTATAGAAAATTAAAAACCCACTTTTTGAATGAAAGCTATAAAGCTTTAAAAAGGCTTTTCTATTTTTATTATATGAGCTGAGTATACGAGAATTAAATAATTATTAAATTGAAAGCTAAAAATAAATTTAAGAAATAGATTAAAACTTCAAAGAATATGTTTATTGTTATGGGTGTAAAAAATAACAATGGTCGCATGGTATGATCCATATCATTATGATAGAAGCTCAACCACCCAGTCATTTGGCGACGGAAGATGAATCTCCAAGGGCGCCATGATTTGGCGAATTAGGCTATCAAGCTATAAAAGAAGATCATCATCCTACTAATAAAAGGGTGAACTCTTATATGAAAAACTTTTCTCTCTTGGAGTTCTGAATTAACTATCGGAGACTCCCCAAGTATAAGCTCTAAGATTCCTTCTCTCCCACGATTCTCTTCTCTTTGAGAGCAAGGTTCAATTAATAAAGACTAATCCCTAAAGAAGTCCTTAATCTAGCGAAGCGAAAAACAAGAAAAAGAAGGATCACCAATCATGACCGACCTCTCCATCAAAATCCCCTGAAGAATTCCTACCATTCATGATATCTTTCTCTCGTTGATCAAGATCAAAAGGAAGAACTGATCATTGTATCAACAGTTTGGCGCCGTCTATGAGGAAGATCATCTTCTTGATCAAGAAGCTATGAAACTCACTACAAGAAAGCAGACGTTTTGCTATACACTATAGAGACGGTTTTAAACCGTCGTAAAAAACATGAGTGAAACCGCCTCTAATAGTAAGCCATTTAGCGGCGGTTATAAACAACCGCCGCAAAATGCATTAAGGACCTGGCTTTCACCCATGGTTTTTACGGCGGTTTATAACCGCCGCTAACTGCTAAATGCGCTTAGCGGCGGCTACACCGGCGGTTCAATAAAATCGCCGCAAATTACTGTGGCGACACCAGTATTGGCTGCGGTTTTGTGACCGCCGGATGAACCATTTAGAGGCAGTTTTAACCGCCGCGAAATGTATTTAAAACTGCCGCTAAAGCCCTGATTTCTTGTAGTGACTCAACTATAGCAAGAGGCAAGTGGACTTAGATCTCTTATCCAATTGAAGAGAACAACACCGAACGCAATAGCATCCAAGAAGTCGAAGAAACTCACCAGGATCAACACACGATTTTAGGAGGTGAATTTTAAAACTCGAGGTATCGAATTCTTGAAGAAAAGATTGAAGTGCTTACCCGAACACTTTGGATCATAGAGCAGCAGGCACTTTGGCTCCCACAATCACTAAGAAACGTTATGGCGGACTTGTTAAAGGCAGGGCAGTATTCAACTACACGAGCCTTGGAACCCAAAGATAAGATCCATGCAAAAAGGAAGGCATAGATCGCCCCGTCATTGAGCATTACAAGGTCATCTTAGCCATGACCTAAGAATTTTCCAAGAGCCTAATTCAAGGTCATTTCCGAATAAACCAGAGAATGACCTAGGTACGTTACTCATACAATCTCCCACTTTATCTCAGAAATTCTTGATACCTTGCTCTCGGTGGGATTCTAGATGCCATCGATCAAGACGTATAATAGCACTTCGGATCCGGTTGACCACTTGGAGTCCTTCAAAGCAATGATTTTGCTCCATGGAGCCCCAAATGATATTATGTGCAGGGTGCTCCAAAGTAGCCCAATATGGTTTATTAGCCTTTCACCAGAGTCTATCTCTTGTTTCGAAGAGTTGAGCGAGCTATTTATCAACCACTTCATCAACAACAAGCAGCAAAGAAAGACACTAGTCATGTTGGTGAGACTGAAGCAGCACGAAGGAGAGAGCCTTCGGAGTTACATCTGTTTCTGTTAAGAAAGAATTCATAGTTGATGTGGCAAGTTAGATCAGTTATGAGGGACCACATAGGGGAGGTCATTCATCATCTCATTTACTATTACTTAGTGGATGAGTTAGTAGAGTCATTGAAGGGTCATGACGTTTTGAGAATGTCAAAGGTTTTATGAGTTATGAATGTCAAAGGTCTAAAGTCTAGGAGTTATATGTTTTATGAAGAATAAGTAAGGTTTTAGGTTTAGGAGTTATGTAAGTTGAAGAGTCATGGTAGAACCTATATAATGGGCAAGTTATCTTTGTAAGAGGTGAAGAGGTTAAGAATAATAGCAAGGTGTTTTTTCTTAGAGTATCTTCCTCTTCCCACTTTCTTCCATATCTCCTTGAAACCATCATATTGGTGCCCATCTACGCTTTCCAACAAGTGGTATCAGAGCCATGGCATCAAACGGGGCTGCGGTGAACCTCTCCAGTCCTTCTGTTCCAGTATTCAAGGGCGAAAGCTATGAATATTGGAGCATCATGATGCAGACCCTGTTCATGTCTCAAGATCTCTGGGAGTTGGTTCAGGCTGGCTATTCCACTGAAGAGGATGAAGCAAGGGTGAAGGAGAATAAGAAGAGAGACTCCAAAGCTCTTTTCCTCATCCAATCAGCAGTGCATGAGAGTATATTCCCAAGGATTGCAGCTGCCACCACAGCAAGGCAGGCATGGTTGACCAATCAAACCGAATTCCAAGGCTCCTCCAAAGTGAAGGTTGTCAAGCTCCAAACCTTGAAGCAGGAGTTTGAAACATTGCATATGCGAAGCAGCGAGGATGTGCAGTCCTACATCTCGCGCACTTCTGCAATTGTGAACCAGATGAGGGTATACGGAGACCTCATCACTGATCAAACCGTGGTGGCCAAAGTTCTGAGAAGTCTGAACCCCAGGTTTGATCACATAGTAGCTGCAATAGAGGAGGCCAAAGACTTGTCTATTCTCTCCCTGGATGGGCTGAGTGGGTCACTGCAAGCTCACGAAGTCAGGTTGAACAGATCAACCGAGAAGACTGAAGCAAAGGCGTTCAATGTTGAAGGTGCATCATCAGCAGCAAAGCACTCTGAGAAAACAAGTTACAGAGGTCGAGGAAGAGGCTCGTTTAGAGGAGGAGGCCGTGGCAGAGGTCGAGGATGAAGTTCAGACAACAAACAGAGACACAACAACAAGAGTAACATCCAATGTTACAACTGCAAACGCTATGGCCATGTCAAAGCTGATTGCAGGTCCAATGATCAATCAGCAAATCTGGCTGAAGAACAAGAGGTGAGTAACATGTTCATGGCTCACTCTGATGACCCTCAAGTACCATGCAGTGTATGGGTAGTAGACAGTGGTTGTTCCAACCACATGACAGGGCAGAAGCAGTTTTTCAAGACCTTGATGTCACTCAGAAGCAAATTGTTAGACTTGGAGATAACAAAGAAGTGCAAGTTGAAGGCAAAGGCACTGTTGAACTCCAGACATCAACTGGCAAGGTGAAGCTGCTACCAAATCTCCAGTATGTACCTAGTTTAGCTCACAATCTCTTGAGTGTAGGCCAACTAATAGCAGAGGGGTACTCTATCTTGTTTGACAATGAAGCATGCACAATCAGAGATCCAAACAATGGGAATACAATTGCTAGAATTCCTATGACTAGGAATAGGAAGTTCCCATTAGAAGCAGCCAACATGAATGAATTGGGTCTGATGGTGAGTGAATCCAATAACTCCATCATATGGCACCAGAGGTATGGCCATCTTCATCTCAATGGCTTGAAAACATTGAATCAAAGGCAAATGGTGCATGGTTTGCCCAACATCTCAGAACTAGGCTTTTGTGAGAGCTATGTACTTGGCAAACAACATAGAAGGCCATTCATCTCTGGAAGATCATGGAGAGCAGATCAACCCCTGCAACTTATCCATGCTGATCTTTGTGGACCAATGCAAACAGAAACCATAGGAGGTAATTGTTATTTTATATTGTTTGTTGATGACTTCAGCAGGATGAACTAGGTTTATTTTCTCAAGAACAAGTCCTAAGCATTTGAGAAGTTCAAGTCCTTCAAAGCACTTGTGGAGAATCAAAGGGGTTGCCTCATCAAATGTCTTCGCACTGACAGGGGTGGAGAGTTCACCTCAAAAGAGTTCACTGGCTTCTGCGAGGCTAATGGTATTAGAAGGGAACTCACTGCACCTTATACCCTTGAGCAGAATGGTGTAGTGGAGAGGAAGAACAGGTCCATAGTTGAGATGGCAAGGAGTATGCTCAAAGAAAGAGGTCTTCCAAATCAGTTATGGGGTGAAGCTGTAGCCACTGCAGCTTATATTCTCAACATTTCTCCAACCAAAGCTGTGATGAATCAGACACCCTCTGAAGCTTGGAGCAATAGAAGACCCTCTGTAAGTCATTTACGTGTGTTTGGTTGTGTTGCTTACACACTAACACCTGCACAACAACACCACAAACTTGATAAAAAATCTGAGAAATGTATCTTCATAGGGTATAGTAGTGAGTCAAAAGCATACAAGCTATATAACCCTGTCACTAGTAAAGTTATTACTAGTAGAAATGTGGCGTTCAATGAAAGTGCTAGGTGGTCTTGGAGTCACAACAATGAAGAATCAAATCTCAAGCTTCCTCTGGTGATGACTGAAGAAGCATCAGTGATCAGAACACCTCCAACTCAGAGCAACAATAATTCAAGTGGACCAAGCGATTGTGGTATACATGAAGGAGAAGCTTCCAATTCAACAAATTCTTCATCACATTCCGCTTCTACATCAACTCCAGAGGCAATTGCAGCGAATTCAATTGAATCCTCATATGAAAGATCTCTTAGAAGAGTCAGATCATTGAGAGAGATATATGAGACATGTACCTTTGCACTGAATGTCTCTGATCCTCTCTCAAATGGTGAAGCTGCAACAAAGACAGAGTGGATACAAGCATGGAAGAAGAGTTGTCATCCATTTAGAAAAACAACACATGGGACCTTGTTGATCTACCTGCAAACAAGAATCCAATCAGCCTCAAATGGGTTTTCAAAACAAAATTTGGAGCAGGTGGGAAAATTCAGAAACATAAAGCCAGATAGGTGGCTAGAGGTTTCTCTCATATTCAAGGTGAAGACTTTGATGAAACCTACTCTCCAGTTGCTAGATTTGAAACAGTTAGAATGTTCTTGGCTCTTGGTGCTCAACAAAAGTGGCCCATATACCAGTTGGACATAAAGTCAGCCTTCCTCAATGGAGAATTACAAGAGGAAGTATATGTTCAACAACCTCAAGGCTTTATTGCTGCAGGGAATGAAGACAAAGTCTATCGATTAAGAAAGGCTTTGTATGGTCTAAAACAAGCCCCCAGGGCTTGGTATAGCAAAATAGACCAACACCTACTCAATCAAGGCTTTGAAAGGTGTGAATGTGAACCAACCTTGTACAAGAAGACAAATGAAGACAATGAAGTATTGCTGGTATGTATCTATGTAGATGACATTATCTACATGAGCTCTTCATCATCAATGGCTGCAGAATTCAAAGAAGTGATGATGAATAGCTTTGAGATGACTGACCTAGGACTTCTGCATTATTTCCTTGGTCTAGAAGTCATACAAGAAGAAGTTGGTATTTTTGTTTCTCAGAAGAACTATACATACAATCTACTCAAAAGATTCAACATGCTACAATGCAAGAAGACCACAACACCAATGAATTCAGGTGAGAAGCTACAACTCAATAATGGCTCAGGAGATGCTGATCCAACCTTCTACAGACGACTTATTGGAGGCTTGCTATATCTAACCCACACTAGACCAGACATACAATTTTCAGTTGGTATGGTGTCAAGGTTCATGCAACATCCTTCAAGACAACATCTTGGTGCAGCAAGGAGGATCCTCAGATACATAGCTGGGACAATGGACTATGGACTTCAATACACACATGTCACTGATTTCAAGTTGATTGGCTACTCAGATAGTGACTGGGCTGGGTGTATTGAAGATAGGAAGAGCACATCTCGCTCTGTGTTTACAATGGGATCAGCAGCCATCACTTGGAGTTCTAAGAAGCAAGAACTCACTGCACTCTCAACAACTGAGGCAGAGTATATAGCTTCCACAGGTTCAGCTTGTCAAGCAGTATGGTTGAGGTGTTTATTGCTCAATGTTGGGCAAGAACAGAAGCAACCTACTGAGCTATATTGTGACAATAAATCCATCATAGCATTGGCCAAAAATCCAATTCTACACGGGAGGATGAAGCATATTGATATCAGGTTTCATTTCATACGAGACCTCATTACAGATGAATCAATTGTTCTCAAGTATTGCTGTTCTGAGGAGCAGCTTGCAGACATTTTGACAAAGCCTCTGAATGTTCAAAAGTTTTGCTATTTCCGTATGAGGCTGGGTGTTAGAAGCTATGAATTCAGGGGTGGTGTTGAAAAAGAATTCATAGCTGATGTGGCAAGTTAGATCAGTTATGAGGGACCACATAGGGGAGGTCATTCATCATCTCATTTACTATTACTTAGTGGATGAGTTAGTAGAGTCATTGAAGGGTTATGACGTTTTGAGAATGTCAAAGGTTTTATGAGTTATGAATGTCAAAGGTCTAAAGTCTAGGAGTTATATGTTTTATGAAGAATAAGTAAGGTTTTAAGTTTAGGAGTTATGTAAGTTGAAGAGTCATGGTAGAACCTATATAATGGGCAAGTTATCTTTATAAGAGGTGAAGAGGTTAAGAATAATAGCAAGGTGTTTTTTCTTAGAGTATCTTCCTCTTCCCACTTTCTTCCATATCTCCTTGAAACCATCATATTGGTGCCCATCTACGCTTTCCAACAGTTTCAACATGGAAACACTTGAGGTCCCTGACCTCAATTAGAATTTCTCCATGACCATATTGATGGAAGGGTTGTGCCGATCTTCCTCCCAATTCTCCCTTTTCAATAAACAACTTAGAAATTTAGTTGAGCTCCTGGACATAACCAAGAAGTAATCAAGGTTGAGGAGATTCAAGTGACATGGCAAGAAGAAAAACAAGAAAAACCAAAGAGGAAACAAACCAGAGCCAAGAACCTCATAAATGTTCCAAGTGTTAGAAGTGGTGCTTATACAAAGCCATGATATTGATTTTTGTGACATTATTTGTATATCTTATTTTATGCATATATATGGTTTATTTTTCTAAACTAATATTCACTAGCATGAGATGACTAGTTGTATGAGATACAAAAGGATCCAAAGGTGATTTGATAAGTGCATGATTATACATAAATTTTCCTTATATTCACATGCGCTTATGTCGTTTTCTAACATCAATTCTTTATTTTTGTGCTTCTTTGGGTATTTCTATGTGATTGGACAAGTAAACAGGTACCAGTGAGCAAAAGGAACATGAATCAGACATTTTGGAGCGAAAAGGGTGAAATATTGCACATGGAGAGAATAGCACGATCGTGCTCTCACTTAACACGAGCGTGATGATGAAACATGGGCGTGTTCAACCCCGTGTAACTCTCTGAGGATTGAAATCGCGTTGACTGCGTCGCCAGATAAGAGCACAGGTATATTCAAAGTCAACACGGGCATGTTCGAGATCAACACGGTTGTGCTTCAGATCAACACGGTCGTGCTTCGCAGATTTGAAAAACTATAAAAGGCCGTCCACATAACCCTAATGAACAACTTTTGGCGAAGCAGTCTCGGGTAGATTCTCACAGCGACGGCTAGGGCTTCACGGGAGGAATTGAAGGTAGAGGAGGCGTTATCAAAGGGAAGATTTCTATGTCTAATTGTATAACCTTCTCTTGTATTTTAGTTATGATAGATCATAACATGAGAGGCTAAACCTTCTATGGTGTCTCAGACACCTGAACCCTAAGATGAACTTGTTATTGATTTCTTATTATATTCGGTTTTTTCTTATTAATAATTCCTGTGTCGCATCTTGATTGTTCGTACTTGCAATTCTTTGTGGTTATCCTGTGCATGAGCCCAATTATTCGTCTCCTCAGGGGATAGCATTAGCACTTTAGTGTTCATGCTGGATGGTTGTGGAATTTGTATTGTATTAGCCTAGAGTTGTTATCTGTCTAGATATCTTTATATGGCTTTCCTTTGCATGGGCCTCGAGTCATCCACCTCAGTAAGTTAGAGCACCCAGCACCACGAGTGTTTTAGCGGGGACTCGGAACGGCTAGAATATCGTATTAGCCCTGGGATTCTTCTACATAGGTTCCAGTCGGACAAGGGTGCTAGGGTGTACATAAGGATCACGAGAGATCGGGTGTTTTGTTGAGAAGCGCATTGTTACATCCTCCGAGAGTTATTAGCAATTAGCTAGTAATAGGGAATCGATCATGAACAAGAGAATCCTAGGGGATTGTGATTCGAGGTGCCAGCTTTCATCTCTGATTACCCTCAATCCACCAATTATTGACATTAGTTTTTTAGTTAGGACATTCAACCAATTTGATCACACAATTTATCTCATAGTTAGGCTAGGTAATAGAAGACAACTAGTACTAGTGGTCAGTCCTTGTGGATTTGACTACCCTACCTTTGGGTACTTTACTACTTGATCAACCCCGTAAACTTGCGGGAGAAGTGTCGCGTATATTTTTGCGTGCATCATGATCTTATTAGACATTCATACAATCCTTTAGGATGATTGTAGGAGAACTCAACGTCCATTTCCTAACACCTTAAACTTGACATAACTTAGAGTAAACTTGGACTGTTTGCTAACATGGTTGCCATAATAATAGAGGACCATTGGATGGTAATAACCTTTCTCAGTTATAGCATGTGGATGCACTCTATTGTTTGGTGTTTATTAAACATTGACAGGAAAACCAAGAGAGCATGTCATTGAAATACACTATTAGGGTAATGATGATGTTCTCTTAGTGCAAGTACCTTATCTAAGCAGTCCATATCCATCTAGCATTGCTATTAAGTACTTGAGGATAGAGTATGTGGTGAATTCATTTATCACTTTAAGTCTTCCCTTGGGAGGCTTGTGATTAGTGTGGAGATAATATAGGGTGCTCAACAAAGGTTCCACTGCCTCAATTGAGGAGAACATCTAGAGTGAAAAACAGACATTGTGATTGAGGTAAAACCCAACTAGTTATATGTCAAAAGAGATTTGACAATATATGTTGGTGTGATAGAATCACACCAATACCTTGGTAGGATTTGATTCACTACATGAGTATTGGTTATGAGTTTAAACATTGTGATATTTTTTTCATGATTAGTACAATGATGTTGTTATAGTAGAGGGTGTTGCACACTAAACAGGGAGATAATTTAAAGTATTTCATATTTAAGGAGAGTTGCTCATATGTTATACTTAGTTCTCAAGTCCTTGACATCTTTGGTTATGTTGTATATGATGATATCCATATTAGATTGTTTAATCATTATCGACTGAAAAAGATGACCAATAGTTCCGCAAATAATTCTCTTACTTGGCCTACTTGGACGTTCTAATATACTACATGTATATAGGAATTTATTTGGGTTTAATTTATATTGATGGATCTTGGAATAGTGGGGAGAGCAAAAAGGAGTTGGCTTTGCTGATGGAAGTGTTCTTCTCACAGGTGTAGGAAGGATAAAAGCATGCTCATCTATTGAAGCAGAACTACAACCCTGAAGAAAGATCTGAGGAAGCTGATAAGTATGGGAAGCCCACGAGCTGTTATTCAGGCAGACAATCTATTTATTCCAAGGTTATTAAAGCCAGGGGAAATGGATCACAACCGGAGAACCAAACCATTAACAGAGGAATGTAGAAAATGCCTGAAAGGATTGAATGCTTGAATATACACAAAATTGGAAGATAGCAAAACATACTGGCTGATCACTTGGCCAAGGAGGCAAATAGAACTGGAGAGGAGATAATTTTGATTGTAATGATAGACTACCCTTGTCCTTTAGAAACAAATTATGTAGGTTAAACTCTATGTTTTGAATGCAGCCTGAGGACTCTTATTACCAATATATATATATATATGTATATATATATATATATATATATATATATATATATGTATATATATATATATATTTGGATTTAAGAGTTGTTAGCCAGGACCTGAGTGTATCATAGATCAAAGACCAAATTGATATTTGAAAAGATATTAATTATGGCCAATTGGTGGGAACTAATTAATTATTAAGAGATCATAATTGTGATTTAATGTGATTGAACCAAACATGGTCTAATTCATTATGCCCCCTACTTGGGTTATCCTTGTAGGGATTGTTATGGGATAAAAAGAGATAATTATAATTTGATTATGATTGGACCATTGAGTTTGAATTGAATCAACATTTATCTCATAGAGATAATAATAAAATATTTATGATTTTATCTCTATCTCAAACATGGATTAGAGTGAGACTAAAACACTCTCATCTATATAAGAAGAAACATACTGAGAGAATCAAGGGATACGATTTTGTGAGACAAATTGAGTGGTGTGAGGGTTCTTTACTTTCTAGGTTTTATCTTTAGTGAGAATCAGTCTAAGTATTAAGAGAAGATGGTTGCACACTTGGGCAACTTGAAGATCATCAAATGAATTTAGAGAGGGTCTTTGGAAAGGAAGTGATTGTAAGTAAGTTTCTCTTGTTTATTTAATCACACAATATATAGGATATATTGTAATTAACTATTAGATGTATTAGGATATATGAAGTAGGTTGAGAAAATTTTTGAAACCTAACCCTAAGGTCCCATTGTTTATTCTGTTGTGCATCTGAGTTACTTTGTTTTAACCTACTACTTCCAACACCAAGAAGTTGAGGTTTTTCCCTTAAGAAAGCAACCAAAAGGGGGTAGTTGCTCGATTCCGCAGCTATGCCCTCATGAATGCTAACTGAGGATAGATCCTCATGCGAATCCAAAATGAGAGGATCGTTAAGTGGTAGGCCAAGATAAAGTTTATTGGTGGCCGAAAAGATATGAAGAAATATAATGGGTTTCATTGAGATTAGGGCCATGACATCGAGGAGTGTATACAATTGAAAGATGAGATTGAGGAACTGATCTGACGAGGATACCTATCTCAATATCTCCAAAGAGACTGCAGAAAGAAGGCCCATCTTCCTAAAGGGAGGTTGACCTCCTCTGGGGTCATCCATTAAATTATTGGAGGTCTGGCCATTAGAGGCAAAAGTAGCTTGGCACGAAAAATTCATGCTCAGATGTCTACTGGAGCAAGTCAACTGAGGAAGAAACCCTGAGTCGTGCAACCTATTACTTTCTCTAAAAACAACCATAAGGGGTATCTATCATCTCCATAATGACGCTTTGGTGATCATTGTTACCAATGTCAGATATATCCTTATCGATTGCCTAAGCTCGACTGATTCTATATTTTGGGGAGGATCTTATAAGATTATAAGAGTTTCTTGACACGGCATATACAAGCTGATTGACTTAGGGGGAAGATTCCATAAAAGGTCATTCATGCTAAGTACTTGAGGAAATATTATCGATGATTGCTTTGAGATTCTTTATAGAATCAATCTACCACCATTTTGTATGTGTGATTAGACAATCATTGATTGGAGCCCAAGCTCGAGAGTCTCCACTCATTTTAGAGCTGAACAAACAAATCATCAGTTCCCACATGAGCCCCTCACCCTTTTTAGGGCACAGATTTGGTCCTTAGGGATCCAATTGTCCCCATCCCCTTTTAGGGCACCTAGATATTGATCGTTCTTAGGATCTCGACATGGATTCAATTCTCAGTAATCAGATTGCCCCTGTCATCTTTCAAGGCACGTAGAGTGCTTTTTAAAACCCTCTAAACCACAACACAGATCCAGTCTCCCGGGATTAGATCGCCCGTCCCCTTTCAGGTCACACATAGGATGATTGTAAAACCCTGAAGACTTCTACTCTTACGCCCCTTTTCAAGATACCCTTTTCAGCGCTCGACCATTCGACTTTTTTTTATGACACGGTTCGATCCTGAGGGATCAGATCATCCCCATCCCCTTTCAAGGCACGAGGAGATTGGTTGCTAAAACCCTTCGGATCTCGACATAGATTCGTTCACTATGGATCAAATTGCCCATGTCCCCTTTCATGGCACGCAGAAGCTGATTACTAAAACCTTAACGACCTTGAATCTGACGGCCTTTTTCAAGGCTTGACCATACGACCATTTTCAGGGCACAGATTCATTCCTGGGGGATCAAATCGTCCTTATTCCTTTTCAAGGCACGCAAAGATTGATTTCTAAATCCCTCAAGACTTCGACACGGATTTGATCATCAGGAATCGGATCACCCCTGTCCCCTTTCCAGGCACACAGAGGCTAATTGCTAAAACTTTGACAACCTTGACTCGAACGACCTTTTTAAAATACCCTTTTTAGAGCTCAACCATTCGACCCTTTTTAGGGCACAACACTGTTTCTTTTCGGTTGGATTATCTTCCCCCTTTTTATGGTATCCTTAAAGGCCGCATAATCTATTTGTTTTTGGTCTTTTTCAGGACTTGAGAAGATGACCATAAGGAGCTGACCGCCCCTTTCCCTCACAAGATGCAACTCATCTTGTCTAAGCTCAAAGAAATAAACTCTCCATTCATATCTGTTTTGGTTAAGTTCGGAAGTATGAATTGCTAGGGCCTGAAATATTACTTTGCTTTAAATCGGTCGGCTTAGTAGGAATTAAGTCATAAAGTTGACGATCAAAGGAGTTCAACACTTAGTGAAATATCAGAATTAGGCTGGATTAGCTCGGAGAAATGAGAGACAAGATAGTCATTCACTCAAGGGAAACTAATTGAAGTCAAAAGTTTTTCTTTATTAGTTGAATGAATATCTCGTAAAGTACAGGTACAAAAAAGAAAAAGAAAATTGTATAAAATGCAATGCTTATTATTGAGGAGTAGCTGGAGGCACGTCAACCTCAGTTGGAGTCGGAATCTTGGGCTTCGCTTCAAGCTCAACTTTGGCTCGTCCAGCTCTGTCGATGGAGTCAAAGGATAGTACACCCTTGAAATCTAGAGAGGCGATGTCAAACTCTAAATGTTTGAGAATGATATATTTGAAGATTTTGAAACCTTCCTGGACTCTTCCGACAACATGGTGGGTAACTTCATCTTCGAACTCTTTTGAATTCTTTGTCACCCTCTGCGCTGCAAAGGTGTGAAGCTCCTTTGAGAACTCCCGAGAGTTCTTGAATTTCTCCAACACTTCCTTACAGAAAGTGAGAAGTAATTCATGGTACATATTGGTGTCCTTGAACTTAGCCATGGCCTTCTCCTTAACCTTCTGCACGACTTGATGTGTCCCGACTTCTAGTTCCTCCTTTAAGTGATGAGCATACACTTCTGAGGCTTCTAGAAGGTTGCGGGAAATCCTTATTTCACGGAGAGCTCAGAATCTCTCATTCTTTTTAGTCTCGACCTCCTACTCTAGAGCTTTCACTCTAGTTTGAAGATCGGTTATTTGAAATTGAAGCTTCTAGGTCTCCACCTACGCCTAGGTAAGGTTGGTCTCAGCCTTCTTTAGCAGCTACTTAGCGAGACCCTTGAGCATGACCTCCTCTCTCAGCCACTTAGTCATATAGGCCATGAGAAGGTCGTACTGCATCATGAAAAAACATCATGTTAGGACTTGAGCAAAAGATACAAGAAAGCATAAGAAGAAAAAAGGAATCAACATACCTTTATTCCCGATAGAGTTAGCCACAAGGCCAACTTTTCATTACTGAGATCTTCTAAAGTTGTAAGGTTCAACTCTAAAAAAAGAGTCTCGAAGGTCTCGACTGCAGCTATGTCCTCAATCAAAAGAGATTAATTTCACCTGCAAAACACTAGGGATCAGGAGGTTGCCCTTAAAAGAAGATGAGCCTCCTAACACCAAATTTATGGGAGATTGTGCAATGGTGGGCGCATCCGGCTTGACATCGGAGTCAACCGACAGGATCATCAGACGAAGCCAACTTTTGGGAGCCAGATCCTTAGAGGTGTGTAGTTCCTCAATCACTGGAGCTGTCATAGCCGCCAAGGCATGCGGTTGGGCTCTGGGTTCTTCGTCAAATGGGGTTTCTCCTCCAAAGGATTCTTGGTTTGATATGGGATCGGGGAGCTCGATGAATCGCCTCCCCCGACCTCATTTTAGAGGGCCCTTGTAGAAGCAATTGCCTGCCCATCTGGTTTACTGCAAAAACAAGGTCAGTTTGATTAACTGTGCTCATATTGAAGAAATTCGTAGATTTAAAGAGCTTATCCATCAGAGAGACAAGCTCAATCATGCACATGCTCTCTGATGTTACTAAGGTAAGTAAGGAAAGTGACCCCTGACTTTGGAAGAAGACCAGTTGATTCTCCTCTAAAGGGGATATCTTTTCCTTAAAGGATGAATCTGTACCCTAAGAGTCGAGATTGTCCACCCAGACGCAGGGGAAACAAAGAAGAACCCCGACTTCCAATGATGGATGGAACAAAGGACTTTCCCTAGGAATGACCTATGGGGTCTGGAGGTGAAATAATATGAGTCCCAAAGCGAGGATGTTTTTTTTTATTATTGTAAAAAGAAGACGGAACCAATGGAAAGAAGGCTCAAATCCGAACAAGAGAAACTAAATAACGAACCCACAAAGAATCCCCCATGAGTTCGGGACAAACTGGGCAAGAGTTAAGTTATGAAAAGATAAAATCTCACAAAAAAGCCAATGAAGCGGAAGATTCAGACCAACCCTGAACGACTCTACATACAAGGCCAACTCCCCATACTGAGGAGAACTGGCCCATTCCCTAGAGTTTGAAAGTCTAACTCTAAAATGAGATTGGATCACAAAACCGTCACCTATTTGAATAAGTTTTGGAAAGCTAAGGGTGGATTCTACTGACTCGACACCAGCTAATGATCTTTAAGACAAATCCCTAATCGCTAAAGGAAGAGCTTCCATTATCTAAGCTTGGGAAGATGAAGAGAAGTACCTCGGTGAGAGGTTAAAGAATTTTCTAAAGATGTGGCAGAGGTTCTCAAAAGTAAAAATAAAGAAGGTGAAAGTTAAACCCTAGCCCTCTACAAGTCTATTTATAAATAATATCCACAGATGTGCTTCCATGAGGGTAATTAATTAAAATCCTGTGACCAAAGTGTATCACCGAGAGAACACACCAGTTGATGAGGGGCATACAAACACAAGATCAAACTAATGTAAAAAAGAATAAATAAATTCAGACAACTTAAATTAATATAAAAGACAAAAGAAATAAATCTAGTTCCTCCTTTAAGTGATGAGCATACACTTCCGAGGCTTTTAGAAGGTCGCATGTACTCCTTATTACACTGAGAGCTTAGACTCTCTCATTCTTTTTAGCCTCGACCTCCTTCTCTATAACTTTCACTCTACTTGGAAGATCAGTTATTTGAAGCTGGAGCTTCGAGGTCTTCGCCTAGGCCTAGGTCAGCTCAGCCTCAGCCTTCTTTCACAGCTCCTTAATAGGACCCTAGTTCTATGATTTCTAATTCCAAATAAAGGGTAATTAATTGAAATCCTGCAACCAAAGTGAATCACCAAAAGAACACATCAGCGGATGGGTGGCATGCAAACACAAAATCAAACTAATGTAAAAAAAATAAAAAATTCAGACAACTTAAATAAACATAAAAGACAATAAAAAAAAAACCTTTAACATTAATTAACACTCTAGCCTCAAGGCCAAACTAGTCTTTTCCAAACCCAATAATAAGAAAGAAAAACACCTACATGGAGGATGCTGGTGCCATTCCATGAGCATACATGCGTGATGCATCCATCTTAGTTAGCCGCCGTCCCTTGAGTCAAACCCACGAGGTTTGACCAAGATGCCCACCTTGCCCCATAGTCAAAGATCCAACACTCTTGTCCCACCGATCCATCTCCTTCTCCGAAGCCTCTCACCCCATCCTTTCATTCACTACAAACCAACCCCTCCCCCCCTTCCCTTCATCCTTCTTATCAACTTCCTCCTTTCCCTTCTCCACCTTCATCCATGGCTTCATCTTCTGGGACTTTGGAAGCCTCTGGCAACTCTAACTCCTCTCCCACTCACTTCTCCTTTGCCACCCCTTTCTCTTCTTCTTTCTCTGAGCTTCTTGCAGGAGCTGCAGATGAAGAACTTGGTGTATCTCGTTCTAACTTCTCTATGAGCAGGGGAGTCCCAAAGTTCAAGACATTCAATCCCCCTTCACTCCCAATCTCTCCTCCTCCCATCTCCCCTTCTTCATATTTCTCCATTCCTGCTGGTCTTAGTCCTGCTGAGCTTCTTGATTCTCCAGTCCTCCTCTCTTCTAACGTATGCCCCTCTATCTCTATTATATTTCTGTTTCAGTTTGCAGTTAATTTGTTTCTAAACGATTGATCTATTTGTTCTGCAGATCTTGCCTTCTCCCACCACTGGGACTTTTCCTGCTCAATCTTTCAACTGGAGGAACAGTCTACAGCAGCAACATCAGGAGCAGCAGAAAAGCATCAAAGAGGAGCAAAATCACAGGGCCTTCTCTGATTTCTCCTTCCAAACTCATCATCAAGTACCTGTATGTATTAATTAATTAAACCAAACCTTTTCCTTTCTTACCATATATATATATAGAAAAAGATACTAACATGTATAGCTCTGTTTTGGTCCAGGATGAAGCACCCAAAGAGATACCGACTTTGCAACCAGAGTACAATAATAACTCAAGTCTGAAAGAGCAGAAGAAGTCTGATGATGGGTATAACTGGAGGAAGTATGGGCAGAAACAAGTGAAAGGGAGTGAGAATCCCAGGAGCTACTACAAGTGCACATACCCTAATTGTCCCACTAAGAAGAAGGTGGAAAGATCTTTGGACGGCCAGATAACTGAGATTGTCTACAAGGGAACTCACAACCACTCCAAACCTCAGTCCACCAGGAGAAACTCAGCTTCATCTCAAGCTTTTCAGGCTCCAGTCCCTTCTGAAGCGACCGAGCATTCGTTCGGGACTCTGATCGACTCTGCCGCCACACCGGAGAATTCCTCGGTTTCGTTTGAGGAGGATGATGCTGATATGAGCTCAAAGAGGACCAAAACAGAAGACTTTGATGATAATGAACAAGATGCTAAGAGATGGTAAGTATCATATATATAGCTAGAGATCAATGATAACTACTTGTAATTGTTTCTCATCAAATATTTTTATATACTTATATATGTTTGATCATCTCAGGAAGAAAGATGGTGAACATGAAGGGATGTCAGCTGCCGGTAACCGGACGGTGAGGGAGCCAAGAGTGGTGGTTCAGACGACTAGTGATATCGATATCCTCGACGATGGTTACCGCTGGAGAAAGTATGGTCAAAAGGTGGTGAAGGGCAATCCAAATCCAAGGTGAGCATTGCATCATTGATACTTCTGTCTTCATTTTTCAATTGAGGATGATGGATCAAAACCCTAAAAAATTATGTTGCATGAATTACAGGAGTTACTACAAATGCACCACTGTGGGATGCCCAGTAAGGAAGCACGTAGAGAGGGCTTCTCATGATCTAAGGGCAGTGATCACAACCTATGAAGGCAAGCACAACCATGATGTTCCGGCAGCCCGGGGAAGTGCTGTAAACCGGTCTTTGGCTGATGTTAATGTCACGGCGGCGATAAGGCCATCGCCGATGTTCGGTGCCGGAAGGCCGGCCGGTGGACCTCAGGGACTGCAAGCTCCTTTCACTCTGGAGATGCTGCAACCTCATGGGAACTACGGAATGATCCCAGGGTATGAGAATTCAATGGCCTCCTACTTGAACCAGCAGCAACAACATAAACACATGGAGAGTGTGATGCTTTCTAAAGCCAAGGATGAACCAAAGGATGACTTGTTCATCGAGTCATTGCTATGTTGATCAAGCTCTCTTTCTTGGCGGCAGCTTTCTTGTTATCAGTATCAGGATCAAGTTCTGTATCTTTGGATCTTTTGTATATTTTGATAGGTTTGATTAGATTTAGAATGATATATTGTTCATTTGTTGGTGGATTTCTTTGTTATCAGTATCAGGATATATAAATCAAGAACAAAAAACAATGATTTTCATTCATAATTTGCTTTCAAAATCTTTGATGATGTTTCCTTAAAGATAAAGACAATAAGACATTGGAGGGCTTTGAATTGTCAAAGATTTTTGGCGCATAGACATAGACTCCATTGGTCAGTCAATCCCTTTGTTTCATTGACTTTTAGGACAAGAAGGTTCGGCTCTCTCTCCCCACCTTGGCTGGCAGAACTATGACGTATGCACACGTGTGAAGTTCTTTAAAAAAATATTAAATTAAAATTAAAATACCTTATCATAGAGGTTGTCAGAAGGTGCCAATAATATTAAATATATGATTGACTGATGCTATTTATAGATTAGCTGGATCTAGCCAAAGAAAGATTAATGTTTATATATTTAGAACGATATTTGATATAAATTTATTTATGTAGTACATATCCGAATATATTTATTTTTAAATTAATATTTTTAAAGTCAAATAGTGTTTATGATAAAAAAAATATATAGTGGTTTATGTTTCACTCTCACCTTGTGTATAGCCAAAAAAACAAGATAAATAATAATAAAAATAAATAAATAAATAAATAAATAAAAGCAAAACTCAATTGATATCACAATCAATGAAAAAGAAATTTTATGTTTTAGAAACATGGTTTATGGTCTACTCCTCTCAAAATTTCTCTGTCATAATGTCTTGGGCCACACGGCTCAACCAAACCAACAAGTGGTCTCTGAATGAGCTAACAAATAAATTCATTAGATTAAAATAAATATTTACTATATTTGAAGGTATCTAATAAGATAGAAATTATTTACTAGAGTACCTTATTTATGTTTTTAGTTTATAAAAGTTCATAAAAACCATGTAGATTAATAGAAATTATAAAGTGTGAACTACTGAGTATAAAATACTATATCAAAAAGTCTTGATTTTTACAACATTTATTTTGGGTTTTTGATTTGGCAGGGAGGTGGGTAATGATTTCTTCTTAGAATACATTATAATTAAAAAATAAAATAAAAGTATTTTCTTACTCTCTGAATTATATTTCTATATTCATTTTGATCCCTAAACCTAATTTGTAAATAATATTATTTTTTTTGCCAATTTATATCCCTATTTAATTTTAAAAAAAAAATCTTTAGATCAGGAGAAATATTTTCTTTAGAATAAAATAAATTTACGGATATACATGTTGATATTTTTTTTGGCTTACAAAAAAATAAAAGGGAGGAGAAAAAGCAAAACACCAATTGATTAGGATCATTGAATTGAAATATCAATAATAGTGGATAGCTACATTCATCAGCCAACAGATGACCAGGTTGTGTGAGTATCAATTGAAGTACCTATGTTTACCGATTAGGTGACCAGTTGGTGTGTGAGTAGTTCAAGGCAATAAATCACAGCACAGCACACACAGCCTCCTCCCGTAGGACGGGTGAGGAATGTGGTCCATTTCACATTTTAGTCTTGAACAACTGAGCTTGAACTTGGATATATTTAAACAGATCTCACTTTTGTTCCTAGTTGATATGAGATTAAAAACTAATCACTTGACAGAGTCACACATTCTCCACTTGAGATTTGATAAGTGAAAAATCAGAAACGGTCAGTACAAACATGAACATTTATATTAGAATCTAGACACTTTTTTAGGTTTTGATAAGTCAAATTTACTGTAGAGATAAAGCTTACTAATCTAAATTGAGTCTTAGTGGAAGATGCGCCCATTTCATTTACATTGATTTGTGGTTTGGGACGACCAAAATTCATGAAGAAACACTTTCGCTATGTGGTTGGTCCTACCACAAATAAAACAATGTTTAGGGGTTTTATAGATGGTTTAAGAATTGGTGGTGGAGACTGAAAAGAGTGATGAGTATTGAAATGGAGACGATCGGAGAAGCCTTCAAGTGGCGGCTGATTTCATTCATCTCAACTTCTACTTTACAAACCCTAAACCTTTATATACATCATCCATATGACCCGAATCCATTACCTCTAACCCGGATCCGATAACAATACTCGTTGACTTATAATGGACTCTCAACACTCCCCCTCAAGATGGGCGATAAATATCAGTCATCCCCATCTTGTTACATGCTTTAACACACTCTCGAGGACCTAATCCTTTAGTTAAGCAATCAGCTAGTTGTTCGCTAGAATGAACATGACTCAACTTCAAAATCCCATCATCCAGTCTCTCCTTAATGAAGAAGCGATCAATCTCAACATGTTTTGTGCGATCATGCTGTACAGGATTGTTAGCAATGCTAATGGCCGATTTGTTGTCACACCAGAGTTTCAATACACCACCTCTAAACAATTTCAGTTCTGACAACAAACTCTATATCCAAAGCATCTCACAAAGACTAACCGCCATAGCCCTGTACTCCGCCTCAGCTGTAGACTGGGAAACCACTTCTTGTTTCTTGCTACGCCACGACACAAGGTTACTCCCAACAAAGACACAGTAACCTGAGGTGGACCTCCTGTCATCCAAGCAGTTTGCCCAATCAGCATCGCAATATCCCTCCACATCCAAGTGCCCATGACTCCTGAACCAAAGGCCTTTCCTTGGGCTTCCCTTTAAGTATCTCAGAATCCTGTATACTGCTTCCATATGCTCAACCCTGGGATCATGCATATACCTGCTCACCACGCTCACAGCATATGCAATATCAGGTCTCGTGTGGTATAAGTAGATAAGGTAACCAACAAGTCTCTGGTAGCGCTTCTTGCTTACCAAGTTACCAGATTGGGCACACAACTTGTGATTCTGCTCAATCGGAGTAGAAGCTACTCGACACCCTAACATTCTTGTTTCAGAGAGTAAGTCAAGAACATACTTCCTCTGAGAAAATACTATTCCTCTAGAAGACAGTGCAATCTCAATACCAAGGAAATATCTCAGTTGACCCAGATCCTTGACTTCAAACTCTTTACCCAGCCTTCGTTTTAGGTGAGAGATCTCCTCAACATCATCACCCGTAATAACAATGTCATCCACATAGACAGCCAAAATTGTAATATGGGATTTGGAGTGCTTGTAAAAGACAGTGTGATCCCCACTACACTGCATATAGCTCATACCACATATTGCACATTTGAACCTGTCAATCCATGCCCTTGGAGATTGCTTCAACTCATATAAGGACTTCTTCAACCTGCACACTTTCCCAACTGTCTGTGGAGTAGTAAAGCCGGGAGGAAGCTCCATATACACCTCCTCTTGTAGATCTCCATGCAAGAAGGCATTTTTGACGTCCATCTGATGCAACGGCCAACCAAAGTTCGTTGCACATGAGATTAAAGTCCTCACAGTGCTCATCTTTGTTACTGGAGCAAAGGTCTCATCATAGTCAATCCCATAGGTTTGGCTATACCCCTTTGCAACTAGCCCCGCCTTGTACCTGTCAATCTTCCTTCAGGAGTTTGCTTCACAGTGTACACCCACTTACAACCAACTGCCCTTTTTCCAGCTGGAAGAGATACAAGTTCCCAGGTCTCATTCTTCTCCAAGGCTTGGAGTTCTTCCTGCATAGTACCCTGCCACTTAGGATCCTGCTTTGCAACTCCCCAGTCATTCGGTATTGGCACTGACTGTAATGTTGCAATGAAAGTTTTGTATACAGGAGATAAGGAAGAATAAGAGACAAAATTAGCAATATCATTCTCAAAGCCAAATCTAGCCAGAGGTTTTCCAGCATTGACTCGAGGTTCTCTACGCTGGGTAAATAGGCAAATTAAGAGAGGTAGAAACAATACCACCCGACTCAGAGGGACACGGGGAAGATCCTGAGGAAGAAGGAACTAGGGAGAGGCCTGGGGCAGTGGCATGTGTGGACTGGTCATCAATCAGAATCGTAGGGAGTGATCGTGTGGAGTGTTGCTGTAGCTGCGGTTGTTGCTTCTGCTCTTCATGCTTCCCCTGGACACCTGTTTGAGCTTCCCTCAAGTGCCTCCTTTTGTACACCTTCAATTCTCCTTGTCCTCGTGTCAGGTCACTATCAACATTTCCATCTTCATTTTCATCTTGACACTCCCCCTGATCCATGTCATTAACAAGACACGATATTAGCCCCACAACCACATTTCTACTATTCTCCCCCTCTCGACCAGCTCCTCTTGTGCTAGGAGAGAAGTCCTCAAAGAGAGATGTCAAGTCCGTCTTCTCACCATAGAAAGGCTCCGACTCCCTGAAGGTCACATCCATACTCACAAATAGTCGACGCTCAGTCGGGCTCCAGCATTTATAACCCTTCTGATTAGAAGAGTACCCAACAAATATACACTTCATAGCCTGAGGGTCTAACTTCCCCACTAAAGGCCGATGATCTCTGACAAAGCAGGTATAACCAAACACCTTAGGAGGAATGATGAACTTGTTCTCACCTAGGAGCATCTCCCATGGTGTCTTCATTCCCAGCACTCGTGAAGGCATTCGGTTGATGGGATAAGTTGTTGTCATCACCGACTCACTCCATAGGATCTTTAGCACATTCATCATGAGCATCATAGAGTGTGCCACCTCCAGTAGATGTCTATTCTTGCGCTCAGCCACCCCATTTTGTGCAGGCGTATCGGGGCAAGATGTCTGATGCAAGATTCCTTGAGTTGACAAGAAGGATGTAAAATCCTTATTAACATACTCAGTTCCATTGTCAGTCCGTACAATCCGAACCTTTGCATTGAACTGAGTCTTCACACAGGCACAAAAGTCTTGAAAACAACGAAGCATCTTACTCTTGTGTTTTATCAAATAAATCCAAGTCATACGAGAATAACAATCAATGAAGGTCACAAACCACTTGAATCCACTAACTGAAATAACTGGACAAGGTCCCCATACATCCGAATGAATAAGAGCAAATGGTTCAACACTTCGAAGACCAATACTAGAATAAGTAGAACGTGTATGCTTGCCAAATTCACAAGCATCACACACAAGTTTACTCCTATCTACTTTGTCCATTAATTATGGTTGCAACCTACTTAAGCTGTCGAAAGATAAGTGACCCAGACGACAATGTTGGAGTTGCACTGCAGCCTCTACTCCTCTACACACAGCAGCAGCAAGAGCAGCATCAACACTCCCCTGATCCAAGTACCACAGTCTGTCACGCTTGGTGCCAGTCCCAAGTCTTCTCCCTATTCGCCTCTCTTGGAAAAGACATGATTCCCGGTAAAAAAAAATTAGGCAGTCTAATTGATCAATAATAGAGCTAACTGAAAGAAGGTTAACTAGGAATGAGGGAATATGTAAGACAGACGAGAGTGTAATTGATGAAGTGCATTTGACCGAGCCAATCCCTCTAATGGGTTGAGAAGTCCCATCAACAGCTTAGACGGTCTCATTATGAGTATGCCTATATGGTGAATATGAGGCGAACTCACTACATGCACCAGTAATATGCCTAGATACTCCTAAGTCTACAATCTATTCCACATGCGAGTTCTTTGTGGTTGCAAGTGCCTGAGCCTGAATACATGTGCCCGTATGGGCATAGTTGGCAAAGTTACCGAAAGCAGTGGTCATAGCAAGATCCTGTATGGCCTGGCCCTTGCCCTTGGAGCACTTAGCCCTCATCTTGAACTGTCGCAACTCCTCCAACTCAGTAACATCAGCAACAGACATCTCAACAGTCTGACCCTCATCAGTAACTGCTAAGTTGGCTTTAAGACCAGCACGACCTCGACCACGGCCTCCTCCACGTGCACCTCTATATGCCCCTCTGCCTCCACCTCCAGTACGACCGCGACCTTGATTACGCGGTTGTGGGCAACTGAAGCTGAGATGTCTCTTTCTCCCGAAGTTGTAACACTCTCGATCGTCAGTAACAGGAGCAAGAACTACCAATGCAGACCGAACAGGGGGTAATGTATCACCAATCATCACTTTCAATCTGACCTCCTTTTGGGCCATCGCAGCAATAGCCTCCTCCATAGTGGGAAGGGAAGATTGATGACACATTGTGGCTCTCCTGTGCTCAAACTCTACATTTAGGCCTTTCAGAAAATGAGTCACCCTCCTGCTCTCGATCCATCTCTTTCCCAAAGCTGCGCATGTAGGTTCCCTTCATTGCTTCCTCAGCATGCAAGTCCATCAAGACCCCTTTCGCTCTTGCTCTCTCAAACTCATTCTGCACTACAATTACTTAAGAAGTTTGGCCTCCCTAGCTGTAAGCCTGTAAGCCTATCACCAGTCCCCTTGCCGCTAATTTGCATCTCTCAGTCCATGGCTCAGCTTTTCTTCCAGACCCAAATCTCTATCGTTAAATAGTGAGCTCTCTCCTGTATCTCACTTTCAGTCGGCCTAAAATTGCCTTTGTCGTAAGTCATGTTAGTCAATTTATGCACAAGCCCACTACGACCCATCTCGAGGGTGTAAAGCGAATATTTTGATATATTAAGGGAATCATCTCACTTGGCCTCTCTTTTTAGTCCAACCCGTCTCTCTCCTTGCGAGCCTTTTTTTATGTCCAATGAGCTAGCTGGTCAGACAGTCGCTGCTCCACCACAGGTTTTGTGGTATTTCTTAGACTTAACTTAGTCTCATGGGGTGCTAAGAAACAGTCCACGACCTTTCATTCCAGCTCCAAAGCGAAATATCGGGTCCTAGCTTCTACCACTACAGAAGTCATCTAGTTCCTTCACCTCCTTCGACATCTGCGAGTTTCTCTTGTTGCCCTCCGGCCAACCCTTTATCGCAACAATGTTAGTGCCTTCATATGTGTAAGAACTCTATCTTTCACAATTGCACTAAACATATCGATATTGATGTTCATTTTATTCATGAGCATGTCCTTAATGGTATAATTCAATTAGCTCATGTACCTGGTTCTCATCAAACTGCTAATGTTTTCACCAAGTCACTTCCACATCCTTATTTTGAGGATCTTCATGACAAGCTCATGGTTCAGAAAGTCACTCCTTAAGCTTGATACGGGATATGAGCAATACTAATGGAGATCTACAGAGCAATCCTAATCAAGCCGAACGAGATCAGAGGAAATTTGGAGCGAACCAGATCAATCAGAATCATCACTTAGTGATTCAAACGTTAATACAGCTATATATGTTTCCATATGAGAAGGGATATCAATTATCCATAATTGATTCAGAATCATCACTCAGTGATTTAGATGCTAATAAGTTATATACTTATATATGTCTCCATATAAGGAGGAATATCAATCTTTGTGATTGATTCAGTTTCTTATTTGAACGAAATTGTAATCTTATTGTACTTGTAAAGTACAAATCTATATATTTGATGAATGAAATAAAGAACAATGTTTTGAATTCTTGATTGTATACCCAAAATTTTCCAATTGTTTGCCACTATACCCTTTAATGGAGGGAATTGTTGTGAAATATCCATTTGCTCCTCAAATTATGTGGAATTTTAGAAAAACAAAAATCATATTTTCAAGGTGTATATCCGTAGATTTTTGTCCTGGATTGAATTTGATTTTCAAGGGGAATTGATTTTTTTGGTTTGCAACACCTGAATTTTAATTTTCATAAAAAAGTTGTTTAAAAGACATGAGGATTAGTAAGCCCAACATGCATAAATCTTATAAAAGTAAAAATAAAAATAAATAAAAATAAAACAAATTAAATCAAATCAGTTCAATAACCATGAGTATAAATCAAGATGAGCAAAACATTCCTTACAAGTTGGGCTGAGTTTAGTGCTGGGCACTGTGCAGGCTGGGCCGGTCTGCACGCACACAAGTTCTGCCCATTAACTTTTTAACATTATTAAAAAATATCAAAAATATAAAACAATATTTTAAAAATATTATTATTTTAAAAATAATCAATGGGTATAGACCACGATGCACAGCAGCAGTTGTAGATAGGGATGGCAATGGGAGGTGAGTGAGGGGGCGAGGCCTCTACCACAACCGCCCGCTGACCATTCCACTTGCCCAGCCAGCCCCGCCCAAATACCACATGTATGAATCACCACAACCGCCACGGTTTTATCCTCGCCCTCCCGCCTCGCCCAGCCCGCTATGTCCATATTTTACCTTTAATACAGTAAAATTTCAGCCAAAAATGGGATGAATGTTCCTTCTTGTATCAAACAAAAATGATTCAAAAGATAAACATTTCCTGTGAAATTTTAGCAAATAAAGAAAAGGTCACAAATCATTAACTTGCTTGCTAAACTTTGCTTTTTAACCAAGAAGAGTGTTTCAAATCAAACACAAATCAATTGTCCATGAAATCAGCTGCAAAACAACATAATGTCTCATACAATTCTACATTAACTTGTACAAAACAACTTAACCAAGTAGAGTGTTTCAAATCAAACACAAATCAAAAGTTCCAACATAATGTCTCATATCATCTCAAATTCCTGCAGTCTTTAGCTTGCTCCTTCAAATGTGAAATGCACAAGTGGTCAATCCTATAAGAATAAGATAAAAAGAAAGAATGTTAACATGAATACAATAAGAAATTAATTATGATAGAGAAAAGATAAATAAATCATAATATACTATACCAAATCAAGAGTAATGGAATCAATATCATCTTCCTCTTCACAAGTTGAAGCAATATCCAATGAATTTGAATTTTGATCTAAGAAATAAAGTTAGAAAAGAATTAGATAAATTATTGATCAAAGTTATAATAGAAAGTTAAAATTATAGAATTTACCTTCTAATTGATTCACTAACCAATTTTGAGTACAAGTCAAAGCTTCCACCATAGTTTTTTTTTTTACTGTAAGAGCGGGTGGTCAAGTGGCCACCTACTAAGACAAATCAAAGGACGGGGATAGACCTGGGTTCGACTCCCGGCAAGCTGAAGTTAGCAGCGTGTCTTTGAACAAACACAGTGCCCCACGTGGAGCGCCTCGTGAAAATCCCCCCGCATCACCTCGAACCCGCGTTGGGGTTGAGGGCACGGAACCTATTACCGCTCGCCTCAATGGGCTTTGGTAAAGCTTCCACCATAGTTGGATGAAGTCTACTGCGATATGGACTCAACAATCGACCACCTGTACTAAATGCAGACTCTGAAGCCACTGTGGACACAGGTATAGCAAATATATCTTTCGCTATCCTTTGCATTATGGGATACTTGACTCCAGCCGTCTTCCACCATTGTAATATGTCAAAATCAGTACATCTTGGTATAACATCTTCCTCCAAATAGTAGTCAAACTCTCTCCTTGCATGTGTAATTTTACTCTTCTTCCTATTGACAAATTCATCATATCCATCTGAAAAACTGTTTTGTTGAACCAAGGTGGAAGCAATGTTGTTTGCAGCTTCAAGATTTGAACACTTGTTTTCATATTCAGAAATCAAGTTGCGACAAATCCCATCAATTCTATCCATTTCCATATCATAAACATCTCCATATAACTTTGAAAAGTGATATTCCAACATGCATTTCTTGTACCTTGGATCAAACACCGTGGCTACCCCCATAAAGCCATGAACTACATTCCAATATTTATCAAACTTTTCCATCATCCTTGTGGCCATTAATGCAATTGTCATATTAGAATCACAAACCCATTCGGACAAAGCAAGTTTGATCTCACAAATCTTTGGAAAATAAACATTTGCAGTTGGATACTTGGAACCTGAAAAAATGTTAGTTGCCTCATAAAATATTTGCAACTTTCCAACAATTAATCTTGCCATTTCCCAATCTGCCTCTGTTGGACAAATCTTGCACATTGGATCTCTTAACTTTGCACGGCTGAACACATCTTTGTAATATAAAGCTATCTCAATCATCAAGTATGTCGAGTTCCATCTTGTTTTGCAATCAAGGCACAACTTTTTCAAAATTGGAATACGCAATTGTCGAGCAGACTCTTCAAACTTTTCAATTCTTTTTGGAGTAGCTGTCCAAAACTGAACACTTTCATGAATTCTATTTATGCCATCACCAATAACATCCAACCCATCCTTGACAATCAAATTTAAAATATGCGCACAACAACGCATATGGAAAAAATCACCTCCAAGCATCAATGATTCCGGATGAAGTCTATCAAGCATAAGACTTACAACTCCATCATTGACTGAACAATTATCCAAAGTGATGGTAGACAATTTTTTGTCAAGTCCCCAGTCCAAAAGAATTTTCATCAACTCATCTGTAAGTACTTCTTTTGTGTGTGGTGCAGGGACATAACAATACCTACATATATAAAACCACTTGTGAAGATTAGATTCATCCACTAACTTAGACATAAATGAAAATAAATAATTAACATGATCACTTTATTTAAAATCATACCTCAAGATTCGTTTTTGTAAAATCCAAGACTGATCAATGAAGTGAGCAGTGAGAGCCATGTACCCTTTCTTCTGGTGATCTGCTGTCCACATGTCAGTTGTAATTGCAATTTTGCTACCATTTGACTCGATCATTTTCATTGTTTGTAACTTCTGCTCCTTGTAAATTCTGAGGATGTCATTCTTTATTGTGTTTCTACTAGGAACATTGAACAATGGTTGGAGAAGAGATGAATACTTCCTAAACCCAACATGATCAACCATTGACAAAGGGTACTCATGAATTATAATCATTTGGGCAAGCTCTTTTCTTGCCAAGGCTTGGTTAAAGGCATAATTGGCAAGCTTTGTTCCATCACCCTTACTTTGCTTCACCACTAAAAGTTGTTGTTTAATATCTGTGTGTGTTGCCTTTGGACATCTCTTCAAGTGGTCATGCAAATGGGTGGTTCCATTCTTGGCTTTTCCACCAAGCATCCTTTTGCAATAATTGCAAATTGCTTTCCATTCTCCATCACTTTGTTTTCTTATGAAATGCTCCCACACAACGGATTTCAATTTTTGGGGGTTATAGATGTTAACATCATCATTTGTTGGCATAGCACTTGAAGTTGGAGTTGGAGTTGAAGATTCACAAACATTACCAATTGGTGAAGGGGTTGGAATTGATTTTTCATTGGTATTTTCAATGGGGGTTGAAGATTGAGATTCACCTTCCATGATAAACAACTTTGCCTACACATTAAAATATTACATGAGAAAATAAGTGTGAGAATTAACAAACAAAACACAAGAATTAAACAATCCAATACCTGAAATTCTAGAGGATGAAAGAAGAGTTGCAGGTCCTTCTCACAGTAGAAGATTTCACCAGAACCTTTGACCAATTCCAATCCCAACCTTCTGCTACCTTAGCCTGCCTACAAGCCATACATTTTGGATATCTCTTAATTTATACACCCTAAATTTAATTCATCTACTCTATGGCTTTCAAACCAAACAGGAAACAAAGAACTTCAAATTCTAGTTTCTTGGCAGTTCAACCTCAACAGCCAATCTTCTTTCCTTTCAAACAAAAACACTGAACAAAAAGGAGAAGTGAAAGAGGTGGTTTCAAAGAAGCATAAGAAATCCGAATCCATCACTGAGAGCTTCCAGGCATATAAAGTAATCATTTTTCCATTCCCCATCAAACAAAGATGTAGCCTTTAATCTAATTCTAGCTCTACCTATACAAAACAACATAGAAACACACACACAAAAAGAACAAACTCTTTCCAACAAAAAACCAGAAGTAGAATACCAGAGAGAGAGAGAGAGAGAGAGAGAGAGAGAGAGAGAGAGAGAGAGAGGGCACCTGTTGGACTTCACAGAGTCAAAGATCACGGATCTCACAAAACCCTTTTACGCAACCACCACGGACCACCGGCACCACCACGGACGGACGGCGAGACCCGTAGACCCGCAGAACCGCAGACCGAGACGGCGAGACCACCACGGACCACCGGCACCACCACCACCTCCGAGACCACCACGGACCACTGGCACCACCACCACCTCCTAGATCTCCTCAGTCCTCCAGCACCAAGTCTAACACCAAGTCCAGCCGTGAGCCGCCAGCCCAGCTGCCCAAATGTGAAAAAGGTTTGAAAACCCTAAAAATAATATATATATATATATATATATATATATATGGGGGCATTTGTGTAATTTTTTGGGCGGGGCGGGGCGGGGCGGATTTTAAAGGAGTGATTACCAAAACCGCCCCGCCCCGCCCTCCTTACAAAAAATCCCCGCCCCGCCCCGCCCCGTGCCCCGCTCTCTAAAAAAAAAAACCGCCCTATTCGGGGCGGATCGGGTCGGAAACCACGGGTCGGTTCGGGTATTGCCATCCCTAGTTGTAGACAGTGTCGGTGATCCGTGTCATGCCGCAGGCTCCACCGGTCCATAAATAGATGGGCTGTGAATCTGTGATGGATCATGGTATGAGGATAACTTCTAAGAGACCTTGGGTTATAGTTAGGGCTGTCAGACGATCTCGTGAGCAGCTTGAGATCTGCTAAATAAAAGCTCGAGCTTGACTTGGAATTTTGAGCTTTCGAGCCGAGCTCGAGCTTCAATTTCGAGCTCGAAATTAATTTCGAGCCGAGTCGAGCTCAATCGAGCTTAGCTCGAAAGCTCGAAATTTAATATTAATATATTAATATATAATATAAATATTTAATAAAAATGTAATAAATATTATAATATATGAATAAAATATTTAATATTTAGTATTGATATATAATATATAATATAAAAATTAATTTATAAATAATTTTTTAATTTCAAACTAAAACCGAGATTTCAAAATTTAAATTGAGTTCTTAATTTCGAGCTCGAGCTTTCGAAATTAAAATCGAGTCGAGCTCGAGCAAAATTATTCAAGCTAATTTCGAGCTTGAGCCGAATTCGAGTTAGGCCCAACCCGATCAAGCTCGGCCCGTTTACAGCCCTAGTTATAGCCCAAGGCATATTGTCTTGTCCTACACACCCATACAAATTGGGGGTCGGTGTAAGATTTGGGTTATAGTATTTGGGTGTAGGGTAGGGAAAGGCAACATGCCTCATAAGGCATCATAGAGGGCACCATGGTATGATCTTGTTATTGTAGCAACCGGACCTGGTCATGTTAAACATCTCCCATCATAAACTGGTTCGGTCCTACCCAAAACCCAACTGTACCAACATATATTTTCAAGTGAACAATCTCTAAAATATATATAGGGCTTGTTTGGATCAGTTTTTGGAAAGCCCAAAAATACTTTTTTATATGTTAAGCATTTTTGGAAACAAAAAAATATGTTTACGTTGCCTTTTCCAGAGAAGCAGAAGCTATAAATTTTTTTTTAAAAAAAAATGACTTTTTCAAAAATTAGTAATTTGTAACTTCCGAAAAAACTATTTTATAGAAACTGTTTTAGAAAGTGTCAATTACCAAAATGTCACGCTTAAGTCTTTCCAAAACTATTTTGAAAAGTGTGAATTACCAAAATACCATTATTATTATTTATTATTATAAAAGTATTTCTGAATTATTATAACAAAAGCGCTTAACTTACTCATAAAAGTCCTTTTTTCAAAAGTCTTTTTTTTCCCTTTTTTTCATGAGTCAATCCAAACGAGTCTTAAAGATGTTTTCTAAATTGCTTGCTTCTAAAATATATTTTTAGGATGTTTTCTAAAACATATAGTAGTAAAAAATAAAGAATATATACATCCTCCAGTGCTCCCGATCTGGATACGTAAGATGTTTTCTACAAGAAGCAAAGCAAAGGAGTGCATTTTGATACTCTGGCGGGCTAAGAGGTCAAATGCACAAAATTTGAGCATGAACCCCTGTCAACTAAGTAGATCAGGACCTGTTCAAATGCAAATACTTATGATTAAGAGATTGTATAAAGTAAAACTCTAATCCAAAGAAGTATCAATTTAAATTTAATGAAGTCTTCAAGGTGAATATGTTTGCTTATGTGCTCATTCAAGCCTTATTTGCTCATTCAAGCCCTAGAATACCAGATAAGAAAATGGTTTTCGGAGTTAACTATGATTGGATCAATGTATGCATTCTAATGGAATGGGATTGACTTTAGGTTTTTCCTGCTAGAATCCTTCTCTTGAGAACACTCCCCAAACCTCGAGCCGACATGATTCCTTCTCCTCATATTCCCACACGATCTTGTATCCCCCAACTTACTATGGTAGGTAGGGGTGGGGTTTCATCATCAACAGGGTCAAGAACTCCAACAGGAACCTATACTAACGAAATCAATGGGGACCCGATGCTCGCCTTTGTTCTAGTTACCTTTGCAAGTCTCTAGATGTCACGACTGGGAGGGGAACATATACAAGGACATGCAGGGAAGCTGAATGCAATCATGACCTGGGCAAATGTGGTCAGTAGGGCTGTAAACGGGCCGAGCTTGATCGGGCTGGGCCTAGCTCGAATTCGGCTCGAAATAGCCTAGCTTGAGCTCGAGCTCCGCTCGAACTCGAAATTAGCTCGAATAATTTTGCTTGAGCTCGGCTCGAAAGCTCGAAATTAAGAACTCAATTTAAATTTTGAAATCTCGGATTTAGTTTGAAATTAAAAAATTATTTATAAATTAATTTTTTATATTATATATTATATATCAATACTAAATATTAAATATTTTATTCATATATTATGATATTTATTAATATTTATTACATTTTTATTAATTTTTTTAATAATATTTATATTATATATTAATATATTAATATTAAATTTCGAGCTTTCGAGCTAAGCTTGATCGAGCTCTACTCGGCTCGAAATTGAAGCTCGAGCTCGGCTCGGAAGCTTGAAATTCCTAGCCGAGCTCGAGCTTTTATCGAGCCGATCTCGAGCTGCTCACGAATAGCTTGATCGTTTGACAGCCCTAGTGGTCAGTAACAAAACCACATCCATCCTCAATAGAGACCATCATGATAACATGGCTAGTCTTTGACAGACTGAAAGCCACCATCACCGACAACATCACAGGAAGATATTTGATATGCTCCCTTCTCTTGAAAGTGCTAAGGAGAATCTCAGTAGACTATAACACAGCTATGGCGATTTCTCCATAGTCGACATGCCAAATGGATTTTATCTGATTAAATGTTTATCTATCAAAATGGTGGAATCCCTACTTTCTTATGGCCCTTGGACTATCAACGGGCTTGTTTTCCATTTGATTTGTTGGAAAGAAAACTTCCAACCATCTTTTGAAAAGCTATCTTCCGCCACTTTGTGGATTCAGTTTTATTATCTCCCCACGGAGTACTAGTCAATAGAGACACCGGAAGTGGTGGCTTCCTACTTTTGTAGGCTGGTAAAGGTGGACAAAATGACTCTGTCCATGAACAGAGCAAGGTATGCTAGACTTTATATGGAACTGGATCTCACTCAACCACTCAAACAAAAAGTATGGATAGGTTCGAAAGACCGTAAGATTTTTATTGTTGTTCCTTGATAAGTGTTCAAATGAACATATTTTCATATCACTTTTCTATATGTTTTCATGTTAAATGCAATGATTCATAGCCCGCTGGTACTCAAAAAGCTTCATACTTTGTAAACAGGGCACAAATACACTACCTCGAGAGAAAGGAAGCATTCCAGGTCAAAACGAAGCCGAAACATCGCTATTCTGAAGTGAACGGGTTGATGAACGAGCAGATGTACGGCCATACACAATTGTACAAGTGAACGACTTCACTGCAGCTTACTCTCGGGCGTTCAACATCTCGTTTATGATGAACGGTCAGGTGAACGGGCTGATGTACGGGCGTTCAGAGGGCCCTGTGGTATGAACGGTCTGATGTACGGGCGTTCAGAAGGCCCTGCGTTCTGAACGGTCTGATGTACGGGCGTACACGAGGCCCTGCATTCTGTACGAGCCCGTACATCGTAACTCTCTCTTAGTTACGAGCTCTAGAAAGGGCAATCTTGTAAATATTAATACTAAACCCTAGGTACAGGATATAAATAGAGTTTTGGAGGGTTTAGAGAGCGGGTTGGCTTGGGAGAGAGGCTATTGAGGAGATTAGGGTTTTGGGGGATCTTCTCCCCCAATCTTGGAGCTAGAGAAGGAATTGATCATCTAGATTGCAATCAGCGTAGGTAATGGTGTTTTCCATCATGCTTGCTATCGATTGTAATTTTTTTGTCTTAGATTTGAGCTTCCCATTGATGGGGAACTAATTTCATTGATACTTGGGTGTGATGAACCTTTGGATAATGCTTTAATTTCATTTTGATCTCTATGTTTTGATTGATTGGAAGCATGCTTATTTGTTTAATGAATGTTTTGTATTGATTGTAATCTCTCTACGTAGCGAATTGCCCGGAGAGATTACTTGTGTGCAATACAAGGGCTAGAGTTAGCGCCTCCTTGTATTAGGAACCTACTTCATTAAAAAAGATTAGGAATACACCGAGGAATCAGGTATTAGAAGGGTGAAAGACTCCTTAACATAACTTTACCCCCTCAATCTTTCCAAAACATAAATTTCCAAGATATTAAGACAATCCTAGGAGATTAGTTATCTAATCACCTCGGAAGAGGGGTTGAATATAATTTAGGAATTTTGGCATAAGCATCACCAATCTTCAATTCATAGATTTCCTTATGAGTTCTTTATGTTTTAAATCCAAAGGGGATTCATACCCAAGTATCTCCCTCTCTCTATATATTCAATCCTCAATTTAATCCTGATTTCTAGAGTCTACCTCAATTTCATTAAGATTTCTAGGTTTAGATCCAAAACCCCCAATTCATCGATTTAGACTAGATAATAGGAAGAACCGTTTATACTAGTGAGTTCTATTCCCTGTAGATTCGACATCCGACTTTCATAGTCCACTTTATTACTTGACCACGACCCGTGCACTTGCGGATTTTCCTCGTCATTCCTTATGAAAAATTAAAAATCATTTGTTATAGATGTGGGGTTATAGGTCCTAGAGTGATGACATTCGACGCTTTTCCACCTGGGAGTCGAGCAAAGGACCTGGAATTGAATCTCCACCACCTAACCTGAAAGGGAACCGGGGGGGGGTTGATTGAGGGTGCTTGTTCGGATTCTTGGAATATAGAGATTGAGTAGTACAACAATGGGAATGAAGAGGACGAGTTTGGCCCCTAGATGGATGTTCATCGGCGCTCCTGCTGTGGAAGAGGACCGGTGATCAACGCTCGGCTCATTGAGGGGGTTGAAGGTAGAAGACGAGACACGTGGTAGGGGAACAGGGAGTGAGGTGCAGGCCACCAGTCCAGAGACCACCCGGATGGATTCCACTTGGAAGGGATATCTAAAGCGAGCACCAATGAATGCCACAAGGAAGATCCTTCATGAAGAGACCGTCTTCGTGGATGTGAGGCTACAGGAACCTACTCCCAAGAAAGGGAAGACGTACCAAGCAAGTGTTAGTAGGTCTGGTACACCTTGGGAGAACAAAGTGTGCAAGTTTTAAGGGACCTTGGGATGGAGTTAGTGGGAGACAACAACTTACTACAAGGCAAGGTGGCTCCATCGTTAAGCCTCTAATGAATACTCATGTAAAAACCCCCTCCAGTAAAAATGGAGAAATCAAGTTTGCCAAAGGTTGTATTCTTTCACTTTAAAATTGGATGTGACTTTTCACCAAAGGTTGTACTCTTTCACTTTGAAAGAGTATGTGTCTTTTCCGAAGGGATGTGTTTTAGGACACCATTGGGTTATAAATACAACAAAAAACCAATGGCAAATATATATTACAATCACTCTCTAATTCCTCCATTCTTTAAACTTGTTCTTGAGTATTATTATTTGGCAATAACAAAGAAATTTTTGATCTTTTATTTTTAGTTGGCTTTGGTGAATCCTGGAAGGTTATTTGTCATTCAACTCTTCAGCATACTCTTAGTAGTGGGGGCAAATAACACTTTAAGGACAAAAATATCTTGATTGTTTTGCATCCAAGCCATTGTTTATCCTTTAATTTGTAAACCCCACTATCCACAACACATTTGACAGTAGACTTTGATAATTTCAAAATGACTGACAACACACCCATAGAAGATCATATTCACACATTTTAGGAGTTTATCACTTCCTTTAACAAACATGACTCCAAATTATCTGAAAGCCACATTGTGTCTATTTTACTGAGTAGGCTACCACCCTCCTGGTCTAATTTTTTCGATTCACTTAGACACAGGATTAACACATTGAGCCTTCAAGGTATTTATAATGTGCTTAGGACCGAGGAGGCAAACCGCCACCACTCTAGGTATGTAAGAACTTCTAAAGGAAAAGTCTATCTGACTAAGTCCAGTAACAACGCTAGAGGTCCCCGACAATCACCTAAAAAACAAACAATATTCCCTTAGGGGCAAGAACTTTAAATACAGGAGCTGACCATATTCTCATTGTTGACAGTCCATTATAAGTCAACAAGTATTGTGATCGGATCCGGGTTAGAGGTAACGGATCCGGGTCATATGGATGATGTATATAAAGGTTTAGGGTTTGTAAAGTAGACGTTGGATGAATAAAATTGAATTGAGGACAGCCGCCACTTGAAGGCTTCTCCGATCGTCTCCATTTCAATATGGTATCAGAGCTACGGTAGACGCCGCCGGATTGCGGGACGACGGGCTCCGCGAGGTGACGACGAATCGCCTATGAGGTGCTTCTTCCTTGCGGCGCGTGGGTCTGTTGTGGACGGCGGGCTCCGGGAAGCGATGACGACTTGGAGGTGAGCAGATCTGGGCTGTCCGTCTGCTAGCGCGCTGGGAGACGAGGTGCCCTTCTGGTTTGCTGCTGTAGCAGATCGTGATTGGAGGTTTTTTTTAAAAAAAAAAAACAAAGAGGAGAGCAACTTGCCAATCCTCAAATAAATTAGGATATTCTTCAGGATCAGCCAAAGACTGCAGCTTTTTGAAGTTGACCTTTTGAAGCATTCAAAACTTTATTTGATTTTTACATCCCATAACTTTATTTGATTTTCTTCACAAGCAGCCAAAAAGTGGTTTTGGGTGGTGTCAAACTAGACAACACTAATTGATGTGATTTGTGATGTGCTCTGTGACGTGGGCTTCTCTTTGTGGTGCTGCACACTCATAGTGGGGGTGTTTTTTGTGTTGTTTGATTGAACTCGAGATTCAGGTTTCAGGATAAACAATAGCTTTGTGTATTTGTTCTTTGGGCAACTGTGCTTTGTGAATTGTGGTGATGGCGACTCCAGTCGCAACTCAGGATATAAAGGATATTCTTGGGGAACTTGAGAGGATGTTCACAGCCAAGAGTGAGGCGGATGCCGTATCTAATCGGGAGATTGTGACACGGCCTGAGATGATGCAGAGGCTAGAGTTGATGCCAAACGATGTGAAACTAGAAGGAACAAAGAATTATCTGAGTTGGTCTCGGAGGGCGAGTTTGATCTTGAGCACAAAAAGGGCTTGAGCATTATGTGTAGGAGACCTGTGTTGAGCCTGCAGATAAGGGGAATGCCGAGTGGAGGACCTAGCGCACCACTAATTCCTTGGTTGTGGCATGGATGATGAGTTCGATATCTCCGACCATTACTGGGATGGTGGAGGTGATTCATAATACGGCTGATATGTGGAAAATGTTGGCCAAGATGTATTCTGGAGCAGGGAATGTGATGCTTATGGTTGAGGTTCAGACAAAAATTGAGAATCTGAAGCAGGGGGAGAAGAGTGTCTTGGAGTATGCTGCTGAGCTGCAGCACCTTTCGTCTGACTTGGACCATTATGATCCCTTGGCATTTCCAGGTAAATCCTTCATATCAAATGCCTGAGAGAGATGAGAGATAAAATGTTGAAGGAGAGTGGCATTATTCCTAGTAATTATAAGATCATCGATATAGATGGGAAGAAGGACAGTATGCTGCCCATGATGTCAAATAAAGATGGATGTGACAGAGGGGTACTATCCTTGAAAGGCCAAGTTGAAGAATATAGAAATTAAAGTTGTTGTACCACGCAGGTGGGGCCTACTTCAAGCTATAAAGGGCCATGTGCAACTAACAGACATGGGAAGGATGTGTAGAAACAACAAAACCCAGTGGTTGTTGGAGGTAGACAGTTTTTTTTGTAAGTCCCCTTGAAGAAAGACGTTAACATCAAGTTGATGGAGAGGACAACCAAGAGAGATTGCTCCAAAGAGAACAAGCCGAATGGTTTCGGGTTTTACCACAAGAATGAACGTTTCATCATAGTCAAACTCAAGACATTGGATGTAGCCTTTGGCCACTAGCGAGCCTTGTAGCGCTCAATAGATCCATCTACATAGCGTTATAAACGGGTTGAGCTTGATTGGCGCGGGCGTAACTCAAGCTCGACTAAAATTGCCTAGCTCAAGCTCGAAATTAGCTCAAATAAGTCTGCTCGTGCTCGGCTCGATTTTAATTTCAAACACTCGAGCTTAACTTGATTTAGCTCAAAATTAAAAACTTATTTAAAGTTAATATTTATTAATATTTTTATTATATATTAATATATTAATATTAAATTTTGAGCTTTCGAGCCAAGCTCGATCTCGGCTCGAAATCTTGAAATTCCTATCCAAGCTAGAGCTTTTACCAGCCGATCTCGAGCTATTCACAAACAACTTGATTATTTGACAACCCTATATCTGTAGATAGTTTGATCTGATAAACCCACTTGCAACGAATAATAATCATGAATGGATGAGCTGGAACCAATGACAGCTAGGTCTTGTTGCGGAGTAGGGCTTGATACTCCTCATCCATAGTTGCGACCTACTATGGATCACTAGTAGTTGCCTTGTATGAGAAAAATTTTGGAGGAAGAGATTGAGTGGCAACAAGTAGAGTATGGGGAAGGTGGTATCGGGTGACACACCATGCCTTAGGAAATTGGGTTCCATCATGTGACCGAGTGATCATTGGATGAAGATTGGTTGTTGAAGGAGGCAGAGCGGCAACGACATCCGATAAGGTAGGAGACGACACCAAAGGTAAAGTGGGCAGCGAGCTGCAACCAAGAGAGGAGTTGAGTTGGTCGACGATGGCACACCATCAAGTAGACTTAGAAATGGAAGTGGATCGATAGTTGTAGGTACATCTGACAAGGAGGGAGATGCAACGCTAGTTGAGACTGAACTCGAGGTAGTTGATGGAGTACCAACGGGAGCCGTCAAACTATAAAGCAAGGAGCTCAAAAAGCGATGAAACCTGAATGCCGGTGAGACCTTAGATACCTATGGAGCATAGGACTGTGGCTAAATGATCAGAATGAATGATTCCTCATCAAATGACACATGTAGCGAAACATAGAGTCGACCAAAGGTGGGATCAAGACAACAATATCCCTTGTGTTGGCTGTTGTAACCAAGGAATATACATCACACACTTTTGAAGTCCAATTTGCCTCGCAAATGGTTGTCAATAAGGATAGCAAATGCACCCAAAAGCTTTAAGATAAAAATAATATGACTTGGTTTAAAATAAAGCTTCACAAGGCGAGTAACCAAGAAGAGTCTTGGAGGGAAGCTGATTGATAAGATAGACGACTGTGGAGAAGGTAAACTGCCAATAGTCCTTGGATAGAATGAGGTGAGTAAGAAGAGTGACTCATGTTTCTACAATATGACGATGCTTGCGCTTAGGAAGTCCATTTTGCTCCGGTGTACCTTGGAAAGACATGATGTGTGAGATGCCTTCAGATTTGAAGAATGACTATATAACAAAACCCAAATACTTTTCACCTCCAGCTGTTTGAACAACTTTAATGAGCGTATTGTGCTGACGCCAAATAAAATTGATAAAAGTGATAAAAATATCGGCACCTTCAGATTTGCAGTGGAGAGGAAACATCCATGTAAAGCGAGAATATTCATCAGCAATAACCAAATAATAGCGAAAACCATCAATTGAATAGATCTAGGAGGGACCCCAAATGTCACTATGTAATGTGTGAAAAGGAGTAGTAGAATAAGTGGAATGACATGTGTAAGGACAATTTGGATGATTTGTCGGGCTTACAACTGTGACACACATTCTTATTTAAAGAACTTGATAAATTAAGAGAAGGTGCCAAGGACTTCAAGACTTGAGAAGACCGATTCCCCAAGCGGTAATGCCAATGATTGTCGTTAGATTTATTGTGCAACAAACTAACAGAGGCTGCTTAAGCAATCATTCTAGAGGAGACTTGGATAAAGATCCCCAGTTCTAGGCTCATCCATCAAAGTCTTCTTGCTTTGCAAGTTCTTAACAACAAACCCCAAGGATAAAATATAAAACAACACAAATTATCTTAAGTAAAACAAGAGAGACTTAATAAATTCTTTTGCAACTTAGGCACAATAAGAACTCTTTCCAAACTAAGAGAATTAGGTAAAGAGACATTGTCAATAGAAAAAGATATTAAGGCATGTGTCATTACCAATAAGAACACGATTTAAGCCCAAATAAGGAACCATACCTTATGTAAGAGAACTATCTAAGGTCATGTGGTGAGACGCTCCAGTATCATGATACTATGTAGAATCATGGTGGTCAGAGTGATTCAAAGCAGTCGAGAGCTAGAGATTAATCGCAACCACCACAGCGTCATATTCAGTTGATTGACCATCAAGAAGAAGAAAAACTAGATTTGCATCTGTGACGGGATCATTGGCCATGGCGAGAGTATGAGACAGATCATGGGCATGATTAACATAATCACTGATGGAGAGATTCCCTTTGGTAAGGGAATGAAGCTTCATTGACGCTTTGGATTTGATTTCATGTGATATCCCATAAAATACTTAAGGGTGTGATGCAGGAGGCACGAGTCAGATGTTTCCAGGATGGTGGGTCAACGTAAAGACGGGAGGTGGTCGAGTCAATTCCAAGATTAAGTTGGTTTTGGACACGTTTCGGTATTTTGGCCATAACTTTGGCTACCGATATCGGATTCGCGCGCTCAACCCCAATTCGAAAAGCTCGGCTCGACGCGCACGTGGGGTCCATCCAGCTTTTCTCGATGGATCTTTCCTTCATCCTCAAATTCTACTGTTTTCCCCGTCGTTTATTTGTTTTTCGGTGTTTTTTGCTATTTTTGGTAATATTTCGTATGCCAATTTAGGATAGGATTTGAATCCGATTTGAACTCGGATTTTTAGGAGTTATCTATTTTTTTTAGTTATTTTAGAATTAGATAAGTTTTTCTATTGGACCAAAATTTGCCGATTTGGGTAAATTTGGATAAGAAGATAGAATTTCTAGGTTATCTAGGTTAGTGTTTTTTAGCTATTTAAACCCGGCTTGTGGGTTGAATTTTATTCATTGATTATTGAGTTATATTTTCCTTTTAACTTTTCAGAGACTTTTCTTCTCTGTTTGTCCTCCATTTTTCTTTCTCTTCTATCAATCCCCCCTGTTTACCACTGCCCGCAGGTTAATCACTACCCTGCCCGACGTCAGTTGATATCAGAGATCATCTTCTTCCTGTGGCTTCGGCATCAATGGCTGGAGGTCGTGGTTGTAGTGGTGGTCGTCATGGTGGACATGTTCCGGCAGAGAAAGGTCCGTCTCGAGACCCAATCGCCTTGGAAGTGATGAATGAGGATCTGCAGAGACAAGTAGCGGAGTTGACCCAATGGTTGGCGGCGCGAGATTTGGGGGATCGTGAGGTTTCAGACCACGACTCCGAGTATACCTTTGTCAACCCCTATTCCCGGCATGGGCAGTCCAGAGAGCACCGTGCACGAGAGGAGCGTCACAGAGATCTCGGCTTTCGGGTGGAGTTGCCCGAATTCACTGGAACCCTACATGCTGAAGTCTTCATCGACTGGCTGAACAAGGTCGAGAGGATATTTAAGAACAAGGAGGTCCCTGATTATCTGAAGGTGAAGCTAGTTTCCATCAAGTTGAAGGGCCGAGCATCCATGTGGTGGGAGCAGCTGCGGCATTCACGGGATCGGCAAGGCAAACCAAAGATCGTAGATTGGGACAAGATGAAGAAGAAGATGAAGGGGCACTTCCTTCCCTTCGGCTTCACCCAAACCTTGTTTCAACGACTTCATACGTTGAGACAGGACGCAAGATAGGTAAATGAGTACACAGAGGACTTCTACCAATTGATCGCGCGGAACGACTTATCCGAGACAGAGGAGCAACTAGTGGCTCGATATCTGGGAGGTTTGCGCCAACCATTGTAGGATGTTCTCAATTTGCACTCGTTATGGACTGTTTCGGAGGCATACCACCGTGCCCTCACTGTTGAAAAGCAGCAGAATAGAAGACCACCAATCAGGAGCGATCGAGAACCAACCAACCGCCACCGTGAGTCCCTCCCGTTCAAAGAACCAATGTCAGGTAGTTCTAACTCCACTGTTCATTGTTATCGATATGGTGAGCAGGGGCACAAGTCACCTGAATGTCGGAAACCTGTTTGTCAAAAGGGAAAGAACCTGCTGATTGAAGAGGACAAGGCGGACGAGGCTAAGGAACCAATTTATGATGATTATAGAGATGATGATGAGGCTGGTGACGTGCTGATTGGGGATGGCCATGAGACCCTCGTTGTTCGCAAGAGTCTGTTGGCACCCAAGGATGAATCAAGGGATGACTGGCTGAGAAACAGTATCTTCCGCACGACATGTACTATTACTGGCAAGGTATGCAAGTTGATCGTTGATAGTGGCAGCTGTGAGAATATGGTATCCGAGGAGGCTGTCCAGAAATTACAGTTGAAGACAGAGCAACACCCCAAGCCGTGCAAGTTATCATGGTTAAGTAGAGGCAGCGAGGTAAAAGTAGACAGACGATGCCTCGTGTCTTTTTCCATTGGCGGAAAGTATTTTGACAATGCTTGGTGTGATGTTGTGCCTATGGATACCTGTCATGTATTGTTGGGGCGGCCTTGGCAAAGATGATCGTAATGTTATTCATGATGGGAGGAAGAATACATATTCCTTTAGCATCAAAGGGAGAAAGATTGTGTTGACACCTCGACGGGATGAAGCCCCTCCTGACCGGGTAACCAGTACTACTAACCTACTTTCTATCTCCAGGGTTTTGAGCGGGATCAAGCACGAAGATCCAGACCTACCAAGAGAGGTGCAGTCGAACTCGAGGTCGAGTTCTTTCCAACCTGGGGTGACTGAAGCAGGAGACATGAGTCAGATGTTTCCAGGATGGCGGGTCAACGTAAAGACGGGAGGTGGTCAAGTAAATTCCAAGATTGAGTCGGTTTTGGACACGTTTCGGTATTTTGGCTATAACTTTGGCTACCGATATCGGATTCGCGCGCTCAACCCCAATTCGGAAAGCTCGACTCGACGCGCACGTGGGGTCCATCCAGCTTTGCTCAATGGACCTTTCCTTCATCCTCAAATTCCACTGTTTTCCCCGTCGTTTATTTGTTTTTCGGTGTTTTTTGCTATTTTTGGTAATATTTCGTATGCCAATTTAGGATAGGATTTGAATCCGATTTGAACTCGGATTTTTAGGAGTTATCTGTTTTGTTTAGTTATTTTAGAATTAGATAAGTTTTTCTATTGGACCAAAATTTGCCGATTTGAGTAAATTTGGATAAGAAGATAGAATTTCTAGGTTATCTAGGTTAGTATTTTTTAGCTATTTAAACCCGGCTTGTGGGTTGAATTTTATTCATTGATTATTGAGTTATATTTTCCTTTTAACGTTTCAGAGACTTTTCTTCTCTGTTTGTCCTCCCTTTTTCTTGCTCTTCTATCAATCCCCCCTGTTTACAACCTCCCGCAGGTTAATCACTACCCTGCCCGGCGTCAGGGTGTGTCATATTTCAGAGGTAGAGATACAGTGAATGACCTGAAGGAGTACATCATTGGAAAGGAATGAAACAATCCAGGTAAGCACCATTTAGTCCAACCAAAGCCAGGATGAGCGTCAAGATTAAACTCAGATCAAAAAAGACGTGGCAAAGTTCCATACACAAGACCAAGAAGGCCATGACATCGATGAATAGGAAAAACCTACATTTTCCAAAGGAATAATTCATTTTTTAGTCCCTCTACTTTTCGTAAAGTGCTCTTTTAGTCCCTCATCTTTTTTTTTTTGCGACTTTTTGTTCCCTCTACTTCATAAAGTGAGACTTATAATTAGTCCGAAGACAGACAACATTCACTTAAATCGTTTTAGACGACTGACATGTCTTCCACTTGGCGTTATGTTGATGTCTATGAGATCATCAGAATTCCACATGGAGAGGATGAATGGGAGAGAGGGCTAAAATTCAAATCCTAATCAGTTATGATCCAAATTCAAGGGTTTGTTTAATGTTTTCTTTTCAATCTTTTCTAATGGTTTAATGTTTTCAAAGTCCATGTGGTATTCTGATGGCCACGTGGACATCAACATAACGTCACGTGACAGATACATCAGTCATCTGAAACGGCGTAAGTGAACGTCGTCTGCCTCCGGACTAATAAGTCCCATTTTATAAAGTGGGGGGACCATAAAGTCAAAAAAATAAAATAAAATAAAGGACTAAAAAGGCACTTTTCGAAAAATAAAGGGACTAAACAGGAAATTATTCTTTTTCCAAACTAAGGGCCTGTTTGGATGCACCCATATTCCATAGTAATGGCCATCGTTACTATGGAATGTAATATTACAATGAAATTTTTATTTTTGGCCCGTTTGGTTACCCTTTGTACGGGAAAATATAACTATGGAATCCAAGGATTCCATAGTAATATGTAAAATAGGTCAGATCTCTTTTTTTTCCTATGTTTTTTTGCGAGCTATTTTTTAAAACTCTAATGGATATTTTATTATTATTAAAAGAGTTTTTTTACTTGCCACCCACTCATATTTCAATAATACCCCATAACCCTCTCATTTATTTTTATTTTACTTATCACACCCTGGACCAAAGTTTTATGCTTTAACTTGGGTTAAACATAAAATATAGTGTTATAATATATGTAAAGTGACAGTGTTACCCTTTTTTATATATGATATCATTATCAATGATTTTTCTCATATTTCCTATTTTCCAAACATTAAAAAACTTCAATTTATCAGATCAAAAGGTTTACCATGTACCCACTTTAGTTTTAAATGTATTTTATATATTTTTAATGAAAATCTATTATAAATAATTTTTTAATATATTATTAAAATTGAAATAAAAATATACATTAATCACATTTTTTTACAAATTTAACATAAATTTACTTATAGCTCCCCTAATAAAATCATAATTTATTTATAACCTTTTTAGAATTTCTCAATTGTTTATTAGTAATGGACAAATATCAATTATAAAAAGAAGAAGGTATTTTTGTCTTTTATTTTATTTTTTTAAAGTGGCGTTTAAAAGTGATTCAAAACTTTTGATTGGGAGAACTAACGGTGATAAATAAAATAAAAATAAATAAGGAAGTTATGAAGTATTATTAAAATATCAGGGGTTGATAAGTGATTTGACAATTTTTAAGGGATGATGAGTAAAAAAATTTTATTAAAATAATTTCATACAAAAATTTTATTAAAATTATTTCATAAAATTTTTTATTGTACTTAGCCAAACATCGGAGTATAAATTTTTCATGTACTCTTCCCATAAGAATCATTTCCATATCCTATGAAAAAAAAATTCTTATATGAAAAATTCATGGGAAAATTATTTTTTAGTCCCCGGAAGTTTGCAAACTTCCTGCATACCCTCCGACAAAAACAGCTTCCTGCATACCCTCCTTTTTGGTTTAGTTATTTTTTAGTCCCTGGGCATAACTCCGTTAGTTAATCCAGCCTTTAATACCCATTTTGCCCCCCAACTGAGCAGCTCTGTTTCCCGCCAAATCAAAAGAGAAGAGTTCAAACATCACTTTTAGCCATCAAATCACCCACTTACTTTTTTGTACTTCGTGCCCAGCTTTTTCAGAGCTTCTTCTTCCTTTGTTCTTGTTAGTTCTTCTTTGTTCTCTTTTGTTCCAATTTGTTTCCATTCCTCCTCGAATCAGCCGAGTTGGTGACCTTCTTCCTCGTGAGTCATCGCCAAGGCGAGTCAAGAAACGCTCACTTTAAGCCGTGAGTACCTTTTCTCATTTTTCCTAAAAGTGTTTTCCCTATCGCTTTAAAACCCATGCCGGTGTAAGGTACTCTCACGCAGTCGAATGGAGACCTTTTATGCAATCGCCCGGATATAAGGGCGAGGGAAGAGTTTTGCGATTCTGATGTTGAGTTCATAGGCGCCAATACTAAATGAGATATGTGAGCGATGGGTCTTGAAGTTTCCACGTAAAGGTTCGGTTTGTCACACCGGACGACAATCAACTGCTTGCCCAATTGAAACGGAGGTGGACTTTCAACAGATGCGCCATATATACCACATGTTCAATACTGCCCGTCGACCTTATTGTCGATACCGTTGAAGATGCGGTGGACGGGCCCTCAAGCTCCCTCATTACCACCGTAAATACTATGTTTTTTATTGTTGAACCATCCTACCCACAAGGCCGACGTAATCCTTCTTGTAGTCACCAGATTTCGTGTTTTCGCTTAAACTTATGAGTTTACGCTTAATATAGTCCGTTTCTAGCTTAACATTGTCACTTTCGCTTAAAATTACGCTTTTCCATTTTAGTATCGTGTTTTTCGCTTAACATTTTACTTTCCGAATAATATATCCCAATTTCATTTGTGACATATGCACCAACAGTGAGGGATTCAAACTCGGATAGCATATCGTTTAAGAGACACAAATCCATTCCAACAAGGGCATCTTGGGGCATTAGCCATTTCTACTCAACCGGATAGTAATCAGTAATTGTGTCGTTGATAGTAGGTGACGGTTTAGGGGACGGTGACCACTTTAAGGACGACTTCGTAGCTTTAAGCTATCAATCGGAATTTTGACTTCAACTTCATAAAGAATGATAAGAAGAGAGCGATCCATTCAATGATGCCGCAGCCGATCGCTGCGTGTCCACGCATCGGCCGTAAGGTAATCATATAACATTTACAATCAAAACGATGCATCCCACACATACATGTGGAGGCGGTATCGTACGACGCCGCGATCCGAAAAGCATCAAAGAAACGGGTCGCTGGTCGTGGCGCAGAAAAGGACCGCCCTCGCATGCAGCTATTGACATTCGTGATACGCTATGAGATCATGGTGTCAATTTGCCTTATAAGCGTGCTTGGTTGGGGAAAGAGGTGGCCAAGGGTATTCTTCTTCATGGTAGTGAGGTGGTCGGTATGACTTGTTAGGTATGGTATGCAAACAAGGTGATGGAGACAAACCCCGTAGCATTGCTATTGTGGAGGAGGACGCGAGCGGTTTAGACGTGCATTTTCTCATTCCGTGCATGTGTTGATGGTTTCAAGAGAGGTTGCAGCCATTACTTTTCATTGATGGAACTCATTTGCTTGGAAAATACGGGGCACGCGTTGTTGGGAGCGACGGCAAAGATGGAAACGAGGGGTTCTTTTCATGTTGCGCTCACGTCCGCTGATAATGAAACCGACGCTTAATCGGACGTGGTTCCTCGCCAAAACTTCGGCGATGCCATTTACCGAGACGACGATTATGGCAAGAGTATTACATCTGCTTCGACAGTCGAAGGGCCTTATCAACGCTGTCAAATGTTTTCCCTTACGCCTCGCGATGCATATTGCTTACTTACACCGCAAATGAACTTCATGAAGGGAAATGTTAGGCTTGGGAAGTCTACGAAAGAGCGATGTTAGTCCATATTTGTGAGGATCGCTTACGCATGCAAGTAAAGGGAATACGATGAGGCATTGAACAACCACCTACTTGCCGTATCACCGACGACATCGTTGGTCGCTTCGAAATCCAATGTTTCTCATTGGTCAAACTATATGTTCAACGCGAAAGATGGGGAGAGATGTATTCTAACGTAGCGCAGTCATTCAACGCCCGGATTAAGGAGGCACGCCATCTCCCCATAACGCAACATGGTCGATCTGATAAGGTAAGAAAGATTCGTTTAGTGTACTCACTTTATCATTTAATTTATTTAGTTTTCGTGCAATATATTAACTTACCGCTTATTATAACATTTTTCCAGCTTAAAATAATTTTTTCATTTAATATTCCATGTTTTCGCTTAATATTATTCTTTCCTATGTATTTTCAAGCATTTCCGCTTAACATACCAAGTTTGTAATTAATATCTTTTCTTCTTGCTTCCCTAAATGCTTTCTTTTGCCCAACAAAGGTTCAAGCTCATGGTAAGTACTCTACTTGCAATAGTGAGAATTCTCGAAAATGGGAAACCCACTTATGCCTCAAGTACACAATAAGTTGGAGGAAATCGTTGAAGAAAAGCCGCAACCTACTTGTTGGCCGTTGAGACGGAGATCATTTTGAGGTCATCGACGAGAACAACCACGCCATAGTCTGCTCTCAAGGACATGTTCATGCCGAAGGTGGCAGGTGTATGGCCTCCCATGCAAACACGCATGTGCTGCAATAATGCTAACGGACACAAGTGTACATCGGTATGTTGATAACTATTTCACGGTTGAAGCTTACCAGTTGGCGTATGCCGAAGCTATCTTTCCCGTCCCAGATGATGACAAGCCGACTGATTCAAACCGCGAACTACTTCTGCGACCGCCATGCACAAAGAGACCGCCGGGTCGTCCAAGACGGAAGAGAATAGAATCACAGGAATCCGACGCGGCGTGAAGTTACCAGAGTCGACGCCGTGAAATTTGGACACAACCGGAGATCTTGTAATGCACCTATTAGCGACTAATATGTAATTACTCTAACATTTATCAGATTTCGTATGCGCTTCTTGTTTTTGCTTGAATTATACGTTTTGCTTTAGTTATACCGGGTTTCCGCTTAATATTAGGACTTTCTCAGATAATACTACAACTTTCCGCTTAATATTTTAATTTGTTGGGGAGAGAGGTGGCCGTCTCATTCTCCCAATGCCCTAGGGCATATTTCGACGATTTGGCCCCTTCGGATTGAATCAACTTAATACTCTTTAGTGTCTTTTTTCCGCTTTCGAGGCTCAAGGCGCCTTACACCAATTGGGTTGAATGTGGTAGGGACGCGAATGATAATCTAAACTATCCGAGATACTTTACCCAATAAATAAATTGCCTCAATCCTCTCGCGTCGCCTCAATCCTTTCGCGTCCAGAATCAATCCTCTCCGCTATGTAGATTATCGATGCGGCCTCCTTCGCTCTTCAAATAGCCCTCCACATGGGCAAGACCACATCACTCTTTCCCTTTGCAAGAATGGATCCTCACAGGCTTAGAAAATCTCTAAGAGAAATCGTCAAAGGACCTCCACCGGCTGACTCAAGCTCATCAGAAGTACAGGAGATGTCAAAGACGACGTCGAAGGAGGAGGAGCCACCGCCAACGCTCCGCTCACGAAAGGATCCGGATGACGCCGTATCCTCATACAAACGACGCCACTCTTTCGTGGACATTCGCCGGCCCGCTTTGAAATCTACCAGCCTTTACATTGAGAACATGGCCGCTGAAGCGCCAGATGGCCGCGCTGCAATATCTGAGTTCAAAGAATCTGACGACTTTCAACGTCTCGTTTGTGTAGAGGGACGAAAAGCTGTCGAGGAAGGTTTCAAAATCTTCCAAGATATTTCTCGCCGTCATCCTCATCTAGACTTCACTCGTATGGATTTCACCTAAGCTCTTTCAAGATCTCCCTCCCAGCCCATCTGAGAAGATAATTTGAATAAGAGAATGTTGCCGCCGCATGTCATCGTCCCCTTTCATTATGTTTTTTTTTTTACCTGTGTTGTTTAAATTTTCATCTCTTTCCTTTTGTTGTTGTTGTCTGCACTTTTATGTTTGTTTGGTTTTAGTTGAACGTTAATTAATGTTATAATATTTTCTTCTCCATGCCCATTTGTGGATTGTCATTAAACGACTACGATTGTCATGCTCCCGTTTAAGCTAATGAGTTTCCATTTAATATATCACTTTTATGTTTACTATCTCATGTTCCCATTTAAAATGTAAGTTTTCCATTTAATATATTATGTTACCATTTAATATGTGACATTTACGTTAATATATAAAGATTGTATCTAGGATTCAATACTTTCTGCATTTACACCATCATAACCATTGGAAGAGCTAATGTTTGTTTAACGAAAATCTAAATTTAACACGCCTGTCTTTCAGCTTTAATGCCCGCTTCAGTTACCTTACCGCTCCGCCTCAAGCCGTCCATTAATATCTGTGCGACGAAACGCAAACGTAACATCGGTACATCGGTGTGGGGGAGGTGGAGCTTCTCGCCATTGATGATTTGTTCTATGAACCACATTACATAGTGGCAAATAACACCTGGGCTTACATTTGCGGGCGAACATTGTCGATTATAAGTGGAGTACGCTGCGTTAAGTAATCTCCCAACTTCGATTTGGACGATTAATACAAAGACTCGCTAATATAAGATTAAGGACCATTTAGAAAAATTCAAAAAAAAAGTTAATCATGTTACCATTTCAAGCGCTTGCTTCATATATAGCGCTTCACCATGTGATGTGTAGTGAACATACTGTTTCTTTTTCTTGTCCAGAACGACGAGATGGTAATGCTTATTTAGAATTATGGGCAAAATAACCAACTCCACTTCGGGTATGCATGGACTGCATCCTTCATCAGCGTAAGGGCAACATCTCCCGAAGCCAGCTGCTTCGACATTAAAAGCGCCAACGGTCTCGTTATTGTGGCCCGTTTCTTGTAAGGGTAGGGAGATTTGGCCATAGATTCAAGGATGATCAGCACATATACGTCCATGACATCGTCAATAGCCATCGCCTCATCCGTTCAAAGAATCAGATACAGAGATGGTCCCGAGTGGTGTACGCCCACTCGCTCCTCCAAATAATTGTCACTGTATGGTGAAGAACTGAATATTTAGCGTGACATTAAAATGAAAAACCATTTATTAAATGACAAATGAGCATACTAAATGGAAATTCGATTTTTAAACGCACAAATTACCATTCTAAGCTAAAACTCAATATTAAATGGAGAACTTACTTATCGATCCCGCAGCTTGAGATACATCCCAATTGTTGTTTTCTCCAGGATCGGGCCACCGCATGAAAACCGTAAGGATTTTAATTTTTGGTATGAAGTTTGTCTTAACTTGTATCAGGTTCTCCTTTGCCATTAAATCCTCCACCATGATCGCGTTTTTCTCTCCTGGCTCTGCGTCGGCGCCTGCTCTTCAGGGCGATGGCGGTCACCGGTTCATCAGCTGGTGGTTCGGGATGTTTGTAATTCAAATGACGGCCATCGACGGCCGTCGGTCTATGGCGCCTTACTATCTGCATGACCGGTGGGTGGTTCAAGATCGGCAGTTGGCCGGTGGTTCAAGAGTGGCGTGACGGTTCGGGATGTTGGCGGTTCAAATGTGGCGCGGTCAGCCGGTCATCTGTCAGCCGCGCGCAGGGTTTGGGTCACTAGGCGCCAAGTTCTTCATCTCAAGGATTGATTCAATTACGCTAAGTGTGACCATGTAGTCATCGCCGCCATCTTCAAAGATTGGCGTATTACTGTATGGACTTTGTTTAACATTTGCAGCCTTTTTTACTTTTCCCGATTTCCTCTAAGATCTTATCCTTATGAAGAGGGACCATCGCAGCTGAGACCGGTTACCGGCTGAGATCAAACGGCCCGGATGTGACCTTCTTTAACCGCTTCACCGTGAATCGGGATGATAGAGATGGCGTCTTTGTCTGGATCTGGCTGCCGTTCTGTTGCCGGCCGACATCGGCATCGCCCGTCCGTGGTCGTACCGGCTACCCTGCGTTATCTCGATACCTCGGCTTCGGAGCCCCTTCATCCTCTCCATTTTGTCAAGTCGGGACTTGATGTCGGCAACATCTCTTGTGAGAACCTTAAGTGCATTCTCAATGCGGTGCCATTATCATCCCTTAGCCTCCTTTGCCTGAGTTTCCGGTAGGAGGACAACGGCGGGTAGTACGATGGGGCTACCGGACTTGGAGCTGCTCGAGGACCCTTTTCGTTCCCCGTCCGTCGTTCCTTTAGCACCCTTTGCCACGGATGGGGTAGCGCATGATAGAAACTTTTTCATTCTTTTCCTGGCCCTGCCCTTGATCGTCCCACCTCACGGTTCCTACGTTGTCTTCCTCCTCCTCCAGATGACAGTGGACAAGCTTCTGGAAATCAGAAAAGAACCACAATGCATTATATTTAAACGACAACACTATATTTTAAATCCAGTAACGCGCTATATATTAAATAGGAATTAGTTATATTAAACTAAAAATGATATATTAAACATAAACTCAAGTAAGTTAAGTGAAAATAAACTATATTAAACGATAATATATAATCATACATGAGAACTTTCAAATTTAAAGAAAAATTTGGAGTACCTCCTTTCCATCGAAAGTGATTTTAGTAGGGGACCAAGGGAGGCTTGCTTTCTCAAAATTTGCTTTTCCCCGTAGATGAGGATCCTCGGTGTCCTCCCATAGCGACGCTCTTCCCGGTCCCGGTGACCTCATAGAACTATATGTTTGAGGGCGGCAACGCACCCTCTTAGATATCCGGGCCAGTACAGCCTCATCGGATTCCCTCGGACTTAACGCTGCGCGGATATCTTCGACGCCATCCATAAGCCACTTGTGAGTGGCTGCGTACCACGCCAGAAGCGGTTTAGTTCATCTAGCTCGTGAATCTGCAATCCAGGTTAGGAACCGCATAATGAGGTGCTCGGAAGAGCATCGTTCAAGGAGGTACACCACCGCCAGCTTTGACAAAGTTTTCTCGTCTCCTTTTTCTTACGAACAATGTCGGAGAAGATTCTTTTATGGCATCTTTGTGCACGTGATATTTTACCCATGTATTTCACTCCAAAAGCCGATTGCTTTTTCTTTCAAGACCACCGCTTCCCTATGGCATCAAGGCCAAAGATGATAGCAATATCCCGGGTCCGAATGCCAACATGCTCTCTCCAATACTAAATTGTTGGTTCTCTCACAAACCTCTTTAACAGAGCATCCAATGCCCTCTCTCCCCGCATAACAGTTCGATGTCCAATAATGGGGCAAAGGGTGTCCTCACGATGAGTTCCCCATTCCTCACCATATGGGGTTTCAATTCTAGTGTTTGGTGGACCCAAGCACCAAGAAGACCTACCGCTTACTAGATTAGACGACATATTTCCCGTAGCCCTCGCATCAAGAGAGATTTATTACGAAAGGTTGTAGAACGCTTAAATGGAAACTTTGGAGAGTAAACTAAACAATGTATTTTACATGGAAACATCGGCAACACTTGTAGACATCATTCGTAAGGAATGTACAACAAATCACCACCTAAACCCCAAACCCTAAACCCTAAATCAAAAAAAAGAAAAAGAAAAAGAAAAACCCTAAACCCCAAATTTCAATACAAGTTCCAAACACGAAACAACAACACAAAATCGCTACCATTATGTTTAATCTTCCATCCCAAATGCATACAAACTAGTAAAACAAGCGAAAAGAAGGTAAGTTAATCATGGACACCCATGGTTTCCAAGCATACTTCAGACCTTAGTGTAGCAGCTTTTAAGTTTGCCTTTAAATTTAATCGCTGTTGATCTCAGGAAGCAAAGAATAACCTACGTGAGTACTTCTGGTGGCGGGCTTGACTGCGGTGTCGGAAAACTAATCGATCTGCTCGATGCCAAGATTAGAATGACGAACCGCTCTCGTGAGTATGAAGGAGAAGATGTCGTGTCGCGTCGTCTCGGTATTCGAACCACCCATTGCAGTTGCTTTTTGAATTGAGGCATTCCGCATATTTTACTTCTTTGTTTTTCATGCATTGGGGAAGGCTTGATCATGAGATTCACAAGGGTATTTTACTCACGTAAAAGTTAAAATAGATGGTGTTAGTGGATGGAAGGCTTAAAAAGTCAAAATCTCAAAAAAGAGGAACTGATTGGGATATTGCAAACTTGGGGGGATTTTTTGTGGATATGTGAAAGTTTGAAGGGTCTTTTGTTTATTAACACAAAATTCATATCCATCCAAACAGGCCCTAAATGGTTAAAAACAGCCAAGTTAGAAAAGATTTGTTGTGTGATTAACTTCATAACAAGGAGACTTGGAAGAGTCATCACTAGGGCACAAGCAGATAGGGAGGTGATATCACTAAAAAGGATGTCATGCCAGAAAATAATCGGAAAAAAAAAATGAAACAACTGATTAGATAGATATCAATTCAAAGTATTGTTGTTTATTTCATTCATTCTCTCTCTCTCTCTATATATATATATTTATAACTGTATTAATATCGAATAATCAAGTGATGATTCTGGATCACACCAAGTACGGATTCGCCATAGATTTTTTTTTTTTTTTCTATCTCGTTAGATTCGCTATAGATTTATTTGATCTCCTTAATTAGGATCACACTCTAAATCTCAGGTAGATCTCGTATGACGAACAATTGGGTAAATTAGGGGGTATATACAAATATCTGAGTTTTTTTTTCTCTCTAAGATATACCCCTTAATTAAACCAGTATTAAAAGTGGGAAGAGTTTTCATTTATTCCTTAAAACAAAATTTACAGCATATTTTACAAAAACAAAAAAAAGAGAGAAAAAAAAAACTCAGAAGAAGAAGAGAAGAGACACAGTGACATAGCTCTCAGCTACTTCACACTTCACCTGGGTTGCTGGATCATCCGAGGACTCACCTTCACGTTCACAATCTTCGGCACCTTCTCGTAGTACCTGGGAGACTCCGTGCGCCCTCTCGCCCCCTTCCACTTCTCCGCTCCCCACGCCATCAATTCCATCCTCGTCTTCTCCTCCTCTTCCTCTGCATCCAATCACCATTTCAATCTTTCTATTTCTTCAGATATTAATATAAATAATTTCAAACAATTCAAGATCAGTGAAATCCCTAGAAAGTTGCCCTTACGATGAGGAGAAGGGAACGAGTGGAAAAGGGCATCGGCCTCGGCGTCGGAGAGGGGATCGTCAAATTCGAGAAGATCGAGGTCGGAATCGCCGGCATGTTCTTCGAGGAAGCACTCGCGGAGCCAGTAGTCACGAAACCAGGGCGTGGAGCGGACCAGAGCCCACCACTCGTCGGAGTAGTCCTCCACGGATCGATACGCCGACGGCACGAAAGGCGCCGCGTTCGGATTCAGCGTCGACATCGCCACCGCCGATGGCATCCTCCCCGTTATCACATCCATAGCTAGCTAGCTCGCTCACTCACTCACTTTATCAGTGAACTGGAGAAACAGAAGCAGAGATCTCTGTTTATAATCGGAAAAGTGGCGAAAAAACCCTCATAAAGTTCCAAATTTACGGAAGTTGGTAAGCTTTAGTGATTTGTAAATAAGTTGGAAGTGAAGGGGGTTTTGGTAATAGAACGGAGGAAAATATCAAGATAGGGGCTATGATCCCAATGGGCGAAAGCACATGGTATTGGTGGGGGTGGGGATGGGCGACGTGGGTGGTTGTCGTTTTCCAGAAGGACAAGTCACCGTCCTCATCCGTTCGACTGTTGACGTGGCGAGAAACGATGGCATTGATTGCTGCGTCTCAGCACGCTGAAAAGGAAAGGTTATCATCGTGATAATTTTTTTTATTAAAAAGAATGGATAAACCATGTTCGTCGTCGTCAGTAGGACTGCAAGTAACAGTACCCCACTATGTCACCTCCACTTTGAAGTCTGTGGACGGTAAGGTGGGTAGTACAATTGACTCTTTTTTTACTTTCTTTTTTCTTTTTTAACATAGATCATAAAGATCTTCAATATAAATCAGTAAAGCACGTGGTAATCCATCGTTCGTGAGGTACACTTTGCACCCTTTATTTATTTATGGTGGATGAAAACTCCATCTCAAATAGGGCTATCAAACGATCAAGTTTTTGGTTATAAGCTTAAAATCGGCACGGTAAAAACTTAAGCTTAACATAGATTTTCGAGCTTTTGAGTGAAGCTCGAGCTTCAATTTTGAGCTAAAAATTAATTTCGAGCCGAGTCGAGCTCGATCGAATTTAACTCAAAAGCCCGAAATTTAATATTAATATATTAAATATTAATAAATTATTATAATATATGAATAAAATATTTAATATTTAATATTGATATATAATATATAATATTAAAAAATTAATTTATAAATAAGTTTTTAATTTCAAAATAAATTTGAGATATTAAAATTATAATTGAGTTCTTAATTTCGAGCTTTCGAGTCAAGTTCGAGCTTTCGAAATTAAAATCGAAAATTGAAGAAACTTATTTGGTAATTTCGAGCTCAACTGTGCTTATTTCGAAATGAATCGAACTGGGTCCAACCCGATCAAGCTCGGCTCGTTTACGGCCCTAATCTCATAACTTCTCAAAAAAAACTTATCCAACACACAAAACCCAAGATTATACCGTTGTTATAAGCCTTCTGGTGTATAATTGACTCTTTAACATGTAGTTCAGGTCTTTTTTGAGACATGCATTAACTGCATAAATTAATATCATGAATTAATTCTATAAAAACATGTTATTATAAAAAGAATCATTTCCAGTTTCTTTTCAGTGAGAGATTTTAAGTAATAACCATAATCATGACATTCCAACCTCTTTAGTGTCTCTTCATTCGTTTGAAGTGTGATTTGGCCTCACAAATCTGGTATCGAGTAAAGCTTGCTTGTAGTCCAAAAATGTTATAGTAATGTTCCTAAACATTGCTCGAGATGTGGCACAAAAGCAAGAGATATAATATGAAAAATTGTAATATTATACATGATGAAAAATATTAAAGTAAGGTATTTTAATAATACTGTAATGTTGCGTGAGAGGAAGCGCGCAATGAGTACAATAATTTATCGAACACTTGACGTATAACTTCACATACACCTAATAATAGCACAATGGATAGATAATACAAAGAGAATATACAAGCATACACTCAAGAACAAAAGAAGGCACCAAATTTTGCACCAAATTTTACGTGATTCGGCCTAGAAAAACCTACATCCACGTGAGAACAATACTTCACTATATCTTGGGGAATTACAAGAGTAACAAGGAGGAAACAATTGCTTAAACCAAACCACAAGAGATTTACAAGAGTTACCACTTTTCCCTCACCTCCAAATACCAAGGAATTCACCTTAATAAGATGAGATCTAGGGTTTCTTCATCTCTTGTCCACCTTCTTCTTTCTCTCTTTACACATACGCCTTTTAAAACCCTAGGAGCAATATGGACCATTGGATTAAAAGAGATGCAGATTTGGCTTCATCCCAATGATCAAGCCACTATTTAACAATCTCCCACTTGAAGTCAAATCTTTAATCAAGCATTAATAAAGCATGAAGCATTAAGCATTGTCTTCCAAACATCCGGCTTACGTCTCCACTAACCCGAAAAGCCTCCTATATTGAGAGGTCTTCTCCATAGGTACAACCTTTGTCAACATATCCGCAATGTTGTCATTTGTATGGATCTTCTTAATATGTAAATATCCACACTCCAAAGCAAGCCGAATAAAGTGATACCTCACATCAATGTGCATTATTCTAGAATGAAAAGTTGCATTCTTGGTAAGATGTATCACACTTTGACTATCACAATGCAACACATACTTTCCTTGTAGCACTTCAAATTGATTAAGCACATATTTCAACCAAATAATTTCCCTTGCTCCTTCGATCAAGGCAATATATTCCACTTCCGTAGTAGACAAGGCAACAATGTCTTGAAGTTTAGACATCCAACTCACCACATCACCACCAAATGTGAAAATATACTCCGTAGTGGACTTTCTTGTCCCTCTACAACCGGCATAATCGGCATCAACATAACCATTAACCACCAATGAAGAACCTCCAAAGCACAAGCATAAATTTTGTGTACCCTTCAAGTAATGAAGAATCCACTTGACGGCTTGCCAATGTTCCCAACCGGAACTAGACATGTACTTTGAAACAACCCCCACTATATAAGCAATGTCTAGTCTTGTGCATATCATAGCATACATCAAGCTACCAACCGTAAAGGTATATGGACATTTTCAAATTTATCATCCTTTAAAGAACTCTTCTTGGATAGATTGAAATGTGCCGCAAGAGGTGTAGAAACCGGCTTATAATCAACCATTCCAAACCTTTCAAGGACTTTGTCAATGTATCCACAACTTCCCATGCTCTCTATCTCGGTGAATGCGTATGCCTACAATCTTCTTTACGGCACCAAGGTCTTCAGTAGTAAACTTCCTTGACATATGGAGCTTCAAGGATTTAATCTCCTTCTGATCATTGCTAGCTATCAACATATCATCCACATAAAGTAACAAACAATTGAACATGCCACATGTGGAACCTTTGAAGTAGACACAATGATCAAAATTGCATCTAGAATAGCCTTCATCTTGCATAAAAGTGTCAAATTTCTTATACCATTATGGAGAAGCTTGTTTCAAACCATACAATCCCTTCTTCAACTTGATAACCAAGTTAGGATTAGACTTGTTAGCAAAGCCTTCCGGGTGAGACATATAAATCTCCTCTTTAAAGTCACCATACAAGAAAGTCGTCTTGATGTCAAGTTGTTCAAGCTCCAAATCAAGATTAGCCACCAAAGATATGATAACTCTTATGGAGCTATGTTTCACCACCGGAGCAAATATTTCATTGAAATCAATACCATGATTTTGACCATAGCCCTTCACCACTAGTCTTGCCTTGTATCTTCTTGATCCATCGGCTTCATGCTTTATCACATACACCCATATATTCTTTAATGTTTTCTTCCCACTTGGAAGCTTCACCAAGTCCTAAGTTTTGTTCTAATGAAAAGAGTCCATCTTTTCTTCCATTTCCTTTTGCTACCTAGCTTTCTTAAGACAACTTTGTGCTTCCTAAAAAGTCTCAAGCTCATTAGCATCAGTAAACAAAGCATAATACAAGGATGGAGAATATCTTTGGATGGGTTTAAGAGTCCTTGTAGATCTCCTTAAGATTCATGGAGACTGAAATTCTTGTTCTTCCTCATCAACATAAGCACCCCTTGCTCATTCACCTCCATGCTATCATTATGACCATTAGCATCACCATAGCCGGCCATCTCCATCATCATGATCTTGAGGATGAATTTCTTGCATTTGCCAAGGAGGAACACATGACCCTACTTACATATATATGAACAACAAGTTTCTCATCCTTTCGCACTTCTTGATTGCTTTCTTTGAATATTATATCCTCACAAAATATAACATCACGACTTCTAATTATCTTCTTCTCAATTGGATCCAACAACTTGTAGCCTCTATCATCACCACCATAACCAAAGAAAGCACATCTCCTTGATTTCAAATCAAGTTTACTTCTCTTCTCAGATGGCACCTGCACATAAGCTTCACAACCAAAAACCTCTTAAATGATTATAAGAGATTTTCTTACCACTCCATAGAATTTCAAGAATATCACCATCCAATGGAGCACTCAGTGATCTATTGATGATGTACACCACGGTATTTGCAGCTTCAACCCAAAAGAACTTAAGAAGACCAGAGTGAGATAACATGCTTCTTACCCTATTCACAATGGTTGTATTCATTCTTTCAATGACACTATTTTGTTGTGGAGTGTGAGGGACAATTTTCACTCTCTTGATGCCATTCTCTGCACAAAAGCCATAAAAAAACACTTGACCAAAATTCTTCACCATTGTGAGTTTGCAAGCATTTTATAAACGTTTCACTTTCTTTCTCAGTACGGGCCTTGAACTTCTTGAAAGTTTAAAAAACTTGATCCTTGGATGCTAATGGATAAAGCCAGTGCTTTCTAGAATAATTATCCATGAAAGTGACAAAATAAGAAGCACCACCAAGAGACTTGACATTCATAGGGCCACAAACATCGGAATAAACCAACTCCAATGCTTTCAACTTTCCATGAGATTCATGCCTCTTAAAATTTACTCTATGTTTCTTTTCCATGATGCAATGTACACATAATTCAAGAGATGAATTCTCAAAAAAAGGAATAATTAAGCTTTCTATCTTGCAATACCTTCATTCCATGCTCACTAAGATGACCAAGCCTACTATATATGCCAAATATGCACATCATCATGTCCACTGCTATTACCGACATACCTCTTTGAGATGAGTCAAAAAAAGTGTACAAACTCCCATCCTTTTTCCCCTTCAGTACCGTCATACAACCCTTTAGAGATCTTCCACGATCCATTGCCAAAAGTGACCACATAAACAACCTCATCAAGTTGCCTGACCGAAATAAGGTTTTTGTTATCTCGGGAACATGTCTCACATTAGTTAATGTATGCTTTTTCTCATTTTCTTGCTTAATAACCACATCACCAATACCCAAAATTTTACAAGCACGATCATTACCAAGGTAGACATTACCACAATCAATCTCTTTGTAGGTAGAGAAAAATGATCGATTCGGACATCTGTGAAATGAAGCACCGAAGTCCAACACCCAAGTATTTATGGAAGAAGAAACCATACAAGCAATGCTTAATGTGACTCCATCATCACTTTGAGATGCTATGGTTGCTTCACCATCAACTTGCTTCCCCTTTAACTTTCTCTTCAAGAGATTACAATCACTCCTCACATGACCGTGCTTCTTGTAATACCAACAACTAACAACTTGACCCCATGACTTTGATCTTCCCTTTCCTTGTGACTTCAACTTACTATCCGAAGCATCATCCCTTTATTGAGACCTTCCTCTTTTACCATCCGCTAGTGCTTGACTCGAATCACTAGACATTTGTGAAGAAGCCCTTCTAGTCTCCTCACTACTCAATAAAGAAACAACATCATTTAATTTGAACTTTTTGCCTATTGTATTCACCACGATAGTAACAGGAGTATCCCAACTTGGAGGCAAAGAACTTAAAGCAAGCACAAGACCTCTTCATTAAGATTCAACTTTAGGGATTTTAATTGTGCTGCTGAACTCATTCACATGTTTCAGCACCGTGACACCACGCTTCATCTTCAAGAGAAATAATCTCTTCATGGCATGCATCTTATTGATACCCGATGGTTGCTCAAAATATTGCTCCAAAGTGCTCCAAAGTTCATGAGCAATCTTATATTGATAAACATCAAACAACATAGATAGTGAAATACATGGCCTTATTACCAACAAACATTTCCGATCAAGAGACTTCCATTCTTCATCACTCATAGATGAGAGTTTAATATCATTCCCCAATAGTGGTAGATCCAACTTCTTATGAACAAGGTACTCCTCCATCATGATCTTCCATATTGGCCAATTGTCCTCCTTGAGCTTTTCAAACCTCATTGCCTCAAATCACCACAAATACAAGCTCCAATTCACACAATTGCAAGCTTAGACAACCTTCACACTCTTAGAACCTGGCTCTGATACCAATTGTTGCGTGAGAGGAAGTGCGGAACGAGTGCAACAATTCGTCAAACACTTGATGTGCAACTTCACATACACCTAGCAATAACACGATGGATAGACAATGCAAAGAGAATATACAAGCATACACTTGAGAACAAAAGAAGGCACCAAATTTTATGTTGTTCGGCCAAGAAAAGTCTACATCCACGGGAGGACAATGCTTCACTATATCTTGGGGAATTACAAGAGCAACAAGGAGAAAACAATGGTTTAAATCAAGCCACAAGAGATTTACAAGAGTCACCACTTTTCCCTCACCTCCAAACACCAAGGAATTCACCTCAACAAGATGAGATCTAGGGGTTCTTCACCTCTTGTTCACCTTCTCCTCTCTCTTCACACACACCTCTTCTTTACCCTACTACAAAGCCTTTTAAAACCCTAGGAAAAATCTGGACCGTTGGATTAAAAGAGATGTAGATTTGACTTCATCCCATTGATTAAGCCACTATTTAACATGTAAAAGAGTGAAATGCAGGTTGTTCTTATTTATTTTTTAAATCAAACTATTAAAATCTATATATAGAGTTAAAAAAATTTTAAATTCAAAACCATAACATGAAATTATTTTTATTATATAAGATAATTTTTTGATAGTTTAAAAAGTTCATAAAACAAAAATTAAACTATCTCCATAAGTTTTTCTGTTTTTAAAATGAAACATTTCCTATATTTATAAGTCATTTATGCTCTCATTTTTCTTTAAGGATAAACCCCAGTTTTGGTCCTTATACTTTGACCCAATGTTCATTTCCATCCCTATATTTTAAAAATCTTTGATACAACCCCTATACTTTGGGGTTTTTGTTCGAATACGTCCCTAATGCTGACGTGGCAACACATGTGGCTAGTATTTCTGACGTGACGACTTACGTGGCAAAGTTAGGATGACGTGGTATTCTGACATGGCATGACAAAATGGATTTCGAATAAACTAAATTTTTTTTAATAATGACGTGGTGTGCCACCTAGAATAAAAAATTAACCGTATTCATTTCGTATGTCACTTGTGCTGCCACGTCAACAACATGGACATTTTTAAACAAAAACCCAAGGGATCATGTTGAAGATTTTTAAAGTATAAGGACGAAAATGAACATTTAGTCAAAATACAGGAACCAAAAATGAATTTAATCCTTTCTTTAAATCCATAAATAAGAGGTATAATCCTCTCTTATTTCAATCAAGACATCATTATTATTGCTAATCAAATATAAAAAATCACATGATCTATCATACAAAATTTCCATCATTTATGAAGCCCAAATAAAATAGACTATTGTGCAATTTGCCAGGGGAACACATTTTAATATAGCTCACAAGAATTATACAAACATCTATGGATATACAAACAACAAAATGAATGACATCAATGGAACAAAATCAAACAAGTGGAGAGATATTGAGATACCAACAGAAGAAGGAATGAAGGAAGCCTTTATATGTATGTTTGCTTAGAAAGTTTATGTCCAGATATCATGGCCGATAGAGCAAGCGCAAAGAATGCAAAGAAAGCCATGCTAATGGCAGCAGATGATGCATCTGTGAAGATGTTATCAGCTCCTTCTCGCATGCTATTGGTCTTTGGTACTGCTGCTGATGCCGCCGAGATTAGCAAGTAAGCAACGATCTAACAAATTCACAATTTATTAGTATAAATTCCCTCCTGATTCATGAAAATATAATGGAGCAAAGTATATAAAAGTCTATAAGCATTCTGGATAACACTAATTGTATCCTATTGCAATTGGGTAACCTACTCTGTTGTATGATCTGTTTCTAGGCAGAACAAGCTTTCTAAGTTTTGTCACGCACTCACTGTGCTTATTTCTGAAAAAGATTAGAATTCAAGACTTCAGACCTCTATTTTTGATGATCTAAATTCTCAAAATTATCACTAAAACACAATTTCTAGACATCAAATGGTGATGTCTGATTTGTTGTGGTCTCTTCAGGCATTTAGCAAAGACATACAAATAGTGTTATTCTATCACATGAAATACTTCATTCATACAAATAGCTTATTTCATTTGCTTACCCGAAGAAAACATTACAATTTATTATTATTATTTTCAACTATTTTCCCTCAATACAACACATCATTAAGCTTAAAAAATTTAGGGAAAGCTAATTATGTCATTCTACAAATGGGTATCTTATCTGTCCATCAACCTGGCAGGGCAACCCTTTCTAAGTTGAGCCATCCATTTATTGTGCTTATTCCTTAGAAAGATGGGGCCAACAACATTCATCCATAACTTTGATGAACTGTATCCCAAAACAATTACTAAAACACGATGTTATGAACTGTATCCCAAAACAATTACTAAAACACAATGTTCTACACTACAGAGAGTTATTTCTTAATTGATAGGCTCTTCTCAATTACAATTATCAAGGGAAGAAAACACATATATGATGTTGTTTTTGTACATGAAATTCTTCATTTCATTAAAACACAGAAATTGTTCCTCTTATTTTTTTCTTTTCTTTTCATCTATCTTCCCTCTAAACAAAGATAACTTAAATAATAAATAAAGCAGTCAAATTTAGGTCCTGTTTTTTCCATTGCATCCCAAATTTATTTTAATATCATCTGGTTCATTCTTTGAGTTTTAAACCATCTACATAAAGAAACATATTAATCCAAATTAGCTTTGTAAATGAGAAGATGACCACTGAACATCCAAACTTCAATGAATTCAGTTTTGAATTCCTAATTCCCAATGTATACAACTCCTAAATCAGACCATCAATTTAAAGCAAGTGAAAAAACTTAAAACTTGAAATTACGTGGGAATGGCAAAAAAAGAAGAAGGGAGATTTCCCAACAAGAACTGCAAATTCACAAGATTGCATTATAGTCGACTACAATCAAGAACTACCATTCCATTGAATTATCCAGTAAATATTAGATTTCTCAAATTGCAGAATAGCATGCAGATCAATTAATTAAACTATTCTAACATGAGAAAAAGCTACATAATGGAATCACTAACGAACCTGATCCCCGGCGAAATCCACCTTCACCGAAGTTCTCCGAGACAGCAACTCCTTCCCGGAACTAAACCGGTGGACCTGCAGCGCCAACTGAGCTCCGGAATAGAGAAACGCAAGAACAGAGATCGCCACTAAATACCTACACACTCCAGGTGTTCGACGAAATAACCATGAGAAAACAATCCACAAAACCATGAAAAATAAACCCCAAGGAATACCTATACTCCTCGTATTTATCAAAATCCCGCCAGTCCCCATGCTTGTTGGAGGCCATGACAACAAAGGCGAGGAGCGAGAAGAGGGTGCCAAGGCCTCGAAGGACCATGCTAGCCTTCTCGGTGAGGTCCTCGCGCCTCCACCGCCGGACAACGGAAGTCACCGCGGCGTCACCAGACGATGGGGCGGCATCGGCCACGGGGTTCTCAGGATCGGCGGCGGCCGGTGGGGGCTTCGAACCTTCAGGTGATGCCATTGATTAGGGTTTGCAATGGATCGGAGGAGACGAGAAGAAGGAGATGGCGTGGTGGTGAGTGGAGAACAACAGGAGGGTCGTGTGCCGGCAATTGGTTCTTTGGTTAGCGTTAGCTTCTACGCTGGGACGGGAATCACAAAACAAACACGTTAAGTTAACAAATCCTTCCCGGTTGCTTCGATGGATGTTGGGAATTTTGCATATACGTCCCCGTCAAAACTATTAATATATGATTGGATTTTGTATAAAAGGGATGCATGTATAGGTGTCGATATTGTTGCTGTTTAGACCGGGTCTAGTGGATCACGGACAAAATAAAACCAGTGTTTGTTTTTCATGACAGCTCTAAAACATGCATATGTGTAGTAAAGTACATGTGTATATTAACAATTCTATTATATGAGTTTTTGAATTATTATCCCAAACATGATTCAATGATAGAATTTCATAGTAATTACTAAATGGGTCATATCCTTAAAAATTCAGAGTTTTTATGATAATTAGAATTGAGGTGGAGGAGGATAATGATGACATCATTGACAAATATAATATAGGTGATGTTTATTATGAAGTTCCTTGTAATAAGGTGATAAAGTATCTGATGATAGATTTAGGAATATGATTAAAAGGTATCTGACGATAAGGATGCATTCTTTGAAAATAAAAGAGGAAGATGAGCTTTGAAATCTATGAGAATGAGGCACATTAAGAATGTGTTGATGCTTTTATTTTGCAACTCTATTTTGTTGTTGGATATAAACACATGAGTGTTAATAAAGTATGTCATACTCGAGAACTAAGAAAAAAAAATGCGAATCATGATTGATAAACCTAGTTCAACCGAGCTATTGATGACCATCCGAGCTATTACACATCGGAACGCTAGCTGAAAAGAACACCGAAGATGTCCTCGATATAGTGCAAGTGTCTAGATCCTCCCATGTACGATAAAATAAAGTATCGAGAGCTGATGCCATTTAATAATAGTGGAGCTCAAAGCTGGACAAGAAGCTCTGTTATGGGGCAATTGCAAGGTGGAACGAAGACAACCAGATCAACGATGGTGCCAACGACCACGATAATAGGGCACGAGGAGGGCTTGAGGGGAGGAAGGCTCAAGCGACAAAACAAGGGGAAGCAAGTTGGTGTCAATGGCATGACATTAGGCCTAACCTCGTACTATGGCGTGACGAAAAAGAGGACGTGTGTTAAACGTGGGCATGCCAATATCTCCTGTTGATGATAGGGTGGCAGACCCCATCATGACTCATATCAAATGAATAGAAGACCACATCCCCTATGGTATGGAGGCAACCAAAATGGAAAAGGTACAACATGTGGCAACAACAAGAGAGAACACAATGGGGAATTGCAAGGATGTGAATCACCTCAATGTGTACGATGACAAGGTATCCCTAAGCAATGTGGCACCCAACGCACCAAGCAACCATGGCTATGATAACATGACCATCGTGCCACACGGCATGCATGACATAGCACTTGTGGTCCATCTGTCAGAGGATCGCCATGTGGCATATGTGGTCCATATGACAGAAACACATCACGTGGACTCCTACATGGCAGTTCGGCACAACGTGGTAGGAAAGAGCCATGTGGTAGGAGAGGGCAAAGTGGACTTCGACGTGGAAGACAATCACTGCATGGAACAAGTTTTGATCCCTATCCTTCATGGTGGTGCTGACGTGGCCTTCACAATGAACAGAGACATGTCATGGTAGCTCCAACTCAGCTGTGAAAGCAATGGACGGGCTTGAGCCCCAGAGCATCTTATTGAGCCATCTAGGCCCGTTCACCTATCTGGCTTGCTGGCTTAGCCATAGCAATGAGGTTGGGCTTGTAAGCCGGGACCATCACTCATGCCAACCAAGACTAGCTCTTGATGCTACAGAGCCCAATTCCTAACACAAGAGCAAGCCTAGTTCTTAACCCAAGCCTCCACTTGGAACAAGCACTTCCTTGGATAGGGAGGTAGAAAAATAAAGCCTCTTGGGCCTGAGGAATGACATCGAATTGGACCTATGCTAAGTGTCCTTAAGGTACATATAGGGCTTATGAGACTCGTTTCAGATGCGGCATAGGTCGTATTCACAACCAAGACACAACCAAGAATAGACCGCATAGGAACCGAATTGTTCATTGCCAATAAACAACAAATGTACCACAAATCCTACCTAGATCCAAGGTGGTCCCCACCAATGTTGCCAAATCAACTAATACCCCAATGACAATTTAAAGGGATATTTATAAGGAACCTAAAAGATGAAGCATTAGAAACAAGAATGGGAATCAATTCCTGGGATCGTCTAAAAATGGGATCAAAGATACGCAATATTGACAGGTTGTCTATGAGGAGACAAGAACCAATATTATAGATGGGTTTGGGATCGCAAGTTCTTACCCTTGAAATTGCAGCAAGTTCTCTGAAGACAACTTTGAGGAAATCTCTCACTAGGTTTTCTCCTCAACTAAAAAAAAATGATGGATGAATCCTTCCAAGGAGGTTACAAGCATGTAAAGGAGGAGGCTAGGTTTCCCTCTCAAAAACCTAATGGGGTTGGGCTTGGCTTAATAAAACCCTAAACAAAATAAGCCCAATCATAAAAGTTTAATAAAGGATTAATTACACTTTTGGTCCCTGAAAATGGTGTCATTGTTCACTTTTATCCTTGTATTTTTAAAATGTTCAATACAGTCCTTGTGTATTTCGTATTTCATTCTTTTCGTCCCTGAAAATGGGGTCATTGTTCACTTTTATCCTTGTATTTTTAAAAAATGTTCAATACAGTCCTTGTGTATTGCATATTTTGTTCTATTTTGGTCCCTAACATTGTATTATGCATTACACAAGGACTGTATTGAACATTTTTAAAATACAAGGATAAAAGTGAACAATGACACCATTTTCAGGGACGAAAAGTGTAATTAATCCTTTAATAAAACTAACAGTTGGGTTTAATTACAAAAGCCCAAAATACATATCTCAACTTAATCCTAATAAAAGCCACTTAAGCCCAACTAGCATATTTCATTTATATTGTACTTGGGTTGTATATAACTAGACCCATTGGAGCTTGGACCTTCTTCTAGCTAAACTTGCAAGATGTTGATAGTCTTTACTACTGGGTCCAGACCCAACTCATCCAAAGCAGCATCTTCTTTGAGAATCCGCATCACTAAACCTTGCATAACTTGTTGTATTTGTCTGGTCTGTGTCCTTGTGATTAGACCAGCTAGCACGTGCAAAACGCCATCATGCTCATTATCATGATGACCGATGACTCCATTGTCTTGGGGTCCTCCCTCAAGCTCGTGCATGGGGTCCACTAGCAGATCTGTATCACATAGGTTAATTGATCTAGCATTTTTCTTGGATGCCTCATAACAAACAATCAAGTTATCTACATACAAGCAATGGTTGATTACTCTGGAAGAACTTATTTGTGTTCCTCTTAGCATATTTAAGGCACTTGCTTTGTTAAGTATGTTGGTTAAGATCTTTGAAACCAAAATGAATTGGAATAGAGATAGTGGGTCCCCTTGTCAGATACCTACCCTTGGTTTGATCCATTGCTCTACTCTATCATTAGTGATGAATTCCATTGTAGGGGTCTCGATGTAAACCCTAACCTAGTTGACCAATTTGGTTGGAAAATTCATTCTCTGGAGTATAGTAGTGACAGTTTCCACTAAACTAGATCATATGCCTTTTCTATATCAATTTTAACCATCATAATTGGGTGGTCTAAGTTGTTCTTTTCTAATGAATGAGTTAGTTCTTGTGTTAATAAAATGTTATCAAAGATACTTTTGCCATTAATAAAAGTTGATTGTTCACCACCAATTATTTCTTGCATAACATCTTTGATTTTGTTTGGCATAACTTTAGTTATGATTTTGTAATTAAAATTGCACAGTGATATAGTTCTAAAGACCTAACATATTATGGATTGTTCTATTTTGGAATTAAACCGATGTGTGTTCTATTCCAGCTCATTAGAAGATGTGTTGTACCAAAGAAATGCAAAATTATAGTGGATACTGAATCTCCTATTATTTTCCAAAAATCCCTAAAAAATTCTACATTTAGTCCATTGGGTCCGAGTGATTTTACTTTGGGCATTGATGTTAGTGCTTTAAATATTTCTTATCTCATTCCAAGTCTAATAAGATTATTGCTCTACTCGTGAGTGAGTGATGGCACATCAACTGGTAATGCATATAACATGTCCTTTGTAGTATTGTGTCCCTTTGAGTTCCATAATTTAGAGTAGAAGTTTATAAATACTTGTTTTATCCCTTCATGGTCCATAATTATCTATTCGGCAGAATTTTTAATATAGTTTACTCTAATGTTGGATCTATGCTTTCTAGTTAGTTGGTGGAAGAATTTTGAATTGTGATCACCATCTTGTAGCCATTTCATTCTAGCCTTCTATGCCCATATGGTAGTGTTCTATCTCAGAAGAGCTTAATGTTTGGTTTATAATGACCTTAGGTTCATTTCTACTTCCTTGTCATTTGGTAAATTACAGTGTGCAACTTTAACCCTAAGGATTTCCTCTTCTGTGAGCCTAATTCTATTATCTAAGTCTTGTTCTAGTTTGCCACATTTTTTTGATAAGTCTTTTCTTAGATTACTGAACCTATAACTAAGGTCATGTAGGGGGTTTCCTTTTGTTCTTGGATTCCAGATTTCATTAACACTATCCTGGCAAGCAGAAGATTGTATCCATGTGTCGTTAAATCTAAAAGCCCTAACCTTGTTGAAATAACATTGAAGGAGGATAGGGTTGTGATCTGACTACCAGCTAGGCAGGCTTTCAAAAAGCATTAATATTTTCATACCATAGGTTATTTGCTAGCATTCTATCCAACCTTGCCCATCTTCTAGCATGTCCCTTGGTTGTTACACCAGGTAAAGGGGAGCCAGAATACTTGAGCTTAGTTAGGTTATTATGCACTATAAATGATTTAAAGGGTGAGGTTTTCATACTGGTCTCTTCGGTTTGTACCTCTCTGTCTTTCCTTTGCTTCTCAGACGATGTTGAAATCCCCCATGATTAGCCAAGGACCCACATTATGCAAAATATTGCCAAGCTTAAGCACTACCTTTCTTTGTTCCTCTACCCTCTGACTGTTATACACTACCAAGACTAACCAAGGTTTGGTAACTAAATTGGTTATAACTAAATACATAACGTACTTGGAGTGAACTATTGGGGTAATGATACTAATATCTTTTCGCCAGAGGGTGATGATGCCCTTGAAAACCCTTGAGGTGGTATTGCTACCCAGTGCGAGTGTTTTGTGAAATGCTTCGTAACTCTAAGTATCCTAGGGCCATCGGCCATCAGCCCTTATCTCTACCAAACAGCAAACAAAGATATTAAAATTTCCTAGAATATTTTTAATTCTACTTACAGTATCTCTTCCCACTATTCCTCTATAGTTCCATACGACGAAGTTTATGATATATCTTATACTGGAATTTGGGGGGCCTTATGTGCCTGCCTTTTCTATTTGGCCTTTTTTGATGATTTTTTTAATCTCCACGAATGCCTGCTTCACACTTCCTTATTTCTCCAGAGTATTCCCGGCTTTGACCTCCATGTCATCATTCTGACTGTAGTGCCTTGCTGTTAGGCCTCCTTCACTTCTGAATAGTCCATCATTTCCCCTTTATATCTTGTTAATTATGCAATTAGTTCAGAGGTTTTGGGAGATTAGGATCCGCTTCTTCCATCCAAGGAGGTCATCATGGCCGTTGATTCGGAAATAGTCAATTACCTTATCTCGAGGAAGATTATAGTCCTTGCATCTCACTTAGGGCCTTCTCAAGGCTTTTCGGAGATAGTGGAGGGTTTTTGTATGGAGACGTGCCTCGGCTCACGCTCCCCGATATCCCTCACCATTACTCCGTCTAACGCCTCTGGCATGCCTTGAGAAAGTCTACCTTGGTATTACGCCCAGGCAACCCGTCACCCTTGTGCTGCCACATGCCCCACTAACTAAGGGGTTCGTAAAGAGTCGCGAGTCACATGCAGTTCAACTACTTGGCACGTGCTCGCCTTCTCACCTCCATTCCCACCGCTAGAGGGGAGAAGGTTCTTTGTTGGGATTCCGACTACCACGAGAATTTCAGCCTCCCCGTCCATATCGCCTATAAACGATTAGGGCCTATTTGGTTGTCAGTAGTCTACTGAAGTGATGGAAGAAGTGGCACTTACATGGAGGTCAGAGTTCCATCTAGAAGTCTGAGTTTTAGGTGTTTGGTTGGCGGAACCGAAAAGTCACTTCGGTACACTTCTTTTGTTTGGTTTGTGAAAGTAGGGTTATTGAACTCTGAGTTCCACACTTCCGAGTGTTTGGTTGGCGGAAATGTGGGTTTATGGTCACCACTTCTGAAGGGTGATGAGGTTACCCCCATGTTATATTTTTTTTGTAATTTAAATTTCTAATATAATTTGACACAATAATTTCTTATAAGATATAATTGAATTATTCCTATATATTATGTTTAATATAATTCTTATGTAAGGTAATATTTGTAATATTTATATATTTAAATTCATGTTTTTCTCTTATGTTTGTGTTCCAATTGCAAATGAAACCAAATTGCATACATAACCACAACCTGCATACATAACCAAATTAGCAAACTAACCAACTCAAACTAAATAAGATGCAATCAAACTAATTGCATACAAAGTTAGCTCAAAGTACTGAGTCTACAAAGAACACATAAAAACAGTAGAAATCTAGGTATGCTATCAAAATTAAAAGTATACAGAAACATTAAAAATGTTCAGATGTTTAGAAAGAAGCAAGCAGAGGCAAATGAAGGTAATAAGTCCATCCACTTGTCACTCAGTTGGGGAAAGATGCTTCTTGATCCAAGCGTGCCGTGTTTCAATTCTCTTCACCATGAATCTTCTTCCCTCATGCTCATGCTATTCCAGGTAGTCAAACATTGCTTCCTTGTCCTCATCACTGAACCCCTCTAGCTCCATCACCCTCCCATATAGTAATTCAAACAAATGTGTAGGATTCTTGATTGCATCGGCCATGACACCAACTGCCTTAATTAGGTATTCCATGGCTTTATCTTTCTATGCTTTCGTCTATTTTGATGAACACGCTGCTTTATTAACATAGGAGGATAGAGCCGGGCTCGCAGCAATTGGCGGTGCGGTATCAACAATCCCATCGTCATCAGTTTGATCAAGTGCATGTGCTACTACTGTTTCTGGGTTCATGTCATCATCGGCAAGAACATTACTAAAATCAGAGAACACAAATGTTGCATAAGACCCAGTTGCCTGGTCATCACCACATATTATCCTCAGACCTTTATAATTGTTTATCGGTTTGTTAATGTACGGCTTCGTAGCTGGGTGTACATGTAAAAAAGAAAAATTATAAGAGTTGATTATGTTATAAATGATAACTATGATCACATAAAAAATATAGTAAACTTACATCAATATAACCCTTGCAGATAACAGGGTCGAGGATAATCATCTTCAGCTCGTCATTCCACCCCGCACCACTCAAATCCCTTGCTTTCTTTATCTCCAAGTACCTTGACTTAAGTGTCCTATAATGGTTTTCCACATTCTCAGCTGTAAAATCAGTCCTGAAGTTGTCGTTTACAGCTGCAACTGCAGTTACAAATGCTGGCTCCTTGAATGTCTTATTGCACTTCAATCCCTTTTTTTGCTTGTTCAACCAACAAGGGTACAGTTGCAGCCTCAGTTACAAATGCTGGCATCTTGAATGTCTTATCGCATTTCAGTCCCTTTTTTGCTTGTTCAACCAACAAGGGTATCAAAAAGTTATCATATTCTTGTTTCCATCATTTTTTCGGTGCCCCTCATTTGGTACTTGCAGACCTAGCACATGCCCCGACATTCTCAGTGATCTCCATATCCATTCTACTTCATGTTAGGCAGCAAACAAATCAACAATGTGTGAACAGTTAAAATATTATAAGATGGGCAAAATATAAGCTGAAGATACTCTGCATAATCTAAAAAAAGATGCAGCAGCAATTAAGACAAAACTCTACTATCTATTCTCCTTAGTTAGGCAACAAACAAATCAAGAATGTACAGATAATAAGATGGATTACATGCATAGTTTGGTAACAAAAGGCTGGAGTTCATTTCCCTTAGAATGAAAGCCATGACAATGACAATTGTAGTGAATGCTGCAGCGTAATCTATCACGCCCCGACCCAGTTTTCAGGCCTCAAGAACATGAACAGATCTGCGGTGCCCAAGTAGAGACGGGCCTCACTCAAATACAAGGCCTGGGTAATCATGAACATACCACAGATAAGCAGCGGAAAATCAAGATAAACATAATAAAAATAAGGGTAAAAGCCATTTTTGGTCCCTGAAGATGGGACCAATGTTCATTTTCATCCCAAAATTCAAAATTTGTTCAATATGATTCCTATGTATTACATATTTTGTCATTTTGGGTCCCTATATATTCCGTATTTTGGCATTTTTGGTCCCTATTGCTGACGTGGCGGTCATGTGGATTACCAATGAAATGCATATAATCTTTTTATTATTATGTTTATGTCATTATTTTGTTGATGTGGAGTTATAAGTGGCAGTATATGCTGATGTGGACCGTATTGAACAACTTTTAAATTTTTGGGATGAAAATGAACATTGGCCTTGTTTTCAGGGACCAAAAATGGCTTTAATCCTAAAAATAATCAGAGTCTACAACGGAAGATAAATCATAAGGGTACATACATCTTACAAATGTCAAGGCCCTACAAGGGTCCTATAAAACATACTCTCACTTACAATAAAATAAGAGGTTCGCAATCATCAACAAATGATCTCCCACCCACGTATCGCTCTTGAGTCTGAGTCAGCTACTCCTCAGGATCTGAAAGAGAGTGAGAACAAGTGGATGAGCTTTTAGAAGGAAAGCTTAGTAAGCACCCCGCAGGAAATACAAGGGAGTCATGTAGTAAGCAATAAGATAAGTCAAGAATTAACAAAGCAAACCAATCAACATGACTAAGTCAAACAAGTGAGGACCACGGCCCCACACCATCCAACATCTTGGAGTCTCAAACCTACCATAAGGGATTATCAATGGTAGGGACTCCTAACCACAACTACCGCCTCAAGCTCTGAAAGAGTGATCCAAAGAAGATTCTCAAATATCCCCCGGTCAGCAACATCACCCTCAGCTGGAAACAACTATCCGGTCAGAAGTCGGTAGCGGCACCTCTCGTACTTGTCGACACAGTCAGCGAATCGTCCCACTGACGGGTTGTACGACCAGAGTATCCTCCCCCTGGCATAAATCATCAAAGCGTCAGGGTGTCCTCAGCCCTGAACTCTCCACCGGAGCCACCCTCCACTGAACCGGGCAGAAGGATTCGCAGGAATATCTGACTTACACCTACTCGGCCAACACACAAGCTCGCATGTTTTCATGGCCACGTGCCTGTCAATAGATAGATATACTCAGCAAGCACAAGCATACATGAATTCTAACACATCAACATGCATACACAAACATGGAAATAGAAATCCAATGAACAGGAGAACAAACATGTGTGTATGCAATCAAAGCAACAACATACCAAAACATGATAACAACAAATCCAACAAACACTCAATCATAGAGTGGGAACTAGGCAAGAGTTTTTACCTTTATCAAAGATCTACTCGATCGATCTGTATCCCTCCTGACGTGGCTCAAACTCTATGTCGATATCTGTAATAGGACCTTCATCAGTATTTTGTCACAAGTATAACCATCTCTATTTAATAGTGTTTTATGGGCTTAACCCATTGGGTTCAATCTCTTACGGATCTATGTGTTCCTTATATAAGCTAGCTCATGTCATCTTTCTTACCCAAAGCCCAACCTAATTACACTGAACTTGGGCTTTGGTCCATCAACATAACCCATCTCAGATGGGCTTGAGTTACATATGAGCCCACTCATGCATGCAGACTATCTCTTTAAAGTTAATCATGTCATTCTAATCCTCATTAACCCGTTAATGATCATAAGTTAAACCATGCATCACTAATTATAATGTTCAGGACTACTTAGTGAAACACCATCACATCTACTCACCATAAGACCATCTCTCTCAATTCCCTGCCAATCCCTTAATGAAATCTAATGGCTATTAAGGTTTAACTGCAATCACTTTTACTTAACATTATTTGAGCCTACATTGTATGTATTAATCTCATAATCCACAAGGGCAACATTTACAATTCTAACAGCTCCCAAGTATATATACTACTCTATGTGATATTTTCCCTCTACCACCACCATCGATGAATACATGAGGCTACCTGGACCATTCCCTCTAACACACATGCATTATTATTAACCTGAAAACTTATGCTATTCACCATGCTTTTAACTTCTACCATGAATGAGAACAAAGCAGTATATCATAGGTGCCCCTCTCTGAGAATGCATGCCTCCTGGACCTAAACCCATGCATGCATGCAACTTATGCATCATAGAACATCACCTATGTATGTAGGTTCATGAAGCTCTGGTTGTGAACCCATCAGTACCCTCAAGCGTGCATGCATCCACATATTTATTGGAATTTAAAACCTTTACATCAATGCACTTATACATGTTCAAATACTAACATGTTTGTATACCAGAAAGAACCCATGCATCCTCCATGCATGCTCTTCTCCTTCTAACTAGATCATTGTTAACACACATGCATGCATCCATAATTCATGTAAGGGTTTTAAGTGATCTTATACACACTTTAATGTTTACAGGTCCTTTATATAGGTTTTTCAGAGACAAGGAGACTCACAAGGTGCCCTCTCAGCAATGCTCAAGCCTTCTTAGCCTCCTTCCCCTTCTGAGCGACGTGTAAGTGCTTGATACCACGTCGTTGGGAAGGACCGTCCATCACGGCGCACTTCCTTGTTTCGAAACTCCCTCTCTCTCAATCGCGGCGGCTGCTAGGGTTCAGAACGAACTGTGCCTTTATAGAACATCGCAGGTGGAGAATGGATGGGATGGAATCCGATTGATGGCAACTATAAAGTGGGATCTGATTGATTCCACAGGTGGCTGGCGCGAGATGGCGGAGGAGATAAAGATTGTGATCACAGCTACGCGCTGGCAAGAGAGAAGGTATTCATGCGTTTTCTCTCACGTGTTTTCGAACAATCATGCATCCCGTCAGTCGTTGGATCATCTACAAATCTTCCCAACTTCAAGGAGACATTTGGTTCACGGAATGGGAATGGTATGGGAATGAGTCGGAATGGGAATGGTATGGGAATGAAAACTGTGTTTGGTTGGAAGGAATGGGAAAGGGTAATGTATTGGGAATGAGAAAAGTAAAAGGAGAGATGGTGATAAAATGACTTTTATGCCCCCTATACAAATAACAACGTTATATATAGTAATGAGGTGTGTTAAATGGTAACTAATTTTTAAATATTTAAGTATTATAATTAATTAATGATTATACATAAATATTTTTTAAAATTATTAAAATTAAATATTTAATGTTATTAGAATATTATTGAATATAGTTAATGAATTACTTAATATATAGTTCACAAGATATGATTAGTAATTAACTAATTATTAAATCTGTTTGAGGAAAAACTGACTGCAATTTGAAACATGACATTCCTAATATTATAAAAATTATAAGTTAAAACCACAACTTCGCATTGAAAATTGATTCAAAGATGTAATTTTCCTTAAGCAGCAGAATATAATAGTATGATACAAGTAATATGATTCATGATATTTATTTGACAAACTATCAAATGAAAACAAATGCAAATGTTAGAAAACTTAAAACTACAGCCTAAACAACCTTTACATTGAAAATAATACAAAGATAAAACTATGCTAAAACTGCAGAAATTAACATCATGATATAAGATAAACGGTGGCTAAGAAGCAAATGTATCAAGAAAGAAAATCTATTTGGGACAGTAAAACATCATAACATGAGAACCATATGAGAAGATCTAAAATTCATGCAAAGAAAGTTGTCAACTTGAACATATGGTCAACTGAATCTGTATAAAATGAATTTGTAAAGATTGAAACAGAATCCTGTAAAGATTGAAAAAGAAGTCACTGAAACTAAATCTGGCAATGTGCAACAGAAACTTAATCTGTCACTGAAACAAAATCCTATCAAAACTGAAGCTCTAAAGATTGACATTTTTAACTTCTGTCAGATTGAAACTAAATCTGTCAATGTGCAACAGTAACTTAACAAAATCACAATATACTGAAACAACTGTAACTTAACAAAAAACAAACTTCAACAAACAAACTTTGGATTACATATCAGTTGGGACAAATATGGATCTTGATAAAATTACACGACAGAAATGCAACTTCTTGTGGTCAGGCAAGTCCAAAAAAATTTGTAGTTGATCATCATCTTTGGACAAAAACTACAGCATGAACATTGCCTCATCATCAAAAAGACCTTCAATCTCAAAAATTACTGGTCCAAGTGATTTTTTCCTTTCTTTACGGGCCTTATAACGATCTGCCTCGCAGGCCGTGGACTCAGCTAGTACCTTAAATCCTGGACCAACCATTTCCATGAACGTGAGAAAATGTTGGGATATTTTCTCCATTGATGGATCCAAAAAACTCTTCCTCTTTCCATGTGCTCTTGAGGTACCTGTCTCAGATCCCATAGGAGATGGAGATTGAATGGGTTCCTGCATAGACATATTCTCATCACCTGCCATTTGAAATAAGGGTGTATCATCATCCAAAGTCATGTTCTCATTTCAATATTACTCTGAATCATCTCTGATGTCCCCTCTTGCATTTCCATGCGCTCTATCCCTTGCGAAGACCGGGGCAAGCTCATTAAAGAAAGGGAAAGTTTTTCCATAAAGACCGGCTGCTTCCTTATGGTTCTTCATTGCATTAAAAAAAATACAGTAAATAAGACAAAAATCACATACAAGTCATTGCATAATTACCAAATAACATTATGTATACCTTAACATATTCATCATATGCACTTTTTTCACATTCAACAGTAGACCTCTTGTTGTTCCAAACAAAGCCACTGATTTGTAGTATATCGGCGATGGCAGTAGTCTTGTTCCTAAGTAATTTAACCCGAGACTCAATATTGGGCACGACTTTCAATGTGGTTGTCGGAATCTTTTCCTTCACCATTTTTTCCAACTGAAGAACGTATCCATTTCTAAACCCATTTTCTGCCAGCCACATTGAATTTGCAGATAACTCAACTAAGGTGTCGATAAGGGCTTTATCTTCTTCAACGGTCCAATAATGTTTGTTTTGGCCCCTACCCCTTGATTGTGAATCTGTTTCCATGCTACATAAATAAAGGGAAATTAAAAAACAGAACTATCAAACATGTAAAATTGTCAAGTAGCTTGAAGTAGGGCTAAAGACACTTTTGGTCCCTGAAAATGGTACAATTGTTCACTTCCATCCCTGTATTTTCATTTTGTTCAATATGGTCCCTATATTTTGCGTATTTTAGTCAAATACAATCCCTGATGCTGACGTGGCGCTTATATGGCAGGCAAGTGACATACGCCTCAAATACAGAGTATATTTTGATTTTTTTAATTGAAAAATGGATGTATTTTGCCTAGTTGGCGTGACACATAGTCGTATATGCTGATGTGGCGCATGATGACGTGGCACAAGATGCCATGTCAGCAAAAAATTTCTCTGGATGCAAGTTTGAGGATGACACGGCATGCCATGCCAGCATGCTAACATGGCATGCCATGTGGCAAAAAAATATTAAAAATATTAAAATAAATTTAAAAAATAAGCTTTTTAGTGTGACATTCAATCTCGAGTATTGACTAATGCAAACCATTAGAAAAGCAACAAAGTTCCAAAATAAAATTTTATTTAAATGTGTAAATTATTTTTCACAACAAAGAATACATATTCTGGCACAATAGAGAACATACTCTTGCTCAAACTTGCAAAACCATTTTTTTATTTTACATCAGAGAAACAAATTGGTTATCGAGCTATGGCACACAGCTCCAAAACAAAATTTCAAATTGCAATCTCTAGGACTCTTTGACTTGGCATCATATGAAAAACATAAATGAGTGAAACTGCTCCAACACCTTTAAATATAGAATCTTGTATTCCATCCAAGAGGGACATCCAAGGGGATTATATAGAACCTGAAAAAATTACTGTATAATAACTCAGAAAATCAAATTACCCTACATAAGAGAAGTTATCAGAAAAATCTGTACAAATGAAAAGAAGCAGATCAAAAAAATATTGATCACTTTAGCATTCAAGTATCCTAAACAACTAACTCAATTTTTGATTTAACATACCTGCACTGTCTAAATTTGGATAGATGAAAAGAAAATGAAACAGATTATCCAAAATTTTGATAGAAACCACAAAACATTCAAGGAGTGCAAAACAAAATGGAAACATACATGTAGTGTCTAATTTAATACAATTAACTGAAACAAAACCAACCAAAAATACTTGTCTCAACAACACACATAAACATACCTACACTGTCAGAACATTCACAAACCATAATTGATAACAAAATGACCTATGTTTAAACCTCTGTTTCAGACACAACTGTAAAGTGATTAAATCCCCATTCCATATAACTTGTTTACAGTGAATTGGCAAGTCTAATTTCACATCACTAGTCTTTTCTTAACCTCAAATTTTTCCCTGCATCACTCTAAATAAGGAAACATGGAAACAATTAGGGTGATCAAACATATATTAAAACATAAATTTGTAAAACTCTGAACATTATAAATTAACCTCAGTATTTCGCTGTCGTATCTTCGAGCTTCCAAATTCCTTTGTTGTGGTGTCGATCTGTAAGAGCATAACACACAGATTGTGAATATTATTAATATTTCCACCAAGAAGATTAATATTGAAATTTGTAAGATTGAAGTATGTGCTTACTCTCAATTGGCCCATGCCACTAGCTTCTAACAGAATTTTACTTCTCCTAGTCTGGACACCTATATGCTCACTCTGTTTTTGTTCTGATTTCTTCTTCCATTTTGTCCTTGTTGCAGCAGTGTTAGCATTGTCCTGAGACATTTGGTTAGATCAACAAAAGTTATCAGAAAAATTGTTCACAATGCTTTTTGTTCTCCTTAATTACCTGTGCATTGTCTTGCTTCTTGATGGGTTCAGCTTCAGCAGTAGTAGGGGCCTGAGACAATTGGTTAGATCAATAGAAATTTTAAAAAAAATTATCATACTCAGATCAGTTCTCCTTTACCTGTGCAATGTTCTGCTCTTGGATGGGCTCAGCTTCAATAGTAGCAAGGGCCTGAAAATGACAGTTGGTTAGATCAATTGAAATAAAAAATAAAAAAATTATCACACTCAGACGCATAACTCTACATGTGCATTGTCCTGCTCCTGAATGGGTTCAGCTTCAGCAGCTTTGTAACATCCTAGAATTTTCTAAGTCCATTTCAGTAAATTTTTGGAATTTTAAATGAGGTTAATTAGCTCAAAATAACATTAATCATTACTAACCTCAAAGTTAAAGAAAATCGGATTTTAAAGGACCCGAAATCCAGCCTCGCAACTATAGGGCCGAGAGAAGGCCTTATTGGGCCAGACCAAAGTTACATAAAATAGTTGGAGGTGGATAGGCGGCAGAATCAGATTAATTAAATGAGAAATTAATTAAAGAATTAATTAATCCAGATTAATTAATTAGAAGATATCGGACAAAAGTTAGAGTTCCGATAAAGTAGATCTGGCCGAGTCAAAAGCCGAGAAACACGGATCTGGGTCGGGAGAAAAGACGACCCGTGATGCTACAGTCAGTTCATGTCATTGGGGTCGTATGGCCTGGGATTCCCGAATCTGGGTCGAAGAATTATTGATAATTATTGATAAAATAATATTATTAAATAGTGATGTGATATAAAATAAAAGATAATATTGTTTATTAAATTCATTTTATAAGATAAGTTAATTGATTGAGTTAAGAATAAATTAATTAAAGGTTTAGAATAGTATATTATATAATATATTACTAACCTTTAATAAATAATACTATATATATATCAGATGTGAGAAAGAGAGAGATTGAAAATTTTCAATCTGTCTCTCTCTCTCGCGCTCAGAGGAGGCGCTCCTCTCCCTCGAGCGTAGCTTCGCCCAAGCGACCGGCCAATCGTCGCCGAACGGCCTCGCCTTCGTCGGTGCTCCACGCCAGCCAGCAACCGGTTCCACCGGTCAGTCTGGCCGTGCTTCCATGGCGGCTCCGCCCGGCTAGCGCGCGCCGTCGCGGCCTAGGCTTCAGCCGTTAGTTAAGCCTCGCCTTCGGCGCCGGCCATCTTCCCCGACCTGCCCTCCTGCCGGTTGCCGCCCTAGAGCACAAACCGCTCAGGGCAATGACTCTGCCGCCATGAGTCGAGCACGTCCCCAGCTGCCGCCCTTGCTCCGTCTGATTTCCCTCAGGTTTCCACCTCACAGCTCAGCCCACACTGCAAGCACCATTGGCCGGACCTCTTTCACCCTTCCCCCGCCGATGAACAGTGAGGCCTAATATTTGGGAGAAAATCCCTATTTTAAGCATAAACTTTGGGCATGATCATATTTAAATAAATTGATATAGGGGGAAGGTAGGGATGAAATGTTAGTCTTGTACCTTGTTGGTTGGGATTGAGATGATTTGAGAATGTATGAATTGTATGAATGAGTTAGATTTAATTTGCGGGAATGTTTGTATTATTTCCGGGAGCCCTAAAATCAAAGGATGTTCTGCCCAATTTTTCTAGAAATTTCCATGCTTATTCTCCACATATTTTATGGCATTAGATTTCTCTTTAAGGAGCATGGTAGAAGCCTGCGAATTAAGCTAAGGATGAAGATGATTAAGCAGGTTATATTGAGTGAAATTCATATTTCTTATCCGCCTTAGAAACATGAAGGGCAAATTAAGTGAAAAGCATGCTCTAGTGAACTTAATGTATTTACTATACTTTCTTGAGTCTAAATTAGAGAATTTGTTAAGAATACGGTTTCCGTATTCTTATGAGTTTTAGAAGCATGTATTAGATCTTAAATAGAAATCATGCTTAGATAGTTTAATGAATTTATAGTATTCTATTGAATTTAGACTAGAGTACGAGCCAAGAATACGGTCTCTGTATTTATAGATTTCGAATTTTGATTATCAAGAAAAGGAAAGAGCAAAGGCAAGTCAGCCACTGCTGAAGGATGGAGCCAGACTTAAGCTCGGACCGGACTCAGGTGAGGGGAACTAGCTGTACAGTTTCGCATATTTTACTGTATTTTTATACAGTATGGATTTTAGTTTTGAAAAGCATGAGTTAGAAAGTTTATGAAAACTTCCAGAGTTTTACAAAACCATTCATGTACAGTAATCAGTAATCGAAAACAAAAATAGATAGATTACACTTTATTGATATGCTTGTATGGACTAGTAGTGGCTCGTGTTGAGCCAGAGAGTACGACACTAGGTTAGGAGAGGGGTGCCTTAAATCTCTGTTTTAATACCGAACTATCTATTTTTAAAACACTTCCATTTTATAAAATCAAAACCCCCTTTCCATTCTCTCGGATGCTTAGTGTACATATATAGATGACCTCGTGTATCAGATATACTCGTCGGTTGTTGGTCATACAGTATTGAAGTAGATGTGTAGTCAAAGATTTTAGTCTTGTGATTATCAGATGATTCCGCATTCCTCGCCTTCTAGAGATTGAGTTTATCTCAGAGAGAGGAGGCACAGGTACAGATTACCCAGGGGGAATGTCGATTTCATAAATAATTCACAAGATAGAAACAGGAAATCAGATTTGCATATTAGAGAGAATATAATTAACAGATGAATCCGCATTCCTCGCCTCCTAGAGATTGAGTTTTATCTCGGAGGCACAGGTACAGATTACCCAGGGGGAATGTCAGTTTCATAAATAATTCACAAGACAAAGAAACAGGAAATTAGATTTGCATATTACAGAGAATACATTGACCAACATATATTTGCTCAACATTATTTTAGATTTCAGTGTTCCTATTCAGTTATTTTCTATACATGTTTTATACTTCAAATTTATTGTTTTACTTTATTATACGGGTACAGATTACACCCGGCAGATATATTCCCAATCTCACTGAGCTCGAGTAGCTCAGTCCCTTTCTCTTAACATTGTGATTACAGGCGATAGACAAAAGACTGTATGGAGGGTTTGTCTGATCGCTAGTCTAGTGGAGACGTCCTGTAGCTGGCTCTGACTCCCATGTCTAGATATTATGTTATTTTGATTGTGATTGTTTGTGAGACTTTAAGTTTAAGATAATATTTATTTGGTGTTGTATTAAAACATGTTGAAGTTTGAGTTTATAATATATTCAGTTTGTATTAATTAGCTTCCACAAGTTATTTATTTTACAGTTAATTAGCAAATTACAGCCTTAGGTTTAGGGTTCATTCCCTAGACCTGGCTGGTGTGACACGTGTCTCCTGAAAAGGAGATGGGTGTTACAAGCTTCAGGAACCTGAAACATTTGGTTAGATCAACTGATTAAAGAAAATTATAACACTCAGATAAGTTCTCCTTTACCTGTGCATTGCTCTGCTCCTGGATGGGCTCAGCTTCAGCAGTAGCAGGTGCCTAAAAATGACATTTGGTTAGATCATTTGAAATAAGTTCTTAAATTAATTACCACACTCATATGCACACTCCTTTATCTGTGCATTGTCATGCTCCTGGATAGGTTCAGCTTCAGCAGCATCAGGAGCTTGAGACATTTGGTTAGATCAATTGATTAAAAAAAAATTATGACATTCAGATCAGTTCTCCTTTACTTGTGGATTGTCCTGCTCTTGGATGGGTTCAGCTTTAACAGCAGCAGGGGCTTGTTTACCCTTATCCCTTGGCTTAACATGTATTGTTTTTCTTTTATTCCTCGCAACACCAACAACCTGAAGACTCTGGTAAGCTAAGCACATAAAAAAACAAAATCAGCATAAAGAAACTTATTCTCATTTACCTGTGCCTTGTCCTTTTCTCTCGCAGCAGTGACTGTTTTCCCTTTACCCTTGTCCTTGGCAGCAGCCACATCCTGACACCTTTGATTAGACCAACATGTATTAAAAAAAATTTATCTCACTTCTTTTTTTTCTACTTTACCTGTGCTTTCTTCTTCTTGTTTGTGGGTCCACTTGCAGAATAACTTGTTTTTCCCTTACCCTTCGCAGCAGCAGCCTGAAAAAAATGTGGTTAGATCACAACCCTAAAGCTCCAGCTCAATTTATTTATTTATTTTATTTACCTTCGTAGGGCACTTTCTTGAATTGTGACCACGGTCATGACATACTGTGCAAGTCTTCTTCCGTCCCTTTCTGAAGACTCTTGAAGCACTTTCTGACTCCCAAGTCTCCTTCCTTTGGAGCTTTTTGGGTCTCCCCGGGCATGACACTAGTTGGTTGTGGTTGTATTGGCTCATAGTCTGTCTTGGGCCATAAGTTCTTGCCATTAATTGGCTAAAGGACATAGGCATATGATTTATCAAACATGCTTTTCTTGTACCATATAGACACATAGTCTTCAATGCGCTCTTTGCGGTATAATATCACGCACACTCCATGTGCACACAGTATCCCTGTCAGGTCCCATTGTCGGCACATGCATGTGTGGTGTTGAATATCTACCACATACATGTCTGTCTCTTGGTAGACTTCATAGCCACTTTCACCATTCCATTCTATGAGACAGTTTGCACTTTTTTCTTTGCTTTCACCTATCTTAACCCAGATCCTTGGTCCCAAACCATCCTTGAATTTTTCAGAATATTTCCTCCTCGCCACTATTCGTCGCATCATAATAACTCTTATCTCCTCTAACATTGTAATGATCGACTTATGCCTTGCCTCCAAGATAAGACTGTTGAATGTCTTCGACATGTTGTTTTCCACAACATCACACTTGCATGTAGTTTTGAAAAATGCTTTTGTCCAGGCTGTAAAAGGGATCTTCAACAAATTTGTCGGTGCTTGTTCACTGATTTCTCCAATAGTCTTTAGAGCAGTCTCAAATTCAGGTAATGTAGTAGCCTTAACAAGTTTCCAAAACAACCTTTGAAGGTGCAAGCCTCTGTGTACTTTCCTCCAATTAGCGTAGATATGACGGGCACATCTTCTGTGTTCAACCAATGGCATTAGCTCATCAATTGCTTGCATGAGTCCCTGCAAACATAACACTGATTAAGTAAAGATGTAGTACAAATATATACTCCAATCTATAAAGTCATGCGATATCATTACCTTATGTTGGTCAGACATAAATGAGTATGCAAACCCGTCACCTGTCTCGATTCCCAAGTCCCTCATCAAGAGCTGCAGGAACCAATGCCACTTATCCCTATTTTCTACCTCCACAACGGCCCATGCTAATGGGAACATCTGATTGTTTGCGTCTCTACCAACTGCCACAAGGAGTTCTCCCTTCTTAAGGAAGCATCCATCTAGACCTATAATGCGTCGACAGCCCTCAAAGAACCTATTCTTCAATACAGCAAAGCATATATAAATGCTTTTGAACTTTGGCATCTCAGAGGGATCGTCTCTCTTTACTTCGACAAAAATAGAGCTCCCGGGGTTACTCTTTCTTAACTCCTCTGCATAATCCCATAAAATACTATACTCTTCGTTGAAATCCCCTGCCAACTCATTCATTACCCTAACCTCCGCTCTCCTGCATTGAATGAGGGTGATATCAACTTTCAGCTCATTCCTTGCTGCCATCTTGATATCAATTTGCTTCATGAAATATGTTGCTCCTTGTCGGGTCTGCAGTAAGTGTTTTGCTAATACCCTTGAGTTGATTCTTTTGTTCTTGAAGGACCAACTGCAACTATGCTCTGTCACTAGTATCTTCACCTTGTAGTTGCTCGTACGAAGTTCAGCACTTGCATACACAACCCATGGGCATTGCACATCACTACACTTAGCTCGCAGCCGCTGCTTATCATTCTTTACAATATGAATTTCTCTCCGACTATGGATTGCATGCTTGATGATTGCATCTCTGAATACTTTTTTGTTCTCAATGATCATACCTAATTCAAAATGGGGTGTGGGGCTATTCGGGTTGAATACTGATTTTGTTGATTTTATCCTTCTCCCATGCTCAGCCTCACTGTCACCTTCAGATGTTGTCAAAAAACTAGCCAAACTATCACTCAAATCCTGTTCTACATCTTCATCCATATTTATGGAGGGTTGGTCCAAGGTGTCATCAGGGCTACACATACTTTCTGGTTGTTGTTCAGTCACTCTGAAGCCCTTCATCTCTTTGTGTTTCTTTTTAATTTGCACATATTCATCATCATCAGATGTGGAACAATAATTCTCACTTGAAGAAGAGTCTAAACTAAGGGATAGTTGTTCTTCCTCACTGCTTGCAGCTGCTTCAGCATCTTTGGAGGTTGTTTGGGTTCCTGGCTCTTCTCCAGACTGCAATCCAATAGGATTAGAAGGACCTGTTGCATCTGCATCTTGCACGCTTCCCACCTGTTCAGCAACAGACCTGTCTGTAATATTGTTGGTTGCAGCAGAAGTTCCTTCGCCCATATTTGGCATGTTACTTGCAGATACATCATCCACAGCATGTTCGATGTATACTTCAATTGGGATGTCATTCTTCAGATATCGGGATAGATTACCAAAGAACTCCTCACTGTGCAGTATGATTAGAGAAGTATCCAAACCCCTTCCACTGTTGGGGACTCTGTAATGAATCTTCTCAACTTTGCCAAACTCCATCTCATGAATGTAATTAACCAGATCTTCATAACTGAACTCATTTGCACTAAACCTCCACAGGTGCATAACACCTCCTTTGTACTCTAGCTTTCCCTCCACGTTGAAATGGCCACCCACAAAAACTTTGAGTCTTCCCAGCTGCAAGTAGCATAGTATAAAACCATCAATTTACTTATGAACCAAATAATATAAATGTTAGGAACATCAATTTAATTAGGAACAAAATAATATAACAATGGGAAAACACTTCGATTTACTTATGAACATCAACTAATTTAGTATAAAACATATCAAAATTAAAAAACAGTGGGAAAACAATAATATAAACCTATACTTAAACATATACCAACTCATGCTAACATAATTTACTTAGTATAAGATAATTTTTATTTCATCAATTTACTTAGTATAAAACAGATCACAATAATATAACAGTGTGAATACAATAATATAAACATAAACTTAAACCTAAACATCTGAATTAATTTTTACTTGATATAAATTAATTTTTAAACATCAAGTAGTATAAAATAATTATCATGACAAAAAGAGATTATTCCACCAATATGATAATTCAAGAGCAAGGTAACATAAACTCTAATACAACTTAGTTTTTACCCAATTTTATACCCAACTTGGTTTTCATTCTATCAATCTATCATTGCAAACCAACCAGATCTTCTCAACAGGATTAAATAATTTATCATATTTATGTAATTTCTCTTTCCAATTGGATTTCATTGTTTAATAGAAAGTAATGTGAATCTACTCATAATACCAAACCAAATAAAACAAAAACTCTATTTTGCCAATTGGATAAGTTGACTGAAAATGCCTCTATTTTGCCAATCCTAACTGTACTTTCATGAGTAACCCTATATCAACATAGAAAAATAGTCCTCGTAAAAAATGAAAATGAAATACTAATACTACCAAACATAAATGATAAAATTGGAAAATCACATAAAAAATGAGATTATGTGGTTGAAAAATTATCTAATCACTATTAAGATTATAGCACAAACCTGTGAATCTCGATATGCTGAGAATTCAAACAACAACGTTGGTATCGCTCAAGTGTTGCTTGTACCCTTTAAACAAATATCAATGAAAATACTTCTTTTGATTAGATTGACCATCAAGAATAGCAAATTAGACAAACTTACAACACATAATTAGAATCCATAGTTTAAATCTTAAGTTAGCTCACTAATTAATATCTTATGACTAATGTAAGACCACAATATTGTGGTTGTAATTATCTGTTGTCATTATATATAAGATTTTGTCAAACAAAATGATTATGAAGTTTAGCACTTCCATGAATAATTTATCAAAACAACCCAAAAAGTAAAAAAAAAATATGAGATGAAGAGAGCTACGTACAACTAACATGAGCCATAAAGTGTTTAAACAATAGGCTTTACATACTGTGCAAAAGGAACAGTTTTCTTCAACATGGTATTTTATTCATTCAATCAGAGGTTCCAAGTCCTTATACAACAAACAAATGCTACAATGTACCTTAAATTTGCTTATTTGCAGATAATTGACCATATCACTCCCAACTCTCAACCTCTGATATGGCTAGGGTTTGCTCCGAAACCCTAAGCATGATCCCAAACTAACAATTACTCAAATATACATGTTTATCTCGAAGATTAACAGATATCATGGTGAATAGACCTCTAAATAAGCAAATGCCCCATGGTTTCGAGGTCTTACCTGCATGCCGGTGGTCTTCCTCTCCACACAACCACTTACAGATGGCCGGAAGGGGTGACGGGAACCGTTGGTTGAGGATCTCCTTCAAAATCCAGGTGCGCAGGAACCTTATCGAACGCGAGCGAGAGCAAGGGGCCCAACGCTGTCGATAACCGGTCGTTCGTGGGGCACGATGAAGCTAGGAGACAAAGAACAGTGGGCCAGTGAGGGACCTCTGCTCTTTTAAACATTATTATTCTCTTGTTACAATGTCACGTCAACATTAAGTTTTAACACTTTATTATTCTCTTCCTCAAAGTTCTATATGATTTCTCTTAAGAAAAAATTTAATCTTTTTTTTTGCCACATGGCATAAGTCAATATTTGTGACAAATTATTAAAAAAAAATCTTAAATTTACTTATATTTTTTCCACATGGAATAAATATTGGCGGGAGAATGCTATTTTTAATATTTTTTTGCCACGTCAAGATGCTGACATGGCATGCCACGGCATCCTAAAACTTGCATCGAGGAAAATTTGTTGTTGACGTGGCATCTTGTGCCACGTCATCATGCGCCACATCAGCATATACGACCATGTGTCACGCCAACTAGGCAAAATACATCTATTTTTAAATTAAAAAAATCGAAATATACCTCTGTATTTGAGGCGTATGTCACTTGCTTGCCACATAAGCGCCACGTCAGCATCAGGGACTATATTTGACCAAAATACGCAAAATACAGGGACCATATTGAACAAAATGAAAATACAGGGATGAAAGTGAACAATTATACCATTTTCAGGGACCAAAAGTGTCTTTAGCCCCTTGAAATATATATTTTTAACATAATAGATTCATATTTCAACATTGAAATATAAGGTTTCAAACAAGATCATCAAAAAAAAAATAAAACAAACATAGTCAACATATACATAAGCACTACTCAAAATATCGCTGCCAAATAACACAATCAACTTGACCGTCAAGTGTTAAACATGTTTTCGGCCTTGTCAAGTCTAAATTGTGTCCACTCATCCGTTGGATCAACAATTGTAATGTTTTCGATATCATCTTGTGTGCTTTCCTCTTGGCTTTCATTGTCAACATCATCTTCTGCAGGGTCTTCTTCCATCTCCCTTCTAATAAAGTTATGGAGCAGAAAACATGCATTAATGATACGACGTTGAGTGCTTATGTTGTAAAAACCAGGGCTAGATAAAATTTTCCAAAGACTTTTCAATAGACCAAATGTCCTCTCAATCACATTTCTTGCACTAGCATGTTTCATGTTGAAAAATTCTTGAGGTGTAAGTGGTTGATGCCCATCAGCCCAAGAACTTAAGTGATAGCGTTGTCCTCGAAAAGGCGCAAGAAATCCAGGGAAATTTGCATACCCAGCATCCACTGGGTAATAGAAACCTGGTAGATCATCAAATATTTCAGAAGAAGTTAATAGTTTACGGGTCATTTATTCGTAGGAACTAAAATCAAAACACATTTTTTTTAACCTTCGGGAACCCTCAATCCATTAGGTTTTGTTACAGCATCCCTAAGAACTCGACCGTCATGAGCTAAACCTTCCCAGCCAGACAAAACATAAGTAAATTGCATGTTTTGACTGCAGATGGTGAGAACATTGGTAGTTATTTCAAATTTTCTTGATCTATATCTTGGTCGATCAACTATGGGTACATTCACATGAATATGTGTTCCATCTAATGCTCCAAGACAATTCTACATGGAATAAAAAATAAAATTGTTAGTTATGTTATTTATGTGTATGACTAACAAAGCATGTGGACCGAGTTTATTATCGTAAACCACTTCCACCTATAGTCATTTGAATTTTTGGGTACAGCTTCTGGTTTCTTCAATAGAACAAAAATGACACAGAATAACTGACTTTAACACTGCATGGAAATGTCTACTAACTATCTCGCCTGATCAGAGAAAGTCAAACTTAATTACTCTATTCTTGCCATGATGTGCTAGAATGTTTAAAAACATTGAGGTCATCTCCTCGACACCAATATTTTTTGTTCCTCGTAGCCCACCGGTTGTAGGTAACAATTCGCATAAACAATGAAAACACCGTCGATCCATGCGTAGTTTGTCAATGCATCCAACATCACTTTCATAAACTAAGCGGTGGAGGTATTCATGTTGTTTGCGGCGTCTAACAGATATTGACACAATCTCATGTTGAATCATTCTTCTTCTAACTTTACGTTGCTTCGTTGCACATGCATTAATCATTATGATTACTAAGTAAAAGTAGCACATCATCATTGTGCAATATAGTCGAAGTTCTTCAATCTTCTTCATATTACCAAAATCTAAATAAACAATAACAAATGTCATTAACTTGTTATTTCTCACTAGAAATAGTGGATTCAGCACCAACATGATCACTGAAGAAGAAAGACCAGAAAGCTTGCTTTGATTAGATCAGAGTGTGCTACAAGATATAGCTATGGATTTAACGTGTAGATGTTAGCATGTGAGCTCTAATTTTCCAGACATTAAAATTGGTACCTGGGCATTTACCTCTTCATATCCCAACAAATATTTTGTATTATCTACTATCAACAGTATATCACTAAATCAGGAATAGGATGCTAGGGGATTCCAGAATTTTAATAACAAAAACAAGCAAGGCAGTCCATCATTCTTGTGGCAACATAGATCTAATCACTTGAGAAAAATAGCATGATAATGTTCTCACATACCTATAATACTCAGATGATCATGCAAGACAGTATATAAATGAAAAGAGGTCACTAAAAAAAATGAACATAAGAACAAACTAGAAATTGACAATGAAAAGCCTATTTTTGGTCGCAATACAAGGACAATCAAAAAACATTTATCAGGAACTTAGAACAATCGCAAATTATTAAGTAATTATATAAGTGAATTAACAATATCTATACAAATATATAAATGGTATATCATTAGTTGGAACGACAGATATTTCATAATATAGCATGTTGATCAGGTGTTAACAAGAAAGAGATGGGAGAGACTCAATTATTGAAATGAACTAGAGTATAAATAACAACTAGAGTAATAAATCCATAACCAAATAGAGTATAAATAACAATATGATAAAATCATCTAAACAATAATTAACATACCATAGTAATAAGTTCTCTTTATTAGACAATACCATACAACCCCACTTGATCATCATTCTCTCATAAAACATCAAACTATTGGTAGATCTGAATCTGTTTTGTTGCATTGGTTATGAAACTATACTTAATTTTTTTTTTTTAATCAATTTTGGTTTTTTGATTTCATTGTGGTATGCTTTGAAGTTGAGAAATTTAGAAAAATTATTTTAACTCTTCTAAAATTTGAGATTTCATTGTGGTATGCTTTGAGATTTCTTCTAAAATTGTCCAAATATAGCTCCTAATTTTGTTCTTCTGATTTATTAGTTCTGAAGAGATGTCCAAAATGATATTTTTCTCGGATATATCATAATAAAGAAACATCAGTACTCTATTCTAAGTTGCCTTTTTGTCTCATACCATCTCTTTGTTTTCTCATAACATGATTGTTGCATGTTTATATAGGTCTGTTGGCATGTATATGAGTTTTCTTCTCGATTTATTTTAGGAATTTATGCTTGCAATTGGCCCCTTCGACCAGGTTTTAGCTAGATGAAATCCATTTAACTCTAGTAATTATTGTTATTACAGCTTAATAGGATGGGATCCGGAAATTGGTTTAGAACCATCATCAACGAGAAGAAAACAAAGCATGATAAGCCAAAACAAAGCATACCTAAGAGAAAAAGGAACTAGGGCTGACGAGGGGTGGGAGGAGGAGGAGTAGTGCTTTGGCAGGGAGGAGCAACAGCGGTGGTTCACGGACGGGACGGCGAGGGCCTCAGGCGACGCCGTGATTGCGAAGTGACCAAGGGCTGAACGATGGAGCGTCTCGTGATTTCAAAGGCGTGATCCAAAATTCCATTTGAGTTCAAGGGCAAATGGGTAATTCACCAAGCCAGGAATCAGCATTCCGGGCATTTTGAGGGGAATGAAACTTCCATGTTTTCGGAGGATGATTTAACTCCCATTCCCAGAAGATTCCTCTTCCTGGACAACCAAACGGGGGAATGGGAATGATCCCAGCCCATTCCATTCCCATTCCATCTCATGGAAGACAAGTAAACAATTAAGACAACAATGGCTGTAAAATATATATGAAATCATATTTAATAGGTCAAGTCACTCTGAAACCTTAATTCCATCCCACCTAAACCATATTTGCAAGAAAAAAAAAAATTGGAAGAACACCAACACCCTATTCAACTAGAAACACACGAATCTAATAGTATAAAAAGGTTAAAATCATAACACAAGATCAGGGGGGTCTCAGAGAGGTCACGGAGTGGGGAAGGGGGTCTCGGGACGATGATCGTGAGAAGTCGCGAGATGGGAAAGGGGGGTCTTGGGAAGAGACCCCATTCGGTGATTCTAAACCCTCACGTGGGATCACGTGAGGGAAGGGAGACCGAAGTGGGACTTCGCTCTCCAAGCCAAAAATGACCGAAGTCCCACTTCGTCTTTTCTCTAACTGAAGTGAAAATGACGATGTGGACCGGTTTGGAAGTGTGACTTCTGACTTAGGTGGCGACTACTGCGAACCAAACGCACCGAAGTGACGGAAGTGAGCCCACTTCAGTCACTTCGTTCCCCAGTTCCTGCAATCAAACAGGCCCTTGGCCAAGGACCATACTAAGGTCCTTAGCTTCGTCGTTCAGTAGAGTTTCTTGTTTTGGCACTACATGAGGCGGAGCCCCTGTGTTCCAAAGAGCAGATTGGTCTTCTCAGCCACCACTGTCTACCCTTGGGGGTCGAACAGTCGTTGTTGGGTGCCCGATCATCCGAGATGACTCCTAATTGGCCCCACCAGGCATTTCTACGCATCATGACCGATCACACCACATCTATAGCAAAAGAGCAGTAGTTTCTCATAAAGAATGACAACAAAAACACAAGAAGACGAGGTTTTTACCCATACATCTCTCTTAAGAGGTTTGTTCAAATCCAGTTCCATGCACACGTTGGCAAACGTCGCCTATTCATCAGAGTGGTCGTTTTGTCAATATTGAAGACTCGACCGAAGAAGGAGGCTATGGTATCCAAGGCTTCCAACGACCAGTATTCCGCCAGGAGATGGTGGAGTTGAACCCATAGTGTCGTCGTTGATAAACATTCATTCAATACTTTGTTGGATATTTTCTAGCCACCTCATCAGATGTAGCACCAAGCCATTGATGGTCCACGTTCCCTCAGCCAAGAGGGTCTTTGTCATCAACTGAAATGAGCACCTTATCATGTAAAACTCGTTCAGCATGTTGGTGATCAAAAATTCCCCTAGGCTATCCCACAGCCGAGCGAGATTTTCTCTAGCGTTGTCCAGAGGAAAGGGTTTTCCGAGGAACCTACCGTATATACTACATCTCATTGACTCCCTGGCGCGGACAGCCACCTCATCCTCCAGAACGACTATGTCCTCAACCAAGGCCTTCAGTCACTCCACCACTGGGCCTGACACAAGTATCGTCTCTTATGCGGATCACTCCCTTTGTACCTAGATGACAAGTGAGCAAGATCGCCTCTCAACCCCTATTGCAGCACGTGGAACCTTGCTCAGCTTTTGCGAGGACTAGTTTTGATACTCCACCTATACTGAGATCAGGTTTGAAAGCCCTGGTTTCTCATTGGCCCGCTTGGGAGATGATGGCACGAATCCCTTGATCGCCATGACTCCTCCCTCACCTACCATCGCAAGTGGGGAAAGGTTCACCGTTTTCGAGTTAGGGTTTTGAATTTCCATGAAATTACAAGTGGGAGAAGGTTCATTGTTTATCAAACTAAGTTTTAACCATTGGTCATGCTAATCTAATTAAACTTTAGGCACACTGAATTATACTTTTCAATAAATAATAATTTTATTGGTCCGGGTCTGGCAATTAATCAACCCAAACTAGGTTATGGGTTTGACATGCGCTTAATTAAGGAAAAATACTATTGTCCCACACAGGATGTTTCATCTGAAATGTATGAGAGATAAATCCCACTGTTTTTTTTTAAAAAAATAGATAAATTCCATTGTTTTAAGCATTGCACTTTTTAAAACTCCAAACAAAAATTGATTACTAAAATTTCATTTGTTCAATTAATGTGGACAGATGAACACAAATTCCGGCCACATTCAATTCTCAATCTTTTCACCAATTGTGACAAAATGGACAACAAATGCAAGCATTAGCAAACATAGCCAAAACTCCCCATCAAGGTCCTTATTAATTGAAGTTCATAAAGCATCTAGAATTAGGAGCAACAACCCTTATCATTTTTCTTGTTGGCAAGTCTTTTCCTTTTATAATAAAGAAAAAAGAGAAAAATAAATAAAGAAAAGAAAAGACCACACCATGCATGAACGTTGCATGACAGAGGTTGGCATCCAGCTCTTGTTGCACATGCTTCTGTTTCTATGTTTTTCTAAGGCCTCAATCATCCAGATGAAGCCTTTTTTTTCATGATTTAAGCTTTTATTATATATATATATATATATTACATTTTAAATTTATGGACACTAAATTTAATAACTATTAATTATTCTAATGTCATGAATTAGACAAAAAGTAAAAAAGAAAAAAGAAAAAAAAAAGGTCAAATACCCTATTTAGTCCCTCTATTATTACGATTTGTCGCTTCAGTCATACAATATAAAGCGTCGCTTTACATTTTAATTTTATGTTTTATGCCTTTTAAATCCCTCCCTTCAAGTTTATAAGTAAAAGCTCAAAAACATAAATAAAGGACCAAAAGAAAAGGATTTAAAAGACACAAACGTAAAATTAAAGGGACCAAAAAGGCATGTTTTATATTAGAGGGATTCAAAAAGACAAATCGTAATAATAGAGGGACTAAATAGAGTAATTGACCAAAAAAAAGCATACATGATGATGGATGGCTAAAAAGCACCCCCACTCTTAATCATTGCATTGAATACAAAATTCATTTGCTGGGTCCCATGTCACGGAACTTTAATCAGAGATTCAATTAGATTGGAGCTAAGCTTAATTAATTATTTATAAATTAAATTAAATTTAAAACTGAGTATATATGTTGTAAAATGATAATTTTTAACCAAAACAATTAAAAATATCATCTAATAATATTAATGTAGATATAGTTATATATTTATTATTTAATATAAAGTAGCGCATGCTAAGATTATTAAAAAAAATTCCGAATGAATTTCTCTCGAATTAATTTTGGAAAAATCCATGTTCAAATTGACCAGAAAAAAGTAATATGAGGAATTATTGAATGTTTAGCTTAAAGAAAAAAATAGTATTACATGATTAATGTTTAGTATAATAATGCTTAAAAGTGATAAACAAGAGATTAAAAAACTAATGAAAAAGTGGATGCGTGTGGGACCCACTGTCACACGTCATTCAGCTCGATCAACGGGCAAATTCCATCAAGTCCGCGTGCCGACTCGAACACGCGTTTTTTTTACTCTGAACCAGCGAGCGGGCCACGCTGGCACTCATTTCCGAAAAACTCCTCCCTATCTTTCCCTAATTACCAAGCCTGCTATTATTCCAATTAGGTTCTCCGTACAAAGTAAACAAATGCAAGACCCAAGAATCACGGCGAAATTCTAATCCATCTAAGATTTTGAAGATTTTCTTGAGATTTCCGTGATTTGTTCCACCAAACAAACACTTAACTAATTTAATCACCATTTTCTTCAACAATAAATCATCTGAATAATTAAAAGAAATATATAAATGAAATCATAAACCAGAATGGCATTTCGGATATTTTCCTAAAATGCGGTGGCAAACGTAGAGACGCCGTCTTCTTTGCCTATATAAAGATCACCGCCTCTCACGACGAAGACGACGCCTCTCGCCGAACAACGAACGGTTAGAAACGCGAGTGATCAGAACTATGTTTCTCGATTATACCCTTCATTTATCATCTAATTTGCGTTCCTTGCCATCCACCCGCTTCCTCATCGGCGCTAACCACACCGCTGCCCGGTTTTGCTCTCGATAACCGTACTTTTCGTGTATTTCTTTTAGGGTTAGGGTTTTTATCGGATTCTTTCGTTCTTTCCGGCGATGGAGCTGGCGGCGAAGCCGGCACGGCGATTCCTAACGCGGCTTCTCATTCTTGGCGTGATCGCCTTTGTTGTTCCCTTTGCCTACATTGTCACCATCGGCGGGGGAGGTGGGTGTACTGGCGAGTTTTGTTTATTCTCCTCCCCGGAATCTCTCACCTTCTCCACCGGCGGCTCCGCAGCCTTCGTCCGCGTCACCGACGGAGCCGCGTCAGCGTCATCCCCGATTGCCCTCCGTGAACTCTGGACCAGCCGCGACTGGCGCAAGACCGTCGACTTCTACTCCTCCGCCTTCCAAACCCTCGCGGCTGAGGGTTTCCTCTCCCCCGCGTCGAAGGCCCTCTGCGTCGGCTCCGGCTCCGGCCACGAGGTCCTCGCCCTGAAAGAGATCGGCGTCCCCGACGCCGCTGGCATCTCAAGGACCCGCGCCCCGCCTCTGGTCTCCTCCGGCAACCTATATCGCCAGCCATTCAAGAACGGCACCTTTGATTTCGTCTTCTCCACTAATCTCATCGAGCAATCCCCCCGGCCGGTGGACCTCGCTGCTGAGATATCTCGGACGCTGAAACCCGAAGGGTTTATAGCGGTCCACACCGCCTCCGCCGGGGACGCCTATAGCCTCCGTTCCCTCCTTGATCTCTTCCCCTCATGCCGCCTCATCCGCGCGCACGAGATCGATGGTCCTCTTCCTTCCACGAAGCTCCGGGAGATCATCCTCCAGAAACTACCCGGCACTGAAATTGATAATGGTGATTCCCCGTACGAATGCTCGGTCGTGCCCGACCACAAGCTCCGAATCCTGACCTCTGCCGAGCCGCTGATCCAAGAGGAGCCATTGAAGCCATGGATTACTCTCAAGAAGAACATCAAGAACGTCAAGTACTTGCCTTCCATGGCGGACATTAGCTTTAAGAGAAGATATGTGTACATTGACGTCGGTGCCCGGAGCTATGGCTCAAGCATTGGAAGCTGGTTCAAGAAGCAGTACCCAAAACAAAACCGAACGTTTGAGATTTATGCCATTGAAGCTGACCGAGCTTTCCATGAAGAATATGCAAAAAAGAAAGGCGTGAACTTGCTGCCCTATGCTGCGTGGGTGAGGAATGAGACACTCACTTTCCAAGTCAACCATGAACCAGACCAGAAGGTTGATGAAAAGAGCCTCGGCCGCGGAATGGGGCGGATTAGACCTTCGGCTGGAGACTCTGTCAATGGTTTGCTTTCGGATGATTTGCATTCGATTCATGGGTTTGATTTCGCCGAATGGTTGAAGATTACGGTGTCAGAGAAAGACTTTGTGGTGGTGAAGATGGATATTGAGGGGACAGAGTTTGATATAGTACCAAGATTGTTTGAAACGGGAGCTATTTGCTTGATCGATGAGTTATTTCTAGAGTGCCATTATAATAGGTGGCAGAGGTGTTGCCCTGGGGAGAGATCACCAAAGTATAAGAACACATATGGGCAATGCTTGGATCTGTTCTCATCTCTCAGGGAGAGTGGGGTGCTTGTTCATCAGTGGTGGTGATCGGTAACCGATTAATTTGCGACATCATAGAGTTAATAGTCACAGATTCATATACCTGCAATTCTCATCTGTTGATTAGTTTTTTTTTACCTTTTAGCTTCTGCTCTTCATTATTCTATTCTTTGCTCAATTGTAGCTAAGAAAGGGTTTAGATTTGTTACTCCTATAAACGTGAATTTTTTACTCAATTGTAGTTATGAAAGGTTTTAGATTTGTTATTCCCATAAATGTAAATCATGCTTTTTCAAATGGCAATCCAATTTCTTTTCATTTAGATAGTTCAGAATCTTTACTGGAAGTTTTTTCTTTCAAGGGCATTGCCTGTGTATGTTCCTTGGTTTTTAGTGGGATAGATGTTGTCAATTATTATGGTATCTTGATCAAGATTGAAATAGAAAAAAGATAAATCGTTACCATTTGTTTGGATACTTTAGTAATTCTTTTAGTAATTCATACAGCATTTAGTATTTCTTTCTGTATAGTCTCTACTTCTAATCGCAAAAGGATAGTCTATTAAGGTTCCTTGGTCTAATATTTACTGGTTTTGAAATTTTCCTTCTCATTCATAGCTCTGTATTTTCATTGAAAACACTTGTCTATGGGCTTCCGGGGTGCCGATAATGTTATACATATCTATTGTTTATTCCAGTTAACTCATGAAATACTTTGAAGTTTTGATGTTTGGAGTTGCTGTGTTAGAAGCCTCTTAGTGAATAGTTATTACGGAAATTTTTCTTGAATGTCTTGTCTAGTGTTCTTTTTCTCAGCGGCACGGCGCTGATTGACCTCAAAGGCATACATAGTCATTGCATGCCTTGGAGAAATGAGCCACAGGTATGCCTTCTGTTATTTAATACCTTGAAGATTTGTGTATATTTCCAGTGCTGAATTGGTTGTAGCATTTGATAGGTATTATAATTTTTTCGCTCTTCTTGGATCATTTACTTCTGCTTTGAAAATTATTTCTTGGAACATAATATGTTGTCTTATTTTTGCTAAGCTGGTTTGCACTGAGTTCTATGTCTGCTTTAGCATGTGCTGTTTATCTATCTATTTTATAGGATGTGCTTCATGGGTTTTGCTCCAGATTACATTAGTTATAATAATCCAGATATTGTTTCGTTTAGAAAACAGATCCTAACTTCAATCTTAAAAGCAGTGTTTTTATGTCTGCAAAAGTTAAATCCTGAATAACTTGAATTTTAAAGTTTAAAAATAGTATACAGTCTAATTACTTGCAGTTATTTCTCTCCTGGTGCACATGGTGTTTGTATGGTATTTTTTGGGTGAGGTGCTAATTAGCTTTTGGACATCATAATGGGCATCAAGCTTTGTCCAAATCTAGAATCATTTGGGAGTCCTTTCTTTGTCTCATAGTTCTCAGACTGTAGCCAAAGTTTCAGGCTTCTCTTTTTCCCTTTGGTAGCAATGACTCTGTTTTTCTTCTGATTTTACTGTTTCACCAGATAGCCTACAAGCGGAAACTCTGCATTTACTGATGAAGATTTTGGCTTGGAGAAAGATATCTTTCTTCATTCAAACCTCAAAAAGAACTATGCAGGATTTTAAATCACATGCTTTGGGTTCTAAATTTGAACTCTAAGGTTATCCATCAATCTTTGGTACATGAATGAATTAAATTATTTTTATACCTGAAGGCAATTAAGAGTTGTATGGGGTCCTTCATTCAGCTGTCCGTTTGCCTCCCTTCCTATTCCTTTCTCTTTTATTTTTTTTTGACAATGGCCATAAAGACTGTCAAGGAGGGGCCGCGCTTGCGACGCACGTGTGAGCGCCTTACCCATCACCTTATAAGGAGAGAGCCTTGAACCCGTGCCGCACCCGTGTAGACACGCAAGTCGAGTCCAACGCCTTAACAAGGGAATCCGATACCAATAGACCCACGAGTGCTTAATAATTAGTGTCTGACTTAACATATCACATTTTCCATCTTCTTGCAATGAGAACATTACATGGATTTTTTTTTTATAATTAGTGTAGATATTTTGTGACTGCGTATTAATAAACTATTCAATTTATATGCATAATTAGCACTCAAGTCAGGGCACATGTATATATGTTTCCTGCACTTTTTTCAGATCAATAAAAAAATCATGAACGACTCATTCAAATACCCGAATTGCTTGAAATCCTTGTGGATCATAGATAGTTGTATCCCACTTTTTAGTTTTTTCTGAAATTTAAATCACAAGAGAGGGGAAACAAAAGAAAGATGAAAAAACAAAAGTGAGCGTGATTTACGCTACTTTTATCACACGCCACTGGACCCAACCTCTCCTCCTCAGTCCTCACCGGGAAACGCGAAAGTCTAAAGCAGACGCCATCATCCCCAGCACGCTACACAACACGCCCGTGACTCAACCCTTAGTTGACCATCTTTCAAACCCAACCAACCCTCCAAGAACCTCTTTGTAAAAAGTAAAACCACCCCCCATCCATCATACATATACCATTCATTCAATTATACCAAACATTCAACTTAACACATTATATTATAACTACCTAAAAAAAACACAAACAAGCTGTTTATTAGTAAACTACTCCTACAAAGAACTACTCTTCTTTCACATGGCCGATGGTTTGCGAACGAAGTAGCGATACGCCGCTACCTTGCGCTTCCGCGATCCGGTGTTGTCGATGGACAGCACCAGCTTCCCAGCCTCCTTGGAAGTGAACACGTTGTGCACCGGCTCGTCCGAGTTCGCCGAGATCCTACGTGACTTCTCCACAGCGATCGTGTAGCTCCCATCGGATCTCGGCACGTACTCCGCGCTGTACTCCAGATCCCATCCCCCCACCACTATGTCCCACGTTATCGTCGCCCCACTCTATAATCAATCCCAACAACAAGGTGGTAATACTCGAGTTTCATTTATATATAAAACCATTTTTATTTTATTTTTTAACTAACTTTTTAAAGATCATTAAGAGAGATACAAGAATGAAGAACATATATACCTCAATGCCATCGATCTCGAGATTAACTTTCTCGCCACCTTTGATGGAGAACTCTGATGCCGGTTTGGGTGGACCGGACTGGAGATCCCCCGGCCGGCTCAGTCCGCCGTACTGAACTGGCACGAACTCCGGCCTTATGAACCTGTCATTTTACTTAATCAGTATATATATATATATAATCAAGCATTGAACTAATTGAGAGCTTGTTAATTAATTAAAAGAGTATATATGTATGTATAACAATTAATGTACACACTACGCTTACTTGTAGAGAGTCTCAGCTACGTTGCCTTCTCTTGCAATGACGAACTTGCTCTTGGTCCTCTCGGTCAGGAAGGGACTGATCATGGAATACAACACACTGAAATACCAAGGCACGTTGATGAACACCTGAAAAAAATTCTCAACTCCATCAGAAATTGAGATTCATTCTCAAAAAATCAAGAAGAAAAAAAATTATAAAGAAGATAATCATAAGAGTATAATAACCTTTCTAGCAACCATCTCTGGATAATTATCTTGGAAGAGAGACAAGATTTGATTAGAGGCGACTCTGAGCTCCCTCTTGGGCATGTCCTTGAGGTCAGTGACCTGAATAATGGCGTTGATGCCGCCGGGGCGGAGCTGGAGCATCCTGACACCGCGCTCCATGACTCCAACTCGCCACCTGAGGAACCTGCCGAGCTTCTCGCCGTCGCCGAAGACTCGGTCGTACATGTCCTTGTCTTTGAAGACGCCGTAGGCATTATAGCAAACGGGGTGGCCGGCGCGGTCCCAGCCATGCATGTAGGCGACGACGCCTTCGAGGTCTTTCAGGCCGAGTTCCTCGTCGGCGACGGTGTCGGCGTTGAAGGAGGAGCGCCATTCGGCGCAGCGGAGGAGCATGGTGTGGGCGTGGACGGGGTTGAAGTCGCGGGCGCGGAGGAACTTGAGGAGGATGACGTCGGCGCGGTCGTCGGAGGAGAGGAGAGGGACGTCCCAGATGGTGATGGGCTTGGATGAGTTGGAAGAGTTGGAGGAGGAGAGCATTTGCTTGAGGTCTTGGAGGGACTTGAGCTCAGAGGGCTTGAGAGTGGAGGAGAGATAGGAGTCTTCTTTGAACGAGGAGGAGCGGGGGAGGAGGGTGGCGGTGGCCGCCTCCATGAGAGAGCTCACCAAGTTCCGTTTCACTGGCTTCGCCGAAGAAGGAGTTGGGGTTTGGACTTGAGCTTCGGCTGCTGCTTGGTGGTGTTGTTGCTCCTCCATTGTTCAGACTTCACAGTACTGTGCCTGTTTGTGGTGGGGAATGGAAATTGGAAGGTGTGTTGTGTGAGTAGATTTGAAGGCAAGGGTGGAAATGTTGTGTGCTGCAGTACCGTGTGCGGTATACTACCGTTGGATTTTGGGCTGTAGAATTTGGGTATGAGTCTACAATAACTTTGTTATTTTATATTGCAGTAAAAATGACAGCACAAAACCCAAAACTCATACATTAAAATGCAAAAGAACTCCTAATCTTATACTTTATTAACAATGCCCACGGTGTGTTAGAATTCACCTGAAGGAAGGATGAATTCTAACATATCATGTGCACTATTAACACAATATGAGACTGTATAAATCTTGGTGGATTTTGGGTAGTATTTTATGGATTTTAATATTTGTATTTTGGGTTCTGTGTGAACACTAGCATCGCCATTTTGCTACAACACAATCAGATCTAAAACCAAAAGCTTAACGGAAATATTGAACCCAACGATTTCATATTGGATACAAAACCAACGGTATTGTAGCCCGCACCTGAGGAAATGTTTTGACTGGTATATACAAATTTATGTTGACACCCTTGTATAAATGCTTAATTCATTACATTATTTGAAAAAAATTGATAATTTTAAATTAATTATTTAACTTTTGACCATAAAAATTTATATATAAAAACTAATGTTTTATAAATATATAGAACGTTGTGAGAAAGATGATGGCCTAAGTCAATGCAAGTGTCTGTTCACATCTTGATATATATGAACTTTATTTGACTATTAATTGGGTAGGTTGTAGCTACTGACATGGCTAATAGTTCTCATTTTCATTCCCATGCCTACACCACACTTATCATAATAAACGAGCCTGTGTCCCCCTATCCCTGTCTGCTAGACTTTTCTAGTTACAAACACATCCATCTAAATATATATAACAATTTTTTTTTATTAATTCAAGTTTTGATGGAAAATATTATTTATAATCAGATAAAGTGAAAATAAAATAAATAAAAGAATAATTAAGAAAGAAGACGGGAGAGGAGTGAACGGGAGGAGGAGCACGCGCGCGGTGAAGGGTAATGAGGACAGCACGAGCGCTGCGTGTCGCCGCTGAAGTCGCGCTGGGCCCGCTCCTTTTTAGTCTCATCTCCCACTCTCACCGTTCAAATTTGAACCTTTATCTTTGGATGCCTTTTTTCATTCATTTTTTTTAAAAAAAAATTATATATAAAAAAATACCTCACTTGTTTGGATTTGTTTTCCTTACAAAGTACAAACATGTTGGTGGTACATTTGAAGGGTTGTCTCTCTTCTCTTTTTATCTATTAATAATTAAGTGTACCACAACATCTTGTTTATACCAACCACATAGTCTTATGACCTTAGCTATGTGTATATCTTGAAATTAAATTTTTAATTATTTATTTATTTATTTTTATGACGTGTATTTTCTATTGAATCCAATTGAATTCATGCTAAATTTTCATTTTTTTAAGTAGGTTTTCATCATCCATCAAATTTTAAAAAAAAAGAGTTATGTTTTTTTTTTTAGACTTAGGTCTTAAAGACTCCTTTTACGGATTAGTCAGAAACATAACTATGAGCTCGACTAGTAAACGCTCATGATTCCTCATTGTGCGCATACTGGATTTGAGAAATAAACTCCACTCAAACTACTTATCCTATTTATCAGTCGGGCACTCAATCTGAGGTATATTTTCTAATGCACAGGATTTGAGATATCGCCAAACTGAGTGCCTTTTGATAATAGTTTTATGTAAATGTTATTTAAAATTATCACAATACCATATTTGTAAAAACTCAAATATGTGTCAAAGTGTTGTTTCTAAATTTGGCTATCATGTGAACTTTTTTTTTATTAATTGAAAATAGAACGAATATTTTTAATTGAAAATACGGATTAAATCCGACCGGGAGATTTACCAGCATTAATGTGATTTTAGATTTATAAAAAAAAAAGAGGAAAACAGAGGAAGAGTATGAACACGACCTGGTTAGCTTTATAGGTTGGGTCTGGTACGGAGCTGACATTGAATTGGTTGGGTTTGGTGCCCATTGATTGAGACTTCCAATCACACATCATCATCATCATCATCATCATCATCATCATCATAATCTCACCTCTCTGTTTCATCTTTTACTAGTCAAGATGGGACTTAACTTTTACCATTTATTTATAACCATTTCCAGTAAAATTATTTCTAATTTTCCTTTTATAATTTTTATCTATTAGTTAAATATTTAAAACTTTGATTTAATTTTTCTAAATTTACTAAATCAAGAAAGAAAAAGGATTTAATGATTTTATGGTAGGTACTCAAAAAGTCTAGTGAGTCTCAGTAAATTAAATGTTGTTGGTGATCTGGGGGATTTTATTGTTAGGGATTCGCGCCTGAGGCAAGAAAAAGAAGCACTTTTGCTTTTTATTCAATTTTTTATCTTTCATGATTTAATATTCATTTTTGGTATTAATAATTGAAAGGACAAGAGAAGCCTCAAGCCTTCTTGGGGCAAGAAACTATTTTTTTTAATTTTGTTATATCTTACTTTCAAAAGCACTAATTGTTTATGTTAAAGATGAAAAGAGTAAAATAATATTAATATTAAAAAAGTAATATTTCACGAGCAACACGCTGGTATGTAAAAAAATTCAAAAGTAAATATATAAAATATATATTAGATTTTGTATGCAAAGCAAAACCTTATTTAAAGATTTATTTTCATAACAAATAAAAATAATTACCATGATTTTATTTAAAATAAGTGCTTTCATTAGAGGCCCACCCCGCCCCATTGTCATCCCTATGTACATTAGTATCGTGCCGGGCATGACCAAGTTTGTGCCAAGGGTCGTGCTAGTCTTGGGTCCCCTCCCCTGGTCCAAACTAAACCTGTCCAAGGGCTAATTTGTGTGGGTCTTGATAATGTGTTTAAAAATATGGATGGATTTTAGATAAAAGTATAAATCCAAATAATTGGGTCTGGTTGGGCTTGTGCAAATATGGTCATCATTATATTATTAAATTTTGGCCCGGCTCAACCCATGGACACCTCTAACCCAATCCAGCATAGAAAGGTTGGACATGCCAAGCATAAGCCATCACCGGCTAGGACTTACAAGGCTTGAACTGACGTTATCTAAAATTTAGCTCTATTTTCTATTATCTTTTATTATTAAAGAAGTGCTATAGTAAGTTAGCAGTATAAACTCGGAGAGACCTGTCATAAGTTTTTACCACCCAATAATAAATTTGGTCTCAAGGTAAGGAATAATTAGTTATACTAAAACGATTCAGTCAATACAATCAAAACCAGCAATAGTAAGTCTAAGAGAAAAAAGCTCATTTACAACTCGCTGAAATCCTTCTTTGAGAATTCTAGCTATGGTTAGAATTTCAAAAAACTCCCGAAAAGTTCATAATTTTATATAATCTCATAAAAATCATATGTATATATCCCTAAAATATCAATATTTACTTATATATCCTTATGTTTAGTTGTTAATAATTTTTTCAATGATTATTTTTCCCTCAATGGAACACCATTTGTTGTGTGGTTACGCATCGGCTAAAGAGGTGAATGTGAATCTATCTTGGAGATTTTTTGTTTGTAAAGCTTGTTTGTTATAGCAATTGTATAAAAATAGCATTTCTCTTTGTATTTTCCTATGATAAGAATTTTTGGTTTAAACCAACCTTCATAAAAATAAAGATTGGCTAGTCCATTTTTTCTCACATAGAAAAATTGAGGGTTCGAACATACACCAATGGTGTGTTTGTAAATTTCTTGTTTACATTTATCAAAAAAATAATTATTATATGAAATTTCATAATCTATGGATTTTAGGGGATGCCAAATATCTATCTAACACCACTCTTAAAGCAAAAGGTACAAAAAGTCCCTCATACTTTGCACGAATGTACATATAAGTCGTTATAGTCATCTTTAGCACAAAAAATGATGCTCCAAAATAATGCAAACAAGCCCTTTAAAATAAGACCGTTAATTTGCCGTTAGTTTATTTATTTATTTATTTTATGATTAGTCTTTGCCCCTTTTTCTGGTAATGTTTTCAATAATATACAATGTATTTCATATTCTTTGGGTTAGTGCGATGCTTGGTGTTCTAATAGTAGTCGGTTTGGATCTTATTTAATTATTCATGTACTTGATGGAAATGTTTCTTATCTTAAATCATATTGTTACCTAGTCATTTGTTTCGCAAAACTTTTTATGACTTTAATTTGGAAAATTATTATATTTATCAAAACTTTATAAATATGAGGACTATAATGCAAAACATATTTTGGATTTTATCATAAAATCTAAAACCTCATATGTTGAAGGACTATTGTGAAAAACTTCAATTCTTATCTCGTTGAAAAGGTACCCGTTAAACAGAGGCACGTCTTGCGGAACGAGGGCGAGTAGGCGCTATCCGTTGGAGATCACTGTTAAAAAGAGAACCGTGAGAGGAGAAAAAGATCAATTGATTTTTATCTCTTGAGTTTTTAGGTTTTCCTCTGATCCTCTTTTTGGATAAAGACTCCTACCTTTTGTGTCCTGTTTTCATGTTGTGCTGTATAAACGCCAACCCTCGACCCCTTCTATGACGTGCACCACCGGAGGGAGGAGAAGTATCTCCATCAAACATTGCCGTGGAAGCCTTGCACGAGGCGGCGAATAGTTTTTCTAGGACAACGTATTCACGCGCATCTTCGTTAATTAATCTTTGTAAGGCATCTGGTAAGATTTCTGATTTTTTGATTATTTAGATTCATTGCTTCCCTTGAATGAATCTTATCATGTTAGGTTTCAACTTTCACTATGTTCCAAATCTGCAAATTAGTACACTACTAAACTTAATTTATAACATTATCACATATCTTATCTATTTTATCTTTAAATATATTTTTATTCATCATGCTTTGAATCTAAAAATTAGTATGTCAGGTTTTATTTATAATGTCATTACATATCTTATCCTTTTAATCTTAAAATATTTTATTGCTTTGAATCTGGAAATTAGTATGCTATCAGGTTTTCTTCATAATGTCATTGTCTGTTTGATCTTTAAATTTATCATTAATTATCATGTTCTGAATCTGCAAATGAGCATGCTATTAGGTTTATTTTATAATGTTATTACATGCATTATCCACGTGCTCTTTAAACGTGTTGCTAGTTGCAATATTCTCACTTTCAAATATAGCATGTTATTGCACTACAAGAAAACTGGAAAATAGCTAGGGAAAATCCGTCGCTAAATTAAGAATTTCTGTCGCTAAATTAATTCAGCGAGGAAATAGCGAGCGAAAATGTTCCGTCGCTAATTTGATCCTAGCAAATATTTTGCGAGGAAGCTTCCCTCGCTAGGAATTAGCGACAGAAAACACCCCTAGCTATTTGGCGAGGGCAAGGCATTCCGTCGCTAGTTCTCGCTAAACTCTCGCGCCAGATTCCTCTCCATTCGGCAATTTGCAAGGATTTAGCGACGGATTTACTGTAGTTATTTTGCGAAAAAATAGGTTCCCTTGCTATTCCCTAGCTATATTCCCTCGCCAAACTTTTACTTTGGCGAGCATTTAGCAATAGAATTTTATAGCTATATAGCAAGGGATAATCTTCCCTCGCTAATAGTTATTTACCACTAATATATATTTTTATTTATTGGTCCTCTATAGAAACTATAAATTGAAATAAATTTAAAAATAAATATTCAACAAAAACATATTGGCTTATAATACAATTAATGCAACAAGCAATCACTCATTGAACAAGTTCACTTGGAAGTTCAATACTATTATTATAACTAATTTGTTCTACAGTTTGACATTGTTTTGCAAACATATTTTTTTTCAGGTGCTCCAAAATCCTGAAACTGAAATACATAACTTATATATCTTTTTTTCACTCTCTCAGAGCTACACAAAAACACATAGATGGATAAAACAAACCATCTGAATATTATGCTTACAAGAGTGACAACAGTGATTCTCCAAACTTCTCCTTGGCCTCCTTATCAAAAGGCTCACCACCTGGATACATATCCATAAATTCCCACTTGGGCTTCTCAAATTCAAAGTACCAGGAAGTTTTCATTTGAAATTCTTCACACTTTTAAGGGACCACCTGTAGATAAGTGCCCAAGTTAATATCAACAACATTAATTAACTTATAGTTAATCAAATATCAAACTTATCTTTCAAACATACCAATCCCTGTGACAAACCAGAATCCATAACCTTACAAAAACACATTCCTTTTGCTCTGAAATGGTTCCAATGGAAGTGCTCCTCCTATTCCTTGAAGGGTTCGCACCTTCTATTCATTGTGATTTCCCCTGCAAAACCAGTTAACAGGGAAAAAATATGAGAAGAATTATATAGTACAAGCCATTCACCATGAATAATAATAAGAAAATCAATCTAATCAGAGATCATGTCTTGATCCAGATGCCTCTTGAACCTTGTTAGATATGTTGCAAGTATCCGCACTGTTCTACTAATAATGTTTCCACAAAGTTCCCTACAAAAAAAATACAATTCTTTCTTCTAATAAAATCAATCTAATCAAGCTATTCACAAAGAAACAATAAAAGAAAAACTCACAAGATTGGATAACATCTGAGCCCCTTAACCTGGTGGCATCATTATTGACTACTACCTCAGGTTTTGTTTTCACCACAACCTGCATAAATAGCAATTAGTCACCAAAATAGAAAAGACATGTAAGTTATCAAGGTTCAAGACAAGATCATAAAACTAGTGACAACACTAAGAAAATAAGTGGAAAATTAAAGAAAATTGTGATACGAGTGGTCTAGAGTCCTAAATGGATATGGCAGGAGTTCAAAACTTCAAATTATATCTGATCATAGGTGTTACACAAGAAATATTTCGATCTCAGATGAGGAAGGATGTGAATTAAATAGAGCTATCCCCAAAATCTTTGAAATGGGGAAAAACTTGTAATCAAGCACAAATAAGTGCTACTAATAAACATTACCTGAACCAAAACAAGCATGTTGATATCAAGCACAAATAAGCACAAATTTTGCTCTTACACATCTATTACTTGCAGATTTTTGCAAGGTATTTTTTATGATCAATTGGCTCCCCATCTTCCGTGAATTGTACCTAATACAAAGATTAAACTCATTTCTAGTGATGAGAAAAAAAAAAATACCTGAAGAGAGTATGGATGTCTGTTGTTGTAAGATAACCCCTTCCATGTAGATCAAGGCATCGGAATAAATATGTTAATCCTTCAGGAGTGTCTTTGTTCTCCAAAGTCAAGTCAAAGTCAAGAAAACTTTCAAAGTCCATTTCACGAGCATTACCCCCACTAGTCTTACTACGACATGCATGCTCATCAAAAGCTAAGAAAGAAATGAACAAAAACATTTGGAAATTAGTTCCAAAATGAAGGATGTGAATATCAAGAAAATAGCAAGGTACCACCTGAAGTAATGACATAGCCACACAGAAAAAGAGAGATTAGAAAATCTAATTTAGGTAATGAGCCGGGTCAGGTCCCTAAGAAGTGTGAGATCCTACCTCTCTCAATGAAAATTTTGGTTAAAGTTCCATCAGCATATTCCTTCAGTTCTAGCTTACTCAGTGTCCTATTCATATCTTTATCCAGTGCAAGAAACATATCTGGAGAATAATATCCATGACATTCAAAGAACAAACAATTTAAATATACCTAACAATGGTTTCTACAAACACCATGTCAACAATTCTATGGTTTATCGCATATCCGCTGAGCAGAAGTTATAGAGAACCAATTCTCTGCTTGCTCTGTGTCAGCAACTTCTTCCTCACTTTCCTGAAAATTTAGCATTAGAATAAAGAGTTGGTCTATCCAGGCCTAATAGATAGTAATCTAACGTATAATAAACAAAGGGAAACAGATGATTAGATCTACTTCTTCACTCTTCTAACTAGGAATGTTACTTGAGAGCAGCATTAAACATCACTTCAGAAACATCCGGGTAGCATCTATGCCAGAATACTCAATACTACCAACTGTTCGGTGAAAAATTACAAATAATATACAACCAAATAATAGAATTAAATCATTTTGTCAACTAAAGCATGGTAAGTGTAGTGTATATACCAAGTCTGCAATTACAATAGGATTTCAAGGATCAACTTCAGGTATTCCATGTTGACATGCACAAGAATATGTAATGTAATTACCATCCTTCTATAATACATAAAATACATTCATCTATTGCGTAAATGTACAAGTATACTTATCCACAAGAAACAAATAAAGGTATGTGACTTACAATCAGTGACTTTCATCGAACTAGATGAATCCACACCAAGCCAAACAAAATGTAGCATAAAGGATTGCAACACCTATTACAACCATGCCAACAACGATAATTGCAGAGAAACCACAAGCACGAACAGCTAAAAGAACTTAACAAGATGATTATTAACATTAAAATGCAAACATTAAAATTTCTTTAAAATGTAGTTATTTAAAATTTTCTGGCACAAAGAACTTAACAAGATGATTATTAACATTTTTCACTTACTAGACAAATAGGATGGGGGCATGAATGCTAGCACTCTCAAACCACAGCAGTTAATCAACATCATCAGCTGCTACTTCATCTGCCATTGCTTTAACTACAGATAATGATCCTTGCTGCAAATTCAATCCAAATTCAGAAATTTCAATAAAAATTAATCAATGAATTATGAGAAAATTGATTTTTTTAGAGTACCTGAATGTAGTGTTCAAGAGGAGGGTCATGCCATCCAGGATCATTCTATCCAAAATCCTTGGCAGGACTTTCAGGAGTTCCACCTACCAATCAAAACAATCAAATCAAGTCATTTATCAACAAAGTTTTGAGAGAACTAACTGAGAAATCAATCAAAACGAAGAACTCACTGCACATATCAATGTTAGTAAAAGTGGAAACTTGAGATGTTGCAGAGCTTCTACCTCCATATTGAATATGCTGAGGCCTTATCTCCACTCACCCATGTCACTCTCATCTACACAATTTATAAAAGAACATCTAACATTGCATCAAACAAAAGATTACTAGTAAAAATGACTAGCTTAATCCACGATCAATTACCGATGTCCTAGTTGAGCTGATGCTAGAGAGATGAGCATGAAGAGGTAAAGAAGGATTAGAGAAGCTGATCGGTTGAGTTCTTTTGATTATACAAGGGTGTCAAAATCTCCAGTGAAGAAGACAAACTCAATCTCTGTTCTTATATTGACAACATGAAAGGAAATGGAGCCACTACATGTGTATACCAAGCACTCTCCATCTTCTGATTCTTTGCATTCTTTACTCTTGTAGTTGAGGTATGAAGGATCATTGCTCAAGTATTGTGCCTACAAAATTAATTCCAGATTTCTCTATCTTATTAACAAACTTTTCCTTCTTATATATATATATATATATATATATATATATATATATATATATATATAAGTCAGAAAATTAAATTAACTAATTGCACCACTGATCACCTTGACAGGATAGTGTTTCCTTTTGTCTAGTCTTGTTTCCTTTTTGTTTGTTTATAGCTAAAAGTTACTAAAAAAAGAGGGAGCTCTTTCAAAAGTCTATCATATGAGTATTCTGTTTGTTTTCCAAAGTCTATCAAAGTGTTAACTTTTGTCTAGTCTTGTTTGTGGGTCATGATCCAAACGTCTTTCCAAATTGAGTTCTGATCTACCACTGGCTGGATAACCATAAAAACAACTTAATTACAATATGAAAAACATGTGAATAGTTGGCATATCTAACTTCCGCAAAGGATAAAAAAAATAAATAGATACTACCACAAAAGAAGGCAATGAACAGGAATGACTAGATAATTCCAACCAAAACACTTGACCCTCACCAAACTGAAATGTATACATAAGCTAATTTATAAATAGTAAAGCTAATTTATTTTAAAGAACAAATAGTAAAGTATGGAAAGAATGAATCAAAATTTATATGTTTTACATAAACTGTAAAACATGAATTAATGGACCAAAATCCTATGGAAAAATAAAAAATAAAAAACAATGTTCTTGAATCTCCAAAACTATCAAAAGAGACTTATAGATTAGGATGTGTGGTGAAGAGGGTTCGAAGAAACCCAACTCCAACTTCAGGAGGTTGGTTGTCCAAGCCAAAGAGGGTTCGATACCACCAGCAACCACCATATTGAGCATTTATATATAAAAATGGCCGGTAAATTCAGACCATAAATTACGTTGAGCATGCTTCATGTTGCACGTGAGGATCCTCAGGAAAGAATCATATTGTTCAGATTTAAATCAAACAAGCTTATTTAATAGATTTTAGAGAATAAAATAATTTACACACTCACATGTAAATAATAAATTAAAAAATAAATAAAAATAGTGGTGCGCCTCAATGGTTTAGCTCCAAGAAAAACAGTTCTTCCACATTGGTACCATAGAAGGTAAGAAAGAAGCTTCATTCCTAATAATATAAGCATCTATAAACTACTATTTATGTGAGTTTTGTGTTCTTTCCGAAGAACACTGTTGATTCAATAATTCATCAAATGGCTTCATGTTGTTTACTTATTTATTTATTTATGTATTTATAACCATTTATGATAGTACTATACAAAATTTTCTCTATGTTATTATTTAAAATAAAAAACATCAAAAGATATTTTCAAATTTTTATTTAGGAGTTTCTCTACATGTTCTAAGATGTTTTCTATATGGTTCCCCTTGGTATGAGCATCTAATAAATGTATGTGTTTAGCTTATTGATGAATGGGCAAAGGAACCTTTGATGCCCACTATGAGAAATAATAGCTTACAAATGCTTATGCAGAAGTGCTTAGATTTGATAGGAATATACTTTTTTTTAGTTTTAAATTTTAGATTAATCATAATTTCATTAAACTAAGAAAAAGACAGAACTGATGGATTCAAGAAATGTGCTCAAAGTACATTAAAAATGTAAACTCTTTTATAATATCAGTTATTTGTCCAAGCTATTTCATGAAGGTCTTAAACTATCAAAAGAGACTTATAGATTAGGATGATTATTGCTATTACTGCTCTATTATTTGTTACAGAAATTGATGTTAAAGAGTGATATGCAGAAAAAAAAAATGGCATTAAAAAAATAAGAAAAGCAGTGTCCGGGTTAACATGGAACATTTCATTGTATTTGCTTGCATATTGGTGTAATGACTAAATTTAGAAAGCAAGAAAATCTTTGACAAAAAAAAGGATGGGAGACTGTAAGCAAATGAGAAGATAACATTTTTTTAGCATTTCATACTTAGCAGAGCAGTCTTAAACATACATCACCTAGATATGCAAGAATCAACTATCAGAAAACTTCCCACAAGTCTTGAGGGCTACCTTGCTTCTCAGAGTTTGGGAGCAAAATATGAGAGTTTCTATGTTACTGCTAGCATCATGAAGCAGATTGTCCGACACTTGGATATCTTTTTGAATGTTATTACAGGAAAAAAAAGGATATAACTAATTACATATGTAAACAATATCAAGAAATATAAAGAAAGTCAAGGGCTTTCAGATACTGGATCCTGGATTGCCAACACTAGGATTCATATACAAGATACCAACCCATCAACATATTGCACATGATATTATATCACCCCATGTTAATTCTAGCTGTTCTTCACTAGTAACATGATGTTTTCTAAAGATAATCTTCCATCATTCCTATCAAACTCAGATCCCAAAATATTCTACATCAAAGCATGAAATTAAGGCACAAATTTGGGCATTCAGTAGTCCACAACAAGAGATATCTTAAACAAGATTTGAATAGTAGAAGGATTAATAATCCAGGAAGCCTTTCCAAAACCTAGCTAGCTAGCATTCAAACACCACCAATCCATGAAAATCTTTTACACCATTAAATCAACGAAGAAATTAGAGGAAAAGAGGACTTACTTCGAGGATGGAATGTTGAAAACTATGGAGACGTTGAGATCTAGCAACGGCGCCCCTCTTGGAGGTGATGAAAGCGTTGGGAAGAGCTCGGCCGGAAGGCCACCGGAGAGAATAGAAAGGATTGATCACGGATGTGCTTCTAGATTCTTACAAGGAGGGAGAAGGACGGGCTCAAAAGCCTAAATCATGAAGTGAAAAGGAGGAGAAGGATGCTACCAAAAACCTAAATCTGATGGAAAGAGAATAAAAGGAAAGTAAAAAAAAAGGCGCGTTAATGAAAATTTTTGGAGGGTAATTTAGCTAGGGAAATATCCCTAGCTATATCCCTCGCTAAATATAATTTCTTACTTACATTACAATTGGCGATGGAATAATAACTAACTAATTAGGTAGGGATTTTTCCATCGCAAACTACTCCTCTACCCAAATTACAATATATGGGCATTAGCGATGGATTTTTCGGTCGCTAAGCTCATTATATACACAATGCAAATATAATGATATTAGAGATGGATTTTCCCTTCGCTAATATCAATGTATTCAAAATAAAATATATTGATATTAGCGACGGATTATTCCATCGTAATCTCATTAAATCTGTCGCTAATATCACGATATTCACAATGAAATATAATGATATTAGCGATGGATTTTTCCGTCGCTAATATCATTATATTATACAATGAATATCATGATATTAGCGACAGAAAAATCCCTCGCTAATCTCAGTATGTGTAAAATGATACATAATCAGGTTAGCGACGGATATTTCCGTCGCTAATCTCTTTATATTATATAATAAAATATCTTAACATTAGCGACGGAAAAGTTCGTCGCTCATATCATTATAGTATCAATGAAATATAATGACATTAGCGACGGAGTTTTCCGTCGCTAATCTCATTATGTTATACAATGAAAATAATGATATTAGCGACGGATTTTTCCGTCGCTCATATAATTGTATTCACAATAAAATATAATGAGAATAGCGAGGGATTTTTCCGTCGCTAATATCATTATATTGTACAAAGAATATCATCATATTAGCGACAGGAAAATCCCTCGCTAATCTCATTATATACACAATGATACATAATGAGCTTAGCGACGGATATTTCCGTCGCCAATCTCCTTATATTATAATAAAATATCTTAATATTAGCGACGGACAAATCCTTTGCTAATATTACTATAATATACAATGAATATCATGATATTAGCGACAGATTTTTCCCTTGCTAATTAACTAGGGAAAATCCCTCGCTAACGAATTTCAAAGAGCGTAACATCTTCGCGCGCAACTTTAGCTTAGCGGATCTGAGACTTCCCTCGCTATTTATTTAGCTAAATACAACATCTTCGCCGCGGTTTGTAACGGAGTGTTTTCCCTCGCTAATCCCTAGCTAATTATATATCTGTCGCAAATCTCTAGCTAATTTGCAATGAAATTCTTCCCTCGCTAATATCCATCACTATTTTACAGTTTTCTTGTAGTGTTGGATCCTATTTATCATGCTATTGTTATCTGTATGATGCTTCAACATTTCACAATTTATCATATTTTGATTGTGCAAATTAATATAATTTGGAATGTTATTCATGATGCTATTATTTCAATTAAATCCCTAACTTTTCAACAATCCAGAAAAACTAGTTACTTTACAATGGCATCTTCTACATCCCACGTGAACAATGATGTAATAAGGCCGGAACGATTCAGCGGTGAGAATTTTAAGAGGTGGCAGCACAAAGTTAAGCTTTGGCTAACATCTCTTAATGTATTCTGGATCATCACTGCACTCCCTCTTCAGGAACCCTTGAATAAGGATGAAGAGAAAGAGAGGGATGCAGCGAATGTTTCGGCACTTGGGAGGATTCTCGCCATTCTTTCGGACCAGCTATTTGATGTGTATATGCATTACACATCAGCAAAGGACTTGTAGGAGGCCCTGGAGAAAAAGTATGTTGTGTCTGATGCTGGTCAGGAATTGTACTTGGTTGAGAAGTACAATGATTTCTGAATGGTCTCCGAGAGTTCTGTCGTCGAGCAAGCTCATAAGCTCCAACTCATTGTTAGCGAACTCGGACAGTTTGGGTGTACCATTTCAGAAAGATTCCAGGTCGGAGCTATCATTGCCAAGCTTCCTCCCTCGTGGAGGGATTTTGCGACTACTCTGAAACATTGTAGGGAGATCATGTCTATTGAGGAATTGATCGCCTCTCTTGATGTTGAGGAGAAGGCGAGGGCAAAGGATAGCTGACTACAGACACAAAAGTACCACTCCAAGGCCAACCTGGTCGAGGCAAAACAAAAGGGTAATCAGAAAGCCAAGACAAAGAACAAATTCCAGAATCAAAACCAAGGGCCCAATCAAAGCAAAGATTTTAAGAAGAAGAAAAACACTGCATGTTATGTGTGTGGCAAGAAGGGCCATTGGGCTCGAACTTGCGCTCACAGAAAGGATAAGCCTAAAAAAGAGGCTAATGTGACCATTTGCGAGGCTGGTGCTTCAGGGTTTCTGAATACGCATGTTTTTTTCATGGCATGTCAATCTACTGATTGGTGGGTTGACACGGGAGCTAATGTTCATATTTGTTTTGAAATGTCTCTCTTTTTCTCTTATCAGGCCACAACAAGTTCCACCATCCTAATGGGGAACGGAACGGTTGCATCAGTATGAGGGACGGGTTTAGTCAAACTGAAGCTTACTTCAAGAAAGTCTTTCACCCTGAAGAATGTAATGTATGTACCGGAAATAAAGTGCAACTTGATAAGTGGGTCACTTCTGTGCAAAGAAGGCTTTAGGCTTATGTTTGAGTCTAATAAAGTCGTATTAACTAATTTGGAAACTTTGTGGGTAAAGGTTTTGAGAGAGGAGGCTTGTTCCGCCTTTCTATTCTGGAAAATTGTAATAATTCATATGCTCTTTCTTGAACTATTGATAATAACTCTGTCATCTGGCATTCTCGTTTGTGTTATGTTAATTATGATTGCATCACACGTCTTGGGAAACTTAAATTGATCCCTGATGTGGTTAAAGGTTCTAGGTGTAAAGTGTGTGTGCAAGCAAAGCAACCCCGCAAACCCTTTAAGAGTATTGAGGGGAGAAACACTTCACCATTAGAACTTATCCATTCTGATTTGTGTGCAATGAATGGAGTGTTAACCAAGGGAGGTAAGAGATATTTTGTGACTTTTATTGATGATGTCACACGATATAGCAATGAATATTTATTGAAAACTAAAGATGAAGCACTAAACTACTTTAAAATCTATAAGGCAGAGGTTAAGAACCAACTAGAAAAAAAAAATCAAACGGCTAAGGTCTGATCATGGTGGAGAGTATACCTCTCGGGAATTCATCCAATTCTGTGAGACTTATGGAATAATCCATGAGACGATGGCTCCCTACTCACCCCAATCAAATGGGGTGGCCGAAAGGAAAAAAACCGAACTTTAACGGGCTTGGTCAATGCCATGCTGAGTAGTTCAGGTTTACCTGAGGAATGGTGGGGGGAAGCCCTTCTTACAGTGTGCTTCGTCCTGAAGAGGGTTCCCACTAAAAATAGTGAGATTACCCCGCAATCTCACTTTTCTGCGCACGTGGGGATGTTTGGCTAAGGTCAACATACCACAACAGAAAAAGAGAAAATTAGGACCCAAAACCGTTGATTGTGTATTTCTGGGAAATGCACATAACAGTGCGGCCTATAGGTTCTTGGTAGTGTTTTCTGTGACTGGAGAAATTGTTGTTGATTTAATAATCGAGTCTTGGAATGCTTCATTTTTTGAGACGGTCTTTCCTATGAAAGACAACACTGCAATTGCTCGTGATGAATCACCACCCCCTGTATTTGTCCCTGTAGCGGATACTTCTGAGAGCTCTGAGCTCAAAAGGAGTAAGAGCAGAGGACTGCAAAATCCTTTGGTGATGATTTTGTGATATACTTAGTGGATGACATGCCTAGAAACCTTCCAGATGCAGAGTACTGGAAGGAAGCAGTCCGTAGTGAGATGGATTCCATCATCGCTAACGATACATGGGATGTAAAATCCGAGGATTTTATGGAGTAAATTTTTTCTTGTTTTTGTCACTTAAAAGGTTTGAAAAATTAAAGTATATTAATTGCTCTTTAAACAATTAGTTGATTAAGATATGAATTTGGTTTAAAAATTCTAATTTCTTAATTAAGGAAAATTCCCTAGCCTTCGAAGTGGTTGACTTAGGTGGTTTAAGTTGTTTAAATTAAGTGTAAAAAGGGGAATTAAAATAAATAAAACCCTAATTAGGGTTAGTTCGGGTCATTAGGGACCTAGTTATAGTTCCCAAAAGTGTTGAGGACCTAATTGAAATTGTCCTCTCTCATAGGAGGGGGACTTAAGTGTAACCTAACAAAGTTTAGGGACTTCTGGATAATTTTCCAGATCAAAACCCTTATACAAATGGATCAACAGTCAGGATTAAAAGATCATGAGTTAGGATCGATCGCGATGCATTAGAAAGGCAATCGTGAGGCCACATGGCAAGCCCAGAGTAGATCCATCTGAATGTATGCTGGATCCGAGGCACCGAGGGAGAGGGCGGTGAGAGTGACCTCACAGTGCGGGTTGACGAGGACCGCTCATCTTGAGATGGACTCAAGATCGAGACAGGATGGGTTAATCTGGCCGTTGATCACGATGTAATCGTGGCCGTTCATTCAAGTTAAAAGCGTGATACGAAGCAACTGGATGATTATCTGGCCATTGGATTTGATCTAACGATCTTCACCGTTCATCCACGAGAGCCCATCCCGAGGCACGACCGCCTCTCAAAGAATCTGGCCGCGCCTTTTCGAAAACGTGGCCGCCGCTTGTCCCTCCCTTCTCCAAATTGCGGGTAGAAGGCCAAAGAACCACCCGTTCTTCCGTTTCCCTTAAGCTCTATAAGACCATCATTGAGCAAAGGGGAAGAAAACACACTCCGAGAACACGAAGCTTGTCGGAGAGGGTGATCGGAGAAGAGGATTTACGCCTCAGAGGGACAATCTCCGCTGCTTGCGCCACCAGGAGTTCAGAACCAAGGTAACAAGGCTTTCCCTGTTAAAAGTTTTAGAATATGTACATGAATTGATGCCGGTTCGAGCTCACCGGAGAGGAGGGTTTGGTCGGTGGTTGCCGGGCCCCGAGGAAGGGAACTGATGGTCGCCGGTGGGCGCAAAGAGATGCCCCGGCCGAGACAAAGCTTGGAGCATGGAGCTCCGGCAGAGAAAGGTCCACAGACAGGAGCTGGGCTTCTCCGGCAGTCTTCTCCGACAAGGCACGGCCGGGAGAGAAAGAGGGAAAAAAAAGTTAATTAATCATTTTAATTAATTATTTTAATCACAGGTTAGTGTTAATTAATCAATCGGATTAGTTTAATGATTTTAATAAACTGTGAAAATTAATCAGGTATTGATTAATTAAATGGCATAGTTTGATTTATTTAAGTGTGATATTATTTTTATTTGATTAATCAAGTATAGTGTAGTTAGGATAATCAATTTAATCGTTTAATTATAAGATTACTGAATTAAATTGGGTGAGACTAAACTAGGCTGATTAATTGGTAGGATTAATCGTCTTGATGGGTTGGGCTTAACTAAAAGGTTGAGTTTGATCAATTAACTTTTTGAACCAATTAGAAATTGAGACAAGTTGATTTGGGATAACCAAATGGGCTTAGATCAAGTCTATCTAAACCGGTTTGACCTAGGCTCACAATAAAATTAATTGGTCAATTAAAATGGTTTGGGCTAAGTGGTTAAGTTTATTCGATTCGATTATTAACTTGATTTAAGTAATGTGCTAAGTTTTGATGGTTGAGTTCAATCAAGTCAATAAATTGAATAAATAAAAAGGACCAAGGTTTAGACCTAAGTTGGAGATAGTCGATTTAATCAATTTGGTAATGGATTTGAATTCTGAATATAAGTAGAGTTGGCTAGATGAGCCAACTCAAGGATGTGCATTATTTTAGATGGATCAAATTGGTCAAAACCAAATGATTTATTTTCTATCCATGGTGGTTTTGAGAAGAGTAATGGAATATGAAAAATGCCATGTGGGTTATAAAGTTGAAAGGTTGGAATTATTTGGATGTTGCCTTGGGGTTTATGAGGGAGTTTAGAATGGGAAGGGTTGTAGAAGTTACACTTGTAAGGCCTATATAAGGCATGTAATCTTGAAGCTTGGCATAGAACAATAACAGGTTTGAGAAAGTTTATGGGCCAATGGGAAACAAGAGGAGAGGTGAGAGGAAAAAAAAAAGAGAAAAACTTGAGAGACTATGATTTTTTGTTCAAAGGTGTGTTGAGCATGCTCTATGTTCATTGCCATTCTGACCATTTTCACCGTTGGATCGTGCTTATTTTTGGTGAGATTGTTCATGACTCTTCACTCTTCATTTTGAACAGTGAAGATTGTTTTTGGTGGCCGGGAGCGTATGATTATGGGGTGTGAAACAGAACCTATCGCTGCTGGTTTCCTGCACCGACCAGTTTCATCATCTGCTTTAATCGGATAATCATTACTAGTCTGATCGAGCTGATTTTTTGCACTACAACAAAAAAGGCCTACAAGGACCGGAAATCTCGTCCCTCAAAGTTTGAATCTGATCCTTAAAACATCAATAAGGATGAGTCAAATCTTGTCCTCACTCGTCCTTACAGGCTCCGCCCATAAAGGTCTTTAAGGACGAGAAAATGCCCCGTCCCACAAAAGTTTTAAGGACGGGGTTGTTACTCGTCTCTAAAACCTCTTTAAGGACCAGATTTCGGGTCCCTAAATAAGAGAAAATCTCATCCCAACAACCAAAATTCCGAGCCTTAAAAATCTTTTGGGACCAGATTCTTATGTTGCTAAAACTCTTTAAGGACGAGGTTTGTTGGTCCATAAAGACCTTTAGGGACTACTTAACATCCGATCCATAAATGTTTTTGTGGACTAGTTTTCTCGTCCCTAAATTTCAAAACAACATAATGAACCTCTCAATTAGATCCAATTCTTATAACCTGTCATTTTTTCCAATAAACTTCAAAAATTTTAATAATTAAAATAAAAGTATATACACACATATTTAGCAAACCAATAACCTGACATTTTTCATTATCATGTCATTCAATAAACTGTCATTCAACATCACATGAATAATACTATGTTGTTTGCATAGCGCTTATATATACAAAACATATCATTAGTAAAACAATTTGATCACAATTTCCAACTTCTAATCATCATATATAGCAAAAGACGGTAATCAATTCTCTATCAAGTCTTGAAAATGACATTGTTGAAATCCATAACAAAATCAAAACCTGCAAAATGTATAAAAATAAGGTGATTAGTTCTCTTCTCCAAAACCAAAATCAAAAAAACAAAAAACAAAACTAAAAATAATCTATATCACTAACTCGGTATGTGCTTCAAATTCATGGTGATTCTCTTAAACTTTGTGAAAATGGAGGTTGGGCATGAGATTGTTGAGATAAAAACATTTCTTTGAGTTTTTGATTTCATTCGCCTCACTTTCTATTGTAGCCAAACGTTCCTTCAAAGAATTGGTTTCCTCTTGAGTTGAACGTAACTTAGACATTAATTCAGTCTTTGAAGAACCAACACCTTTGAAGTCTTTGGCCTTAACACCACCTCCAAAGACAACCACGTGACTTCGATTTTGAGGTCCAAAACATCTTTCAACTATCTCTATGCTATCAAGAGAAGGTTGAGAATGCACCAATTCTTGATTTTGAGCCTACAAAATTGGAGAAACACATATATCAGCTCACTATCCAACAACAACATATAATATGCATGTTAAATTACTTATACACACATGCTTTTCAATTGTTTCTGGTTCAACAAGATTGTTATTCTTTTTGCGAGTCTCAAAGAAAATGGTTGCCAAGTCTGGTGGATTGCAATCCTTACCACCCTACACATTAAAATCAAGAAAACAAATAATGTATCCTCAATTTTAAGTAAAAAAATGAAAAATAGAATTGTGAAAGATTAAGAAGAAATTAATGTACCTTTTGATCAATAATTTCTCTAATTGGCTTACTACCAGTATGATGAGGCATCTTTAACTTGGCTCTGTTAGCTGAATTCCTTTCGCATGTTTCCTGTATCAGTGTAACATCATGAAATATGATTATATAAAAAGAATCTAATAACATGGACATCGTATTTCATTCCGTTCTTTTGTTCTTCTAAAAGCATAGTCCAAAAATCTCTGCACCCCGAGTAAGTATGCTTTATCAAGTCGATTATCAACAAATTGCATCCACTGCTTATTAGGTGCCATGACCTTGGTTTGTAAATGTCAATAGATTAGTATAAATTCAAATTATTACAAGTACAACAAACTATGCCAGTTGCCTGACCAAATAAGTTGACAGATTTTAGTGAAACTCCAAAATAAGAAAAAAAGAAAAAAAAATAGAACATCTAGAAATTGAAACCCATGGCCACCAAACAAAGTTTTATTAAAAATTATTCCTTTCCTTGTTATATACTCTATAAATTTTTTAAATAATCATATATATTTATGGCATATAGGAATAATAAATATTCAAATTTCACATATTCATTCTTCCTCCATGTCTTCCTTAGCAACTCTAGAATCATGTCTTGCATGATGTTTTCACAAGGAAAAGCAATTGCATGGGATTTTCTCCCGAAACCATAAATGGCAATGCCTTGAAATTCGCACAGCAACATTGTTATACAAAACTTATAGAAATAGATCTGATAACTGCGGATAGCCAACCAGGCTTTCACTGCTCAAAGAACTATAACCTTATATAGTTAGGAGATAACATTAAATGACAAAGGTTCTCAAGTTATTCTAACTTATCCAACCCAATGGAATAACTTGGAATAAGAATAACCATTTTTTACAAAATTTATTAATTAGACTATTATAACCATTAATTAGTATTAATCAAACCATTGATCATGAAGTACTTTTAAACATTAATTGAACTAATATCACTTGAATAGAAAATTTACTAGTTTTAATCAGTATTAACTCAATGAAATCTTAAAATTGCTTAGAATAACTTGAGTTAAAAGTTCTCCATCCAATACATATTTAAATTCAAAAACTCTTCTTCCAACTTTTTCCAACTTATGGAATGCTAACAAATGAAATATGATATATTAGAGTGACTCTACAACTTGGCTGCCTCCTTCTTTATAAAATAAATCCAACAATTATCACAAAAAAGGGAAAGAATGGAATCCAATCTTCCACAGTTTTGGGGACTGAAGTAGTTCCATATTTAATACCTACATCCATGGTAAATCATGACACACCACTGTGACATGAAATTGCAGGACACTTAGACCTACTTTTACAAGTTATGCTCACCAGTAAGTGATGTAAACAATAAGCACAAAACCAAAAGTAGTGCATTAGATGAAAGAGGAGTTTTGAGAGAGCAATAATATCTGCATAGCTACAATTTGTCAAGAAGAAAAGGGCAAGGTGCATACTTACATGTTCCAATAAGACCTAAAGCTTCAAGGGCCCTCTTATATGCTAGAAAATCTGGAACATGTAAATTCCTAAGAATATATAATGTTATCGAGTGTTGACATTCATTGACACAATTTCCATAGATGATTTTGAGTTGAAAATTTTCAAGTCTCTCATAAACAATGAAAAGATAGCATACCAATAGAAATGGTTCTGTTTAAGTTTAGTAAAGTAGACCACAGAAGCAAGAAGACAATGTTCTCAAAGAGGCAATAATTACAATCCAATGAAATAGAAGAGGTGGGGTATTTGGAAGTAGAACATTCAACAGTATTAAAGAGGAAATATTTTTTGGAAGCATAAGAAATTCATTGAAGTTGGAGATACAATTTTGTATAAATCATATATTAAAATTCATTTTATTTAAAAAATAGACTCAATAAATCAACAACTTTTTTTGAGTTGCAATGGTAAACTATGAAAACAGTTCACCGCTTGTGAACAATATTAGTTTTAGTTATTTGGGGGATGTAAACAAAGGTTATTGCAAGACAAATGCAACATGCCAAGCATAGCCTGCACGTTTTTTGAGATTACATTCTATTTTATTAAAAAAAAGGTTATTTCCCCTATCATAGCCTTTATGCAAGGCAGACAAAAGAAAACTCAGAAAAACCAGTTCATCATGATTTACTTACTATTGAAGAAAATGACAAAATTTAAAAAAAAAATTAAGAATCAGAACAAGGGATGCCTTAGAGAACCCCCGCCGTCGTGAAGAATTACAAGAATATGAATTAAGTATCCAAACAATCATGCAAAACAACCAACTCCACTTTGCACAAATAAGGACATTGTTAGCAGTAACAGCAAAGAATGATGCTTTCTTCTACATTTCTTAAGCTAATCGTTTCTAATCCAAACAAATCATCAGCTTCAATATGAAAACAGAAAACACATGAATGCAAAAAGACATACTTGGCGTGTGGGCAAGGTCCGAATCCTATACCCTTCAATGTCCTTTGCCTTGATATCTTGCCGATAAGTAAGAGCTTTGCAATCATTTATTCTTCCTTGCAATTCCACAGTAATCTTCCTCACTCTATGAGGATCAAACACCTGGAAATCTTTGATGTATCCTAAACGAAACAAATCAAGAATTTATAAAACCAAAAGAATTAAAGCATGCCCATGATATCAGTTGGCAAACCATAGACAACAACACATGATACAAAGAATACATCAATGTATACCTCAAAATTTCATAATATTGAGGAAGGAGGCTATGACAGTGGAGACTGGCTGCAGGTTGGTTCAGGTCTTTCCCCCTCTTTCCCCTTCTCCGGCTCTGACAACGAGCGCCGCCCATCGACGTCTCTCTTCTCTCGCGCGCGATACTCTGTTCTCTATCTGCGGCACCGTGCGAAGGAGAACATTAGGGTTTAATTTTAATTTTTTTTTTTTTTTTACTTTGTGTTTTCCTGCCCAATAATTATATGATAAATTAGTATAATTATTACAATTAGTTAATTATATGATACCCAAATAATTAAGGACCAGATTTTTTATGGTTATAGGGACCAAAATAAAATCTGGTCCTTAATGTCACATGATAAATTAGAATTTTTGGACCATTAAAAATCCGGTCCCTCATAGTGTATTTTTTAGGACGATTTTCACACCTGGTCCCTAAAACATGGTCCCTAAAAATCATTTTTCTTGTAGTGTTGTGAGCGCGGTGAAGACTTGTCCTGCTCCAATCTGAACAGTGGAGATCTTGTTTGGACCGTCAGTTTGTCTTCAGTGTCTGTCGACATCTATACTCGGTGAGTTTCTCTAAATTCCTGCGTCTCAGCTGTGTGTGGTGATAAATGTGAGGATTCATGTATGCATGCATGCATGGGTTATAAGGATAGATGGGGGACTGAATGAGTAAAGTATTGGTCCAAGGGTTGGAGTTTGACCTCCACGGGTGGTTTCATGAATTGAGTTTATATACATGATCATGAGAAGTGTAAAACCAATCTATCCCTATCTTTGAAGGTTCATGAAAGCATGGACATGTTAGAGCTTTAGCATGGGTTATAAAAGCTGGTGATTATTGTGGTTGTGTATGAAAGACAACATGAAATAATGAGGATGTTATTCTCTGTGGGGTGGGTTTAATTTAGAGTAGAGCATAGGTGAATGCTTGTGAGAAGAGAGGCATGGGTTTAGTCTATTAAATAAAGACTAGATTATTAAGTTGATAGGATTCTGGGATATGAATCAAAGGTAATAGAGGTGTTTGGGTAATTGCTTTGACCTTTTTATAAGTGTATGCGAGTACATGTTTGGGTAGTGGTGGTGTTCTTATGAATTCGTGTGGTACTAGTTTATGCTAATATTTCATATTTTTTGTTCATATATAGATTGGATTCATTGGGTATGGATCTCAGTAATGTTATTCATATCATTGATTTGGTGGGTGTGAAACTTGATAGTTGATGATCCGTGAAGGATGGAGAGAGGATTAGTGGATACTCTTGGCTACAAGGTAGTTGATTTAAGGGGTTAGTGGTTGTAATGGAGGGAAATGGGTTGTGTTCTTTTTATGAACTTCTAGAAATGCTTAAAGGATAACATGGCTGTATTTCAGAGGATAGTTAAGGTGATTTGTTTGAGTGATCATCTGATTTCATAGTGTGGTAAATACTGGCAGTGAGGAGAGGTTTATTTGGGGAGTTTTGATAGATGATTGGTTCCATAGAAATGTTAAAGTTGCATTAATTTAACTAATATTCATTAATGAAATATTGAGTTAAATTAGATTTTATTCAAGTGATTGGGTCAATCAATTTGGGACTTGGTCAAGTCTAGTTAAAAGGATTTCTTTGGGCTAATCAACTTGGAGGTGTTAGATGAGGATAAATACTTTTGGGTTGTGTAGTTGGGCCTTTGGGCCGGTTGGATGAATTGGGGACAAGAGTGTTGTTTTGTTGAGTGTAATGTCTTGGTTCCCTTTAAACCCAAGATGGTTGGTCGAATATAAGAGGTCAGGTTTAATTTTAGTTATGGTGAATTGATCCGCTTAGACTTGATTGAGTTGAGTTAATCGGTCTAAGTAAGATGATTATTGTATTCTAAACCTAGTTTGGATTTTTGGTCAAATCTGGTTAGTAAGGCTAAGGTAATCGAGTTGGGTGTGTGTAATGGGCCGGGCCCATTTAGTTTCACATGCATTGTAGAAGTTATGACTTTTAAACACTCGTGCATTTGTTGAGTGTGGATTTGTGAATACCAGATACCAACGTGGAGTGTTGAGCTTTATCGGGACAGGTACGGAGCGTTTGATTGGATTGCGTTTAGAGGTAAATTACTCTTGCCTCGCTCCTACCCATTGTTTGGGTTTCTTGTTTTGATGAATGCTATTAGTTAGCATATTTTCTCTGTGGTATCTGTTTTCTTGGATGTATACACATACATGTTTGTTTTGCACTCTTTCCTTGTATGTGTATGATTGATGTGCTTGTGGTAGTGCTGTTACTACCTATTTGTTTGGAATGCTCTGTTGGGCTTGCCCACCTGTGGGCCGACACTTGGCTGTAGGCACTTGTGGTGCTTGTGTGCAGCTAGGTAGGTGTGCGTCAGTAGAGTGAGCGGGCTCGCTGAGCATAGCCTCCTGTTGTCTGGCATGAGACCATAGAGATATGCAGTACATGTGTGCTTGTCGGGTAGGTGTGCGCCAACTGAGTTTGTTCTTCCACCCGGTTCAGTGGAGCGTGGGGGCTCCGGTTTGGCGAACATTCAGGGATGGGACACCCTGGCGTTTCGGCTTGCCATGCCAGAGGGACGATACTCTGGTTGTCCTGCTTGTCAGCAGGATTGATACGCTGGCCGTGTCGACACGTGGAGAGGTGGCGCTACCGAGGTGCGACATGTTGGTCGCTTGCAGCCCGAGGCTGTGTTGCTGTCCGGGGGATCTTTGCTGAGCTGTTTCTTTGGAAATCTCTTCCAGAGCCCTGAGGGCTATTGCTGGACAGGAGTCATACCGTTGCAGATGTTTGTGGTAGACTCCTAGGATCTGTTTGTATGGGGTGTAGCCCCGTTGCTTGGTGATTCTTGGATTTTGACATCATGTTTCATCATATTTCTCGTATGTCATTGAGATCCTTGCAGGGTACTTACTGGGCTTTCTATTCGAAAGCTCATGCACTTGCTTCCTTCTTTTCAGGTCCCGAGGAGTAGGTGACTCGGACTCGGGCGTTGTGCGAGGGGCTGGGTTGACTTTGTTGAGGTTCGAGAACCTCAGGTCTTTCTTGAGTGTGAGATGGTATTATTGTAGGACCCTTATAGGGCCTTGACCATGTGTAGGGCATGTAAACCCTTATTGATTTTATTTTAATTGTGACTCTGATATTATCCGATTATTAAATTTGAGTTATTTGTTATCTGCTATGATTTCCTTAGGCCTTGTGTCCTGATGGGTGTGTTTTTCGCAAGTATACGGGTCGTGATCAAGTAATAAAGTGGACTATGGGAAGTCGGATGTCGAACCACAGGGAATAGAGATTGCTAAGTGTAAACCAAGCTTTAATAACCTAGTCTAAATGGCAATTTGGGGGGAGTTTTGGTTTTCAAAACTAAAGAGCTACAAAGGATTGCGAATAAGAACTGAAAATTGAGAGTTGATTAGGGTGAATCAATGGCAAGAGAGGATACTTGGGTATGTATCCCTTTTGGATTTCAATTCTAAAGATGAACAAAGATGTTTATGAATCAAAGTTGGTACTTCTTGTGCCAATAGTCCCTAAATTATATCCAATCCCTCTTCCAAGGTGATTGGATAACTAGTCTCCTAGGACTTGATATGAAGCTCAAGGGGTCATTCCTAAATTACACCCAACCCCTCTTCCAAGGTGGTTGGAAGACTAGTCTCCTAGGACTTGATATGAGGCTCAAGGAAATTTATGTATATTGGAAGAATCATGGGGGTGAATTCGTATGAAAGAGTCGTTCGCCCTTCTAGTACCCGATTCCTCGGTATACTCATGAAACTCTCTAATGAAGCAAGTTCCTAATACAAGGAGGCGCTAGCTCTACCCTTGTATTGCACACAAGTAATTTCTAGTGATGAAATTACAATCAATACATGACATTCATTAGACATTCAAGAAGGTTGTGGGATCGAAAATACGCGCCTGGCATCGTGTGACACCAAACGATATATCGAAGCACAAATATCATATTTTAGTTTTGTGGGTTCTTTTATTCCTAATAGAGGCAAGCCTCTATTATTAACTACCCCAGACAATGTCTTGGGAACCTCCGATTAAGAAACAAAAGTACAAATAGAGACAATGAGAAAGAATAATTGATTTTTTTTTATTGCAATATAATATGATTTGTTACATATCAGCATATGTTTATATATATATATATATATATATATTTATTTATTTATTTATGACGCTGCCCCTCCGCCTCAAGATCTGTGCCCCGCCATATGGGATCCATAATCCACCGGTTGCCTTGCACTCGTGGACTGTGTTTAGGTGCTAACCGAGCCGCCTTTTAAGAGTTGCATTAGCCTTTTCTCTATCAAAATATGCATTGCCCGAAATGCAAAAAGGCTTGTGCTATATAGGACTATTGAAGATCTTGGTATCTAGTCTTCAGCGTCAAAATTTCATTCCCATTGGAATTTCCATACGAATTATGAATTTTGAAAATGAGTCTTGGCATTGTCAACGGTAGGATCGCTGAAATTGACTATTTTATCCGTCAAAATTTACACCGACCGGGTCACGAACGAGTCCGTGTTGTATATGACTATTGGAGATCTGGATATCTAATTTCCAATGCCACAGATTTCATCTTAATCGGAGTTTTCTGGCCAAAGTTATGAATTTTGAAATTGGGCGATCAACATAGCTAGCGGCAGAAATGCTGAAATTTACCCTTTTGTTTATCAAAAATCCACACTGATCGGACCACCGAATGAGTTTGTGTTGTATATGAATGTTGGAGACCCGGATATCTACTTTCCAACGTCGCAGAGATTATCTCAATCGGAATTTCCAGGCCAAAGTTGTGAATTTTTGAAATTGGGTGATCAGCATGGCTGTCGGCAGAAATGCTGAAATCTACCCTTTTATTTATCAAAACCCATGTTGATCGAGCCACCGAAAGGATCTGCGCTGAATATGAATGTTGGAGATCCAGATGTCTAATTTCCAACACAGCAGAGATCACCTCAATCAGAGTTTCCGAGCCAGAGTTACGAATTTTTGAATATGGGCAATCAGACGAGGTTTCAGGAATTAATTTGTCGAACTATAGGGTTCATCCTTTTTCCCCATCGAAATAAGCACTGATCGGTCTGCCGAAAGGATCCGTGCTGTATATGATTGTTGAAGATGTGGATGTCTAGTTTCCAACGCCGCAGATCTTGTCTCAATCGGAATTCTCTGGACGGAGTTATGAATTTTTGAATATGGCCCTTTATTACAACCGCTTCTCGCAGCAGCTCAAGAATTTATTCAAAGAACTCTGCGGCAGCTTTCAGTAAACCGCTTTTTTCCATTTCTATGGGAGCTTTTCTCCATTGAGCTGCAAATGGCATCGCAGCCAAATGCCTTTTCTCCAGCAAGTCAAATGCGCACATCAACCCATAAATTTTGGTTCTGGGCTTTCATTGGCCTGGTAAATCTTTTTTTTAATTTTATTTTAAAGAGTGCCTTGGGACTAGAGACTTGCAGCTTCAGGGAGTAAGCCATGTCCCTAATTTGAGAAGACTTTGCCTCGCTACTTGATCCCACAATAAAAGAGGATTATATGTAGTTAGAGATGAAGAGACGCCATTCCAATTCCAGTGTAACACTTCCCCTTTATCACATGCGTGTCCACATTCCTCGTCATTTTATGGGAAAATTAGACTTCGTCACTTTCTCCTCATTTTCAGCAGTTTCACCATTTTCTTAATGGCGGGAGTAGCATCTTCAAGCATCCGCTGAATAAAATATGTTCCATCATTGCAAGAGATTCACAGGTACTAAACAAAGCCATTATTTGTATCCTTTTAAATGCTTGCATTCCTTTGGGACATTTTGAAAATTCCGGCAGAACCTCCCCTGTATTTAGAGCTCCGGTTTTATACATACATACATACACAACTTCTAGGATTTCACTTCAATTTGTACAAGAATCAAACAAATCAATATTTCTGCCGCAGCTCTTCATTTACCCTCATAGAACAGAGAGGTTTGATGGCGATTGTCGGCGATCATCCTTTGCTAATACTGATGACGAATAGGAGGATGTTGTCGGCCGTACTAATGCAGGACTGATGTCAGGATTCTGATGCCAATTGTTGATGACGATCACACGGAGCTGCCGGGTGTTGATGCAGGGGCGGTGTTGATGTCGAAGTTGATGCAAGGGCGCTGCTTGATGCCGGATGTTGACGACGCATAAACGGCCGCCGGGCCGGCGACGCATGAGCTGGCCGCAAGGCTACCGCCGCGCCGGCGACGCACGCAGAGGGCCGCCATTGCCGGGTTGCCGCTGACGGCGAGCTGGCCGCAAGGCTACCGCCGAAAGGCCGATATCGACGAGAGGGCCGCCGCCGGGTCATTGCTGATGACGCCAAACAGTCGGGCCACGACGAAGCCGAGCTGCAACCAATGGTTGATGACGAATAGAAGGAAGCTGCTGATTGTTGGCGACGCATCATCTCGCGCCGTTTCGAAGTTATTGCCAGAAGCGACCCAATTGATGCCGGGGAGTGCTGACGCAGGGCTGGTGCGCAAATGGGCTGCAGGTGGTGGTGTTGAGGCTGGATTTACTGCAGATGGCCGTTGATGACGCCGATGTTGGTGCCGCTGGCCGGAGTTGCTGCACATGGGTGTTGATGGCGCCGATGTCGATGTGTTGTTGATGCCGATGTTGGGGTGTTGATGCGGCTATTTGGTGTCGTTTGTTGATGCAGAAGCTGTGGGGCGCGGTGTCGATGCCGATGGTGAATACACTGTGAGTTGATGCCGCCGCAGCGGTAGTGTTGATACGGGCCGTGCGCGAGCGCGTGAGGGCTTAACCGAGAGGAGAGGCGCAGCAGTGGAAGAAGAACTAGCGGCGCGTGGCTCGAAGGCTAGCAGCGCGTAGCGCGAAGCGGGCAGCCTTCGGCGGGCGTGGCGGCGGCGGCTCAGGGAGCTGGAAACGCGGGGCGCGGACTGGCTGCAGGGCGTAATGTATCCGTGGAGTGGGCGCCACCGCAGGGGCATATGGCCGCTAAGCGCAATGCCGGGCGGAGGCTGACCGACTGGGGCGGATGCTCACGGCAGGCGCAGGGACAGGGGCTTGGGGCGTAATGTTGCCGGGCGCTGGGTCGTGCGCGACAGTTCGGGCGGACATAGAGCGCTGCAGGTCTTCACGCGGGCGGACATAGAGCGCTACGGCCAAATCTGGAGCTTCAAAGGCTTGGGGGCGGAGCAAGAGGTGCTGGCAATGTAGCGCGCGCGTGGGTGGAGGCGCTGGCGGCAAATGTATGGCCGGGCTAGCGGTGCTCAGGGGCGAGAGAGAGCTTGCGCAGGAGCTGAACGGATCTCGGGCGCTGCGGCGCTCGGGCGCGCGCTTCAAGCGCTGGGCGCTGGCGCGCGGCACACGGGCAGATCCCCGCCGGGCGAGCTTGGCCGGGCGCGCTGACGGGCCAGGGCGGGCGGCTTCTCGCTCTGGGGGGCCGTGAGAGAGGAAGAGGTGGAGAAGAAGGGGCTGCCTCTTTTTTCTTCTTTTTTTTATTATTTTTTTTTATTATTATTTTTTATTATTATGATAAAAAGTTTGAGAAGAATTACCTTTCTCTCTTCTTTGCCTTTGTGAGTACTCTTTCCTTCTCGTCTCTGTCTTTCCCCTGCCTCCTCTGTTCTCTTCTTCTCTCTTTTCCCTTCGGTCTTTTCTTCTTTCTCCCCTTTTTTTGTCTCCTCTTCTGATTTTTTTTTATAATAACTTTGTCTTGTTCTTATCTCCAGGATCAGGTCCCCCGTGAAATCCCGGCGAGGAATCCCAACGTTTCCACCAGATGGGTAAGACCAAATCTCGTTTAAATATTTTTTTTTTTAAAAAAATTTAATAATTAATTAATTCAATTAATTATTAATTGTTATCATGCCTCGGGATTAACATTCATGCCTCGGGATATGGATTATGCCTCGGGATCGGTATTCCACCCCCTTTTTTTTTTTTTTTATAGATAATATTTATACCCCTTGATTTGTCTCGGGATATGTTCTTGGATGGAATTTATACCCCTTGATTTGTCTCGGGATATGTTCTTGGATGGAATTTATACCCCTTGGTTTGCCTCGGGATGTGTTTTCTTATCAAATCTTGATTTGGCCAGGATTATGATAAGTTGAATTTTATTAGAATTAGAATTTTAATTCTAATGAGATGAATACATATATATATATATTTTTTTTTTTTTTTTTTATATAAACAAATTGCCCCCTTCACACTTCTTTCACGAAATTCCTTTGAGTGAGAGAAGTGTGAATCCTTGGCTTCTTTTGTCTTCTTTTCTTTAACATGGCCGACAATCTTCATCTCGAGCCTTTTTGGGATATCGGTCAAGATTGTCGCGAGATTCCAAGAGGTCAGGTCTTCCCCCGTTGCAAGCCTATTTTTGGTCCCGGGTCTGAACCTCCGATCAGATATGAAGGAGAAGAGCACTCAGAGTGGGTGAAGCGTCCTCCAGCTCGCATGGCTACAGCCCGACTATCTTCAAATCGCTGTAATGAAGGTAGTACAATTAATATAATTCACTTGAAGCCCGCAGGGGCTATTAGGGATTTGAGTATGTTTCAAACTTTAGGTCATAAAATCTTTAACCATCACCCGGGGTGGAGGGCTAGGAATCATATTAGAAGTGAATTAATAGATTTTCCTCATTATTCTGATTGGGCTAGATATATTGTTAGCAAATATTTTGAAAAATTATCCCGGGTAGAATTGATTGGGGGAATTGTGGCCTCAGTTGGTCGATATGACTTAGATTTGAATTTTTTCAAAGCATTGGTAGAGTTTTGGTGTCCGGAAACAAATACTTTCCACTTCTTACATGGGGAAGTGGGGATTTCTTTGTGGGAGATCAAAAGCCTTGGGGGGCTTTCGGTAGTTGGTGATATATATGATGAAGTAATCCCGCCCAATAGTGTAATATGTAAATGTAGAAAATTCGTAATTTTTACGTAGTTATGGAATCTTTTGACATCTTTCAATGGCTTGCAAGACGAGATGCCAACAAGAACGTATTTTTCTCGATTGGGTAGATTTCTTTAGGAAGTCAAAGTCCAGTTCCCAAGTATGATTCGAAGTTCGATCCTCCTCCAAAACCCGTTTCACACACAAATTTGGCCGCTTTTATATGATTGTGGATTTGTTCCTTCATTATGCCGGATAATCATAAGGTAATTAGACCCGGGGTTTTTATGATGGCGTGTAACCTTGTGCATGGAAGGTCAGTAGCTCTTGCCCTCAAAGATAGCACGCTTATACTTAGGATTAAATTCTATGGTTAATCATAGGAAGGGGCCCGGACATTCTACTGTAGCCTTTCCTTCCCACTTTTTGTATGCTTGGGCTAGTTGTCATTTTCATGGCATATCTCTTCGGAGGAAAATTGATCCAAGTACACATACAATCCCCGGGCTCTTAAGGGTACCGGAGATGTTATATTATATGAACGCCTCCGCCTCCCCGTTTACTCCTTTGGAAGCTAGGAAATTCTTTAAGTTTGAAGCCAACTTTAAATGGCGTCCTTTTCCCTATCTTCTTCATAATGATGAGACGGTGCGGGATACGAGGCATCTTGCGGGACCCGATGTGCTGGATATTCAAACCATGGAGTATGTGATAGGCCTTCGCTGCGGCATCCTTCCTCTTCGATGTGGTGGAGAGTTCTATGCAGAGCCCTACAATCCTCATCGTTTTGGGCGCCAGTTCGGTTACGACCAACAATGCCCGGCGTATATTGATGTCCCGCGAAAAGCTTCCTCTGCCCGGGTGCTTGCAGGTTATTGGCGTCATTTTTCCCGCCAGAGGACCTCCAGCTCGTTCTATATTCCTGAAAAGGATCGAAGCGGGGAGCTCATGTACTTCTATGCACGGAAGTGGTTTGAAAACGTGCGAGCTTTCTTCCAACAGGACATCGCATTGTTAGTCCAAGAGGATTATGGTGATAGGGGGGACATTAGGAGGAATCGAGAGCAGGGTCAATCTTCAAAAAGGGCCCGATGCATCAATGAAAGCATCTTCATCAGTCAAAAACGAGGTCTTCCTCCTGCGGATCTTCCTGTTCCAGTGAAGCGGCGACAGACTCAAGGTATGTCAAACTCAAATTTTTTTTTTTTTTTTTTTCGGATTTTTTTTTTTTTTTTTTTTTTTTTTTTTTTTTTGATTCAACACCTGAATTCTCATTTGATTCGAAGTTTGAATCTTTATTTGATTCAAAGTCTAAATTCTTATTCGATTCAAAGTCTTATTCTCCATTTGAATCAAAGTCTAAATTCTTATTTGACTTGAAGTCTGAATTTTTATTTAATTCAAAATCTTTGGTTAACAGGTATACAAATTCGTGAAGTCCCATCGGCCAATGTCGGGGTTGCCTACAATCCACCAATTGGTAAGAGGATCATGTCCCCTTTTCTTCTTCTTTTATTTCCCTTTCCTCGACTTGACCCCTTTAAATTTTTTCAACACAGCTCCAAGAATAGATGATATTCCTTCACCGAATCCGGGGATGCCTCTAGAGTCTCAAGTTGGTAAGAAAATACTTCCTTCACTCATACATTTTTAACAGATTTAATTAAAGATTTTGATTTCAGGTTCAGCGAATCCGCAAGATTTTAATGCTGGAGCTCAGGGAAACATTGGGGTTGAGGAAGTTCCTCTTAATCCCGCCAAGTAAGGTAGTATTCCCCTCTTTCTTCCTCCTTCTTTGTGTACATATGCTTTTATTTACTTTCAATTTCTTGTTAGGAGGTATACCTATCGCGGAAAGTGCGGCACCCCTTAACTTGCCCGTAAATCAAGAAAGCGAGGAGCGTACTTCGTCTTTTAATAATATTCCTTCTGCAAATTTCATAAGGGATGGTCCCTCCTCAATGGAGAAATTGGAGACTGGTGTCGGCAACGTTAATGTTGAAGGTGCACCTTTAGTGGTACAAGATCTAACGGAGGGAGTAGAAAGTGGTGGTTCCAATGCTGGTGCCAGAATTTCAGTTTCTCCAGAGCAAAACCAAGGTCCTCCTCTCCTCCTCTCCTCCTTTTTTTTTTTTTTTTTTTTTTTTGCCCAAAAAGGTGACGGACCTCCATCTTCGGGGCAAGGTCCTTCAAAGGATATTATCGAGGATGCTCCTGCTCCTACTCCGGTGGAAGGTGACGGCATCAATACTGATATTGGACTTCCAACTTCATCAAAGCAAGAACAAGGTTTTTTTTTTTTTTTTTTTTTTTTTTTTTTTTAATCTTGAATCTTGAATCTTGAGTTTCGAATCCTGAATTTCATTTATATATCCTTTTCATAGGTCCGAAGAATATACCAAGTATGGTATTACGTCTGCGAGCCGATGTGATTAGCAATATTAAGTCTCTCAACTATGACAACTACCAAAGCGTCATCAATAAAGTGAAAGAGTCAAATTCACTCCTTGAACCTTTCAATGTTGGATTGACTAATCTTGAGCCTTTCATAGAGAGGATAGCTTCGATTAATGCGGTCTATGCCAAAGAAGCCTCAGAGGACCCCAGCGTCCAAGCCTATATTCATAACCAACAAGCCAAGGCGTGTGTACATGAGAAGGCTTTGGCCCTTGAACGCCTTAGCAGAAGCAGGGAGGGGTGGGCTAATGATATCAATGTAAACAATGAGGAGCTTCAGAGACTTGCGGAAAGGCAGCAGAAACTTCAAGCAGAACTTTGCGAGATTCAAGATACAATGAAGGCTTTAAATGAGAAGATAGCAACTTCAACAAGTTTCTTTGAGGCTTACGGGCATGCATAAGCGGATCTTCAAGCCGAGTTGGATAAGGCAAAGGCACAGGTTATTGAGGACCAAGGAGATTATTCAGATGCTAGCCTCATGGCTATTTTTACAAAGTGGCTTGATGAGTTGGAAGAAGCAAAGAATTCATTACTGAAGCATGCTGGGCATTGAAGGCCTTTCTTTTTTCTTTTTGTTTTTGTCTTAATTTTCCTAGTTTGTTCACGCTTTGGTAGTTGACTTTGAGACATCTGTTATGAACATTGAACTTGAATAAATTTTAGTTCCTTCCTTTCCTTATTCTGAAATTCAGAATTAATATGAGGACTCTTTTTTTTTTTTTTTGATTTTTTTTTTGATTTTTTTTGATTTTTTTTTGATTTTTTTTGATTTTTTTTTTTGATTTTTTTTTTTTGATTTTTTTTTTTTTTGAATTTCCAAAAATTTAGAATAAATGTGAAGACTATTCTAGAAATTCGGAATTACTTTTTTTTTTTTTTTTGAAAAAAAATAAGGGGTCAATGTGTTTGCCTCAAGAAGCACATTTAATCGCAGTGACCGACCGCTTCTAATTAGGAAGGACGCTCCATCATAGACAAACACATGCCTCTTTATTTCATTGAATAAGTTTGGTACAAAAGTACATAAAATTAATGTTTTGCCTCGGGAAGTACATTTAATTGTACATGACTAGTCTACCCTTATAAGGGACGGTGACGTTAGTCATAGGCAAACATTGTTACCTTATATATAGTATTTCTTCAGGAAGCGACCATTGATGGGCGGCATCGGTCTTTCTCCGTTGGCGTCAATGAGCTGATATGCGCCTCCTTCGTAGACGGTCTCCACAACATAAGGCCCTTCCCAATTTGCTTTGAACTTGCCCCCGGCCCGCTTATTGGTGATGATAGGTCTTCTCAGGACAAGAACCATTTCTCCTTTGGTAAAGGTCCGAAATCGAGCCATCTTGTTGTAGGCTTGTGACATTTTGGCTTTGTAGACTTCAAGATTCTGCTGCACTCCCAACCTTTTCTCGTCGAGAGAGTCCAACTCATCCAAGCCGGGTTTAACATTATCTTCATTTGAAATTTCATTTTGACGCTGCCATTCTTAGTGAGGGTATCCGGATTTCGAGTGGTAAGACCGCTTCGATTCCAAATACCAAAGAATACGGCGTGCATTGTGTTGGAGTCCTATAGGTGGTGCGATAGGCCCATAGCATCTCCGGGAGCCTTTCATGCCAATCCTTTTTGTTCTTGGACACCGCTTTCTTCAACAACTTCGAGAGGGTCTTATTGAATGCTTCTGCCAACCCATTCGCCCTAGCATTATAGATGGAAGTATATCTCCAGTCTATTTTATGGTGCTGTGCAAATCTCCCGACTTTGAAGCTTCTGAAGGCAGGGCCGTTATCTGAAATGATTCTCCTCGGAGTTCCAAATCTATATAAGATATTCTCCCTGAAGAACTTGATAACATTTTCAGTCTTGACTTCTCTGAGTGGAATTGCTTCTGCCCACCTGGAGAAGTAGTCTGTTGCAGCCAATATGAACCGGTGTCCCAAAGATGATGGTGGTTCGATGGGACCGACTACATCTGTCCCCCATATCTCGAAGGGCCATGACGAAACTGTGGGGTGTAGAGGATTTGGATGTTGGTGAATGAAGTCTCCATGTATTTGGCATAGATGGCATCTTCTGGCATAATTGATGCAATCTCCAACCATGGTTGGCCAGTAATATCCCAAGCGCTTGATCTTGAGTCGCATCTTGGGTCCGGATTGGTGTGCACCACATATCCCGGAATGTACATCATGCATGACTTCCTGAATTTCTTCATGTGAGAGACATCGCAGGAGTAGATGATCATATGACCTGCGGTACAATATATCGTTTATGAGGGTGAATCTTAGGGCTCTTCGTTTTATCTGAAGACCCTTTGACTTGTCCTTTGGGAGTTTATCATATTTCAAGTATTCTATAAACGGTTGTCTCCAATCTTCCTCTGGCATTTCGAGGGTGAAGACTTCCGCTTTGCCTCCAGCACTTTCCTCTTCGACATCATCAAGGATCGTACTTATGGGCCTTCTATTCCTTACGGTTATATGGATTTCTTCATAATCTGGATTCGCCAGCTCCTTCGCAACTTTCGCCAAAGAATCAGCTTCTCCATTTTCTGATCTTAAAACCCTCCTTAACTGTACTTGGGGGATTTTCTTCATCAAATCTTTGACCTTCTTGTAGTATTTAAGAAGTTCGGGTTTATATATCTTGTAGTCTCCTCCGACTTGCTTGATAATAAGCTGTGAGTCTCCAAATATGTGTATGTCTTGGATCCCCATTTTGACTGCCAGTTCCAAACCAGCTATGAGAGCTTCATATTCCGCCTCATTGTTTGTGCATGGCTCTGTAAGGGAGAGTGCATGTCTGAGGATTCCCCCTTCCGGTGTGACAAACACAAGTCCTATCCCAGCTTTGATTTGTGGAATTTGGGACATGAGTGCCGGCTTTATAGATGACGCTCCATCAAAGTATAGTCGCCACCTTGCTTCTTCTACTGTTAATGTCTCTTCATCAGGGAGATCATAATTGAGTGGTGAATCATCAGGGAGAGGATGTGCTGCTAGGAAGTCTGCCAACGCCTGCCCTTTAATGGCCTTCTGCGGAGTGTATGTTATGTCAAACTCCATCAGTATTAGCGCCCACTTTGCGAGTCTTCCCGTGAGCAATGGCCTCGTCATTAGATATTTTAGAGGATCAATTTTTGATATGAGTATGACTTTATGTGCTAGCAAATAGTGTCTCAACTTCTTGACTGCGAACACCAGAGCTAGACAATGCTTTTCAATGGGGGTATACTTGCTCTCAGCTCCTATCAACATCCTACTGAGGTAGTAAAGTGCATTTTCCTTGCCCTCTTCATTGTTCTGGGCCAGCATAGCTCCCAATGACCCTTCCAATGCGGCAGTATATAAAATCAGTAGCTTTCCGGGGATCGGGGCTGCCAACACTGGTGGACTCAGCAAGTACTGTTTGATGTCTTCGAAAGCCTTCTGACATTCGTCATCCCATTTGAATGGTATGTTCTTCTTGACCAGCTTGGAGAAAGGCTTACATCTTCCGGACAAGTTGGAGATGAACCTTCTGATATTGGCCAGGCGTCCTTGAAATGATCGCAGCTGCTTCAGTGTCTGAGGAGGTAGCATTTCTAAGATCGCCTTTATCTTGGAGGGGTCTATTTCTATCCCTCGATGCCTTACGATGAAGCCCAAAAATTTCCCAGATAGGACTCCAAAGGCACATTTCATGGGATTCATTTTCAACTTGTACTCTCTGAGTCGTGTGAAAACTGTCCTCAGATCATCAAGATGTTTGTCTTTAGAATTTGTTTTGACCACAAGATCGTCCACATAGCATTCGACCACTTTATGAATCAGATCATCAAATATCCTGGTCATAGCCCTTTGATATGTTGCCCCCGCATTTTTTAGACCAAATGGCATTACTCAGAATAAAGATTATATGCCCATAGGCGTCCTAAGGCGATATGTTTCTCATCATCTGGATGCATTTTGATTTGGTTGTATCCAGAATACCCGTCCATGAAGGAGAACATCTCGTACCCTGAGGTGTTGTCGATCATGATCTCCATAACTGGAAGGGGAAAATCATCTTTTGGACATGCTTTGTTCAGGTCTCTGAAGTCCACGCATATCCGTATTTGGCCATTTTTCTTTTTCACAGGGACTATGCTGGCTACCCAATTAGGGTATTTTTCCTCCCTGATGAAATCTGCTTCAATCAGCTTTTTTGTCTCTTCTATCACCCTTTCTTCCAGGTCAAACTTCATCTTCCTTGGTGCCTGTTTGACCGGGGTGGCATTAGGGTCGATGGCTAGTCACGTGAACTGCTATCTCCTTATCCAACCCTGGCATTTCATTATAGTTCCATGCAAAGCAATCAATATACTCCTTTAAAAGGGCTTTGAAAGATGTCTTTTCTTCTTCAGACAGCTGCGTGCTTAGGAAGGTCGGCCTCGGGTCCTCATCGCTTCCCAAGTTAACTTCAACTAGCTCGTCGATTGTTGCTTGCCCCCGCCTTCGAAAGCTCGAGTGGCGACTTTTCAAATTTTGATCTCTTCTTCCTCCTCACGGGGCGTTGTCATGTAGCATGAATGCACGGAAGATTGAGTAACCTATCCCTCTTTTATCTATATGTGTAGGGTTCCATAGTCGATGGAAATTTTGATATGATTTCCTTGACCATTTGATTTCCCCGGCAAAATTTTCAAACATCTCCTTGAGCTTATCAGGGTAATAGTTAGGGAATCTTATGGGCTGAACTTCATCATCTTCTAGTCCTTTAATATTTATGACATCATCATTTGGAATTTTGTTGCTCTTAGCTTTGTAGAAGAGGACGCCTCTCTCTCCTTCATGTCGAGCTGGTACATAGAAGGTCTTCAAGTGCTCGACAGTGTTGACACTCAAGTCAGCCAAGGATTTGTAAAGCCCTTCAGGAATTCTTGTAATATGCAGTGTATTTTCTTGAATAGATCCCCCAGCCTGATCTTCATCGTCATCGCTCTCGTCATCTGATGACTCAGTGTCACTCCCAAAGTGGGGTAATACCGATTCCTTCTTCTGAAGCGCAGGAGCAGACTTAGGTGCCTTCACCAGAGATTCTTCCTTTGGACTTGGCGGCTTGCCCCCTTTGGATGATGTGCTCCCCTTGGATAACTTGCCCCCTTTAGATGCATTAAGGTAGTACCTTGCATCTTCATAATGAATTTCATGGATGCGAGAAGGGTCGGATTTCTCCGTCGATCCACGAATTCTTCCCCATTCACCATATATTTCACACATTGATGGAGTGTTGAGGGAACCACATGATTTTCATGGATCCATGGCCTTCCCAGGAGGGCTTTGTATGAAGCATCGGCATCAATCACATGGAACTTCACATCTGATGTCATCTTTCCAAATTTAATTGGCAGAGTGATAGATCCCAATGCCTTCTGGCTATGCTGATTGAAGCCTTGAATAATGATCCTTTCCGGGGATAGATGACATATTTCAAGAGCCAATGTCCGGAGAGTATTGAGGGTCATCAGGTTCACAGAGGATCCTGGGTCAATCAGAACCCGGTTAATCTTCATCCCATCGCAATACCCTGTCACATATAATGGCCTATTGTGCTCTGTAGTTCCAAGTAACAAATCTTCATCGGTGAAGGACACTGAGGGCGCATGGAACGCATACAAAGCCTCTTTCATGTTGATTTCAGCAAAATATGCTTGATATTCCTCAGGGTTTTGCAGGGCATGTATTAGAGAATCCCTAACTTCCGCTGACATCATCAATGCGTCATACATGCTGAGGAGAGCCGGGACTTTCTTTAAGTGTGCTAGGATGTTATAATTTGGCCTTTTTGATGGCCTTTTTGAGGCGATATTCTCTTCTTCAACTTCCTTCCCTTTGTTTTTGTCGTTGGAGCTGGGCAGCTGTCTCGGCTGAAGTACTTTCCCAGCTCTGAGTTGCATTTGATGCACATGCGGCGGCCCTTCATCTTCTTCGACTGGGAAGTTCAATTCATCTTCAGAATCATCCTGGACGGCTATGGCGTGACATTCACTTTTTCCTTCAAAATAGTCGTTGGTGAGTGTCACTTTCCCCATCTGCCTGCGATATGACCTTCTGGAGCTAGGTGCCTCCCACCCCACAGCTTGATTAAAGGACTCTCTCTTATCCTTTGTTGTTTTTGTAGGGGGCATAGTCTTAAAGACTTCAGGGTCATCGAGATTTGATGACCCTGGAGGGTATGTCTTAGCATCTCCAATTAGAAAATGCACCTAGCTGACTCTTCCGTAACCCTTTGAATGAGCTAACGGGATCTCTTCAAGCAGTATAGCTTTCCTCAAGACTTTATATTTTGGAGTCTTAGGGGTGTAATGTAGTGTCTTGGGCTTTGATGGTTGGTATGGTTTTGAGAGCTCAACATTCGCTTTCTTCACTCTCTCCCTGAATGCCATCTTCTTCTTCCTCGCTTCAGCGATGTAGGGTCGGCCATGTCGGTCATCACGACTCTTACAGTTCGAAGAAGCTATCATCATTGTCGTCATCCGGGTTATACAAGGGGTATTCTCCTCCGGAAATAACCCTACAAGTTTCCACTTGTACATTTTCATCATCTGCTTCGATTTCTTCGACTAATTCCCCGAGTAATTCTTCGACTTCTTCGGGAAAATAGTCTCTGAGAGTAATCAAGGCCCTTTCCTTCTGCTCATATTCGTCAAGGGACTCGATATACTCTTCTATGATGGATTTTCTGCGCTTTGATTGCTCGCGCTTCTTCTTCTTGTTCTTCTTCTTTGTCAATTTTGTTTGGGGTCTTTTAGGAGGTTCTTGGGAACGTTTCCAGGCGATCCCTGGGAGCTCAGCCAACCTCTTCAACATCTTCATTGATTTCTTGGATATAAATACTTCCCACAACTCTTCTGGTACAGTAGGAGGCCTGTCATCCGTTGCTGGTGAAAGTATTACTTTGTTACCCACCACTATGACTTCTCCTTGGGATAATCCTTACGAAGTTTGGAGTTGTCACGTAGCGAGTGTGCTTTCGGTTGACTGCTCGAGAACATTCTTTGAGAGTGTAATTTTACCCTCTTGGTATTGTCGCTCAACCCAATCCTTGAAGACATAGCGGTTTTCAATTGTGTGTCCCAAAGACCCTATGATATGGGCGTGGTGGGGTGATCTTTCTTGTTCTGTTCCTCTGGTCTCTTGCATTCAGGAAGTTGCAGACCTTCTTTCACAGCATCCTTGAAGATCTTCATTACCTTATCCCTTCTAAAAGAATATTTCTTATTCATCCTTTCTTTCAAAGAGGGAATAGGCTTTGATTCATTACCGGCAGCGCCTAAAGTGGGTGGTTTGGCTTGTTCTGGCTTGTGAGACTCCACAACACCCTTTCCTTTGTCGATATTGAAGGTTGTAGCTGTATATTTGACACCTTCAGTCCTCTTTGGCTTTTCTCTGTCGTTTCTTGGGGCTTGAAAATTGGAGAATACCCTCGGGCTTGTCCGTTCCAACTTCTTAGCTTGTGAAATCAATTCCTGGAATGTGGTAATACCGGATGTGCTTAGAAAGGGCGCCATCCAGCTGTCGATGTTCCCGAGCAATAAACCCACCGCTTGCGGCTGGTCAAGGGGTTGTTCACATTTGATGCTCAGATTCCTCCATCTCATAATATAATCAACCACTTTTTCATCTTTATTTTGGCGAGTGGCTGCGAGATCAGCGATTGTGATTTTGTCACTTACGCCTCCGAACCTTACCCGAAAGGCATCTTTTAATTGTTGCCATGTTTGGATTGATTCGGGTTGCAAGCTTGCATACCACTCGAATGCCACTCCTGTGAGACTTGCAGAGAATTGTCTGAGGAGAAGCGAAGGTTTTGCACTTGTGTCTCCACAAGCCGTCACGAAGTGAGCTAAGTGCTGATCAGGATTGCCAATCCGTTAAATTGCTTAAATTTAGGGACGTTGTACCCTTTGGGGTAGGGTACCAAGTCATGGTAGCTTGGATAAGGTTTGTCTCCATCGACCCTTATCTCCTTTCCTTTGGCTTGTTTCATTTCAGCAGCCACTATCTGTTGTATCTCCTTCCGAGTCATTACTTGCTTGGACAGAGTGTGTGAGGTTCCCCCTTGTTCTCGTGGCCTAGGGATTTCCCTTACAGTGCATATGAAGTTCCCTCCTGTTCTCCTGGCCTAGGAATTTCTCTTGGTTGTGGAAAGGTTCCCCTTGCTCTACCAGCCTAGGGGTTTCTCTTGGTTGTGGGTTTGGACTTTTAGGCCTTTGCGCCTTTTGACTTTCCATCAAGGCAGCCATTTGTCTTTGCATCTTCACCATTGACTCCATCATAATTGTCATATTTTCATTGAGCCACTGATATTCAGCTTCTCTATTCTCCATTTGCCGGAGTCTTTCCATCTGCTGGACTCTTCTCGTAATATCATCGCCATTGTAAATAAAGGTAGGTTCATCCTCTACTTCCACATTCGGGGGATCTGCTTCCTTATAATTCGTGGGCATGCGAAATACCGGAAGGCTCCCTGTTCTCTGACCTTCATGTGGCATTTGGCTGGTACCTTCATCTCCAACTCCACTATGAGAGTCTGTGGCCCTCCTACGAGATCTCGTGAACACGCCTGGTTGTTCTGGTTCGGGTGCTGGATCTCCTCGGGCTTCAGTAACCATTCGGACTGTATGTACTTCCACGTCCATATCAGACGTCTCTTCATCCTTCATCTCTCTCCTCCACTGAAACTTCGATCGGGAGGTCTTAGCTTGATTCTGTGCAGAAGCTATCCGATCAAACACCGTCTTTCGTGTATTCGATATTAGCTGCTTCTTCTTTTGGTAGAACTCCCTCGGCGTCATCTTCTCCGTCTGCAGCTTCTTTGACGCCGTGTAAGTCTTGTAGAGATTTTTGTTGAAAGAGTCTTTATGGTGGGACTTTGGGGGTCTGCCACCTTTGTTTTCATTTGGCTGAGGCCGCATCTCTGCTGTAGTCGAGTTCTTCTTCACTAAATTTTGAGTGGTTCAAATGAGTTATTGAAAGAACCCATTTGGTTATGTTTGTGCTCTTGGAAAGACACAAAATCCAGCTTCTGCCTTGGAATTTTGACTTTCTTTGGTGTGAGTCTTGAGAACACACTCTTCTTCTTGGGTGTATCCTCATCAGACTGGAATATCCCACTCTCTCTTCCCTTGGTGGTGACAGTGAAGGTGGGTTCATCATCATCATCGTTCAAAGAGACTACCCTCTTGGGATGGGACAATCTCTTAAAAGCAGATATTCTTGATGGTTTCTCATCAGCAACGTCTTCGCTAGTCTTTGGGACGATCACATTCGGGCGACGACCCTTGGATGGTAGACGAGGAACAGTCAGGGCCTCCTCCGTTGGTGAAGCCTTCCTCACGAACTCTACAGATTCAGAAATTGTGCCGAATCTCAATTCGGCTCCGGCAACCCCAGTGCTGAAGGTGCAGTTGGGTAGTCGAACTTCAGCTCCCTCTCCGAGGAAAATGGTGAGTTTTGGGTTTCCTGGTGCAGTTGAACTCTTGAATGCCATTTCTTCTGCAATAAGGAGATCAACAACGTCAGTTTTCTTTTACAGGATGTAAAATATTATCTCTACTTGTACTTTTGCCTCAAAGATGGGAGGAGGAATATGTCCCACCGGGCGTGCCAGAATTTGTGGGATCGAAAATACGCGCCTGGCATCGTGTGACACCAGACGATATATCGAAGCACAAATATCATATTTTAGTTTTGTGGGTTCTTTTATTCCTAATAGAGGCAAGCCTCTATTATTAATTACCCCAGACAATGTCTTGGGAACCTCCGATTAAGAAACAAAAGTACAAATAGAGACAATGAGAAAGAATAATTGATTTTTTTTTATTGCAATATAATATGATTTGTTACATATCAGCATATGTTTATATATATATATATATTTATTTATTTATTTATGACGCTGCCCCTCCGCCTCAAGATCTGTGCCCCGCCATATGGGATCCATAATCCACCGGTTGCCTTGCACTCTGTGACCGAGGTTTAGGTTGCCAACTGAGCCGCCTTTAAGAGTTGCATTAGCCTTTTTCTCTATCAAAATATGCATTGCCCGAGCTGCAAAAAAGGCTTGTGCTATATAGGACTATTGAAGATCTTGGTATCTAGTCTTCAGCGTCGCAAATTTCATTCCCATTGGAATTTCCATACAGGAATTATGAATTTTTGAAAATGAGTCTTCGGCATTGTCAACGGTAGGATCGCTGAAATTGACTATTTTATCCGTCAAAATTTACACCGACTGGGCCGCCGAACGAGTCCGTGTTGTATATGACTATTGGAGATCTGGATATCTAATTTCCAATGCCACAGATTTCATCTTAATCGGAGTTTTCTGGCCAAAGTTATGAATTTTTGAAATTGGGCGATCAACATAGCTAGCGGCAGAAATGCTGAAATTTACCCTTTTGTTTATCAAAAATCCACACTGATCGGACCACCGAATGAGTTTGTGTTGTATATGAATGTTGGAGACCCGGATATCTACTTTCCAACGCTGCAGAGATCACCTCAATCGGAGTTTCCAGGCCAAAGTTGTGAATTTTTGAAATTGGGTGATCAACATGGCTGTCGGCAGAAATGCTGAAATTTACCCTTTTATTTATCAAAATCTACGCTGATCGGGCCACCGAAAGGATCTGCGCTGAATATGAATGTTGTAGAGCCAGATGTCTAATTTCCAACGCCACAGAGATCACCTCAATCGGAGTTTCCGAGGCAGAGTTATGAATTTTTGAATATGGGCAATCAGACGAGGTTTCAGGAATTAATTTGTCGGGCTATAATGTTCATCCCTTTTCCCCATCGAAATATGCACTGATCGGTCTGCCGAAAGGATCCGTGCTGTATATGATTGTTGAAGATGTGGACGTCTAGTTTCCCACGCCGCAGATCTCGTCTCAATCGGAGTTCTTTGGACGGAGTTATGAATTTTTGAATATGGCCCTTTATTACAACTGTTTCTGCAGCAGTTCAGTAATTTATTCAGCAACTTCTGCTGGCTGACTTTCGGGCAAACCGCTTTTTCCATTTCTATGGGAGCTTTTCTCCATTGAGCTGCGGCATCAGTGACCCGGCGCCTTTTCTCCGCAAGTCAAATCGCACATCAACCCATAAATTTTGGTTACGGGCTTTCATTGGCACAGTAAATCTTTTTAATTTTATTTTAAAGAGTGCCTTGGGACTAGAGACTTGCAGCTTCAGGGAGTAAGCCATGTCCCTAATTTGAGAAGACTTTGCCTCGCTACTTGATCCCACAATAAAAGAGGATTATATGTAGTTAGAGATGAAGAGACCCCATTCCAATTCCAGTGTAACACTTCCCCTTTATCACATGCGTGTCCACATTCCTCGTCATTTTATGGGAAAATTAGACTTCGTCACTTTCTCCTCATTTTCAGCAGTTTCACCATTTTCTTAATGGCGGGAGTAGCATCTTCAAGCATCCGCTGAATAAAATATGTTCCATCATTGCAAGAGATTCACAGGTACTAAACAAAGCCATTATTTGTATCCTTTTAAATGCTTGCATTCCTTTGGGACATTTTGAAAATTCCGGCAGAACCTCCCCTGTATTTAGAGCTCCGGTTTTATACATACATACATACACAACTTCTAGGATTTCACTTCAATTTGTACAAGAATCAAACAAATCAATATTTACTCGCCATGACTCTTCATTTACCCTCATAGAACAGAGAGGTTTGATGGCGATTGTCGGCGATCATCCTTTGCTAATACTGATGACGAATAGGAGGATGTTGTCGGCCGTACTAATGCAGGACTGATGTCAGGATTCTGATGCCAATTGTTGATGACGATCACACGGAGCTGCCGGGTGTTGATGCAGGGGCGGTGTTGATGTCGAAGTTGATGCAAGGGCAGCGTTTGATGCCGGGATGTTGACGACGACAAACGGGCTGCTGTCGGGTGCTGATGACGATGAGCGGGCTGCAAGGCTACTGTCGAGTCGCCGGCGACGCAGAGGGTCAGCTTTGTCGGGTTCTTTGTTGGCGATGGCCGGGCTGCAAGGCTACCGCCGAGTCTTGGAGCATCGAGAGCTGTCGGGTTGCTGTTGATGACGTCAAACAGGCTGCTGATGACGAGCCGAGCTGCAACCAATGGTTGATGACGAATAGAAGGAAGCTGCTGATTGTTGGCGACGATCATCTGGTGCTGTTCGAGTTATTGTTGCAGGCGACCCAATTGATGCCGGAGTCTTGACGAGTGGCAGTGCGCAAATGGGCTGCAGGTGGTGGTGTTGAGGCTGGATTTACTGCAGATGGCCGTTGATGACGCCGATGTTGGTGCCGCTGGCTGGAGTTGCTGCACATGGGTGTTGATGGCGCCGATGTCGATGTGTTGTTGATGCCGATGTTGGGGTGTTGATGCGGCTATTTGGTGTCGTTTGTTGATCAAGCCGGGGGGCGGAGTGATCGCGATGGTGAACACCAGGAGTTGATGCCGGGCTGCAGGCGGTAGTGTTGATGCCGGGCTGGTGCGCGAATCTGGGCAGTAGGGCTTCAACTGAGAGGAGAGGCGGCAGCAGGGAAGAAGAACTAGCGAAGGCGTGGCTGGCGTAGCGTAGCGCTGGCGGCTGACTTTGTGGCGTGGCGGCGGCGGTTGGCGTCGAGGGGAGCTGGAAGCGGGCGCGGACTGGCCGCAGGGCGAGTGAGGGAGGCGGTCGAGAGGCGGGACATGGCCCTGCGAGGCGGACATGCGCCAAGGCGCGAGGCAGGCGACCCCAGGGCGGCCCTGCAGGCGCAGGGGAGGCTTGGCCGAGGTTCTTGGCTGGGTGCGGGGCGGGCACAGAGGCGGACATAGAAGCTGCAGTCTTCACCTTGGCGGACATAGGGCGCTTCTGGCGATCTGGAGCTTCAAAGGCTTGGGAGGCGAGCAAGAGGTCTTGGCAATGAGCAGCGCGTGGGTGGAGGTCTTGTGGGCGGAGCGGAATCCCGGGCTAAGCGGTGCTTTCGGGCGAGAGAGAGCGCGTCGCAGGGAGCGCTGAGCGGATCGGAAGCGCTTGGCAGGCCGCAGGCACGATCCCGGGCGGAGCTTGGCCGGTGGCGTCGACGGCGGTGAGGGCGGCGGTCTTCGTCGGGGGCCGGTCGTGAGAGAGGAAGAGGTGGAGAAGAAGGGGCTGCCTCTTTTTTCTTCTTTTTTTATTTTTTTTATTTTTTTATTATTATTTTTTATTATTATGATAAAAAGTTTGAGAAGAATTACCTTTCTCTCTTCTTTGCCTCTGTGAGTACTCTTTCCTTCTCGTCTCTGTCTTTCCCCTGCCTCCTCTGTTCTCTTCTTCTCTCTTTTCCCTTCGGTCTTTTCTTCTTTCTCCCCTTTTTTGTCTCCCTCTTGATTTTTTATAATAACTTTGTCTTGTTCTTATCTCCAGGATCAGGTCCCCCGTGAAATCCCGGCGAGGAATCCCAACGTTTCCACCAGATGGGTAAGACCAAATCTCGTTTAAATATTTTTTTTTAAAAAAAAATTTAATAATTAATTAATTCAATTAATTATTAATTGTTATCATGCCTCGGGATTAACATTCATGCCTCGGGATATGGATTATGCCTCGGGATCGGTATTCCACCCCTTTTTTTTTTTATAGATAATATTTATACCCCTTGATTTGTCTCGGGATATGTTCTTGGATGGAATTTATACCCCTTGATTTGTCTCGGGATATGTTCTTGGATGGAATTTATACCCCTTGGTTTGCCTCGGGATGTGTTTTCTTATCAAATCTTGATTTGGCCAGGATTATGATAAGTTGAATTTTATTAGAATTAGAATTTTAATTCTAATGAGATGAATACATATATATTTTATTTTATTTTATTTTTTATATAAACAAAGGTATCAACAAATCATCATAAACATTCAATGTTATTAATGCTCGATCCAAAAGTTCAACATACCCAAGTACCAATAGATTAGTTCCCCATAAATGGGGAACTCAAACCAAAATAGGAAAGCTTACAAACCAAAGAAAAGGTAATAGAGGACACCATTACCTCCAATGCTTGCAACCCCAATGGTTCTCTATTCTCAAGATTTGGGGGTGATGACCCTCAAGTCCTAATCTCTCCTCTCCTCTCTCTCAAGCCAACCTCCCCTCTAAACTCTCATACTTAACTATTTATACCCATGAATTAGGGCTCCACTAAAAAAATTACAACATTGCCCTTGATTGGGCTCATGAAACTGCAAAAGTTACGATGAACGGCCTCGTGAACGGCACATTTCATCGGTCACCATTCGACCGCGACTGCTTTCGAATCGGCAAGTCAACCGGCCGTTCATCACCCCGTTCACCTCACAGCTTGCTCTGAACCGGCAGGTGAACTGGCGGTTCATCAGCCGGTTCACCTCACAGCTTGCTCTGAACCGGCAGATGAACGGTCATTCACAAGGCCGTTCACCTCTCTTTGTGCCTGCCTTTGTGCCCAGGTGTGAACGGCCGTTCACAAGGCCGTTCACCCCCTATTTACTTCAAAATATCTTCGTTTGTTCTTTATTTTGTTGAGAAATGCTTCCTTTTCGTCGGGGTGGCCTATTTATGCCCTGTTTACAAAATATGAAGCATTTTAAGTACCGGCGGGCTACAAATCATTGCATTTGACATGAAAATACGTATATATATGGTATGTAAATATGCTCATTTGAACGCTTATCATGTCCAAGTGAGGTGCGCCTCTACTTGGGTACGACCAGTCTGTGCGCGTGCCCGAGGTCCCGGGATTCGGGTCGGGGCGTGACATGGGAGGTCACTGATCTTCCTGCTGGGTGTAAGCCAGTAGGTTGTAAGTGGATCTTCAAAAAGAAGTTATAGCTTGATGGAACTATTGACAAGTTCAAAGCCAGATTTGTAGCTAAGGGGTTCACTCATAAAGAAGGTGAGGACTACTTTGACACCTATTATCCTGTGGCCAGGACCACGACGATCCGGGTGCTTATTGTACTGGCTGCTTCATATGGTCTCCTGATCCATCAGATGGATATGAAAACAGCTTTTCTTAATGGATAGTTGGAGGAGGAAATCTATATGGAGCAACCTGAGGGATTTGTGGTTGTAGGACATGAGAAGAAGGTATGCAGATTACTAAAGTCCTTATATGGTCTGAAACAAGCCCCAAAGCAATGGCATGAGAAGTTTGACAGAACTTTGACATCCGCCAGCTTCTGTGTTAATAAGGCCGACAAGTGTGTGTACTATAGATTTAGTGGGACCGTAGGGGTGATGCTCTGTTTATATGTGGATGACATCTTGTTGTTTGGAACTAACATCGAAGTAATAAATGATTTTAAGTACTTTTTGTCCAAGAACTTCGATATGAAGGATCTGGAAGAAGCGGATGTAATCTTGAACATCAAGCTCATCGAGGGTGAGAATGGGATCGCACTATCACAATCCCATTATGCGGAAAAGGTCTTGACTCGCTTTGGGCATCTAGAGAGCAGACCTGTATCCACACCCTATGATCCTGCTCTAAGGTTGTGTAAGAATACTGGAGCTACAAAGGATCAATTGAGATACAGTCAGATCTTAGGATCTTTGATGTATCTAGCTGGTGCGACGAGGCCAAATATCTCTTATGCTGTGAGCAGTCTTAGTCGTTATAACTCTAACCCTGGAGATGATCACTGGCGAGCACTTGAGCATGTACTTAGATACCTTAAGGGGACTATGACACATGTATTACACTATACCGAATACCCTGCGGTTCTTGAAGGGTATAGTGATTCCAATTGGATCTCGGATTCAGACGAGATCAAAGCCACTAGTGGAAATGTGTTCACTTTGGCAGGTGCAGCAGTTGCGTAGCAGTCTACAAAACAGACTATCCTAATACGCTCCACTATGGAGGCTGAATTGACTGCACTCGAGATAGTTGCTCGCAAGGCTGAGTGGTTACAAGAGCTCTTGATGGATCTACCGGTGCTGGAAAAACCCATTCCAACTGTTCTCGTGTACTGTGATAACCAAGCTGTGATAGTAAAGGTTAACAGTAGTAAGGAGAACATGAAATCCTCAAGGCATGTGAAAAGAAGGTTAAAGACTGTCAGGAATCTTCTTGGACATGGAGTGATCACTGCGCAGTATATCCACACTGAAAAGAACCTGGCAGATCCCTTCACCAAAGGGTTATCGCGAAGGGTAATCTGTGAAGCATCAAGGGACATGGGTTTGAGACCCATTGATTAGTTGCCAACAGTGGTAACCCATCCTATCTGAGTGGAGATCCCACAAAGTAGGCTAGTGGTAAAAACAAGCTGATTAGGTAACTGGAAGTACACCTTAACCGAAGGAAACTCCACACCCTATCTGTGATGATGCATATGTACTTCATACTGTATGGGGAGGCTGAGTATAACTCTTAATGTATTCGAGTCCTTGAAAAGGAAGGGTATTTATCCTACAGGATACCCTAGAGAATACACCTACATGAGTGTGATTGGGGGTCACGATCCATGAGAGCCGGGTACTCTCTAAAACACTCATGAGTAGATACGGGGGGAATGACCATAATGCCCCACACCGCAAGGCTAGGCTCACACAGCCAAGTACTGTGTACCCTTTGGGTGAAGTCTGTCACTTCAAGTTGCAAATTCAAGGCATAGTCCATTTGCTTCTGTGAATGGATGGATCCTTTGGTGGGTAGATGAAGGTTCAAACCCGAAAGGTACCTTTGTCAAAAACACAGTATATAACAGCAGTTAACAGGACTTTCCATATTTCCAAAATTTTTGAATTTTTGGTGGGGGATTGTTATACAAAAATACAAAATTATGGGGTTTGTTTTGCAAAACCTTTTATGACTTTAATTTGGAAAATTATTATATTTGTCAAAACTTTATAAATATGAGGACTATAATGCAAAACATATTTTGGATTTTATCATTACAATCTAAAACCTCATATGTTGAAGGACTATTGTGAAAGACTTCAATTCTTATCCCATTGAACAGGTACCCGTTGAACAGAGGCACGTTTCGCGGAATGAGCGCGAGTAGGTGCTATCCATTGGAGATCACTGTTAAAAAAGGAACCATGAGAGGAGAAAAAGATCAATTGATTTTTATCTCTTGAGTTTTTAGGTTTTCCTCTGATCTTCCTTTTGGATAAAGACTCCTGCCTTTTGTGTCCTGTTTTCCTGTTGTGCTGTATAAACGCCAAGCCTCGACCCCTTCTGTGATGTGGACCAACGGAGAGAGGAGAAGTATCTCCGTCAAACATCGCTGTGGAAGCCTTGCACGAGGCGGCGAATAGTTTTTCTGGGACAGCGTATTTGAGTGCTTCTTCGTTAATTAATCTTTGTAAGGCATCTGGTAAGATTTCTGATTTTCTAATTATTTAGATTCATTACTTCCCTTGAATGAATCTTATCATGTTAGGTTTCAACTTTCACTATGTTCCAAATCCGCAAATTAGTACACTGCTAGAATTAATTTATAACATTATCCCATATCTTATCTATTTTATCTTTAAATATATTTTTATTTATCATGCTTTGAATCTGAAAATTAGTATGTTAGGTTTTATTTATAATGTCATTACATATCTTGTCCTTTTAATCTTAAAATATTTTATTGCTTTGAATCTGGAAATTAATATGTTATCAGGTTTTCTTCATAATGTCATTATCTGTTTGATCTTTAAATTTATCATTACTTATCATGTTCTGAATCTGCAAATGAGCATGCTGTTAGGTTTATTTTATAATGTTATTACATGCATTATCCACTTGCTCTTTAAAAGTGTTGCTAGTTGCAATATTCTGACTTTCAAATATAGCATGTTATTGGATCCTATTTATTATGCTATTACTATCTGTATGATGCTTCAACAATTTATAATTTATCACATTTTGATTGTGCAAACTAATATAATTTGGGATGTTATTCATGATGCTATTATTTCAATTAAATCTCTAAATTTTCAACAACATGTGCAATTATGTTATTGTATTTCTCCAACTTGTTAATAATCATTGATGTACTCAAATGATAAATGTTTGCGGTACTAATTTCTATTTAAAAAGGTAACTGTTAATTATTTTAAAAAAATAGAGATTGAATAAATTAAGTTTTGTTTTAGGGTTTGTGTTAGTTTTTTGTGTTAGTTTAAGGGGTTTGTGTAAATTAAGTTTTGATTTAGGGTTTGTGTTTGTTTTATGGTAACTGTTAATTACCTTAAAATTAACAGCAAGTTAATGGTCTTACTTTTAAGAGCCTATTTGCACTCTTTTTGAGTACCATATGGTGATTTTTGTGCTAAAGATGACCATAAAGACTTATATGTACACCATGCAAAGTATGAGGGGTTTTTTTTGTACCCTTTGCCCAACTCTTAAACTCAAATTTATCAAATACATTTGTTTCTGGTATATCGAGCCGGTGTGGTGGGGCCCACGCCACATGGACGTTGGGACCACCCGAGTGCAAACCACTACTCACTCCCAAAAAAAAAATGACCTCAATCATGAATCAAACCTGCACCATACCGGTGCAAAGCTGTTACGGCAACCGGGTGACCAATAGACTCATGAGTCAGCAAATTTATCAAATACATTGAGTTTGTAAATAATATATTAGTTAACAATATGTACATCAAACATATTATTTGTTTGAATTTTTTTAGAGGGAAACTTAAGTTGGGGCTAATGTTAGTTTTATTTAAGTAATATCAATTAAATAGTTAAAGTTAAATTTTATTTTGCTAATAATTATTTTTATTATTTTTAACATTATAAAATAATTATATTAATTTAGTTGATCTTAAAAAAATATCAAATTGTAGCCGCAAAGTGTTCAGATGGAGATTGACCAATAACCCATACATGAAGGTGGATTAGACAATAAACTTTTACTTCAGTATTAGTTCCTTCAGTGATCAGGAGGTCCACTTTATATGTCCCATTAACTTCTAATTTTGCCATTCAAAAGTAACAATCTAATGCATGTGTACTTAATTGTATGTTCAGTGACCAATGATCAATGATCAGTGATCAGGAGGTCCACTTTATTTGTTCCTTCAATGATCAGGAGGTCCATGCATGTGTACTTTAAAGTACCAATCTAAACAAATTGATGAGAAGTTATCCCAAGACATTATATCACAAATTATGTGTAGAAACTAATAAATTTCAGAATAAAAGTACACATGGTATATTAATTATATCAACAAGGAAGCTCACAATAACATGATATCAAATTTTGGAGATAACAACAGTTCAAAAACAGAAAACATCACACTGTCAACTATATGACAACAAAAAAATTTGTTGAGTTTTCAAACAACAGACACTGCAGTAGATGTATTAGACACTACAGACAAAGGCTCATGTAGCTCTTCGGGAAGTGTAGACAGCCCTCATCTCTGCTTTCATATTCCCTCGGATTTCTCGCCATTGAATGCTAGCCATTGATCCCCGGATACAAAAATCGGGGGTGGTGTAGGATCATCCTCAAGAGAAACAACATGCTACATTAGTATGTCTTCTGGATCAACATTTTTGATGAAGTTGTGCAGGACAACACATGCAAGGACAAGGTCCACCTGCGTCGAGAAAGGGTAGAATGGCCTTGAGTCCAAAATCCTAAATCAATTTTTTAGAATCCCAAATGCCCTCTCGACCCGAGATTTAAGGGAAGAATGACGCATGTTAAACAGTTCTTCAGGAGTCCTCGGTGTCTGCCCAAGTTACTCTCTGAGGTGATACCTAACCTTCCGATACAGGGATATAAACCTCGTTGTTGTAGTGTAGCCTGCGTCAACGAGATAGTATTTACCTAACATAAAAGTCCAAAACATAATCAATATGTGAATTTTGTTTGAACCTAATAATTAATTTGTAGGTAGAATGTTTTAAACCTGGGGAACATATAGGCCAGAAGGTGGAGGTCGTGCTAACGCATCCTTCAAAACCAAGTAGTCATTTGCTGACCCTTCCCAACCAGCTAGAACGTAAGTAAATTTCAAGTCTGGATCGCAAGCAACAAGCACATTTTGTGTGATGCCTTTGCGACCGCGAAATTTACCTTGTAGCTCGATGGGCACCCTTGCTTGTATGTGGGTCCCGTCGAGAAATCCAATGCAATCTTATAGGATAATCAAAATAAATGGTATATTATTTCCTATCCACAACTGAGTTAGCCAATTAGAATATTAAGAAGACATTACCTTGAAGTATGGATAGTAAAGTGGGTTGGATTCTATATCAAGATGACATGAAGTGCCAGTTGGTTGCTTCACAAAGTCATCTCTGATAGAACAAATGGCTCGAAGAACAACATTAAATAGCTGCTCACCGTAGCACCTGATCTAATGAAATCAATTTTTCATTGATTGGTTTTTTGCATGGTAGCCTACTATATGTAAGAAAATAGCGACCTGCTCCTCCACAAACACATGAATAGTATCAGTAAGATGGCCAAGCCCGCATAATACAAAGCATAGTTTGAAAAATGTCTCCTTCTTCATCAGTATATACTCGACACAGTTATGGATACTTCCATCCAATATTTGGGTCATGTGTGCACTCCTATGGATATCCCTAAACGGTAAAGGCTCTCGTGGTAGCCTGCGTCGTTGTGGTCGAGCCAACATGATGATAAATACCGTTACCACGGTGGCCAATGCGGGTGTCTAGATGAAAATGGCATGGTCTAGGAACCTGTCAGCCATCCTAGATAATGTGCAAATAGAATTAATTTTTTGTATTCAAATACACCATTACAGATCATGAGAACCACAATAAAATAATTGAGTTTATAAGCTTTCATATTCGAGCATTTGTGCACTTTGATCAAAGTTATGTAGCTATGTTAACAGTATTTCTTCTATTGTCAATAGTATATACTTGTTCACTCAGCTTTATATTATGGATTTATCATAACTTGAAGATAAGGCTTCTTGATTTTATTGGTGTTTATTTTCCGTGTGAGTTATTTTGTTTGTCAACCCCATCCTCTTTAATATGTATTCTACACATTTGTATTCTGTACATTTTTAATTACATTTGCATTGTTTGTATTTCAAACAGTATGAATATTTGTATTATGTACATTTTTAATATGTTATTTTCTCAAAAGTTTTATATTTTTAATATTTATATTCAGTATATTTTAATATGTCAAAATACAAATCATTCATGCATGCTTGCGGCACTACCTAGAATCACTCCTGGATTATGAGCATCCATGAGGTTTTATCAAAGGAAAATTGGAAATTGCTTGTGTATATGGTTCCAATATACTATCTTCATGATTACCTCTCTGTTATAAATCCAATTATGATTCTGTAGTAGATGAGGACACCCACAGATTTGAAAATAAAAAAAAAAAAAAGATGCTAACAAACAAAACCATCAAACTCCATCCAAGTTCCTAACTTTATTATTTTTCTACAGCCATTTTTGTTTTATGTATCAATTCAAATGCCATTGAAATCAAAATTGTTCTCTATCTTTTTAATCTAATGAAAAATGATGATGTCAATCTAGCTGATAGTTAATTACTAGCTCAGAAAATGTGGCAGCTTCCTACATAATTTAACTTTGTTATAATGAAAGAGAAGATTTTGCAATTCTGACAAGATGCAGGTGCATGGGAAGGCAAGGGTGTGCATCATATATATACATGCATGAGTACTCATCAAAGGAGATTGCTCTGCAATGCAATCTCTTAAAAAGAGGAAAAGTAATATACCAATTAAAGCTTTAATCTGCAGGCAATCATAACTAAACAAGAGAAAGAGCCTTCAAAGCAGATATCAAGGATTGATTGCTATTTTGAATCATATCCAAAAACAATAAATATTTTATATCGTAACCAAAAACAATTACATACTTCAATCATTAAAATCAGCAGTATGTTTGAATCACATCCAAAAACCATAAATATTTTGAACAATTCCTTACTTCCAATGGATGAACTTTCACTTCAAGCTTGATTGTTCGACATCGAGATCCACATGAAGCAACTCCTGAGAAAAGTTCTTGTCATTATAAATATTTTATAATGATATATTCCATCATATCAATATTCAACAAACTTTAGAAAGCAAACACTGCTTGAGAATTCTAATTTGAAAATTATGACATTTTGAGCAAAATCAGTGCTTTAAATGATTGAATTATCTATAGCAATTTTTGTTTTATGTATCAATTCAAATGCCATTGAAAATTTGAAATCAAAATTGTTCTCTATCTTTTTAATATAATGAAAAATGATGATGTCAATCTAGTTGTTAGTTAATTACTACCTCAGAAAATGTGGCAGCTTCCTACATAATTTAACTCTGTTCTAATAAAGGAGAAGATTTTGCAATTAAGTTTGATAAGATTCAGGTGCATAGGAAGGCAAGGGTATGCATCATATATATACATGCATGAGTACTGGTCAAAGGAAATTGCTCTGCAATGCAATCTCTTAAAAAGAGGAGAAGTAATATACTAATGAAAGCTTTAATCTGCAGGCAATCATAACTAAATAAGGGAAATAGCCTTCAAAGCAGATATTAAGAACTGATTGCTACTTTGAATCATATCCAAAAGCAATAAATATTTTGAATCATAACCAAATACAATAAATATTTTGAATCCAAAAACAATTACATACTTCAATCATTAAAAACAGCAGTAATGTTTGAATAATATCCAAAAACCATAAATATTTTGAACAATTCCTTACTTCCAATGGATGAACTTTCACTTCAAGCTTGATTGCTCGACAGTGAGAGCCAAACGAAGCAACTCCTGAAAAAAGCTCTTGTTATTATAAATATTGTATAATGATAAACTCCATCATATCATTATTCAACAAACTTTAGAAAGCAAACACTGCTTGAGAATCCTAATTTGAAAATTAGGACATTTTAAGCAAAATCAGTGCTTTAAATGATTGAATTATGGAATCTCATACTTTCATAGACAACCCTACAAAATTATGATTACATCATTGTATATATACCCACACTTCAAACAGAATTCATTTTACCTATATACCCCAACAAGTATTTTCATATCATGCAGTTAAAAATAACGCAGGGGCATGCCATGTATATGTTTTTAATTTAAAAAAGACCAAAAGCCATCAAGTTTGCAAAAAGATTTTCCTAAGTTCTGAATTGATAATAAGCAAACTACAAAGCTTTAATAAGTTCCAATAAAAATAAGAAGAGAGATGTTAATTAACAATAGCATCTTTTCTTGTTGCTCAAGTAACAATAGCAAGTTGCAGTAAAAAGATGGATGGCCTGTAGAGTTGCAAAGAGATATTTATCATAAAAACATTATCCCACTACACAACAGAGAAGAAGATTCTATCAAATCATAACAAATCATAACAAATGATGATAATTAAAGAGGAAGCAAAGTTTTGGTGCAAAATCATAACAAGAAGGTTGATTCTACTCTCAAATTGAAGAGGTTGTTAATAAAAGCAAAGTTGGATGGCCTGCAGAGTTGCAGAGGTTTGTTTGGGAGTATGAAAATCATAACAAATGATGACAATTCAAGAGGAAGCATAGATTAGGTGCAAAATCATAAAAAGAATGTTGATTCTGCTCTCAAAAAACTAAATCCTAAACCCAAAAACATCTCAATCAAATCAGAGAGAGCGTGAGAGGAAGAGGGGAAAAGAGGGAGAGATAAAGAGAGATGGAGGAGAACCTGAAACTGGTTCCGAAGGCGGCACGCAATGCGTTGAGAGAAGAGACGGGATGAGTCCTCAACTCTCCGGCGGCTGCTTCTAGAGCTGGAGACGGGATTCAGACGACTGGCGACGGGATGGGAGTAGATGCTCGAGATCAAGAGGGTTGGAGGCGGGATGGGGGTAGACGAATGAGATCCAAAGGGCTGGAGATTTGAAATCGCGAGCTTTGGTGGTTCTAGGGTTGAAGACGGGAGTTTGCTGGAAAGTCGAGAGTTCGATTAGGTTGGCCGAAGTGGCTAAAGTGGGCTTATATATTAAGTCCACTTCGATCAATTCGGTTAAAAAAGGACCGAAGTGCATCTATTATACAATAAGGGAAGTGCCCACTTCCCCGAAGTGTGCCGAAGTGCCACTTCCGACGAAAGAAACGTTCGAAGTGGCAGAAGTGGACCACTTCCACTCTTACCCCAAGCAGTTTCCCCCAAGTGAACCCCCCCCCCCCCCCCCCTAAGATGAAGTACTATTTTAATGAAGTTGAGGAAATTGAAAAGACTAACAATAAATTATTATCCACTACATAACACCATGTGTAACAAATAAACCAATGGAAGTTTAAGAACATAGTTGTTATGCACAACTTTTTACTACTGTAGGATAAATTTATAAACTAATTTTTTTCAAACGCTTCAAATATTTGCCCGTCTAAGTAACAATTTACAATAATAGTAAGATAGTGCAAAACATCCTAACACACAAATGAAACAAATAGCATATTTTAAACATACATTTCCACTAAAAAGTAGTTATACACTAATGTCCAACTTCATTGCAATTAGTTTATATACTGATAGCTCTCGAAAGAGAGCTATTTTAGTAGGCCTTTATCATATGTTTAGGGCCGAGATGTATGGTTTTAAGTGGATATTATATGACTTTGGTCCCGAAATGCTCTAATTGGCCAAATTAGCTGCCACACTTGATTTATGCGTGTTTTCCATATGTTTTATACTTATAGATGCTAAATCGAGTGAATTGTGTATATATCAGGTGAAAGTTAAGCAGCTAAGTATTGACATCACAATACCTGCAGGTAGCATCGCGATGTCTTCAGAGGACTCAAGCAAACTCTTGAGAGAACTTGGTCATCTCGATGCCTGCACATCACATAGCGATGTCCACAAAGGCTGCAATTACACTTCTCGGGAATTCAGTAACATCGCGGTGCCTGCAGGTAGCATCACAATGTCCAGATTTGGAGCCTTCTTCGGAATTGGAGCAGTATCGCGATGCCTGCAAGTCATATCACGATGCCTGAACTTAGGAGCTTCTCGGGAATATCAGCAACATCGAGATGCCTGTAGGCGATATCGTGATGCTATTCTTAGAGGTTTCTAGGTATCACTTACATCGCGATGCTCGACACTATGACGTGAAAGTACCTCGTTATAGTTCCTGAGATGTGTTGAAACTGCTCACACAGTACCCTTGTAGGTGCTACATGGGATATGATGGTCATGAAGATACCCACCTGCTCGTGCACATCGATAAACCGAGTGCTCTGTAGCACGCGTGCCATTAGCAGACCGCTTAGGTCCATGAATATATTTGGCTCCATCGGGAATAAGCTATGTACACAATTTGGATGACCATGGAGCACGTCCCGCACCAATCAATGTCCGGTGAAAGGTCGAGTGTGCTGATTGCGTCGAGTGATGGCATGGTTTCCGGCTAGAGAGTCTCGTAGTAGACATAACAGCACGGCAAACTCTTCTTCATCCTCCTCGAAGATTTCTTGCCACCGTCTATCCATATGTGTGCATATCTGTAGGCCCATCTAGGTTTCCACTAATCCAATTTCCATATACTGTTATGTTGATGAGGTTGAAGAATGGTACAACTATCACCCACCAGGCCAATTGTCATATAGTGGCCATTAACTCATTCACCTATTTGGTATTTTTAATGCAAAAGCTATTTGTACATAAGATCATATTATTATATCCCATATAAAGAAGATTAACCCCTCTTATGTACTTGTAAAGCAATACTATTTGCAAAGCAGTGCAATAACCCATTCACCTATTATATCCCATCATGAAGTTGTTTTGAGACCATGCACCAACCCATTTAGGCCACATTGATTACTAGGTCATTGATGTAACCCCAGTTATGGCACCCATGGCAAAAAACTTATATTCATAATTTATGCCCCGATCCAATTGGTTTCCAGATTGATTACAACTGAAACTTAACATATTTTTTTCTTAGAACTGCCACTCATTAGTACATAGTTTTGTAACCCCATTTTACCAACATATTTTTCACACACATGATACATTTATCACAACCATAGAATATTATAGTCAAATACAAAGTAGAGGGTAAATTTTTCTGGAGGGTACCGTATTATGCCCAAATACACTTTGAGCATCGAATTTCAATTTGTATCATTTCGGATACTTTGCATCAATTTGGTTTCAAATATTTACTTACGTGGATGTCGGAAGTGCCACGTAATTGGGGCTTCTTAATCCACATCAGTATCTTTTAAAACCTATAACTGTTACCCGCGCTCTTTTCCTCTCCCAAGACCTCAATTGCCGGCGTGAGCCACAGATCGCTTCTCTGAGAGACTCAGAAGTATGCGCAGTCACCATCGGGAGCGAGAGATCTCTTATCCGAGAGCCTCAGAAACACGCGCAGTCACCGGCGGGAGCGAGAGGACGGGGCAAGAGATGTTGGTCAAGTTCACCTCACCAAATCTCAAAGCGTACAAAGGCATTATCGTAGAAAGGGATATATAATGCTGCAGGTACTGTTAGGAATGTCATTGCTGGAGCGGCAGAGCCTTGTTGAGGGCGAAGAAACAAAGGGCTTATTGATTCAAGCAAGTAGGAGACTTTGTTAATATGTAATTGTGATGATTAGATTATAATAAAGTCATTACTATGTATCCCTAGCTTATAAGCAATTATAAGACAACATATTCTATTAGTGGAGAAGGAATGCCTATGAGGTGTTTGTTATTATGCCTCTGAGGAGGTTTTGTTACTCTGTCTCTTATCTAATTCCCCTTTCTCTATCCCCAACCTCTCTTCTACCATCCTCTCTTCATCTGCTACATATACACTTAATAATGTTCATTCCTATAAACTACCAATCCAAGCCTAACCAATTTGTATTTCACAATTGCAGAATATTCACCAAATGAGTTAAATTTAAAACTTAACCATAATTAAATATTCACCAAATCTTAGAGGGCAGATGTTTGTAGAGGAATTGCACATGTTTGCATATGAATTCAATGATATCTCCCATATTCAATTACAGAACACAAGAGTATAAGAATATTTCATTATCTTATAGTCTCCTTAATCCTATCATTGGTAATTTATATAGCACAAGAGTACAAGAATATTTCAACTTATTTGTCAACAAAAGTAAACAATGAATTCATTTAAGTTAGCATGTTTCCAACACAACAAAATTTTTACAACAGTTTTTTCAAATACACATCACCCATTCCTCCCATGCCCAACAGTTGCAGAACCACTTGTTGCTCCAGATCCTGCTGGAACCCATATCTTTCTTCTCTTTACAGCAGTTACAAGGGCCTTCTTTGCCTTCTTTGACTGTGTTTTCTCCTTTGGAGGTTGTTCCACAGGTATGTGGCCTGCATCTGATACAGTAGCAGGATTTTGGAGGCCAATTATAGATGGACCTTGGGGTTCATTGAGGATGCTTTGAATTGTACCTCCTCTTGTGTTCCTCCTTGGCTTGATTTTTCTAGCTCCATGTCCAGCTAGGTGTTTATGGAGAGTCTGCTCAAGAGTATTGAAGACCTACAAAACAATTAAAGGTAACCCTTTAATGCTTGGCATGAAGAATTTAGTATGCTCTAATATCAGTCACACCTGTGACATCGGTTGTGATGGATTATCTGCAAAAGTTGTCCTCCCCCCCCCCCCCCCCCCATATCTTGAGGATTTGTTTCATCCATGAGGTTAATGTTATCACCCTGCCAAGCATAGAAAATGAACATCTCCATAAGAACACCACTTCAATAGATAAATTAATAGATGCATAATAATATACTAACCTCATTGGTTGGTTGACTACACACACCATCTTGGTGTCCACTAGCATGTTGGTCTTTGTCCTGCAATATGTGAACATAGAAGACTCAATCATATTATCAACAATTAAAAAAAAAAAAGAATTGAGAAGGGAGACATTACATAGTTAGCAGTGTGTTCATTACCTTCACTACATGATAACTCTTATATATTATGCCCTTGAATACCACATATGCTACATTTGACTTTAACACCCTTCTTACTGACCTTTTCATTGGTGAAACCAATTTCCTCTGTTGTATCTTTCCTCCTGAGAAAGGGTTTCCTGCCCATGTTCTTGTTTAGAGGCTTATGTGGATTCATAGGGGCTTGGTTACTCTTTGGCCAGCAATTCTTGCCCTGTGTTGGGTTTAGGATGTGGGTGTATGTTGCTAAAAATGTGCTGACCCTATAACAATCATCTAGTCATGTCTAAGGGGTGCTGCTATTATAATACAGGGCAGATATTGAATGGCAACATGGTATACCAGTTAACTGTCACCTTCTACAAGTACAGGTCCTATCTTTGGTGTTAACTACAAACTGGCCATCATTGGCAACAACCTGATACTTGCCCCCACATGACCAAATAGTATGGCAGGACCAACTCAATTCTTTTGCTTTCTCTAATTTTTTCATAATCCTGGGACAGTGCATGGTTTCACATCCTCTCATGGCATTTCTCTTTCTATGAATTCTAACCATTAACTTTGTCCTAATCATTGCATTCATAGTAATAATCCCCTTAGTTCTAGCTTCAAGTATTTGACTATTGAAGCACTCACATAGGTTATTTAATAGCATGTCACACTTAAACTCGGTTTGGAAATATGCCTTACTCCAATGATGTGGGTCTATGTTTTTCATATATGCACAAGCCTGTGCAAACATTACCTTTGTGGATTTCCATTTCTTTCTCAAAGGCTGGAATGTAACTAGCCCTAGCACATTTCCATAGTTGGTCTTTAAGAGCTTTCCCGTTAAATTTTGTTCTGAAGTTTGTGTGAATATGCCTAACACAATATCTATGTTTACTATTAAGGAATAGATGCTTGAGTACAGGTATCAGGCCCTATGTACAGTGTTGGGGTGGGAGAACAAAAGAAAAGCATGTTTCAGCCAAAGCAATGTATACTAAATAAAATAAAATAAAAGAGCCAAGCCAACATCTTACCTTCCACCTGTCACTCATGATGTAACGCCCCAGAATTTTTACGATTAAATAAATGTTTTTCTGGAGAAAATCACTGAGATTAATTAACACATAAAAGAGATTTATTACTTTAACAACTCAATTAAGGAAAATCGGGAATCTAACCGATTAAAAGTTCAACCTTGCGACTATTGGGCCCAGAGAGAGCCATGTTGGGCCCGGTCACTTTCATAAATATAGTTGGAGGTAGACTGAAGAGAGGGAGATCCCGGATTATTAATTAGAAGAATTAGTAAGTGTTAGTTAATTCCAATTATCTAGTTGGAGGAACGGGACAAAATGTAAGTCCCGATAAGGCACGATTGGCAGAGTCAAAAGTCGAGAAATAGGGATCTCGGTCGGGTGCGAAATCGCGACCCGTGAATTCACAGTAGGTCCGTGACCCCTGAAAGGATGTGAAGAATAAATTAATAAAGAAAATAGTAAAATAATAAGCTAACTATTTATATCCACGATAAGTGGATCTGGTCGGGACTTTAGCTCTCCTCCTTTGCTCATACAGTAAAAGAATAAATAATGATTTTATTTAAATAATAGCTTCTTTATTAAAGTTACTTTATTAAAGTTACTATAGTTTTCTTTTATAAAAGAGAAAGAGAAAGAGAGAGAGAGAAGCCTTAGCTCCTCATCTCTCCATCTTCTTCCTCTTCGAGCTGAGGTTGCACGCGCGCCCTTGCCCCTCAGATCCGACGCCCGACCGGCGAGCCAAGACCGGCGTCAGCACCCTTGTCGTTCGCCTCTTCCCGTCCCTCGACCGTTGTCCGGGCGGCAGCGCTCCGCTTCCACGCTGGCGTCGGCCGAACTCACTTGTTTCTTGTAGCGGCGGCGGTGAGCCCGACCACCGCCCCTCCTTCTCACTGCGCGCACAGCCCCGTCTAGCTGTCCCCGGCCTGCCTCGCCTGCAAGGAGGCCAGATCTGTCCAGCAGGCCCCCTTGCGATCGTTCTCCCTTCTCCGACGACCTGCGCCGTTTCTTCTCCCCGACAAACGGCGATGAAACTTCGGTTGGTTGAGGATGAGTAATGGAAGGGCTTAGGACTGTGAGGATGCATGATTTGAAAGGAATTTAGTGGGCTATTAACAGGGGATTATGATGTGTATGATAATGGAATGTATTCATGTTAATATGGATGAATGGTTGTATTAGAAATTAACCCTAGAAACAGAGGAAACTCTGTCGAAATTTTGTCGAATTAATTTGAATAACCATGCCATGCTTAGTAAGTAGTGAATTCATGTTTAAAGGGCATGTTAGAGATTATTTGATAGTTATAGTTAATTAGAGTTTAACTTTCTCAATTAGGGGAAACTTCGTATTATGATTCCTTAGAAATACGAAGTCCATGTTAGGGGAAAACATACTCCATGTAATTGATGAATCTATCGTGCTCTAATAAGTTAGAATTAGAATGTCTTAAGAATACGGTATTCGTATTCCTGAAAAAATTCATATTTTTATTTTAAGGAAAAGAAAGAGGCAAAGGTCAGGTCACTGTTGCCGAAGAACCAGGCCAATCCTAGGGATCTACTAGACTAAGGTGAGGGAACACAACTGTAAATTATCGTACTTCTTCTGTATTTTTATCGTATTGTTTTCTGGAGAATTCATGTTATGAAATTATTATTTTCATGAAATGCTTCAAGCTTTCAAGCATGACTTGTTGATTTATTTCGGAGTTTGAAATTATATTTATGAAAAGCATGTGAAAACATATACACATTTTAGAAATTGAAATGATAGACATATTAGTGTATTGCACCATACTCACATACATGTCTGCGCCAGACGTGGCTCTATGATAGAGCCAAAGAGTACGATACTAGGTAGGGAAGGGGTGGTTTTATACAAATCTGTTTTTACTAGCACAACTATCTGTTTTTCAAACCCTCCTGATTCCAAGAAAACAAAACCCCCTTTCCGTACGGCCGGGTGCTTAGTATACGTATATACTCTTATAGCTCACGGTCGTTGAGTTGATCAGACCGGAGAGATATCGAGTGTTGGTTTAGTCCACTCTGGTGCCACTGTATGAAAGTAGAGGTGTAGATGACACTAATATGATAGATGACGAGGATTTGCTTCCATAGCTTGTCACCTCCACGGTTGTTGATACGGTCCAACCTGGAAGGCTACTGGCTTGATATGGTCAGCCAGGACATATGTGGAATTTATCTCCCCCAAGCGAGGATTTGTTTCCATAGCTTATCACTCAACGGTTGTTGATACGGTCCAACCTGAAAGGTTACTGGCTTGATACGGTCAACCAGGACATGTGTGGAATTCATCTCCCGTTCTGATGATAAAAGATTAAAAAAATGCTTATGAGCATATCACTTGATTTAATTGGATATTGCCATGATTCTTATTATGATCAGCATGCTGTTTTCTTTCATATTTTAAATATTGTTCAGTTTTTGTATTTCACATTTTGATATTTTATTATTTACTATTGAAGGCATACAGGTATGTTAAACCTGACAGTAGTGTTAGTACCTCACTGAGCTCCTGTAGCTCACCCTGTTGTTGAATGATCTTTTGCAGGTAATAAGAAGGGTCATGGCCCTGCTTAGAATGGGAGATAGGGTCTTGTCTACCTTAGTTGGCTCTGACCACCTGGCCCACGTCATGTATTTCATTTCATGTTTTATGATTTGAGGAGTATTGTTAACTCCTGTCTAGACTTGTGCTGTATTTTAAGACATTATGGCTTGTATCAGTGTTGTACTTGACTCTATGTTTTCCTAATATTACCGTTGATTATGATTAAATGTTTAGTTTATACAGCCTTAGGCCGGGGTTCAGTCCCTAACCTGGCTGGTGTGACACCTGGGTCCGGAAAAGGAAAAGGGTGTTACACATGAAAGACCAATAGTGGTTGTTATTTATCTGTAAATCATGACCAAGTAGCTCCAAAAACCACATCCAATTCTCCTTGTCCTCCCTTTTCACCACAACCCAAGCTGTGGGATAGATGCAATCATTTGCATCTATCCCAACAGCTGCAAGCAATTGCCCTCCATACATGTCTTTGAGGAAGCAACCATCTAGAGACATCATGGGCCTGTACCCTACTAGAAATCCATCCCTTAGTGGGGCAAGGCAGATGTATATTGCCTTGAATGTGCCTTCACTACATCTGAACTTGATTGTTGAACATGGACGTGTCACAACAACTCAAGCCTGTAGTCATATAATATGCTTATTTGATACTGCTCATCACCATCCAGAAGTTTGGTTGCACAACATCATGCAGAGAATGGACTAAAAATAAAAAAATAAAAATAAAAAACTAAGCTATTATAACAGGAGTATTGAGTATAACAGAACTATATATTATATACTTGAGTGTAATAGATTCGGCCCTCCAAGCCTTGAGTCTGCTTATATCTACATACTGATTGGTCTTGAAAGCCTGAATTATCCCTACAGGTTTCCACACAGGGTCTGCCCTGAATTGTTCTAAATAAGTGTGGGCAATCCAGTTTGCATGTACATGCTTGATGTTGTGGTCCTTGTTGCAGTCATGCTTCAGGACCCCTACTTTGGTTTGGATTATATTGATGTTTGTCACTATTGGTGAAGCCCATAGATAGAATGGCCATCCTTTCTTGCAGTAGGTCTTGCATCTCTTCTTGTTTTAGGGCTGAAATTCATCACAACTCTATGTTTAATGTCATAGTTTCTCACTGCCTCCCTAAACTGCCTAAAACTGTTGAACTTCATCCCAATCTTGAAATGAGGGTCCTTCATATCAAAATCCTGATTGAATTCTGCATACTTAGGTCTGTATGGATCCATTTCTTCCTCATCTGTGCTGGAACATGATCGTAGCTCCTCTGATGCACCATAGTCTGACTAAACATCATGTTGACCTCCACTGCCTAATCCTCTGCATGTTTTCCTCATACAGATCTATATTAGGCCTAGATTTGGGCATAGTATCTATATCCACTTCATTCTCCTGACTATCAAAGTTGTAATCTGAATCTTGAAGTTCATTATCTTCATCCTTTTGCTCACTCTTTCTTTCTTTCACAATTGAATCACCCAGTAAGTCATCATTTCCTTCCACACCTACTTCTGCATGTCCTTGAAAAGCCTCCTCTTCTTTCTCCCCCTTGATTTTCCCCTTCAACCCTAGCAACACACTCTATATTTGTATTTTCTTCTGCACCTGCTTCTCCCACTTTATTAGGCCCTTCCTCTCTATCAGCATTAAGTGTCCTAGTGTTGCTAATATCATCTATCTTATAGACCTTAGCATATACACTTATGTACTTACTGCCACCAACAGTCAAAGCCATTGCCACTGCATCTTGATCATTAACTATTTCTCTCAACCCCTTCTACTTACCCCAAACATCCAGTCAATAAAATCTACACCCATCCAGATGAAAATTCATTTCCTTTGCCATGCTTATGATCTCCAATTTTGATATCTTATCAGGACAACAGCAATCAACATGACCACGTAGTTACGATCATCCCACTTGTGTAAATCACCAAGGGTGTAATAAAATCTTATTGAGAAGTACTCACACCCAGGTGTTGAAATAAAATTGTCCAGGTGGTGTTTAAGTCAATAATGTAATCAAATTTAATCAATTGCTGATAATATGAAAAGCAATTTCATAGTGCAAAGTAAATGTCTAATTAAGTAAGTGAACTACATATTCACAAACTCAACTCTTCCACATTGCTAATCAGAAAAAAAAAACAATAATAAAATATAAATAGTGCCCAAATTCTTATATAGAACAATTATATGCTCTCTTAGAATTAGATGATATAGAACAATTCAGTACCCTTTTGGAAATTGAAACCTAATTTTGATTTAATATAGAACAATTCAGTACCCTTTTTAAATTAAAACCTAATTTTGTAACCTAATTTTGATTTAATATAGAACATTTAGTACCCTTTTTGAAATTGAAACCTAATTTTGTAACCCAATTTTGATTTAATATAGAATTCAGTACTCTTTTGAAATTGAAACCTAATTTTGTAACCTAATTTTGATTTAATATAGAACAATTCAGTACCTTTTTTAAATTGAAACCTAATTTTGAAACATAATTTTGATTTAATATAGAACAATTCAGTACCCTTTTGGAAATTGAAACCTAATTTTCATTTAATATAGAATTCAATACCCTTTTGAAATTGAAACCTAATTCTGCAACCTAATTTTGATTTAATATAGAACAATTCAGTACCCTTTTGAAATTGAAACCTAATTTTGTAAACTAATTTTGATTTAATCTAGAACAATTTAGTACTCTTTTTAAATTGAAACCTAATTGCAGGAACTACTTTGCCATTGATTGCAAGAAGAAAAAAAAAACAGAATGCTACTACATCCACACACTCTTTCATCGATCGAAAGTTAATTTTTGGTATTAAATATTTAAATCACACAATTAACAAACCTTTAATCCATACTGCAACCAAAAAGAAAAGAAAAATTATTTGTTTGTCTGTTTTTCCCTTTGTTTGGTTTTCACTAATACCAATGTGTTATTTCCATAACATAGAACAAAAGAAATCACAAATGTTTGGAGGATAAAATTTGACAAACATCAAATCAATCGACAAACATCAAATCGACCTTAACATGGATCTACATTTTCAACTTCTACAAAAATTAAACCGCCTTGTTACAAACCCTAACATGGATTGCCCTATTACAAATCCTAACATGGATCTACAAGCTTCCATCATGAAACCTTACTGTAACAGGGTGGTTCATACGTTGCTCTTCTTAATCTCAAATCGACCGACATCTCGTGCCGCGTCCTCTCGCTCCTACCAGCGACTACGCGTGCTTCCAAGGCTCTTGGAGGAGAGATCCCTTACTCGTGGGTGAGGAAAGGGGCAGAGGGGTAAGGCTTCTTGGATGAGGATGGGTGACAGTTCTCTAGTGAGGATAGCGCAAGGGGGTGAAGGTTCGGGAGTGAGGAAAAGGGGCACGGGGTGAGGAACGGGGTGCTTGAAGGGGTTTTAAAAGATGCTGATGTGGGTTAAGAAGCCCCAATTACGTGGCACTTACGGCGTCCACGTAAGTAAATATTTGCCAGAATCACTCGGGTACCCTCCAGGTGAAACCAAATCGATACAAAGTATTCGAAATGATACAAATTGAAATTTGATGCTCAAAGTGATATTTGGGCATTCAAGTTACACACTTCATATACATAACAATTGGGCGTAAAAATATGCAATATAGCATAATTTCAACAACATAACGTAAGAACTAGTTGCGGCGATGATATTCTGCAACACCCCGTTGGCCTACCTTCCACGTTTCATTCTTGCACCTGCATGACACCGAGATCGATTTGAAATGAATCATCAGAAGGTGGAGATATTATTAACTTTAATCATGAAACCGTCAGTAGACATGCATACCCGACTTCAGAATTCACAGATGCTCTACTAAGCCAGAATGATACTGCCGTTTTTGGGATAGTGAGGAAGAAAATGCTTTCCTCCTGCTGCTTGAATGCCTGCCCGCCGAAAAACATCTCCTCAACAGTAACATCTGGCAATACGGTTAGTCTCTCTATACAAAGCTTGTAGGAGAAGCTCTCATCCTCATCTTTGTATTGCTCAACAATTTTGTCTCGCCAATTACTCAGCTCCATGAGCCAGTCCAGTGCCTCCAGTATATGCTCCGATGACTTCTTGCCTAAGTAGGTACTAGCTGATTAAGTTTTTTTTTTTTTTCTTCCCTACCTCGAGGACTTTGACATCATCCTTCTTAATGCCTTTCCACGCACCATCACTTCCATCACCAAGTTGTTGTGTTTCGGGGTTGTCGAATGAACCAGAGCCTTCGGTGATGTCTATCACCATCTTCTTCTATGTCGACGAACCCAACGGATACCGGCATTTTGCAGTGAACGTACCAGTAAGAGCGTGCAATGTCCAATAAAGAAAGAAGTTGCGTTCCCTTGCTATCTTGTATTCTTTATTAACTTGAATAATATATATATATATATATATATATATATATATATATATATATATATATATATATATATATATATATATATATATATCGGGACTGATACTATGCGGCTGGGCTTATCACTATGCAAGTGTGGTCGCCTAGTTTTGGCCCACTTGCACAGTGTTGTGAGGAAATCCAACCGTATGGATGGAAAGAGCATCAAAAAATAAGCTAGCATGTCAATTTCATATAATTTGGGAACTTGTAGGGTCTTCATCTTAAAGGGTGAAATTTTGAACCGGTAAGATTTCTTTAAATTTTCACCCGTTAAGATGAAGACCCTACAAGTTCCCAAATTGTATGAAAATTAACATGCTAGCTTATTTTTCGATGTTCTTTCCATCCATACGGTTGAAAATCCTTAAAATAATGTGCAAGTGGCCAAATGGGAGGCGACCTTACTTGCACAGTAATCCGGTCGGCCTTATATTATCACTCCCGATATATATATATATATATATATATATATATATATATATATATATATATATATATATATATATATATTGATGAATCAAGCAATGACAATTACAATAGAGGAAGAAAAATAATGTATCCGAATCAACTTGAGAGCATCGTCCCAAACTTCCGTGGTGTCCGGTGTTAGATAGTGTTGGTCGTAATCCCATGCTCACCCACTTTTGTTAAGATTGGAGTAAAGCCTATAATTTTTCTTCAATGTCTTCCATCTATTCTTTAATTGAGAGATAGAGACATCCTCCTGAGTCTTCTATGTATAGGCAGACCATACTCGAGTCCACACCTCATTCTTGCAGGTTGTATGTTCCTTTTGTAAAAGCATGACAAGACATTCATCGTCGTCGAGTTCCCACTTCAGCTTACGGGATAATCGCGAGCCCTCTCGCAGGTTCGTTATTTCACTAATTGCGGTAGAGTAACCTACTCGGACTGGGCCTGCACACCGTCGTGATTCCAATCGATTCTAGGTACTTCATTGCTTCACCATGGTGTATGCAGGTCAATGGTTGCCCGCTGAAGTTTGAGGCATATCCACGATGAAGCTTCAGGACCAATATTATACCTAAACAATGATTAGCGTTAATCAGTATAATTAGTTATATTATGGCATCTGCTTTATCTCTCACATTAGTTGGTTTATATTAAATCATTTAATTAGGTCATCTAAATAAAGAGATGAAGTAGCCACTCATACAATCCATCCAATCAGGGGCATTTTGGTCATATGTGGAGATGGGTGGCAATTCAATGCCACAATTATATTACCCATTTAACCCCACTTTACCTCTATAATATCTATTACCACGTGGGCGGGAACTAATGCATTGGAATCCACCCGATTTCAATTCTTCTCGGTCAATTCCATTACCAAACAAGGCCTTAATTACAAAAAAAAAAGTGTTTTGTTGGGATCCTTTTTAATCTTTTAATCTCTAGATTATATATATATATATATATATATATATATATATATATATATATATATATATATATATAGTGTTGATGCCGAAATCGGATTGCCTCAAGATCGAGAATCGGCCTCGTATCAATGGTTGAATTTGTTTGAGGTTGGGACCCTTGAACAACACGAAGAAGACAAAGACCAAGCAAGCATTCACAGAGAGAGACAGATTTGACGTGGAAAAACCCCTACTAGTGGGGAAAAACCACGGGAAAAAGAAGATGTACTATCACCCAACGTTTACAAACAATCTTACAAGCATTTAAGAGAAAAAAAAACACATAGACCTTCGTGGGAGATTGGGAATGAGGGTTGGCGGCTCGCTTCCTTCAGCAGGATGATGGTGTTCCTTTTCCCAGACTGTTTTTTTAGGGTTTTTGTGCTTGTCCCTTGTTACACTGTAGCAGCTTCCTTATATAGGTCAAGATTTCTTGGGGCGCAAGCTACCAGTCAAAACACGTGTCCGTTAATTACGCATTCAATTAACTACCCGTCGAATCTTCCGCGATTGTTTTCTTTAATTGGAATCGAGGAATCAGCCTCCAATGAGCTACGTTAAACCGGTGAGCTACCCGCAGGGGGCTGATGAGCTCCATTGGACCAGTAGGTTGCACAGGACAGGTAAGTTGTTTTCAGGCGGTTCGTTGAATGGTTCTGAGAGGGCAGCACCGATGAGTTGCTTGGTCGCGTTCTCTGTGGGCCATGCGTAGGTTATCTTGTGGGGGCATACTGCTTTGAGATCCGGATACATGACTGTCATTGATGAACAGCACGTGTCTCTCCACTTTTACCCCCATCATATAATAATTGCATTACAATATATTCACATATAGATGAGTAGTACCAATTTCCCTATAAATGAGATGAGTAGTACCAATTTCCCTATAAATGAGATGAGTAGTACCAATTTCCCTATAAATGACTCAGACTCTCAGTCCTGGTGGTGATGATAGCACCTTTTATGAAAATTCCAATAGAGAAAGAATCCAATGAGTAAGTATATGAAATTATTGTTGTTTTATATCAGCTCTCCACAATGTTATTGTTGTTTTATATGAAATTACTCATTAATTCATCTCTTAAACAAATATTTTCAGGAAAAGTTTCTCTTTATATAATCAACTAAAATAAATCTTATATTTGATATTCTATCTTACTTCTAGTGGTATTTTATCTATCAAATTAATATATAATTACATCTAATTCTTACATCAAAAGAAAATAAAAGAAAAGAAACCCAACCGCTCGAGTGGTTGTTGAGGACATCGGACGGCCAAAATGAGATCGTCTTCCTCGTGATCAGCGACATCTCTAAGCCGAGATCTCACTTATCCCAAGAACATGGAACGGCTATAACCCTCCCTTGCAGCCTTGCTCACTTGCTTGGATAAGGCTCGTTAGTTCCATGACCTGTGCCACGTGGCTAGCCCTTTCGCCTTCGTTAATCTCTCTTTAATGTGATCCGGCGCCGCATCATATCGCACTCTATGGTCATCCTCGTGTCTTCGGTCGCCATTGTTAGATCTCGATCGATCCAAAATGATGGGTTCGGAGACGCACCTAGGGTTAGAACCGCCGGAGGCGTCGCCGTCGCCGCCGCATGAGGAAATGGAGACCTTGGCCCTCGTCGATGATGACCCTCTCTCCACTGTCCCCGCCGCCGCCGACCCCCTGCTCTCCCCTCTCGTCTCCTCTTCCTCCCTCTCCTCCTCCTTCCTCGACCCCCCATCCTACGCCGACGTCGTCTTTGCCCCCTTCGACTCGCCCAAAGGCGCCGCTTCCTCCCCTCGCTCCCCGTCCCTCTCCCGTGAACCCTCCTCGCGGTCGGACCTCCGGGCCCCCGCTGAGTATTCCAAGATCACCGTCTCCAACCCTCAGAAGGAGCAGGAGGCCGCTGCTAATTCCCTCGTCCCTGGCGCCGGCTCCTTCGTCACCTACCTTATCACGTCCCTCTCCCTCGACCCGCCGGGGTCCGAACCGATCGAGATCAGCGTGCGACGCCGGTTCCGCGATGTCGTCACGCTTGCCGATCGTCTGGCGGAGGCGTACAGGGGGTTCTTCATCCCGCCCCGGCCTGATAAAAGCGTTGTCGAGAGCCAGGTTATGCAGAAGCAGGAGTTTGTTGAGCAGCGGCGATCCGCGCTCGAAAAGTACCTATGGCGGCTCGCGTGCCATCCGATGATCGGGAGGAGTGATGAGCTGAGAGCGTTTTTGAGGGCTCAGGGAAGGATGCCGCTGTCCCCGAGCACGGACGTGGCATCGCGGATGTTGGATGGGGCGGTGAGGTTGCCAAAGCAGCTGTTTGGGGAACCCGATGGAGGTTATGTGGCGTTGCAGGAGGTGGTGCAGCCCGCAAAAGGGGGCAGAGATTTGTTGAGAATTTTCAAGGAATTGAAGCAGTCGGTGACAAATGATTGGGCTGGAGTCAAGCCATTGGTGGTGGAGGAGGACAAGGAGTTCTTGGAGAGGAAGGATAAGATGCAGGATCTCGAGCAGCAGCTTAGCACTGCATCACAGCAGGTATGCTGTAATTGTGATTGAATCAATTAGGAGACCAAATAAATCTGATGCATTTTCTTAAATGTAAATTTTATGTATTTTCTGGATGTTTGTTGCATTTAATTCCTGTTTGAAAACTTAGATTGTTTGTGGATTATTGTGAGTTGCATTCCAATTTCACATAATTCATTTTTAGGGTGTTCAATGAATTGGATAGGGGATATAGATATATGAGAAGAAAATACTTAATTTGTGAAGCAAAGGTCAGATCATTTATCAGTTAAAATTTAGGAGGAAGTATAAGTTTGAACCTTAAATTAGACCGCAAATTCAAGTTGTGGAAATTATTTGATAACTACTTGTTTATTTTTGGTATGATAATTTTGAAATCGTCTCAATTAGAGGTGCATGAAAGGATGGTTGGTTGTGGGAATGTAGCTTAGTTTTTTTGAAGTTCAAATTTTGCCCTTAGCCTTAGCAAGAGTTCGATGATCTCTTGTACTGACATCTAGAAGCTTAGTTGCAGAAAGATCATTGCTTTCCTTAATTATATAAAAGCTAAGTTGCAGAAAGATCGTGCTTGATTATTCGGGACTAGTATGCCTTTAAAAATGTATTTGATCCATTATAATTGGCAGAGCTTTTTTTTATTTTGTATAACATTGCTGAATCAGTTCGCGGAAGATTTTTGTCAGTGTAACAGACTGCATCGGAGTAAATCAATTGTTCATATGAAGTAGTCTATCAAGTCCACCTGAATGAACAGTATGCAATTTGGGTCAAGAAAGTAATAATAATGATAAAATAAAATAAAATAATTAAAAAAAACTAAATCTGTTGTGCATAGATGTCTTAAGCAATACTTGGGTGTGTTCAAATTGTCTAAAGTCCAGAAGTGCAAGTGAAGATGACCGCTATCCCCTGGGAAGGTTCACTATCTTTTCGTAGATTATGAAATTCAGGATGTTCAGTATACGGAAGCTTATTGTCTCAAATTGAAACCTGTGATGCATGATTAGATAAGTAAATAACCTATATAGATTTGAAGAGTCTCATCTGTTGCATTGTTTTTATGGTTATTGGAAAGACAATCATGTTTTGTATAGAAAGAGCTACTGCATGTAGATTTGAATAGTCTCATCTATTGCATGGTTTTTATGGTTATTGGAAAGACAATCATGTTTTGTATAGAAAGAGCTACTGCATTTAGTTCTTATAAAAAATTTGGTGGTAGATAGAAATTTTAGAAATATCCATGAGGGTTATTCCAGGTAGAAGAGATTTCTTCTGCTATAAACTTCATCAAATAACTTATTTTATTACTCAATAGCCGGGGCTTCAGGCACCCTGTGATTGTTCTTTCTCAAACTGTTCTTAAACAATGAACACTCCTATCTTTTATTTTTATTTTTTGCAGGCTGAAGCACTTGTTAAAGCACAGCAAGATATTGGTGAAACTATGGGAGAGTTGGGACTGGCATTTATTAAACTTACAAAATTTGAAACTGAAGAAGCAATTTATGATTCTCAAAGAATCCGAGCTGCTGATGCCAAATGCGTGGCAACTGCTGCTGTTAAAGCAAGTCGACTCTATAGAGAATTAAATGCACAAACTGTTAAACATCTGGTAGTAGTTAAAACATGGTTCAGCATAATAGGATTAGTTTTGCCTTAGTTGTTATCTACTAACTCAGTCTTTATTTTTCCCATGGTAGGATACACTGCATGAATACCTTGGGTTAATGCTAGCTGTTCACAGTGCTTTCTCAGATCGATCCAGTGCATTGTTGACAGTACAGACACTTATGTCAGATTTAACTTCCCTACACACAAGAGCAGAAAAACTTGAAGCTGCATCTTCAAGGATCTTCGGAGGTGACAGGGCAAGAATCCGCAAAGTAGAGGAGTTGAAAGAAACAATAAGAGTCACTGAAGATGCGAAAAGTTGTGCATTGAGAGAGTATGAAAGGATCAAGGTAATGTATTGTTTATTCTTACCTAGGACAAGACAATTACAATCTTGTTTCCAGCAAAACCTGTTGTAAGTGTTACTATTGCTAAATTTGTTGCAGTTTGCTTGTCTAACTATTAAATTATACCTTATGTTAGAAATTTCAAATCTTAAAAAATTCAAGTTAGGGTAAGGGCAGAACAAACAAATAGATTGATGTTCTTTTTTTTTCATTGTCTTATGCTCTCATAGTAAATGTGGCTTTAGTGATGATAGAAACGAAGTTTAATTTTGGTGTTAATAAGGAAATGACAGCTCACCACAGCATTCCTCTATTAAACAAGTGAAGTTTGCTCCCCATCTTCTCTTATTGTATCTCTTCTCCTGAGTTTTCTTTTAGCCAATTCTCTGTTACTTTGGTGATGGTTGATATTTTGTGAAATTGTGCTGGAAATTTGCCAAACACTGGTTTTACATATAACCAGCACATGTTTTCCCTCCATCCTTGGGTCACTTGATGGTGTGATTGGTTTTTCACGTCTAAACAATTATTTGTATGAACTTTATCAGAAGCTTTCATGAGTCTTATCTTCTGCTCAATCATTGGTTTACAACATATGGACAGGAAAACAACAAAAATGAACTTGAGAGGCTAGACAAAGAGATGCATGAAGATTTTCTCGGAATGTTGAAAGGCTTTGTAATAAATCAGGTAACCTTCGTATATGCCTAATTAATCATGTTATGTTTCATTTGACTATAATTGGGGCATATGATGCTTAAATTAGCTTTACTTTCCTCATCCTCCAAGAATTATGGATCTAATATATAGCACTCTTGTTGTAGGAAAGATGAATTCTATATATATATATATATATATATATATATATATATATATATATATATGTATGGAGTGAGGATGACATTTATTATTGGCACAATTTGACATCTTTTTATTCATTATTTGCGGTGTTTTAACGAAATCCGGTATGGATGGAAGAGCATCGAAAAATATGCGTATGATTTTAAATTCTGATTTAGAAGCTTGTAAGGTCTTACATCTTACGGGTGAAATTTTATACGGTTGGAATTTCACCATTTAATATGAAGCGCTTACAATTCCTAAATCGTAATATGAAAATCATCTTATTCCGATACGCTCTTTTCCATTATTGAATTCGCTAAAACACCGCAACTAACTAAATGAATAAGAATGTCGAAGTAAAAATAAATAGTGTCCTATGATCCTAACCCTATATGTATATATATATAGAAAACTGATAGGATGAGGCCAGCCGCACCTCATCCTATCAGTGTTTATATATATATATATATATGTATATATAATCTATTTATATATATATAGATTTATCTATAAATTTTAGATAATATATATAATTTTTATAGATATATGTATATAAAAACAAGTATTCTGATGATAAGATAATTTAAAAATTATATATATATATATAGATTTATCTATATATTCTAAAATATATAGATAAATCTATATATTATATATATAAAAACACTGATAGGTCGCACAACACTACTATATATATATATAGATAGATAGAGAGAGAGAGAGAGGAGTGTTAAGATTAGGCCAGTGATCCTAACACTACTTTTGTATATAAAAATATATAAAATATATATATTATATATTTTATAATCTATTTATATATATATAGATTTACTATATATTTTAGATAATATATAGATATGTATATATAATTTTTAAATTATTTTATCATCATAATATATATATATATACATATATCTATAAAATTTTTATATATATATTATCTAAAATATATAGATAAATCTATATATATATGGGTCATGTTACTATAAGGTCGATTTTACTACTATTCAAGTAAGGTCGCCTCATTTTCACCCATTTTGAGAGTGTTGTTTACAAATTCAACCGTACGGATGGAGAGAACATCGAAAAATAAGATAACATGTCAATTTTCATACAATTTAGTGACCGTATAATCATTCATCTTAAAAGGTGAAAATTTAACTGGTTAAGATTTCTATAAATTTTCACCCTTTAAGATGAATGATCATACGGTCACTAAATTCTATGAAAATCGATATGTTATTTTATTTTTCGATGTTCTTTCCATCCATAAGGTTGGAAACCCTAAAAACACTCTCAAAATGGGTGAAAATGAGGCGACCTTACTTGAATAGTAGTAAGGTCGACCTCATAGTAACATGACCCTATATATATATATATATATAAATAGATTATAAAATATATAATATGTATATTTTGTATATATTTTATATATAAAAACAGTGATAGGATCAGGCAGTTACACTTGCGGCTGGCCTAATCCTATCACCATTCTATATATATATATATATATATATATATATATATATATATATATATATTAATTACCAGTATTTACTCACCATAGAATTATCTGTTGTTATTATTATTTATTTGTGTATTTTTATTTTTATTTTTATTTTTATTTTTATTTCAGTTTATTTCATTTCATTTTATTTTATTTTTTATTTCATATTTGAGAGCGACATGAAAACAGAGAATCCATATAGCCGACCCCATCTAGTATGGGATTAAGGCTTAGTTGTTGTTTTGTTGTTGTATTTACTCACCATAATAAAAAGTTCGCAAGGCTTGTGAAACTACAAGTATCGAGCATACAAGCAGACACATATAAATTGAGTAAATTGCAATCTGACAAACTAAAAGGGTTAAGCATACAAGGCATCATTTACCTTTTGCATTTGTGGTGATCATTCTTACTGTCGTATTTGATCACGGTGCTCACTTCCAATAGTCAATTCCTTCATCTTACTGTGGTGTTTTATCATACAATTTAAGGATTCATTCTTCAATCATACTTATGCCGAGACTAGTGAATTTCCTCCAATTGATCAGAAAGCTACTTCTTGTGATGTTCGCAACAGGTAGGATATTCTGAGAAGATATCCAGCGTATGGGCAAAAGTAGCAGATGAAACAAGCGGATATGCCAGAGACAGCACTCCACAGCAGCGAATGTAGATTTGAGTTTAGCCTTCTATATTACACATACGCATGCATGTACATTAACTTGTAGTAGGAAAATGCCCCCCAAAATAAACTGGTTTTGGTGATGTTTATCAGCTTATACCCCCATTGCTGTTTTCATATAGCCACTGTAGGTTTCTTGATTTAAAGCTAGGTCTTGCTTTCTTTGTTCAGAGCACACTGGCTTGTGTTATAAATTACATGCAGTGGAATTATAGTGTAGATGATGGTTATCAAGAGGCAACCTTTGTATTGGTTGTCAATCTTAAGAACTGGTTTAGTTGGTTGATATTCAGAGGTCTTTGTTGATTGTGGATTTGATTGTGGATGTTGAAACTTAAAATTGATTTATGAGTTTTTATTTTATTAATATTAATGTAAATATTTATTTTGATTGCACTAGTTCAATTAATGAGTAATTTTAATTAATAGTTATAATATTAATTGATTCTGTATAGGGTGTGTTGGGCTGTTCATGAACAGCTTGAGTTTTGTTTTTTATTAAGTTTGATGATATAGTTGTGAATCTGGATTTAGTAAAGGTGTATAATAATATATAAAGTATTTTTTTAAATAATTTGTCAAATATCTATTAAAAGAAGTTAATCATAATTTACTAAAAAGAACTAAATTAGTATTTGGCATGCCAAATAAGGCCTCATAAAAAATTTCAGCTGAAACGGAGCACTAATGTAAGAGATGTGGGCGGCGCGGCGCCGCACCGCCTTGCACGGTGAGCGACGTGCACAGTCTCACGCGGCCTGCCAGGCAGAGCTCCGCGAGCGGGTGTCGCATGGCCTGCCAAGCATTGCTATTTATTTATTTTTTAAAAATATTATGGTTTAATGTTAATATTTTTAATAATAATATGCTATCAAGGTAATGATAGTATGTTATTATTATTATTATTATATTTATTTTACATTATTGATTTGAGTAAGTTGGTTTAGGAATTTGAAATTTTGAATTTTGGTTGAGCAAAAATAATATTTAAAAATTAAATTACATTTTTAAAATATCAATCAGAGGTGCTAAGCTGGAATAACTGGCGATAATCAAGCTCACCACCAAAAAGAGTCGTAGAGTACTAACTAGACCCATTTATAATCTTAATACTTAATTAGATTACCAAGATGAGTCTTATAACATTATTTATTTTGATCATCATAGTCTTCCGAGAGCACAAAATTATCCTACAATATATGTGAGAATAAAATGAGTTTGTGAAAAGCACATCTTATACCAATGGTCACATTGGCCTATCGACGCCTCTTACTGCAAGTAGCTGATTTTCTACTGACCTGGATCCCAAATCGAACCTCTCCTCTCAGAAGGTGTGCAAGGCCACACCTTTGTCACAAAAAAAAAAAAAAAAAAAAAAAAAAAGAAAGCACATCTTATTCAAGAGAGATGGAAGAAAATCTCAGAGGCACAAGTTTAGTAGTGTAGATCCTAAGGGCAATGAAAAGGGAAATTGGATAAGTTCCAGACATTTATGTACACCTCATAAGAGTGTCCATCCTCATGGGGTTCCAACATAAAAGAAATTTAGGAGATTTCATTTCTGAAACAAGGAACATTACTCAAAATTCTTGATCTAATTTTACAAGCCGTATGAAGAAGATAAACAAGGAAACAATTCATGAGCATAATGAATCAGAGATGGCAATGTAACCAAGAATCTATGCCATATTATTATTTATCCACAATGCCTAATTCATAGTCCCTAGGAAAAGCAAACCTAAGGTAATAAGCATTGATAGATTACTTTTGAGACTTCTCATTGGTTTGAGTATACATGTGCAAGAATTTGGTATACCAGAGTTGTTTGATGCTTTGCACATTATCTAGAAGAGTTCTTCTTCTTTGAAAGATATCACCTTTTCTATATATTTCCAGATTAAATATTAAAAAAAACAGTGATAAGAGTATCGAAAACCATGACTTTCTCAACAATATTGTCAAGAATCTGCTTTACTGAATTGAATGGTATAATAAATGCAGAAAAGAAAGGAATTAGAATCAAGTTTGGTTGCTTTTGACTACTTGCATTATTAGATGCTTGCTTGTTGTTTTATCCAGCAGCATATCTTCTCCTCAATCTTTAAATGCAGAACCAATGAAGGAGAAGTGATCAATCTCCATTGCCATGGCTTCTAGTTGTGATGCTGATGTCTGGGAATGGATTAACAACATCCCACCCTTCCCTCAATGGAACACAAACTCCATATCCCTCTGCATCTGCACTTCAAAATCATCACAATCATCGTTGAAAGTTTCGATCACCAAAAACTTCGAGTCTCATAGTCCTTATGTCACCTTCTCCATCTTAGCAGATATCCAAATCTCAGTCTCACTCTGGACATCCAATTCCTTTATTCTGAAAAACAAAAACCAGCAATCTCTGGATGAGGAAATCTTAGTCCAACTCTTCCACAATGTCATCAATGGAGTCCTTCACTACAGCCCCCAAAAGAGATCTTTTCGATTAAGTGCAGTCCAAAGTGGTCAGAATTTCAGAGACATCTTCAATTTGGCATTCAAAACTCTGATTTTCCTTGTTTGCGTATACGAAGCTCCCCAGAACCTGCGTGTCGGATGTCTGGACACTTTGAAGCATCAGTTAACAAGTAAGCAGTCCAGAGAGTCATGGAAGCTGCTTGCTCGAGTCCTCGGTTCCAACATGGAAGAACAATGGATGAGATCATTCAGTCTTGCAATAACTAACTGGATAGTGGAGCTCAAAGCTTCGAACAACTCAATTAGGACACCTTCACCTTTGTTCTCATATGCTTTTTCGGCAACCGGCCTGTGGAAAGTGCAATTGTATTGCCCAACCATAGCCATGATCCATGAAGAACCAAGCAACATAACTCAAGATGAACGCTTGCTATTCTCTCTTCAGTATCAACAGCTTGAAGGTGTGATCCAACTAGCCTACAAGGTTATCGTCCGCGAAAATTGGATCAATGTGGTAGTGAAAGTAGATAATATAAGGTCTGTTTTCATTCCTTCAAACTGACAGTTATTTCAGTTTCATGAACTTGTCATCTTATTCATTGTGTCTGATATTTAACAGATGTGATGTTATTCCACTGCTCTCCGAAACTCTAATGGCCGAACAGGGCTACGGTTCTGAGGAGAAACACTTCCCTTCTGGAATTAAACTGCAACTCACTCCAACTCTCCAAAGCGATGTAATGTCGGTTTCAGTAAGCAAATCTTCGGAGAATCCCACTCATGAAGTTGGCCTAGAGAAAGGCATTGAAGGCTCGTTTGATCCCCCGGGTTCTTACTTGGCTTTTAAGGTATCGGCAACTGAAACAATAACCACGAGCATGAAACCATGGAAGTTCGAACAATCAGTCTATGGTAACAGCGCAAGCTTGAACTGGTTTCTCCATGATGGAGTGAATGGAAAGGAGGTTGTCTCTTCAAAACCTTCAAAGTTGGCATTGCTTCAACCTAGAGCATGGTTCAGAGACCGATACTCAAGCGCCTACAGGCCATTCACCAAACAAGGAGGGGTTATCTTTGCAGGAGATGAGTATGGTGACAGTGTGTGGTGGAAGGTTTGTGGCCAAGCTCTGGGGAAAAACATGGAATGGGAAATCAAGGGCTGGATTTGGTTGACATACTGGCCTAACAAGCATAGAACCTTCTATACTGAAACTAGGAGGTTAGAGTTCAAGGAATCACTCTATCTTCCACTTCAAAAGTAAGCAGAGTTTCAGGATTAATTCTACTGTCTGTGATGCTTCTTTGTGAATTCTAAAAAGATGCTGCTTTTGAAATCATACATACTTTCTGGTAAAGAACAGAAGAAGCATGATCCAATTGCACTTCCACAGATATGTAAATATTATTTACTGTTGCTACTAAACTCAGATTGTCAGAAATAAATCAATCAGAATGAACTAGTCAGTGTTCTATGGACCATATGAGCATGATCATCAGTTTCCAAGTTCTTATAACAACACCATATGGATGATCCCAAAAACACAAGAGCTAAGAAATTTTTTTGATTCCTTGTTCAATTGCATCAATGATCAATTCTGTCACTGTGTTCCCCAATCTCAGCAGCAAATAAATCACAGAATATTTCAAACACAGACAGGTAAGCAAAGTTCCAATTTTTTATTTATAGCCATAATCAGCACCATACCAAACTACAAACACCAACAGTGTCTCTCACCCCACAACAGGAACCTTGCACACCTTGCCATTCTTCATGTCAGTGACCCAGAGCAGCACCCTGTTGCAGCAGCAGTTCATGGTTGCAGAGGCATCCAGTGAGTAACAAGGCATCAAGATCACCTCCACCAACTTGTTTGTCTTCTCAATGGTTGCTTTGGCTTCCAAAGCATCAACCCCCAACAACTCTGGCCACTCCTTCCTCTCACTGTCTGCAAATATAACATAGAGCAAAAATCAACAATCAATGCTTGAGAAATTCTTAAGAACTCAATAACACAACAGTAAGACACAGCCTAAAGAGTTTACAATCACACTGGCGTTCCCTGCCGCAAGCTTGACAGATTGCCATCCTGGGAAGGTTTCCTGCTGAGAATTGTTTGGTAGGCGGTGATGATCCTGTGACAATTTATATAGGAAAAGTGGATAAGGATGTGCTCATTGAATGCTTGTGTCCATGCAGGAGAACAAGTGGCAGCTCATGGTCAGGCAAAACGACTTGTTTAGCGTGCATGCTGCATGGCTACAAGTACCAACCCGCCAGTTCTTGTTTTTGGGGCAATTTGCCAGGATGACACTAGTCATTTATTTTATTAATTTTTTTTTGACCCCAAATCCAATTTTATTTTCAAAATGGTCCTCATGCTGCCTAGTCAGCAACCACAATGCTGATAGGCTAATAAAAAATAATAAATTATTATTCAGGGACCTAATTGGCATTTGAAACATTGATTAGCTTTGGAGACCAAGAAAATGAACTCTTTAAAGCTAATCCATCTTTCAAATGCCGATTAACTCCATAGATTATGAAGCTAATTGATCTTTGAAATGCCGATTAGCTCAGAAAAGTAAAAAATGAGATCTCTAGAGTTAATCGACATTTCGAATGCCGATTAGCTATCATAGTCAGCAGTTTAGTTGCTGACTGGGTAGCCCAAGGCCATTTCAACAAATATTTTCAAATTGGGGTCAAAAAATTAATGAAATAAACAATCCAAGGCCATTTTGGCAAATTGCCCTTGTTTTTTTCCAACGTAGTATGATATTAAAAATAAAATCTATTTATAAATTTCTAAAAGTAAGTTCTTCAGTGGTAACAACAGAGATCCCTGAAAAGTGAAAACAGCAACATGCATGACAATGGTTTATAATCAACACAGACTGAGATTGTGATGCATTATGCATGTGACTATAATAAAAACAATATTTGCCACAATGTTTGATTTACAAGTAGTGTTCATTTTTGTTCGTCAAACAAGTCATCAGGGGGATCGTATACAATCATATCAGGGAACAACTCTAAGAAGTCCTCCTTGATCTTCTCCCTTAGCTCAGGATATGGTATGAGGCCCTTTAAGATAACCCTGAAGGGGAGTGAGAGTGGTGGGTCAGGGGAGCTTCTCATCTCGTTGTAGAGCTCCATTGCTAGTGAAGGCAGTCCGCCATCAGAGAAGGCCCTGACAATGTCGCCATATGTGTGCTGATCAAATCGGACTCCCTCACTCTTCAAGTCTGCCCAGACTTGTTTTGCTTCTTCTTCCTTCTTGTTCCTCGCAAGCATCATCAGCATGTCTCTGTAAAAATACATGTCGGGGCGATACCAAATCTCTTTCCGCACTGCATTGTATATCTGCAGAGAAAAGAACAATTTCAAAACAAATGTACTCTTAAAACACTAATGTATTCAGTTACATGCAAGATCAAAAAAATTGTAATTTGTGTGCCAATTGATGTTTGGCCATATGAAAGCCGCACTTAGCGTTCATATCAACCAATGAAAGAGTGTATCTAAATCATAACTTGGCAATTCAGGGGAAAAATGATATGAAATTATTTGCAAACAGCCATAAAGAAACAGAAGAGGGTTTCAACAAATGTGTGTGTGTGTGTGTTTTCTTTTTGCAAATGCCCAAGAGAATTCAGATCTGTCATGGTCTAGATTCCCAATAGTTTTATTGTTATAACAATGAATCTTTCCACGTTTAATTGTTAGTAAAGTAGATTTGATGGTAATTTTATACTGTTAATATGCATAAGAAACTACTGATCAGCATCTGAGAGCAGTGGAATTGTAACATGACTGCTTAGACAATTGATTTATAGATTTGGATGGGCATATTTGTACTGATAGAGCCTGCTAGAATTGGAAAGAATGTATTTAGTTGTTTGTTGTAAGGATTTGATGCTACCTGCTTTACTTTACCTTAGTCAACTCTGATGATGATAATTCCTTATATAAAGAAAGCATTCTAGTGTAATGATAACAACTAAATGAGGAAATTTTTTGCATGTGTGGAGAAAGGACTGGCATAATTTATTATTTCATGCACAAGGATTAATGAACAATCAATAGGAGTCTTAGCTGCTTGCTTGCATAAAAAACCAAACGCAACCTTCAGAATGTGGATAAGTGGGTAGAGGGGAATAGGCTAGGCTGGGGTGACTGATGAGAAACAGAGCTAAAGCAAAAAACCAATGGCAGAACAATAGTTGTGAATTTGAAAACAATAGAAAACTTGAAGGGGAAAATGTAATTTTGATGGAAAACAAGATGAAAAAGACGAAGAGATCAGAGAAACCAGTCATAACTAATCAAAGAATGTTTGCCACTGGAACCAAATTTTGAATAAAGGTCCATAAGAAGGCAAAGAAGAGGAAGAGGAGAAAAAAGAACAAGATAGGGAAAAATATTAACATATTACAAGCAGTTCTCTAGTTTGAGTCACCATTCATGGTTAAAAAAAAACAAAAAATAGATGGCCATACAGATCTTAAGGGAAAACACCCCAAAGTTCTTAGTGACTTGTTGGGGATAAATGGTCACACAAATCCTAAACAAAACTAATTAACTACTCTTGCACCTATGAGTACCAACACCCATCCACAACAACATCAGACTTCGTTTGTTGATAACTAGCAACAAAAGGCTGCAAAATGAAGTTACTAACAAATATTCTCAGGAAGAAAAAGAAAAAAAACAAACGAAAGAATGCTATCATCCTTACTCAGAAGATCCGAGGCCTGATTAATATCCTAATAGACTTACTCAGAAGAAAAAACAAATAATTATCCTTACCCAAAAGAGAATTGATAAAAGCTGAAATAGACGGTGGTGTGCAGAGTGAGCCGAAAAGAATCTTTGGAACATGTCATGCCCTCTCAAGATTAAACTATTTGCATGGTTGACAAAAGAGAACAAAATACTCATGCCCGACAATTTACACAAGAGACAGTGGAGAGAGGAACGAACATCATGTTATATGTGTGAATCGGCCAAAAAACAGTCACACACCTCCTATTCTCTTTGGCCCAAGTAACTACTAAAGATATATGGGGCCTAAACAAGCTCACAAAAGAAGTACAACGAAGCTTTCGGTGGGGATGGGAATTAGCTACCATGGCCATTGAATGGAGCATTTAGATCAAAAGAAACATAAGGATTTCCCAAGGAAAACATTGTATTTCTCTAAACTAATTTGTAAAATCGATTATCTCATGCTATTCTGCTTTGGTGTAGCTCATTTATCAAGACCTCCAAAACTAGTGGTGGCAAATAACTTTATTAAAAGGAGCTTGAAATTCATCATGGACACATCAACCTAAGGGGTGCGGGACGAAGGTGACGAGGCTTTTGAAGAGGAACCCACCCTAGGGACACCAAGGAAATTGAAGAAGGGGCACCAACTAATAGAAAACACGGCCGACAATCTTCAATTTTAGATACCAAAATCTCTCTATAACCGGTTGATAACTACTATTACAATTATCTAAATAAAATGTGGTTTATTCACTTTTCTAAAAATACAAAAAAATAGTAATTAGCAGGTAAGCTATGCAGAACATAATTGCAACTCATCCAAAGTACTGCTCCATGATTACAGCATGCATTTAGAAGATGCAAATATCTTCCTTGACCAAGTGAATACTTGCTAGTATCTTTATAATATCTACTGGGCCACCACTAAAGTGCGAGAACTACTTATAACAACAACAACACACACACACATTACAGCATGCATTTAGAAGATGCAAATATCTTCCGTGCCCAAGTGAATACTTGTTGGTGCCTTTACAATGGCTACTAGGTGACCACCAAAGTGCGATGAACTCCTTATAATAACAACAACACACACACACATTACAGCATGCATTTAGAAGATGCAAATATCTTCCGTGACCAAGTGAATACTTGTTGGTATCTTTACAATGTCTACCAGGCAACCACCAAAGTGCGATGAACTACTTATAACAACACACACAACACACACACACACCAAAATTGATGAACTACTTATAACAACAACACATACACACCAAAGTGCAATGAACTACTTATAACGACAACAACAACAACACACACATATATTCATTTTCTCTCTTGTCTATTGCTGGCACCAATTTCTCATCTTTGCACTCTAGTCTAGTCAACCATCAATGCCAGATGAATTACTTGCATTCGAACTAGCAAAATGACTTCTCTCCTCTCATTTCCACTAAAAATATAGTTGTGATAAAAGATTTGGTCGTCTTTACGATCTCTTCAGGAACTCACCAAGTGATGAACAACTTGTATCCTAACAAGCAAAATAGCTTCTTTATTTTTCATTCCCGTTTCAATATAATGTTGTGATAAAAGAATTGGTCATGTTTACAATCTCCTTCAGGTAATCACCAAAGCGAGATTAATTATTAGTATTCTAACGAGCAAAATAACTTCTTTCTGTTCATTTTTCACTTCAATCTAGTGCTATAGTAAAGGACTGGTCACCTTTACAGTGTCTTCTGTACAATCACCAGAGCATGAAGACCTGCCTAAAATTCTAACAAGCAAATTGACTCCTTTCACTGACTTTTTCTTCAATCTATTGTTTTTACAACGAATTGGTTTGAAATTCTAAGAAAATAAATTGGGAAAGAAGGCGTTTTGGAAGAATGGCACCTTGAGGGAGAGGAAGACGAGGTCCTGGCGCTGGAACTCGGCGAGGACGGCGAGAAGGTCTGTCCTGAGGAGGCGGGAGACATGAGACTGCATGAATCTCTCGAAACGGGGGCCAGAGCCCAGCCGCTTCAGCTCGTGCACCACGAACAGCCCCTCCTTCCCCATCTCCTTCTTTCGCCGCCATATCGACAAGCTCGGGCTCGACGCCGACGCAGCAGCCTCCTCCCAGGACGATCCATTCCGGAGAATGAGAGCGCCACCGCCATCAAATCGGAAGCCGGGGAGCCGGCGCCTCAACAGCCCTGAAGCCAACCGCAGCATCGCCTTTCCGTCGTCTTTGATCGACGAGGGTGCATTTTGTAAAAAGATCAATGTTTTATCCGCAAACCTGCCTGAAGAGTGAAGACTCCTTTTACGGGTTAATTACTTAAATCGTCCCTCAACTTTCGCGAAATTTCACTTTCGTCCCTCAACTTTATTTTGTAACAAAATCGTCCCCCAACTTTCAAAAAATAACAAAATCGTCCCTCGAACCGGTTGCCGGTTATACATACCGACGCCATGGCCATTCATCGACTCAAAGATGCCACCCAGGATCGCTTACGTGGCAGCAAATAATGAACTTTTCGTCCGAAAGTGTGTTGTTTTTCACGGAAGGTCCCTCAACTTTACTAAATTTCAGGTATGGTCCCCAAACTTTAAGTTATTGCATGAAAGGTCCCTCATCTTTGCAAATTTTCATAAAAAAATGCAGTTAACACATTTTTTATATTGGGATCACATTCAAATCAAAGCAGTGAACACATGAAACAACTGCAAACACATTTACAAATTCTTCTTATTATGATTTGCCAAAATATTTACAAATCAAAATTTATAAAATTGTGACAATGTAATGAAAATTCATATTCACATTAACATTACACATCCACAACATAATGAAAATTCACAACAATTTCATCCTGCTTGCAAACCAAATTCACATTCATTGTACATTCACATTCAATGAAAATTCACATCCAAATTCAATCAAAATAACATTCACATTCACATTCAATCAAAATAACTTTACATTCACATTCACATTCAATTATAAAACAAAGTCAGAAATACATTCACATTCATATTTACATTCACATTAAATTATAAAACAGAGCCCTCAAATCATTCACATTCACAAGGCCTTTCTCTTACCCACTGCATTGCTTCTCTTGACTTCTTCTCCATCTCATCCAAGTAATACTCCATTCTCTCGGGATAGCTGGCCCTAGCAATATTCCAGAGAAGATCCTTCATCTCTTTCCCTTTGAATTTCTCTCGTGAGTTTTGATACATGTGTCTAACACACATTCTATGCTCCATGAGTTTGTCTTCAACAATTCAGTCCTATACCTATATAAAATTGTGTAATCACTGAAAGCAAAGATCACCATAAATAATCAACGAGACTAGAAACCTCAACATACAACCAATTAATCAGATTATCTTCTAATTTACTCACCCATAGGGAAAATTACTGCAAAACTTAGCAAGTTGTTATTTCATTCATGTTCCTACTAGAATCTTCTGTTTTACATAGAAAATTATAAGTTGTAAATCATTTCATTATGGGTTCCGAGTCTTCCGACAATAAATAGGCGCACGGAACTTGAAATAATAGTACAATCATGCATAAAACACTGAAAAATATATAAATATCAAACATGGTGCTATAATGTCAAGCCTTTACCAGTTATCAACCAATAACTTGGTGATCAAACATTATCATAATATGCTACCAAAAGCACTCAAACAACATTCAAATTCCAGGACAAACATAGAAAGAGGTCGAACCTAGAAAACAAGAACCAACTCTCTACCAATTAAGATATCAAGAAAATAAAGTCTAACATAAAATAAAAGAAAAATAACAATAGAAGCAGACCTGCTTGACAGATTCTGCAATCTCAGGTCCAATACCATTGCCCGAAAAAAGGGTTGCCCGGATAGGCTGGGTCGGAGACGCATCATAGGAGAAAGCTCATCCTAGTGGCAGGAAAACCCTAGATGAGATGTGCTCAATAGAACTCCTCCGAAGGATTTGACGCAGCGCCATAGAGGCTTGAAGAAAGTCTGGCACCACTACTCCTGCATTATTTCCCAAAGAAAACAAGAAGGAAAAAAAAATTAACATGGAACTTGTCGGAAAACTAGTGAATTGAAATCGCGTAGTCTTGAAAATCTCGAGAATTCAACAATGGATCCTCCTGCCAATTAGATCGACCAAAAGCCAAAAATCAAATCGAAATTATCTATTCAAGGTTAAGATTTCATGCATTTTTCCGATACTTTTTAGCACGCACGATGAAAAAATATAGAACTCCGTGATGCACCAATGATTCTGTTCCAAAGTTCCCAACCAATCCATACTCCAAAAGGACTAAAATTATAAACTATAAACCCTAGAAAAAAAAAACCTAAACCTAATCACCACCAAAATTGAAACCGAAACAAAAAAGGAAGAAAAAAAAATGAAAATCAAAGAATTACCTGGATGGATGCGTCTCGAAAGAGCGATCAAAAGGAAAGATTAGAGAGAGATTAGAGGGGGAGAGAGAGCCCCGACGAGACGACGAGAGAGGGGTCGCCGGAGATCGCCGGAGACGACGAGACGACGAGAGAGGGCCCAAAATAACAGACCTTTTGGCATTTTCCCCGTTGTTGACGAGCATTGCTCCATCTTCTTCATCTTCGTCGGAAAACCCTACACCAGGGTGGAGAAGCAGCTAGAGAGTCAACACAGCGAAGCAATCGGCGAGGCAAGGCGGCAGTGAACCGAACGACGGGAAGTGAAGCGCGACACGAGAAGACGAGCACGGCGAGGCGATGAGTCCGGCGAGGTCAAGGTGCAATGCGCGGTGGTTTTTGACGTCGAACAGACGCTACGCGCGTTCTCGAGGAGGGCTTTTAAGAGGGGAAAACGATGCTGACTCAGCAAAGAGGTTTCTGTGAGTGGGCATGGGGGACCATACGTGAAATTTAGTAAAGTTGAGGGACCTTCCGTGAAAAACAGCACACTTTCGGACGAAAAGTTCATTATTTGCTGCCACGTAAGCGATCCTGGGTGGCATGCTGAGTCAGCAGGTGACCGCCACGTCAGGCTATGTATAACCGGCAACCGGCTCGAGGGACGATTTTGTTATTTTTTGAAAGTTGGGGGACGATTTTGTTACAAAATAAAGTTGAGGGACGAAAGTGAAATTTCGCGAAAGTTGAGGGACCATTTAAGTAATTAACCCCTCCTTTTACTTATCAACCCCTACTATTATTTATAGGCAATTTTTTTATTTTAATTTTTTTTTATAATGAATTAAACACACCGTTCAACCAAATTTCCTCTTTCCCAAAACAACCCTCTTTTTCCAATCAATGATTTTTATACAACTCTCTTAAATTTTATTGTTTGTAACAAAAATGCCCTCACCATCTTTAACGATAACATGGCCAGTTGTTGGGGCACCTCAACACATGAAATAAAAAAAAATAGTTAAAAATCAATGGCTGAATTGATGAAAATACCCCCAACTCATGAACCCTCGATTGGGGGCGGTTGGATTCCCGAGACGGTGCAACTCCGCCAAAACGACAGAGCTCTTCCCCTTCAACCTCTCACAAGGAACACGCTGAGATTTTTTTTCCGATCGCCCAACCACCGTGCCACCATCTTTGCCAGAGTCTCCTCCCGCCGTTTGTCATTGCTCCCCGTAGATCAAAGCTTTTTTGGGGAACCCTGACTAAAGCTGCTACTCTGAAGTATTGTTGCATGCTTGGGAACCCTGGATCTGGGTTATTTGGTTTATCCACAATTTTTCTAAGTTTTCGCTTGGTTTTCTTGCTTTGTATACACTTACGCGATGGAAGATTGAACACATTGATAAGTGATTTTGGGTTGCTCAGGTTGTCGGGTCTTCGTAAGAAGAAATTTAGGGTTTAGGGTTTCTTTTTCCTGTTTTTCTGATTTTGGGTGTATTCTGGATAATGGGTTTGTTATACAATTGTTACGAATTATATCTACCAGTATTTCCATGTAATGTACGATGTTTCCATTTTATTTACAGTTTCCATTTAAGCATTATAGAATCCACCATAATAAATCTCTCTTAGTGCAGGCTAAGGAAAATATGGCGCCCAATCTAGTAAACGGTGGGTGCTACTTTGTACCAGTCCACGAAACACTTGCTGAGTTGAAACCTCGTATGACTGGGAGGCACTGGGAACTCATCAGGAGGAGAGTTATAACTTCGGGTTCCAGGAAGTGTTATTATAAATTCAACCGCCTATATGCAACGAAAGGACGTACCGCCCGGAAAACATGAAGAGACACGAAGCAGGCCAAAGCCTCAAAAAACGCAAAAGGGATTCAGGAGAATTAACTGGCCACAAAACTGCTCGGGGTGAGAGTGAACTCGCGGGTCTCACCACTAACAAGTCATAACTCGTTGTTTGTGTCGAAAAAATACATACACATAAATATATATGCATTAAAATTACAATATGCCAATATTTGAAGGGTGCCAATGAAATATATACCTAGAAGTATCTTGAAATTAAGATATTTTAAATTTAAAATAAAAATATATCCGGTCGTATCCCGAGGCAAGCTAAAGACGCAAATCCCGAGGCAGTCTCAGAAATACAGATCCCAAGATAGTCTGAGAACACAAATCTCGAGACAAAAATAAATGAATTAAATTTAAATTCAAATTTTGATATCTAGATTATGATAATTAAAATTCAAATTCAAGGCCATAAATCTAGATTGTGATCATTAAAATTAAAATTAAAATTTTTGATCTAATCTCTTGATAATTAAAATTCAAATTTAAGGTTATACCTAAATCTAGATTATGATCATTAAAATTCAAAATTTTGATCTTATCTAGATTATGATATAATGATAATTAAAACTCAAATTAAAATTTCAACCTTATCATCTAGGTTGTGAAGATCTATAAATAAAAGAGGGGAGACATGTTGATAAAAAAGATTTTTGGGGAAGGGTGAGGATCTCCTCCATGCTCTCCGCTCGGTGAAGCGAGAAGCCGTGTGGTCGGACGGACACGGGCCTGTCTCTAATGACTTTGCCGAAGGATACAGGCTCGGGTCCGTTAATCGACTGTAATACAGCAAAAGGAAATCACGCTCCCTCCTCTCCCATATTCCAGCCACCGGAGAAGAAACAAAAGCTATATAATAGCTTCTCTATTTCTTTTCAATCCCCATGCTGAGCAACCGTTGCTGAAGGAGTACTGGTGATCGCCGTTGATGCTCGTCGTCACCGGAAAGAATGCAAGAGCTATATAATAGCTTTCCTGTCACCCCTCCTGTCACCAGAAAAAGAGGCAAAGGCTATATAATAGCTTCCCCTCTACGCCGTCAGAGAAGAGGCCGAAGGGTATATAACATATATAATATGCAAAAGCCCATGTCACCGTCAAAGAAGAGACCAAAGGGTATATAGCATATATAATATGCAAAAGCCCGCGCCACCGCCGGAGGAGAGGCCGGAGGGTTTATAGCATATATAATATGTAAAACCCCAAGTCGCTGGGGGAGAAAAGTCCAAACGGTATATAGCATATATAATATGCGAAAGCCCACGCCGCTGCTGGAGAAGAAAGGTAAAAAGGGATAAAATAAAATAAAATAAATAATAAATAATAAATAATAAATAATAAATAAATAATAAAAATTAAAAAAAACCCCTACGCGTCCCAGTAGCCATACTTGTGTGACTCCTACTTGGCATACTACATGTGTGTCCCCTGTGCCCCATTGCGCCTGAAGCTCCCAGATCTGGCTAGATCTGCCGCTTGCCTCTTGTCGGTAGCCCCATCTCCAGCAGTCTACAGTCCACCTTCACGCCCGGATCCACCACGCTGCGAGGCGGCCTCCGCCCAACTTCTCAGCGAAGTGGCGGCATAGCGGCTGCCCATGTCGTCAAGCTTCCTACTACTGCCCGTCACTGTTAGAGGATAAGCAAAGGCCATATAATGGCCTCCCTGCTGCTCGCCGTCACCGGAAAACTGCTACCATCAACAAAGAAGAAAGCAAGGGCTATATGATAGCCTCTCTGCTGCCCATCACCGACAAAGAAGCAAAGGCCATATGATGGCCTCCCTGCTGCCTACTGTCGCCAAAGGAAAAGGGAAGAGTTATACAATAGCTGCAGCCCAAAGGATCCAAGAAATAGTAAATCTGTAAGACTTAGAAGGGAGAACTAATCAATTACATGTTGATGAAGCTTGTTTAGCATATATTGGGATGATGTTTGCTTTCATTTTAATTTTGGGCTGCCAAAAAAGCTACAGGATTATGAAATTCAGCATATGGTCTCTATGAGATGCCCTTATGATCATGAATATTGTTGGCTGCTTCATGCCATAGAATTAACTTTGACATGTGAAAGCATTTAATTGTAAAATTTGTTGAAAAATCAGTCCAAACATATGTCATATACTTAGTTATGTGAAGCGCCTTCCATACGTTTGATGAAATGCTCGAAAGAATCCTTAAAATAAAAAAAAAATTAAATTAAATTAACTTTGATACGTTTTCGTACCATGTATGGTACATTTACTATCAGCATCCCAGCTTGTAGCAGATTTCGACGGAAAGAGAGGTAGATTCCTCCAGTTCTGTCAGCTCGACACCCTCTCATTCAAATTGTAATAACTTTTGATAGGAAACTCTGATTGAAGCAAAATTTGCGGCATTGGAAACTAGACTTCCAGATCTTTCCAACCATGTATGTCACAGTTCTTGTTAGTGGCTCAGTTGGTACAGTTCTTGATAGAAAGAAGGCCAATTCCTGCAGTTTTGTCAGTTCGACCACCTTCCATTCAAATGCCGATAACTTTTGATAGGAGACTCCAATCAGGGTGAAATTTGAGGCATTGGAAACTAGATTTCAAGGGCTTTCAAACCATGTATGGTACATCTCTTACCAAATGCCCAGTTTATAGCAGAGTTCGAGAGAATGAAGCCAATTCCTAAAATTCAGCCAGCTTGATACTCTTTCGTTCGGGCATTGATAATCTTTGCTAGAAAACTCCGATCAAGATGAAATTCATGGCATCGGAAATTAGACATCCCAAACTTTCTACCCATATATGGTGCGGCCCATATCGATGGCCCATATGGTAAAGTTTTCAGTCATAAGGCAGGGCAGACTGCTAAAAACTTATGAGCTATTAGCGACCATGACGCGAAGGCAATACAACAGGAATTCAAAGGACGGCGGCGAGGCATATAAGGCGGCGGCATCACTGAAATAAATGAATAAATAAATAAATAAATAAATATATATATATATATATATATATATATATATATATTTATTTATTTATTTATTTATTTATTTATTTATTTATTTATTTATTTATTTAATGAAATTCATGTTATGCAAATAACTGAAATTATTTTTTTATTCATTGCCTCTACTTGTTTCTTTTGCCCTTAATCGGAGGTTCCGGCAATCTTATTCGGGGTAATTAATAATAGTGGCTTGCCTCTATTAGGAATTGAAGAACCCGGAAACAAACAAATATGACATTTGTGCTTCGATATATCGTTTGGTGTCTTCACGATGCCAGGCGGGTATTTTCCATCCCACAAATTCTAGCACGCCCGGTGGGGACCTATTCCTCCTCCCATCTTTGAGGAAACAGTACAAGTAGAGGCTTATGAATTTTGAAAGGTGGCTTGCCATTGGGATCTATTGTGAAGAGGGAGCTTCAAGACAAAAGCGAATTCACCGAATAATGGTTTCCTACACCTAACTAGCTGGGTTGACTGACGATTGAAGAGAGACCAGACGTAGACTCTCCCACAATCAATCCCTTGATCCTACTAGTCAAAGTTGTGCTCTACTCAAAGAAGAGGTACATACAAGATCTCTACTGCAATTCGAAGTTCGACATCCATAGAAGTCCTAATAGTGCCGCACCTACTACACATTGGACGTCGGCCTAGTATGCTTTGATATGAAGATCCAACTGTGAGGCATCAAGGACTTTCATTTTGTAAAGGTTGCCTCAGCCCAGCTTTAGAGGATATTTCTTGCAGAAGAAGATGATGAGCGCACCTCCAAAGAGTTTGAGATAGGGGAATTTTCAAACCTGGTAAAGGCTTGCAATATATATATATATATATATATATATATATATATATATATATATATATATATATATATATATATTAAAAACATAAAAAAAGGCAGAAAAAGAAATCGGACTCTGTCTATTTTCAAGGATATAAAAATGTTCATATGGGTTCTTTTAAATCCTCTTGTTGGCAAAGAAGAAACTCAACTACTGCGGAGTCATGACCTCAACTCGATGCATATAAGGATGATCGACCTCCAACATGTCACCATAACATGGGTTTCTTCATAAAAAGACCATACACGACATCGAGGAAGCTGCAATTGATAAGATGACGCTAAGTCAATTCTATCATCTTGATGGTCATTGATGCCCGAGGAGGCCCACCACTTGCACCATTCATAAAATCCTGGGGGCATACGAGAGGAAGGATCAGGTCACGTGCTGCACAGGGGGCAAACAATGGGAGTTGATCATCAACAACAAAATGTCCCTAAAAGGAAGGATAGTGAGGACGAATCCATCTTCCTTCCAACCCAAAATCCGTCTTAAAATGGATGCATAAGTTCATATCATCTGGATGGCCATTGAGGCCCGAGGAGGCCCACATACATCATTCACAAAATCATAAGAGTCCTAAAAGGGCATAAAAGAAGAAGGATCAAGCTACATGCCATACAGTGGGCAAACAATGGGGGTTGACCTTCAACAACAAAATGTTTCTCACAAGAATGATGTACCATAAATGTGACAACAGTTGGTTGGCTTGATGGTATATCAACATGAAGGCATACAAAAGTTGAATAATCATGTCCCTTGGCATAAGTAAAAGTTCAAACTACTGGAACAAAGAAGAACCTCAAGTGCCTCTATCCTTGAGCAATTGACCACAATGATCCGACAAGTTACACACAGGTGGTCGTTTTTGAATTGAAATAAAAATTGATAAAAAAAATGATGCCTTATCTCGAAGGGTATAATGAGGATTGACACTTGCCTCACCTTATGACAACTTGTTGGTATACAAGTGTAAAACCTCATTCCTTCGGTAGTTCATTGCAAATTATGCAAGAGTACCACAAATCTGCACTCAAGCCATTTCAGATGTGGTCACAGATAAAAGATGCATTATTCATATAATATGGGGCATGAATACCAAAATCATGATATTTGGCATCACAGTCACTATAATAAAGAAATTTATGCAAGCCGAGGGCAAGAATCTCGCCAACTAGCGCAGGGGATATAAAATCCTCCATCAGCCCTTTCGACATCAACCGCGGGGACGCGGAGGCAACAATGGAGAGTGTGGACCCTGAAGCAACAACATCCTCAAATTTCCAAGCTATGAAGTGTGCATCCCGATGCAGTGAAGCAAACATCTCAAAGCAGCAGAAATCTTGAGGTATTGATGAAACACTCATCTCCAGATAGCTGACAAAAATATAAATCCCAAGCGAGGAGGTGTGCATCCCGATATAGTGAAGCACATATCTCGAAGCAGCACAGATCTTAAGGTGATGATGAAGCGCTCATCTCGAGATAGCTGATGAAATACAAATCCCAAAAATATGAAGTGTGTATCCCGATGCAATGAGGCACACATCTCAAAGCAGCACAAATCTTGAGGTATTGATGAAACACTCATCTCGAGATAGCTGATGAAATACAAATCCCAAAAATATGAAGTGTGCATCCCGATGCATTGAAACACATCTCAAAGCAGCACAAATCTTGAGGTATTGATGAAATACTCATCTTGAGGCAACTGATGAAAATACAAATCCCAAACGAGGAGGTGTGCACCTCGATGCAGTGAAGCACACATCTCAAAACAGCACAGATCTCAAGGTGATGATGAAACACTCATCTCGAGGCAACTGATGAAAATACAAATCACAAACGAGGAGGTGTGCACCTCGATGCAGTGAAGCACACATCTCAAAGCAACGCAGATCTCAAGATAATGATGAAACGCTCATCTCGAGGCAGCTGATGAAAATACAAATCCCAAGCGAGGAGGTGTGCATCTCGATGCATTGAAGCACATATTTTGAAGTAGCACAGATCTTAAGGTGATGATGAAACTCTCATCTCAAGGCAGCTGATGAAAATATAAATCCCAATGGCGTAAATCTTGAGGCATGGCGAAGCACACATCTCAAGACAGCCGATGAAAATATAAATCCCAAAATGGCTCAAATCTTGAAGCATGGCGAAACACGCATCTCAAGATAGCCGATGAAAATATAAATCTCAAAACATCACAAATCTCGAGGAGGCAATCAAGCGCGCATCTCAAGGTAGCTGATGAAATACAAATATCAAAATGGCACAAATCTTGAGGCATGGCGAAACACACATCTCAAGATAGCCGATGAAAATATAAATATCAAAACATCAAAAATCTTGAGGAGGAAATCAAGCACGCATCTCGAGGTAGGTGATGAACTACAAATATCAAAATGGCACGAACCTTGAAGCATGGCGAAACACACATCTCAAGATAGCCGATGAAAATATAAATCTCAAAACGTCACAAATCTCGAGGAGGCAATCAAGCACGCATCTCGAGGTAGTTGATGAAATACAAATATCAAAATTGCACAAATCTTGAGGCATAGCGAAACACACATCTCAAGATAGCCGATGAAAATATAAATCTTGAAACATCACAACTCTTGAGGGGGCAATCAAGTACGTATCTCGAGACAGCTGATGAAATACACATATCAAAGCAACCAAAAATCTCGAGGCGACGATGAAAGACACATCTCGAGATGGCAACAATCCCAAAGTGATGAAGTGTGCATGCCAAGGAAGTTAACCACACATCTCGAAGTAGTTCCAATCTCAAGACCTTGATGGAATACACGTATCAAGGCAATTAAAACAAATATAAATCTCCAAGCAATGAAGTGTGCATTCCGAGTTAGTAAAGCACACATCTAGAAACATCACAAATCTGGATCAATGGAGCACATATCCCAAGGTAGATGATGAAATACAAATATCAAAACAACCATGGATTTCGAGGTGATGATGGAGCACGAATCTTAGAACGGCTGATAAAAATGTATGATGGCACAAATCTTGAGACATGGTGAAACACACATCTCAAGATGGCTGATGAAAATATAAACCCTGAGATGACTAAAGTCTTGAGGCAGCGATGGGGCACATATCTCAACACGGTCGATGAAAATATAAATCTCAAAGCAGCCACAAATCTCAAGGCGCCGATGTAGTACGCAACTTGAGGAGGTGATAATTCCCAAAGCAAAAAATACATATCCCCAAAAACAAATGCAAATCTCAAAGCGATGAAGTGTGCGCCCCGAAGCGGCGAAGCACACATCACAATCTGAAGGTAATCGAGACACAAATCTTGATGTTCCCGAGACTACAATTCCCGAGGTGACTGAAGAAGAATACAAATCTTGAGGTGGCTTTCCTCGGCATATATCACTTCAAGAGCTAATCTCATATATGAAGGAGTTGGACAAAACTAGTCCAAAGGTGCTACCCGACTTTCAAATCATAAAAGCTGAAATAGAAAGCCAAAATAATAGAAGACATCAAAGTTTATCGTGAAGCTCCATAAACCTTTTAGAAGGATGGGGGCAAGGTACGATGCATATGAAATTAAAAGAAAATGGGATATGACACATATAAAAGGAAAAAAAATATTTTCTGAAAATATATATAAAAATGGAAATTCTTCACTTGGGTTCTCACTCAACCACTCATGTGATGAGATCACCAAGAAAATTTGAAATCTTAAACCTATATCCTCTATTAATGAGGTAAGGTATAATATGACTCTTGAAATTTCACATGCTTCCGATACGGAACCAAGATTTCAAAGGGGAAATATGGAGTGTCAAACCTGTATCCTCCATTAATGAGGTTAGGTAAAATATGACGCTTTTAAAAAACGATGAAATCTTCACTTGGGTTCTCAAACATATAATGAGATCACCAGATATATGAAATATCAAACTTGGGCTCTCAAACATATGATGAGATCACCAAGGTATATGAAATGTTCTCAAACATATAATGAGATCACCAAGATATATGAAATGTCAAACTTGGGTTCTCAAACACATAATGAGATCACCAAGATATATGAAACGTCAAACTTGGATTCTCACACTAATATAATGAGATTACCAAGGAAATATGAAACGTCAAACTTGTATCCTCCATTGATGAGGGTCAGGTAAAATATGACACTTCTAAAAAAATGAAAAAAAAAAAATCTTCTCTTGGGTTCTCAGATACTCATATGATGAGATCACCAAGAAATATAAAATGTCAAACTTGTATCCTCCATTGCTGAGGTCAAGAATGAACACATGTTTGAAGACTCGCAGCTAGTAAATCCAGACTATGAAGAAATTCAAATCAATAGAAGACCCACAAGTACAATCCTCGATGATATCGAAGAGAAAAATATTAGGGGCAAAGTGGAAGTCTTCACTCTCAAAATGCCAGAGGAAGATTGCAGACAACCTTCATAGAATATTTAAAATATGGGAAACTTTCATGGGGCAAATCAGAAGGCCTTCAGGTAAAGCGAGGAGACCTGAGATTCACCCTTATAAACGGATGAATTTCATACGAAGAAGCAAAAGAAGTCATGTTTGATGGTATATACCGGGATATGTGGTGCAGGCCAATTCGGACACAAGACGCCATTTAAGATTAAGCTCAAGCACGGGATATTATCTACTATTCATGGTCATATATTGCATTGAATATGCCAAGTACATAGAAATGTTATCCACCATTATCCAAGTCTAAAGAAAGCTAGCATGATAGACTCCTTGAGTTGTTACGCGCTTATCATACCATCTATAGGACTCCATTATAATCCACGCCACACACCTTGGTGTTTGGAATTAAAGCAGTCCTTTCCCTCCAAATTTAGATGGCATTATGCAATAAAACATCAAATGAAAACAATATTCCACTTCGTCTATATGAATTGGACTCACTTGACGATGTTAGCATGGATATCACATGATTGCAACAAATGGGCTCGTTTCCAAAATGATGAAAAGTGACCTCAAGTCTCCAAAAGGGCTCAGCCATAAGAAGGAAAGAAATTCCTATGTTCATATTTCTCCCTCTCAAATAAATTTCTTGAGAGAAGTATGAAGAGGGCATTTGTTTGTGTCGAAAAAATACATACATATAAATATATATGCATTAAAATTACAATATGCCAATATTTGAAGGGTGCCAATGAAATATATACCTAGAAGTATCTTGAAATTAAGATATTTTAAATTTAAAATAAAACTATATCCGGACGTATCCCGAGGCAAGCTAAAGACCCAAATCCCGAGGCAGTCTCAGAAATACAGATCCCAAGATAGTCCGAGAACACAAATCTCGAGACAAAAAATAAATGAATTAAATTTAAATTCAAGTTTTGATATTATCTAGATTATGATAATTAAAATTCAAATTCAAGGTCATAAATCTAGATTATGATCATTAAAATTAAAATTAAAATTTTTGATCTAATCTCTTGATGATTAAAATTCAAATTCAAGGTTATACCTAAATCTAGATTATGACCATTAAAATTCAAAATTTTGATCTTATCTAAATTATGATATAATGATAATTAAAACTCAAATTAAAATTTTAACCTTATCATCTAGGTTGTGAAGATCTATAAATAAAAGAGGGGAGACATGTTGATAAAAGGATTTTTGGGGAAGGGTGAGGATCTCCTCCATGCTCTCCACTCGGTGAAGCGAGAAGCCGTGTGGTCGGACGAACACGGGTCTGTCTCTTATGGCTTTGCCGAAGGATACAGGCTCGGGTCCGTCAATCGACTGTAATACAGCATAAGGAAATCACGCTCCCTCCTCTCCTATATTCCAGCCACCGGAGAAGAAACAAAAGCTATATAATAGCTTCTCTGTTTCTTTTCAATCCCCATGCTGAGCAGCCGTTGCTGAAGGAGTCCCGGTGATCCCCGTTGATGCTCGTCGTCACTGGAAAGAACACAAGAGCTATATAATAGCTTTCCTGTCACCCCTCCTGTCACCAGAAAAAGAGGCAAAGGCTATATAATAGCTTCCCCTCTACGCCGTCGGAGAAGAGGCCGAAGGGTATATAACATATATAATATGCAAAAGCCCATGTCACCGTCAAAGAAGAGACCAAAGGGTATATAGCATATATAATATGCAAAAGCCCGCACCACCGCCGGAGGAGAGGCGGAGGGTTTATAGCATATATAATATGTAAAACCCCAAGTCGCTGGGGAAGAAAAGTCCAAACGGTATATAGCATATATAATATGCGAATGCCTACGCCGCTGCTGGAGAAGAAAGGTAAAAAGGGATTAAAAAAAATTAAATAAATAAAAAATAAAAAATAAAAAATAAATAAAAAAATAAAAAAAACCCATTTCAGCGTCTTTGGCGTCCCAGTAGGCCTTGACTCTCCTATTTGTGTGTCCCTGTGCCCATTGCTTTGAAGCTCCCAGATCTAGCTAGATCTGCCGCCCAGCTGCCCGTTGTCAGCGCCCCATCTCCGCAGGTCTACCACTCCACCTCCTACTGCCCAGATCCACCACCTGCAGGCCAGCCTCCGCCCAACTTCTTAGCCGTGAGCAGCGCATAGCGCTGCCCGGCTCCATGTCGTCAAGCTTCCTACTGCTGCCCGTCGCTGTTAAAGGATAAGCACAAGCCATATAATGGCCTCCCTGCTGCTCGCCGTCACCGGAAAAGCAAGGGCTATATAATAGCCCTTCTGCTGCTACCATCAACAAAGAAGAAAGCAAGGGCTATATGATAGCCCCTCTGCTGGCCATCACCGACAAAGAAGCAAAGGCCATATGATGACCTCCCTGCTGCCTACTGTCGCCAGAGGAAAAGGGAAGAGTTATACAATAGCTGCAGCCCAAAGGATCAAAGAAATAGTAAATCTGTAAGACTTAGAAGGGAGAACTAATCAATTACATGTTGATGAAGCTTGTTTAGCATATATTGGGATGATGTTTGCTTTCATTTTAATTTTGGGCTGCAAAAAAAGCTACATGATTATGAAATTCAGCATATGGTCTCTATAAGATGCCCTCATGATCATGAATATTGTTGGCTGCTTCATGCCATAGAATTAACTTTGACATGTGAAAGCATTTAATTGTAAAATCTGTTGAAAAATCAGTCCAAACATATGTCATATACTTAGTTATGTGAAGCGCCTTCCATACCTTTGATGAAATGCTCGAAAGAATCCTTAAAATAAAAAAAAAATTTAAATTAAATTAATAAAATTAAATTAAATTAACTTTGATACATTTTCGTACCATGTATGGTACATTTACTATCAGCATCCCAACTTGTAGCAGATTTCGACGGAAAGAGGGGTAGATTCCTGCAGTTCTGTCAGCTCCACACCCTCTTGTTCAAATTGCAATAACTTTTGATAGGAAACTCTGATTGAAACGAAATTTACGGCATTGGAAACTAGACTTCCAGATATTTCCAACCATGTATGGCACAGTTCTTGTCAGTAGCTCAGTTGGTACAGTTCTTGATAGAAAGAAGACAAATTCCTGCAGTTTTGTCAATTCGACCAATGTCGATAACTTTTGATAGGAGACTCCAATCAGAGCAAAATTTGCTGCATTGGAAACTAGATTTCTAGGGCTTTCTCTCTTACAAAAGGCCTGGTTTATAGCAGATTTCGAGAGAAGAAAGCCAATTCCTAAAATTCAGCCAGCTTGATACTCTTTCGTTCGGGCATTGATAATCTTTGCTAGAAAACTCCGATCAAGATGAAATTCATGGCATCGAAAATTAGACATCCCAAAATTTCTACCCATATATGGTGCGGCCATATTGATGGCCGATATGGTACAGTTTTCAGTCATAAGGCGGGGCAGACTGCTGAAAACTTATGAGCTATTAGCGACCATGACGCGATAGCAATACAACAGGAATTCAAAGGGCGGCGGCGAGGCATATAAGGCGGCGGCGTCACTCAAATAAATGAATATATATATATATATATATATATATATATATATATATATATATATATATATATATATATGTATATATATATATATATCTTATGATATGTAATGAAATTCTTGTTATGCAAATAAATGAAATTATTTTTTTATTCATTGCCTCTACTTGTTTCTTTTTCCCTTAATCGGAGGTTCCCTCAATCTTATTTGGGGTAATTAATAATAGGGACTTGCCTCTATTAGGAATTGAAGAACCCGCAAACAAAAAAATATGACATTTGTGCTTCGATATATCGTTTGGTGTCTTCACGATGCCAGGCGGGTATTTTCGATCCCACACTAGCCACCTCACTCCCATGAAGAATGCCCTGCCCACCTCTTTCCTCAACTAATGAGATTGGAATATATTAAGCGGAAAGTACAAATATTAAACGAAAATAGCGGATAGCCGCATATTTAAACAGAAAGTAAAAATGTTAAAAGGAAACGTCGGAATATAAGTGGAAACTCATATATTTAACAGGAAATATGAAATTCATGAAATACAAGAAATATCAAATGGAGCATTGACATGTTGATGGGTTGGTTGGTTCATCCAAAGAGAAGACATGATAATTATGACGGTAATGAGAAGCTGGAGGGCACGTCTACTGTCTCTTCAATGATATCGACAATGAGGTCCATGATAACGCTGTTGAACATGTGGTATATGTGGCATATACGCTTAAAGTCAACGTCAATGTCAATTGGGCAAACAGTTTGGTATGCATCAGGTGTGACAAACTTCACCCTTACACGAGAAACTTCAATACCCCATCGCTCACTGCAACACTCGTCCCTCCCCCTTATATTTGGCAACTGCATAAAAGGTCTGCATTGCCAACCTGCAGAAAGAGCACCTTACATTACACTGATATGCTTTGAAACTGCACACGAAATGGAAAACGTTTTCGGAAAAACGAGAAAAGAACTCACGACAAAGGTGGATGGTTTTCGAGTAACGACACACCAAAGAAGAGATGAGATAGTTATAGAGTTCGTCACCCCGGGAGAGCAAATGGATTGTAGAAGAGACAAATTTATCTCGGTGAGATGGAAACAAAAGGGAAAAAAGGGATTGGGGAAGAAGAAGATAAGAAAGCTTGCAAAAAAAAAAGCTGTCAAAAATTACAAAAAGGTGATGAGAAGATGGCAAAAAAGTTGATGATGTGATAGGTAAAGTAAACTATTCAAAAGGGAGGGACATGACACAGCAGGAAAAATCAACACTATAGTCAGGGGCAGAGATGGAAAATTTAACAAAAGAGACTGACGAAGTGAGGCTAAAGGGTTAAAAAGTAACTTTTTAAAAAAGGAGGGACTGTCTAGAAAGTTTGGAAACTTCCAAGGACATATAAATAATTTTTCCTAATTTTTTTATATACTTCTATTTTTTATTTATTTTAAGTTTTGCAAGTTCAACAAGTGAAAGGATTTGTGAGTTGTGAAAGAGAATTTTGTTCTAGAGATAAAGTTTTTTGTTCTCACGAGCAGAAAGGTTATTGAAAAGTCATTTTACTCCTAAGGACCCAACCATTTTACTCCAAAGATCTGGGTTTTCACCCTAATACACAATCCTAGGCCAAAAAAATGTAGGAAAGATCAACGATCAAGTAGTCTATTGGTATCTCGGTCCCCACGAGAATTCTAATAACCAAGTGATCTCGAGTTTCATTCATAGGTGAGGGCACATTTCTGGTAGTCACCCATGTGAACGTAGAGCTGGATTCTGGGCCATGCCTAGCACGGCCCGAAATAAGCGAATCGGGCCGCGTGCTTGGCACGACCCACCTGCGCTCCATGCCGCCAAAGCCTCATAGTCAGGTGGGGCGCGGCCGCGACGCGGAATATTTCATGCGAGGTTGTGCTTGGAGCCGAAATATGGCCACGTGGCAGCATTTGATGCTGCCACATGGTATTTTATTTTTTTTAAAAAAAAATATATTATATATATAATATATGAGAGGTCAACTCATCCCGCATTTCAAAATTTATGAGGCGTTGGCAGCTATAATGGCAGCTTTACAGCTGCCAACACCTCTTTTCTATAAAAAAAAAATTATAAACAAAAAGAGCCGTTGGCTCAATGTTTCTTTTTCTCAGTGGATTGAAGATCTATTCTCCTTAACATCTAAAGATGAGTTAGAAGCTTCAAGCTCATAGGATTGAAGAAAGGTTTGTAGTTTTTTTTTCCTTGGCATTCAAGCTGAGTTAGAGGCCAAGCCACCAAAATGATCTCATGTCTTTCAAAGAGAGCCTTTGCTCTATTTTTTTTTTCTTCTTGATCTCTCTCCATGAATCAGATCTTCTTGTCTTCTTCTTCTGCTGTTTTTTAAAGGATAATATTCGAATTTTTATTTTATCTTTTTCAATTTTTTTGAATTTTTAAATTTTTATAAATAGGTCGTGTTTGGCCCGTGCCGACTTCGGCCCAGCCCAGCCCGGACCAGGCCGTGCCTCATGCATGGCCGAGGCTCTACAAATTCGTGTCGTGCCAGGCCCGACACGAAATAATTTCGTGGCGGGCCTGGCAAGGCACGAAACCACCTAGGCACAAGACAGGCTTGTGTTGGGCCGGCCCAGTAGCCCATTAGTCCAGCTCTATGTGCGCAGGACCCCCCCCTTGATGTTTGTTCCGTCGAGGCTTGTGTACATCCTTGGTTTTTTAGCGACTTGCCGCTCATATTACCCCCCCAAAAAAAAAAAAACAAACAAACATAGGAAAGGTCATTTTGGTCTAGAGTTAAAACTTTGGTTCTATGGAGTAATACAGGAAAATTTTGTTTTACTCCATGGGCTCCAATCTGAAACATTATTTGAATTACCATTTCCTGTAGAAACCAGTGTTTCAACTCTATTGAATCAAAATGGCATTTAAAAGATCATTTTGCTCCACAAGGTCCCAACCTTATAGCAATTTATTATTATTTTATTTTATTTTATTTTATTTTATTTATTTATTTTATAAAACATTGTTTTCTCTCTTAAAAATATTTAATTATTATTATTTAGCTTAATCAGTTTCTAACTAGGCAACCTTAATGTTATTTTCATAAATATTTTGACTTTTGGGTTAAAAAATACTAAAAATTTTAAAAAACAGAGTAAAAAATGTCTATTATTTATTGTTTTAAAGACCGTGATTAAAACTTAATCGTAAGTGTAACTTAATAGGGGTTTTTGCTTGCATACCCCTATAAAACTTGGAAATTGCTTAAATACCCCCGTAAAAATGCTATTTGCTTGCATACCCCCGTAAATCAACTATTTTTGCTTATATGCCCCTATGGTAAAGTTGCCCCTTGACGGTGTTAAATCAATGGATGGAATGAGGGCAAATTACTAAATTGGGTTTGCTTATATACCCCTATAATTTTTTTTAAAAAAATTTATAGATATTATTTATTTTATAGATGAGAAAGTAGGGTTGGAAGTCAAAATTATTAAAAATAATGGTAATTGTGTAATTTTTCAACCATGGTTAACTTTAAACTGTAGTTAACTCTGAAAAAACTAACGGTGACTAATGGTGGGGGTATATAAGCAAAAAAATTAGTTTTAGAGGGGTATGCAAGCAAATTGCATTTTTGTAGGGGTATTTAAGCAAATATATGGTTTTGGAGGGGTATGGAAGCAATTTTCTCAACTTAATATTAGTATGGAGAAATGATTCATATGAGATGTGTTTTCCTTGGTGTTAGATTTATGATAGATTTTTATATCTAATTGAAAATTAACCATTAATGCAGCGCAAATTATGCGGGACATAAAAGTTCAAATAGCACCAATAAGACCATGTCTTCTATAAACAAAATAATATATTATTTTAAAAAAAATTCATCCGAAATGAACACAATTTCTATAGATTTTTTTTTCTCCTAGATCGAGTATTTGAATAATCAGAGTTAAAATTTCCAATAGTTATTATTATGTAGATTTTTATATGTACCTCACAAAAGTCATATATATATATATATATATATATATATATATATATATATATATATATATATATATATATGTATACTATAAACAATTTTTTTTGTAAAATAATCGTACCCTTATCTTCCTTAATTGTTTATATGTAGTTTATAAGAGCATCCCTAACGGCGCTCATTGAGATCTGCTTCTATTGAGAGCCCATTAGGAGCGCTTAGTGACTCAATCCCCAATTGAGCGCTTAATTGGTGTGCCCTGCCTATTATTATTATTATTTTTTTTTAAACTGTTTTTTTATTTCAAAATGATTTGTTTCCAAAATGTTTTTTTTAATAACCATTGCTTCAAAATAAAATTAATATAATTTTAATTATTTGATTAATATGTATTTAAATGCATTCTAATTTTGTGCATTCTAATTTTTGTTTTAAAAAATAGCCGTTGCTTAAAAATGAAATTAATGTATTCTTAATGTATTTTTATATGTAATTTGATTGTTTATGTAATTTTTAATTAATATGTTTTGTTATATATGAAATATTTTAATAATTTATTTTAAATATGTGGAATCTTTTAATATTATTAACTAATTATTTTTATTAAATAATAAAATATTTTTGAAAGATAAATATATTTACAATGAAATTTTATTATGAAAAATTAAAATAATAAATAATATGATTGTGGGTCCCATATTATAGCTTAACCACTATAGGGATAGGTTAATGAAGATGAGGTTAAAAGGTTGATGATGTGGCATGGGCATTGCGTTTTTGGAAAACTCAACCACTAAAGTTGATCTAAGAGTACCTTTAACAGTGCTAAGTGAAAAGCTCATTGTTTTTCTTATTGAGCGCCCCTATTAGAAGAGGTTGGTGGCCGCCAAGTGGCTGGTGGCCACCGACCTATTAATTGTGGGGCCCAATCTCATTTTTTAAAAAAATAATTTTGTTGCTTTTTAAATGACCATTGCTCAGCATTGATTTTCAAAATAATTCCATTGATTTTCAAAAATAACCGTTGCTTATTTAAAGGACCGTTGTATTAATTTATTTATTTATAAATTTATTATTTTAAAATTTAAATTCTTATAAATACACTACATTCTCTTTCAATCTTCCATTACCTTTTCATTCTTCTTCTTCCACTACTTCTACATTTTCTTTCAATCTCCCACTCAACCCACTACATATTTTTCTATAAAATGTATCCTGCAAATGTGGAACAAATGAAATAAATTTTAATAGATGAGTTGATGGATGATTCTGAAGAGAAAATGAGTATGTTCTTAGAAGAATGGGAAAAGGGAAAACAAAGCGAGACTTCCAGAGGCCAAAGAAGAAGCCGAGTGATCACAAAGCAGGACACAAAAGACTGGTAAGTGACTACTTCGTCGATGAACCAATTTATCATGATAGTATATTTCATCAAAGATTTCGCATGTGCAAAGTGTTGTTCTTGCGAATTGTGGAAGCCCTTGAAAATAGTTCAGAATATTTTTGATTGAGGGTTGACGCAACTGGTAAACGAGGGCTTTCACCACTTCAAAAATGTACTGCTGCTATTTGGCAATTAGCATACAGGGCACCCGCTGATCAATATGAAAAATATATAAGGATTGTTGAATGTTTATTCAAATTCTGCCGATGTGTGATTGAAATTTTCACGCCAAAGTATCTTAGAAGACCCAATAATGATGACGTTGAACGTTTACTTCAATTGCATTCTGAGTGTCACAGCTTTCTCGGCATGCTTGCTAGCATAGATTGCATGCATTGGCAATGAAAGAATTGCCCAATTGCATGGAAAGGCCAATTCACTCGAGGTGATCAAGGTTCCAACAATTATGCTAGCTAGAAGCGGTTGCTTCAGTAGATCTATGGATTTGGCTTACATTCTTCGGAGTTGCAAGTTCTAATAATGACATAAATGTACTTAACCAGTCTCCTTTGTTCAATGACATATTATACAGATACGCTCCAGAAGTTCAATTCACCGTTAATGGTGTAACATACAGAAAAGGGTATTATCTTTAATAGGAAATGAGAAACTAGCAGAAGAGATATATGCCCTAATCCAAGAAATCCAACATTGAGGGAAATTCATAATCTTGAGGGTAGCAAGGATGGCATTCCATTCTAAGGCATTATATGCCTTTTCAATATCCAATTTTAAAATCATCCTAGGGAGGGTTAGAGAATCATGCTCAAGGGAATGTATCATTTCCTAGACTGGAATAATATTGTTAAAAGTGGATCTATCCCCAATAAAACCATTTTGCCAAGGACTAATGAGCTTAGTAATCACAGGTTTCAACCTATTAGTGAGTAATTTTGAAACAATTTTATAAGCCACATTACATAGGGAAATAGGCTTGAAATCATAGACTCTAGTAGGAGTCTCCTTCTTGGGGATCAGGACAATGAAAGTTCTTCCCTAAGAAAAAGGAAGATTTGTTGTTTTGAAGAAGTGATTGATAGCAAGAATTAAGGACTCCTTCACAATGTCCCAATAATATAAATAAAACTCTACATTCAAACCATCTGGACCAGGACTTTTACCTTTAGGCATAGACTTGAGAGTTTGGTAAATTTCCATAGGAGATACAGATCTCTCTAAGTTCTCCCTATCACTATTAGAGAGGGTTGGTAAATCACCTGGCCGACTCAGAACTAAATCCTTAAGGTTGACAGAATTGATGTTATCTAGAGTTTGGAGTAAAATTCAGAGAAAGCAGTACCAATGCAAGACTGGTCTAAGTGTAGGATTCCAAAAGTATCACATATGGCTGATATTTTGTTTTTATGCCCTCTTAATTTTTCCTGTTTGTTGAAGAAATTGGTGTTGAAATCACCATTTTTCAACGACAAAGGCTGGGCTCTTTGTGCCCACCTAATAGTGTTATGTCTCAAGAGGGCATTCTGTCTATTGTATAGTCCTCTAAGTGCTAAGGAGTCAAGATATGAGAAACCAGGAAGGATTCTAAAGATTCAGTGAGTGCTATATCCTCCTATATTTTGATAATATTGTTATCTAGGGAGGATAAACCTTTGATCTCCAATTAGATAAATAGGATATGGCCCTAACAATATAGTGATTGAAAGCATGCATGGGGGCAGCATTAGTCCTGCAATTCCAGGCCTTAACAATATTTTGGTGATATAACTCATATTCAAACCAGAAATTTTTTAAGCGAAAAACCCTCTGCTTGGAATGGGAGAAAAACTTGGCATTTAGTAACAAAGGGGAGTGATCAGAGGATGTCCTAGGTAGGTGGGTATTAAAATAAGAGTCAAAATTATTCAACCAAGAATTATTGGCTAGAAATCTATCAAGTCTAGCCCATCTCCTAGCTTACCCAATTTGATTGTTACACCAAGTATATGGTGATCCTTGATAGCCTAAGTCAAATAACTGGTTGTCTGATACAAAATCATTAAAAAAAAATTTGATTTAGTAGAATAATAATCAAATCTGTCCCCTCTATGCTCCTCATTATTTAGAATAGCATTAAAATCACCCAATATTAATATCCAAGGTAGGCTGAGGGAAGAAATAAATGATAAATTCTACCATTTAAAATTGGATATTTTGGGAGTTGTATATCATAGTGGGAATCCACTCCTTGGGTTTATCCGAGGAAAACACTAAATGTAAGCAAAAACGAGTATGAGCTATAGGAGTTACCAGACCCAAGCTCTGTTTCCAGAGGGTGATGATACCTCCCGACATCCATTGTACAGGAATAGAAGCCCATTCCCAGTGTTTGGAGAATTTCTTATAGAACTTAATAGCACGAGTTGCATAAGCACATATGTAACACCCCGAATTTTTCTAAATAAATATTCAGTAAATTTTCAAATTTTAAATGAGGTTAATTAGCTAGAAAATAGATTAATTATTTCAACCACGAATTAACAGAAAATCGGGATTAAATGGACCTGAAATCCAGCCTCGTAACTATAGAGCTAAGAGAAGGCTTTATTTGGCCAGGCTACTTCTACATAGAATAGTTGGAGGTAGATAGTCAGTAGAGTCAAATTAATTAAATGAGAAATTATTTAAATATTATTAATCCTGATTAATCAAGTGGAAGATATCGGACAAAAGTTAGAGTCCTGATAAAGTAGATCTAGCCGAGTCAAAAGTCGAGAAAAACGGATATGGAGTGGGAGAAGAGACAACCCGTAATGCTACAGTAAGCCCCTGTCACTGGGGTCGTCTGACCCGGGATTCCCAGATCTGGATCGATAAATTATTGAATGATAAGATTAATTAATGGTGACGTGACATAAAGTTAGGGATAATTTAAATTACGGAAGCCCATGTGACAATCAAATCCAAGATAAGTTAATTAATTAAATTAATTATTATAAGATAATAATATTATGAGTTATGTATCATGAAAAAGGGAAGGGACTTACGGTTGATGAGAAAAATTGAAATCAACCAACTTTTCTCCTTCAAACCCTAGAGCAGGCCCCCCTCCTCCATCCATCTCCCGTTGAGATCTCGGTCAAGCATGGCATGTGAAGCTACGGAGAGACCCCAACCTAGATTCTCCTCTTTTTCCCCCTTCTTTTCCCTACAGATCTGAGAGATCGCTGGTGTTTAGTGCGGCATGCGCTATGCTCACGTCGAGTTAGACCATTACCAAGTGTGTGCGCGCCTCCAGCTGCCGTCGGGCACCTGATCGCCTCCTCCCTCCACTGCACGGATCTGTAATGCCTCCGTCGCCAAGGCGCGCCGCCGGGCCAGCAGCGACGTCGCTCGCCGCGGCTCTGTTCTACACCGTCACTCTCCAGTCCTTCTCCGCTGTCAGGCCACACGACTGGCTTCACCTGGACAGCCCCTCACAGGGCACAGCTCCGCCCCTTTTGGCCTCCCAGCCGCCGGCCACCCTTCCTCTCTGGCAAACAATAGCTCGAGGCCAATCCTCCGCCGTCGTTTGGCTTGCTACATCACCCTTCTTCACCCTAGAAATTGGGAGCCCTAATTGGGATTAACCTTACTCTAATTAAATGAAACTATGCATGAATCAACTAAACTTAGAATGGATGAATGAGTAGAAATTGTGGGAAGAATGAAGGATAAATGCAAGTAAGGAGGTTATTGGATGCTTAAGTTTAATTATGTTATTAATGAGTGTATGTTGGTATTAATTTTGGGAGCTTACAAATAGAGGAGATGCTACCCGATTTTTCATGAAAATTTATAAGAGTTAAAGATTTATTAATCTCTAGTTTCATGCTTTCATGTTTAGTTAATTTTCTCCATTACATACTTAATGTGCTAGTTATCAAGTTAAGAATGTGATAATTAAGTATGCTATGAATGTAATCCTAGTATTTATGAATTTTAGAAGCATGTATTAGATTTTAAGTAAGAATCATGCTTAGAGAGTTTAGTAAGTTACCGTATTCTATCGAGTATAAATTAGAGTACGAGTTAATACTATAGTCTCCGTATTCATAATTTTCGTATTTCGATTATCCGGAAAAGGAAAAGGAAAAGGCAAAGGCAAGTCAGCCGTTGTTGCAGGACCGAGCCAATCCTAAGCTCTAAGTAGACTCGGGTGAGGAAACTAGCTGTACAGTACATTTTTTTATCATATTTTTATTACATTTTTTATTTTAGTTTGAAAAGAATGAATTAGAACTTTTATGAAACTTCCAGAGTTTTGGAAAATCATTCATGCATAGTAATCAGTAACAGAAAAGAGAAACAAATATAGAATTAAATAGACTACACTTTATTGATATACTTGTCTATACCAGTGGTAGCTCGTAGAGAGCCAGAGAGTACGACGTTAGGTTAGGAAAGGGAAGATTTAAAACTCTGATTTTCATTACCGAACTATCTGTTTTAAAACCTTCAATTTTTATGAAATTAAAACCCCCTTTCCATACTCTTGGAGTGCCTAGTATACGTATATAAGATTGACCCTGTATAGCGTGGATAGATCTACCCATTGGTCGTTGGTCCTGCAGTATTGAAGTAGATGTGTAGTTAGAGATGATAGTTGATAAGTGTTCAATTGAGCATATTTTCCTATCATTTTCTTATATGTCTTAATGCTATTTTGGAATAATTTTAGCACATTGGTACTTAATTAGTGTTAATTCTTATCTACAGGGCATTGGAGAGCCTTAATAATAAAAATGAATAAATTCTACATCATTTGAGGCGAAAAAGGAAGCAATTAGAGAAAACTGCAGCAATCCTGAAAGAGCAGCAAAGATAAGAAATTTATTACAAGATCTAAATAACTCTAAATCAAATCTCCACTGTTCAGATTAAAGAGAAACAAGTTAGGAATACTCAATTAAAATTTCATGTCAATCCGACAAGAATTGGGCATCCGATCGAGTACTTGATGAAGACTGTGCGGTGCAAAAATCCAACTATACGGGCTGTTATACAGCCCGTACACGGGCCCATATAGAGGGACCTGAAAGCCATACAGGCTGTTATACGGCCTGTATAACCCAACCAGTAACCTATACGGGCTGTTATACAGCCCGTACATTGGCCCATATGGACCTATATCTGAGCCCGTTCTGCACCTAATTTTCACATGATTTGACCCCACAAGAACCCTTGACGGGTGAGATAATTTACAAAAGCCTTACCCCTACAAATACCAACTTTCTAGGGTTAAGGAGGCTATCTCTTGGCCTCTGGCCACCTCTTTGGCCACTTGGAGATCTAGGGTTTGGTCTTGAGCAACATTGAAGATCTTTGGAAGACCTCGACGGCTAGGGCTTGAAGAAAGAACATCTTGGAAGGCATCAATTATCCGAAGGAGGGGAGATCTATTGGAGATTCACCACCGGAGCATCATAGAGACTAGAGGAGAGTTTTTATTGTTTGTTTTCATGTCTTTACTTTGTTATTGCTTGGATTTATGTTCCTCTTCCATGGGGAACTAACTTGTTAAATACTTGGGTATGATGAACCTTTCGATTATGCATTAATTTGATGTTGATGTTTATGTTTTGATTGATTGGATGTATGCTTGAATGTCTATTGGATGTTTTGTATTGATTGTGATCTTTCTCTTTTGCGGGATGCCCGAAGAGATTACTTGGGTGCGATATAAGGGCTAGAGCTAGTGCCTCCTTATATTAGGAACATGCTCCATTAGAGAGGGTTGTGAGTACGCTGAGGGATTCGGGTGCTAGAAAGAGAGCGACTCTATAATATTACTCAATCCCACAATCCTTCCAAGATATAGGTTCCCTTGAGCTTAAGACAATCCAAGGAGATTAGTTATCCAATCACCTCGGGAGAGGGGTTGGATATAATTTAGGAACCCTTGGCATAAACATCATCAATCATCAACATAGTAATCTTCATTTATCCTTTAGAATATAATCCTAGGGGGATACATTGCCCGAGTACCCTCCTTCCATGATTGATTGCCCCATGATTTCACCAAATCTTTAGTAAAAGCCAACCTTTACTTTTTCTTAGTTGAGTAGTATTTAGATTAGGACAATACCCAATATTTGTTTAGACTAGATAATAGATGAATAGTTTGTACTAGTATCTCTTGGTCCTTTTGGGTTCGACATCCGACTTTTCATAATCCACTTTACTACTTGATCACGACCCTTGCACTTGCGGATTTATCTCACAATAGTATTGTGATGATCAGATAACTCCGTATTACCAACCTCCCGGTAGCGATTAGAGATCTACCATAGAACCGATTGGTACAGATTACCAAGGGTAATTTCAGAATTTAATCACAATACAAAGATACAAATAATGAGATATACATACATGAGATTTCTAGGCATGTTGACATGATTAAAACAGATTGAAGATAATGCATTGACCAGCATCTTTATTTGCTCAACATTACTTCCAGATTTCAGTATTTATTTCAGTTATTTATATATGCATAATTTTATGATTTAGTATTTATAGTTTTATTTCATTATACGGTTACAGTTTTATACCCAACAATACTACTCCCATATCACTGAGCTCCAGTAGCTTAGCCTCTTTTTCGTGACATTTTTATGCAGGCAATAGACAGGAGACCAAATAGAGGGCTTCGTCTAATTGAGAGTTTAAGTGGAGATTTCCTGTAGCTGGCTCTGTCTCCCTGTTTTTAGTTCTTGATTATGTATGTTATGAGTGTATTTGAGATAATTAAGTCTAAGACAATATGTTTTAGTTGGTGATATATTAAACATTATCTTGAGATTGAATTTATGATATAATATGGTATCATTTGTTTGCTTTAAATAGCTTCCGCAATTATTTGATTTCTTTTGATTACCAGTTTTATAGCCTTAGGTTTAGGGTTCATTCCCTTGACCTTGCTGGTGTTACATGTATCCCCTGATTAGGAGATGGGTGTTACAACGTGTCTCCACAAGACATACCAAATCAGGTTGTAAGCTCCTCATCAATGCCTTAATCCTGGCGACTGTTTTGGGATTTGCTAAACCCGTTCAATTCTAGCATAATATTTTGATTGAGTCCATAATCATAAAAGCGCATACTAAGAAGTAAAAAGTTAGAGAAGTCTTCACCTGGGAGATCTTAAGCTTCCTCAAACAGAGGGGGAGACTCGGCCTTTCTTTGGGCAAGAGTTTGTAATGATTTTGCCCCTTCGAGCCAGCGCCTCCATCTTAACATCCTTTTGAAATTGCACAAGCGGTATATCATCCTCATAACTAGTATGGTTCTGCTCCTCTTCAGAGGCTTCGGTCAATATTATCAGACCCTTGAGGGTTCGGGTTAACGACTTTAGTAACCCTCTCCATCAGACGCACATGAGCAGAGGATGATTCAACTGGTACCTGCACTAGTTGTGAGGGTCATAGCTGACCACTGCTATCTTTGTCCAAGGATGTGATAAGCCCTATCCCATCACAAGTATCATCCCCAAGCGCCTTGCCTGCCGCGCCTATCCTCATAGGCGACTGTCGCGATGGTAGAGAGGATCCAACGGTATGAAGATTTGCACTCGGGACTAGGGCAAGGGCCAGAGTGTAACATCCCGAATTTTTTCTAAATGCATATTTAGTAAATTTTTGAATTGTAAATAGGGTTAATTAGCTTAGAAAATAGATGAATTATTTTAACCTCCAATAAAAGAAAATTGGGTGTTAATGGACCCGAAATGCAACCTCACAACTATAGGGCCAAGAGAAGGCCTTATTAGGCCAGGTCACTTTTACCTAGAATAGTTGGAGGTGGATAGTCAACAGAGTTGGATTAATTAAATGAGAAACTATTTAAATATTAATTAATTCAGATTAATTATGTGGAAGATATTGAACAAAAGTTAGAGTCTTGATAAAGTAGATCTGGCCGAGTCAAAAGCCGAGAAAAACGGATCTGGGTCAGGAGAAGAGACGACCCGTGATGCTACAGTAAGCCCGTGTCATTGGGGTCGTCTCACCCGGGATTTCCTGATCTAGGTCGGGGATAGAAAAGAGCCAGATAGTTATATTAGCCGTCCTCATGACGACATAGTAATAAGATAAGATCAAATAAAGTTATTTGGTCTTTACTGGAAAATATAAACAAGATAATATAGTTTAATCAAATGCTTTTTAAAAGATAAGTTATAAAAAATTAGTTTTGTAAATAAAAAAGGAATATAATATATATATATATATATATATATATATATATATATATAAGAAGAGAAAGAGAATGAATTTTCATCTCTCTCTCTATTTGAGTTAGTGAAACCTCTCCCTCTCTTTGGACCAAATTGGAAAAAGAAAACCTAGAACTACTCGTGCCCTACCTGCGGCCGCACCTACCCTTGCCAGCTAGCCACCGTCGACTGCCTTCACAGACAACCCGCGCCGCTGCTTGCCGCTAGGAGCCGCGCCCCAACGCCCCCTCGCCGCTTGCCTCTGTAGCCTCGCCGCGCCCCCCTCGTCGTGCGGCCTTGCCATGCCCCTTCTTGACCTAGCCACCGGCTCAATCCACAGCGGCCTACTCTACCTCCGTCGAGCACGCACGACGGTCCGCCTCTGACCTAGCACCGACGAGCAGCTTCTCCGGCGTTGCCTCTCCTCGCGCGCCGTCTTGTTCTTGCAGGGTAGCTCACTATCTTCTACCTTTCTCTCCGGTCTACAGTCCTACTGTGGGATCGAAAATACGCGCCTGGCATCGTGTCTGTGAAAGAAGACACCAGACGTCACATCAAAGCACAAATATCATTTTTATTGTGTGGGTTCTTCTATTTCTAATAGAGGCAAGCCTCTATTATTAATTACCCCAAACAAAGTCTTGGGAACCTTCGATTAAGGGCAAAAGAGTACAAGTAGAGGCAAAATAAATTCATTCATTGCAGAAACATAATAATTTATTACATATATATCATATAAATATGAATATATATATATTTATTTTTATTTATTTATATATAAATAACGCCGCCTTCCATGCCTTGCCGCCGCCTTTGATATTGGTACCATTTTGTATTCTAGCCACATTAATATGCGTACTGCACCGCCTTGAAGTGAGTGTCTCGTTGCCACTTCAGTATACGTACTCATCGTCGCTTTGAGATTTATGTTCATCGGCCATCTCTAAGTGAGTACCACATTAAGGTTTATATTTCATCACCCGCTTCAGGATGTGTGCTCCGTCATTATCGCATCGGGATGCGTGTATTCAAAATTCTCCTCCTTTTCCAAAACGGGCCATTTTTTACCTTATTATTATTATTATTATATATATATATATATATATATATATATATATATATATATGTATTTCTTTTGCTTCCCTTTAAATGGGCCATTTTTCTCCCCTTTTTTTTTATCAATTGGCCCATGATGATTTGTTTTTAGTGATTTAATTAAATCATTCTTCTTATAAAGTGGGCCATCTTTTTTTAAATTGTCAACCGGTCATGGGCCCATTTTTTATTTATTCTCCATGGCCCCCTTACTTTTATCACCAGCTCACTCCCTTTCAGAAAAAAAAAAAGAAAAAAAAAAAGGTGGGGCCCCATCCCAATCAACCCCTTTCAAGCCCTATATCATTTCTAAAAAAAGAATGTGCTTCCTATGCACACACTTCATTCAATAAATTTCTCCAAGGGTAATGAAATATTGACTATCTTGTGACAGAATTTGCATGTAGACATTCATCCGGGTTGATCTAGAACATGCAATACCAAATTGAAATCAATCCTGGATTTTCTCATTGAGCTTTATAGAACAGTAGCCTCTAATCCTCATTGGCCAATGAACCCAATGATTGCTTTCAATCATTTTTTATCAAATTGCCTAAATTGCATAACAAATCCCCTTCTCATATTTCATAAGATATAAATTAATCAGCAACATGAGAACATTCTCCTTTTTCTTTTTGTCACTAGCCCATTTTATCATTATTCTCCCCAATAACTCCACATGATGCATGTGTGAAATATTCCCCACTATTCCAAGGTTAATAATATCAAGCTTGTTTGACTTTCTATTGTTGACAGTAATTATGGGGTCAAAGCTCCTGCAGTACCAATCTCATCCCAATATCCCAAATTGGATTCACAAAGATTTATCTATATAAGATGAATGAGTACTTGTTGCAATTTCTAACTTTATCCAGTAATCTGCTCGTGAGGAACTCATGGTTTCCAAAGCATTAATTGCCATATTTGCATTTGAGTTTTATAAATCAGGAAGCCGTGTCCCTTTTGAAGCATTGTAGCTTTTGAAATATTTCTCCAAAATTTTACATAGCTTTTGGAATATTTTTCCAAAAAATTTTACATAGCCTTTGGAAAATTTTACGAATGAGTTCTTCATTCAACATTAGAGAGTTCACCAGCAATTCTTCCTTATTCTCCACAGAATTATTTTTCCTTTCCCTTTTGAAGAGTTACAAAATGGTAAGATTTGTCAATGAGGCCTGTCTCCCTCCATATTCTCCAGCTTTGATTTCAGGGCAGCTTCCTTTTTTTGAAATCTTCTTCTTTTCTTTGTTTTCTTCAGCTCCTTCAGTTCTTTTGCTTCATGGTTGCAGCAGGGAATTTCATCAATCTCCATATTGCTCCATCAACTTTGCATTCAGTATATAACTTCTACAGCTCAAGATTAAATAGAATGAACACTATACTTTCAATCATGTTGATAGAATATTGTGCATGAATTTCTTTGGCATCCTCCATGGATTCTTTCTTAAGATGATTTTGGATGAGTTTCCTGGAAGATCATAAAAAAAATCGGTCCGTTGAAACTTGTGAATGCCTCCAGTTTATCCAGTGCGCCAGCCTCTTGCATTTTGACAATATATAGTGTAGCAGTACTCTTGGATACCTCATAGATCTGGATAGTTTTAAGGTTCAATATGAGTTTATTCATTGTTCCATAGCTGCAGGGACCCATTTAGTCTTGGCCACTTCTAAGTGAGGTTCAGCCCATTTACATGTCTGAGCTGATTTCTCTGAGACCTTCTGCAATAAAAGATTCATGACAGATTTTCCATGCTAACCCATGTGAATAGCAAGCCAATGCGATAACCAAGTTCCCTATGATCAGCACCTAATTCTTGATCTTCAGAGATCTTTGATAATGTTCTTGATGATGGGCAACATCCAGTTTCGTTTCAACACATCTATCTTTTCTACATAATCAGAAATACTTTATAGATAATTGCCACTTTTGGCAATATTAGGATTGACATAGGACTCAATCGTCCAGCTTCATGGAGGAGTCTCTGAGTCACATTTGCCTGCAAAGTATGGCTGTCGGTCTGAGCTTCGGTGAGGCAATATTCATTCCTTATCCAGTTGATTTTGAGTCACTGGAGTCTTCTTCACGCTGAGGTCGTCATTGTTCCAGGAACTTGTATGGATCAGCTCACCGGTGCTTGTCGCCTTCCGACACTTGGACGTCTTCAGTTTCAGCAACTTTGCACCTTTTGATTCATATTGCCGTAGTGCTTTTGGATGGGTGCATAGTTATTCTTCCACATTTTCTTTTGTCTCATCTAGGCAGCAGCGTCGTTGACGGGGACTTCCTCTACAACTGGTTCGGCAGATCGGATGAGCTTTCGGAACTTCTTAACTTTGGGCGGCAAGAAGTTGAAGAGAGAGAGGCTTGGCAGCGACGACAGCAACAAATCTTCTTACTGAGACTCCCTCAATGCACCATCATTCTTTTTAGTACTATCATCATCATGGATCCTAACAGGCCCGATCACTAGCGATATTCAATATGAGGAGCTCACCACAACAGCCTCGACAAGCTCTGTATAAAATTTCACTGCCTTCTCCAGCATGTCTTGACCGGCAAGTTAGCAATACAAATGGGCTTTCACACGGCTCCGAGCACACACTACTATTGATTCATAACCTTCAATGTGGCATAGACCCGAACCTTTCTCATTCAAGAGTATCCATACATCCAGGGAAGAGCACCATCCAATTGGGTTCTGGTTCATTTCCAAATCGTGAATACAATGAGGGATAATACCACCATCATCATTCAACCTCACCGGAGAATATCTTTGACAAAGAGATCATGTAATTGGAGAATCGTATGCGCAACTCCAAATTCAGGTGTCATTCTACAAATTTTGATGACCCTGAGGGGTCCCTGCACAGCCATAACCTTGGATGTCTTCTTGGCAATTCAAAGCTTGATCGAATTTGTGGTCATCCCATCCAGGACCATCTTTGTTGATCGGGATAGGGCTGGGGTTTCTGAATCAGGACCGGCTAGCGGAGCGTCTCAGTCACGATTGGGTCGGCGGCATCTGGCTTCAGTGACACAGTTGAAGGGAAGACCGGCGGTGGCGACTGTAGTGATTGTCAGGGTAGCGAAAGAGCAGCGACTTCTACGGCAGCGACAGAGGGCATGGGGCGGCCTCAAGCTTGGGACGGAGATAATTGGCTTCTTCCCGGCGGCTGGTGATGCTGTATTGGCGGCAGTGACGGCAATAAGGGGTTGTGAAGCTCTTGGAGGCTCGGCGGACATGTAACGCCCCGACCCAGATTCCGGGGACCTCAGGCACGTCAACAGATATGCCGTACCCAAGTGGAGACGAGCCCCACTCGAATACAAGGCCTAAGTAATAGAAGCAGATAACATAATATAATCAAAATGTCATATATAACAATGTCAAAATTATACAGCGAAATTTAAAATCACAAGGGTTCAAATCACCCTATATCAAACTATAAAAAATCAGGCCCTACATGGGTCCTAAAACTCTCACACACAACCTGAGGTCCTCGAACCCCTCCAACCTGTCCCAGTCCCACGTGCAGCTCCAAATCCTAAGTCATCTGTCCCTCTTAACCTGGAAGGGAGAGAAAAGAAGTGGAATGAGCTTTCGAAAGGAAAGCTCAGTAAGTACCCTGCAGAAAATCACAATGATGCCACAACAGATAACAACAGATAGTCAAACAGACATATCAAAGGAAATAATCAGCACAACAAGCCAATCAAACGGGGCCCCCTATACTCATCCAATCATACCTCCACGGTCAGCACAAGTGCCGTGCGCCTCAGTGGTCAAGTGCTGGACGACAGGTGGCTATGCTCCATGGGTACCCCTACCCAATCCGGACGCATACCAACCCAACCTAAACACAAGCACCACGAGTCTCACAGTAATGTCCCTGTCCACGGTGACATGCTTAGCGAGCATCCAACATCAAACTCATAAATGCAACCATTCCACAGATATGGAAGCAACAAACCATCCAACAGATATGGAATCAACAACAGAGGACCAAGGCATCATAACAACATACACAAGCACAAAACCATCAAAGAAACACCAATCCAGGTAACAGCAAGGTCAAAGAAACTGTGGGAGTTAGGCAAAGACACTTACATCACTAGCAACCTCATCAACAATCTCGTGTCCCTCCTGCCGCAGCTCAGAGCTCCAAACCACCACCTGGAAACCATAAACTCGGTCTCAAATAGTGCTCACACACCTATGAGTAACCATACTTACTAAACAATTTCAATTAACAAGCTTGACCCACTAATGAACTCAACTCGACTTAATGAGTCAACGCAATACTTCAACTCTCAATCATACACGAATCAAGCCTAAGCCCATCACTTGTAAGGTAGTGAACCAAGCCTACAAACACAAAGCATAACAATCTCATTCAAACCAATTCCATTGCCTACACATAACATGCAACTCTGATTCTTCAATCTTTTACTTACACAACAACCCCAACAAGTCAATTTCCAACTTCTAATTCCTCCAAGCCTTAACAAATCTATCAAATGCACTTGAACTCATGGCTATCAATTCAACATAAATTTATAATATCAATCACAAAAGCTCACATCGACACCATACCCATATCCTTCCAAAGAAAATCCTCCAATCCCCCCCATGTGATAACAACACACACAACTGAGATGCAGGAATTTAGAGAAACTCACCGAGTATAGATGTCGACAGCTACTGAAGACAAACTGACCGTCCAAACCAGATCTCCACCGTTCATATTGGAGCAGGACAAGTCTTCACCACGCTCACCAAAATTCAGCTCGATCAGACTAGGAATGATTATCCAATTGAAGCAGATGATGAAACTGATTGGTGCAGGAAACCAGCAGCGATAGGTTCTGTTTCACACCCTAGAACCCTACTCTCCCGGCCACCAAAAACAATCTTCACCGTTCAAAATAAAGAATGAAGGGTTACGAACAATCTCACCAAAAATTAGCACGATCCAACGGTAAAAAGGGTCAGAATGGCAATGGACACAGAGCATGCTCCACACACCTTTGAACAAAAAATCCTAGTCTCTCAAGTTTTTTTCTCTTTTCTTCTTTCCTCTCACCTCTCTTCTTGTTTCCTAATGGCAACAGCGGCTGTTAGAGTTTGGGGATGATGTCCTTTAAAGATCTCATGGTGTTGAGTAGTGACGGCTAGGGTTTGCTCTTGTGTGATGAGAATAGATGAGGGCTCAGATCAAATCCTGTGCCTCACACTTATCCCAAAATTTAGATGGACGGTCTGGATTGGTCTCATCTAATGAGAGTAGATGTAAGTCTCTGATCTATTCGAATGCCTAGAACTTAATCCACATCTAAAGATGAGCGGTACACATCCATCCGCACGGTGAGGTCATGTGTATAAACTCTACATTTGCCTCGGATCCAACCCATCAAATAGATGGACGCTCCACATCCTCCCACATGGCCTCTATTCATCCACTCATCAATTCCTCTCTTAATCTCCACCGTTCGTTCACTCTACATGCATGATTTTTTTTTATATATTTTTATTTAAGCCCAGGTTTCTTTTGAAATCACGTACAAGTCCCTGTTTACTTAAAACCTATGAGATAAGTAAAATTTTCATTAAGTCCACAAACATTCCTGAAATTATAAAATAGTCCTCAATAACCCCACTAAACTCCAATTAATCAATTTTAGGAAATTCCTTCCATTATTAAATAATTAAAACTAGTAAAAGAAAAATGAACACCCGGAGTACTCATAAAAACCCTGGGTCTTATAGGACAGCAACGAAGGCGGCAAGAAAACAGCGGTGGTAGCTTAGCGACAAAGCTTTGGTCTCCAGGCAGCGTAAAGAAGGAGATGGGATTTTATTTATTTTATTTATTATATATATATATATATATATATATATATATATATATATATATATATATATATATATATATATATATATATATTATCTCCTTATGACTCCCAATCTCACTCTCCCTCAAAATCTAGGGCTACTTATGTCCCCTGGAAGCTTCACGACGAACCAGAACCGGATGGGGGATCTAAGGCTTTATTACGTATATATCATAAAAAGAAAGAAAAATCACCTTTCCTGGTTTCCTTCTCGGCTTTAGACAATCAGAAGATCAAAGCCTTCTCCTCCTTTTTGTCTAAGTGAGAGCCAAAGAGAAAACAAATCCGAACCCCTTTCTTTGTCTTTTTCTCCCCCTTTTTAAAAGATTTGTCTGTTCTCTTCATCCTTATCCTCACAGAAGTCAAACCCCTCCCGTGAAATCACAACCCCCTAACAACTAGATAGGATCAAAGTTCAAAGTTTAATTAAATTAAATTTTAAATTTAATTAAATCTTAAACTAAACTTCGCCTCGGGATTGATATTCCCATGATGCCTTGGGATTAGCATTTTTTTAATTATTATTATTATTATTATTATTTTAGCCTCGAGATTTGTTCTCATAGGCAATTTTGGTATTTGCCATGTTGCCTCGAGATTTGTTCTCGGGGGCAATTTTGGTATTTGAGGTATAACCCAAATAATTTATTTGAAGAGGGAATCTTAAATCAATTAAGATTAGGTCATTTAAATTTTAATTCTAAATATATCAACATTAAGATTAAGATATATTTGAATTTCATTTAAATTGGCATTTGGGTTCTATTAGGGCATATGTTATATTATTTATATATGAACACCTACACCGACGAACAGTCCCCTTCTTCAAGTAAATCCCTAAAAGTTCATATTTGAGGAAACCCTAAGTAGATGCATGAATTGAATGGGATAATAGGGCTGTAAAGGGGTAATGTACATGTATAGAGTTGATGAATTGTATGATTGTTGTATAGATAAGTTTATGCTATTAATGAGTGTATGATTATATTTTTTTTGGGGGCCCTATAAAGAGAGGAGGTGCTGCCGAAAATTCATCGATTTTACATGTTTAATTCTCTTAATTATGTAGCCTCTAATTGTTCTAAGAAGAAGCATGTTAGAAGCCTTAAATGATGTTTAGGAAGAAGATAGTTAAATCTTCTATTAGGAGTAAATTCCGTATTTTCATGCTTCTTGGAATTATAGAAATGCATGTTAAGTGAAAGCATGCTTTAGTTAAATTAATGTCTCTAATATACTCTTCCTAGTCTAAGTTAGAGTATGAGTTAAGAATACGGGTTCCGTATTCATGTTTTCCCTATTTTAATTACTAGGGAAAAGTAAGGGCAAAAGCAAGGGTAAAGCAGGAGCTGCTGAAGGATCAACCCAGCCCTAGAGCAAATTAGACTCATGTGAGGGAACTAGCTGTACAGTATGAGCTTTTATTATATTTTCATTTTATTACAGTTTTGAATTCAGTTTGAAATACATGAATTAGAACTTTTATGAAACTTCCAGAGTTTTGGAAAAACATTCATACACCTTTTTGAGATATATGCTTGTACCAGTGGTGGCTCATAGAGAGCCAAAGAGTATGTCATTAGGTTAGGAAAGGGTTGATTGAAATCTCAGATTTTCATTACCGAACTATCTGTTTTTAAAACATTCCATTTTATGAAATTAAAATCCCTTTTCCATACTCTTGGAGTGCCTAGTGTACGTATATAATTTGACCATGTGTAGCGTGGATAGATCTACCTGTTAGTCGTTGGTCTTGCAGTATTGAAGTAGATGTGTAGTTAGAGATGATAGTACTGCGATGATCAGATGACTCCGTATTACCCACCTCCCGGTAGCGATTAGAGATCCACCATAGAGGCGATTGGTACAGATTACAAAGGGTAATTTTGAAAATCATTCACAATACAAAGATACAGATTATGAGATACAAAGGGTAATTTTGAAAATCATTCACAATACAAAGATACAGATTATGAGATACGCATACATGAGATTTCTATGCATTTGACATGATTAAAACAGATTGAAGATAATGCATTAATCAGCATTTCTTTCAGATTTTAGTTATTTATATATGTATATTTTATGCTTCAGTTCTTAAAGTTTTATTTTATTATACGGGTACATTTTATACCCGATTGTACTGTTCCCAAATCACTGAGCTCTAATAGCTCAGCCCCTTTTTTCTGTTATTTTTATGCAGGCAATAGACAGGAGACCAGGTAGAGGGTTTTTTCTAATCTCGAGTTTAAGTGGAGAATTCCTGTAGCTTGCTTTGACTTCCCCTTGTTTTAGTTCATGTTTATGTTTCTTTTATGAGTGTATTTGAGACAATTATGTCTAAGACAGTATTTTAATCGTTATTGTATTACACAGTATTTGAGTTTGGAGTTTATGATATGAGTCGTTTGTCTTTATATCTTCCGCAATTTCTCGATTATATTTGATTACCAGTTTTACAGCCTTAAATTTAGGGTTCATTCCCTGGACCTGGCTAGTGTGATATGTGCCCCCTGAAAAGGAGATGGGTGTTACACAGAGGACTGATGGAGTTGGAAGCTGGGTGATATGGGGTTTCTTGATTAGGGTTGAGGTTTAGGGATTGCATATCCGCTCCCTCCTTGTTCGTAGGATGACTCCCTTCACTGCCTCGAGATAAGTGCTCCTTACCAGTGGCCCAGCCACCTCTCCCTCTACGTGTCGGTCGACCAATAGATTGGATGGGTACGTTGACACCGGGCATGGTAGTGATTAACCTACGGGCGGTGGTAACCAGTTTGATTAACAAAAGAACAAGAAAAGGGAAGACAAACAGAGAAGAAAGTCTTTAAAACTTCAAAAAAAAAATATTATTTAATAATCAATGACTAAAATTCAACCTACAAGCCGGGTTTAAATAGCATGAAAAAAACTAACCTAGATAGATAACCTAGAAAACCTATCTTCTTATCCAAATTTGTCCAAATCGGCAAATTTTGGTTCAATAGAAAAACTTATCTAATTAACAAATCAGATAACTCCTAAAAATCCGAGTTCAAATCGGATTCATATCCTATCCTAAATTGGCATACGAAGTATTACCAAAAATGGGGAAAAAAAAATCAAAAAACGAAGAAATGACGGGAAAATTAGTGAAATTTGAGGATGAAGGAAAGGTCCATCGAGCTTGAGCGTCGAGACGAGCTTTCTGAATTGGGGCTAAGCGCGCGAATCCGATATTGGTAGCCAAAGTTATAGCCAAAATACCAAAACGTGTCCAAAGTGCTCCCCAATTCCGGACTCGATCACCTTCCGCCTTTACATCGGTCCGCCAAGTCGTGGTATGCCAAAGCTCTCATGGTGCAATCAGACAGTTCGACATAGTCTGATTTGGGCTCTCTTGCATTAGCCTCCCTTGGTTGGAAAGAACTCGCCCTCGAGTTCGTAATAGGATCAGTCGACTCCACAAAGCAAGGGCTCAGATGCTTCATATTGAAGATGTCAGAGGTCTTCAAATGACTGGGGAAGTGCAACCGGTATGCATTATTATTGATCTTCTGCAACACTTCACAGGGTCCGATCTTCTGTTCCTTGAGCTTGTTATACACACCCACAAGGAAGCGATCTGGAGTGAGGATAGCCCACACTAAGCAGCCCTTATCGAACAACACTTGACGCCACAGTTTGTCGTCATTCACCTTGTACTTGGCCTTACTCTCCTGAATAGCTAACTTGACTTGCTCATGAATAACCCAGAGATGCTCAACTATATCGTCATCTTGGGGGGTAAACACGACCAATTCGTGGGATAGAGGTCAGATCAAGTACTCCTAATGGGTTCCACCCATAGACAACCTTGAATGGGCTCAAGTCGGTAGTCCGGTTCTTTGATCTATTGTAGGCGAATTCGGTTTGAGGTAGTGCCATATCCCACTGCTTCGGTTTAGTTCCAACCAAACTCCTCAGTAGGTTGCCCAAACTCTGGTTCACCACTTCAGTTTGACCATCTGTCTGGGGGTTGTATGCACTGCTAAAGTTCAACTGCGTCCCCAATTTTCCTCACAAGCTTCTCCAGAAGAGGCTGTCGAACTTGGTGTCATGATCGGATGTGATGGAGCAAGGGACACCATGCAAGCGGACAACCTCTCGAAAGTAAAGATGTGCAATTCGGGTAGCATCCATAGTCTTTTGACAAGCTACAAAGTAGGCAATCTTGGAAAATCTGTCGACCACCACCAGAATAGAATCCGAGGTCCGCTGGGTACGACGAAGGCCAAGAACAAAATCCATGCTAACATCAAGTCAAGGGGCTTCAGGGACTGGTAAGGGAGTGTACAGGCCTACATTGGTGAGAACTCCTTTGGCCCGCTGGCACACAAAGCAGCGCTTCACAAAGTGAGCCACGTAGTAGACAGCTTCGGCCAATAAAAGTCTGCAGCTATGAGGGCGTAGGTCTTATCATGACCAAAGTACCCCTCATTATAGAGTTCGCTCATGATCTGCTGTCGGAATGAACAGTCGTGGATGCACAGCTGCAGGCCACGAAACAGGTAATCGTTATACAAAATAAAATCGTGACGATGCCCATGGGTTACTGTCCGCCAAGTCGTGGTATGTTAAAGCTCTCATGGTGCAATAAAACAGTTCGACATCGTCTGACTCGGGCTCTCTTGCATCACACGTGCTTTGGGTTAGCGAGCTCCTTTGAACCAATGGAAGGTTGTGATGGTTGCGTTGACCGCTGGGGAGTGGTAGAAGGGCCACGACCCCTACCGCGGCCACGAGAGGATCCCGCAATCATCCAAGTGCCAAAGTCCTTCTTTCCGGCCCTCTCCTCCGCCGCAGCCTGTTGTTCAGGATGGCTTGACATTTTCATAGTGCCCTCCCTCGTCTTGTCGAGTTGCATGGATTGTAGACCATCACTCCGGCCAGTCACTGGTTGTGGCCGATCTTCCTGCTACCCTCCGAGCTGCAAGGGACTTGGTTGCAAGCATTGATGATGTGCCTGATTCGTCCACATTTGAAGCAGAAAGATGGTATTTTCTCATACAAGATGCCGGCTAGTGTTTCATCATCCTCTTCGCCAACCCATATCCCTCTTTGCAGAGGTTGGGAAAGATTCAGTTCCACACAAAGACTTGCAAATTTTGATAGCCCTACCTCCGTATCAGGAGACTCAAGCTTCAAAGTATGTTCATCTATCTTCAGCACAGGGCCGATCAGCGCACCAAGACTCTCCAAGGTCTCAAGTTCCCAAAATTTCATCGGGAGATGATGAAGCTCTATCCAAACTGTTGCTGTTTCAAGTTTCTCAAAGGCAGGTTAGAATTTTCCCCTCCAAGGCATGAGTTGAACACCATCCTATTGATTGTCCAGGGTCCCTCCTACATCGCCCTTTGAGCCATTTCATGTGAATGACACCGAACGTAGTAGTAGCCATTAGACATATCTGAAATTGTGAAGTTTCCAAACTCTCTCCATGGGTTTTGCAGCGCTGCCCTCACCTGATCCAGTAGGAGAGCTTTTCCAAGGAATTTTCTATACAACATTGCCTGCATCCACTCATGGGCACGCGTATAGAAGTCTAACTCTGGCTTAAGGCGAGGATGACGAAGGGTCTTCAGCCGTTCGAAATTCTCCTTGTTGTTAATAGCATCGGTTCCAAAGACTTTATTTCTGGGTACGCCTGAAAGGACGGATCTCCAGGACCTCCAAGGGAAATTCGTTGGGATCGAGGTTGTTCCTCCCCCTCCGCCATCGCAAGCAGGGGTGAGGAAAACAGAGTTGAGTGTCTTCCAGAATCAATCGCTCAGGGTCACAGTGGTCTTCAAAGGGCAGGAAACAACACTTACGTTGAAGTTACATCTAATTATATTTTAATCTGAAATCTGTTATAACAGTGATTTGAGAAAATTTCGGGGGGATAAAAGTAAATATTTCTCAAAATCGATTGTATCCCACGTGGGCGCAGTTTGTTCCATCTGTCAGCCCAGAAAAAAAAGAAAACAATAGATAAAACCTACTATACCCCCGATCACCATCACCCCTCGCGCCCTCGGCCACCGCCGCCGCCTCCTCCTCCTCGTCCGTCGCCTCCGTCACCACCAATCGACGCCGATCACCCTCGTCTTGGCGCCATTACACGCCGCTCCATGCTTCCGACTGGCCGTACGACATGTCGGAAAGAGAACCTCTTCGCCGCGACCACCCGATCGATGCTACTCGTAAGCATTTTCCTCGATTCAAGACCACTCAATGCTTCCGAAGTTCCATGATCAGCGTTTTGATGATCTCTTCTTGCAGCTTTCGAGGTCTTCTATGATGGATCATGGCATGGCGTTGATCAGTTGAAGGTCAAGGATGGAAGTATCTTCGTCGAGCCGCGCCGCCGAGAATCTTCAGTGGAGCATAAGGTTCATGTCGATAACCTTCGTCTTCGGTCGAGAAGAGCCGTTGCTTCTGATTGCGCGCGAGTCTTGAAGGCTGGGGTTGATGTTTGCGTTCTATCAGCGCATTCGACTGCTTGGGCTCCGGAGAAAGGACTGCAACCAGTATGATCACTTCCCAGTTATCGCATTCTTATGATTATCTATGATTGTGCTTATTTAACCAAAATTTTGTTTTGACTTCAGTTACAAGAATGCTGTTTTCAATCCATTGTTTTTGCTTTTCTGTAGTTGTTTTTGTGGCGCGATGCCAAAGTTATCTCAGTCAGGAGAATTCCACATGAGGAGCGATGCACCTGTCTGTTCTCTGTTGTTTTCTACAGAGATGAAGGTGAGATTAGTGTAACAACCAGTAGGCATGAGAGGAAGGCTGTAGTTGTTAAGTTAGACAATATTTCAATACTGCAGAAGCTCAAATTTGAGCCCTTTGATGATGGATCCCATCAATGGAGTGTTTCTGAGGATTGTGCCTCTGCTGTCAAAGCCAAACTGCTCAGTGATGTATTTTCTAGTGAAGCTTCTTGGTTGGTTGTGCTATCAGCACTTAAAGGGGTGGGGTTTGCGATCAAAGTTGTGGACAGTAGGATTGTTCATCACATCACTGACAATTTTCAAAGTTTGAGTGATATAGTTGTTGGGGAGAAAATTGCAACATTGAGTTTCTGTAAAAGAGGTGAAAAATGGCGCCCTAAGATTGAGACTCTAGCACCTGTTGCTTCAAAAGCAATAATACCTACAGATGTTTTCGTTGAGTTGGATCCAGCTGAAGATAAGGCGAAAAGTGAATCAGATGTTGAGATTTTATATGGCCAGTCAAACTTGCGACAATCCAAACGTCGGAAGACGCTTCCAGATCGTTTTGTACCAATTTTTAATCAGGGTAAGTGTCAAGAAATCGTCGTTAGTGATTTATCCAATCATGAGGAGGCCTGCTCCTGTCTGATTGAATACCCGTCGTCACAGTCAGACACGAAAAAATGTCCACATAGAAGAAAGTTACTGAGTACAGTTGAGTGTAAAGAAATTATTAAGAATTGCATGGGAAACATACAATCTGAAATTGAAAGGCTTTTTCCGCCTCCTATTGAGTCTATGGAAAATACCAGACAGACTAGTTTTTCAGCAACAAATGAGGACTTTAACTGGTCCCCGCAAGATGATACTCATACTAAAGTTGATGAGAATGAAGAGTTGTGGAGAGAAATGGATTATGCATTAACCACTCTTGCTCTTCTTGAGCAAAAGCAGGTAGGCCTAATTATACAAAACATTTTAATCTTTTTCGCTTAAAAGAATAGCATATGTTAGTTTCTTGTCTTGCATTTGGATATTCTATGTAAAAGATTGCAGCCTTGTATGAATAGGTTCCAAAAATGCGTCATACACTTGGTCCATCTAGTGCCTAGTGACAATTAACTATCTGATGAATGGTGGATGATCTGATCGCTTCGTACTATAAGTTATTTGAAATTTGCTTATGTTATATAACACTTCAGGGCTGAATTCTTTTTTGTTGTTTGACATTACTTCCACATGAGCTTTACTGCATTGTCACTTGTCTTTCTGAACACTGCAGTGTGATTTATGATTTTAACGAACTAGCCTTTCCATTTTGTCAAATTTTATTAAATTTAAAAATCTGCTTTTGGATTATATGCTGCTCTCCTACTATAATTGTCAAGTATGTCAACTGACAGATTCAAGCAAATCAAAGTAATGATCCATCACTAACTGTAGGCACTCAAATGTCATTAAATTTTCATAGTTCTATCATCCTTTGTGTCGAGCTTTCTTCATCTGAATAATCAGATTTGCATGAGTTTTTGCTATGTTTTTTTAAAGTCTATATACAGCTGGAACTTTAATGTATTTGATGGTCCAAGAAAGATATCCATCGTACGAAGTTTAAGAAAATGCTCCCAAGCTATTCAGCGTGTTCTATTTCCATGCATCTCATGTTTTCCTAGATTCGGTGTATTACTTTCATGTGCTCCTGTAGTTAATTTCTGATGCCGCTTTTCCTTTAAACAGCTAATTCCAAAAGTCCTTCCATTAGTGTTACTAAAAGTCAGATCCAGCAAAGAACAGACAAGTAAAATATCCAGTCTACTTTGGGCAAGCATACCTTGGGGCGTCTATGGTATCTAGTGTTACCTGTTGCTGCCAATTGTTGGACCGTGGAACCATTCTGAACTTTATGCTAATAGATTTGAACCTTCAAATCAGATATATAAGATGAGGATTTCCTTATTTCTTGTGATAGATAATAGCCGTGAAATATCTACATTATAATCTGACGTATCTGCTTTAATTTGACTGATAAGTGAATTTAGGTAAATTGTCTTCATTGCAAAGTGTTAGAATGAAAGGAACAGAAGTAGGAAATCATCCCTGCCTTGGTTATGGATCCTAAATCTTAACGCAAAATAGTACTTTCATCATCGGATCATCCAGACCTTGAGCCTCCTTTTTTTTTTTTGATAGGGAAGAGCTTGTACAAGCTGGTAGAAAAAAGATACAAAGAGAACTATAGTGAAACTAGACTGCTATAATAAGCTTGTAGATCTTCAAATGTATAAGTCTGCTGCAGTGAGCTTGTCCTGCAACCATCTGGGTTTGTCATTGCCACTATGGTAAAGAGAGAGCCCTGGATTAAGTAAGGCATGGTTGGCCAATGAGTCAGCTATCTGATTGTATTCCCTCGGGCAGAATTTCAGCTCCATCTCAGGATATGCTGCTAGATAATGTTGAATCTCTTGAACCTCATCTTGTAGTCTTCCATTTCTGAGTACAGCACCATTGTTGATCATGTGCATGGCTTGTAGGCAGTCAGTGTAAATAACTTCTAGAATCCATCCCTCTGAGCTGCTGTGCTCAATGACCTGTCTGATGGCTTGTATTTCAGCTTCAAGGCTAGAATTTGCCACCTTATTGTTGCATCCAGCCATAAGGACAGTTCTTTGCCCCTGTATAATGACAAACCCTGTTCCACAAAGAGAAAAATTTTCAGACCAAGATGCATCACACATTGCTAATATGGATTGATTAAAAGTTGAGGTTTGAATATACTCCCTGAAGTTGCCTTGTTGTCTCCAATAATGGTCCTGTGTATACTTCAGTGCCTGATTGAACAATTGTAATGGCTGATAACCTAGAGCCTCCTTGACTATGGTAGGAACAGTAAAGCTCTGAATACTTTAAGAAACAATTATATCAGTTACACCCATCTATTTTAGAAGACTAAATATCTGATTGGGCATCTTGATGCGCTCTAATTATGCAAATGCAAGGTAAAGTTCCCGCTCTTGTTGTTATGAAATATGCAGGTCATAGTACTTTTAGTAAACAATCATATCAGATGAAAGTATCTCATGTTCTGATCACTAATCTGAAATTTTTATTGAGTCATAATTATTTCTCTTTGCTGCAGCCTTAGGACAGGCTGTAAATGAATCAGTATGTAGGACATTAATTCAGAATAGTTATAATTTCAATATTTTATTCATGTCAAGTTGTTTTGTTCATGTCAACATGCTATTCTCCTTTTGTCCAAAAGTTGCAATTATGGTTCTTTGACTGTAAAATATATTGATTGTCAGGATTTTGGCTCGAAGAATTCTAATAAAGATGGGGAACAACAGTGTCAGCATGAGTACAAACTGGATGAAGAAGTTGGTTTAATATGTCACATGTGCAAGAGTGTATGCACTGAAATAAGATATGTCTGGCCACCATTTGTAAGTTCAAATTACGAGACATAAAACGAAACCTGATAACTTCAGTGTGATTAGTTCCATGTTTCCTCATTTAATGTTTTCTTTACTACTCTCCTACAGCTTCAGAATGCCAGGGGCTTTTCATTCATGGAGAAAGGAGGCAAAGAGGAGTTTGACTGGATTGGGTCCTATAATTTTGAAGATTCTTACAGGAATGATCTGATGGACACAACAGCATCATTAAAATTTGACAATGTGTGGAATTTAATACCTGAATATCGATCAGAACTACGTGCCCATCAAAAGAATGCTTTTGAATTTGTTTGGAGAAACATAGCTGGATCTTTTGATCCACAAGGGATAAACAGTGCACCTACAAACACTGGTGGTTGTGTGATATCACATTCTCCTGGATCAGGCAAAACTTTGCTTGTGATTTCCTTTCTTGTTAGTCACTTAAAACTGTATCCTCGATGCCGACCTCTTGTTCTTGCTCCCAAGATTGCAACATATACCTGGTGCAAAGAGTTTGAGAAATGGGGGGTTTCAGTCCCTTTATATGAAATCCATCCTGCTGAAAGATTCAAGAAGGGAACAGCAGACTGCAAATTGGGAGGCTTCTCCAAAGATAATCGCAGGCCAAGTAAAAAAACTATGCACGTGATGGATTGTCTCCTAAAATTAAAGCAGTGGCATGAGCAGCCGAGCGTTCTCCTGATGAGTTACTCATCTTTCTTTACCTTAACACAAAATGAATCAAAACTGGAATACAGAAGATTCATGGGAAGTGTTTTGCAAAAGAGTCCAGGCATTCTGATTCTTGATGAAGGTCACAACCCAAGAAGTACAACTTCAAAGCTAAGAAGAAATTTGATGAAAGTGAAAACTGAATTCAGGATCCTGTTGTCTGGAACATTATTTCAGAACAACTTTGAAGAATACTTCAACAGCCTTGCTTTGGCAAGACCACGATTTATTCGTGATGTCACATTGGAATTGGACCCTGATATGGTCAATCGTATAAACAGCAGAAGGCATAAGCGAATAAAGCGAACAAGTCGAATGGAGAGATTAGCTAGAAAACTTTTTGTTGAAAAGGTTGGACAAAAAATTGAATCGAATTCGGCAGAAGTCAGGAAACAAGGTTTTGATTTGTTGAATAAGCTTACAGGCGAGTTCGTGGATGTCTTTGAAGGTGAAAGCTTAGACATGTTGCCTGGTTTGCAAATTCACACTCTTCTGTTGACATCAACTGATATCCAACGGGAAATCTTGATGAAGGTGACAAAAATACATCATTCAATAAGACATAAAAGATGTCCCCTTGAATTAGAATTGCTGATCACAGTTGGATCAATTCATCCATGGTTAATAAAAACAGTTGCCTGTGTTCGTAATTTTTTCAATGATGAGGAATTGGAAAAGGTTGAAAAGTGCAAGGGAAATTTCAGAAGTGGTTCCAAGGTGAAATTTGTTGTTGACCTCGTGCACAAATCTACTGTCAGAGGGGAGAGAGTTTTAGTTTTTTGTCACAATATCTCTCCCATTAACCTATTTGCTGAAGTTCTAGAATCTGTTTTCGGATGGCAGAGAGGAGAGGAAATCTTGATTCTTCAAGGTGATCAAGAGTTGTCTCTCCGTGCGAAGATCATGGATAAGTTTAACCGGGGTGCCAAAGAAAACTCAAAAGTGTTGCTTGCATCAACTAATGCTTGTGCTGAAGGCATTAGTCTGACAGCAGCATCCAGAGTGGTTTTGGTAGACTCCGAATGGAACCATTCAAAGACAAGACAAGCAATTGCCCGAGCATTTCGCCCAGGTCAAGAGAGGGTGGTGTATGTGTATCGATTATTGGCATCAGGCACTTGGGAGGAGGATAAGTATGACACCAATGCTTGGAAGGCTTGGTTATCAAAAATGGTGTTTATTGGCCAATACATCAGGTATCCCTCAACCAGGGAAGTAGAAGACATTGAAGATGAGGTTCTGAAGGAGCTTGTGGAGGAGGACAAGAGAAAAACTTTCCAAATGGTAATGAAACATGATTAGGATCCAAAGTTTCATTATCAGGGTTTATTTTTGAAAACATGTATACTTTACCCTCTTTTATTTATTTTCTATGCTGATCCCCAGATGGTTGTGCATTTTAAGCTGTCTTATAATCCTGAGCAATGTCAAGATGGTTGCTAATATAAGCAGCACCTATTTTCTGCTCATTTTCCAATGAATACCATGGTTGGGAAATTATATCTGTTAATGGCTTCATGTAAGTCTGTTTTCTAGTGGTTCTGTTCATTATCGCAGGAGATTTAAGGTTTTTTTTTTTTAATTTTTTTTTTTAATTAAGGTTGTAGTCTTAATTATTATTGTTGCATTTATTGCAAAATTTGATTTAAGTATAAATATTTTATCACAGCGAAAAGAAATAAAGAATGTTAAAAATAATTCTAAATTTCTAATAGGTGAAACTGAAAACGCAATTGTAAGCAACACTTACAGGACCAATAAGAAACCGCCACGTCAAAGCCCAGCACCGTCATCCCGAACTTATCCACGTGGTATATATCACCCCGCTCGATCTTTCGAAAATTTTCCACTTTTCCCGCCTTTTCTTCTAGCCTACGTTCCTCTCCTCCGTCTCTCCCCCTCATCCAAAACCCTAGAACCGATGCCGGCGACGCCAGATCCTCCGACGTGGAAGATATTCCCCGACGCCGGTGGTAATTTCCGATGGGCCCCCGCTGGTGCAGACGCCGGATCCCGGTCTGAATATTCGTGTGTAAACCAAGCTCTCCGGCCAGACGGCCAGCCGAGCTCTCCCCTCCCATCCATGGCGGATCTGTTCCTCAAAGGTATCCATAACTTATTGTCTATATCCTTCCTGATCTAGTTAATGGCATCGATCTCATTATCTGTGGTTCCTTCCAGTTTCTGCGGAGCTTCGGGAAGGAGGTGGTGGAGGCTGTGTCGGTGGCGTCCCGATGTTCCGTACGGCGTCGGGGAGATCGGTTTCGGTGAGGGAGAGCTCAATCCAGAAGGCAGAGTCGGTTCTTGCAGAAAGAGATATTCCAGAAAGAGGTTCCATTTTTATGGATGAAGCTGGATCATTTCTTTTATCCTTCGATAAAAAATTTTCTTTTATCCTTCAATAAAAAAATTAGGATATTTCGACTAGAATTGATAATGTTTTTGGTGATCTGTATATAAATTTTGTGGATAATTTGATCAGGAGCTTCAATGGTTCAAAATTTTGGTGCTTATGATGAGGGCTTTCCCATGTTCCACACTGCTGGATCGAGTAAGTCAGTAGCAGTGAGACAATCTTCAATTAGAAAAGCAGCTGCAGTTCTTGAAGGCGAGAATTTGGAAATGGGTAAATCATTCTTCCTGGAGTGCCATGCTTGAACCATTATGATTGATTTGTGTGCATCTCAGTTTTTTTAACTTGCAATAATTTCAATATTGCTTTGGACTTTGCTTGCGAACTGTCCTAAATTACCTCAATCCCTGTCATTTATATGATTCATTCTTTACTTGAATATATTCTTGTTTGTTTTCCCCCCTTCGATTGTGGATATAAAGTGTGCAAATTTTTGTAGTACAAAGCTTACCTGTTCTATATTTGTATTACTTTCCCTTCTATTGGATCATGCTTTATGTTAAAGTGATTTACTATGCTCTTTGTTTTCTTCAATTGAGTAGGGTACAAGTGGTTTATTCTATTCTTTATTTTTCATCTTCTCTTGTTATATCAGAAAATCTCAAGCCCTTAGAGTGTGACTACCGCAGCAATACTGCACCTATGTTCCAAACTGGATCAGGAAAATCAATTTTGCTGAAAAAGTCGTCAATTAAGAAGGCAGTGTCTGTTCTTAAGAATGTGGGAAATTTTGAGAAAGGTGATTCACTTTTTGTTATCAATTGTGCATACTTTTGTCAGGCTTCATGTTTTCTGTTTTCTATTATTAATTTATTGTCAATTTGTTTGATCTTTAATAAATACTAGCCTCTATAAACCACTTTGCAGATTTAGGTGTTGGGAACTGGATAAATAATGGCTGCAGTATTTCCAATTCGTTCTTTCAGACAGGCTCTGGAAAAGCAGTCAATATATCTTCTGCTGGTCTCCTCAGAGCGGCCACTTTGTTAGGTGTTGAAGAAAATCATGGCCGTGCATCCTCCAATAGTTTTGTGAGTGAAATGAATCAACCCAATTCTGGTGTAAGTACATCTGAAAATGTAGATCCTGAAGTCTGGGTTGAAGCAGATCTTGGTGCTGCTGGCAATAACAATGTTGGCCCTAAAGGTAAAACCAGTCCATTAGATTGCAAATAATTTTTATATACTCAGAAAGCATATAAACATCGACGTGTTTGAAATTCCTTTAGGCCCTGAAGTGTGCAAAACATCTGATTCTGCCCAGCCAACAATAAGGTTCCATACTGCCGGTGGAAGATCTATTTCGATTTCTACAGATGCTTTACAACGTGCAAAGAGTCTGCTTGGTGATGCAAGTGATGGAGTCTTACAGGGTGATATTGAAGCAAATAAACCATCTGACACAATTCTCAAAGATAATAAAGCTTTTGAAGACTTTTCTTGGAATAAAGAGAACTCTACTTTCGTTCCTATGTTGCCAAATGCTAAAATGTGCAAAACCAATGGAAGGATGCCCTGTACGGGGCGACCATTTTCCAGTCATAAGCCTGGGAGTGTTACATCGGATCAAGTAAATGCCTGTAGGCAGGTTCCCTTGGGGCTTGATATCAAAGACATTGATCGACCTTCTATGCCAAAACTTGCAAGCATAGGCATTAGGGGAAGTTCCACTTTAAATGATGCTTTGAAAACTACTACGGCTTCCAGGCCAAAAGGTGAGCCGCTGAGTGATGTTTCAAATACCATTGTTACAGAAAATACAAGTACAAATCAGCTGACAAGTCAAAGGAAGAGAATCAGGAGAAGAAGCTCCATCTCCACATTTAAAAGGCCACGTAATTCTAGGTTTGACCAACTCATATAATGTGAATTCATCTTTATACATTTAGATCGTTACGAACATTTAAGTGTAATCATATCGGCTCTATTTCAGGTTCACCACTCCTTTGAAGTGCAATTCCTCATCCCATGCTTCTGGTAATTAGTGGAAAAGTATTTTGAATAACAAGAGCTATGCTTGTTGTGTTTCAAGACCATATTGATGGACCTTCTTTCATAGGTCCGTTCATGCTATCACCAACAAAAAATCGCAATTGCAGAAACAGAGTTTCCAGTCGTTATCCATTTCAATTTAAACAAAAGACAATCAAAGACTTTTTTGGCAGGCCTCCTTTTCATACTAATTTGGTAAATGTTTCTGTACAAGCATATTATATTAGAATTTTCTTCTTAGTTAACTTGCTAACATGTTTAATCATGATCATATCTATTACAGATTGAAGGTTTGCCAGATGAAGTGAGGCACATGAGTGCAGATACTGCAGAGAAGTATCAATTTCATGATGCATTTGGCTTTGCTGTGATTGGGCAGGGTGAATTTCATGCTATGTTGCTGCAATCTGGTGCTTCATCATCACATGTAACTAAAGAGTAATTCCTGTTATCCCATTCCACCTTATTTGAAAGATAACCGAACAAAACAATTTGAGTAAAAAAAGTTTCAACTATTTTCCAAACAAGAATCAAAGATAATTTGTGGAAATTGTAATAATCATGATTCTCTTATCATCCGAAATCTTGAAATTAGTTTGCAATATTTCTGCTGGTAAACATATTAGATATTTTTTTTATCACAAAATCTGAAGGTTATATTTTAAGTCCATAGTTCATAGAGTTAATTAGACTTAGCTTTGGTAACACTGCAGTTCTTGAGCTTATATACAGCTTGAGTTACCTAGACTACCTTATTTTTGTTGCTTGTCTCAAATTTTTTGCTTCCCTGCAATTTGTTTCTGTTATGTATATGTGCTTAACAGACGAATGGATGAGCAATAATTAGAGATGGCAATATTGCAGGTACCTGGGAAAAACACAATTTCCAAACCCGAACCCGTTTAAATATTTCTTATCTAAACCTGTCCCAAACCTGGTTATTATGTCTACCTTAATTTTCATACCTGTCCTAAACCTGCTTAATTCATCCCAACCCCGTTTAATATTTTAAATAAATATATCTATTCATAGAACTTTAAAAATTTGTATGATTGAAAACTTATCAAACCTGAATAAACAAATCTTAAAAAATATGAAAAATACTAAACATTTTATTTACATAAAAAAATCTAAAATAACAAATACACACCAATATACATATAAAATATTCAGGTTTGGGTTTCAGGTTCACAAGGGGCAAATCCCAAACTCGTCCTATACCTAGCTGGGTTTTAAATTTAGATTCCAAACCCGGCCCAAACCCTAATAGGATTTTCTTATCGGGCCCTATTAGGGTCGAGTGAACAGAGTATTCATTAAACCCATGAAAATTGCCATTCTTAGTAATAATCTGTTTCCTAATTCAACAATGTGGTGGACTCTGCATTTTGTCATGCGATTCAATATTTACTTATTTAAAGTTTATTTAAATTGATTGTTTGCTGTTGTTGAACATCATTTTCCTCACATATTTGTCCTCTTTAGATGGGTTTCAAATCATTACAAGTGGATAGTTTGGAAACTTGCAAGCTTTGACAGATGCTATGCAACTCAAGCTAGTGGCAATTACTTAACAGTTTCCAATGTGCTTGAGGAATTAAAATACAGGTGAGTGATCATGTAATTTATTAGTTTTTGTTTTGCTACATGAGGTAGTATATGCAAAATAATGTGAATGCTGTATGCATGTAGATATGAACGGGAAGTCAACTATGGGCATAGATCTTCTATTAAGAAGATTCTAGATGGTGATGCATCGGCAGCATCTGCAGTTGTTCTGTGCATTTCAGCTATCCGGTACTATTCTAGCTCACATAATAGCAAGATGGATGAGATAGGTGAATCACATGATGACAATCAGAAGCTTGATGATTCAGAGGAACCAGAATGCTATCGTGCTGCAAAAATTGAACTTAGTGATGGATGGTGAGTGAATAACTTATGCTCTATGATATGGATACGCTTGACTCTTGAAGTTATTAGAACTCTTGGTAGTTTGCAGGTATGCATTGGAGGCTCAATTAGATATCCCACTATCAAAGCAACTAATTTCTAGAAAGTTATTTGTTGGTCAGAAACTTCGGGTATGGTCTAACCTTTCATTGTTTGTATAACCTGTTAAATTTTCTTGACAACAATCTCAATTGTTTTATCGCTTGTTATGTCTACAGATTTTGGGGGCTCACTTATGTGGCTGGGTGGCTCCTGTTTCCCCCCTTGAGGTTCATATTGATGTCTAATTTCCCTTGCATTTGTTTGCTTTGGATTTATGTAAGCAGTTAACCTTAATCATCCTTGGTTTATTCTCAGACACCTGGAACTGTTAGTTTACTGATACATATTAATGGGACATATCGAGCACATTGGGCTGATCCTCTGGGATTCTGTACGCACTTTCAGTTGCAAACTGATCCTTAAATCTTTAATTGGGGTATATGTGCTTGCACTTTTCAATGTTACTTGGTAGCCTCATTTACTAGTGCTCGTCACTGTATTTTCCAGGTAAAGGTCTTGGAGCTCCATTGGCTTTTAGTTGTATCAAGGGTGCTGGTGGTAAAGTCCCTAGGACACTGGTTGGAATAACGCGGATATATCCTGTTCTTTACAAGGAGAGGCTAGTACTTATAACATTTTAAATATTTCTCCTTCTGTTGCAACTTCAATATAGTGATTATTTGGTATTAAAAATCAATGTGTTTGATTCAGGCTTCCAGATGGCAGTTCTATTGTTAGATCAGAAAAGATGGAAAAGGAGGTGCTTCGATTGTATGACCAGCGGTAATTTGCTTTAGCTACATTTAGCAGAATTAAGGGATGCATGAGTAGATCCTTTGATAATCATTCTTTACGAAAGATTTTCTTTAATTACTTGCCGTCTGAGGTGATGATCATTATTTAGGCTTCCTGTGTTTATGGTTTTTCAAGGATATTTTCAGATCTTCCTACATGGAGTCTCCTCTTCAGTCAATATGTAATTGCCATACTTCTAGCCTCTTATTCAGGCAATGTATCCAACAAATATGCTTTGAGGTTAACATGCAGCGGCAAGTGTTAATTAATTGCGAATGAATGCCAATTTCAATTTTCTTATTTAACTAAATTAAAGATGGCAAATTAAATATTAGTTTGACAATGATCATTAACAGTATGACAACAAATGTTGATTGAGAATAAGTGCATGATTGAGGATTCAATTTGCCCGAGAGTGAGCTTGTTATTATGGCTGTATGAACTCATGTTTCATGTTTTAAAATTATGGTAAATCGGTTTATAGTGGCTATTGCTTTGCTTTAATCTATTTGACAGCTCCATATTGGAGTTCTGTCATTAATTGAGTACCAACTCAAAGGAGAAAAGAATTTCACAGTTGGATGACATAATTCAGTTTCCTGCTGGTGTGGAATCTTTGTAAATTTCCTACTATTAAATTTACAATGTCACCATCAATTCCATTATGGGGACTGCATAGCATTTACTTTGGTGAGAGTTGTACTACGAAGCTTGAGTATGATCCTATGTCAGAAAATGCTTCTATGTTGTGCATGATTGTATGGTAAGGGCCTATGCCTTACTTCAAAATCACATCTATATTTTGTTTGTAATCTTTTGCTGATTAATTTTTAATGACACATGATCTGACGAATTCATGATGTCCTGGCTCTGTTTTCTTATCTTATGTTTTCACTAGTCCCTTGAGTCTTTAGGCCATTAATTGCTTAAGTTTCATTTTTTATTTCAGGCGTTCTAGTATCGTGGAGGATGTTGTATCCAAACATCAAGATTTTATAGTAAATTGTGACGATAGTGAAGAAGGGGCAGAAATCTTTAAGATACTTCAGACTGCTGCTGAGCCTGAAGTATTGATGGCAGATATGACTTCGGATCAGCTAATTTCTTTTACAGCATATCAGGCAAAGCAAGAGGTTGGTTCTGGAAAGTTTTGTTCCTCATAGCTTAGTTTGAATTACAGGAGCACATTACACATTGATGTGGTCTGTCTCCAGGCAAACAGACAGACTGAAATACATAAGAAGATAGAGAAAGCTTTGGAAGACAAGGGTCTTGGTGCAAGGGAGGTCACACCATTTATGAGAGTGAGGGTAGTTGGATTAACCAGTAAAGGTGCATCCAAAAAGGTTCACCCTAAAGAAGGTTTAATAACAATTTGGAGCCCAACTGAAAAGCAGGTGAAGTTGCTTTTTCTTTTAATCTTCAAGTTTTTCGGATTTGTGGAAATCTGCTCTTTGTTGACTGCCCCAAAAATCCTCTCTTTTTTTTTAAAAAAAAAATTTAAATTTTTTTTATCACCTTCTCTACTGTCTGGCTACTATTTTTGGTGTATTTCTTGGATTTGATCCACATATTCAGCAGTTCAATTATTTGTATGCTCTTAATATCTATTCTTTCAGAATGTTACTTGAGGCACTTCGAGTGGATAATCTTATTTGATTTTTCTATAAATGCTACAGAAGCATGATCTAGTGGAAGGACAGATGTACTGTGTCCATGGACTGATGCCACTTAACTTTGGTTCTGACATCATCTATTTACAAGGCAGAGGGTCATCCACTCTATGGAAATGCTTAGCTCCCAAAGAATATGAGAAGTTTGAGTAAGATGACTTTGGCCTTCTCTGAATACCTCAAAAACTTCTATATAAGTTATCCTGATTTCTTGCAGACCATTTTTTACCCCTCGCAAGCCAGTCTCATTGTCAAATTTCGGTGATGTGCCTTTAGCAAGGCAAGTCATGTTCTCCTGCATGTTCCTCCTTTGTTATACATGCTCTTTTAATTTTACTCAAATTAGCTTATATTTCTTGTTTCTTAAATGGGGACTTGTTGGTCCAGTGAGTTTGATATTGTGGCAGTGGTTGTGCATGTTGGGGAGTTATACTTATCTGGTCGTCAGAAAAAACAGTGGCTGTTCATGACAGATGGATCCTGTAGTACCTCTGACTCACAGTTCGAAGAGCCTTATTGTTGCCTACTTGCTGTTAACTTCTGTGCTCCCAACGTCAATAATGATTCATCTGCATTAATCAGCCATAACTTATCAGGAAACGTTGTGAGTATCTTATGGAAACTAAGTCATTCTCCTAAGAAAGATGCTCATCCATGATCTTCATACATTAAAAATAATAGCAGATAATCTGTTATATTCTTAGTATATGTGAGGCAAGATAACTGTGTGCATTTTTCTTGTCCAGTCTATGCTGAACATAGGAAGGTCTGTCCCATTATAAAAGAAAAGTTTACTTAGTACCAAATCTTCTCCTTAAGTCTCAATTTTATCTGCTCCGAAATAGTGCTATTTGATTGTTGCTCTTCATGACATAATGTACTTTCATTACAGGTTAGTTTCTCCAATCTTGTCAAACGAGCAAGAGACCAAATGAATCATCTTTGGGTAGCAGAGACCTCAGAGAATTCTGCTTATTGTGTTTACAATAGCCCATCGACAGCTTCTCACTTCAACAAAACTGCAGAATGTGCTCAGAAATGGGCAAAAATATCTTGTTCGGTGAGATTGAATTTCACAACTTGATGATAGTATTCTCTCTCTCTCTATATATATATGATTTCCTGAATTGTTTTTCCTTGATTCTGACTATTATGCAGACAATTCAAAAGCTTAGGGACCGGGTCTTATGCATTATTCAGGGTCATTAACAATAGGATTCTGTAATGGTTTAGCACTTCATTGCTGGTAAGCATTTGGTTTATTCCTGTGGTTCCCTTTTTTATTAAAACATGATCCACCCTGTCAAATTACTTAATTTCAATTTCATATATTAAGTGATCAAAGTTCAGTCTCTTCATTTCTCCCTAAAGTCAGGAATTAATTCTTACGGTTTTCTTCACGTGCCATCTTAATTATCAGGTACCTATAGATGGATGTCGCATACAAGAAATGGAACTTTTTAACTATTATGTTAATACTGCTAGCTAAAGATGGTCTCATTCTATTTTCTATACTAATGCTTGTAAATCTGTTGTTGCAAATAAAGTCTTCTACTGACCATACCGAGTAAGGAATGTTCAAGAAGTTATGTTATGAAATTTGGATGTACACTTTCTTTAGGTTATTTCAGATTGTCAAAATGTTATGTTCTGGTCAAATTCAGATATTTTCAAAGAATAATGGAAACACTAAAATCTTAGTCTCTAATTTTTAATATTTTGATAATAGTCTAATGATTGCCTGTTATGAGGACCAGGACTTGTCTACTTAGATATCTAGTATTAATCATCCCAGTTAACTGATCTTTGTTAGAGGACATGAACAGGAAAAGAGAAATAGTTCAGCTTATAAGCTTGAAAGATATCTTCGTAGTTTAGGTAATTTATTTGCTTGTGCTTGGAGTTCAATGACATAATAGGTCTTATTTATTTGCCTTTCATCTAGCCTTGAAAACTTGGCTTTCTTCTGTTGCTTCATGATCTTTCATGGTAAATTGACAAGAAATTCTTCATTTAATTGTTTCCATAATCTTTGTTCTGCATCAAATATTAGTTTTTCACCATTTCTTTTCCCTCTAGTTTCATGCACAGACTCCCAACGAGGCAAGTTGGACCCTCTTGTTGCTTTACATGAACTGGAAAATATGATGCCATGGGAAGAGTTATCAAGAGATGTTGCACGACTTGCTACACCCCAGGGGCCTGGGGTTCTTGCTGCTTCAAGTTGGCATATGAAGAAAGTTGGACTTTTGCTTGTACAGATTCACATTTTTTGGCTTTAAGAAAAGAAGCAAAACTCTTACTGTATCATCTGAAGAAAATTATATTTATTGACCTAAGCTAACACGAGGTTCTTTTTTAAAGGTACAACCTTTTGTCTACAATTTTTACATAACTTACAAATCATAGTTATAATTTACTGGCAGGATATGAAACTCAATACTTGGCATACCACAAGTACCCATTTAGACTCTCAACCAATCCACGTTTGATTTTAACTGGAACATTAATCATAACTGAAACACATTGATGTTACATTCTACATTTCAAGTGTATTGAGCTCAGGTAAATTTGTATAAAATCCTGATAAATAGATTGTTTTCACCAGAGTCTCACATCAATTCTTTTATCATAATAAATTGAAAAGCAACTCATTCCACACATCAGGAACACCAGGCAAACACCAATGTATGCAATCTGAATAGCTCACAGGATTTGACAACTGTTCTGGCGATAGCCTCTCCCAGAATTTTCTATAGATGGATGGATGTCCATCTTTCCGGTACTCTGATAGCTGAGTGATGTTGAGAACTGTAACCTTTGAACTTAACGTGGTCAAAACATTGTCCACCATTCGCATTGTATCAAGGTCAGAGCCACTTCCCCAGTAACCTTCCCTGTCAATTGGAGCAGTTTCTTGAAAGCAGTTCCCTTCACTTCCTGGACTCCATTCCCGCTTCCTGGAGATACCGAATTTTAATCAGTCAATGTGGATTTATCAGAAATGAATAATGTCGTTCAAGTTTGACTGGTGGATTGAATTTGAAACTAGAACTCACCAGAGGTGTGTAGGTGACATGGTAACGAAGAAGACTCTTTGTTTTCGGGGATCTGCTCTCGAAGAAACCCAGTCTGCCCATGTCTCCATTGCTAACCTCATGGCATCTAGTCCATCAGCTTCTTCGCATGTTAAATACTCGCTGCTCCATCTAAATGAGAAACAAGAGTATCAATGAATAAATCGGACAATAACACAATGCATCAACCCGAGATTGCATTACAGGCTGAACGAGCCAATTTCATATATGCTGCTTACAATAGCTTTATCTTAGGTCCACTTCTCCACCATAGGTATGAATTGAAAACCAGTATATCTGCATCTTCCCATTGAGATGCATGCTTGAGGAGTGTATCTGGTCGGATGATCCTATCATCCAATCTATGATTCACTGGATCATCAGAGTTTGATTCTACAAGTAAAGGTGCCCAATAAAACTCAACTGAAGCATTATACTCCTACATGACAAAAGAACCAGTATAATTAGGTCATACTGATGGAAGACTATTTATTTAACTTCCAGGCTAAATAAGACTGCCATCCAGCACCTAAGAAACGTATATAGTCAAACAGAACCAAATATTCTATATGAACGAGTAGACATTAACAAACTTGCATATATTCCAAACCCGCAAATTCTCTTACAAGAAAAAGGATAGTTAAAAATTTGGGATGGTATAAATATATCCTTCATGTATTACCAGTAATGGTTTCTTAAATTGCCTGTTAATGCTGTCATCAGCAATATTGATTTCGTGGTAAGTTTTCTGTAATTTATGTCTGAATTGCATCAACAAAAGGATTACATTAGTTAGGAAAATATTAAGTGATGGTTCTTATCAATGTTTAGATGCAAGAAAAATAAGGCCATCTGGGTCCACCCCACCTACCACGACCAAATTATCTGATGTTTCTTTGACTATTTATTTCTGCTTACCTCAATCTTGAAAATGGTTAAAGCTGCATTTGGAGACATGGATTTCTTGCCAGCAGGAATCAGAGACTGTAATAGACAGACCATAGATATCCACTGTCCTCTGTTTAGTGAATCACCAACAAACATTAGCCTCTTACCTCTCAGCTTCTCTAGCATTTCCCATGCATTCCACCTTCAGAAAACACAACAATTCAGTCTATTGATGATTATGCTTTGCAAATAACAAAAATTGTTCCTTGTTAAGAAGTCCACACATCATTAATTAATTTATCTGCATACTTAAACTTGTCTGAGTATTCACATCATTCTAGGTTGTACATTACAAAGAAACACTCAAAGATGATGTAAGTCATAGATGCTTCAACTCTTGAATCCTATACACAGGCCCAAAAAACACGGAAAAAACTGAAGTCCAACTTATCATTTATAGTAGACATATCTAGGGAATAAAAGAAAGAATTTTATTTCCTCAAAATAGTATTGTATAATTCTATCACTTAAATTAGTTTCAAGCCCTTGTGCATTTCACTCCGCCTCTATTTCTGATGGAAAGACCAAACTAATCTCCCATAAGGGAAAAAAAAAACCTATCAGTATTCACATTTATTTTGAACAATGTCATACAATGCTATGGCAAACTCATGTTTTAGAAAGCAAAACATCTGTTCTATAGATCACAGAGATGACAAGTGCAGTGGTATAACTATAAGAAGCAACACAAAAAGCACACATAGAGGTCACAAGACAATTTCACAAAATAGTTCTCCACAGTGGATGTATGTATCCAAACATAAAATAGAGAATGCCAACAAAGAGATTCCCATTCAATATAAACTATTAGTGTACTAGTCAACCCCTTGCCCATTTCCTTAAACTAATCACTCGAACACCAAAGATCTAAACTTCTTCACATCTAACACTCAATCGCTCGGCACATTCTCAACTACTATATTATAATCATCATCCTCGTGCAACAGGACATAAATCAAATCCCCATCAATACTTTAAAAGACAACAACATCAACAAAAAACATCAGATCTAGATAGAAACAATTGAATTGGCGATTCATACTAAACGGTCAAGACGCGCGCACACATACACATCTCCCTTCATATCCAACATTGTTTATCTCTAGACAGAATGAAACGAAATGCAAATGTATTGAAGGACCTCTTGAGCTCGCAGCCTTGCGGCTGCCAGCGCCAGTGCTTGTACTGCTCCTCCGGCCGCCCGTGCTTCCGGCAAGCAAGCTGGTCGGACATCCAGGGGCACTCGGACTCATTATACAGCGGGTACGACCTCTCATCATAGACCCACCTCCCAGAGAACAAATCACAGCTTCCACCCAAACTCCTCCCTTTCCACCATTCCCTCTCTTCAGCAAGAGCGCCTCGCCGGGGCTTATAATTCCGGGGAGAAGAGCAGGCTCTGGACCAGCCCGGGCCGCCTGCAAGACCAGAAGCAAGATCAAACTTTGATTATGGAAATGGGAAAAAGGTGCGAACTTTGTAGTGGTGGAGGTGTTGGATGATACCCGGGAGCCATTCATCGGTTGATTGGAGGGAGTTGTTGAAACTGGTGGTGTGTGTGGGGAATGAAGGGGGCTGGTCAGCGGGGGAATGGATGGTTTTGGAGGTATGGTTGCTGAGGATGGAGGAGATGAGAATGAGGGTGAAGAGAGAGGCCAATAAAGAGAGCTGAGCTCTTCTTCTGCTCCACTTCTGCATTGTTTCTTTCTTTTAGAATGCAAAGAGAGATTGAGATAGCGATGTCTTTGGGGAATGGGGGCGCAAGAGAACTGATAATAGTGTTTTGGGTTTTGGGAAGAGACGTCACTCACACACAAGAGAGAGAGGAATGTTTGTAAAAAAATTATTTTATTATTTAGGAGTGAAAATGATGAGGTTACTTATAATATTGTTAAAATAATAGGTAATTGGAAATCACTAATCAGAACATGCTTTTGTCTGCATTCTTTGATTACACATTAATTATTATTTACTCTAGGAAAATTTTAAAATAAAAATGTGAAAATATTAAAAGATAAAATTCACATTTTTATTTTAAAATTTTGGACCCATAAACAATATACATGATAAAGTTGTGGCCAATGGCTTTTCTAGAGCAATATGGAATTCTGCCCTAAACGTGGCTTCCTTCTCCATATGGTTGCTCAGGTTTCGTCCTTGAAGTCTGCTCCTAGTGATCGTTGGGATGACCCTCCTTATGAATTTGTAGACTTGGCTTGACGACCGATTCCACTTCATGCACTTTCACCGTTTGGTTGGGAAAACTGCATCAAACCATGAGAGTGTGAGAAAATAAATCTGATGGATTAGTTTTGTAAGCATTTTATGTTTTTATTTTTTCATTCATACACTCTAGGTTATTGCTATTGCAACCATGTTCCATCCTTTCATGCGCCCTTTTTTTTTTTTCCATTTGTTTAGTGAAAGAAACTGTGCTCCAAATGTCAGTGGGTGGGTTTGATTTCCCCTTAGATCGAACATGCGGCAGTAATGCTTCCAGATATCAGGCGAGCCATACTCATTAAAATAGCAAGTGCATGGCCGCCTCACAAAAGTAGCAATTCCTTCACTCCCCCAAGACGTGAAATACTTTCAAAACAAATAATGTTCATTAGCACTATTTTCTCTGACATAACAATGTGATTTTATTAATCATTTAAAGTTATATAATTTTTCTTTTTCTTTCTTCTCATTCTTTTAACTATTCTAAAATTTGTCTTTGGTTTTGATGTTGGCAATGACTTATATTTCCTTTTTCCTTCAAAATTTTCCATTTCTTATTCAATCTTGTTTGTCATGGATCATTTAGAAGGAAAAAAAAAAAAGACTATTTTAGAGTTTGTGGGATTATTTAAGGCTAAGCTTCTATGTTCTATCATTTAATCCCTTAACTTTAGGTTGAATGATAAATGAAATTGTGTTGTAAAAATGAAGATGAGGAAATAAATTTATAATTGTTGTTAAACATATTAAGATGCAATTTCAAGCACCGAGTTACTTACAAGTTACAATTTCTATTAGATTTTCATACTTAAACTCATACAAAAAGAAAAGATTATAATTTATGGGCAATATTTAAGATAATGAATCTAAAATACTCACTATTAGTGTTTAATTAAATCCATTTAAAAATAAAAATTTTGAATTCTAATTTAAAATGATATTGAAAACATTATTTCTAAAATCAAGATATTATTTATTTCAAATACAGGCGTGTTAGTATCAGGCCGGCCGCACACGCGGCCTGCCCATACTAACACCTACAAACAATAAAAAAAAAAACAAAACGAAAACCCACCCCCATGAGCAGTTTGATAGAGTGGGCGATTATAAGTATATGTTACGGTCAGTAGGCCTTAAAATCTTAATTTGGACTAATAGTAACAAAACCCTATATATATATATATATATATATATATATATATATATCACGTCATCGGCCGTAATATTGTGCATTCCTGGTTGCCTCTTATTTGGCCCTTTGGAGCATTTTTGAAGGATTTCCAACTATACGGATGGGAAGATCATCAAGAAATAAGCTAGAATGTCTATTTTCATATAATGTGGTGATCGTTTGGTCCACACACTTAACAGTTCTTATTTTAGAGAAATTTCAATGGTTCACAATTTCAACCATTAAGTGGGAAGACCAAACGGTCACCAAATTGTATGAAAATGGATATACTAGCTTATTTTTCGTTGATCTTCCCATCCGTGCGTTTGGAAATCTTTCAAACATGCTCCAGGGGCCAAAATGGGAGGCGACCGAATATGAACAGTGTTCCGGCCGGCCGCACACTAACACGCCTATATATATAATTAATTAATTAATTAATTCAAAAATTTAAACATGATTAGTTTGTCTCTATTCGAATTTATAATGTAAAAAATAGAAAATTATTTTAAAGTAAGTAATTATATTGGATAATTGTTGTAGGTAAAGAGAAACAATTGAAGGAACCCTAAAAAAACACAAAAATGTGACCTAAAAACCTTTATTGAATGTGAATTTTTAATGTCAGGTGTTGGGGAGAGATAAGTGCTGTTAGATAAAGGTAATTCGATTTGAAAACTTATCTTATTTTCTATGTTAATTAATAAGTAAACAAAAATTGAAGTGATTCTTTTAAAAAAAATTAATGAAAAGTGGGGTCAGATGTTCTTTCAATAATTCTCAGCAATGCCCCCACAAAAGCTAGCAAAAACTATGTAAGCATGTGCAATTTTTCCTTCTTAGTTGGAAGTTTTTATGGATGTCTTATTTCATTCAATGGTGGGTTTGACTTGTCTAGCAGCCTTTATTTTTTAAAATTAATTATACGCACATTTTTCTAATTTTTACCCAAATAAAACCTCTTAGGGTCTGTTTAGTTGCAAAATAAAAAAATGATGTAGAAAATTTTCATGTAAAAAGTGAATATGATCATTACAAAAATTCTTACAGATTTTATTCTAACAGAATGAGGGTTTGGCTAGCATTATAAAATTTTTTTATATAATAAAAATTAGCCGTTGGATTATATCCACTGTTAAATAGATGTTGAAAAAATAGTCGTTAAAAAATAGTAGTTATAATTATATGTGCCAATCATTTTTCTCTATTTCTATACAACATGACTCCTTTGGCAATATATATACTCATTTTTTTTAGCTCTAAATTTTCACAGTTCTAGCCATGTGTTTAACATGGATTTAGATCATTGGAGGATGATTAATCAAGACGATGATCTATTCATACTCACCAATTTGTCGAGACTATGTCTTGCAAATTCAAAAAGTAGTTAGTATCATACATCCATAATTATAGGTGCTACATTTGTACAAGAAATTCGTATGGAGCATCATATTTTTCAAGCACTTGCTGATCATTTAAGAGAAAAGTCTCTCCTCAACAACTTGAAGAGAATAACAGCCGAGGAACAACTAGCAATGTTTATGTACACTTTTGTACATAATGCTAGTAACCGTGATATACAAGAGCATTTTCAACATTCGATAGAAACGACTAGTCGTTATTTTAGTAAAGTACTTAAGGCTATTAATCGACTTGCTCATGAATTCATAGAACCACCATCAACAATTACATCATCAGTTATTGACGCCGGGCATGATAGCGATTATCCCGCGGGCTAGCCGGATCCAAGGACCGCAAGGAAGAACAGATGAAGAACCAAAAGAACCAGAGAAAATACTCTAAAATTCAGAAAAATATTATTACTCAAAATTCAATAATTTAAGACTAGCCCACAAGCCGGGTTAAATAGCTTCAAAAGAATAACCTAGAAACCCTATCATCTTATCGAAATTGCCAAAATTGGCAAATTATTATTCAAAACTAAAACTTATCTAAATTTAAAACTCTAACCAAATTAGATAACTCCTAAAAATACGAGATCAAATCGGATTCAAATCCTATCCTAATTTAATAAATAATTTAATACCAAAAATAGTAAAAAAAAATCTAAACAGTGATATTGCCGGAAAACAACAGGATTTGAGTTCGAAGATGACACCCACCAAATTGATCTAGGGGATCACGTAGTACACGCCGAAACGAGCTTTCTGTATTGGGTTCAAACACGAGATTTCAACATCTGTAGCCAAAGTTATTGCCAAAATATAGAATAACTCCCAAAACTGCTCCAATCACGGAATTGGCTCGATCACTTTCAGTCTTTACGTTAATCTGCCAACTAGGCACCAACTGACCCGAGCCTCCTGCATCATTTATTCAGAATGACAGACATTTTTTTCCCATATTTGAAGGTTTGTAAAGCTATATAATATGAATTTAATTGTAAATTCACATAATTTTTCTTTATTAATTTTATTAAATGTTATATGTTTCTTCATTTAGGATTGTGTTGGCGTCATTGATGGAACACACATTCCTATCACTACTTCTTTTGAATTGCAAGACCTTTATAGAAACAGAAAACAAACACTATCCTCGAATGTTATGGTCGTATATGATTTTGACATACGTTTCATATATGTATGAGCTAGTTGGGAAGTTTTTACTTCTGATGCTAGGATACTCCAACGTTTGCTTGAAAAAGGTTTTCACGCCCCAAGAGGTAAATATTATCTTATGGATGTAGGATATGCAAATACCCCAAATTTTATTGCTTCATATAGGGGTGTTCGTTCTCATTTGTAGAAGCAAGGGCAGGCGCAATGTGGACCTAACAATTATAAAGAAATGTTTAATTTGTGACATGCTTCATTAAGGAGTCATGTTGAATGCATCATTGATATTTTGAATATGAGATTTTCGATTCTTAAAGTTGCAACTTTTCACCCGATTGACTCTCAAGTTGATATAGTTGTTGCTACTTGTGTGTTGCATAATTTCAACTGTGCAGATACTGTTGAGGAATTTAATGATTAAGTTGAGAAATTATTGGTCCTAATGGAGATAATACATACGGAAATGATGTCGATATAATGAACTTTGAGCAAATTGCAGGTGCTTGTAAAAGAGACGAAATAACAATGCAAATGTGGGATGATTATTGTAGCTATCGCAAAGCTAGAACATAAGTGATGTATAAGGTTATTAATATTATTTTAGTTTTGAGTTTGGCCGCTTCAGAAATAATATATTAGCAATTCTATTGAATTATTAAAAATAGTAAAGAATATGAAAAAGAACTTATTAAAGTGGGGTTTAACCTTATATAGTAGACTGAAATTTCAATGATAAAATGATAAGAATAAAGGTCATTTATGAGTAATGATGTTCAACATCCACACTGAGTGAATTATAGATCTAAAATTACCAAACATAACCATAATCAAAGTATTCAAGGAGGGGAAAAAAACAAAGTACATAACAATGTCACAATAATCATCCATTACTCCATTCTCGCGAACATCATTTGGATCCATGACACTCTATTATCTTCCTTAAGGGACTAGAAGACTTCATAATAACTCTTATATTTCATACAAACTTGCGTAGCTTTGAACATGTCTTCTTTTGTAAAAAGATCACTCACTATGCTAAATACCTCGATGCATTCTCCTATTGTATACTTCTCTTTTACTTGATTCACCTTCATAGCATTGAGATATCGATTAGTCTCACGCTCTAGCATAACAATGTATCTATCTATGAATGCATCTTGGGGATTCTTTCCCTTTTGTTCCCTTTTTCTTCTCGGTTTATCTTGATCTCCTAGCCCTAGGTGCCTTTCACTACTTGAACTTTGAGATTGTGGGATAGGTGGTTGAGTGCATGGAGGTTCCAGTAAGGCCGGCCGCATTTGCGGCCGGCCCACTCTAACACTCCGTCGGTGCTGGGTTGTTGTTTGGGGCTTTTATTTTTTTTTTATTTTTTTGGTTTTGGTTTAGCGGCCGGCCTCACTCTAACATGACTGTATATATATACTCAAGAGATTCACTTTGCTTTAAATCATATCTTTTATTTAAATCTCCAATTTTCGTAATTCATGGATGCTTTTAATTATGCCGTTCTGTATCTAAACCACTCTATTTTCATAAAATCCAACAAATTCCAAATGTGAGGACTTTTCTAACTATTTAATTAATCAAAGAAATTAGAAAATCTTTATTCCAACAAATTTTCAATCAGATCCAACCATGGGGGATTTTCACTTGTTAACTGAAGATTTTAGGAAAATAATTAGAAAAATAATAACTAAAATCTTCAGATTTTACAGCTATCCTGCCCGACGTCAGTTGGTATCAGAGAGCTCGTCTTCTTCATGTGGCATCGACATCAATGGCTAGAGGTCGTGGTGACCGTGGGCGACGTGGTGGACAGGTTCCGACTGAGGAAGTCTACTACTGTAACCGAAGCACCCAGAAGGTGATGAACGAGGATCTAAAAAGACAAGTCGCGGAGTTAACCCATGATTGATGATTAAGGATTTGAAGAGGCAAGTTACGAAGTTATCAAGACATCTGGAGATGATCGATTTTGATCATGGTTGTCATGGGCAAGTTCCAGCTGAGGAAGTCCACCACCATAATCATAGCGATCAGAGGTTTGGCCAACCTATCTACGACGATGATGATGAGGAGGAGATCTCGCCCAACTACGGTGATGATGATGAGGAGGTGATCTCGCCCATCTATGACGAATATGAGGAGGATACCTCACCCATCTACAACGACTACGAGGAGGAAATTGGTGAACCCATCTATGACGATTATGAGCAGAAGATTGGACCAAGCCTGAAGACTTCGGACGATTCTAAAGGCATTGTTTTGAACTCGAGGACGAGTTCTTTCCAACCCGAGGTGACTGATGCAGGAGGCTCGGGTAAGTTGGTGCCGAGTTGGCAAATCAACGTAAAGGCTGGAAGTGATCAAGCCAATTTCGTGATTAGAGCAGTTTTGGGGTGGTTTTGTATTTTGGCCATATCTTTGGCTATAGATGTTAGAATCACGCGTTTGAACGCAATCTGGAAAGCTTGTTTTGGCGCGCACCATGTGGTCTCCTAGATCAACTCAGTGGGCATCATCTTCGAATTCAAATTCTGTTGTTATCTCGCCATATCACTGTTTAGATATTTTTGCCATTTTTAAAATTATTTATCAAATTAGGATAATATTTAAATCCTATTTGATCTCGGATTTTTAGGAGTTATCTGATTTGTTTAAAAGTTTTAAATTTAGATAAGTTTTAGTTTTAAATAATAATTTGTCAATTTTGGCAATTTAGATAAGATGATAAAGTTTCTAGGTTAGTCTTTGAAAGCTATTTAACCCGACTTGTGGGTTGATTTTTCATTATTGAGTTTGGAATAAAACTATTTTCCTGAATTTCAGAGTATTTGCTCTAGTTCTTTTTGTTCTTCGTTTGTTCTTCCTTGTGGTCCTTGTATCCGGTTAGCCCGCAGAATAATTGCTATCTTGCCCCGCGTCACATGTTAAGCATAAATCCGAAACTGAGAGAGATACAGAGAGGTCATGAGAGGTACAACGCCCAATTAATAGAGTCGGAAACAGTCTCTAGAGGAGAGATCGATGGCACTTGAGTTCTGATACTATGTTGAATTAGAAGAAGGAGAAGAGAATATAAGTCTGAATGTGTTGAATTAGAAGAAGAAGAAGAAAGAGAATAGAAGTGTGAATGTATCAGTTTGATTATTCCCTCAAGCTAGCTGAGTATTTATACATAATGAGAAAGAAACAAAGAAGGAAATATAAAATCTGTTTGCTGATTTCTACCCATATTCTATGCCTAGTTTACTGTATTTACAACTTCTATAATCTCTAAATTTAGGCATACAATCAAGTAATTCATAACAGTAGATAAAAACTAGCTTATTGGAAAGCATTACACCAGTCTATGGCTGGGAAGATTACAATTATTAATTATGCTATAATGTTTATTCCTTTGTTTGGGCTTAAAACATATGCCATCGAATATTATACTACATAGTATTTCCAAACTACTCAGGAGATTCTTTTATATGAACAACAACAATAAAAGGGGTGTCCATCTTATTGAGTAGAATACCGTTTCCATTCCAAAGTCTGAGGGCTGATTGAGGGTTAAGGACTTAAAAACCATGAAAAGAACTTTACTTACTAAATACACCTTGGAACTTTTAAACAATAGTGACAAAATTTGGGTCAAACTAATGAGAAATAAATATGCCATTCCTAAGGTATGGAAACATAATAATTATTTATACATATCTTGAGCTTTCAGATCTCTCATTACTACTGCTAGATAGATTATAGGCAACTTATCATCGAAAAGTATTATGCTTACAAATTATGTTATGCAGGACCCTTGGCTTTGTAGTATGCCAATTTCAATCAAAGCTACACCCTCAATATGAATGTTGATTACAATAACATGCAGGTGGAGCAATTGATCCTTGCATATCAATGGAACCTACAAAATGTAGTAGAGCAAATTATAGAACAACATGTTCCATAATTGCAAGGGGAGAATGAATGGAAATGTGCTCTAGATATTAATGGTAGGACACTCACAGATGAAGTGTATGATATCATCAGAACTAAAACACAAGGAACCTAATGGTGTGTGTTGATGTGATTTCGTAACGCAAGTGTATGTGTAGCAAACAAGTAATATAATGATAAGTGAATATCAATTCCATGAGGAATTGCCCTAGAATCTATGCTAAGTATTAAAATTGTATCAATTCTAGTTTTATCCAAACTATGAAAAGTGGTTGTTTGTGTTTAAATCATATTAAAATTACTAATCCTAATTACAGTCAAACTCGAGAATTTTCTTAATTTTAGTGAAGCTAGGGTTGTAATTAACTTTTAGCACGATAAAGGATTATATTCTAGTTCTCTTCTGTCTATGATGAATAAGTTTTGAATCCATAGCTCTAATGTATGTTTGGCCTTTGGTATTGAGGGTAAATTGTTATTTCAATTGGGTCAAGTATATATATAAAAAATAAATCAGTGAACCTATGCATCCATTAGACCATGATTGATTTCAGGAGTTAGCAGTGGACAACCAAGAAAAATGGAGAAACTGAGTAATTAATATATACACAAGTTATTTATTGGTGTAGATGCTATGGGGTATTTTGGATACGCTTTCTTTTACCACCAGAAGGACTTTTTTAGTAAGTTAAGTACTTCTAGCAAAAAGAAAGTGTTTGGATTAGTTTTTTGGAAAAGTGAAAGTTGAGAGACTAGATTCAAACACTTTCTCATAGTTCATGGAGTTAAAGAGAATAGATTCAAACACTTTCTCATAGTGCATGGAGTTAAAGATACTCATAGTCTCTCAACTAATGAGGAGTAAAGAGAATAGATTCAAAGGCACATCCACAATCAAAATAACAAAGCAAACCAAAGATAATAAATATATCAAGTCAAAGCATGCATCCATACAACCCTAGATAATGTGTTTAAGCTAACATTGCAAATAAAACATCAATAACAATGAAAGCATCCTTACAAACATCCACAAATGAACTAAAGATAGTTCTAAACAACAAAAATAAGAGACTAGAAGTTCCCCCTCATAAATGCCCCCCTCTTCAGCTCCAAGGAGTTGGAGGGAGCTGGAAATCGCCTTTAAGACCTCAGCAGTCGCGTGCAGCCGCCACCAAGCCAAAAGATGAAAAAACCTAGAAAATCAGGCCCTTTTTATAGTCCAGTGCAGTCGATATCGCGATGTTCTAAAATAACATCGTGATGTTATTTTCTCTGAAAATCAGCGCTATGTTCGTGTTAAACATTGCGATGTATGCAGTCTGCATCGCGATGTTTTCATCAACTCAATGATCGGATGACCATTTCAACTCGGAATGAGCTGAAATTTTAACCATATGTTCATGACTTCTTCTTCTTAAATTTGACCGAAGAAATTGAATTTAGAGTCCTGTAGTTCTTCCAGTAAATTTCTGATCTTAGCTGCTCTTTCAGGCTGCTTACAATCCTCTCTCCTTTTGCTCCTTATGCTTCCTTGTCATAAAACACCTATCTCTTTTGCTCAAGATCATCCTTATGGCTCTCCAATGCTCTCATCATCTATAAATAGTAGAAACACTTGCATTAGGGCATAAATTAATTCATTTAGTAGAGAAAATCACTAAAACAAGTGTGCATGCTAGTCGAGGTAGAGATTATACAAAATTACCCAAATTGGCTCTTGAATACCTCATTAGATTGCCATATTTGGTCTCAACCTAGCATAATATCTCATCTAAATAGCTCTCTTTTGAGAGCTATCACACCCCCAAACTTGAATTATATATTGCTTGTCCTCAAGCAATGAACACTAAAAATAACTAGCAAACAATAATTCAACTATTCAATTGATTAAGATTGTTCTCCGATGCTTCTGTTACTCAATGTGATATGACATTATAAGTAATAAGTTGGACATGTCAAACAAGAGTACTACCATAACGAATAATCACACTTTGCTCTAGAATTTTGTAGATGACATAGCTTTAGCCTAGTGATGAGTAAAAAGATATATGCATGTAAGAGGGAATAGAAGTAGAAGCATATAGCTCCCTAGCTAGGTTTTCACCACCCTCCACTAGAAAAGGACCCTACTCCTGAAGCAAGCTATTGCTCACATCTTATAGTGTTTCCTTTATTCTTCGAATGCATTCTTTATTATTCCTCCCCCCCCCCCCCCCCCCCTCCTCTCGCCTTTTGTTTTTTTTGTTTTTTTTTGTTTTTGTTTTTTTGTTTTTTGTTTTTTTTACAAAGAAGATAAGGCATCCCTAATGGATCCGACTTTATTCTAAGTGTAGGAAAATAGTCACTTTGATGTGAGCTCACTTGTACCCCCAGTTTCTATGTTCTTCCCTATGTTTCAAGTGTTACTCAGCCGCCATGAGTTCTATACCCTAGTTCTATTCCCTAGTGCATAAATGTCATCTACGTAGTCACCACTAGGCTCAAGTCATTCATGAAAGTATAAAGAATTTCCAGAGACAAGGTGCACACTACAAAGATTTCCCCTTATTTGACACATGTAACTTGCCATGTCACCCATGTAATATGCGTTCAAATTTTGGTGTGACCAATCCTAATCATATTATGTATACTGGGAGTATGATTTGAGTGCATGCAAACATATCAAAATTGATTCTTTTTCATGCACAACAAAAATTAACCCAAAATCAAAACCTGAAAGCATTCCAACCAGAAGCATATAAACATTCACAACACCAGTTTTATACCTAAAACACACGCCCACACCCCCCAAACTAAACGAGATCATCGTCCTCGATGATTCCCATATATGGCAATTAAAACAGAAGTATAGGGAAGAATTGAGTGTGCAAGTCAGTAAAATTCTCCCCTGGCTGGTTGGGCTAATTACAAGTTTGGTGGCTGAATTAGAACTGTGCTGGTCCCCGCGCATCGAGATTTGTCTAAGCCGTGTGTATTGCGCTAGGCTCCCCCAAACTTGAGCTGCACAAAACATGACGGGGGTAAACTTCATACACAAAGAAATAACAAAAGAAAGATATAAAAATACTCATTCTTGGGTTGCCTCCCAAGCATCGCTAAATTTAAAGTCTTTAGTTAGACTTAAGAAGTAGAAAACACAAGAAAACACAAGTAACTACTCTAACTATTATAGAAAAGTCTACCCCGTTCCCCGACAACGGCGCCCAAAACTTGTTGACCAGAAAACTTGAGTGCAAGCACTAAAGCCTCCGCACGCAAGCGTACGTGGTCGCAAGTAATAAACCGGTAAGTACTAGGTCTAAATCTGAAGCCCGGCAGGGTAGCGATTATCCCGCGGGCTAGCTGGGTTCAAGGATCGCAAGGAAGAACAAACGAAGAACCAAAAGAACCAGAGAAAATACTCTGAAATTCAAGAAAATATTATTAATCAAAATTCAATAATGAAAAACTAACCCACAAGCCGGGTTAAATAGCCTTAAAAGATTAACCTAGAAACCTTATCATCTAATCAAAATTTGCTAAAATTGACAAATTATTATTTAAAACTAAACTTATCTAAATTTAAAACTCTAAACAAATAATATAACTCCTAAAAATCCGAGATCAAATCGGATTCAAATCATATCCTAATTTGGCATATGAAATATTACCAAAAATTGGAAAAAGTCCAAAAACCCTAATTTGGCGGATTAAATATTTATAAAAATAGAAAAAAAACTAAAATTCTCTCTAATATGACATCCCCATGTCGTGCGCGCCGCAAAGAGCTTTCCGAATTGGGGTCGAACGCCTGATTCTGATATCTGTAGCCAAAGTTATGGCCAAAATACCGAATCACACCCAAAACTGACCCAATCTTGGAATTGACTCGATAACTTCCCGTCTTTACGTTGACCCGCCAACTCGACACCAATATTTGACTCGAGCCTCCTGTATCAGTCACCCCGGGTTGGAAAGAACTCGACCCCGAGTTCGACTGCACCTTTGTTGGTAGATTTGGATCTTCATGCTTGATCTCAATCAAAACCCTAGAGACAGAAAGTAGGTTAGTAGTGTTGGTTTTCAGGCCAGGAGTGTTTTCCTCCCATCGAGATACCAACGCAACGCTAGTCCCATCATCGTCATAGATGGGCTCACCAATCTCCTCCTTGGACTTGCCAATTTCCTCCTCGTAGTCATCATAAATGGGAGATATCTCCTCATCCACATCATCGTTGAAGATGGGACAAATCTCCTCCTCCGCATCATCGTTGAAGATGGGCGAGATCTCATCCTCTGCATCATCGTCGTAGATGGGTTGGTAGATGGGTTGGCCAAACCTGTGATCACTATGATTATGGTGCTGGACTTTCTCAGCCGGAACCTGCCCATGACAACTACGATCAAAATCGATTGCCGCCAAACGCCTTGATAATTTCTTAACTTGCCTCTACAAATCCTTGATCATCAAGAGTTGGGTTAACTCCGTGACTTGCCTTTGTAGATCCTTGTTCATCGCCTCCAGTGCGCTCAGGTCACGATATTGGACTTCCTCAATCGGAACCTGTCCAACCCGATGACCATGACCACCAGTCATTGATGTCGCTGATGAAGCTTCCTAGGAAGATGATGAGCTCTGGTACAAACTGACGAGGGCGGGGTAGCGATTATCCCGCGGGCTAGCCGGGTTCAAGGACCGCAAGGAAGAACAAACGAAGAACCAAAAAAACCAGAGAAAATACTCTGAAATTCAGGAAAATATTATTAATCAAAATTCAATAATGAAAAACTAACCCACAAGCCGGGTTAAATAGCCTCAAAAGATTAACTTAGAAACCTTATCATCTAATCAAAATTTGCTAAAATTGACAAATTATTATTTAAAACGAAACTTATCTAAATTTAAAACTCTAAACAAATAAGATAACTCTTAAAAATCCGAGATCAAATCGGATTCAAATCCTATCCTAATTTGGCATATGAAATATTACCAAAAATAGGAAGAAGTCCAAAAACACTAATTTGACAGATTAAATATTTTTTAAAAATAGAAAAAAACTAAAATTCTCTCTAATATGACGTCCTCATGTCGTGCACGCCGCAAAGAGCTTTCCGAATTGGGGTCGAACGCCTAATTCAGATATCGGTAGCCAAAGTTATGGCCAAAATACCGAATCACACCCAAAACCGACCCAATCTTGGAATTGACTCGATAACTTCCCGTCTTTACGCTGACCCGCCAACTCGGCACCAATATTTGACTCGAGCATCCTGCATCAAAATCCCAAGAGAACCGAAATAGATTCTACTTATAAATGAGTTAGTGAAATTATAAAATGTGTAGTGTTGTAGGTGTGATTGGTTATAAGAGAGTTGTGATGAACAGAGGGAAAAAGGGGTAGATTATCATGATGGATGACCTAGGGTTACATGGGTTTGCTAAACTTGTAATGGTTTTCTCCTTGGAGTGCTATGTTATCAACGTCATGGATATTGGTGCATGTGTAATAAAGTGATGCGCTTGTGTGCACTCCTGGTGCATCCTATAGGACCTTATCTCTAAGGGTCATGGATCCAAAGTCCATATCTCTATGGTACACTGGACGCATTATAGGACAACACTATATCACCACCGTGGAATTGCCTAGCCTGATCTCTTAGCACTAGGTCAAATTAGTGTCACTCCGTCCACCCTAATCCTCTATTTTACTCATAAGCCTAGATTTCTCATAGTGCATGGAGTTAAAGATACTCATAGTCTCTCAACTAATAAGGAGTAAAGAGAATAGATTCAAAGGCATATCCACAATCAAAATAACAAAGCAAACCAAAGATAATAAATATATCAAGTCAAAGTATGCATCCATACAACCCTAGATAATGTGTTTAAGCTAACATTGCAAATGAAACATCAATAACAATGAAAGCATCCTTACAAACATCCATAAATGAACTAAAGAGAGTTATAAACAACAAAAACAAGAGACTAGAAGTTCCCCCTCATAAATGCCCCCCTCTTCAGCTCCAAGGAGCTGGAAATCGCCCTCAAGACCTCAACAATCGCGTGCAGCCGCCACCAAGCCAAAAGATGAAAAAACCTAGCAAATTAGGCCCCTTTTAAAGTCCAGTGCAGTCGACGTCGCGATGTTCTAAAATAACATCGTGATGTTATTTTCTCTTAAAATCAGAGCTCTGTCCGTGTTAAACATTGCGATGTATGCAGTCTGCATCGCGATGTTTTCATCAACTCAATGATCGGATGACCATTTCAACTCGGAATGAGCTGAAATTTTAACCATGTGTTCATGACTTCTTCTTCTTCTCCTTCTTCAATTTGACCAGAGGAATTTGGATTTGGAGTCCTGTAAGCCTTCCAATAAATTCCTGATCTTATCTGCTCTTTCAGGCTGCTCACAATCCTCTCTCTTTTGCTCCTTACGCTTCTTTGTCATAAAACACTTATCACTTTAGCTTAAGATCCTCCTTATGGCTCTCCAATGCTTTCATCATCTATCAATAGTAGAACACTTGCATTAGTGCATAAATCAATCCATTTAGTACAGAAAATCACTAAAACAAGTGTGCATGCTAGTCGAGGTAGAGATTATACAAAATAACCCAAATTGGCTCTTGAATACCTTATTTGATGGCTATATTTGTTCTCAACCTTGCATAATATCTCATATAACTAGCTCTCTTTTGAGAGCTATCAGATATGTAGTTAGTTTTGATTCATAATATGTTTCAAATTCTTAGCCTTGTGATTGATATGATGGTGTACAATTTCAAAAGATAATAATATATTTACAACTTCTGGTGAATCATTAATTTCTATTCCACTTCTTGTTGGTAAAGACACGAGGGTTTTTGATTGCACGTAATCATAAGAATACAGAAATTAATAGACAAAGTTCAAATGATGCAGATATCAATAGCATGTAATACAAACGCATCACTTTAGTTTTTCGACAAATATCAATTGATAGGAGATCAACTGAAACTTATCCAAACTATAGCATACTTGTTGCATATGGTGTAGGTGTATTTGGACATTAGAGAAAAAAAACATAATGCAGCTATAAACAACAGAGGTGTGTTATTGTTGACTAGTCCAAAGTTTGACTCCAAAAAAATATAACTGATTGGATGATCCTCAGGTGTATGCTTATGTATATGTGATCCTCAGGTGATATCTGAGATTTTATTACTATTTTTTTTTTGTGAGATCTATAAATGCTATTCCATACTCATCATGAGACCAATCAATCAATCTCAAGGAATCAATTAGAAGACAAGGCAAAAGACATCAAAGTGGAAAACACCCTAATGTTTAGAGATGTTTCAATTTATTCAAAACCAAGTACTCAAACTTCCAATATTTTGATTCAAACATCAAACCCAATTACAAACATTAAACAAAAAGGTTTTGGGTATGTTGTTTGTTTGTTTGTGATATACTTTGATTAGAGTTTAATATTGGTTATGTTTTTGTAGGCATAGCAGTGACATTAGAACAACACTTCTTGATAATTTTTTAAATTAGAATCCTTGTGGGTAGAAACCTAGCCATTGACTATGACTAAATATGGTGGAAAAGTTTTGTATACATCTTATGTAGATAACAAGCACATTGATGACTTTTGAATGATGATTAATGTTTTGCAATGTAGATTACAAATGCATTGTGGCAGGGAGCCATTGATTGGGCAATGAGATATTAACTCCAATTCTAGTTTCTTATAGAAACATTTTGTTTCTCTTCATTTTCTTCTGTAGATTTGAGTTTCTTTAGTTTGAAATCTTTGTGCAAAGTATAATGATCAGCTTCTACTGTTATGGAAATGATAATAATAAAATTATTATTATTATTATTATATTATTATTATTAGTATAATGGAAATGATAATGGATATTATTATAATTGTTATTATTATTATCAGTGAATGTCTATTTTGGTAATTTGTCAATGGAAAAGTACTTTTGGAAAGGGGTAAAGCCATTTTTGGTCCCTGAAAATGGGACCAATGTTCATTTCCATCCCAAAATTCAAAATTTGTTAAATATGGTCCCCATGTATTGCATATTTGGACATTTTGGGTCCCTATATATTCCGTATTTTGGCATTTTTTGGTCCCTATTGCTGACGTGGCGGTCATGTGGAATACCAATGAAATGCATATAATCTTTCTATTATTATGTTTAGGTCGTTATTTTGCTGATGTGGAGTGATAAGTGGTAGTATATGTTGATGTGGACCGTATTGAACAAATTTTAAATTTTTGGGATGGAAATGAACATTGGCCCTATTTTCAGGGACCAAAAATGGCTTTAACCCTTTTGGAAATAACCATTTAAACAACTTCCCAACTATAAAAGTCCTTCTGAATTAACATATCCAAACACAAAATATACAGAAGTCCTTAACTTACTCTCAGAAGTCTTTTTTCAAAAATCCTTCCATTGAACTAAAAAAAAAAATTCTTTTTTCAAAAGCCAATCCAAACACACCCATAGTTATTAACTAGTAACTTGGGTCCTTGTGTACTGAATGACTGATATCCATAGCTAATGACATAAGAAACTTAAGTGTTATACTTAATGACAACATATACTTGATTATCTAAACTCAGATACGGAGTTTGGTACGAGGTGTGAATCATGACAGGAAAATAATTAAATATCCCTGCAATTAAGGTGGGTTGCCATAATATAATTAAACATTGTGAGTATAACATTTCATAAAAACCTTGCATGTGTCGGTTTCCGAAATAAAAGGTACGTTATGCTTTGTTATTAACTATTCTAATGGATTATGTTTATACAAAGAAACTATGTTTATGATATTTGAGGTTTTCTTTAACTCCGCCGAATATTATCGAAGGATGTTTGTACGGGCGGACAACTTTTGATATCGGTGTTGAGTTTGAGCTTTCTAAGTTGTGTTGGCATGCGTTTATGAGTTGTTAAACTGTTTTAATGACTTTGCTATATTGTTTGACCTTTGTATGAGTTATCTCATGGTTTATATGCTTTATTGAGTTCGGCATGTCAGTTTTGACTTATATATGCCTAGCTTTGTGAAATTGATTTGCATTTGAGATCTTATCAGTTTTCACACTTTTTTTATTGGGGGACTAGATCCATATTGGGATATGAGTGATTATGCTTATATGTATTTGGATGTGGCCATGTCAACACGTGTATGCATGTACATCTTGCAGGATATGGCTTACTCGGAGACCGAGGGTGAATAAAAGATTTACTCGGAGACTGATGGTGAATAAATGAATAACCAGACTAACTTACTCGGAGACCAAGGGTGAATAAATGATTTACTCGGAGACCGAGGGTGAATAAATGAATAGTCAGATTGCTTTATGAGATGGATTTTGCGAGTTCCTGGTTTGCTGTGGTAGTATTATTTCCTGAGTACAGTGGTTTTGACCTTGGGCCCGGTATTTATATTCACCGATTTTTTTATCGTTTTGTATGAGTCTTATAGTTGACTATTGTTTTAGGATTTATGTATATGTGTGTTTTGTTATCCTCCGCTATAATGCATTTGGTAGGCCACCAATGATTTTAGTGGTGTGCAATGAGCTCTTTCTTGCTCACACCCCCTGTTGATTTACCCCTACAGATCATGATGAATAGGGAGTACCAGGCTAGTATGAGGGGATTTTGTCTGCTACTTGGAGGTAGTCTTGATATCCCAGCGAGGTCAGTAGTACCCGCAGGGGATGAATATTTCTTTCATGTGTGAGGATGTTGAATCCTTTTAGGGAGTTGTGTATTTGGCACGACATGTGTTATAGTGTGTTGTAAGGTCATGTAGAACCCTTTTATGTTTCCGGTGCTTTATGATATTGTTGATTTGATTATGTCACTTTAAATGAAATCCAGTCATTTAAGGCCTTGCATCTGGGTAGGACTCGTCCCTGTCTGGGTGCGATCAGTCTGTTGGAGCTCTCGGGGTGGGTCCGGGGCGTGACATGATTACTTTGATGAATTAATAAGGAGTTTATTTTTATAATACTCTCATACCAGAGAACATTGCTTTGAAATGCATGACCTTGTCCATGAACTAAAGGAAATTGTTTCCAGTGAGGATACTATTAGCACCAAATTTATCATTCGACCTTTAAGAGTCTACCACCAGTAAAAAGTTGCCCATCAACTGAACTCAAGGCATTGAGTATATTCTTGATTGTTATTGCTAAAGACATTTTCTATTAATGAATTTTTTGTTTAGCAAAGTTGCTTGCATTTAGGAATCGAGAATGAAATCCTCATCCATTTACAATTCTCGTGAATGTAATTTATACTAATAATAAGATTGGTTGTGATAAGAAGAGATATGTGTAAGTTATTGCTTCTCTTATAAAAGACCTTTTTATTATTGTTGTTGTTAGGAGGGAATTTGGATGGACAAGTGGCCTCAATCTGGTCCTATATATTTCAAGATCCGACATGTAGATCCGTCTGGTTCCTATCTCGAATTACCCGTCCCGTTAATGGTAAGACAACCAACCTAGTCAATAACGGAAGGCGAATCTCGGCGGAGATTTGGGCGGACAAATGGGGCGGATATCAAGGACGCGGATCATGGGACGAAAATTAAGGACGCGGATCAAGGGACCGATTGGATAGAAGCCCTAGGATGACTCGGGAAATGAAGATAAAAGGGTAGGGAAATGAGAGACAAGGCATGCAATCCTTCATTGAAACATCCACCCATAAACTCTCACCCTCCCTGAGTTCCTAAGCGCCTACTAACTTTAGTGTTAGAGCACCCCGACAGGGTCGCCCTTAGTTTACTATTCTCTCTCTGTGCAGGCCACAACCATCTTCCCAGTAGAGGCCGTGGTCCTGTTTTCAAACAATTTCAACCGTTGATCGAAGAACTAGTCCCCATCTCGAGGGGGGATCGGTTTCTAGCATCAACAGTTTGACACCGTCTGTGGGGACCTCGAACGAAAAGTCAGCTAGACACTACGAGAAAGTCAAAGCGCAACCATAATCCAGAGACAGAGAAAGGAGGCTTGGGCAGCTCCCCACTAGCTGAAGGAGTCCCACAAGCTTCGGAAGAGACATGATAGGTCCCTGAAGAAGTATCGCCCCCTTTCATGAAAGAGGCTCTACTGACGACCACTATGAAGCGCTAAAGCGAAGGGTCGAAGAATTGACTAAAATCTTACACGCGGTAGTACGCAACATCCCGCAAGTAACCCCTCTCAATGTCGTTCAGCAACCTTCCGAAAGTCGCAGGAAGTCAGACACTTGATCCGCTAGACACCGAACACGATCCCTGGAGAGGAGCCCGGACATCCTGGATGATTTGAGCAACTCTGAATTATGGCGAGGACGGCGACATCATTGCGACCAAAAGCCTCAAAGAGAATGGAGAACTGTCATGCCCTCATCGGACAGCTCGACATCACCTCGATCACGACGATGTCTCTCGCCTCAGAGGGCCCGTCACCGAGCTCCCTGAGAGACAGGGAGCGAGTCTTATAGAATGTTCCTCAGTTGATATCACCATTTATCCGAGAGATCTGGGAAGCCCCTTTCCCTAATAAGTTCAGGCGACCCAACATCCGACCATATGATCACTCCACTGACCCGGTCGAACACTTAGAGACATACAACTCTGAAATGCTAGTCAATAGAACCACTGAGGTCGTGATGTGCCAAGGAATCCCTATGACGCTCTCTGGGATAGCGTATTCTTGGTTCTAGAGTCTTCCCCTGAGTACCATTGCTAGCTTCAGGCAATTAACTGACCTTTTTCTCCACCGTTTTGCCAGCAGCTGGAGACTAAAGAGGAATACCATCACTCTGATGAGGTGTAAGCAATGAGAAAGAGAAAGCTTGAGCCCATATATCCATCGCTTCAACGCCAAAACCATAAACATCATCAAGTTCGATCCTGCGGTAGAGGTGGCGGTGGCGACAATAATGGAAGGGCTCCGCGACTACCCATTTCGCGATGCCCTCACCAGGAGAATCTCTGAGAATTTCGACAAAGTCCTTTTTTGGGGGAAGAAATACATCAACTCCGAGGAAATCTGAACAGGCTGGGAGGAGGAAGCTCGCCAAAAGGCAAGAGAGATTCGGGAGGAACTTGACCTCTATAAAGATCCTTGATAAGAAGAAATCCGAAGAGAAAAACCTATAAGGGGAAATGCAGATCGCAGAGATCGTTCCAATGCCAAGGAGTAGAGAACCCCACATCGAGAACCAAGGAGGCCAATGGCTAGGTACAACCATTATCTCCCCTTGAACTCATCTCGAGAAAACATCTTGATGCAGATATAGGAGCAGAAGATCCTGAAGCCTCCCGAACCATTGAGGAGCCCGGCGTCCAAGAGGAACCGTAAGAAGTACCACCGCCTCCATCAGGTGAGAGGACACCTTACTGAAGATTGCATCCAACTAAAAGATACCATTGAAGATCTCGTGCGGGAGGGAAAAGTTAGCCAATTTCTGCAAAAAGACCAAGAGACAGAGAAGCCGTTATCCCCGAGACAGGAACACCAGTCAACCAGCTTCATCCAGATTATTGCAAGCAAACCAAGATGTGAGAGGGGGAGAGAGAGAGAAAGAGAGCGAGCTCTTCATCAAGGATAAACTATGCTCAAATGGTAGGAGCATTCCACGGGGAGTTATCCTTGAAGAGACCTCAACCTTCCCCACCTACAAGTTTCTCGGACGATGACCTCCAAGACATATGCCATCAACACGACGATGCTCTCGTCATTATAGTAACCATCGAGAACTTCGGTGTAAGAAGGGTGCTAATGGACACCGGGAGATCAGTAGATGAACTTGGGATGCTTTCAAAAAAATGAACTTGGGGGCATACTATATGAAGCCAGTGAAATCCCCCCTGATAGGTTTCACCGGAAGCCCAATCCAACACCGCTATGTTGATCTAAAGTACGACCATGTTGACCTAAGCACGCCTTTTATTAGGGTTATATGGGCGGCCTTTTATATATTTTCAATTTAAAGAAACACGACCGTGTTGATCTGAAGTATGGCCTTGTGGACCTAAGCACGCCCGTGTTGATCTTGACATACCCTTACTCTTGGTCTGGATGCGATAAACACGTTTTTTAATAAACAGAGAGTTGCGCGGGGTTGAAAACGCCTGTGCTTCATAAACGCACCCATGTTAAGTGAGAGCACGGTCGTGCTCTTCTCTCCAAGCGCTATATTTTTGCCCTTTTTGCTCCAAAATGTCTGATTCCTGTTTCTTTTGCTCCTGGGTACTTGTTTACCTATCCAATCACATAGAAATACCCAAATTAGCACAAAAATAGAGAATTGGTGCTAGGATACAGTACAAGTGCATGTGAATGTAAGGGAAATTTACGCATAATCATGCACTTATCAGTATGCATGTAATTCCAATGAAGAAGAGGAAGGAAAAAGGAGACTCTGGAATTGAGTGCCACGAAGATAATGAAGAATACGAAGAACAACTGCTCAATGAACTAAAGTGGGAGAAGTAACAAACTAACTAACTACATGTACAACATAAGCAACATCTGGTCTAGTGATGGTGAGATATACCAAACTGCCAACAGCTGTATGATACAAGTGGGATCGAACAAAGGAATGCCATCAGAAGAGATATATTTGGCATTAAGCTCAAGAGGTGTGTCAGTTGTCCAAGCATCAGAGGGACAAGCTTGTTCCAGGATAGTAGCAATGTATTTGGATTGAGATAGAAGATAACCTCTAGGAGAGTATGCAACTTCAATTCCTAGAAAGTACCGAAGAGTACCTAAATCTTTTACCTCAAATTGTTTTGCTAATTGCAGTTTCAATTCTGCAATCCCATTAACATCATCCCTTGTAATAATCATGTCATCAACATACAATGAGAGCAAGATACGACCATGAGATCGAAGTGCATCTGAGAAAAAAGGCAAAATCATGTGGGCTAGGATGGAAGCCAAGAGAAGAAATCACAATGGAGAACTTTTCAAACAAAGCTCGAGGAGCTTGTTTGAGAAGGTAGCTAGAGAGCCTTCTTTAGTTTGCAAACTTTACTAGGACTATGTGGAACACCTGGTGGAGGAACCATGCAAACTTCTTCTTGCATATCACCATTTAAGAAGGCATTTTTAACATCCATTTGAGATATATGCCATTGATGAACAAATACAACTACAATAAGAGTACGAATGGTAGTCATTTTGACAACAGGGGAAAAGTTTCCTCATAATCCATACCATATTGTTGAGAGAATCCCTTGGCAACTAAAAGAGCTTTATATCACTCAATTGACTCATCAAACTTGGTCTTGATTTTTTATACACACAATGAGAACCAATAACACTTTTTCCTGGAGGGTGAGAGACAAGGTCCCAAGTATCCGTCTTCTAAAGAGCAGAAAGTTCCTCTACCATAGCTTGCTGCCAAAGAGGATCAAGAATAGCCTCTTGATAGGAAGAGGACTCAGACAGATTATGAATGGAAGTCAAGAAAAGAAGCAAAAAGCAGTGGAGTAATTAGAGTAAACAAATTCTGGTAGTTGATTGGACTTACGAGCATGTTGAGGATAGCATGGTGATGTTGGTGGTGGAGGAGTAATAGGATGTGGATCCACTGTCACAGGAGATTCTTGAGAAGTCGTAGGGATAGAAAGGACGCCATCAAGAGAGGCACATGAATCATCAGACCTACTAGTATCAACATAATTATTACATGGATCACATGAGGAAATACAGTGTCTGAATCTGTACAAAAAGGATCGATGCAGGCGATGTCTATCTTTGTAAAACCGTGAGAGTTAGGAGGAATAAAGTAAAACAGAATATGCTCAAGAAACACAACATGACGTGAGACATAAAGTTTTTATGCAAGAGGATCATAGCAACGATATCCTTTTGAACCTTCACCATAACCAAGAAAAACATAGTGTATTGATCGAGAAGAAAATTTATTATGTTCTAAATGAGGACGAAGAGCGAAGCAAGTAGAACCAAAAACTCTCAACAAAGAATAATCAGGAGCATAACTATATAGTTTTTCAAAGGGAGACAAACCTGAAGTGATTGATGATGGAATTCTATTAATAACATAGAAAGTAGTAAGGATAGGTTCCCCCTAAAACACACTAGGAACATAGCTTTACAGGAGAAGGGAACGAGCAGTTTCAACAATATTGCGGTGTTTCCTTTCAATAACTCCATTTTGTTTAAGAGTGTCAATACAAGAGGTTTCATGGAAAGTAACATCAGAAGCAAGAAATTCAGAGAATTTTGTAGAGTTTTATTCACCACCTAGATCAAATTAAAAACACTTAATAACAATATTATATATGTTGAGTTTTAACAAAGGCACGAAACTTATGATAAATAGTGAAACAGTCAGAACGATGTGTCATAAGATTAACCCAACAATAAATGAACGAGACATAATATCTTGATCTACCTTTGGTGAGAATAGGTAATGGCCCCCGCACATCAGAATGGACTTGGTCAAAAGTTGCAATAGAAACAGAGACACTTTTGTAGAAGGGTAAAGAAGAGAACTTAGCAAGTTTACAACCACAACAATAAGAAATATTATGAGTTCGCAATTGTCCTAAAACCCTTGTGGAAGCTAAGACTTTAAACGAGAAGAAGAAACATGTCCAAGTTGTGAATGACATAAATAAAAGTCAGAAGAAGATAGACTCAAACGAAAAGATGACAGGTCAACACTAGAGGTTGCAATATGTGGAACTTTTAGCTCATCCAAAATGTAAAGTCCCCCCTGCCTATGGCCTGTCCTAATCAACCTCCTGGATTACGGATCTTGTACATAACAAGAGGTGGGAGAAAAAAAGATTAAGAAACCAGAGTCACATAATCGACCAACAAAGATGAGGTTCAAGGTGAGATTAGGATTATAGTGGACATTACAGAGAGAAAAATGAGGTGTACAAATAGACCCAATTCCTGCTAAGGGCATAGGGGTGCCATCACCAGTCATGACAAACACAGATGAGTCAGAACATAAGTTTACAAAAGAATTGTAATCAAATGACATATGATGAGAGGCTCTAGAGTCAAGAATCCATATAGGGGAAGGTATACCTGATGAACTAGAGGAAGACAAATATAGCATGTGGCAATGTGGAAATAAACTTTTGAAACTGCTTAGCAAGTGGGGCTACTGTAGGACTAGAAACAGAAGTGTTTCGAGAAGAAAATGCATGTCCAATATAAAACAAGTCTACCGGAGGAACAACTACTGCTACGTTTTGTGTTGGAGGTCTGAAGTTCTGTTGGTGTGATTAGTAAGGAGGTCTCCATTAAGAAGACTGTTATATTTGTTGAGATACGTTGAACAACTTTGGACACTGAGCTTTCCAATAACCCTTCTCCTTTCAAAAACTCATTCGCTAGAACCATCCTTTTCTTGAGATTTGTTCTGATTGTTGAAGAATGGTCTAGGAGGAACTGCAAAAACAGATGGATTAGGATTGAAGATAATTCCTTTCTCTCCATTCCCATTCTCAGATTGGTACATGAGATGAATTTCTTTAGATAACAACTCATTAACCACCGAGTCAACTGTAGGTAGAGGGTTCTGATGCAAAATCATTCCTTGAAGTCCTTCAAAATCACCCCTAAGAGCCATTAAAAATTGGACCAAACGTTGTTCTTCTCTATGAGCAATATACGTAGCAAAAGCTCATAGTTCTGCAGATTCAGTGAGAGACAACTGATCCCACAAATTGGTTGTAGCAAAATAACATTCTTGGATAGTTATGTTGTTTTACTGAAGAGCATGAATATCTATCTCTATCTGATACTATTTTGCAAAGTTTAACTGCATATATAGCTTTTCCAAATGACCCTAAACCTTTTTTAGCCATTTCATACTTTGCTATAGTTGTACTCCTATTGAGTGCAAAACAGAGTTATTGATCAAAGTGATTATCTTTGAATTGTTTGCATCCCAAATTTCCATCTTCTCAGTAAATTTCTTATCATTTGCATCTACAGGTTTAACCAAAGTTCCAAAAACATAACCCCACATTCTCTTCCCTTTCAAGAAGTTCTTCAACACATAACTCCAATAAGAATAATTTTGTCCATTAAGTTGCAGACTAATAGCTTGAAGAGAATCATCTTTTTCACCAGACTTGGCAACAAGAAATCAATTATCCAAGAGACAAATAGACACAAATAGTGGAGAGAGAAAGAAACCAAGTATCACTTTAACAGCAGACGAATCAATGATAGAAACCCAACAACCACTTCAACGCAACAAAAACCAGAAGCTGCAACCATAAATAGTTGGATCCAAGAAAGTTGTGGATTGAATGAACCTTGCTCTTGATACCATGTTGAGATTTATGAAAACAAATCAAAGGGAGAAGAAGAGGCAACGAAAGGGAAGATGAGAACAAATGTAGGCTAGGATTTCTATTCAAACAAAGTGATTACAACCCAAAAAGAGGGCAAAAGTATGAATATATACACAACAAGGAAAAAACTATTCTACCCTTAATGAATGGAAAATAAATAAACCTTAAGATTTATACATCTAACGGTCTCAAAATCACATAATTATATTAATTTCAAAAGTTTATTATTGTATATTGTTGATAAAAAAAAAATTGGTATCCTCCTCGGGATGTTGTCCGATCTCTCTATTAACTGTTAAATTTGTAAATTTGAGGGACTAGATCGCAAAAGAGGAAAGAAGAGCAAGCATCCAAGCAAGGTGAAAAGACACACAATGTATGCGGAAAACCCGTAAATCCGGGGAAAAACCACGGTGCTCGGTCGAGAGAGCAAATCCACTACATAGGGAGTACTGATTTACAAGAATAGACAATACAATCATCAATGATCTCCACGCAATAAAGATGAGCGTGGAGGAGAAGGGGGCTTTGAACATCTTGGTGGTGTTGGCCAGAGAAAGATACTCGTCGGCGGAACCCGGAGGAGAGGATGCATGAGGGCTTTGGGCTCGTCGGTGAGGGTATGAAAGCTTGTAGGGGAGTGAAAGGCTTGGAGGTTGAGGTGGCCAACCTTTTCCTCAGGCTGGAGGAGCCTTTTATTCTTCATGAAGAGATGCCCCCCTTCCATGGAGAAGAGAAGATGAAAGTTCTCCCATTCTTAATTCTTTGAGAAGAAGCCTCCCTTTTGAAGAAGAGATCCCCCTTTCTTCAACTGTCACCTCTTTCTCTCTCGAATCCCGCGCCATTATCTTAAAATCTGCCCCCAAATCCCGGATGTGATTGGCTTCCCCAAACTTCTCATGATCCACGTACCATCATCCTAGCGAGCCACGTGTCAGCATCCTAGTGGCTGAATATTCTACCCATATCATATGCAAACCTAAGCTTTGGCCATGTCATCATTTTCTAATAACTAGGCATTGAAAGATGGTATTTAGATATCATCTCCCAAATTCTACCTGTATTTTGATTTTGATTTTTTTTTTAAATCCAAAAAAATGAAAGCCAACTACTTAAAATGACAACCTTTTTTTCTTATAAAGGTCAAAAACTTTGAGTGAAAGGTAGATAGTATCTTAACATTTATTTATTTATATAATATAAAATTAATAGGGTAGATAGATTTTGGATTTTAAAAATTTTCAATTTAGAAAACAAATAATTATTTTTTTTCAAAAGGAATGACTATTAATAATTTAATTTGATATTAACTTCTTTTTTCCAATTCAATAGTTTAAAAAAATAATAAATAAAAAAAATAAAAAATAAAACTAAAAGAATTACTAAAATAATTTCCATTTAAAACAATGGAAAAATTTTAGGAGCAGGTTAGTCATGAAATTGGTGTTAATTTCTTTTTAAATTAATTATATCACCTTCATTAACATAATTAAAATAAATGTTAAGTTTATAACAATGGAATAAAAAATTAGTTATAACAACTAAAACTTGAAATATTTTAAAATGTAAGATAATAGAATTAATGTATTATTTATTTTATAAAAGACAAAGGTGACATTCCGAAGCTTTTGGATTTTCTTTAATTTATTTTTAATAAGTGGATAAACCACTTTATTTTATTGATTAAAATAGATAAGTTGTTACATTGATCCTTAGATGGATCAGGTGGTTACAAACACGCCCTTGGCAGTATCATGGTCTCCCATAGTAGGGGTGGGGGAGTGGTGTTCCCTTCCATCTTTGTCCTCAAAGTCTGTCCTTGAAGGTCTCTGTGGTGCCTCCTCCCTTGTGAGGGTTAAGCTATGTCTGATGAGGTTTTGCATTGGTTGGAGCTGCATCTGTTTGATGGCGTGTGTTCTGTCGAACCATGAGAGAAAAAGGAAATCGGCCTGGCGAATTAGTTTCTGGTAAACACGGTGTTTATCTGTGAAGATTCTCCTATTTCTTTCATTCCAGAGGCTCCAGGTCACGGCCATCACGAGCAAGTTCCATCCCTTGCGGAGGGTATTTTTCAGATGATTGGAGATTAGGAAGGGTCCCCAAAGATCTTGTATCCTTGAGGGGTTGTCCCCATTTCCTAGGATTTGTCCGTAGTATAACCACACTTCCGTCGAGTACTAGCATTTGAGGAGGAGGTGCTCGATGGTTTCCTCATCGTAATTACAAAGGTAGCATTGCGTCCTATTCCCTGTCCAGTTCCTTTTTGCTATATTTTGTAGCGTGGGAAGCTTGTCTTCGAATGCTAGCCAGACAAAGAGTTTGACTTTTATAGCGGAAGGTTGTTTCCAGAATTTGGCAGGAAGGGAGCTTCTTATTCCACCATCTCTTCGGAATTGGTATAGCGATTTGACCGTGAAGGTTTGGTTTGGGGTAAGCCTCCATAGTCTCTGTCTACTTGTTCTGTGTTGTCTTGTCTCAGGTAGTCCTTTATTCTTTGGAGCAGGTTTGTCTTTTCTTGTGATAAGGGGCCTGGTCGGAGAAGCCGTCTTTCACGTTGTTGTTGCTGTCTTGCTTCTGCAATTGTGTGTTCTGCTTAGTTCCACAAGGTTTGGAGTTCTGGGCATAGCCGACAGGGGCTCTGTCCATTAATCCAATTGTCGAACCATAGTCTGGTTGAGTCCCCCATTCCCGGTTCGGTGACTAGGTTAGCTAAGGTAGGATCACGTTGTTTTAGGATCCCCCTCCCGAAATAGGATGCTCGAGTGGGTGCTTTTTGATATAGGTTCACCTGTGTGTCCCTAAAATATACATGCTTGATGATCCTTCTACAGTTACCAGCTTCTCCCCTTAGAATTCTCCACCACCACTTGCCGAGCAGCACCTCCTTGAAGGTTTCCAGGCTGATGATTCCCCATCCGCCTAGTTCTTTGGGTCTAGTTAGTCTTTCCCATTTGACTAAGCGGTAAGCTTTGGAGTCTGGGTTCACTCCTCTCTAGAGGCAATCTCTTTTGATTCCTTCGATGCGGCGTATTACCCAGTGTGGTAGTTTATACATGGCCATCCAGTGATTGGGGACTAAGGATAGGGTTGAGTTAAGGAGTGTGATGCGGTCCCTCCTCGACATGGGTCTCCCTTTCCAAGTGGATAGTTTGTTTTGTACCCTTTGGATGAACTTCTCCCAGTCCTCATTCCTGGTCCTGCTTCCGGCAAGAGGAATGCCTAGATAGGTTATTGGGAGTGAGTTTATCTGACAGCTCATTATTGAGGCCCGGATTCTCGCGCTGGTGTGTGCTCCCCCAATTAGCACTATGGCACTTTTGTTGTAGTTTAATCGAAGACCCGATAGTCCTTCGAACAACTAGAAAATGAGTTTCAAGATTTTGAAATCGCTTTCCTTTCCTGGGCTGAGGATTAGCAAGTCAACCGCATAGAACAACGCCGGTATCTGTTCTCCTTCTCCATTGCCAATTCTGTACCCCTTGAAGAGCCGTTTCTATACTGCTTTGTTCATCATTCTGGTGAAGACCTCTGTGGTGAGGATGAATAGTAGGGGGAAGACTGGGTCCCCCTGTCTTAAGCCCCTTTTGTGTCTTGCGTATCCCATCGGGGATCCATTGATTAGGAATTTTGATTTTGATGTGTGGAGGATCGCCCTGATCCATCCTATCCATCGTGGTTCGAATCCCCGTGCTTGGAGTATATATTTCTAGGAGGAAATGCCAATCTACCGAGTCAAAAGCCTTTTCAAAGACCACTTTCATCAACACTCCCCCTTTAGATTTCATTCCAAATATGGATTCCTTCACTGGCACTATACTGTCATGGATACATCTTCCTCTGACGAAGGCTGATTGCTTTTCATCTACCAAGTCAGAGATGACTGTCTGTAGTCAGTTGGTTAACACCTTTGTTATAATTTTGATTGAGCAATTTAGGAGGGTTATAGGGCGGTATTCTTTAATTGAGGATGGCTCGACGATCTTTGGGATTAATAGGATGTGTGCCCAATTCAACCTTTCTAGGTCTGTCGTGCCCTGATATAGCTCTTGGAACGTCTGGAGGATTTCTCCTTGGTGAAATTCCAACCATGTTGGTAAAAGGTCATGGGGAAACTGTCTGGGCCTGGTGTCTTTTCCATGTTGAGCTCCTGAATAGCCTTATGGATCTCTGCTTCCGTGAACGAGCTTTCCAAGTTTGTCAGGTCTCTCTGTTCCGAGTCCGTAAATAGATAGGACCAGTTCGTGGAGTACCTATTCTCTCGTCGAGTTCCAAAGATTTGGGTAAAGTGATTTGTTATTGCTCTTGCAATATCCTGTGGGTTCTTTAGAGTGTCTCCCTCCACTGTGAGTTGGTGTATATATCCAGTTGATGTTTTTCCTTTGGTTGACTATGGAATGGAAAATTTTAGTATTCCGGCCCCCTTCCTTAAGCCGGGTGATTCTCGAGCATTATCTCCAATGTTCTTCCTCCATTCTGATCAGGTTGTCATATTCCGCTCTCTGTACCTAGAGTTGTTCCTCTTCTATCGTTGATAGTGGTTGTTGTTCATTCATGATGTCCATCTGCTCAATGTTTCTCATTAGCTCCAGCTTCCTTTGCCTTTGGGCTTGTATATTTTCTTTGTTCCACTTTTGTAATCGTCCTCTTATTAGGGTGAGTTTTTTGGTCCATTTATAAGTCCCACTTCCCGTGAAGTCATTTTGGTCCCACTAGTGCTTCATTGTTTCCCAGATTAAAGCTGGTGTCTGGAAAGTCCCCTCTAAGCCTGTGTTTGATAGGGGTTTATCCCCTGGAATATTCCCATATGCACTGTTCCAACTTTAAGAGCTTTTAGATACATCTGATTAAAATTATTAGTCACTATTAACAACAGTACACTCTATCATGGCACAGTTAAAAGACCAACAAACCCCTTGCCAACTGCCCAACTATTATTGGTTGGATGATTAAACAACCGTTGAAGAGCTAACTAAGAGCTAACTGTAGCCCTATCCCCCTTCTCATCTTCACGAGCAGCGCGAACCTGCACTCGCCGCCAGAGCATCTCCTCACCATCGAACCCACCCACCATCCAACCAAGCTCTGAGACCTTACGTTGCTTACATTCCGCCAGCCTCCTCTTCTCGGACGGGGAAGCAATAATAGGACTGGATTTGTGGTTTTGGAGCACTGGATTCACGATCGTCTTCGTGCGCGAGCGTTACATGGATCGGACACCCGAAATCGATTCCTAAACGCACTGAAGGTATGTTTAAACAAAGATCCTTGTCCTATTCTTTGATTTTGACATTTGAATTGGAGTTTAGTAGCAGTGCTTGATGCACTGACACCTTAGTCGACCTATATAATCCATAAAACAGAATTGGCTTGTTCACTGGAAAAAATTGGAAGAAAATACTTAGAAGAAACTCACAGATTCTGAAATGTAATTCGTATCAGAAACAAAATGATTCAAATTCCGTGATTTTGTTCTTTGTTAATTTCTCATGTAGATTTCACCCTCTGCAGTCATTAAATTGCTGTTGTTGTTCTGTATCCATTCTTCATGGAGTTTGTGTTATTTGTTTTAAGGGTTGACAGAACTCTCCTATAATTGTGTTACTAACATGGCTTGTGTCTATATTTGTCCTGAAAAATGACAATAGGGAAAAATAAAAAAGATTGTCAAATTTTTTTAATTTGTGCAAACAAAACTGCAAACTTGTATTTTATTTTACAAGTTTTGTTACTATATAAATATATACAATATATTTTTAATTACATCTGGGGATAGACAAACTTGGCATGTCCTTAAGCCAAGCATGATGGCCTGGGGAGAATTACTTTTTATATTGTGAATCCAAGTGGATCATGTGAAGTGCCACTATTAATATGGAGGTGATTTAGAGGTGGTGGAGTATTTAAACAGATAACCCAAAAGTGATTTGCTGGTTTGTACTTTAAATTGGAATCAAAATTTGTGCTTTGATGATTCAGTAAAACTAATTCACATTTAGTGTGTATTGTAGTTGTTTGTTAGGTTGAACATTACATCGATGCATGAGCATTAACTTTCACTAACCCTCACATGTGCCTTCACATTTGTTTGATTCCAGTGCATCTATCGGAAAGAAAATCGATGCAGGGCATGGGACAGGGAAGCAAGACAGTTAACATATGGCAACCCGAAGAAGCACCATCCCAGCCAGAAGTGCGGAGGATGCCGCGAAGAAGCAACTGGTCCCCTGACAATGATGAGTTACTTGTGAGGCTGCTGTTGGAGGAATGTGCCGGAAATAAGACATGTTCAGGCTCATTCAGCCCTTCAGCGTGGGCCCGAGTATTTAATGCGTACGGTAATACGACCAAAGAGGACATCACGGTGCAACAGTTGAAGAGTAGGTGGAAGACATTAAAGAAGTTGTACAGATTGTATTCGTCCTTGGTGAACAAGAGTGGATGGTCGTGGGATCATGACAATCATCGGCCAACTCCTGGCTGCCCGACTGTATGGGATGAGATTATTCAGGTAAGCGCCAACTGAATTTGCTCGTTCATAGCTGAATTTTAATACGTTTTGTTTGAAAAATGTTGAATTGATACATAAGTTTTCTGAAATCATGCAGTTCAATAAGGAATACAAGGTTGCCAGAGATAAACCTTTCCCCTTGTTTTTGAAGATCCACGAACTTGCTGGAAATTCCACCGCAACTGGGCAATATGTAGGTCACACGGGTTGCGGTGAGTACACAGACACACCTATAGTAGAAGTACAAGAGAGTACTGATTCGACTGGGGATGCCGAGGATATAGAGAAGCACACGGAAACAGGGCAGCAGAGGGGTATGAATGCTTGCAACAAGGATCATGCTTCGGGTAGTTATAAGAGGAAACCAGTACGGAACTCAAGCACTGCTGGGACAAAGAAGAGAAGTCAAGAGCAAACACAGGAAATGGTGGAGAAATTGGTGGATCTGAGCGAGCGAAGGAGCATTATCGCGGAAGAACTCAAAAGCAAGGACGATAAGTGCTCATATTCAGATTGTGTTGACCAGTTGAAGACCTTGCCTGACGTCACTGATGAGGAGATGTTTATAGCGGGCAAGGTATTGAGATCTCGCAAAGAACGTATTTTCTTCATGAAAATGCGGCCATCTGCTCAGTCGTACTGGTTGCGCGCACACGTGAAGGAATGGCACGATCAGGTATTCCCCTTGACAAAATAATTTTTAATAGATTTCATTTCGGAATTGGTTCTCACCAAAACTTGTTCTTCAAAATCAGGCATAACGTCATGGTTGATGCTTCCACAAAACACTGTAAGTGATATTTGTACTTGAGTTACTTGCCATTGATGCCCTTCCATTCAAAAAGTAATATTTTTCTTTGTTAATGAGCTGTGATACCATTTGTTTGCTGTTAATATTGCTCCACTAATCCATAAAATTAATTTGCCATTGGGTAGATAGATGCATAATGAATTTTTTTAGATTGGTGTGAATTGAATTGAGGTTTTGGCTGCTCTGAATTTTGATAACTTATTAATGAATTTTGGATATATGTGCCATCTTGCTGCTGTATACACTCTGGTCATCTTGATGTTCTTTATTTGGTTGAATTAGATGTGTTGTTGCTCTTTCCATGTGGTTGTGCTTTCACTATTCTAGTGTTCTTGTTACTTTGAAGATTTTGTTTGGATGCAATCTGTTAACTTTTTGGTTTTTGGTAATGAAAAGAGCTACAGTTTAGCTAACATTAGTTACAAAACAAAGGTCTTGTGTTTGTAAGAAAGAGCTGAAGCTTAATGATTTCTTCTTTGAGCCATTCAGGCATTCTGCTTGGGGCTTCCAAAATTAGTAGTACATCTATCTCTTCTTGCCAGTTTTGCCATCCTGTCAGTTGCTGTATTGTACATCATTCTCCTTGGCTCCTGCCATACAGAGAGCACCAAAGTTAGTCATAATAATAAAAGCTACACCAGCTACATCCTCACTATCCTTCCAGGATGCATCTACAAAAAGATTAAAATTGAAGTTCAGTAAATTCCAGAGCCTCTCATTAATTGCTTCTAGTTGTTGTATGTTGCTAATACTTCCCTGTTGCTCTTAGTGGAGGGCTCTGGCATTAGCTGCTACTCTTTCAGGATTGAAATTCTTTGCTGTGAATATATATGAACACCTATCCTTCCATATGATCCATAAATCCCAAATGTTCTCAATAGAAAACATCCATTATTTAAAACTTAGGTTTTTAACATGTGCATCTCTGTAAAAAAAAATTTATATTTGCATATGAGCTTGAAAATTGTCAAGAGTTATATCCAAATAAAGAAGAACAGCATTAAAAAACACCAATATGACCAACAGAATCATGCTTACAAAGTTAGAAATAGTGGTGCATGTCTCGAGAGAAGCTTGTGATCTTATTTAATAGTGACTAAGACTAACCAAATGAGAAAAGATATCATCTTGTTTTATTAAAAGTGAGGTCTGTTCTAGTGCTTGATGCTTTAACTATATATATATATATATATATATATATGTATAGATAGATATTATCACTACTATTGAGATCATGTGATGAATGGAAGCTATCTCTTGGAAAATGGAAATGGTTGCTATTGAGAATCAATTGACTGGAGGGAATTCATATGAGAAGAGGTCTCTTTTTTATAGTCCTTATTAATGTTCCCTTCCCTTTTTCTCTTTCTCCTTTTCTTGTTCAAAGCACAAGGAAAGAACAAGAACCATATATATGCTTTCTCTTTAACTCACAGATCTGATTTCCCTTTTTTTTTGTTTTTTTTTGATGAATTGATATTATTCTCTGCTTTTCTGCTGACTTCTTTTGTTAACATTCATGTAACTAATCAAATCACAATAATTTGGTTTGTGTTTTTTTGTTTAACTTTTATAATCATGTATAATCACTTATACAAGCCCCCTTAATAAAATACAAAATACTCACTCAGTTCTAGTCTTGCCTCAAACCCTTATAATGTAGTAGCAATCAGTTCTTTATATGAGATTCTCTGATTCCCCATTCTGCTATCAGTTAGCCATCCACCAGTGAAAGGATGTCTGAAGTGATATTCCAATTTGCAAGAGTACCTTCATCTTTCAACCTTTGCCAAACCTGTTGATTATGCCTGCATTCTTGGAACAAGTGGTAAGTAGTTTCAGGTAGTAGATTGCAAAGCTTACAGGGGTCATTAGGACCAATTCTAAGGAATATATGCAATCTGTTAACTTAGTGAATTTGATTGATTGAGGTGTTTCATTCATCTGTCCTCTTCACATTCATTTCTTCATGATTATTGCTTGATTTAGAATGTTTCAGTTTGGTGTCAACAATTTTGTAAAGGGATATTCTCTTCTTCTTTTTGCTTTTTTTTGCAGAATGTACTAGAAGATATCAGTTTTCTGATGCCGTTCTGAGGGGTGTTTCAGTTTCTTGCTGCTGCTGTTGCTGTTCTGGATCCATTCTTCAAGAAAAGATGTTACACTTTTGTAGAATGGGACATGTTTAATGGACAATGTTTTATGTTTGGTGTGGTATTTTGAGAACAAATGTTAAGAGATGTGTATCTGTCTCTGTTGTAGTACAAATGCTTGTTTTTTCCTCACTGTTAAGTATCACGAGTGTAATAATTTACAGGAGACTGTTTGGAGATTATTTGAGTCTTCTTGCATGTGTTCTTGTGAATTTTTTTTTGTCTTGTATGCTGGATGATCCTATTTCATCATCAATCTTGCTATTGTTAGTCAATCACCAGCCTTTATATTTGGATGGTAGGATTTATGACAAGTTAGTGCTCATGATTTCTTTCTTCTATTTATGTACACATGTGACTTCTTTGGATACTTGCTCAATTATTATGCAAATCTGTAATCTTTGTGAAGATGTCTATATATATGTGTGGTGTAGGTCTCCCCCAACTAGCATCCTCAAAATTTTCACCCGACAACCCCAAAAAAAAGCTGTTATGGTGAGGCCGTGGGAAAGCATCTTTGAGGAAGACGAAGAGGAGCTTGACATCCTAATTCGTCTGCTAATTGACACCATCAGAGATGGAGCAACAAGGACGAGGCGACCACAACACACACGCCCATTTACAGGTCACCAGTTGGTTGAAAACATGTTGGACGGGCACATGGAACGGTCGCACAATATATTTCGAATGGAGCCACATGTGTTCAGGGGACTCGCGACATTGTTAGAATCGCGCGGCCTACTACGCAATGGCCGTACGGTATCCGTCCTGGAGCAACTTGCAATATTCATGACCGTCGTGGCACATGCATCGGCAAATAGAGTTGCTTGTGAGCAATTTCAGCACAGCTCTGAGACTGTGAGCCGCTATTTCCATGCAGTACTTCGTGCCATGTGCATCTTAAGCGAGGAGATGATCAAGCTGCCAACCGGAGATGAGCCAGCTCACATATTGGTTCGCAACACCCCATTCAAGGTAAGAAGAATTGTGTTGTCCTTTGATTTTGCGTGGTAACTAAAACATAAGAAATGTTCGTAGGACTGTCTTGGAGCGATAGATGGAACCCACGTGCCGGTGATCGTTCCGAGGGAAATCCAAGAACGCTATCGTAATAGGCACGGAACCCTCAGTCAAAATGTAATGGCTGTTGTGTCGTTTGACATGCAGTTTCGGTACATTTGTGCCGGATGGGAGGGTTCGGCTGCGGACATGCGCATCATGCAACACTGCCTGGAAAATGGATCTTTTTCAGTCCCGGAAGGTGATAACATGGGCCCACTCAATTTTCCATGAATAAAATCATACTTAGTAAACTGTGCTGACACAATGTACAATAAACTATTACAGGGAAATATTATCTTGTTGATTCAGGTTACGCGAATACGCAAAGCCTCCTTGCACCATACAGGGGGGAGAGATACCACCTTGGGCAGTTTTCTAGGGGACAGACAAGATATCACAATCAGAAAGAAAAATTTAATCATGCTCATGCCAGTTTCAGGAATATAGTCGAGAGGGCTTTTGGCGTGCTTAAGCGCCGATTCAAGATCCTGCGTGTTCCGTCACCGTTCTCCGTGGAAACTCAACGAGACATTGTTGTCGCGTGCGCTGTGATACACAATTACATCTGCAAATATGCCAATAGCGATGAGGAGCTGCAGCAAGACGAAGACGATTATGTTGAAGAAGAAAATATGGGCGTGGATTGGCAACAAGACGACACTGGTAGTGCACATGATATGGGGCAATTCCTTCGAGAGAATATATCTCGAGCCTTGTGGCGTTTGTGATGAATGTTCCTACATTTTGGTCTATTTTTATTAGTACACTGGATTCATGATGTACGTTATCTTATATCATATTTCCAACAAGGTTTTCTATATATTATTTTCCCATGAACCAGGATGTTATTGTCAATGATTATGCGTCAACATGTGCTGACGTGGCACAAAAAATAGAGATAACATTTCAAAGATTCAAAAACCAGTTTGTTTTATTTGGGAAGAAAAGCATAAAATTTATGGAAAAACATTTCCTAATATTGAAAACATCATGTATTAATTTATTAAATTTCCCAAAAAATGATAACAAAAATGAAAAGAAATGATCATAACTAATCAAAAAAATCCAAAATAAATTATTAAATAAATAAAAATCTTCAAAATCCTTAAACAACATAAAATATGAATAAATGTATATTATACCACAAAAAAAGCATCAAAATCCTAACAACTAAAACAAACTTCAAAATTTGTACAATAATCTCAGATTTTGTTAATAAATCCAAGAAAATTCAAAATATCCATGCAAATACCCAAAAAAACCCAAAATTGAGAAATAAATATATACCCCAACCCATTTAAAAAAATTATGTATAAACTTCATCTTTTTCTCATTTTTTGGTAGTTATTGATTGGAAATGTATGGAGATTTGTTGGAGATTTTTTTTTAAATCTGATATTAATTTTTTCTTTTGATTTTTAATGTTTCGATTTTATGACTATTTTACTTCCATTTTCTCAGTTTTTTATATTTTTAGGGGAATACGTGGATTTGTGGATTTTCTAAAAATTATATTTGCGTTTATTATTTTTCAACATTTTTTTAAACAAAATATATAATTCCGGATTTTTTTTGGGCCAAATTTTTATCTTATTTTATTTATATTTTTTCTAATTTCAATTATTATAGATTTTTCTATATATATGATATTCAATTTTATTTGGAGAAATGTTGGAAGAGGATTAATTAATATTTGGAGCCATGATCAAAAACATAAGCAAGAAAGCAAGGGCATTTTGGTCATTCACCATCATTGTAGGGATTACACTTAAATCACAAGTTTATGAGGCTTTAAGAATTGTTATAATGTCTTTCCCTCCAAAATTTTTTGAAAAAATTCAAAATTTGTTCGCACATGTGGATATCCCACTTGGGATATTCTCTTATCAAACGGAAGCTAAAAGATCATTTTGTGAAGATGATATTTCAAACCCTAACATTAAGTCGTCAACTTGGACTAAAACAAGACTACATTTATAATTAATTTTGAACAATGGTTCTTTTGCATTTTTTTATTGGCTTTTTTATAAAAATTACCCTTCAAACAATTTCAATTCTTCCTTTTTTTTACTTAAAAACTGGAAATCAGTGAAAACTTGCCCAATTTGAGAAAACACAACCGTTCGAGTTGGGTTATACAGTTAAAGGACTATTACCCTGTTTGAGTTGACTTCTTATGTGTTTTTTTTTTTAAGTTTTATTAAAATGATTCTTTGGTCGTTTTTGAGAGCAAATAGTTTTCATAGAATCACTTATAAGAGTGTTTTTCTCTTAAAAGTAGAGAGCATTTGAAGTACATACCTAAAAAATTTTTAAATATAAACAAACAAACAACTAAACAATGGCTAGAAGTGTTTAATTTATAAAGTGCATATTTGGATGCAGTTCTAAAATATGTTCTTAATTTATGTTTTTGATTAGCAACTATGGCAAATGGAAATCCAAAAATTGTTTGATATTGGGGGAAAATAACTAAAAATTTTAAATTCAAAATAAAATTTATAGTAGAATAACATTGGGAGTTGAAAAGTTTTTTAAAAAAAAGTATTTACTGATTTATAATTGTTCCCAATGAACCTTTATATTTTGAAAATATCAAATTTTTATTGACATTATTTCCAAATATTTTTTCGATAATATATGTCATCAAGCAGTCTTCATATTAAAGAAACAAAAGTAAACAAAAAATAAATAATAATAATAATAATAATAATAATAATAATAATAATAATAATAATAATAATAATAAGTGAGATGGCCCCACAAAGAAGGGAAGAAAAGTGAGGAAATAATAATAAGTGTGTTGGATATACATAGTAACGTATATTATTAGCATATAGTCTTATACTTCATATGCTCATGTATAGGCCTCACACGGTAGTCTTTGCCCTAATACAGACAAACTCTTACACATCTTTATCTCTCTTCTTTCAAAGTGGATCCAAGAATGAGAAGAAAAGAAGAGTGTGTTTTTGAAGTTTTGTAGCAAAACCCTAAATTTATGATTTTGTGGGTAAAATAAAAAAAACCTAAAATTTAATTCTTTTTCGGAAGAAAAGAAAGGCCCATGAGCCATACCTTATTTTTTTTAAAAAAAAAAAACCCAAAAACCCAAACCCAATGTTTTACAAAGGAGCCTAAACTTAACCCAACTATATTAACAAATTTCTAAATTTCAAAAATAAAAGGAGTAACTGACATAAGTGCTTCAATAAGTAAAATAAAAAGTTACTTGTTTTGATGTACATTTATTTAAGCATGGTTTTGTTATGTTTGTTTAGATGTGTGCATGTGGACATATGTGAACTTACCACCAAGGACAAAGACTTACCAAAACAAGAATGGTGGTTAGACAGTGGCACAAATCTTCCCTTAGTCCAACACAGTTTCCAATGAAAAAGTTTTTCCCGCCATAATTCTTAATTAAGATTTAAAAATATAACCCACCAATATATAGTTAACACATCACTATCTTATCATTAATACATTTATTTTAAAATTTCGCTCCAAAAATTTCAAAACTTTTCAAAACTTATTTCTAATCCCAAATGGGGATAACTCCCAACCAAACACAATCTTAAGGCTTTCACATATAAGGGACATAAGGGAGAATTATCCACTTTCATGTCATTTTGTCTATTTTTTTCATAAGCACATCCAAACAAACATGAGTTATTGTTGTTGTGAATAAAGAAGTTTTTTTTTTTTTAATGAAAGTACAAGGTTCTCCATGTTTAACTATGATGGTGAGATTATAGTTGCATTTGTCATTGTGAGGACAAAAATGGAAACCTTGTGATGAAAGTAAAGGGGTGTTTGGTTCGAGATATGAGATATGACCACAGTAATGTAATATGCCTAGAAATAGAGTCGGGAATGCTATATACCTGGGAATGTTGTGATAATGTGATATGACCATGTTTGGTTCATGTTTGGTTGGTCAAGGTAATCAACTTAGTAATGTTCCAAATTTCCCAGAATACCTTTCCATATAAAATTTTGAGTAAATTTAAATTTAAGTTAAAATAAAATTTTAATTAAAATTAATTAAATTTTAATACCAAAAATTAATTATGGCACATTTTTCTGAAATAAACTTGCATCTAAAATTTTGATCAAATATCCAATAATAATAATAATTATTATTATTATTATTATTATTATTATTATTATAGTAATTAGTAATAATTAATAATAATAATAATAATAATAATAAATCAATAATAATAATAATAATAATAATAATAATAATAATAATAATAATAATAATAATAATAATAATAATAATAATATGGTAAAAGGATGGAGGGCAAAATGGGGATTCACATTATCATCAACTTGCTAATGTGGATAGACACCTATTTTGGTCGTAATCCATATTACCACCAATGTGGTAACGTGGAGTAAGTTGGTAATGTGGATTACCAACTTAGTTCCACTACCACCTTTGCCAAACATGATAATGTTTTCACATTACTGCCTCATTTCTGGGAATGTGAAAACATTACCCCCAACCAAACGCCCCCTAAGGGATTTTCAATGTTCAATTGTATATGCTATTATTGTGGAAAAGAGAAAGTTTTAGTGATAATATTTATCTATGTTTGATTCTAATGGTGAAAATATAGTTGCACCTTCCCCAAAAATAGTAATCTTTTGATTGAAGTACATTTCTCTCTATGTTTTCTTCTTTTTTTTTTTATCTTAGTAAATGATTAAGGGTGCCAGAAAAGATGGATTGATCTCCAACTTTCAATAAAAACAAACTAAATCTAATGGTTGAGAGAGATAGTGACTATGATGAAATTAATTTGCCCCGGAAGGTGTTAGGGTAGGTTGAGTATATTTCCACATTTACATGAAAACACAAAAAATTAAATCTAGTGGCTCAAAGATAAGGTTCGCTACAACAAAATTAATCTGATATGGAGGATGCTCTATTTCTACCTACAAATAGAAGTAAACTAAATCTAATAATTAAGAGAAAGCATCAATTATAACCAAATTAATCGACCTCGAGGGTGTTAGGGGATGGCAGGTAGAACTCCACCTTTAAACAAAACAAACTAAATCTATTGGGTGAGAGAAATGCCATTATATAATGAAATTAATCTAACCTGAAGGGTGTGATGGTTGGGTAGGTCAATTTGTAAGAAAAGGGCAGCCCGATGCTACAAAGCTCCTGCTATGCGCAAAATCATATAAAAATAAACATATCTAATAGTTTAGAAAAAAAGGCTTACTACAACCAAGGTTTTGAGGGTATGGTGGGGAGATCTAGTGTGTGTGTGTGTGTGTGTGTGTGTGTGTGTGTGTGTGTGTGTGTGTGTGTGTGTGTGAGAGAGAGAGAGAGAGAGAGAGAGAGAGGAGGGGCATCTACAACCAAATTAATTTAACCTTGAGGGGGCTAGGGTAGGGTGGGTAGCTCTCCACTTTTAAAAACAAACTAAATTCAGCAGTTAAGAGAAAGGGCTAGATATTAAGAAATTAATCCGACATGGAGTGTGCAAGGCAAAAGAGGGTAGAGCTTCACATTTAAATAAAAATAAGCTAAATCTAACTACTAAGAGAGAGGGCTAGGTATCACTAAATTAATCCAACCTTGAGGGTGTTAGGGCATGCTGGTTAGGTCAAGGTATCACTGAATTAATCCAACCATGAGGGTGCTCGAGCAGCGTGGTTTGGTCTTCGCTTTAAAAAAAATAAATTAATCTAAGTATTGATAGAGTTTGTCAACTATAACCAAATTAATATGATCCTGTTGGGTCTCATGGCATGGTGGATAGATCTCCTCCTTTAGATAAAAACAAACTAAATTTTATAGTTGACAGATTAAGTCAACTATAACCAAATTATTTCGACATGGAGGGTTCCAGGGTAAGGTGAGTAGATCTCCACCTTCACATAAAAACAAATTAAATCTAATGGCTGATAGAGAAGACCAACTATAAGCAAATTAATCTGGTCTAGAGGGTGCATTAGTAGATTGAAAGCCAACTATAACCAAATTATAATTCAATATAGAGGGTGCCATAATAGGATAACTTGATATCCACCTTTAGATAAAAGAAAACTAAATCTAACTGATGTATAAGGCGTCTACTATTACCAAATTAATTAATATGATATGGAGGGTGCTAGGGCAAGATGGGGAGATCTCTACCTTTAGGTAAAAGCAAACGAAATCTAATTGTTCAAAAAGAGTACCAACTGATAAGTGTTCAAATGAGCATCATTTATATATGAAATTCATGCATATTACTATAAGTTTTAGAGGAATATTGGCCCGCTTGTACTCAAAATGGCTTTGTTTCTGTAAACAGGTTAGAAAATAGAGATTCCAAGAGAAGGGAAGAGTTTTCAAGAGAATGCGAACCAAACAGGGGAAATAGAGCAAGAGAACCATCCATACGGAGTCCCAAACGGACCCGTGTGGACTTGAAGAATTATACGGACCCCTGAACGGACTGAAAAGACTCCGTATACGGACCCCAGAGAAATATATGACCCCATATGGGAGTCTGTATATTGTGTCGTATGGGTAGTATACGGGGTCGTATGTTATGTATACTAGGTCATATATCGTAAATCTGCAGCTGCGTTTTTAGTCGAACCAAGGGTAAAATCGGGAAATACACCCAAAACCCGAGTGTGGGGTATAAATACAAAGCTTAGTTAGGGTTTTAGGCAATCTTGGAGTATCTTGGAGCTAAAGAATCAAGGTTTGGGGGAGGTTTTCTTCATCTTCTTCACCACCAAGAAGGAGAAGATTGGAGGAGTTCCCCCCATCAAAAGGCTCAAGAAGGAGAAGAAGGGGCAATAGAGAAGCAAGGAATCCACCAATAATCGCCATTTGGGGTTTTTCTCTCATGAACTTTATGATTTCCTTCTCTTTTAGCATGGATTGTTGCTCTCCATTGATGGAGAGCTAATTTCTTGATATTTGGGGGTTGATGAACCCTTGGATGATGTTTAATTGATATTGTTTTTTCTATGTTAATTGCTTGGTTGAATGCATTGTGATCTATTGAATGTTATGTATGGTGGTATTAACCCCTCTACATTGCGAGAGCCCGGAGAGGTTTCTATAGTCCACATGGGGGAAGATGCGAGCGCCTCCCCATGCGTAGACAAACTTCAATAGATAGGGCTATGAGTACACCGGGAGCCCGGGTACTAAGGCGAGCAACTCCTTTAGATGTCTTATTCCCTTAGCTCTTCCAAGAGATAGGTTCTCTAGAGCATAACTAGTAAGGGCACTAGGTTGAGTAATCACCCTCGAGCGAGGGGATGAAATCACATTAGGAACCTTTGGCCAATGATTCACCAAGAATTTGCATAGATATCATTATCCATCTCTAAGAACATCCGAGGGGGATTCAATAACCCAAGTATCCCTTTCATTGATTGATTGCCTTCAAGGTCAATTTTACTTGTTAATTTGTATTATTAATTTTAGAATTAGGTTTAGTCACCACCAACCAATCTTGATCGACTAGATAATAGATGAATAGCCACTACTAGTATTTCCTTTCTCCCTGAGGATCGACACCTGACATTAGTCCACTTTACTACTTGATTCGACCCGTTCACTTGCGGATTTAGCGCATCAAGTTTTTGGCGCCGTTGCCAGGGAGATTTAGGACTACTAGGAAAGCTAGGAGTTTATTAATTTAGTCATTTACTTTCTGTTTTTTTTTTATTTTGTTTCAATAATTGTTTAATCTCTTGAATACTAATTTTTCTCACAACCTTTTGTGCGAGGGATCACATGGCAAATCTCAAGGACATAATGTTACGCAAATTAGAGCTACTTGAGCAGTGGATTGAGGAAAAACTAGCAGATCAATTGAGAGATTCGCAGCAAGACTTGCTTTTTAGAGGTGAAGAGTGTATTCACATGTTAAGGGAAGCATCTCCAGAAAGTGTTTGTGATGAAATGCAATACCACTATTCCGATCATCCAAGTCAAGTTTACTTTACCCAATTTGACACCACAGCATGTGAGGAAGAAATTACCTTGTCAAGCCCAGGTGCATTGGTTGAAGAGCAACAATGGGAAGATCATCAAGTTTTTCAAGTAAAAAGGGAGAATGAGGGAATAGGTGAGAGCATGAATAAGTTGAAGCCCTCAATAGAAGAACCCCCGAAGCTTGAATTGAAGGAACCCCCCGATCACCTGGAATATGCATTCTTGGATGAGGGTTCACAGCTCCCAATTATAATTGCTTCAGGCTTAATAAGCTCACAGAAAGAGAAACTGCTACAGGTACTTAAGAGACATAAGAGAGCTATTGTATGGAAGGTTTCGGACATCAAGGGTATTAATCCATTCTTTTGCACCCACAAAATCTTAATGAAAGATAATCATCGACCATCAGTGCAGTACAAAAGGAGACTGAATCCGAATATACAGGAGGTTGTAAAAGCAGAGGTCATCAAACTTTTAGATGCGGGGTTATCTACCCTATTTCAAATAGTGCATGGGTTAGTCCTGTACAAGTAGTTCCAAAGAAATGAGGAATTACCGTGGTCACAAATGACAAAAATGAACTGATTCCCACAAGAACCGTTACCGGATGGAGGATATGCATTGACTATAGGAAACTGAACGATTCTACAAGGAAGGATCACTTTCCACTACCATTCATTGATCAAATATTAGAAAGGTTGGCCGGACACTCGCACTACTGTTTCCTTGATGGTTTTTTGGGATACTTTCAAATTCCCATCGCCACGGAGGACAAAGAGAAGACCACGTTCACCTGCCTATATGGTACGTTTGCTTACCGTCGTATGCCCTTTGGGCTTTGCAATGCCCCAGCCACCTTTCAGATTAGATGCATGTTAGCTATCTTCGAAGATTTTGTGGAGGACATCATGGAGGTGTTTATGGATGACTTTTCAGTTTTTGGGGACTCATTCGATCAATGTCTTAGGAACCTAGACAAGGTGTTGGGAAGATGCGAAGAAACCAACTTGGTTTTGAGTTGGGAGAAGTGTCACTTCATGGTTCAAGACGGAATTGTATTGGGGCATAAGATCTCAAATAAAGGGATTGAGGTGGATAAGGCAAAGGTCGATACTATTGAAAAATTACCACCACCAAATTCTGTGAAAGCTATTCGGAGTTTTTTGGGACACGCCGGGTTCTATAGGCAATTCATTAAGGATTTCTTCAAAATAGCTAAACCTCTCACCAAGCTCTTGGAAAGGATACGCCATTCGAGTTTGCAAGGAATGCTTGAATGCCTTTAATACATTGAAGGACAAACTTGTGCAAGCGCCAATCATGACAGTTCCAGATTGGGAGCTACCTTTCGAGCTTATGTGTGATGCAAGTGATCATGCTGTCGGTGAAGTTTTGGGACTGCGGAAGAACAAACATTTCCAACCAATTCATTATGCTAACAAGACTTTGACAGATGCTCAAGCAAACTACACCACCACTGAAAAAGAATTGCTTGCCATCGTCTTTGCCTTTGACAAATTCTGGCCCTATCTGATATTGTCTAAAGTGGTGGTCTACACTAATCATTCGGCATTACGTTACTTACTAGCCAAACCGGATGCCAAACGGAGGTTGATTCGCTGGATACTCCTCCTTCAAGAGTTTGACTTAGAGATCAAGGATAAGAAGGTCGCTGAAAACTCTGCAATCGACCATCTATCTTGGTTGGGGAATCCTGGAGGAGAACTTTTGAACGAGGGAGACACTAATGACAACTTCCCGGATAAACACCTGTGCAGTCTTCAAGTAATTCCAGAGGAGTTGAATACTGCTGATGAAGAGAAAGAAAACCCTTGGTTTGCCAACATTGCTAACTACCTCGTGGCCGGAGTCCTTCCTGCTTCATACGATTATTCACAAAAAAGGAAGTTCTTTGCGGAGTTGAAATACTATACATAGGATGATCCGTATCTATTCCGAGTTGTGCAGATCAAGTGGTAAGGAGATGTGTCTCAAGAGAGGAAGGATTGAAAATTTTAGAGCATTGTCACGTAGGACCCGCGGGGGGGCATTACAGTGCAAATAAATCAGCCCGGAAGGTCCTCGATTCGGGCTTTTATTGGCCGACGCTTTTCCAAGATGCGCTGAAATACACCCAGTCTTGCGATAGCTGTCAGCGATCTGGGAAGTTATCACAACGCGATGAGATGCCGCAAGGGTCAATGCAAGTATGTGAGGTGTTTGACGTGTTGGGAATAGATTTCATAGGACCATTCCCAAATTCGCATGGCAATAGATTCATTTTAGTAGCAGTCGACTACGTCTCCAAATGGGTTGCAGTACAAGCTATGCCCACTAATGATGCCAGAGGAGTGGTTAAATTCCTAAAAAAAATTATTCTCTCGGTTTGGGACACCTAGAGCCCTAATAAGTGACCGGGGGACACATTTTTACAACGCCCAGTTCGCTAAGATACTCAAGCGATATGGCGTTGTACACCGCACATCTACACCCTATCATCCTCAAACAAGTGGCCAAGTGGAAGTGTCGAACCGCGAATTGAAGAAAATACTTGAGAAAACAGTTTCTCACAGCAGAAAGGATTGGGCCGATAAACTAGATGACGCACTATGGGCATATCGCACCGCCTACAAAGCACCAATCGGCAATACCCCCTACAGATTGGTTTATGGTAAATCATGCCACCTACCGGTTGAGCTCGAGCACAAAGCCTATTGGGCAACAAAGTTTCTCAATTTCGACACAGCAAAGAAAGGAAATTTCAATTAAATGAGCTTGAAGAATGGCGTTTATCGGCATATGAGAGTTCAAGGTTATACAAAGAGCAAATTAAACGACGGAATGATCAAAAATTGAAGCACCAAAAGCAGTTCACCAAAGTAGATAGAGTGTTAATATTCAACTCAAAACTCAAGTTATTTCCTGGGAAATTATGATCAAGGTGGTCCGGACCCTTCAAAGTAACAAATGTTTTCCCTCAAGGTGCAGTAGAGATCCTCCATCATGATAAAGGGTTGTTTAAGGTAAATGGTCATCGTATCAAGTTGTATCATGATACTTGTTTTAGTGGAAAGGCCGATGGAATCTCCAAGGTATCTGAACCTCCATAAGGTAAAATGAAGGTACGTCGAGCTAGTGACGTTAAACAAGCGCTTCTTGGGAGGCAACCCAAGTTCTAAAACTCTCTTTTACTATCTTTTGCAATTTTTCTCTTTGAATAGTTAGTGGTGTTTGGAATAAATGAAAGTTGTGTTTCCGTCCAATTCTTTTTTATTCTTGAGCTGGATGCTGTTATTAGAGGTAGTACATTGATCTTTATCAGGCCGTGTAAAGAGAAGGGCATAAATAAACCCTGGGAAGGCTGTATAAGCCTCAACCCAGGTGTATACGAGGTCCCATACGGATTGACAGCAGTCCGTATAGGGGAGACAGAAGGCTATACGGACTTCGCTATAGATCCCATATGACCCCGTATAGGAGTCCGTAAGGAATCTGACAAGGGCACGAGTGCGGGCGCTTTAAATAGCGCCCTCTCTAACCTTTACCCTCATTTTCACCTCGTTCATATCGTGCCCTAACGACCCCACACCCCCTCTTTGCGACGCGGCGACCCTTTCTCTTCGAATTAAGGCCTAATCCTCTATAGGTATGCGTCAATCACTTGATTTATCAATTGTTTATCTCTTTTACATGTTTTAAAAACCTAGGTTTACATGAAATCGATTTCGAATGAGGGATGTCATGAATGGATGAAATCTTGTGCTATTTTTGTTATAATACTTGCATATGATGAATGTGGTATGTTGTGAGGGTGTTGTGGATGCAAAAAAATGTAAAAATACTGCCAAGATCCGTCGCGGCCATCGGCAAGCCCATGGTCAGGTCCATACGGACCCCATACAGGGTCCCATACGGAGCGTATGGGGGCCTGTCCCCTGTATACGACCTCCTGACAGGTTGTATGCTACCCCGTATAGGGGTAATTTCTGACTTTTTCCTGTAAATTTTGCCATGCCCCTTGAGCTTCATCGACACTAACATTCCTTATTTAGTTTCAGAGATGCCGAGGAAGATAACAGCCACGAACAAGTGCAGAACAAGGGTCGAATCGTCATCAACCGAGCCACACTTCACAAATGAGGCCCATCGCATCCGATACATCTGTCTTTCCTCCCGTCGATTCGAACGGACCCGTATCATTGATTAGGGAGCTCTTACCCAGCTTGGTATCGCCGATCGAGTTCGGGAGATGGTTTCATTTGGCAGCTGGGACAGGATTTTCTCCCTCAGTCATGAGGTATTCCGCCGCCCCACTCTAGAGGTGTTGAGCACCTTTGAAGCCGATAGGAGTGCGGTGGGAGAGCAGAGCCGCACCACCATTACGTTTCAGCTCTTCGGGAGGCAGAGGGCGATGAGCTACACTCAGTTTACGTTATACATGGGGCTATACGATCGCGAGTATATGTACACGCGGGAGTACGCCGAGCTGCTTACTGCCTTCCCCGAGAGTACCATCTCCTCCGCGAGCTTCTGGGTGTAATTAGGCAGGCGCCATGACAGTAACAAGGCGTCCTATATGACGGATCCGATGCACCGCTACATTCATGAACTCATCAGTCGTACTATAGCAGCTCGCAGCGACAAGCGGGGTAGTCATCGTCACTGATCGCCTATTTCTCTACAGCCTTATTGAGCGAGTTCTGATCCACCTGGGATATGTGCTCGCTGACTATCTGGCGCTTCAGGGGCAGAACACCAGACTGACCGACATCCATGCCGGACCCTACATCACACGTCTGATCATTGGCATGGGTCTCGAGGCGGAGTTGGAGGGAGAGCAGCACCAACAGCTAGTCTCCCCATTAGACATGACACTCCTTGCTCAGATTGGACTGGTGCGGCGAGCTAGTGGAGGCTACACACTTGTTGGTCATGTCTCGGACAGTTTAGAGGAGGAGGGATCCGATTCTGATGACTCCGATGCGGCCGAGCCTTCTACACGACTACCTTCAGCATCCAGTGGCCCCTCTACATCCAGGAACCAATACACAAGGCTGCAGGAGCAGATCACAGAGATGTGGGCTGTCCAGGACACCATTCTAGCGGAGCAGCGACGGCTAGGGGATCAGTTTTCCGAGCTATCGCTATTCATTCGTGGACATGCTGCCTTTGCACACCCTCCGCCTCCGGCACTAGTAGATGATGAGCCCCAGCGGGACATTTGAGACACCACTTTCATATCTTATTTTTCTTTATTTGGATATATGTTATTTGCACTTGTATTTCTTTATTTTCATGTATTGTGTTACACTGAGCAAGGGCATTGCCCTGCTATCCTATCCCTTATTTTTCGTTATGTGGATTTTCTTGTTTTGCAATTTATTGGAGTTGATACCTTCTCTATGTTCGCAGAATCCAACTTTGGACCCCCAACCCTTGATGAGCAAAGCACTCCTCCACTCCCACAAACGATTCTCGACAACTGCATTTAGGGGAGTATCGTTTACCTTTCTTCACTAATTACATGCGCTGAATTTAATTTTCTTGCATTGAGGACAATGCAAATTTCTAGTGGGGATGGGTGGCTACCTATCTCTTCTTAAGGTTATTGCAAATCTTTAAGTGTGGAGATAGGTAGCTATTAAGATCATTCATTGTAGATATTTTTGTGACAATTATGCTTGATATGCATGATAACCTGGTGGATAGATAAATGTGACATGAATGTTTTTTTTCAGTACACCATTTGTGATTTGAAATGTTTCCAATTAAAACACCATGGGCATATAGAGATCATCTTTGTGACAATTATGATTGTGAAAGACAATAGATAACCCATTGCCATGTTCTTTTGACTTGACTAGCTAAGCATTGTTTTCAATGGCTCCAAGAAATTTCGTGGCACTAGTTCAAATTTGTTAACCCCGCATAAAATACGTAATGGACAAGTACAATAAGAATAAAAAATACTTAGCATATAGTGGAAGTAGAGAGAGACAGTGTTCCGCTGCTAATGGTGATGAACTAGTTTGGAGTTCTGGCTCCTAACTAGAGTGTTCCCCATTTCGAAAAATCACTACATAGCATGAACATCTACAAGTAAAGTTGTAACCACCTAAATAGCTAAGGGTTCGGGTGCCTAATCAGCATGGGTCCTTTGCAAAAGGGGGGAATTACACTCTACCTTGATCTCTACCATGGGAAAGTCGGATCTAATAAAGATGTCCTACCCAATAAAAAAAAGTATTATTGTTGTACCTGTCCACCGTTCATCTAATAGGGAAGTAACTCTTTTGACCTTAGGGCCTCAAGGACTTTCTAGAGTCCACTGAGGGTATGCTTGCCTTATTAAGACCTTAGAACATGGCATGTGGAGTGAACAAGCTTTGTTTAGGACTTTATCGAAAAAGTTATAGGATCAATCTAAGCCCTGGTGTGGAGATAGGAAAACATAATGAGGTGGTGCACTTGGACCAGAATTCATGTATAGTGTGTAGAGCCCAAGGTTGAACACTTATCTTCTTTTGTTAATTTCTTTTCTTTGCTTGAGGACAAGCAAACCTTTAAGTGTGGAGATATGTGATAAGTGTTCAAATGAGCATCATTTATATATGAAATTCATGCATATTACTATAAGTTTTAGAGGAATATTGGCCCGCTTGTACTCAAAATGGCTTTGTTTCTGTAAACAGGGCAGAAAATAGAGATTCCAAGAGAAGGGAAGCGTTTTCAAGAGAATGCGGACCAAAACAGGGGAAACAAAGCAAGAGAGCCATCCACACGGAGTCCCATACGGACTCGTATGGACCTAGAGAATTATATGGACCCCTGAACGGACTGACAAGACTCCGTATACAGACCCCAGAGAAATATACGACCCCATATGGGAGTCCGTATATTTCGTCGTATGGGTAGTATACGGGGTCGTATGTTATGTATACTAGGTCATATATCGTAAATCTGCAGCTGCGTTTTTAGTCGAACCAAGGGTAAAATCGGGAAATACACACAAAACCCGAGTGTGGGGTATAAATACAAAGCTTAGTTAGGGTTTTGGGCAATCTTGGAGTATCTTGGAGTTAAAGAATCAAGGTTTGGGGGAGGTTTTCATCATCTTCTTCACCACCAAGGAGGAGAAGATTGGAGGAGTTCCCCCCATCAAAAGGCTCAAGAAGGAGAAGAAGGGGCAGTAGAGAAGCAAGGAATCCACCAACAATCGCCATTAGGGGTTTTTCTCTCATGAACTTTATGATTTCCTTCTCTTTTAGAATGGATTGTTGCTCTCCATTGATGGAGAGCTAATTTCTTGATACTTGGGGGTTGATGAACCCTTGGATGATGTTTAATTGATATTGTTTTTTCTATGTTAATTGCTTGGTTGAATGCATTGTGATCTATTGAATGTTATGTATGGTGATATAAACCCCTCTACGTTGCGAAAGCCCGAAGAGGTTTCTATAGTCCACATGGGGGAAGATGCGAGCGCCTCCCCATGTGTAGACAAACTTCAATAGATAGGGCTATGAGTACACCGGGAGCCCGGGTACTAAGGCGAGCAACTCCTTTAGATGTCTTATTCCCTTAGCTCTTCCAAGAGATAGGTTCTCTAGACCATAACTAGTAAGGGCACTAGGTTGAATAATCAACCTCAAGCGAGGAGATGAAATCACATTAGGAACCTTTGGCCAATGATTCACTAAGAATTTGCATAGATATCATTATCCATCTCTAAGAACATCCAAGGGGGATTCAATAACCCAAGTATCCCTTTCATTGATTGATTGCCTTCAAGGTCAATTTTACTTGTTAATTTGTATTATTAATTTTAAAATTAGGTTTAGTCACCACCAACCAATCTTGATCGACTAGATAATAGATAAATAGCCACTACTAGTATTTCCTTTCTCCCTGAGGATCGACAACCCGACATTAGTCCACTTTATTACTTGATTCGACCCGTTCACTTGCGAATTTAGCGCATCACCATCTATCACCAAATTAATCCGAGCTAGAGAGTGCCAAGGCAGAGTGGATAGGCCTCCATCTTTACATAAAATAAACTAAATCTAATGGCTAAGATAAAAGACTAAGTATAACCAAATTAATCCAAAATGGATGGTCCTAGGCAGGAGGGGTGGATCTCTATCTTCATATAAAAGTGAATAAGTATAATGGTTAAGAGTGATGGCCAACTATACCTAAATTCGATGTAGAGGGTGCCACGGCAATAAGATGGGTGATCTCCACTTTCAATTAAAAGCAAACTAAATCTAACAGTTGAGAGAGAGGGCTAGCAATAACCAAATTAATCCGAAGGATGCCAAGGTATATAGAGTGTGTAGATCTCCACCTTTAAATAAAAACAAACTAAATTTAATGGTTGAGAGAGAGATTATCTATAACCAATTAGTCTAACATGTAGGGTGCAAGGGTAGGGTAGGTAGGTTTCTACCTTCAAATAAAAACAAACTAAATCTAATGTTTGGTTGAGAAGACTACTTATATCCAATTTTATCTAACTTGGAGGATACTAAGACATGGTGGGTAGATCTTCATCTTTAGATAAACAAACTAAATCTAAGGGCTGAGAGATGGAGCCAACTATAACGAAATTAATCGGATATTGAGGATGCTAGAGCAGGTTGATAGATCTCCACTTTCAAATGTAAGCAAACTAAATCTAACGGGTGAGTCAGATTACAAGCTAAAACCCAAATAAATTTGACACAGAGGGTGCCAAGACAAGGTGGATAGATATAAAAGCAAACTAAATCTAACGACTTAGAGAGAGAGAGAGAGAGGGTTGACTATAACCAAATTAATCCGACTTAGAGGTTGCAGTGCAAGTTGGGTAGATTTCCATCTTTAAATAAAAACAGACTAAACTAAAGGTTGAGAGAAAAACCAGCTATATCTAAATTAATCAGACATGGACAGTGCTAGGGCAAGGATGTTAGATTAGATTCCCCCCCCCCCTCCCCCTCTTAAAACTAAATCTAACGAATAATAGAAGGACAACTATAGCTAAATTAATCTTTCTTGGAGGATACTAGGTTAGGTTGGGTCGATGCCCACCTTAAAAAAAAAAAAATCTAACAGCTGAGAGAGATGATCAACTATGTTAAGCAGAACGGAAGAGGTGGTGTGAGTGCGACAATTCGTCGAACACTTGACGTACAATGTTACAATAGAACATAACCAAGGTAGCTTTAATGGAAAGACAACCAAAGAGGATACAAGCACACACAATCAAAGGAGAGACACAAAAATTTAACATGGTTCGGTCGAATCTAGCCTACATCCATGGGAGGACAAAGCTTCACTTGAACTTGGGGGATTACAAGAACAACAAGGAGAAAATAATGGCTAAACCAAGCCACAAGAGAATTACAAGAGTTGGGATTTCACCCTAACAACATAAGATCCAGGGTAGCTTCTCCACTTGTTCACCTTCTCATTTTCTTCTTTTCACTACTGCCTTTACTTTACCCTACTACAAAGCCTTTAAAACCCCAGAAGAAATCTGGGTAGTCAGATAAAAAAGATCAAAATTTGGCTTCATAAGTATCAGGCCATGTATTTGCTGTAAATGTCAGCAATCCCCCACTTGAAGTCAAATCTTCGATCAAGCAATGTCCTCCAAACATCCAGGTTACGTCTCTACCAACCTAGAAAGTCTCCTACAATGAGAAATCTTCTCCGTAGGCACAACCTTTGTCAACAAATCTGTAAGGTTGTTATTTGTGTGGATCTTCTCAAAATACAAGTATTCACACTCTAATGCAAGCCGTATGAAGTGATATCGCACATCAATGTGCTTTGTCCTAGAATGAAAGTTGCATTCTTGGCAAGATGTAATGCACTGTGACTATCACAATACACAACATATTTTTGATGTACCACTCCAAATGTACCAAGCATTTGATTCAACCAAATCATCTACTTTTCTCCTTCGGTTAAAGCAATGTACTCAGCTTCTGTAGTAGACAAGGCAAACAATGTCTTGAAGTCTAGACATCCAACTCATAGCACCACTACCAAATGTGAAAATATACCATGTAGTGGACTTCCTTGTCTCTCTACAACCAGCATAATCGACATCAACATAACCATTAACTACCAATGAATTGTCTCCAAAACATAAACATAGATTTTGTGTACCTTTCAAGTAAAGCATAATCCATTTGACGGCTTGCCAATGTTCCCAACTGTCGCTAGACATGTACCTTGAGATAACCCCCACTGCAAAGGCAATATCGGACCTTGTGCATACCATAGCATACATCAAGCTCCATATGTCAAAGAGGTTTGCTACTAGAGATCTTGGGACCTCAAATAAGATTATGGGTATAAGGATTCACCGTGATAGAGAGCATGGATAATTGTGATTTAGTCGATCTGAAATATACATTGGCAAGTCCTTGAAAGATTCAGAATGGTTGATTGCAAACCGATTTCTACACCCCTAGCAGCACACAATTGTTGCACTTCCGTTATGTGCAACAAACTATAACCAAATTAATCTTATATGGAGGGTGCTATGACTGAGTAAAGATACCTCCACCTTTAGATAAAAGCAAACTAAATCGACGAGAGATATAACCAAGTTAATTTGACCTTGGGTTTCAGGGTATGGTGGGTAGATCTCCAACTTCATATAAAAGAAACTAAGTCCAATAGCTAAGAGAGGGGGTCAATTATAACCAAATTAATCAAACTTAGAGGGTGCTAGTGTAGTGTAGTAGATGTCCGTAAAGGCAAACTAAATCTAATGGGTAAGAGAGAAAACCAGATATAACCAAATTGCACCTTCTAGATGTATAAATATGAAGCTTTATTTATTGTTCATTCATTAAGGGTAGAATAGTCTTTTTTTTTTGTGTATATATTCATATTTTTGCCCTCTTTTTGGGTTGTAATCACTTTGTTTGAATAGAAACCCTAGCCTACATTTGTTCTCCTTTCCCCTTTAGTTGTCTCTTCTTCTCCCTTTGATTTGTTTCCATAAATCTCAACATGGTATCAAGAGCAAGGTTCATTCAATCCACAGCTTTCGCGAATCCAACTCCATGGTGAGTTGGCAAGGGGTTGTAGGAAGGCAGCGCCCACCAGCCCAAGGTTCGGGCCGGAGCCCCGAAGAAAAAATTTCATGTACGTACAACCGTTTCTGGTCGCAACTTCTGTTTTTTGTTGCATTGAAGTGTTTGTTGGGCTTCTTTCATTGATTTGTCTACTACTATAGTGATACTGATGCAGGAGGATCCGAGCCAGATGATATAATTCAGTTATTTGGCCCGTTTTAGATGCAAAATTCCAATATTTTCCCTTCAAAACTTTGTTTTTGGATATTTTTGTTTATCATTTTTGGTAATTATTACTTTTTCAAATTATAAAAGGATTTAAATCTGATTTTATCTAAGATTTCGGATAACCATTTAGTTTGTTTTAAATTTTAAGTTTGGATAAATTTAGGTTTTTGGCTACTTAACCCGGCTTGTGGGTTAGTTTTCATTAAGCCTTGATTTTTATGAAATTGTTTTAAATTTGAGAGACGTTTCTCTCTTATGTGGATGACTTCTCGCGTTCTTCCTTGCGATGTTTAGGTTACAGCTAGTCAGCTGGATAATCACTACCCCGCCAGGCGTCAGTTTGTACTAGAGCTCAACATATTCCTGGGATGAGATCACATCGGCATCAATGGCTAGTGTAGGTCAAGGTCGAGGTCACGGTTGTCGTGGGTGGGTTCCGAATGAGGAGGTATAGGATTGTGATCGAGATGTCAAGGATGTGATGAGCGAGGATCTACAGAGGCAAGTTGCAGAATTATCCCTGCGTCTGACGACGCGCGACTTTGATCGTGATCGTCATGGGCAGGTTCCAAAGGAGGAAGTCAAATGCCATTATCGTAACATTCAAGAGGTGATGCTTGAGGATTTGCAAATGCAAGTCATAGGGTTATCTCGGCATCTGTCAGTGCATGATTTTGATCGTGGTCATCGTGGGCAGGTTCCGAATGAGGAATTACAACACCATGATTGTTTCATGGATTCTGAAGACGTTGTTGTGAACTCGAGAGTGAGTTCTTTCTAACCAGGGGTGACTGATGCAGGAGGATCCGAGCTAGATGATGTAATTTAGTTATTTGGCCTTTTTTCGATGCAAAATTCCAATGTTTTCCCTTCAAAACTTTGTTTTTGGATTTTTTTTTTATCATTTTTGGTAATTATTAGTTTGTCAAATTATGATAGGATTTAAGTCTGATTTTATCTAGGTTTTCAGATAAATATTTAGTTTATTTTAAATTTTAAGTTTGGATAAGTTTAGGTTTTTTGCTATTTAACCCGGCTTGTGGGTTAGTTTTCACTAAGCCTTGATTTTTATGAAGTTGTTTTAAATTTGAGAGATGTTTCCCTCTTATGTGGATGACTTCTCGCATTCTTCCTTGAGATCTTTAGGTTACAGCTAGCCAGCGGGATAATCGCGGCCCTGCTCGGCGTCAGATACTATTTGTGTCTGTTTGTCTCTTGGATTATTGATTTCTTGTTGTAATGGTTGGTGAAAAAGATGATTCTCTTCAAGCTATTATTGTGCAACTTAATGGACAAAATTATTCTTATTGGAGTTATGTGTTGAAGAACTTCTTGAAAGGGAAGAAGATTTGGGGTTATGTTTATGGAACTTTGGTTAAACCCATAGATGCAAAAGATGAGAAATATGCTGAGAAGATGGAAGTTTGGGATACAAACAATTTGAAGATAATCACTTTGATCAATAACTTTGTTTCGTAATCAATAGAAGTACAACTAGCAAAGTATGAAATGGCTAAAAAGGTTGAGATCATTTGGAAAGGCTATATTGGCAGTTAAACTTTGCAAAATAGTATCAGTTAGAGATATATATTCGTGCTCTTCAGCAAAACAACATGAGTATCCAAGAATTTTATTCTGTCATGAACAATTTGTTGATCAGTTGGCTCTCAGTGAGTCTGCAGAACTACGAGCTTTTGCTCCGTATATTGCTCGTAGAGAAGAACAACGTTTGGTCCAATTTTTTATGGCTCTTCGGGTTGATTTTGAAGGACTTTGAGGAACGATTTTGCATCAAAATCCTCTACCTACAGTTGACTCGGTGGTTAATAAGTTGTTAGCTGAAGAAATTTGTCTCAAGTCCCAATCTGAGAATGGGAATAGAGAGAAAGGAATTCTCTCCAATCCTAATCCATCTGTTTTTACAGTTCCTCCTTGACCATCCTTCAACAATCAGAACACTCTCAAGAAAAGGTTGGTTTTGATGAATGTAGATTTTGCGATCAGAAGGGTCATTGGAAAGCTCAATGATTAAAGTTGTTGAACAAATATCAACAAACACAACAGTCTTCTCAATGGAGATCTTCTTACAAATCATACCAACAGAACTTCAGACCTCCAATACCAAACGTAGTAGCAGTTGTTCCTCCGGTAGACTCGTTTGATGTTGGACATGCATTTTCTTCTAGAAACACTTTTGTTTCTAGTCCTACAGCAGCCACACTTGCTAAGCAGTTTCAAAAGTTCCTTGCCACACAACTACATGCTATGTCTGCCTCTGTAAACAAAGGTTTGCCTTCCTCTAGTTCATCAGGTATACCTTCCCCTAAATGGATTCTTGACTATGGAGCTTCTCATCATATTTCTTCTGATTTCAATTATTTTATAAAATTATGTTTTGACTCATCCGTGTCGGTCATGACTGTTGATGGCACCCCTATTCCCTAAGCAAGATTGGGTCTATTTATACACCTCATGTTCTCTTTCTAATGTCTACTACATTCATAATCTCACCTTGAACCTTATCTCTGTTGGTCAATTATGTGACTTTGGTTTCTTAGTCTTGTTTTCTCCCACCCTCTTGTTATGTGCAAGATCTGTAATCCAGGAGGTTGATTTGGACAGGCCGTAGGCAGGGGGGACTTTACATTTTGAATGAGCTAAAAGTTCCAAATATTACAGCCTCTAGTGTTGACCTGTCTCTTTTCGTTTGAGTCCATCCTCTTCTGACTTTTATTTATGGCATTCACACCTTGGACATGTTTCTTCTTCTCGTTTAAAGTACTTAGCTTTTATAGGGGTTTTAGGACAATTGCGAACTCATGATATTTCTGATCGTTGTGGTTGTAAACTTGCTAAGTTCGCTGCTTTGCCGTTCTACAAAAGTCTCTATATTTCTATTGCACCTTTTAACATGGTCCATTCTGATTTGTAGGGGCCGTCACCAGTTCTCACCAAGGGTAGATCAAGATATTATGTCTCATTTATTGATGATTGTACCCGTTCTTGTTGGGTTTATCTAATGAAACATCGTTTTAACTTTTTCACTATTCTCTACAAGAAATAAAGCAATTCGCGACGAACATTTCATGGCAGTTTTAAAAACCGCCGCTAATTCCAATTTTAGTGGATGTTATTATGACGGTTTAAAGACCCACCACTAAATACATGCCATTAGCGGCAGTTTTGACCTAACCTCCGCTAAATGCGTGTATTGATAGCTCTCAAATGAGAGCTATTTAGATGACTTATTATGCTAGTTTGAGCCAAGTATGGCCATGTACTGATGTATTCAAGAGGCAATTTGGGTTATTTTTTATAAACTCTACCTCAACTAGCATACACACTTGTTTTAGTGAATTTCTATACTAAATGCATTAATTTATGCACTAATGCAAGTGCTTTTAATATTGATAGATAATGAGAGCATTGGATGGCAATATGGATGATCTTGAGCAAAAGAGATAGGTGTTCTATGACAAAGGAGCATAAGGAGCAAAAGGAGAGAGGATTGTAAGCAGCCTGAAAGAGCAGCTGAGATCAGGAATTTACTGGAAGATCTATAGGACTTCAAACCCAATTTGCTCTAGTTAATGGAAGATAAACAAGTCAAGAACACTCAGTTAAAATTTCAGCTCAATCCGAGTTGAAATGAACATCTGATCGTTGAGTTGATAAAGACATCACAACGCAGACTGCATAACATCGCGATGTTAATCACGAACATCGCGATGTTAATCGTGCAGGTGCTGATTTAAAAAAAAAAGATAGATCGCGATGTTTCTTGTCGACAACGGGATGTCGGGGGCGCTAGGCTATAAAAAGGGCATGTTTTGCTAGGGTTTTTCATCTCTCGTTTGGGGGCGACAGCTAGGGCTCCAAAGAGGCGATCCGGAGGGTTTCAAGGCTAAATCTTTAGGGGATAAGCTCAAAGCAAAGGGGGAACCTATCTCTTATTGATTTCTAGTGTTTTAATCCTTCCTTTGTACTTAGACATGGATGTTTATCTTCTTATTTGCATCATTATGAATCTTTCTTTGTAATGGTAGCTTGAACATCTTTTCTAGGGTTGTATGAACTCTTTGACTTGAATCTATATTATCTTTGGCTTTTCTTTGTTATCATGATTGTGGATGTGCCTTTGAATATATTCTCTTTATCTCCTCATTAGTTGAGAGACTATGGGTATCTTTAACTCCAAGCACTATGAGAAATCTAGGCTTGAGAGTAGAATAGAGAATTAGGGTGGACGGAGTGACACCAATTTGACCTATCACTGAGAGATCAGGTTAGGCAATTCCATGGTAGTGATAGAGTGTTGTCCTATAATGTGTCTAATGTACCATAGAGATATGGACTTTATATGCATGATCCTTAGAGATAAGGTCTTGTAGGATGCACCCCGAGTGCACACAAGCACAACACTTTATCAGTGACACACCCATATCCACAACCTTGATAACTTAGTAAGCCAAGGAGAAAGTCAATACAAGTCATTAGAGCCATACAACCCTAGAAGCATATCATAGAAAGTAATCCCTCGCACCCTTCGTTATCTCACCACATCCTATGAGTAGTTTAGTTTAGATTAGTAACCTTTTCCACTTATTGATCGACTGACTTTACCAAGCAACTTAGCAGGTTAATGTTCATTTAAACCTAGTAAGCCTTCCCTATGGATTCGACCTGGTACTCATCAGAATTTATTACTTGCTATCACGTACGCTTGCGTGCGGAGGCTTGATTGCTTGCACTCAAGTTTTCTGGTCAATATGTATTTAGGGGCAGTTTTGGGGTAACTGCCGCTAATTGCATGCATTTCCCGGCGGTTTGGTCAAAACCGCCGGCTAAGGTTGAAATCCAACAGCTAAGGTCAAAGAACATCCATTAATAAAACTCTCAAACAGCTCTGCCATGCCGCTTCTCCCTCAATGTCGTTCTGCACCTTCGTTGAGGGTTTAGAGCTCACATTGCTCAACCTAGTTGCTGCTCCTCCAATCTCGTTCCGCCTTCGTTAAGGGTTAGAGCTCGCTCTTCTACGTCGTTGAACTCCTTCTAGAGGTCAAATCTCGTTTTCATCTCTGTGATTCTGATCCGGCTCTCTACGGTCTCACTCGTTTATCTACAACATAGATCATGCGCTATTAGGGAGCCAAGCACTACTCCACCCCGCTGCTTGTCCTCCAATCTCGTTCCGCCATCGTTGAGGGTTAGAGCTCGCTCTTCTGTGCCGTTGAACTCCTCCTAGAGCTCATATCTTGATTATATCTCGGTGATTCTGATCCGGCTCTCTTTGATCTCACACATTTACCTACAACACAGATCATGCGCTATTAGGGAGCCAAGCACTGCTCCACCCCGCTGCTTCTCCTTCGATCTCGTTCCACCGTCGTTGAGGGTTAGAGCTCGCTCCATCGAACTCTTCCTAGATGTCAGATCTCATTTTCATCTACATGATTTTGATCCAGCTCTCTCCGATCTCAATCATTCCCCAATCATCTTCATATTGGATTCTAGTAGCAACGTATCAATTCTATGAGTTTATCTTCCATCATATATATGTAATAGTATTATAGCACATATCTTCTCTTGTATCTTGTTGATGTATAGGGAATCAATGTTAAGTAACTTTTAATTAGTGTTAGTACATTCCCTAAAATCCAAAGACAATGCCTGCAATTTATGCAAAGAAGTGACATAGTATTCAAGAAAAAAATCAAAAGAAAAGAATTGATGAGTTAACAAAACAAGTTATTTTTGTATAAATTAGCTAATTTGCCGTTACTGTATATCTTGTGTCTTTAGTTACTAGTATGGTACCTTTATTAATGCCACACCTGGTGGATTCACTGCATGAATTTTGTGTATATCTTGTGTCTTAGTGTATATCTTGCTTCATCTTATATATGTAAATATGTTTGTTTCTCTCTTTTTCTGCTGTTCTTTTTTAATTACTAGATGGGATCTACAAGGAGGGGCTTATGACAGGGCAAGAGGAATTATCAGGAACTGGTGAGTGTTAATTTTGTGTGCTGTTATTTGTAGAAATTAGGATCCAGTTTTGATGGTTGAAAATGTGCAGGATACTTGTTTGTAGAAATTAAGAACAAGAACACCTACTACCTCACCAGCTGCCACCCACAGTTTCACATCATTTTTCATCATCCCAATTTATATACCAAACATTCTTCACTCTCCAATCCCAGGGGAAGTGATCATGGAGCATGGCAGTTCTATATATAGTTAATTTATTTTGTATGCCATTGTATTCTTGCAAGTCTTGATATCTTATAAATTCTGATATCTTCTCAAGTATATTTATTTATTTGTTTGTTTTATCATAGATGGTTATCGATTTATGTTTTAACTGTTTGTATACTAGTTATGATCTTCTTTCAGGCATTTTTCAAGGTTTTTGGTTATCTGAATGATTGATTATATGTAAAACAGTCTTTGTAGACAATCTATGTATGCAGTTCCTACTTCCTATCTTGCTATAAAATGGTTTAACAAGATATAATTGCTTCAGTAATAACTTAATATACATTTCTCTATTTAATTTGGTGAATTGATCACAATGGTTCATAGAAATAATTTTTGGACTCTGATCTGTATTTGTTAATATATTGACTGCATTGTAGGAAGGAGTCAGCATTGGAGAAAATTGATCAGAAGAAAATGTTCAGAAATTTGAGCCAAATAGTTCATTTGGAGAAGTTTCCATCCTTTGCAACATCCCACGGCATTGGAGAGGATAGATCATAAGAAAATATAATTTGTTGATGGAAAGACAATCTTGAGAAACCTTCTAGAGGTAACAGAAATTAATTCTTACAAGTATGCAGAAGCAATGTTTCTTGACTTGAAAATTGCCTTTTCTTTCGAAGGTAAGTGAAAATAATTTTCAAATCAAACAACTTGAATATGATATCGCCTTTCATATCAAAAAGCAAGAATTTGAACTTGCTTTGCGAGTAAATAGTGTTGCTTTCCATGGGAACTTGAACTACTTGATAGCTCTGATAAAAGCTAGAGTAGATCCTAATAAGACTGATTATGATGGAAGATCACCACTAGTATGAGTAATCAAAAGGATCAAGCACTTGTTATTTTTAAACATGACTGCATGATAAATAAGATCCTTTAGCTATGTTTTAACAATCCATGTTGTTTCCCTCTCCATTATTAGATCATATACATTAAAGCATAACAATGAATGGGATTATAGAATGTAGTGTTACAGATATATATGACTATATAGGAAAGGTACTCTAATTCTTACTTGGTAGTCCTTTGGGATTATATGTTTTTTTTTTATTTTGAGTTTGTTCTTCTTGCAGCATGAAGAGAGGGAATTTGTCATGAAGTTTTCAGCAATTGAAATATACAATGAAGCTGTAAGAGATCTACTAAGCACTCATATCATTCCTCTTTAGGTTCGTGATAATCCATAGGCCAAAAAAAAAGCAGGATAAAACTGAGTAAAATGATAAAAAAGTTTCATGTTGACACTATTTCTGCATAGAGGAACAATTGTGGAGAAACTTAGAGAAGAAACAGTGAGAGACAAAGACCATCTTAAGGCGTTGCTTTCATTTTGTCAAGGTGCAAAGAGGAATTGGTTGCATTGTTTGCTTTAATTCAATGAAGCTATTTATACTGATCATAGTGATATTTTATCTTCATCCAGCTCAAAGACAAATTGGAGAAACTTGTTTGAATGAAATGAGCTCCAGATCTCATAAAATTCTAAGACTTTTATGCCATATTTGGCCAATTGGGTAACAAAGGTTTAATTTGATTAATTGTTCTCTTGCTCATTGTTGGATTTCTTTTTTTGTTTTTCAGGGTGTTGTCCACTTGGCATATAGTTTGAAAATTGTGAATGAAGCCTTCACATCTCTTGATTTAGGTTTCAACGAGATAAGAGTATGTATGTTTCAACATTGTTTAAATAACCAGTGCATTTTTCTTTCTGAGAATACACCCGCAATTTTATCTTGTATCTCTTGACAGGATAAAGGTGGATTTGCTTTAGCTCGAGCACTTAAGGCTAATGAAGATGTTGTAGTTATACAGCTGAAGCTTTCAAGCAATTTTTTGACAAAATATGGGCAGGTTTGCATTGTAAAATGAAATAACTATGGCTTGAATTTACAAAACTTGTGACATGATACCTTATTTATATTCTTGCTGGTTGCTTTAACGGAAGCTCGTGATCATGTGTATGAGTTGAGCGAGAAGGAAATCGTCATCTACTTTTAGCTCCAACTTGAGCATTAGCTGTATGTTTTCTACAATTCCTTTTCATTCTTTCCACTTTCACATAAAGCCAAATCCAAGATTGAATCTGTTTTTGTTATTGATTTCCACATTAATTGTTAGATTATTCCTTTGTTTTAAGATTTGATCCAGAAGTTATATGGAAGATGTACTGGGAATTTGGAGCAAGTTATTGTCATTTTTATTCTTGGGCCAGTTCTAATATAATTTTATTGTTGGGGTAGAACCTACAATTCACCCTCCACGGAAGCGCCAACCACACACAAATCCGATGCTCTAACAACCTGTCAGCAATTATCTCCAAACACACATGCAAGAACTAAGGCAAGATAGAGAAAACTCACAATCACAAACATAAAGGGATTTACGTGGAGTTCGATAAGGATGCTTACATCTCCACGGGGTGGAGATCAGGAAATCCACTAATATGAGTACTCTGACGGCTTGAATAAACCTCAAGCTCGTCCCCAAGAAAACAACCTCTCACAAAGAGTACAACACCAAGAAAGAGAAAACATAAGAATAAACCCACTATACACTCTACTCGTTTGAAGGATCAAACCGAGTTCCTAGAGCTTTCAAGTTGATCTCAAATCTCCCTTCTATTATTGCTTCAGAAAACTTGGCACGACGGCGACGCCACCGGCGCTGCGCTCCCTCTGTTTCTCTCTTCTTTGTTGTTCCCTCTTCACTCTTTTCTATCCTATTCAGTATTTTTACAATTGAATTAACTAGACCCTATTTATAGCCCTCTAACTCATATTCTAATATGAGTAGGTTTTAAACATAGGGTAGGATTTGAACCCTATCTCTACAACCAACCTTATCTCTAATCTTAATTAGAGTAGGATTTGAACCCTAGTTTTAATAGGAGTTATTATACACTTTTGAGTAAAACATAATCCTATGATGACTACTAACTTGTAACGCCCCGACCCAGATTCCGGGACCTCGGGAACGTTTACAGACCGGCCGTACCCAAGTGGAAGCGGGTCCCACTCGGATACAAGGCCTAATAGTTCAAAAGCAGATAACATACTTAACAAAATAACGATAAAATAATTATTGAGTTTTACAGCGGATACAATTACATGTCTCAAAATATCCTACAAGGGTCTATCCAGGGTCGAATAAAAACTCACACACACATACAAAATACTTAAGGTGTCCGATCCTCAGCAAAGTATCTTGTTCCCTCGTATGTTTCTGAACCTGAATCGACTAATCCTCAAACCTGAAAGAAGGGAAACAGAAAGAAATGAGCTTTCGAAAGGAAAGCTCAGTAAGTAAACCTGCAAGAGAAGCAATGAGCTTGACACAGATATCAAGAAATAGTGAACCACTCGAACATAACATATCATAGAAAACAAGACCAAATCAAACACATATGGTTCACTATCCTACAAGCACACAACACGGAGTCCAAAGAATTTCTTGTCATCTCCCAGGCAGCCATCTTATTTTATCTTATCAGACCTTGAGTCTGTGAGCACTCCTACATGTACGTACACGGCCAGCGAACCATCCCACTGACGGGTGAACCTCCAGAGGAGATCCCTTAACTTATCTTAATCTGCACTAATTTGGGAGAATCTTCACACGAGAGTGCTGACGCATGTATACCCGGACTTAGCACAGGCTCACGCGTTACCACGGCCTTGTGTCGGTCAACAGGTAGACATGTTCAGCGATCACCAACGAAGCTTAACAAAACAACTTGCATACACCACATGGGAATTCAATAAAGCAGGAGCACAAAATGTATATGCAAATCAAAGTAATTGAATTCCAAGTCGTAGTAATAATAAAACAATGCCCCATTCGGCCAACAAGCATGAGATCAACAAACAAAGGTCCCAAACATGAAGAAACGTGGATAAGTATGAAATCAAGGGAGTCGTGAATCAAGAACATGCTTAAAACAAGGCATCATCAAAAGCCAAGGAAACCCATTACTGGGTGGGCACTAGGCAGGAACACTTACAAAAACATGGAAATCAACAAAAGTCAAGAACACTCCATAGAGTGGGGTAGTAGGCAAGTGTACTTACCGAAGTCACGTAGTTTGGTGTTCCAAGGAATCGACTCTCCTGGCATCAACGTCGATCCGGATAAGTGGTGCCTCCCGATGCTTCCAAGCAACGCCTCTACTTTACTGGTAACTTCTCCACTCCTCCTCCGATCGTAGGCGGTGTAGAGATGGGAAACAACCAATCGCGAGGCTGCGGTGCTAGGGTTCAAGGTTGGCTCTCTGTTTATAGGAGCTTGCTGGAATGATATGGATAAACTCCACGCTTGGATAAGGCTCATCTCCCTATTTAACTCCTCTTGGCCGTTAGATCATAAGTGAGGTTAAAACCAACTCATCCAAGCCATTCATTTGCATACAACTATTTCATGCACGTCCTTTTTTTTTTTAATTATAAATGTTATTATTTATTTCTTAACTGGTAATGAATTCAAAAGAATCTTAACCAATCATTATCGTAATTATTTAGTACCCATCTTATCATCATCTTTTGAATATGTATCTCATCAATCAAATAACCTTTTAATCCGAATTGATTTAAAACCAAGTCAACCGGCAGCCATTAACGACCTTCTTATGTATATATATCAATATTTTGTTATTATTTCTTGAATTAAGAACCTTGAGTTATTACTATGTAATATATATATATATATATATATATATATATATATATATATATATATATATATATATATATATAACATCCGTCAAACATTACTTTTAATATATATGCAACTATCTATTAACTTCTTATCTTATCTAATTCATACCTTCAAAATATTTATTTGTATTTTGAATTATCGAATAACATAAACTAAAATATCTATTCATTCATATATTTAAAAATTATATCCTATCTTATTATCTTATTATTATTTTATTCTTCCCTTGAAGCCTGAACTCTGACTCTCATCTATATAGATTTACATAGTATATTTATAGTATCAATCTAAGCATGTTTTTAATTAATTTCTAATTTTAACCAAATATAGTAAAATATTTAATCATATCTTGAAATTCGTATTACATCTCTTCATCCCAATTTTATCCATACTTTAGATTAGAGTGTTTCAAAAAATTAAACCTTACTCTCAATCAAACTCTTATCTAAATTCGTAAATGGGATATTTCTTTTAAATATATATCATAAACCACATAATTGTCATATCTACAACTATATGTTAAGATATACTCTCTTATTAATTATTAAACTTCAATCGTGTTTAAATTCTCAAATTTGACCTTTAGTCAAATTTTTATTATCATCCACCTACAAAATATTCATTTAAATATTTTTAACTCTAAAATTGGAAACACTTCTAATAAATCATAAATAATAACTAGAAAGCTTTATATAAAAAAAATTCAATTACAATCCTTGGCAAAAATCTCCCTTATTTTTCTAATATTTTAAAAGTAATAAATTTAAACCTAATAATCAATAAAATAACTCCTAAAAATTATGGTCTTCACATAACTAGATGACTAACACCAAAATAGGCCCTCACTTGTAATTCTCCACCTCGTTTCTCATTTGACTCTCAAATATGGAACTAACAAGTACCAAATATGTTGAACAACTCTCCATCTTGGTGTGAAGATCCACCACCACTTAGGAGAAAAAGTGTATCCTGGAACTCCACCTGGGACTTTGGGTTGGGGCGGATATTAGAACCATCTGCAACAATGGGAGAAGTCTCCACCTAAGACTTAATCCCCTCAATCTCCACCAGTGTGATTTTTCAACTGCAAAACAACATCCTTGCGTATGTGCTTCGCACGCCCCGTGCGCATCCTGCTCGTGTACCTCTTCTCGGTCAACTCCGCGCGCTTCCTACACACGTCCTGCTCAGCCAACTCCTGTGCATTGTCCCGCACACACACCTGTACTTGGCCAACTCCATGTGTACCTTGTGTATCGCACGTGCCCGTGCTCAGTTGACTTTGCGCTTGGCTGACTCCTGTGCGCTTCCCCAAGTACATACCTGTGCTCGGCTAACTCTGCGTGCGCCCTACAACCGCCTGTGCTCAGCCTACTCCGTGTGCGCCCCACATGCGCCTGTGTTCGTCTGACTCTTTACTTAGTAGACTCCTATGCGCATTATTTCGCACTCATGTGCTCAATCGACTCTGTACTCGGCCAATTCTGAGCGTGCCTCATGCATTGCACGTGCTTGTACTCGATTGACTCCACATGCGTCCCACACTTGCCCGTGCTCAGTCTACTCGGTGTGTTCCCCACACACACTTGTGCTTGACTGACTCCACACTCGGTCCACTCCGCGCACGCTTGTGCTTAGCCTACTCCACGTGCGCCCCACATGCACATGTGCTCGGCTCACTCTACGCTCAGCCGACTCCTATACACTGTCCTGCGCACTCCTATGCTCGGCTGACTCTGTGCGCACCCTGCGCCCACGTCTGCGCTCTGCGCACCAAGTGCACATAAGGGGTTGAAACCCTCAACCCACTCCTTCATGTCTGATCTACTTCTCGATCTTATACTTCCCAACCTTTGTATTACCAGTTGAAGAAATCCTTCAGAAACCCTGTCGAACACCTTGTGTGCAGAAATTATCCCAAGCTATAAACCTGTACCTCAAATACCAATTGTTGGGGGTAAAACCTACAATTCAGCCTCCACGGAAGCGCCAACCACACACAAATCTGATGCTCTAACAACCTGTCAGCAATAATCTCCAAACACACATGCAAGAACTAGGGCAAGATAGAGAAAACTCACAATCACAAACACAAAGGGATTTACATGGAGTTGGGTAAGGATGCCTACGTCTCCATGCACGGGGCGGAGAACAGGAAATCCACTAATATGAGTACTATGATGGCTTGAACAAACCTCAAGCTCGTCTCCAAGAAAACAATCTCTCACAAAGAGTACAACACCAAGAAGGAGAAAACATAAGAACAAACCCACTATACACTCTACTCGTTTGAAGGATCAAACCGAGTTCCTAGAGCTTTTAAGTTGATCTCAAATCTCCCTTCTATTATTGCTTCAGAAAACTTGGCGCGGCGGCGGCTCTCTTTCTCTCTTCTCTGTTGTTCCCTCTTCACTCTTTTCTAGCATATTCAGTATTTTTACAATTGAATTGACTAGACCCTATTTATAGCCCTCTAACTCCTATTCTAATATGAGTAGGTTTTAAACGTAGAGTAGGATTTGAACCCTATCTCTACAACCAACCTTATCTCTAATCTTATTTAGGGTAGGTTTGAATCCTAGTTTGAGTAGGAGTCAGTATCCACTTTTGAGTCAAACATAATCCTATGATGACTCCTAAGTAGATGACTAACACCAAAATAGGCCCTCACATACAGTTATCAGCCTGTCATCATCCTTCATTGGATTGAAGACCTAATTCTCTGATTTTGCAGCCCGAAAAAACTCTTAGTGCGAAATGATGGCATTCTTCCTTCTCTCAAGAAGATAATCTAGATATAACCACAATGTTGAGTAGGATACAAAGTAGGGTAAGAAAACATGAAATTGATTTGTTTCATAGTAAGATTTGAATTTTCTTTTGCTCAGTTGTAAATATAATTATGCTATCACACACTGTTTCATTTTGTTTTCATTGTTTAGTTTATATGTTTTTCACGGTGTCCATCCTTCGTTCAAAGGAGTAGTTTGGGAGTTCTTGCTTGGGTGCTATGATCCTAAGAGCACTTTTGATGAAAGGAGTCAACTTAGACAAAGATGGCGGTGATACTTTCTTTCTAGTTAATCGAATATCTAAATGAACTACTCCAATGATACATGTTATATGTGCATAAAATTCGAGAAACAGTTTTTGTTATCTATTGCTAGTCATGTGTAAATTTGACATTTTTGTTTATAAAGTTGGTGAACAAATGTTATCAATAGAATTCCATCCTTAGTCACTTTTGGTTTGTCTCCCTTTGAAAAACTATATGATCATGCTCCTGATTATTCTGTATTGAGAGTTTTTGTTTCTACTTGTTTTGTTCTCCGTCCTCATGTAGAATGTAATAAATTATCTTCTCAATCAACACTGTGTGTTTTTCTTGGTTATGGTGAAGGTCAAAAAGGATATTGTTGCTATGATCATCTTGCACAAAAACTTTATGACTCACGTCATGTTGTGTTTCTTGAACATATTCCATTTTACTCTATTCCTCCTAACCTCACAATCTTACAAAGTTGCACATCGTCCGCATCGATCCTTTTTGTGCAGATTCATACAATGTATCTCCTCATGGGATCCTTGAGCCAAATAATTATGTTGATAGTAGTAGGTATGATGATTCAGGTGCCTTTCTTGATGACGTCCCTTCTGTCCCTACGGCTTCTCAAGAATCTCTTGTGACAGTCATCCTCTTACTCCTCCTCCTCCACCACCACTACCAAGCTATCCTCAACGTGCTCATAAGTCCACTCAACTACCGGAGTTTGTTTACTCTAATTACTCCACTTCTTTTGCTTCTTTATTGACTTCCATTCACAATTTGTCTGAGTCCTCTTCCTATCAGGAGGTTGTTCTTGATCCTCTTTGGGAGCAAGTTATGGCAGAGGAACTTTCTGCTCTATAGAAGATGGATACTTGGGACCTTGTCTCTCTCCTTCCAGGAAAAACTGTTATTGGTTTTCATTGGGTGTATAAAATCAAGACCAAGTCTGATGGGTCCATTGAGCAATATAAAGCTTATTTGGTTTCCAAGGGATTCTCTATATAGTATGGTATGGATAATGAGGAAACTTTTGCCTCTGTTGCCAAAATGGCTACCATTTGTACTCTTATTGCAGTTGCATCTGTTCGTTAATGGCATATATCTCGAATGGATGTTAAAAATGCCTTCTTAAATGGTGATCTTCAAGAAGAAGCTTACATGGTTCCTTCACCAGGAGTTCCACATAATCCCAGTGAAGTTTGCAAACTAAAGAAGGCTCTCTATGGTCTCAAACAAGCTACTCGAGCTTGGTTTGAAAGTTCTCCATTATGATTGCTTCTCTTGGCTTCCATCCTAGTCCAAATGATTCTGCCATTTTTCTCAGATGCACTTCGATCTCATGGTCGTATCTTGCTCTCATTGTATGTTGATGACATGATTATTACCAGGGATGATGTTAATGGGATTTTATAATTGAAACTGCAATTAGCAAAACAATTTGAGATGAAAGATTTCGGTACCTTCTAGGGATTGAAGTTTTACTCTCCTAGAAGTTATCTTCTAGCTCAATCCAAATACATTGCTACTATCCCGGAACAAGCTCGTCTCTCTGATGCTCGGACAACTAACACACCTCTTAAGCTGAATGCCAAATATACCTCTTCTGATGGCATCTTTGTATCGGCCAGTTGTTGGCATCTTGGTGTATCTCACCATTACTAAGCCAGAAGTTGCTTATGTTGTATATGTAGTCAGTCAATTTGTTACTTCTCCCACTTCAGTTCATTGGGCTATTGTTCTTTGTATTCTTCGTTATCTTTGTGGCACTCAATTCCAAAGTCACCTTTTTCCTTCCTCTTCTTCCTTGGAATTGCGTGCATACTCAGATGTTGATTGGGTCGGTGATTCTACTGATCATAAGTCTACCATAGGGTTTTGTATTTTTCTAAGAAATTCTCTCATCTCTTGGAAAAGTAAGAAGCAACCTATTGTCTCCTGCTTCTCCACTGAAGCTGAGTATCAGACTATGGTCTCTACTACTGCAAAAATAGTCTGGTTGCACTGGCTACTTACTAATATGGGTGTCTCTCTCCAGTCCAACTTTTATGCATTGTGACATGAGTACCATTCAAATTACTTGCAACTCAGTCTTTCATGAGCGCACCAAGCATATTGAGATTGATTGTCATTTCACTCAACATCACTTTCAACATGGCACTATTACTTTACTATTTGTATTTTCATCCATACAGATTGTAGATTTGTTTACAAAGTCACATTCTATTCAGCGTTTTCGTTTCTTAACTAGCAAACTCTCCATGCTATCCCTTGATCCATCATGAGATTGAGGGGGGATATTAGATGTATAAATATGCTTTATTTATTTTCCATTCATTAAGAGTAGAGTAGTCTTTTCCATGTTGTGTATATGTTCATACTTTTGCCCTCTTTTTGGCTTGTAATCACTTTGTTTAAATAGTAACCGTAGCCAACATCTGTTCTCCTTTCCTTTTTGGTTACATCTTCTTCTCTTTTTGATTTGTTTTCATAAATCTCAACAACAGCTATCTGGATGGTGTTAGGGTATTGTGGGTAAATCTCCATCTTCAGATAAAAATGAATTAAATCTAATGGTTGAGAGAGAACTCATATACATCTATATATATATATATATATATATATATATATATATATATATATATATATATATAATCTAGGTTTGATCCGAAAATAGCAAAAATAATGTGTGGCGAACCTATCAATGTATTTATTTATTAATCCGAATAAGTTTGAATTCTTGATGTAGTTTTCTACTTTTCTTTGTAAAAAAGAGGAGAGACGGGCTCCCTTTCTAACAAAAGTGTCTTTGTCATGATAATATTATCTTACAACCAACTTGGGGAGGATTTGTCAAACGCTTATCATATCAAATTAAGAGACAAAATTAGAACTATTAGTACCAAATCATGATCATAAAACCATTTAAAAGGTTATGAACAGTAAAATAAAATTTTACACTCAAAATGCATACTACCAATTAAATTAATTCCTAAAAGATATATAAAAAATACCATGGTAGTAGATAAACATCCAATCCAATCTATTTATTTATTTTTAAGTTGCTGTAAGACACATTTGATGAGTAGAACTCGTTCTTAAAAGCTACTGTTAAGAGGAGGGTGTCCACCATATATATGTATATTATATATTTTTTAATTAGTTGATATGGGACTAAATTGTTACAGTCGCATGCTATAGAAATAAAATAAAATAAAACAAAATATTAATTAAAAAAAGAGAGTTAAAATTACTCCAATTTACGTTTCACGCTCATCCTGTGTTGATGCTTATCTGCCGGCTTACCAACAAACTTTGCAAGTGGGCTTCCAATTTGCTAATTTCCTTTTCACTCCCCTCCTCCTCATTATTTCTACCAATTAATAATAGCAACTAGCAAGACATCTTATCACCACTAGAATTTATTTATTGATTGATTTATTTATTTATTTAGAAGAAATCACCACTAGAATTTAAGTCTTCAAAATGAAATGACTTCCATATGCCTCATATGCTTCATGTGAAGTAGAAGAAGCCGCCAATTCTCATATGGTCCTTTTTCTTTATTCTTTTTCTAAATTGAGCCCCTTCTTGTGACTTTTATAGCTGGTATTATTATTCACTTTTCAATCTTCAAATCAATTGATAGTGATTTCTTGAAAAAAAATATAACATTATTATAATTAAACTGTATAATTTAGTAATTTACTCCCCTCAACTTGCAGATATGATATTGAAAATCATGAATCATATAGTATGTAGGGTAGTTGGGGAGATGAAACCATTTTGATGAGAAGTATCCAAAAAAATATAATAATTAATTTTTTTTAAAAAAAAGGAAATTACCTAAAGGTCCCTGCCATATTTCCGTCTTCTCTAATAATCCTTCTAACTTTTTAATATTTGATGGAAATAACACAGGGATCTCTGGTTAATTAATGTTCTTTTTTTAAAACTAAAACTTTTCTCTCAATAAACCCCCCAATAAACTTATAAGTATGTAAACACCCTCCTTGCCCTTTTCATCCTTCTATATATATATATATATAGAAACAGATCGTCCAAAGACGAGCCACACAAAAGAAGCCAATATGCCTTGCACTCCTCCAAAGTCTCCAACTCAGCACCACCGAGTGGCCAACACCGCCACGGTGGCCGGAAAAGCCTCCGACCGGTGCATCGTCCACAAGGTGCCGGACTCGGTGGCGAGGCACCACGAGCACGCGGCGGGGCCGGGCCAGTGCTGCTCCGCCGTCGTCCAAACAATCATGGCGCCGGTGAGCACAGTGTGGTCCTTCGTCCGGCGCTTTGACAACCCCCAAGCCTACAAGCACTTCGTCAAGAGCTGCAACGTCATCGACGGCAACGGCGACGTCGGCACTCTCCGGGAGGTGATAGTGGTCTCCGGCTTACCGGCGGCGACGAGCACAGAGAGGCTGGAGATCTTGGATGATGAGAAGCACGTACTGAGCTTTAGAGTGGTAGGCGGTGAGCACCGTTTGACCAACTACCAGTCAGTGACGACTTTGCACGCCGGCGAAGAGCCGGCAGGGGGCACGGTGGTGGTGGAGTCTTACGTCGTGGACGTGCCGACGGGGAACACGCCGGAGGACACGCGGGTCTTCGTTGACACCATCGTTAAGTGCAACCTCCAGTCGCTCGGGCGCACGGTGGAGAGCCACGTGAAGCGGTCGGCGAGGGCGATGGCCGCATGAGAGTGCTCTAATGGCGTTTTCATTCCCATTTGAATGGAAGACAAAGTTGGAACCCAGTTTAATTAATTACCAGTTTTCTTTTTTTTTTTTTTTTGGGTTTCTTTCTGTGTTTTTTTGGTTCATGTTACAAATAATTAATACAAAGTTTTGTGAATAATAATGTTTGTTTGATCTAAGAGAAGATTAAGATATTGTTGTGTTAATTAAGTTGGCAATGAATGAATTAATATATATATATATGGGTAGATAGATGTATACAAGTGGTAATTGAATAAAGGAGGGGGATACATAGTGTTCTGACAGTGTTCCTTGGAATTCATGCATGGAGATGCATGTGGGCATTAAAGTACAGAAGAGGTTTGTGAGGATGTGGAGGAATAAGTAGGGCAAGTTGGTGATAGAGAAATCCAAGTTGGGTGTCAAAAGAAATGCAAGTTGTGGTACTATAGCTAAGTTTTTAATAGGAAAGCTTATGTCCTTCATCCTTTCTTCTTGTTTGTATTTTCCCTCTTGTCTCTTGGCTATTAATCAATGGGAGGCTGTGCAAGTTGTGCTGCAAGTTGGTGGGGAAAAGAGGTCTTTTAATGATCCCCGTGCTAGCTAGTATATATCTCTCTCTTGTTTCACATCCTACTTGTTTGAATATGGTTTTAATTATTTTAATATGAGATTTTTTTTTTTCTTCTTCTTCTTTGTTTTATAATATTCATTAATTAATTTACTGGTGTTTGTGACATAAGACATTCCATTTATTTGCTAATTAATCTTTGGTTAACTAGCTAGTAGTGGATTAAGGGGTACTAAAAGAACAAGGGGATAATGATCATGAATATGAAAACAAACAAATAAACAATATGTGGAACATATATATATTTATATGGTGCAGGAGCAGGTTGGAATTACTAGGAATTAATCAAGTTGGATTAAATTAAAGAATGTATGAAAGTGTATTAATTGTTTATATCAAAGACCAGAAAGGATGAAAATTACATTCAAACTGACCAACAACCAGCTGTCAAAGTTGATGAATATAATTGATCATTTTGCAAGTTGCAATGGGTGTTGAATGAATCCACTCTTTGCGCATGTCCTGACTGTGAGACACTTGCAGACTTTTTAAGAGATCATCAACTCAATCCATTTTTTTTCCCTGGCTTTGAACTTGTCCATCATCTTGTCAGATAAAAGGAGACAACAGTTTCCATATATACCAAAAACTTTCTCTTGCCATGTTCTGATCAAATGAATGCAAATGATTTCACTACATGTACTCACTGTCTTGTTCAAGAACAAGTACATAGGTGTTAGATCTAGTTGTATCATTCACCAATATTTTTTTGACTCCTAGACCATCTTAGTTGAGTTCAATTCGTCCTAAAAATGTACCCCATGCCAACATTTATCTCTAATAACAGCTATTAGGAATAATCCCAATTCACTAATGATGTTAGCCGAAAGATTAACATGTGGTAAACACATTTGGGGAACGTGAGAGAACCGATTTAAAAACATTATCCATCTCCATCTAGTCTGGTTGAATGTAACTTTTCAATCCGACCTTTCCATCTCATCTCTTGGTTGGATGCAGCTCCACTAACAAACAAAGCTGGAAGCAGCAGCGAACCTGGTGAAGCGCAATCTAGAATTCACAACAACTACACCAGGAAGGGACGAGGATGGTGCGAACACCACTGGGGAGGAACTGGCTCAAGCTTGAGGAAGAAAGCCGAGGGAATGGAATTGTTTGATGCTAGAAGGGGTGGGCTTAAAGATGTATCTTTTAATTCATGTTATAATCAAGCGAAACCTTTATCTAAATTAAATTAATTTGTGGTTTATCCACTTCATCAAAAGAGAAGTGTAGCTTGTTTTTTATTTTTTATAAATGTGAACAAGCCACTAAAAACGCATCACATCGTGATTCGAATTCTCAATCTCTGCCCGTGAGAAGAAATGGACTAATTAATTATTTATTTATTTTAATAAAATTGGTTCATAAAATAAAAAATGGTTCAAAAAAGTTATTAGGTGCTTTTCCTTATAATCAACAAGACTAAGGCTATATAATGATTTTGGTTGGCATGAATCAAGAAATTTCCCTCACTTTTTTATCTCCAAAGATCCAACCATATCATCCCGGAGGCTTCAAGAAATCAAAAGCAGGTAAAGAACAAACACTGAGTTCCACTTGATAGCTCTTTCAAACAAGTGTTGGATTGAAAAGTTGCTATTTGATTAAGAAAGGCAATAATATCAGAAGTTCAAGCCTTGTGTTCTCAATCTTGTTTTGGATTCTCTCCAGCTTTCCATTCAACCTTCACGTGTGTTTGCAAGTTGGTAAAATATGAGGGTGATATTTCTGTTCATAAAAAAGACACATCTACTTTTTCCGATTAGCTTCCACCATGAAACCAACTTGTTTTCTCACTCATTTAATAATAGTATAATACTCAATTTAGTCCCTCTATTATACTGAATCGGTACTTTTAGTCCCTTCATTATAAATTGAGTCTTTTTAGTCCCTCTAATTTCACGATTGTAAAAATTCAGTCCCTAAAGACATATATACAGGGACCAAAAAGGCATGAAAGGCATACGTATAGGGATTAAAAAAGTTGTGAAAGGACTGACGTTTCTCAATCAGGGAAACAGAGGGACTAAAAAGTATCAAATTATATTAGAGGGATTAAAAAGGTTGGTTCGGTATAATAGAGAGACTAAATTGGATATTTGACTTTTAATAATTATCCTCTATAAAATTAGTTCTCAAATGGATTATATAAATCTCTCTCAAAGTTCTCAACAGAGAGAAAACACTACTTTAGATCTAAATTGCACAAGTGGCTATTTTTATTAATCTTTTTGCCTTTGTGATTATTTCTTGGAAATGAAATACATATAAAGAGATTTTTTTTTTTTGGGCAAATGGTACCCACATGACATCCTGGCCAATGTGGATTCTGCTGGCCACGTGAAGTTCACATGAGTTTGACTGGGTGGGCCACTAGAGTGCCCACAATGGTGAATGGTCAGAACCATCCTATTCTTAAAAAAGATAGGTTGGTGTGCACTGGAGCCAGGATCCTTTTGACACATTCGTTACAAGATGACTAATATTTGTCTTTTTTTTTTTCTTTTTCCTTTTTTTTTTATACTAAGGCGACAAGCATCCTTGAAGGCAGGGACGGATCCATCATTTTTGTGTGGGCACTAGGGCTGTAAACGGGCCGAGCTTGATCGAAATTTGAGCAATTTCGAATTCTACCGAAATATTTAAATTTCGAAAATTAAATTTCGAATAAGTTCTTTCCATTTCGATTTTAATTTCGAATTTCTACCGAAAATTTCGAAATTAAGAACTTAATTATAATTTTTAAATCTCAGATTTAGTTTGAAATTAAAAACTTATTTATAAATTAATTTTTTTATATTATATATTATATATCAATACTAAATATTAAATATTTTATTCATATATTATAATATTTATTAGTTTTTACTAATTTTATTAAATTTTATTGATTTTTTTAATAATATTTATATTATATATTAATATATTATTTTTAAATTTCAAGCTTTCGAGCTGAGCTCGATCGAGCTCGACTTCATTTCGAGCTTCGGCTCGAAATTAATTTCGAGCTTCGGCTCGAAATTAAAGCTTCGAATTCGAAATGAACTCGAGCTTTTCGAAGTCGATCTCGGTACGCTTCACGAACAACTTGATCGTTTGACAGCCCTAGTGGGCACATACTAATATTAAATATAAAATATAAAAAATATATAATGAAAACACAAGCACATCAAAAGCTTTTTCATATAAAAGTAACATATTACAAATTTATAATTGCTTTCTGTTTTTTCATAGTTTGAAAACGATGCAGGATATTTTTCATTATCAATATATACTACTTGTCTATCCACCTACTGCCTGCACCAATTCGCAGTCAAATAAAAACAAATCCTTATAAAAAACCATGAAAAAAACTAACAATGAGAGATAGGAACAAAGAATAAGGACTCGGCACTAACCTGATTGCCAATGGAGAAGGACCAAAGGTGACCCGATCTGACAGCTGAAACCAAGGTGAGGAATGAGCAAAAGAGAGAGAACTAGAAAGAGACATAGTCGTAGAGTTGGAGTTGAGAAATAGAAAATGGGAAACAAACTTTTTAAAATATATATTTTTTTTCATATAAGCCCTTAGAAAATTCTTTAATTGCTTTTGTATATGTTTTATTTTTTAAGTTTAGTGGGGGCAAATTGAAAATATCAAAAAAAAAATTATTAAATACTAATAAATCTCTCAAATTTCAGTGGGGCTGTCCCCACTCTAAATCCGTCTATGCTTGAAGGACATCAAGGACGTGAACAAATTCAGCAGTGCAAAAACATAGAATCGCCGTTGGTAGATGACTAATATTTGTTATAATTTTTTTTTTCTCTCTATCTTTTATATGGCTAAATATCACTGAACCTTGTAAATGATGAATATTTTACAAGTAAATAGCAGGTCCAAAAAAGTTGATCTTACCATTCATGAGCTACAGGTTAATGAATTACATTCTATCTGAGATCTCCAAATGCAACAGTAATTTCAAAGTTTTGAGAAGGAGAAATTTTAATCAAACAAATATTTTGGACAAGCCTACCCCAGATGAACACAAGAAGACAAACAAAGACACATCATATCATGGACAATGTACCGACATCAAAATGTCAAAACATTTTTAGGTTTGGACTACAGCCAGTAATACTTATTGAAGAGGGGAAGCTTTCTTCTTATTCTTTCTTTCCGATACCGTATGACATGTTGTAGATGCCTCTCCCCTGCTCATACAATTGAAGGTGATGTGTTAAGAGAAATATATTCAGAAAAATGGATGATATGAGCTACCAATTAGTGAGACTTACAATGAGGTAGAGACTTGATGCTGTTAATGCAATAGGGATGGCCACTGATGTGATCATATCATAGCGCCCTTTCAAGTAGGTATGTTTGTGAATATTTTGGAAATACTGCTGGTACTTCAGCAGCCTATCTCTTGGAACGAAGGGGGGCTCTGTCATGCTGCAAGGGAAGAAATGTGATCTTTGTGAGTGAAAATGCTTGCTCATAAATAAGTGTTACCTGCTAAAATTGGTTGTGATACATGTTTCAGATTCACCAGATTGCACTTTGACATATGTTACAGATGAATACAGTTGATTCACGCAAAACTTTCGCATAGTACTAGAAGGTAATTATAGGAAACGGAATGAAGAGATATAAAATGATAGGACACAAATAGATAGGGAATTAGAGTAAACACACAAATTGATAACACAAGTGATTATTTGATAAATACAATTAAGGTTTGACCTAATAAGATAGAGCAATACAGTCCTTTATCACATTACAAAAACAAACCCATGTGTGACGGCCATATTTGGCGAACAAAAGATTGGTGGGCAGAAAAAGACAGCTGATAGCCTTATTTAGCGCATATCTTACCAACTAAAAACAACAGTTTCCCTCCTATTTACCCATAGGTCTATAACAACTTAACAACAACAGAACATGAGTGTTTCTATGATTCTATCTGAAAAGTAAAGCAGATTGATAAAAAAAACCTAAGACATAATCTTACTTAAATCTAGATCTGAAATTATTTTGGAGCGTGCCTCTTTTATCAGAAGAAATATCTAAAGAAGAATTGGATCCCAAAATTTCAGGAATAGTAAACTAAGAACCTTGCCAAACTTGTGCAAATTGGATAACACACAATAAAAAAATAAAAAAATAAAAACAACAACAACAAAAAAAAGTGCAAGCCCAATGCTAAATCGCTACCCCTCACACAATACCAAAGGCTTGTTTCACATAACCCAGAAATTATCTGCTCCGAATAATAAGTGAAATTTGGAACACTGGCGAAGAGTATACACAATGAGCAATCTCTTGAACAAGAAAAATGAGAAGGCACCCTTTCTGCTGTTTCTTTACCAAGAGTATGCACAAGTGATATATGTGTCATATAAATCCATCCCATGGCATAATACATAGACCTATTTCACATAATAATCCTGAGAGCTGCTAGGAATTACAAGTGAAATTTAGGGAACTAGGGACAAGTATGCACAATGAGGAATCCCTGGGAACATGAAAATACAGAAAGGAGCTTCTCTGTTGTTTTCTGAACAATGAAGAATTCACAAATCAATTATTTCTCTATCCATTTTACCATTTGATGAAATTGAATATAGCTTAATCAAAACAAAGCCAATAACTAACCATTCACCGATTAAAGCCTTAAAAAAGAGGCTAGTAAAAAGAACCTAGGCCTTGTGAAATTTAGTCATGGATAGTGCAAAAGTAGTGATTGTACTTAGAGGGGGGCACATGCCCATTTTGGCCTGGAACCGGCCCGGAAAAACCCGGCGGGCCGGGCCAGGAACCCGTAACCGGCCCGCTACAGTAGCGGGCCGGTTACGGGTCCAAGATTTTGGAACCCGCGGCCCGGCGGGTTGAACCACGGGCCGGACGGGTTGACCCGCCGTGTCATCCGGGTTGAACCGGCGGGTTAATCATTTTTTTAATTAAAAAAAAATAAAAAAATAAAGTAGCCGTTGGCCTGGCCAACGGCTACACTACACAAAGCCTGTGAGACAGAGAGACAGAGCTGTCTCACACACCAACGGCTGTGTAGCCGTTGGTTTTTTTTTTTAATTTTTTTTTTAATTATTTTAATCTTTATATATACTCCTCCTCTCCTTCAATATCACTCTTCACTCACATCAAACTCTATTCTCTCCTAATTTCTATATTTCTCTCAAGTCTCAAGACTCTCAACAAGGCTCTCAACAATTCCCTTCATTGGATCGGGGTTCGGCACTTCAGCTTACTCAAGAGAAATGGCATCACGTGGTGGTGGAAGCTCGAGGGGAAAGGGCATTGTCGGTTCGGCCTCCTTGCCTACTCAAGAGAGCAATGAATGGCAAGAAGAGTACGAAGGTGTAGCCGATGCACCGACACCGTCCCATCGCTACTCGAGAGGGGAGGAGGAACAAATCCCACTTCGGAAACAACTTCAAAATCCGATATTTTTAAAGTCCATTTTACAAAAGTGTATAACAATGATGGCAACGTAACTCATGATAAATGCAAGTATTGTACTTCCGAATTTAAGCATAGCAAAGGAAGAGGGTATGGCACATTTGCTAGACATATGGAGAAGAAGCATCCGGACAAAGTAGGAAATCCTCGAAATCAATCTCAAATTCGATTCGCCGTAGACGAAGGTACGGGTTCCCACTCTTCTTTATTTACATTTTCTCAACCGAGATATAGGGATAAAATCGCGGAGACGATTTCTGTGGAGCACTTGCCATTCAACTTTGCGGAGCGATGCCAAGTGCAAGAGTGCATCAATGAGACGTTGCAACCGGCATGCAAAAAGATATCAAAGAGGACGATTCAAAGAACGATCTTCAAACAATACAAACATGGAAAAGAAAATCTTTGTGAGTATTTTCGCTCTTGTACCTCCTCTGTTTCTTTATGTTCTGATATATGGACCGATGTATTCCATGAAAATTCTTTTATGGGTATTACGGCACATTGGATTGATGACTCGCGGAATATCCAAAAGCGAGTCATTGCTTTTAGGGTATTCAACGAGTCTCATACCGCCGATAATATTTATAGGATGATTCGTGGGATCATCGAAGAATATGGTTTGAGTTTTAAAATTTTTTCAATTTCATTTGATAATGCCTCTGCTAATACGGCCTCGATTAGACCTTTGGAAGAATATTTGAAGCCTTCATGCGGGGAAAAATATTTCCATATTAGATGTGTTTGTCATGTATTGAACTTATGTGTACAAACCGGATTAGAGTCACTAAAACAATTTGTAGGACCAATTAGGGATATAGTATCATATATAGGAAGGAACATGACATTGATGAAACAATGGGGTCGTTATTGTAAAGCAAATAACATGAGGCCTAAAAAATTCCCAAAATATGTTAAAACTAGATGGAACTCTACCTATAGGCTTCTTAATGCGACATTTTCTTATAAGACATTGTTGACTGTTTTTGTTAATGAAGCTTTGCCTAATTTTAGTTTGTTTGAATACCAATGGAATATTGCTACTAGAGTTATGGAATTGCTTTCTGTGTTTAATACATGTACAAATTTATTTTCGCAAGTTTATTTTCCCACCGCACATTTATTCTTGTATGGTGCCGTTGATGTTGCTGAACAAATGTGGAACTTTAGATTAGATACTCAATTGGTTACGGGCCTTCTAGAGATGAAGGCAAAGTGGTTGAGCTATTATAGAAATATACCTCCTATTGCTTTAGTTGCATTTGCTTTAGATCCTAGGCAAAAATTAGAAGGTTTAAATGCTTATTTAGAAGCTTATTACAAGTTCTTAGGGTTTAATGGAGGTCAGGATTGTCAACAATGGGCCATGAGTGAGTTAGACTCTTAATGGTATGGACCGGATTAGAGCTTTTACGGATGTTAGTGTAATTGTTAGTGAAGTTAAGTTACAACTCGTTGAAGCTGTATAAGAGCTATTGCTTCTCGTTATAGTCATATAGTTCCATAGGTTGTATGGCGAAGCGGTAGAGACGATCTAGCGGTAGTGGAGGAGATTCATTTCGACAAAGGCAAGCGAAGAAGAAGCCTAGGGGTTCTCAATACCACGAGGTCGACACGTATTTGAATACCACCTTCCGGTTCTCACGAGGACGTGAATGTAGATATGACTTTTGACATTCTTTATTGGTGGTAAGGTAATGGAAATCCGTATCCCATTCTTTCATTACTTGTAAAGGATATTTTATGCGTGCCTATGTCTACTGTATGGCGTGTGAGCAGACTTTCGCTGCAAGTGGAAACATCTTTGGATTCAACACGCTCATTGTCACCACCAAACATTGAAATTCAAGTTTGCACAGATGATTGGAAGCGTGCACAACGATGACAACAAGAAACAGAGCTGGGAAGTCCAGAAGCGAGTGACTTCTTCTTCACCGATAACATGATGAGCATAACAACGGCCCCGAGCATCGAAAGCAAGAGCCGTAACCCGATGAATAGGTAAGTGGGTGACAACTCCAAATTCAGCTTTAAGGTAAAGAGAACTACGCTTTTGATTCCTCTTACACCCAAGAGGATACGTAGGCAACTTAATTCTATAGGTAAACGAATTAAGTGCAAGCCGTAATTATAATGTCATATTTTTTTTTACATTTTTTTTTCCATTTTTGTATTCTATTTCTATATATCATAATATCATTAAATTACATTTTTTTGATAATTTTCAAATTACATTTTATTTTATTTTTTAAAAAATGAAAACCATGATATTATGAACAACTATGAATCTATGATACTATGAGTCTATGATAGATAGTATGAATCTACGATTATCATATATCATAGTTTTCAAATTTTTTTTTACATTTTCTCATTCTATTTCTAATTTCTATACATAAAAGCATAGGTTTGTTTTCTTTCTTTTTTTTTCTTTTTTTCATATTTTTAAATATATATTATACAATTTAGATTTTATTATGAATTTTATAGTTTTCAATTTTTTACATTTTTTCTCATTCTATTTTTATATCAAAATATCATAGTTTTTTTTTACATTTTTTTTACTTTTTTTGCTTTTTTTTCAATTTTTAATGTACATATTTTGTATATTTTAAACAATTTAAAAAAAATTAAAAAAAAAACCGGCGGGTTGGGCCCGGCCCGCCGGTTCTACAATACGGCCCGGGCCGGTTACGGGTCACCTTCGGGTGGCCCGTGACCCGCCGGGTCCGGCGGGTCAACCCGGCCCGGCGGGTTGGCACTGTAGCCCGGGCCGGTTCCGGGTCCGGATTTTGCCGGCCCGGAACCGGCGGGTTGGGCCCGCCGGGCCCGGTTAACCGGCCCGTGCCCATGTCTAATTGTAATGAAACTTGCATTGCACATTATAATATAGCACAATCTATCACCAAGGTAGAACTAAATTTTTGATGGGGGTAAACGTTAATAAATTAAAAAGAGGCCAAGGGCTTTAGAATGATAAATATTTTGATTTGATAAAGAAAGGATAAGTTTTTTAAAAATTACATCGCTCCTTTGGATCTACATCATCAAAAATTGAAACAGATGTTGCCCCAGTAACTAATTACAATTATCAGAGGCAAAGAAATGGTGAACAAGTTGAAAACTAGTATATATAAAGAAATAGACAAACTTTCTTTTGCATTATGAGCAATAAAATGCACCAATGCAACAACTGATCAATAATTCACACTATTTCCTACATTCACGTGCCAAATTTGATTCATTGAATATCAATTTCTAAGAATCTATAGAAAACATCTTTTTCCTGCAGTAATAAGAAATCTTGATGTAGATTTAAAGACACTGAACAAAGAAACTTAAGGATCAAATGAAAAGAAGGAACTTGAAAAGAATTCAACAGAACAAGCTCATCATTGCTAATAACCTATGGAAAAACATCTTTTTTCTGCAGTAATAAGACATCTTGATGTAGATTTAAAGACACTGAATCAAAGAAACTTAAAGATTAAATGAAAAGAAGGAACTTGACAAGAATTCAATAGAAGAATCTCAACCAAAGCTACAATCAATAGATTCATCCAACTCCATCCTAAAGTCAAGAGATTTCACTACGATTATCCTCAATTAGCAATCAGAAACAGAAACAAACAAATTCATTCTACGAGAACCTAAAATCACACCAATATGAAAACAAAGAAGCCATCGATGAACAAAACAGAGATTGAAGCATCAGAAACCAACAAAAACCCTAATTTCAGAATAGAAATCCATAGAGAACGTTCGATGATAACCTGATCCTCGATGAGAACGGGAGTCGCTGGTGATGAGGGAACTCTGACGATGCTTCTGGTTCGTTGTTTCCCTTCAGGATGGCTTTAAGGCACGTGTTTATTATATCTTCATCTTATAACCGTTCGTTTTGTCTGAGATATAGATCAACGGCTTACATTAAAGCCGGTAGTAGAAGTAACGCGTTGGTAAATTCTAAGATACCTTGGTATCTAGGCCAAGGCAACTTTGTCTTTGTGCAACCCCATACAAATTAAGTACAAGGGTAGGGGTTTTTGGGTATAATTTAGGTGTTATGTAGGGCAAGGGCACCCCAAGGTGCAAGGTATCTCAACCGGCACCGTAATGCGTGGTGAATTCTAAGACCTTGGGGGTTGAACCGCGAAGATACCATCTGCGCAGCAAGCATAAATCAGGCAGTAAGAAAAATCATCGATTGAATTGATAAACGGGCCCACATTGTGTGAACGGGCCCATTTATAAATCATTCTATAGAATAAGTGTGTGCGAGTGTGAAATTGTGCAAGGTATACTACCTGCATCAGAAGAATATCTTGAACGACCGCAACTTTAGACCGTGGTTTTCTTTCAAAGATGTCCCTCATGTAATTTCCCATATTTACAGGTGTATAAATGAAAAAATCCACATATAGATAAACACAGGGGTTTAACTAGAAAACGTTGGAAAACTATAGAAGAGGAAAAACTTCCGGTTAGCCCCCAATCCTCCCTCAAATTTCTTCGGCCGGGGATTCGATCTCTCGCCTCGGAGGAAAGACCGATGGATCAGATCTTGAACAAGGTCGGTTCCTACTGGTTCAACCAGAAGGCCAACAAGGAGATCGCCTCCGTCGGTGATGACATCAACGTGAGCTGTTCCTCCTTCTTTCCCAAGAATTAGGGTTTCGATTCATTGTTTTTTGAAAATTTTGCCTTCTGGTGCTTCTGATTAATGTTTCTATCTTTTCTTATGACCAAAGATAAAGTTTTACGGCGTGAGTTATCCATAAGGGTTTTTTAATGAATGTTTTGGCCTGTCCTCATCGTTTTCGAAAAATATGGTGAAGTTGGTGCAATTATATGGTGGTTTTTAATGAATATAGAGATATAGTTTAAGCTAATTTTGCTATGCATATGGCCTGTTTAGATAATGATCTAATTTTTCTTTTTTCTTTTCATGATGAATTAGTCAATCTCTACCAGCATTGAAGGAGGGACAAAGTGGTTGGTGAATAAAATCAAAGGTGCAATTCTCCTTGTCACTTTTCATTTGCTTCATGTTGTATTTTTATGTTTATTTGCTTTGTTTCCATCTTTGTATCTCACTAGAGTAGAGTGTATAATTTCTTGGTGATAAGATGCTTCCTTATTTGTGTTTCAGTTTTCTTTTGATCTCTTAATTGTAATGGTGATTAGAGCCTAGTAATGCGTGAATTCATTCCAAGCCTGAATGCTATTAATAATGTTTGATGAATTTGTAGCATAAAGATGAGTTATTTCCTAAAATTTGTTTTGCCTTGTAACTGACCTTAACCATAGGAGCTTTTAGTTGCAAGAAAGAATCATAGGAGCCTTGGCGCAAGCCTCTTGCTTTAAAAGCATAATAAGGATGCATATAATAAACCCAAGTGGTCCGACCCTTCCCGGATCTCACAGAATACGGGAGCTTTGTAGCACCGGGCTGCCTTTTTTAAAAAAAAAATCATAGGAGCATTTAGTTGCAAGAAAGAATTATTGACTGAATGTTCATGTAATACTGTTCAATGGCTTCAATCTAGTGGAATTCTTCTTGCTTTTATCTGTGAGAATATTTCTTTTCTTGTCTCTTACCTCATATCAACTCTTTGTATGCATGTGTGCATGTTCTTTTTGGTGGTAATATTTTTTCCTTAATTTTAATGACATTATTGACAGATATCAGCATGCCTCTATGATACACATTTATCTATATATATTTTTGGCAGCATTCTTTCATATCATTGTAGTCCCCGACTTTACTGGCAGTTCATTAACATTCTCCTTGCTGACATTTTGTTCCATTATGAAGAGTTCACAATTTCCATAATCACATCTCATTTTTTATGATGTTATTATCATTGATAGTACCTGTGGGAGGATTTGCAACTGCTTGTTTCACATAATTGGTAGTGCATTATGAGCCAATATGCATGTATGCTGAACAGGAATACATAACCAATTCCTAATGTTTTCAATTTTTGATTTGTTTTTCCACCTGCTTTTCTATAATTTTTCCCTTTAAGCACACAGTTCATTTGGATTATTGAATTGATCTCAATGGGTGTTCTCCAGGTAAGATGCAGAAGCCATTGCCGGAACTTTTGCGGGAGTATGATTTGCCAGTAGGTCTCTTTCCCCGAGACGCCACAAACTATGAGTTCAATGAAGAAACAGGGAAGCTCACCGTGTTCATACCAACCATATGTGAGGTTGGTTACAAGGACTCCTCTGTCCTACGTTTCTTCACCAGTGTGACCGGTTACCTTGAAAAGGGTAAGTTGGCTGATGTTGAAGGCTTGAAGACCAAAGTATTGATTTGGGCAAAAGTGAGCTGTGTTACCACAGAGGGCGCGAAGGTCCACTTCACAACAGGAGTGAAGAAAAGCAGGAGCAGAGATGCTTATGAGGTCCTTAGAGATGGTATCAGTGTGGATAAGTTTTAACGTTATTGTTGAATATGTGCTGTGTGCTTTTGCAAATTCTGAAAGTTTGAGTATGGTAATGATAAATTTTAATTTGAATATACATGGCTCATGTTTGTTTGTTGTGTAGATAACCATTTTGTTTTTTTTTTTTCTCTTTTTTAAATTTTAAACGTGTTAAGATATCTGATTTGAAGAGTAATGAATTTGGAGTATGTGTTTTTTAAAAATATTAAACAGAGGTGGTTTTCTGTGTCAAATTTGATAAAATAAAACAACCCCTATCAGAGTTAGATTGTGCATACATGGCTCATGTTTGTTTGTTGTGTAGATTACCATTTTGTTTTTTTTTTTTTTTTCTCTCTTTTTTAAATTTTAAACGTGTTAAGATATCTGATTTGAAGAGTAATGAATTTGGAGTATGTGTTTTTTAAAAATATTAAACGGAGGTGGTTTTCTGTGTCAAATTTGATAAAATAAAATTATCCCTATTAGAGTTTGGATTGTGCACCAGCCGGGAATCGAACCCGGGTCTGTACCGTGGCAGGGTACTATTCTACCACTAGACCACTGGTGCTTGATGTGTTACATGTTAATCTTAATATGTAAAATCATATAGACAAATTAGAGGAACAGAGAAAAGCACACATACAAAAGTTTCACATCCGTTAACATCTATCAACAAATTACAAGCTACTAATATGAGTTTCCACACTCCAACAAGGATCTAATTCTAAACTTGAACAACAATAATATATTAGCATTTATCCAAATAATTTTCCACTGAGCATCATCATCATCCAAAATAATGATGTTTCCACATTAACACTATGGAAACTGCTGCTAGAGACGAGCGTGGCTTTATATTCAATTAGACAACACAAATATGAAAAAATGAGTGAAAGAATTAAGCTGATCTGTCGTTGAGCCTTTGGAAAAATGACTTTGCCGCTTCATATGTGGACCAGCAAATAGCAGCTGCTGGAGCATGAAATAGCATCCTGGGCTTCCATCCTCTCATCAGTCCAGCATACCCGTCATGCTTTATAATTGACCTCAGTACCTCCCCAATGGAGCTGCTAGAGAACCTGTCGCAGCCACAAACTCCCTGAGGGACCAAGCATTAAATTAATCAGAAAAACAAGGTACTCTTGATGTTGTAAAATTCACATGTCAATTCTTCAAAGCAAAAGAACAGTGAAGCAAAATATTGATCCGGGAATTCCATCAGATATAAGTTTGCAACCCCTTTTTAGTATTGGTTGAAAATATGAAACCTGTGATGGTTGGAAATTGATGGACACAAAAAAAAAAAAAAAAAGCAATGAAAAAAATTAACCACCATAATGACCCAGTGGAGGATTTTTAGTATGTGGCTGATAGTTCATCAATTATGCTATATTAGTATTAGGACATGATACAGTGTTTGTTGGTTACTCAAAACATATCAAGGAACAAATCCTTAATTAATCAGATCACACAGCTGATTAGTACAAATGTAGCAATGCAATGTCATGGTTCTTTGCTATACTAAATGTAAAAGTCAACTACTGCATTTCTTGGAGCAAACTTAAAAACATCAAGAAGAGAATACAGAACACCAAAATTAATCCATGCCTAAAGCTCTCAAGCTTTTTCAAGTCAGTGACTTTCCAAGGACCACAAAAATTATAACATGATACTTGATATATCCCTTAAGGGGCAAGGTTTTAGGGTAAGGGAGATTAGTACATAGTGGAGAATTTCAATAAGTTGCACACAGTTGGCTGACATAATATCATATTATATCAGCAGACCTACAATGCCATCAGCATCACAGTATACAGTATGCACGCGCTGATCATGTAACCACAGCTCTAGACACCATTTATTCACGATAAAGAATATGAATAGGTTATTTTCAACTTAGCAATTCCAAGCAGCCAAATTCCTTCTCATCACTTGAATTGCACTTTATATGCAATTTAAACTATTAGTTGACCACGATGATCCATACAAAATAAATTTTACTGATAAGATAAACATTCAATAAAGGGAGAATTCTTGTCTTAGCTGGATATGCAGAAGCTCATGGTTTGTACAAGGTAACTGAAGTCCTCTATCAATCTATGCTCAAAGCCCAAACAAGAATAACCAAAGCAACAAATGCTAACATACACTCCACATTCTTCCAACATAGCAGCATTATTTGTAATTTTGTATAACAAGATGCACAACCCAGTATGGGATTTCACAAGCACACACAAACAAAATTTACAAGGAAAAAAAATTGAAGGTTTTTCAGAAAATATCTCAAATAAAAAACCATTGAACACTACTTATATAATTTTGCTAAGTCAAATATCAACATGACTTGAAATGTACTGCTAGCTATTTATCTGAACATGGCCAAGCAAAAAATTAACCAACTTCCACCCTTTCACAACTCCACTAAATTAATCCACTACACATCAATAACAAATTTTCACAAAAAAACCTATCAATAGTGCAATTTCCCACATAATTCACTTCAGTAAACTATCAACAACTGATTGTTGGGCTCCTGGCTTATTTTTAGAAACTTTTCAAGCCTATTATTTATTTTCACTGTCAGTAACCCCTCTCTCTCTCTCTCTCTCTCTCTCTCAACAAAAATCTTCAATCTTTCTTCAACAAGGACAAAGTTCCAATAAATTCCAAAGAAGAGCAAATCAATTCACAAGAGAGTCCAGTGGCTACTAAGCTTCAAACAGGACTTTAGTTTAATAATCTTCACTACAAGAAATTATCCAAGGTAATTAAATGGAAAGGTTGCAACAAATTTGGCTAGTAGGATAACTGCTAACAAGGACCAAATCAGGGCTGAAATACAGTCTTACTCTTTATAAGATACAGATAATGTTCTTTTACAAATCTTGCTTGAATTGTTCACTAGAATCAGCATTCTCACACGATATGAAGCATGAGGTCTCATGTTCATCAGCATATATAAAAAAATTACTTAACTAGATAACAGAAAGGAACAAACTTTATTGCTTTCAACTTGAAATATTCAATTTGAGGCAATTTACCTGGCATTGCAACTGGGTCTTAACCACATCTAGAGGTGTTGTGAGTGCTGCCGCGAGGGCACCAGCTGCGGCCCCTGCAGTGGCATGCACCACCAACCTCTCATCACTGGCACCATCCGGTGAGATCTCCACCAATCCTCTCTTCATCGCCTCATAGGTCGCAAAGTGCACGGCCATGAACGGCGCGTTCATCACCACTGTAGTCCGGTATGACGCATAAAAGGCCCGTAACCCCTCCTCCCTCACCACCCTCCTCACACAATCCGCCATCCCCCGATACGGGCTGCTCTCCAGCTGCAGCCTTTGCTTCACCGTGTCCATCGGCGTGAGCACCGCGTCGCTCGCCACCGTCGCGAGCACCCCCGACGCGGCATGAGCAAGAGGGTTGTTAGGGTTATTCTTAGACAACCTCTTCTTCGAGAGCTCGTAGACTGAAAAGTAGACGGCGTGCGCGGGACCAGCGCCGAGGCTCATGGCGCTGATCCCACGGTAAAGTCCAAGGATACCCTGTTGGCGGAGAACGGAACGGAGAGTCTCGCGAAGGCCGAGGGGCGGCTGGCATGGCGGTGCTCCGGCCTGCATCCTCGTCTTCAATGTATCCACGGGAAACATGGCGGTGTGCTCCACAACACCAGCGATGGATCCAGCGATCATGTACTGCCAGAACTCAAGGCCGTCGTGGGACACCGCGAGGGCGCCGGCGGGAATGAGTTCCGGCGTCCGGAACTTGGGGGATGCATCTGCCGCCATGGAATGGATCTAGGGTTTGGAGAAGGAGGAGCTAGCTAGGGTTATGAAGAGAAGGGGGAGGTATTACATCGGAGAAGGAGGCGAAGAATGGCCTCCGTGAAGGAAGCGGAGTTGTCTGTCTTGATGGCGCAAAGCAAGGGCTTTGTGACTTATTTCATCAATTTTAAATTAAAAAAAAAGAAATTCTAATTTCAGCTGATTTCCATATTATGTATATATAATAATAATATCCTATATTAAATAAAAATTACGCATATATTTTAAAAACATATTTATTTTGTTTTCTAATTAAAAATTAATATTTTCTTAATAACAAAAGATATCATATAAGAGACCCTTTTAGTAACCAAGTAAATGAAAAATATAATATATGTGCACTTACATACATAAGTAAGTTATTTTGATATAACTTAATTCACAATATTTGTCTTATTTTTTTTTTAACAAATAATATATTATGAGTGATGTAAGCATTATAGTCATGTAAGTCTTTTTATTTAGTATGTTAAAAATCAACAACTTACGAATATTAATAATTTTAAAAATTTATACATATGCCCATATAAAAGGGCATATCTTCTTTAAAAGAAAACAAACAAACTTATGAACATCAATAATTTGAGCATAAACAACCTTATTCATTGATCTCAAAGCTGTTTCTCAGAACAATTGAGACTTTAGTCTGATGTTTTTCTCCAAGAAAATAGTAATCTCGATATATAGGAGTGTGTTCTACTGAGTAGAACCTTTAGCAGATAAAAGGAAATCTGGAGAAAGATGTAGCTCCTGGAAACCACCATCAAGTCCACAAACTTGCACAATAAACCTGAGGCTTGTAATATCATGAGGAACTTCAAGGTTTGAGACATAGAAGGCTTCAACTCGAGCAATGCCGAGATAGTCTTTGTTTTCAGCAACTCTAATGCTTGAATCTCCATCTGCTTGCTTGCTTTGTTTCGCCACGTATATGTTGTATTTCATGAATGATGAAGTTTCCCCAGCTTTCAGCTTCCAAATGAGTTCAAGGCTCACAGTTCTAGTTCCTGAAGAAGTCGAAGCCCAGGATATATGCTTGCCTTCAACTATCCATGCATTTGCAGGTGGGAATTCCATGTTTTGGGGTGTAGTTCGGATGCTGATATGACCAAGAGATGCATTGTATGATGCATCAATCGCTTGCTCTTCAGTGTCAATCACTCTCTTTATGTAGGAGATGACACGGATATCAGTCAATGTGTAACCTTTCATTTGAATGCTTGCCTCATACAGCACCCATGTTGAGTCTGAAACCTTTTCCTTGGATTTTACTTGTGGGGACATTATTCTCCCATAGTTTTTCTCTAGATGTACCAATGGGAAGGTCTGCGTGTCATTTGCAAGAAGGATGGATGTCTTAGTATTGCTGTTTGATGAGAATCCAAGAGATAGTCCCAGCAGAGATTTTCCATCAGATTTCACCTACATTGGATTTTTAATCAAGAATTCATCTAATTAGAGGTTTGAATTTTTGAATAGATTGAGTGTTTTGAGCAACAGGAGATTGCTTACTGTATATGAAATGTAGAGTGGTAGATCTCCACAGGGAAGTTGACCATTAAAGAGCCTTGTTGAGTGAGATGTGTTTTGGTTGAGACGTCCTCTAATTGTAATGTTCCCCCCACCATTGTAAGCCATGTCCTTGAAACTAGAAGTGGCAAGAAGTCAGTTAATTTAACAAAACCAAATATGAATGAAATATCTAAAATTACAGAGAGAAAAAAACAACTCATAGGGTTGACTGTTCAAGTTACAAACAATGAAGAGAGGCAATTATATTTGCAATATAAAAAAGAAAGACCTGCATGCTAGTGAACAACAATAATGGGAAACTTCAGAAATCTGGTTGAGCAGGCTGTTCAAGCCATATAGCAACTTTAAGTTCTCTTTATAACAGAGGTCCTTGTTAATTTCAGACTTCGAGGTCTTGTTTATATCTCAGAAGTTACTTTGGGTCGAGTTTGAGTCCTCAAGTTTCTAAAGTTCAGTTGGTCATTTTTGTAGAATTGAAACAACGCTTTTACAAGTAATTGTTCATAATTACATGATTCTGTCCTACATAACAATGCAACATCAAATCTGGTTCTCGATTATGCATATGGGCTAGGATCTAGTTAGCATGAAGATTTTGACAAGTGTAATGGGAAATGCTACAGTTACTAAGGTTAACAAGAGAGAGATACAAAGCATAAATTGGTAAGAATCCCTACAATGATATGTATTTTCATCCTCCCGACAAAAGTTGATAATTGAGTTTGGTGATCACATGCCAGGACAAGAAATTGTAAGGTTCACTGTACCATTGTGGCACCAGATAACTAGAGAAATAATTTAAGGTTCATGGAAATCTAAAAAGTTTAATTTACTTCTAAGATCTACAGTTTAATCAAGTTTAGATTATAGGAAATAAAATATCGACTGAATTTCAGACATTAAGTTTCACAAAAAGAACATGAATGCAAAACTTACTTGATGAAGACTTGCATAGTTGTTTGTGTTTGACCCGTAAAACTATCGAGTAAAGGCTGTAACTTGCAAGGAAACAATTTGAATTAAAAGTTTGAAGCTTGAACTTGAATTATTAAAGTGTACACTAGAAAAAGAGCACGCTTAATGCTTCTCAAGAACTAGTAAACTAATTACACTTCAGTCTGGATTCCAGAAACCGACATTTGACCCTGTTCTACTGAATAAGTTTCATGTGGAAATATAAACAGTTGAAGATAAGTAATTCTCAAATTAACTTGATCATGCAACAAGCTGATGACATCTCAGATGTTTTATTCTGTTATAAAGAGGAATCTACATTGGCAAACATGACTAATGATAAAAAATGCTTCCTGCTACCATCTGACAGTTTGAGCTCATAATCAACTATTTAATCAAAATCCAACAAATTTCATCCTTTGACAAATTTACTTGAAACTCAATCAACAATTAATGATGATAACATTTGAAATTTGAAATATTCACACTCTATTTGGCATTCGTTCCTTAAAATATGATAAATAGCAGTTACAACTTACAACACTAGAGTACAAGACAAACATGACTAGTTTTGGAATACCTGGAAACCTTGATCAGATATGTTATTCCAAGGACTGGAGCCTACTTGCGAGCCTTCAACAAAAAAATGAAAACCATGACCCTGACAAGAATAGAAACAGAAGGATCAAGAAACTGTACATTGAACTTTGAAAATACTTTAAATTCAACCCAAATACACGCAAATGATCTATCTAAAAGACATGGTATCATACATTTGAGGCCTTCAGAAGGAATGTACAAGAAACGTCAAGTGAATAGATAGCTACTGAATAAGCACAACTTTGATTCCTACTACTCGTGCCAGCAAGAAAAGAAAGAAAGGAAGAACAATAGGGAACTACACAGAAAATGGTAATGCGAAATCACCTGATCAAAATTAGAGTAGAATGGTAATTCTTTTGGGTAATGTAGGAGTACACCCCATGATTTCTCAACAAGACCCCACCAGCTGGAAATCAATTACCTCGATCAATTTTTGATATACAACAGAGTTACTTCTAAGTCACCGATCTCACTGCCAGGTAGCTTAGTAGCCACAAAGATAAATTCACACAAAAGCATGACTTCATTACCGATTTTGTGCAGTTTGGAAGTCAGGCCCTTCCTTATTTTCGTATACCCATCCGGGAGCAAATATTGCAGCTGAAACATCATCATCCTTAAGCAGATCAAGGGCAACATTTGTCTGGCATACAACAAACACTTCAACATTGAATTTCTGAGCTTCGAATTTGAATCAGTTGTATGAAAAATAAATAGCCCAGAAAAAGCAACCCAAACAAATATAATGAGCCATGTGAATAAGCATTTTACTACTCCCTTGCACCATAAAGTTTGTTTTATTAATTTGTATATATAGACAAGAGTATTTGGTGGGCAAAGTTGCAACTTGAAAGCAGAGGATGTTAGGTATTATGTAGAACATGGATGGAAGAGTTGAGCAGTAAAATTTATTTCCTGGTGGATTGACTGATCAATTTAACTATATAAAACTCTTTTTGAAATAATTTAACTATATAAAACTATGGACAAGATGGTCATGGCAAATTAGTAAACATGTTTCTCAAGGAGCAACCGAGTTACAAACCCAAGAAGCAAGTGTTCAGGAAAACATACTTTCCATTGGCCACCACCAAATGTGTTTCTCCCAAAAACATCAATGCCCATGAACACATCATATCTCCTCTCTCCGGCAAAATCAGCCGAAAGCTTTGGATAATTTTCCTACAATCCAAATAACTCTATTTTTAAGAAGTTTGTGAAAGAAATTAAAATCAATAAAAATAAACCACTAACCTGCCATGTGTAATTAACAAATATACCATCACATGCATCAAAAAAAGGTTTGTTGTTCTCGTTGAGTTGATCTTGCCAACCAAGCTCACCATCTTTGGTTACAGCATCATACCTGTGGCACCAAAATTGGAAGTTCTCAAAAAACATTTAACTAGAGGAATGTTAAAGAGGAGAGGAGTCACCATATGACCAAAGATCCAGGTACAGAGGAGCGCATAGTCTGAGTTAAATGGCTGACAAATTCTTTCAAGTTAGTGATTTGCTCCGAGTTCAGAGTAACTTCCATATTTATCTGCAGTCAAGAAACTCCATGTCAACTCATAAAAACTCAAAATGAAGAGCCTTTAGAAATCCAAAAGAGCAAATTACTTATGAATCACCATTTTTATTCTGATTCAAATAAATTCATTATCCAAACAAAACCAAGTACTGACAAAATCAAAATCCTAAGAGGAGAAAGAAACAAAGAAAGAGAAAAGTACCAGCCAACCATCAAAGCCCAAAGCTACAGCCAATTCAGCCAACCTCTCTGCATACAGATGAGCGGAATCCTTTGTGGCAAGCAGAGTCTGGCATATCGCCTTGCCAGCATCCCATTCAGTGATGAACGTCCCCAACACCTTCAAAACCAAGTATCCAAAAAAAAATATATAAAGTTACAATTTTTTTTATTTTTTTTTCATTTGGATTATTAATCATGTAACATTTGATAAAGAATATGAATTAACACATGTAAAATATAATAGATTCTAAATTAACAAGATTTTCCAGAGAATAGAAGTAGAACCCACAAGTCGTACGAATTTGTTCTCAAAACTTATATCATGTATGGACTATGGAGAATATGAATTTTCACAATTTCAACCTTTAACAAGTTGGAAATTTAATTTTTCTTACTTTTGTGATATATATATATATATATATATATATTATATTTCACAAACGTTATATATATATATATATATATATATATATATATAACGTTTGTGAAATATAAGGAGGTAATTGTGAATTCCAATATTTTGAAGGGGGAATAAGTATTGCTTTTTGAAAAAGGTAAACATGTGAGAAGCGAAATGATTTTTTTTTTAAAAATGTGGACACGAGCTAACCAACTTTCCTTCTAAGAATTGATAAAGGGCAATAAGTAAAGCACACGCGTGAAAAAAGAAACACTCGATCGGCGGCGAAGTAACAGACAGACCTTGACTCCATGAGTGTGGGCGGCGTTGGTCCAGCACGGGGGAGGAAGAGTGACGAGGTTGTGAGAGAAGTAAACGAAGACATCCATGAGGAACCAGTGCCAGATGGAGTAGGCGTCAGGGTTGCTACCGCCCTGCACCCACCGGTCGTCCACATACCCGCCTTGCATGTCATGGCACACCAGAAGCCTCCGTCTCGCCGGGAGAGGCCCAGCTGCATAGCTCGGCAGGGGGACGGACGCCCGGTTGAAAGGGTAGTGGAATGATTCGAAGTAGGATCGAGATTCGAGTTCAGCGACGGTTTTGATCGGATAGGATATGGGGACGGATGGCTTCGTTGGGTCGTCAAAGAGTTCTTGCGACATTGTGAGTCTGCGATGGTGGGTAGAGGCGTGAGTGATCCAAGCAAAGCTCAGCGAACGAGAAAGAGGGGTGACTTATTAGTGACCGGGAGGGAGACTGATATTTATAAGCGAATATGAATCTTTTCATTAAAAAAAATATTATAATTAATGATCGCATAATTTTCTGTTAAAAAAGGCTGACCAATCTGAATTTTCACGCTATCTACATGAGTCGAGATCTGGTAACCCATCACCCATGTGTGTAAAACCATAATTTGAATCCTCGGTGTCAGAGGGATTATTTATGATATGATATGATTTATAGAGTACGTAGTTTGTGAGTTGGAGTAACATATTTGTGAGAGAGACATTAAGGAATAAATGGTTGGTTAAGCGAATATATTGTGAGAGACATTTTAATGTCTCCCCGAAGACTGATAAATTTATGATATAATTTATAGAATAAATTTCCCAACCACGTCAAGATTACATCCAGCTGAGTGCAGCACCATCAAGATCCAGACAGCCGGTTTACCCAATGGTAATGGTGGTTGAGGCCAAGCATTGGCCAGCAACAATGAGCCGCAGCCAGCAAAGAGAACAGCAAATGCATCTTGTCTTTGAATTGGCGTTGGGCGGGCATTAATCACTTCCTAAGCTAATATGCTAGTTTACATTTAGGTTTTCATAGAATATTAAACGATGTCAAAAGAATGCACACAAGACATTCCAAAACTGAAGAACTTTCAGTCCAAAATAATTTCTCATGGTAAATCATTAAAATCCAAGGTCTCCGGATCCGCTGTCATGAACAATCACGCCCGGCCCATGGACACAAAGATGTTGTTAGTAATATTGAGATGATATTTGAAATGATGATGCCAATCAATTGAATAAAGCACAGCACTCACCTGAAAAATTCATCTCAAACCTATCACAGCAATTTGGAGATCATATCCACTTGTCTCTAAAAACACAAAAAAGGAAGACATCCACACAATACAAATAAACTTTTAGGTTTAAGAAATAAGTCAAGAAGAACCTCCCCCATATGCAGCATCTTCTATGAAAGAAATGAGGGTTTGCTAAAAAAAGGGGCATGGTCAACCTACCTTAAAGCACCAATTTTTTTTGCCTACAACTTGGTGATTAGGAACAGAAAGTTTCTCAAAGAGATATATAGTCGCTGTAAAACATAACCATGCTTCATCAGTACGGCCGGGAGCGCTGGCCACCATGTTGGTGCCTATCAGGGCCAGAGCTCCCACCATCTCGGAAGTTGTCCCTGCGCCGATCTCCACCACCACCATAACCACCTCTACCACCTCTACTGCAAGATTAAGCAAAAGAGAGCATACAGCTTAATGTACATCCAAAATCTCAAAGGAATAGATAAAATAAAATGAAAAGCACCCCGCAACAAACAAATACATTTCTGATATCTCAGTAATGCATGATTACCATAACCATCATTTAAAGAACTTCGATAATAAACTACAAACCCGACCATAATTAAAAATCACCCGAAGCAAATAATCTACAAGTGGCCAAGAGGAGAAAATAGGTGGCATCATATTATTCAAAAAATAGTATCGATCTACAAAAGTTAAATTAGTTTCACTTCATTTCATTGATCTAGTATAATCCTTTCCGATATTCCTCTGATCAGTAAAATTGAAAGACATGAGAAATTATCATGAAGATCATGAAGATAAAATAAGAGTAGCAAGCTACAGAAGAAGTGCACTGCAAAAAGAAAACAACTTTGACTTTACCACATTCAAAACTTGTCAGGATACTGCCATTTCAATTTTCAGAAGTAGCACAAATGAAATCCCTGTCAATAACTTCGAGAGAAGAGAACAGTAGACAACACAAGATATTGCAAGGGGGCGGGCTACCTAACAAAACTAGGAGACAAAGCCCGTTAACATGATCTGACTATCTAGACATGCAAAAAATTCAATTTTCTCAACCTTTACCAAAAACTTACAAGTCATTATCATGCTATTACTAAAGGAACTCACGATATAGCACATCTACAAAAATAAGGACTATGTCTCCTCATCATTCAACTACTGAATAAATCATTCTTCATGTCTTGTTCCATCACCCTCTCCCAGAACTTTACACATAACCGATATAACCAGCTTGTAACGTTTAACCAAAAAAAAAAAACAAAAAACAGAATCATCTGCAAGGCTAGATATAAGAAGCTTCACTATAAGCAGTATGTAATTTGGTATTTTCTACCTTAAAATAGATTGACAACAGAAGGCCCACTAAGAAGCACAAGGGAACCTCATTCTTTTAAAATCCATCTGATTATTATTCTTATAGTGCACATCTTTATACTTGGCATATAAATCTTTGCCAAAGCTTCAAATATATTTTCAAAGTTAGCATACACATGATACACACAAGCATATCTCACAAAATCACCCATTTTCCACAACAAAATAATCGTTCTCCAACTAGTGAAGAGAACCACTTTTTTTTTTTTTAATATCAATGTTCTAACAGTTCCCAACATCAATTTTATATTTTTTCTCTAAGTTGTCATTAACGATTAGTAGGTTATCCTAGGAGCTACAGGGAAAAGTGAATAGGTGCAAGGTTAAAGAGAAGCTCAAACTATGATATCCAGCAGTTACCAGATAAGCATGAGAAGCAGCTATACCAGACTAAATTGAAGACAATGTATCTGTAATGCCATTTGTTGCGAACAGAGGTGTGGAAGAAAAATACCTTGATGACTTCTCTCAGTAAAATCAACTCAACAGATTTCGAAAAAAAAAATAATTTTATTCTTTCTCCAAATCATAAACATATGCTTATTCCTAGAACTCAACTATTCTATAAGAGCCTGGTGGTCAGCATAGTTAGATGGTAACAGGAGTAGTAACTGCATCCCTAGACAAATAAAAGATCGTTTTAAAATGTTAACATAGTAATCATGCATCCTTAAACTATAAGAAATGCTGTGGAAGCTGAAGGCCAAAAGAAAACATTGAAGCAATCACACCTCCTAAAAAAGCCAATGTTAAGCTAACAAAGAAAAAAAAGTCAGGGAGAAGGGGAGGAAAATTCTTACCCATGTCCAAATGCAGGTGGAGGTTTAGGTGCAGTTTTCTCAGCCATTGCCACATTAATCCTGTAGCCCCTCATATCATAGTCTAAAACAAAAATTACAGGCAAATGTCACAAATGGTCTATAACCAAAATATGTTATAGTGAATCAGTGTATATTATAAATATCACAAATGGTCTATAAGAAATTGAAAGCAGGTTCTCACTATTATAAAATCCTCCAGCAGAATGAGCAGCTGAAGGATCTTCATAAGATAAAACTGCATCTCCTTTATTATTTCCTTGCTCATCAGTGTATATCTTTATGTTCCATGGCCATTGGTCCTTGTAACCACGCTTCTGCTTGATTCTTCCAACCTAAAGGAAGGGATATTCAAATATAAGGCATCCTAGGATATACCTTATAAAAGTCTCAAGAATAGACAATACATAATTGGATCAAAGGACCTACAAGATAACAAGCACAACCCAAACACAGACCTACACATTGGCAAATACATGCAAGCATGGATACATAAATGCTGTCTAATAGACATGGACCATGCAGATTAAATTTTACTCCCACCAACATACACCTCATATTTCCAACATCCCTTTTTCCCCTAACAATTCTACTCAATATGGTTGTTTGTCAAGGGATATACTTGCAAGGAATATTTTGTATGTGATGTACAGTTTTAAGGAACATGAGATCATTCATGTAATTTAATAACAATAGTTTCCCAATACAATAAAAGCATGGTCAGGTTGCGTATAATAGACCCAAGTGGTCGGACCCTTCCCTCGACCCGGCACATAAAGGGAGCTTTGTAGCACCGGGCTGCCCTAGTTTCCCATACAATGCAGAAGCACCATTGAAAATTGTGTGATCAACACTATACAGTAAAAAAAATAATAATAAAAAAAACAGCTATACCAGCAAGGAATATTTTGTATGTGATGTACAGTTTAAGGAACATGAGATCATTTATGTAATTTAATAACAATAGTTCCCCATACAATGCAGAAGCACCTTTGAAGATTGTGTGATCAACAATATGCAGTACAGAAAACCAGCTCTTCAAGAATAAACAAAACACTCAATCTGAATCATGATTACAGGTTTTTTCTTTTCAAAATCAAGTAGGATGAGTTGAAAACAAAAAACAAAACATATTGAAATACCTGCCCAATCCCTCCAAAGAGATCCCTCAACTCATCAGTAGTCACATCGGGAGGCAGATTAGAAATGTAGATCCGAGAATTGTCGCAAGTATCTCCACAATTATCATCACACTGTTTCACCTTTTCAGGAACCTCAACTGGAGGATCACCATATCCACCACCACCATCACGTCCATATCTTGGCCGGCTGCCATATCCTCCATCATAGCTAGGTGGTGGCGGCCCTCCACGACCCACAGTGGGTTCACTGCCATAAGGGTTAGGGGGTGGGGCACCATAACTCGGCGGAAGAGAGCTTGGTCCGCCATAGCTACTTGGAGGCGGGACTGCTTCCATGCCATAAGCATTGTTCCCACCATAAGAGTTGGGGGGTGGAGGATAATTGCCACCAGGTGGACCTCCATAAGGTACCGGAGCAGATGGAGGAACTTGGGCATAGCCACCATCACCCCTCCCTTGGTTATCATTGTAGGACCCTCCTCTCCCACCATAATTTCCACTTCTCCCTCCTCGATTTCCATCATAACCCCCACGACCACCACCACCACCACCACCACCACCACCACTGTTATAATCCCCACCACCCCGAGTATAACCACCGCCACCACTGCTGCTATTATAGTCACCTCCACCGCGGTTATAATCACCTCCACCTCGACTATAACCACCATCACGGCCGCCGCCGCCGCCACCCCCTCCTCTGTTATATGAACCACCACTGCCACCGCTGGGGTTTGCGGTACCGCACTTATTACACTCAGTCCTCCTTGCAAAGTTCAGATTCCCGCAACTGGATCAATAAACAAAATTTCCGTAAGAAAGGAAACATAAATCAAGATCCGGAGAATAAACAATCACAAGAAAAGGGGGTGGGAGAAACCTAGGCTCAGGACAAACCCAATCGCCTTCCCGGCCGCTTCCGCCTCCGCGACCGCCGCCGCGGTGCCCACCACCACCACCACCGCCTCCGCCTCCTCTATATCCACGATCACCACCATGATACCCTCCGCCTCCACCTCCACCTCCACCTCCACCAGATCCACTGCCACCACCTGTATCATCCAAATAAGACACAACAACCAATCCTAACCCTAGCCCTAACTCTAAACATGTAGCAAAGGCAAACAAACGATACAAGAAGATCAAAACCTCGAGGGTTTCCACCATAACCACCGCCGCCACCGCCAGATCCTCGGCCGTCCCCGCCACCGGATCCATAAGCTCCGGACATGGTTCTAGGGTTTTGCTGCAAAGAGAGGGAGTGGGCGGATAACCAGAGAGAACGGTTGAGATGCTTTCTAGGGCACCGCGGAGGAGGGCGATGGAGAGAACGGTCGATTGGGGCTTGGGCCTAAGGTATCTTGCGGCGCAGATGAGCATGAATCATGATCTGCCTTTTCTAACCGGGGACCCGTTAAGGATCCGACAAGCGAACGGCTTAGATTCGCTCATCAAGGATCACACGGTTATGAGATAAGACCATTCTATTTAAAGCCATCCAACGGTTTCCGCGGCAAAGGACCATCAAATGAACGGTGGCGATGTCATCTCCATCTAAGCCCCTCCCATGTCCCTTTCCCTTAATTGGGGAACAAGAAACAAAAGAACAAGTCCCAGCCCGCGCCGCAGTGTCGCGCCTTCGCCTTCTCTCTGTGTGATCTCTTGGATGAATCTTTGGTTTCTATAGACTAAGAGGAAGCTGTGGATGCTCTGATCCTGGTGTCTAATGGCGGCCTCGGAATCCGAGCCTCAAGCTGCTCCAACGGAGCCCGAGAAGCCGAAGATTGAGCCGTTGAGGCTCCCAACGCCCGAGGAAATCCGCGGGCAGGACATTTGGAACAACTGCGCCGTTCGCAGCGTTGTTAGCGGAGTCCTTGGTTAGTTTCGTTATATGTTTCGTCTTTAAACTAAAATTTCCTACCAAAACTATGGTTATCCTCGGAAAATATGAGATTTTGTTGTTGCTTGATTGAGTTTATTGCTGATGTATTCCACGGAATGAGATGCATGGGAAAGTATCAAGCACCAGTGAAATGATGTAATTCTGTTTGAGATTTTTATGCATTGTTTACTGTAATATACGTATTCTTCCAAAAGTTATGATTTTGGTGTTATTTGATTGAATTTACTGTTGCTGTACTCAATGGAAAGAAATACGCAGGAAACTATCTAGCAGTAGTGGAAAAAGATTTGATTCTGTTTTAGATTTTCATGATTTCTTAGTTTGGTTTGTGAACATTTGAAAGGCTGTGAAGGTTAGCATAGCTGATTAATTCTTCTTAATTTATATTAAAAGGTTCATAACTCACTAGTAGAGGTAACCTGGGAAAGAATGAAGACATTCTTCTTTTTTTCCCGTCCTGAAACCTATTGAAGGGGAGCCTTAGCGCTACGGTAAAGTTGTTGCCATGTGACCGGTAGGTCATGGGTTTGAGTTGTGGAAATAGCCTCTTGCAAAAATATGCAGGGTAGGGTTACATACAATAGAACCAAGTGGTATGCCTGGATCCTTCGCATAGCGGGAGCTTTATAGTACCGGGCTGCCCTTTTTTTTTGTCCTGAAACCTATTGGGTGTCTATTGCATGAAAACCCATTTTCCATGTGCTTAAGCCATGAACATTAGGTTGATTAGGTGAATTTTTGTGTCTTGTTACAGAGAAGAAATTCAGGAATCCATGCCTGCTGCCTTTGATAACATCCAATGAAGACTCATGTGAAACTATCATCAGAATTGCTCTAATTTTCTGATGATACATAAACTACATTGTGGAGATATGTTCCCTTGATATTTTAACATTATATTTCCTGTTATTTCTGTAGTAATTTCACCTATGATAGAAAGCAGTTTATTTTTCTGGCAAATGTTGGTGGTACTGTGGCTTTGTCAAAGCATGTTACCATTCATACTTGAAGCAATTGCCTTGATGTCTAATAGCTTTGCATCCTTCAGTTCCTTTTAATAGTTTATCTTCTAAGGTGAGAGAACCTCAAGTGCTTTGAATTAACCGGTGCACCTTGATTAAAAAAGAGTTCACAGGCTAAGAATAGTAAGGTATTAGGTTCAATTTTTTCAAGCCCTCAACATAGTCCTGACAGTGAAAATTGATAGTGATTTGATTTATTTGGAATTGTGGGATAAGAAGCTATGATGTATATATATGCTCCTTGTGTATGACATGAAGTTTGGTGATTAAGTTTTTTAGTCTTGGAAATTGATTTGATTACCTGTTCCAAAATCTTACAATCAAGATAGATTATGATGCTTTTGAATTTGCTAATCTTGAAATCTTAAAATTAAGCTTGGTTTCATTATTTGCATACCTATTTAGTGATGGAATGATGGATTCCATACATGCTTCAAGCTTGAATTGATGCTTTGAAGTGCCATGTATTACTTCCAACTTGTTTTTCCTTCTGTGGATAAAGATGAATGAAGTGTTTTTTCATATCAATCTCTCATACACAGGCTAATGTAAATACTTCAGTGTGCTCATGTGGTCATACCAACAATATTAACTTATTTCTTTCTGGCTTCACACTGATACAAATTATGTACTATTTTCACATTTCCAGGTGGTGGACTTGGTGTATTTATGGGTTTGTTTCTTGGTGCATTGGATAATCCTATAACACAAATGGAGATGTCTGCAAAGCAGCAGTTTATATATACAGCAAAGCAGATGGGCAGGAGGAGCTATAGCTCTGCAAAGACTTTTGCAGTTATGGGCCTGATTTTCTCAGCAGCTGAATGTGTTGTTGAGAAGGTAAGCACAAGATCAAAAAGAACAACTTTATATTTGTTCCTTTCATCATCTTGATGTCCTCGACTTCTAATATATGCATATGCATCTCGCAGGCACGAGCAAAACATGATACCACTAACACACTTGTGGCAGGGTGTGTCACCGGAGGTTCTTTATCTGCCAAGGGTAAGTTTCTTCTTTTAAGAAGACATGGGTCCTATAGAAATATGAAACTATCCAAATAAGTCACAAATAAAAAAATAAAAAATGCTTTTGAGTCATTTTATGTAATTCAGTTTTTTCTTTCCTTACCTCTTCTCACTCGGAGTACATGCTGCAACTACATTTGCTCATATTATCCTTGCTGCAATTACGAATGCTCTATGGATGTATGTGTGCTCATATTTATGTCTTGATGTAGGTGGCCCAAGGGCTGCGTGTGCAGGATGTGCTGGTTTTGCCGCATTCTCAGTCCTCATCGAAAAGTTCTTAGATCGGCATGATTGATAAAGATTTAGTTTATGCCCTGCTCTATACACTCAATGGTCAGTTACATGTTCAATCTAATTGGTAAGAGTTAAAATTATGTCTTCTACCACTGAAGAACTGCCCATTGTTTTGAGTTGTCAATCCTTCAGGTCAAGAATTCAAATTTTGTAACTTTATCTCCTTATTTTTATTCATCAAATTTCACATTCCAAAGGAATTTTATACTGTATCATCTGTTTTGGATGCTCTCGCCTTGGCAAAATGTAAGTTCACATTTTCTTTTTTTAAAAATTCAAACTTTTATTTAAAACATTTTATACTGTATCCTTCTTTGCTGCATTAGCTGATATTGGGTCAATGAAAGGAACCCAGTGACCTCTAATTCAAAGAAGGGCAATCTTTTAAATTTATACTGTTAAATTAACTAATTATTCAAATACTACTTTTTAAATATTTATTAAAATAACATTGTATCTCTGTAATTCATCCGCCACCTTCATCTTTGAGATACAATAACTCATTGCCAATGTTTATGTTTGAGATACAATCACTCATGTTATGGGGTCGATCCTCATATGCCTATGATAGTTTAGTAATAAAAGATAAAAAGAAGGGTTGAGGTAGGTTTAGGATTATTATGTGAAGAAAGATAATATCTAAAGTTTGAGTCAGATCTTGTTTTTGATAAAGCTAAAATTCATATAACCGACCCCATCTAATATGAGATTAAGACTTAGATGTTGGTTTTGTTGTTGTTGATCCACTTAATCTACGTGATCTAGAGAGATTGCAAAATATTTTACCATTTGACACAAAGCCCTAATCCCTTTTTGAAATCTTGCTTTTCGTCGGTGATGCTAGCATTTTTTAGGATTTATTTATTTATTTATTTATTATTATTATTATTATTATTATTATTATTATTTTGAAACTTTTTTGTTTGGATTTTCATCGATTTCCTTTTTTTTTGGGCTTGTAAATAATTCAAATTAATAGGTAACAATCACGATATATTCTTAATTATTTTACATTATATCCATTTTTCCATTAACACCTATTTTATTTTTTGAGTTTATTCATTTTTAAAAATTATTATGTAATTTTTTATTTTTGAAAATTATATGTGCTTGTCTATATTATTGTGTTTATGTTTTTTTTTTTACTAAGGCCATAAAGACCCCCACTCATGGGACAGTCAGTGACGTGGCCTTGGACTCCGAGGAGTAAACTCACTCGATCGTCTCTGACCCCTCACCGTGCGCGTACAAATCTCAAGGAGTAAACTCACTTAAGCTAACGCACCTATATTATTGTGTTTATGTTTAAAGTTAACTCTTTTATTGTTAGGATCCTTTTATACCAATAATCGCAAATTAGGTTGCACATCAAACAAAGAGAAATAGAAAAAGGCAGGATTAATGTAGAGTAGAGGATGACCTTACTTTAAAAGTATTTTAGGAGGGGGAGTTATTTCAATAATTATTTAATTTAAAAATATTATTTCAAAAATGCCCATTTGAAAAACTTATAATTTGATATTTATCAAAAGGAAATAGCTTAATTATTGTTAATGTGTTAATTTAACAGGTCTTAGAAAATATTAAGTATTTTCAAATAAAAACATATACCATCAATTTAAAATTTACCCCAATATTACCAAAATAAAATCGATAATGTAAATTGTTATGAGGTAAAAATAACTGTGGACATGTGGCATCAAAACTGCTAAGATAGAAGCCTAACTACCAGATCAACTGTCTGGTCATCCAACTATAGAGAATGAATTCTCATGGGTACCAAGAGATTGTAGAGAAGGTTCACAAAAGTATAAAAGGAGGTCATCCACCCACGAAAAAGACATTCTAATTCTCGATTTTGAAACCCATTTTGGTATCTCTAAGTCCTTTTTTCTCTTTGTCTGAGTCCTAACTTGATTGTTTAAGGCTCTTCCCTAGCACGAGCGCTCGAATCCCCTTTGTTTATATAAAAAAATACATGTCCTTATCTTATTAGAATTAAAATCCTAATTCTAATAAATTTAATTTATCATAATCCTGGCCAAATCAGGATTTGATAAAAAAAAGCATACCCCAAGACAAATCAAGGGGTATAAATCCCATGATCATTTGAAAACAAATCTCAAGACAAAACAGCCTGGGAACACATATCCCGAGGCAACTTCAAAATCCAAATCATCTGAGAACCAATCTCAACCGAGAACAAATCTCGAAGCAACTCAAAGGGGGATCTCGAGGCATGGAATACCAATCCCAAGGCAGTATTTAATAATAAACAATGATAATAATAATTAATTAAATTAATTAATTATTATTAAATTTTAAAATTTAAAAGGATTTGATCTTATCCTCCTCGTTCCGATCCGGTTAAATTCAGTCAGAGGGTTATGATTTCTCGCGGGGGATTTTACGGAGAAAAGCTTTCTTTGAGATAAGAACAAAAAAATTTATAAAAAGGAAACGAGTTGAGGAAACAAAAGGGAGAAATCGAGAACCGGGTGCATAGGCATGTGAGAAAGAAGACAGGGAAGCATCAAGCAGAAGGAGGAAGGAATCAAGATCAGAAAAGGTATATTACTTTATCTAATATAATACATAAAAAAATAAAAATAAATAAATAAATAAATAAAAACAGCCCTATCCCTCTGCGCACAAGCTTCTCCACGAAGCCACTGAAGGAGCCTTCTCCACCGCCTCCTTCTCAAACCCCGCTGAGCAACCTCCTATCCCACTCACCGCCACTTGCAAGCAGCCCTTCCCCTGTCTCCACCGCCTCCTCCTTCACGAATGCCTGCCCCAAGCTGCGCCCTTCCCCAGATCTGCAGGTCTGTCAGCCTGAAGCCATCGCCAAGTGCTCCTTGAAGCATCGATGCGTGTCCTCGTACCGGCCTGACCGAGCCCCATCCACTTTGAAGGCTGCCGCGCGGCTTTCGAATCCGGCGCCACGTCTGCGAATCCAGCGTCGCCAGCAGCCAGCCAGCGCGGCGCCTTGGCCGTCGCGAGCACATCGCCCATGCTAACTCGCCCGGCCTCCTGCGCGAAGCTCCTGCTTTATCCGCTACGCGCCAGCGGCGGCGCCTCCGGCCATTCAGCCCGGCACCAGGCTTGTCCACCCCACTGCAAAAAAGATCGACCTCAGCCCCTCTTCGTCATCAACAACGGAGATCGCCGACAACAGCCCTGTTCGTCATCAACAACGGAGATCGCCGACAGCAGCCCCACTGGTTCGTCTGCAACAACAACCCTGGCATCACCAATGTTCGTCACCAACAATTTTGAAGATCGTCATCAGCAAATTCTAAAGATCGCCATCAGTAAATATTGAAGATCGCCATCAGCAAATATTGAAGATCGCCATCAACAGTCCGATGATCATCATCAACATTCTGCAACAGCACTCCGATTGCAGCCCGTACATCTACATCAGCACTGTCTCTGCATCAACGCTCCGACAGCAGCCCGGCATCAACTTGTTCGTCTGCAACAATACCCCGGACAGCAGCTTGCTCACCTGCAACAGTACCCCGGCAACAACTCGTCTGCATCAGCTGATTCGTCATCAGTACCCCGGGGACAATCGATGTTCGTCATCAACAAATCAACACGCAGTTCCATCTGTTCATCATCAACAAACCAGCATACAGTCCTGCAGCTCGCCATTAATAGTCCTGCAGATCGTCATCAACAATCCCACTGCTGCTAGAAGCCCCATAGTCAAGCCGTTAAAGAGCTTCTTGCGTCGCCAGCAAATGAAACCAGAGCCAAAGCAGTGGCCATGCTAATTTGAAGCTATGCAAGGATTTATTTTGATGTGTATGTTTGAACTTTTTTGAGATATGTGAATGCTTGTATAGCAAATGAGAGCCCCAGATACAGGGGAAACTCTGGCAAAAAAATTTTTAATACGTATGAGCTGCCGTTGTCAAATTGCTGCAAAAGAAGATTGTCACAAAGAAATTGTTGCAAAAGAAATGAAAGATTTAAGCTACTGTGTTATGAGCTACAGGAAAGACTGCAATATATATATATATATATATATATATATATATATATATATATATATATATATATAAAGAAGAAGAAGATGGTGCTATGAGATCAAAAACAAGAAAAGATCGTGGAGGAGAAGAATGATAACTTTTACCATTGAAATCAATGAAAAGATAAAGTCGACGAAATACTAAATAGTGGGGCTGCATAATTAACTTTTCAGCCATTGAAGCTCTCCATTCGTTACAAAACCTCAGCCGACTTTAATGAACTCAGAACCAACAATGGTGAACTGGTAGTATGTTGAAAGGAAGAGCTCAATAATAGCAAATCAATCACTCCAAGGAAGAGACAGTGACGCATTTCATGTGTCGTTCATTGTGAAAATTATCTGCACACATACTTGAAAATTCGGCATTGAACATAAAGTTATTACTAGATAAAAGCTAGGGCTGTCAAAACAACGTGAAGCATCGCCGAGCTGCTGTCAAATGGCTACAAATTCTTTGCTGCTTCTTTGGTACGCTTCTATCCGAAGTGTTGCTTTGCCAAAAAGGCATTCTTCTTTGTAATAAAGAGCCATATTCAAAAATTCATAACTCCGGCCAGAAAACTCCGATTGAGGCGAGATCTGCGGCGCTGGAAACTAGACATCCAGATCTTCAACAATCATATACAGCACAGATACTTTTGACAGACCGGTCAGTGCGTACTTTGATGGGGAAAAAGGGTGATCTTTGTAGTCCGACAGATTAATTCCTGAAATTACGGCGATTGCTCATTTTAAAAAATCCATAACTACGGCACAGGAACTCGATTGAAGTGAGGTGCGTGGCTTTGGAAACTAGATATCCGGATCTTCAGCGGTCATATATAACACGGACTTCGCTCGGAGGCCCGATCGGTGTGGATTTTGATAAATAAAAGGGTAAATTTTAGCAATTCTTCTATACGCCATCTTGACGCCCATTTTCAAAAATTCATAACTCCGGTCGAGAAAATTCCGATTGAGATGAGATCTATGGCGTTGGAAATTAGATATCCGGATCTCCAACGGTTATATGCAGTCTGACCCCTTTCGGCTGATCGGCGTAGATTTTGATAGATAAAATGGTCGATTCCATTTACTGCGCCAACAATCTTTGAAGATCTATTTTCAAAATTCATAATTCACACTGAAACTCCGATTGGGAGTGAAATCTGCAGTCTTTGAAAACTAGGTACCAAAATCTTTTGATCATATATAGCACAGGCCCTTTTGGCAGCTCGGGTAATGCATATTTTGGTGGAGAAAAAGGCTAATCCTTACTGTCTAGCCAGCTCAACCACTTCTCGTTCAAACGAGGACAACTTTCACTGGAGAACTCCGATCAAGACAAAATTGGCGGCATTGGAAGCTAGACTCCCTGACCTCTCCAACCATATATGATGCAACTCCTAGCAGCGGCTCAGTTAGGTGCAGTTTTTAATGGAAAGGGAAGCTAATTGGTGGCACAATCGATATGAAGCTGTCTACAAATTCTTCAAAGACCAATTTACAAAATTTCAAGGCAATGACGCAATAACACAAGGCGATCGGCGGGCTGTGGATTCCAAATGGCGGGGTACAGATTCCGAGGCGGAGGGCGGCATCATAAATGAACAAATAAATAAATAAATATATATATATATATATATATATATATATATATATATATATATATATATATATATATATATACGCTGATGTGTAACAAAATCATATTATATTGTAATAAAATAAATTATTCTTTCTCATTCTCTCTATTTGTGCTTTTGCCCTTAATCGGAGGTTCCCACGACATTGTCTGGAGTAATTAATAATAGAGGCTTGCCTCTATTAGGAATAAAAGAACCCACACAAACAAACAAAATATGACATTTGTGCTTCGATATATCGTCTGGTGTCACACGATGCCAGACGCGTATTTCGATCCCACAAATTCTGGCACGCCCGGTGGGACATATTCCTCCTCCCATCTTTGAGGCGAAAGTACAAGTAGAGATAATATTTTACATCGTAAACTGACGTTGTTGATCTCCTTATTGCAGAAGGAATGGCATTCAAGAGTTCAACCGCACCAGGAAGCCCGAAGCTCACTATATTCCTCGGGGAAGGAGCTGAGGTTCAACTGCCGAACTGCACCTTCAACACCGGAGCTGCCGGAGCTGAGCTAAGATTTGGCACGATCTCGGATTCGGTGCAATTCGTGAAGAGACCTGCACCTTTGGAGGAGAAGCTGATAGTCTCGCGACTTCCATCCAGAGGCCGTCGCCCGAATGTGATCGTCCCTGCATCCAAAGAGGACACTGTTAATGAAGAACCAACAAGAGTATCTGCTTTCAACAGGCTATCCCGTCCTAAAAGGGTAGTCTCTTTGGAGGAAGATGATGATGAACCCGCATTCACCATTACAGCAAAGGGTCGGGAAAGTGGAATCTTCCACTCATCTGATGAAGACACACCGAAGAAGAAAAGTGTGTTTTCAAGGCTCACACAAAGGAAAGTCAAAATTCCAAAACAAAAGCTAGATTTTGTGTCATTCCAAGGACACAAGAATGATCAGAGGGGTTCCTTCAGTAATTCGTTTGAACCACTCAGGCTTGTAGGGAAGAACTCAACTACTGTAGAGCTGCGTCTACAGCCAAAGGAAAATAAAGGTTGCAGACCTCCAAAGTCCTATCACAAGGGGTCTTTCAGCCAAAATCTGTACAAGACTTATGCGGCATCCAAGAAGTTGCGGTCAGAGAAGATGACTCCTAAAGAGTTTTATGAGAAGAAGAAGCGGTTAGTTTCAAATGCACGAAGGACAGTATTTGACCGACTAACTCCTGCAAGAACCCAAACCAAGTCTTCCCGCTCTAAATCTCAACGGAGGAGGGAAGTGGAAGATGAAGAAATGTCTAATGTGGATGTGGAAATACACACGGTCCGGATGGTTACTGAAACCCGAGGAGATCCAGCACCCGAACCAGAACAACCAGGGGTGTTCACAAGGTCTCGTAGGAGGGCCACGGACTCTCACAGTGGGATTGGAGATGAAGGTTCAAGCCAAGTGCCACATGAAGGTCAGAGAACAGGGAGCCTTCCGGTATTTCGCATGCCGACGAATTATAAGGAAGCGGATCCCCCGAATGTGGAAGTAGAGGACGAACCTGCCTTTATTTACAATGGGGATGATATTACAAGAAGAGTCCAGCAGATGGAAAGACTCCGGCAAATGGAGAATAGAGAAGCTGAATATCAGTGGCTCAATGAAAATATGACAATCATGATGGAGTCAATGGTGAAGATGCAAAGACAAATGGCTGCCTTGATGGAAAGTCAAAAGGCACAAAGGCCTAGAAGTCCAAACCTACAACCAAGAGAGATCCCTGGGCTAGTAGAACAAGGGGGAACCTCTCCACAACCGAGAGAAATTCCTAGGCCAGGAGAGCAGGAGGGAACTTCATATGCACCTATAAGAGAAATCCCTAGGCCACGAGAACATGGGGGAACCTCACACGCTCCGGTCCCAGAACAGTCAGTTGCAATAACTCGGGAGGAGATACAACAGATGGTAGCTGCCGAAATGAAACTAGTCAAAGGGAAGGAAATAAGAGTCGATGGAGACAAACCTTATCCAAGCTACCATGACTTGGTGCCCTACCCCAAAGGGTACAATGTCCCTAAATTTAAGCAATTTAATGGGATTGGCAATCCTGATCAGCATTTGGCTCACTTCATGACAGCTTGTGGAGATACAAGTGCAAAACCTTCGCTCCTCCTTAGACAATTTTCTGCAAGTCTCACAGGAGTGGCATTTGAGTGGTATGCAAGCTTGCAACCCGAATCAATCCAAACATGGCAACAATTAAAAGATGCCTTTCGGGTACGGTTCGGGGGCGTAAGTGACAAAATCACAATCGCCGATCTCGCAGCCACTCGTCAGAATAAAGATGAGAAAGTGGTTGATTACATTATGAGATGGAGAAATCTGAGCATCAAATATGAACAACCACTTGACCAGCCACAGGCGGTGGGTTTATTGCTCGGGAACATCGATAGTTGGATGGCGCCGTTTCTGAGCACATCCTGCATTACTACATTCCAGGAGTTGATTTCATAAGCAAAGAAATTGGAACGGACAAGCCCGAAAATATTCTCCAATTTTCAAACTCCAAGGAATGACAGAGAAAAGCCAAAAAGGACTGAAGGTGTCAAGTATACTGCTACAACCTTCAATGTCGACAAAGGAAAGGGTGTTGTGGAGTCTCACAAGCCGGAACAAGCCAAACCACCCACTTTAGGCGCTGCCGGTAATGAATCAAAGCCTATTCCCTCTTTGAAAGAAAGGATGAATAAGAAATATTCTTTCAGAAGAGATAAGGTACTAAAGATTTTCAAGGATGCTGTGAAAGAAGGTCTGCAACTCCCTGAATGCAAGAGACCAGAGGAACAGAACAAGAAGGACCATCCCAACTACTGCCCATATCATAGAGTGTTGGGACATACAATTGAAGACTGTTATGTCTTCAAGGATTGGGTCGAGCGGCAATACCAAGAGGGCAAAATTACACTCTCAAAGAATGTTTTGTCGGAACAATCAACTGAGCACACTCGCTATGTGACAACCCCAAGTTCAGTAGGATCACCCCAGGGAGAAGTCACAGTGGTGGGTAACAAAGTAATACTTCCATCAGCAACGGATGACAGGCCTCCTACTGTGCCAGAAGAGTTGTGGGAAGTATTTATATCCAAGAAGTCAATGAAGATGTTGAAGAGGTTGGCTGAGCTCCCAGGGATCGCTTGGAAACGTTCCCAAGAACCTCCTAAAAGACCCCAAACAAAATTGATGAAGAAGAAGAACAAGAAGAAGAAGCACGAGCAATCAAAGAGCAGAAAATCCATCATAGAAGAGTATATTGAGTCCCTTGACGAATATGAGCAGAAGGAAAGGGCCCTGATTACTCTCAGAGACTATTTTCCCGAAGAAATCCAAGAATTACTTGGGGGATTAGTCGAAGAAATCGATGAAGATGATGAAAATGTACAAGTGAAAACTTGTAGGGTTATTTCTGGAGGAGAATACCCCTTGTATAACCCAGATGACGACAATGATGATAGCTTCTCTGAATCAAAAGAGTCGTATGACCGAAATGGCCGACCCTACATCAGCAAGAAGCAGAAGAAGAAGATGGCATTCAGGGAGAGAGTGAAGAAAGCGAATGCCGAGATCTCAAAACCATACTAACCATCAAAGCCCAAGGCACTACATTACACCCCTAAGACTCCAAAATATAAAGTCTTGAGGAAAGCTATGCCTGTTGAAGAGATCCCTGCGTTCATTCAAAGGGTTACGGAAGAGTCAGCTAACAGGCTGGTGCAATTACACATTGAAGATGCTGAGACATACCCTCCAGGGTCATCAAACCACGATGTCATCCCAGAAGTCATGAAGTCTGCACCCCCTACGAAAGCAACAAAGGCTAAGGGAGAGTCCACTTCTCAGACTCTCAGAATCAAGAAAGACAAGGCAAAGGAGTCTCCTAATCAAGCCGTAGGGTGGGAGGCGCCTAACTCCAGAAGGACATATCGCAGGCAGGTGGGGAAGGTGACACTTACAGACGACTATTTTGAAGGAAAAGGTGAATGTCGCGCCATAGCCTCCCAGGATGATTCTGAAGATGACTTGAACTTCCCAGTCGAAGAAGATGAAGGGCCACAGCATGTGCATCAAATGCAACTTAGAGCTGGGAAAGTACTTCAGCCGAGACAGCCGCCCAGCTCCAACGACAAAAACAAAGGGAAGATAGTTGAAGAAGAGAATATAGCCCCAAAAATGCCATCAAAAAGGCCAAATTATAACATCCTGGCACACTTAAAGAAAGTCCCGGCTCTCCTCAGTATGTATGACGCATTGATGATGTCAGCGGAAGTTAGGGATTCTCTAATACATGCCCTACAAAACCCTGAGGAGTATCAAGCCTACTTTGCTGAAATCAATATGAAGGAGGCTCTGTATGCGTTCCATGCGCCCTCCGTATCCTTCAGGGATGAAGATTTGTTACTTGGGACTGCCGAGCACAATAGGCCATTATATGTGACAGGGTATTGTGATGGGATGAAGATCAACCGGGTTCTGATTGACCCAGGATCCTCTGTGAACCTGATGACCCTCAACACTCTCCGGGCTTTGGCTCTTGAAATATGTCATCTATCTCCGGAAAGGATCATTATTCAAGGCTTCAATCAGCATAGCTAGAAGGCATTGGGATCTATCACTCTGCCAATTAAATTTGGAAAGATGACATCAGATGTGAAGTTCCATGTGATTGATGCCGATGCTTTATACAAAGCCCTCCTGGGAAGGCCATGGATCCATGAAAAATCATGTGTTTCCTTCAACACTCCATCAATGTGTGAAATATATGGTGAATGGGGAAGAATTCAGGATTGACGGAGAAATCCAGCCCTTCGGCATCCATGAAATTCATTATAAAGATGCGAGATACTACCTTAAAGCATCTAAAGGGAGCAAATTATCTAAGGGGAGCACGTCATCCGAAGGGGGCAAGTCGCCAAGTCCAAAGGAAGAATCTCTGGTGAAGACACCTAAGTCTGCTCCTATGCTCCAGAAAAAGGAATCGGTATTACCTCACTTTGGGAGTGACACTGAGTCATCAGAAGACGAGAGCGATAACGATGAAGATCAGGCTGGAGGATCTATTCAAGAAAATGCATTGCATATTACAAGAATTCCTGAAGGGCTCTACAAATCCTTGGCTGACTTGAATATCAACACCGTCGAGCACTTGAAAACGTTTTATATACCTGCTCGACATGAAGGAGAGAGAGGTGTCCTCTTCTACAAAGCCAAGAGCAACAAAGTTCCAAATGATGATATCATAAATATTGAAGGGCTAGAAGATGATGAAGTTCAGCACATAAGATTCCCCAACTATTACCCTGATAAGCTCAAGCTGATGTTTGAAAGGTTTGGTGGCGGAATCAAATGGTCGAGGAAATCATATCAAAATTTCCATCGATTATGGAACCCTACACATATAGATAAGAGAGGAATAGGCTATTCCGAATCCTCCAGGCATTCATGTTACATGACAACGTCCCAGGAGGAGGAAGAAGAAATCAAGCTGAAGAATGCGCCACTCGAGCTCGAAGACGGGGGGCAAGCAACAATCGACGAGCTGGTTGAAGTTAACTTGGGAAGCGATGAGGACCCGAGGCCGACCTTCCTAAGCACGCAGCTGTCTGAAGAAGAAAAGACATCTTTCAAAGCCCTTTTAAAGGAGTACATTGATTGCTTTGCATGGAACTATAATGAAATGCCAAGGTTGGATAATGAGGTAGCTGTTCATAGACTGGCCATTGACCCTAATGCCACCCCAGTCAAACAGGCACCAAGGAAAATGAAATTTGACCTAGAAGAAAGAGTGATAGAAGAAACAAAGAAGTTGATTGAAGCAAATTTCATCAGGGAGGAAAAATACCCTAACTGGGTAGCTAGCATAGTCCCTGTGAAAAAGAAAAATGGTCAAATACGGATATGTGTGGACTTCAGAGACCTGAACAAGGCATGTCCAAAAGATGATTTTCCCCTCCCAGTTATGGAGATCATGATCGACAACACCTCAGGGTACGAGATGTTCTCCTTTATGGATGGGTACTCTGGATACAACCAAATCAAAATGCATCCAGATGATGAGAAACATACCGCCTTCCGGATGCCTATGGGCATATACTGTTACAGAGTAATGCCATTCGGCCTGAAAAATGCGGGGGCAACTTATCAAAGGGCTATGACCAGGATATTTGATGATCTAATCCATAAAGTCGTCGAATGTTATGTGGACGATCTTGTGGTCAAAACAGATTCTAAAGACAAACATCTTGGTGATCTGAGAACAGTTTTCACACGACTCAGAGAATACAAATTAAAAATGAATCCCATGAAGTGTGCCTTTGGGGTCCTATCTGGAAAGTTTTTGGGCTTCATCGTAAGGCATCGAGGGATAGAAATAGACCCTTCCAAGATAAAAGCAATTTTGGAAATGCCACCTCCTCAAACACTGAAGCAGCTGCGATCTTTTCAAGGGCGTTTGGCATATATCAGAAGGTTCATCTCCAACTTGTCCGGAAGATGTAAGCCTTTCTCCAAGCTGGTCAAGAAGAACACGCCATTCAAATGGGATGATGAATGTCAGAAGGCTTTCGAAGATATCAAACAGTACTTGCTGAGTCCACCGGTGTTGGCGGCCCCAATCTCCGGAAAGCCGTTGATTCTATATACTGTAGCATTGGAAGGGTCATTGGGAGCTATGCTAGCCCAGAACAATGAAGAAGGCAAGGAAAATGCACTTTATTACCTCAGCAGAATGTTGATAGGAGCTGAGAGTAAATATACACCAATTGAAAAACATTGTCTAGCTCTAGTGTTCGCAGTCAAGAAGTTGAGACACTACTTGCTAGCACATAAAGTCATACTCATATCAAAAATTGATCCTCTAAAATATCTAATGACAAGGCCATTGCTCACGGGAAGACTCGCAAAATGGGCGCTGATTCTGATGGAATTTGATATAACATACACTCCACAGAAGGCCATTAAAGGGCAAGCGTTGGCAGACTTCCTAGCAGCACATCCTCTCCCCGATGATTCACCACTTAATTATGATCTCCCCGATGAAGAGACATTAACAGTGGAAGAAGCAAGGTGGCGATTATATTTTGATGGAGCATCATCTATAAAGCCGACACTCATGTCCCAAATTCCACAAATCAAAGCTGGGATAGGACTTGTGTTCGTCACACCAGAAGGGGGAATTCTCAAATATGCACTCTCCCTTACGGAGCCATGCACAAACAATGAGGCAGAATATGAAGCTCTCATAGCTGGTTTGGAATTGGCAATCAAGATGGAAATCCAACACATACACATATTTGGAGACTCACAGCTTATCATCAAGCAAGTCAAAGGAGACTACAAGATATATAAACCCGAACTTCTTAAATATTACAAGAAGGTCAAAGATCTGATGAAGAAAATCCCCCAAGTACAATTGAGGAGGGTTCTAAGATCAGAAAATGGAGAAGCTGATTCTTTGGCGAAAGTTGCAAAGGAGCTGGCGAATCCAGATTATGAAGAAATCCATATAACCATAAGAAATAGAAGGCCCATAAGTACGATCCTTGATGATGTCAAAGAGGAAAGTGCTGGGGGCAAAGCGGAAGTCTTCACCCTCGAAATGCCAGAGGAAGATTGGAGACAACCGTTTATAGAATATTTGAAATATGATAAACTCCCAGAGGACAAATCAAAAAGTCTTCAGATAAAGCGAAGAGCCTTAAGATTCACCCTCATAAATGACATATTATACCGCAGGTCATACGATCAATTACTCTTGAGATGTCTCTCACCTGAAGAAATTCAAGAAGTCATGCATGATGTACATTCCGGAATATGCGGTGCACACCAATCCGGACCCAAGATGAGACTCAAGATCAAGCGCTTGGGATATTACTGGCCAACCATGGTTGGAGATTGCATCAATTATGCCAGAAGATGCCATCTATGCCAGATACATGGAGATTTTATTCATCAACATCCCAATCCTCTGCACCCTACAGTCTCGTCATGGCCCTTCGAGATATGGGGAACGGATGTAGTTGGTCCTATTGAACCACCATCATCTTTGGGACATCGGTTCATATTGGCTGCAACAGACTACTTCTCTAGATGGGCAGAAGCAATCCCACTAAGAGAAGTCAAGACTGAAAATGTCATCAAATTCTTCAGGGAGAACATATTATACAGATTTGGGACTCCAAGAAGAATTATTTCAGATAATGGCCCCGCATTCAGAAGTTTCAAAGTCGGGAGATTCACACAGCACCATAAAATAGACTGGAGATATACCTCCATCTATAATGCTAGAGCAAATGGGTTGGCAGAGGCATTCAACAAGACCCTCTCGAAGTTGTTGAAGAAAGCAGTGTCCAAGAACAAAAAGGACTGGCATGAGAGACTCCCGGAGATGCTATAGGCCTATCGCACCACCTATAGGACTCCAACACAATGCACGCCGTACTCTTTGGTGTTTGGAACTGAAGCGGTCTTACCCCTCGAGATCCAGATACCCTCACTGAGAGTGGCAGTGCAAAATGAAATTTCAAATGAAGATAACGTTCGGCTTCGCTTGGATGAGCTGGACTCTCTCGATGAGAAAAGGTTGGGAGTGCAACAGAATCTTGAAGTCTACAAAGCCAAAATGTCTCAAGCCTACAACAAGTTGGCTCGACTTCGGACCTTTACCAAAGGAGAGTTGGTTCTCGTTCTCAGAAGACCCATCATCACCAACAAAAAGGCCGGGGGCAAATTCAAAGCAAATTGGGAAGGGCCCTATGTGGTGGAGATCGTCTACGAAGGAGGCGCGTATCAGCTCATTGACGCCAACGGAGAAAGACCGATGCCGCCCATCAATGGTCATTTCCTAAAGAAATACTATGCATAATGTAAAGATGTTTGCCTATGACGGAACGTCTGGTCCCTTATAGGGGTAGACTAGTCATGTATAATTAAATGTACTTCCTGAGGCAAAACATTAATTTTATGTACTTTTGTACCAAATTTATTCAATAAAATAAAGAGGCATGTATTTGTCTACGATGGAACGTCCGACTCCTAATTGGGGGCAGATCGGTCATGCATAATTAAAAATGCTTCTTGAGACAAATACATTGACCCCTTATTTTCCCCTAAAAAAAAAAAACCGAATTTCCAGAATGGTCCCCATATTTATTCTGAATTTTCGGAATAAAAAAAAGGGGAGAAAAGATAAAAAGAACCAAAATTTATTCAAGTCTAATGTTCATAATAAATGTCTCAAAGTCAACTACTAAAGCATAAATAAACTAAGAAAGCAAACTAAAAAAAAGAAGAAGGCCCTTCAATGCCCAGCATGCTTCACCAATGACTCATTTGCTTCTTCCAACTCATCAAGCCATTTTGTAAAAATAGCCATGAGACTAGCATCTGAATAATCTCCTTGGTCCTCAATAACCTGTGCCTTCGCCTTATCCAACTCGGCTTGAAGACCTGTTTGTGTAGGCTCAGAAGCTTCAAAGAAACTCGTTGAAGTTGCTATCTTCTCATTCAAAGTCTTCATTGCATCTTGAATCTCGCAAAGTTCTGTTTGAAGTTTCTGATGCCTCTCTGCAAGTCTCTGAAGCTCTTCCTTGTTCATGTTGATGTCATTAGCCCAGCCCTCCCTGCTTTTGCTAAGGCGTTCAAGGGCCAAAGCCTTCTCATGCACATACGTCGTGGCTTGTTGGTTATGAATATATGCTTGGACGCTGGGATCCTCTGAGGCTTCTTTGGCGTGGGTCGCGCACCGAGTTATCCTCTCTATGAAAGATTCAAGATTAGTCAATCCAACATTGAAAGGTTCAAGGAGTGAATTCGACTCCTTCACTTTATTGATGACGCTTTGGTAGTTGTCATAGTTGAGAGACTTGATATTACTAATCACTTCAGCTCGCAGACGTAATACCATACTTGGTATATTCCTCGGACCTATAAAAAGGATATATAAATGAAATTCAAAATATAAAATTTGAAACTCAAGACTCAAGATTCAAGATTCAAGATTTAAGATTCAAAGATTCAAGATTCAAAGATTTAAGATTCAAAACCTTGTCCTTGCTTTGACGAAGTTGTAAGTCCAACATCAGTATTGACGCCGTCACCTTCCACAGGAATGGGAGCAAGAGCATCCTCAATAATATCCTTTGAAGGACCTTGCCCCGAAGACGGAGGTTCGTCACCTTTTTGGGCAACTGAGTTCAAAAAAAAAAAAGTAGAGTCGTCAATATTCATGTCTCCTATGACAAAAAAAAAAAAAAATGAGAAGGACCTTGGTTTAGCTTTAGAGAAACTGAGATTTCGGCATCAGCATTGGAACCACCACTTTCTACTCCCTCCGTTGGATCTTGCACAACTAAAGGAGGTGTACTTTCAATATTAGCGTTGCCTCCACCAGTCTCCAATTTCTCCATTGAGGAGGGACCATCTCTTATAAAATTCGCAGAAGGGATATTGTTGAAAGATGAAGTACGCTCTTCGCTCTCTTGATTTACGGGCAAATTAAGGGGCGCTGCACTCTCCTCGATTGGTATATCCCCTAACAAGAAATTGAAAGTAAATAAAAGTATATACATACGAAAAAAGGTAGAGAAGAAGAAGGGGATACTACCTTGCGCAGGATTAGGAAGAGCTTCCTCAAACCCAATGTTTCTCTGAGCTCCAACATTAAAATCTTGTGGATTCACTGAACCTGAAATCAGAATCCTTAATTAAATCTGTTAAAGATGTATGAGTGAAGGAAATATTTTCTTACCAACTTGAGACTCTGGAGGCATCCCCGGATTAGATGAAGGAGTATCATCAATTCTTGGAGCTGTGTTTAAAAAAATAAAAGAATAAAAAAATAAAATTTTGAAAAGGTCAACTCAAAGAAAGAGAAACAAAAGGAAAAGAAAAGAGGCATTATCCTCTTACCAATCGGTGAGTTGCGAACAACCCCGACATTGGCCAATGGGGCTTCACGAATTTGTATACCTGTTGACCAAAGATTTTTGAATCAAATAAAAATTCAGACTTTGAATCAAATGGAAAATCAGACTTTGAAGCAAATGAAAATTCAGACTTCAAGTCAAATTAGAATTCAGACTTCGAATCAAATGAGAATTCAGGTTTTGAATCAAATGAAAATTCAAACTTTGAATTAAATTGAGACTTTGAGTCAAATAAAAGTCAAAGGCTAAAAAAAAAATGAATTTCCAGAAAAGTCCTCATATCTGAATTTTTGGAATTTAAAAAAAAAAAAGACTTTGAGTTTGACATACCTGGGGCTCGTTGCCGCTTCACTGGAACAGGGAAAGCCGCAGGAGAAAGACCTCTTTTTTGACTGATGAAGATACTTTCATTAATGAATCGGGGCTTTTTTAAAGGTTGACCTTGCTCCTGGATCCTCCTAGTATCCCTCTTATCACCATAATCCTCTTGGACTAATAATGCGATATCTTGTTGGAAAAAAGCTCGCACGTTTTCGAACCACTTCCGTGCATAAAAGAACATGAGCTCCCCACTTCGATCTTTTTCAGGAATATAGAACGAGCTGGAGGTCCTCTGGCGGGAAAAGTGGCGTAATAACACGCAAGTATAGGCGGGAGGAAGCTCTTCTCGGGACATCAATATACGCCGGACATTGTTGGTCGTAACCGAACTGGCGACCAAAACGATGAGGATTGTAAGGCTCTGCGTAGAACTCTCCACCACATCGAAGAGGAAGAATGCTGCAGCGAAGGCCTATCACATACTCCATGGTTTGAATATCCAGCACATCGGGTCCCGCAAGATGCCTAGTATCCCGCACCGTCTCATCATTATGAAGAAGATAGGGAAAAGGGCGCCATTTAAAGTTGGTTTCAAACTTAAGGAATTTCCTAGCCTCCAAAGGAGTAAAAGGAGAGGCAGAGGCATTCATATGATATAACATCTCCGGTACCCTTGAAAGCCCGGGGATTGTATGTGTACTTGCATCAATTTTCCTCCGGAGAGATATGCCATAAAAATGACAACTAGCCCAAGCATACAAAAAGTGGGAAGGAAAGACTATGGTAGAATGTCCGGGCCCTTTCCTATGATTAACCATAGAGTTTAATCCTAAGTACAAGCGTGCCAATACTGCAGGAGCAAAAGCTACTGGCCTTTCATGCACAAGGTTACACGCCATCATAAAAACCCCGGGTCTAATTACCTTATGATTATCTGGCATAATAAAGGAGCAAATCCACAATGATATAAAAGCGGCCAAATTTGTGTTTGAAACAGGTTTTGGAGGAGGATCAGAAGTCGAATCATACTAGGAACTGGATTTTGACTTCCTAAAGAAATCTACCCAATCTGAGAAAAATACGTTCTTGTTGGCATCCCGTCTTGCAAGCCATTGAAAGATGTCAAAAAGACTCCTCAACACAGAAAATTCTGAATTTTCCCTATTACATATTACACTATTGGGTGGGATTACTTCATCATATACATCACCAACTACCGAAAGCCCTCCAAGACTTTTGATTTCCCACAAAGAAATCCCCACTTCCCCATGTAAGAAATGGAAAGTGTTTGTCTCCGGACACCAAAACTCTACCAATGCTTTGAGAAAATTCAAATCTAAGTCATATCGACCAACTGAAGCCCCAATTCCCCCAACCAGTTCTACCCGGGATAATTTTTCAAAGTATTTGCTAACAATATACCGAGCCCAATTAGAATAATGAGGGAAATCTATTAATTCACTTCTAATAGGATTCCTAGCCCTCCACCCCGGGTGATGGTTAAAGATTTTATGACCTAGAGTTTGAAACATACTCAAATCTCTAATTGCCCCTTCGGGTTTCAAATGAATTACATTAATTGTACTACCTTCATTACAACGATTTGAAGATAGTCGGGCTGTAGCCATGCGAGCCGGAGGACGTTTCACCCACTCTGAGTGTTCCTCTCCTTCATATCTGATTGGAGGTTCAGACCCGGGACCAAAAATAGGTTTGCAACGGGAAAAGATTTGACCTTTTGGAATCTCGCATTGATTTTGATCGATATCCCAAAAAGGCTCAAGATGAGGATTGTTGGCCATCTCAAAGAAAAGAAAAAATAAAGAAGCTAAGGGTTCCTACTTCTCTCACTCAATCTCACCAAAGAGGATTTCGTGAAAGAAGTATGAAGGGGGCAATTTGTTTATATAAAAAATACATGTCCTTATCTTATTAGAATTAAAATCCTAATTCTAATAAATTTAATTTATCATAATCCTGGCCAAATCAGGATTTGATAAAAAAAAGCATACCCCAAGACAAATCAAGGGGTATAAATCCCATGATCATTTGAAAAAAAATCTCAAGACAAAACAACCTGGGAACACATATCCCGAGGCAACTTCAAAATCCAAATCATCTGAGAACCAATCTTAACCGAGAACAAATCTCGAAGCAACTCAAAAGGGGATCTCGAGGCATGGAATACCAATCCCAAGGCAGTATTTAATAATAAACAATGATGATAATAATTAATTAAATTAATTAATTATTATTAAAATTTGAAATTTAAAAGGATTTGATCTTATCCTCCTCGTTCCGATCCGGTTAAATTCAGTCAGAGGGTTATGATTTCTCGCGGGGGATTTTACGGAGAAAAGCTTTCTTTGAGATAAGAACAAAAAAATTTATAAAAAGGAAACGAGTTGAGGAAACAAAAGGGAGAAATCGAGAACCAGGCATAGACAGACAGAGAAAGAAGACAGGGAAGCATCAAGCAGAAGAAGGAAGGAATCAAGATCAGAAAAGGTATATTACTTTATCTAATATAATACATAAAAAAAAATAAAAAAAATAAATAATAAATAAAAAAAAACAGCCCTATCCCTCTGCGCACAAGCTTCTCCACGAAGCCACTGAAGGAGCCTTCTCCACCGCCTCCTTCTCAAACCCCGCTGAGCAACCTCCGATCCCACTCGCCGCCACTTGCAAGCAGCCCTTCCCCTGTCTCCACCGCCTCCTCCTTCACGAACGCCTGCCCCAAGCTGCGCCCTTCCCCAGATCTGCAGGTCTGTCCGCCTGAAGCCACCGCCAAGCGCTCCTTGAAGCATCCAGTCGCATCCTCGAGCTGTACGGCCTGACCGAGCCCCAGCCCTTTGGCCAAGCGCCCGGCTTCGAATCCGGCGCCACCTGCGAGATCAGCACGCGCGAGCAGCAGCGCGCACCGCAGCGCGCGCCACCATGCACGTGCCTTGCGACCATGCGCGAGCTATCGCCATGCTAACTCACGGCCTCCTGCGCGAGCTCCCTGCTTTATCCACTGCTGCCAGCAGCCTCCGGCCATAGTACATCGCTGAAGCTTGTCCACCCCTTGCAAAAAGATCGACCTTCAACCCTCTTGTCATCAACAGCGGAGATCGCCGACAACATTTTGTAAATCAACAGCGGGAGATGGCAATGGCTGGTTGCGTCATCAACAACGGAGATCGCCGGCTGACCCCACGATCGTCACCAACAATTTTGAAGATCGTCATCAGCAAATTCTGAAGATCGCCATCAGCAAATATTGAAGATCGCCATCAACAGTACGATGATCATCATCAACATTCTGAAACAACACTCCGATTGCAGCCCGTACATCTACATCAGCACTGTCTCTGCATCAACGCTCCGACAGCAGCCCGGCATCAACTTGTTAAATGCAGCAATACCGGTAGCTTGCTCACCGCTACCGGCAACAACAACTTCGCATCGGTGATTACGTCGCCATCGGTACCGGGGACAATCGATGTTTGTCATCAACAAATCAGCACGCAGTTCCATCTGTTCATCATCAACAAACCAGCATACAGTCCTGCAGCTCGCCATTAATAGTCCTGCAGATCGTCATCAACAATCCCACTGCTGCTAGAAGCCCCATAGTCAAGCCGTTAAAGAGCTTCTTGCGTCGCCAGCAAATGAAACCAGAGCCTAAGCAGTGGCCATGCTAATTTGAAGCTATGCAAGGATTTATTTTGATGTGTATGTTTGAACTTTTTTGAGATATGTGAATGCTTGTATAGCAAATGAGAGCCCCAGATACAGGGGAAACTCTGGCAAAAAAATTTTAATACGTATGAGCTGCTGTTGTCAAATTGCTGCAAAAGAAGATTGTCACAAAGAAATTGTTGCAAAAGAAATGAAAGATTTAAGCTACTGTGTTATGAGCTACAGGAAAGACTGCAAAATATATATATATATATATATATATATAAAGAAGAAGATGGTGCTATGAGATCCAAAACAAGAAAAGATCGTGGAGGAGAAGAATGATAACTTTTACCATTGAAATCAATGAAAAGATAAAGTCGACGAAATACTAAATAGGGGCTGCATAATTAACTTTTCAGCCATTGAAGCTCTCCATTCGTTACAAAACCTCAGCCGACTTTAATGAACTCAGAACCAACAATGGTGAACTGGTAGTATGTTGAAAGGAAGAGCTCAATAATAGCAAATCAATCACTCCAAGGAAGAGACAGTGACGCATTTCATGTGTCGTTCATTGTGAAAATTATCTGCACACATACTTGAAAATTCGGCATTGAACATAAAGTTATTACTAGATAAAAGCTAGGGCTGTCAAAACAACGTGAAGCATCGCCGAGCTGCTGTCAAATGGCTACAAATTGCTGCTGCTGCTGCTGGCTGCTTCTATCTGAAGTGTTGCTGCCAAAAAAGCTGTTGCTGCTGTAATAAAGAGCCATATTCAAAAATTCATAACTCCGGCCAGAAAACTCCGATTGAGGCGAGATCTGCGGCGCTGGAAACTAGACATCCAGATCTTCAACAATCATATACAGCACAGATACTTTTGACAGACCGGTCAGTGCGTACTTTGATGGGGAAAAAGGGTGATCTTTGTAGTCCGACAGATTAATTCCTGAAATTCTGTCTGATTGCTCATTTTAAAAAAAAATCCATAACTCGGCCTGGGAACTCTGATTGAAGTGAGGTGCGTGGCTTTGGAAACTAGATATCCGGATCTTCAACGGTCATATACAACACGGACTTCGCTCGGCCCGATCGGTGTGGATTTTGATAAATAAAAGGGTAAATTTCGAATTTTGCTACCGACCATCCGACGCCCATTTTCAAAAATTCATAACTCCGGTCAGAAAATTCCGATCGAGATGAGATCTGTGGCGTTGGAAATTGGATATCTGGATCTCCGACAGTCATGTACAGTACAGCTCCTTTCGGCAGCCCAGTCGGCGTAGATTTTGATAGATAAAAGGTTCGATTCCAGCATTTCTGCCGCTAACAATGCTGAAGATCTATTTTCAAAAATTCATAATTCCAGACTGGAAACTCCAGTGGGAGTGAAGTCTGCAGTGCTGAAAACTAGATACCAAAATCTTCAGCAGTCATATATAGCACAGGCCCTTTTGGAAGCTCAGGTAGTGCATATTTTGGTGGAGAAAAAGGCTAATCCTTACTGTCTAGCCAGCTCAACCACTTCTCGTTCAAACGAGGACAACTTTCACTGGAGAACTCCGATCAAGACAAAATTGGCGGCATTGGAAGCTAGACTCCCTGACCTCTCCGACCATATATGATGCAACTCCTAGCAGCGGCTCAGTTAGGTGCAGTTTTTAATGGAAAGGGAAGCTAATTGGCGGCACAATCGATATGAAGCTGTCTACAAATTCTTCAAAGACCAATTTACAAAATTTCAAGGCAATGGCCTTAATAACACAAGGCGGCCGTCATGTGGATTCCAAATGGCGGGGCACAGATTCCGAGGCGGAGGGCGGCGTAATAAATAAATAAATAAATAAATAAATATATATATATATATATATATATATATATATATATATATATATATAACAAAATCATATTATATTGCAATAAAATAAATTATTCTTTCTCATTCTCTCTATTTGTGCTTTTGCCCTTAATCGGAGGTTCCCACGACATTGTCTGGGGTAATTAATAATAGAGGCTTGCCTCTATTAGGAATAAAAGAACCCACACAAACAAACAAAATATGACATTTGTGCTTCGATATATCGTCTGGTGTCACACGATGCCAGATGCGTATTTTCGATCCCACACCCTTCCTCTCACGGTTCTCTTTCTTTTCAGAGCGAGGTTCAATTTGTGAAGTTTGATTCCTGGAGGTGACCTCAATTCCATTGACCGAAATAAAGAAGAAGGATCACTAATCGTAACCGACCACTCCACCGAAATCTCCTGAAGAATTCTCACATTTTTCTAATCAATCTCTCTCATTGAATAAGATTTGCTCTGATCCCTAGGAAGAGTGGATCCTTGCATCACCAGTTTGGCACCATCTGTGGGATCTAAAAGATCGATCATCTTCTTGATAAAGAAGCCGTGAAGCTCTCGACAATGGCTAGAGACAAGAGGAGTCAGATCCATGATCCGATAAATGACAACACTACAAGACATAACGACGTCCAAAAAGATGAAGGACCTCACTAGGATCGACCTACAGTCTTATGAGGAAAAGTTCAAGACTCGAGGTGTCGAGCTCTTGAAGAGAAGATTGAAGTGCTCACCCGAGCTCTTCGGATCATGGAGCAGCAGACATCCTCCCACCACAACCAAGAAACATTATGTTGGACTCCTCTAAGGTGGGCCACACTCGACTACACAAGTCCCGGAACCCAAAGCAAGGCCAATCCAAGAAGGAAAGCAGAGATCACCCCATTATCGAGCAGCGCTAGGAACGTTGGGTCGCCTCAACTACGATTGGAGAACTCTCCAAGAGATCGACTTAAGGTCGTCTCCCAAGAATCCAGGGAATGACCTAGTGGATCACTTGGAGTCTTTCAATGCCATAATGTTGCTCCATGGAGCTCCAGACAATATCATGTGCAGGGCATTCCCAACCACTTTGTGGAGCGTAGGCCTAATGTAGTTCACTAGCCTCCTGCAAGAGTCTATCTCCTCCCTTGAAGAGCTGAGCGAACTTGTAACGCCCCAGAATTTTTACGAATAAATAAGTTAATTTTTGGAAAATTGCACGAGATTAATTAACACAGAAAATGAGCTAGTGACTTTTAAACTCGATCAAGAGAAAATCAGGAGCTTATGAAATTAAAATCTAGTCTCGCAACAATTTGGGCCCGAGAAGGCCATATTGGGCCAGGCCAAATAGATATGAAATAGTTGGAGGTGGAATGAAGAGAAAGATTCTGATTAATTAATCGAGAAATTTAATAAGTGTTAATTAATTTTGATTTAATTAGTTAGAAGATACAATACAAAAATTAGAGTTCCAATGAAGGTGATCTGACCGAGTTAAAAGTCGAAAACTACAGATCTGGGTTGGGAGAAGAGACAACCCGTGATGCTATAGTCATCCCGTATTGTTGGGGTCGTATGACCCGGGATTCCCGGATCTAGTCGGAGATAGAGACGAGCCCGTAACATTATTAGTCGTTCACGTGACGGTACAGTAACAAGATAATATTATGAAAAGTTGTTCGGCCTACATCATAGTTAATTAATTCCTTTTTGGAAGATAAGTTAGTAAAATAGTTTAGATAATAAAATATCAGATAAAGATATAAAAATAAATAAAATAAATAAATAAATAAATAAAAATAATATAATAATAATAATAATATTATTATTATTATTAATAACAGATAATCTAACAAAGTTGATTTGAATATTATAAAAGAATTTAATATTTTTTTTAAAAAGTGATATATATGACATGAGAGGAGAGAGAGAATGAAACTCCTCAATCTGAAGGCGTTGAGGATCAAGCCCGCCTTCTTCATCTTCCTTTTTCCTTTCTCTTCCGACGACTTCACCGGCAAGCCTACCTGCGCCGGCCGCCTATCAGCGCCGCCAATGCAGCATCCGCGCCGGCTGTCCCACCATCGCGTGCGCCCGCCTCGCAGCCCCTCTCCGCCGCGTTGCCCGTCAGTAGCCCTGGCCGGCCGTCTGCAGGCCTTGTCGCCGTCGGCCGCCGCCGGCTGTAGCTGATCCAACCCTCAGCCGCGCCCCACTCCTCCACTAAACCAACTCGCCGGCAACCCTACCTTCGGCCAGCCCTAACATCGCCCCCCACCCCCATCCCCCCCCCAACCCCCAAGTAGTAATTTGGGGAATTTGGGAATGTAAAAGAGATTAATTACTGAAGTTTTGAATGGGTTTCTACATAGGTACCTCGATGAGGATAGAAGGCGTGCGAGCGTGAACGGAGCTCCCATTTCGAGTTAAAGGTTGCATAAGAACCTAATTAAGTTCATTGAGGTGTTGTGAATAAGTTTAGGGCTCAAGTATGCATGTGTATGGATGTATGTAGATTTAAAATATCTAAATAAGTATTCATGTGTGTATGTTTGTATTCATTTCGGGGCTCTCTAAATAGTGGAGGTGCTGCCGAATTTTCGTAAAATTTTTTAGTATTAATACTAGATTTAAATCTCCATGATCATGCTTAACACTTAATCTCTCTTAGGGAGCATGCTAGGAATTTTTAAATTAAGATTTAGTTGAAGAAAAGTTAAATTCCTTAAATTGGCAACTTCGTATTTTAAATCTATTAGAGACACGAAGTTCGTGTTCAGAGAAATCATATTTGGTTTAGTTTGATGAAGTTATAATACTTTAATGAGCCCAATTAAAGTATAAGATAAGAATATGGTTCCCGTGTTCTTATAAATTTTTGAAGCATGTATTAGATATTAATTAAGAATCATGCTTAGATATATAGTTTAATGAGTTGATCGTATTTTAACGAGTATAAGTTAGAGTTTAGAAAGAATACGATTTTCGTATTCTCAAATTCCGTATTCTAAAGCAATAGAACTAAGTTATCTAAAATACGAATTTCGTATTTATTTAGTACTATTGTTGATCCTAGGAAAGGGCAAGGTTCCGTGGGAGTTTGAGCAGGACCAAGCCAGACTTAGGAAAGTTGCTAAGGACTTCAGTTGAGGGAACACAACTGTAAATCTTCGCAATTTATCGTATTTTGATCGTATTGATCTTTGGAGATATCATGTTATGAAATGCTTTTCAGTTTTCAAACATGATTTGCCGATTTATTCGGAGTTTGAATTTATGTTTATGAAAAACATGTGAAAATATTGCACATTTTTAGAAATTGCCATGATAGACATATTAGTGCATTGCATCATATTCGAATACATGTCTGCGCCAGACGTGGCTCTACGATAGAGCCAGAGAGTACGGTACTAGGTAGGGAAGGGGTGGTTTTATATGATTCTGTTTTTACTCGTCCAACTATCTGTTTTCAAACCCTTCTGATTTCAAGAAAACAAAACCCCCTTCCCGTACTCTTCGAGTGCTTAGTATACGTATATACTCTTATAGCTCACGGTCGATGAGTTGATTCGACCGGAGAGATATTGAGTGTTGGTTTATTCCACTCTGGTGCCGCTGTATGAGAGTAGAAGTGTAGATGACACTAATATGATAGAAGATGAGGATTTAATTCCATAGTTTGTCACCTCCACGGTTGTTGATACGGTCCAACCTGGAAGGCTACTGGCTTGATACGGTCAGCCAGGACATTTGTGGAATTTATTTCCCACAGACGAGGATTTGTTTCCATAGCTTGTCACCTCCATGGTTGTTGATACGGTCCAACCTGGAAGGCTACTGGCATGATACGGTCAGCCATGACATATGTGGAAATCAATTCCCGTTCTGATTATAAAAGATTAAAGAACTAATTAAGAGCATGTTATATGTTTTCATTGAACATGGCCATGGTTTTTATTATGATCAACATGCAGTTATCCATGTTTTAATTATTGTTCAGACTTTGTATTTAAATCTTCGATATTTTATTATTTGAAAATGAAGATATACAGGTATGAAAACCTGACAGTAGTGTTAGTCCCTCACTGAGCTCCTGTAGCTCACCCTGTGTTATGATCTTTTGTAGGTAGTAAGTAGGGTCATGGCTCTGCTAAGAGTGGGAGTTAGGGTTTTGATTCCCTTAGTTGGCTCTGACCACCTGGCCCGCGTCATCTATCTATATTCTTGTTGTATGATTTGGGGAGTATGTTAACTCCCATCTAGACTTGGTGTTTTATTTGAGACAATATGGTTTGTAATAGTATTTTATTCGACTTTATATTTCCTAATAATAGCATTGCTTTTGAGTAAATAATCTTTTTATACAGCCTTAGACCGGGGTTCACTCTCTGACCTGGCTGGTGTGACACCTAGGTCCTGGAAAGGATAAGGGTGTTACAGAACTCTTCATTAACCACTTCATCAGTAGTAAGAAACAGGAGAAAGACCCCAACTATGTTGATGAGGGTGAAGCAACACAAAGGGGAGAGCCTTCAAAGCTACATATGTCATTTCAACATGGAAACACTCGAGGTCCCATACCTCAACTAATCCTTTGTTATAGCTATATTAATGGAAGAGTTGCATCGATCTCACTTCTATTTTTCTCTCTTCAAAAAATTAATAGCCGAAAGACTTGGCTAAGCTCCTGGCCATAACTGATAAGTACATCAATGTTAAGGAGATCCAAGCAACTAGGTGGGAAAAGGTCAAGTAGGAAAAGCCCAAGAAGCAGTGGAACCAAAGACAAGAACCTCTGAAATATTCCAAGAAGCCAAGGTTCCAGTCCGAAGAAGACAACCAAAAGGGGGAAGTTGCTCGGTTTCACAACTATCCCACTGAATGCTAGCCGAGGAGAGATCCTCATGCAAATATAGAATGAGAGGATCATCAAATGACCAACCAAAATAAAGTACACCAGTGCCTAGAAAGATATCAAGAAGTACTGCAGATTCCACCGAGATCGAGGCCATGATACAAAGGACTGCAAACAACTGTAGGACGAGATTTAGGATCTGATCCAACAAGGAAACCTCTCTCAGTACCTTTGAAGAGACCTCTTGTTAGGGTCATCCCCTACATTTTTGGAGGCCCAATTAGTGGAGGCGATAGTAGCTTGGCCCTCAAGAGTTACGCTGAGATGCCTGCTCGAGGAGAACAACCGAGAAAAAGACATCAAGCTGAGCAGTAAATCACCTTCTATGATGACAACCTCGAGGAGATCCATCACCCCCATGACGATGCCCTGGTGGTCATTATAACGATTGTCAACTTTGGTAGCATTCGGATGGTGGAATATAGTATCCCTTGGATGGGGAATATCCATAGATGGGGACATCCATGGATGAAGATATCCATGGATGAAGTTTCGTTGATGGGATATACAGTAAGGGATAAAGATTGTTGGGTGTTTGTTTAGGAGAGTAAGGATATGTAAAGTTTTGGATATCCACTTTTGAGTGTTTGGTTGGAGGGATATAGGAGTGATATGATAACTCTATCCATAGGGGGGATGAAGTTACCCCTTTTATATGTTTATTTATTTTAAAATATTTTAAAATTATTTTATTTAGTTTAATTTAATGGATGATTTTCTTTAATTTATTTAACTTAAAAATATTTTAAGATGGTATTTAGCTTAATTAATAGATAATTAATAGATATATTTTTATTTATTGAGCTTAAAATATTTTGAGATGGTATTCAACTCAATTTATGTTTTTTATAGATAATTAATGGATAATATTTTTTATTTAATTTAATTAATGGATTTTAATTTATTTAGTTAAAAAAAATTTTAAATGGTATTTAACTTAATTAATAGATAATTTAATGGATAATATATATAGCCTAATCAATTAATATATATTCTTTTAATTTACATAGCTTAAAATATTTTGGGATAGTATGAAATCATACATTGGGAAAGAGATGCATGCAATCTACAAACAATTTATTTTCAATGCAACTTGCAAGGCTATTTTATTGGATATAAAAATAATAATAATAATAATAACAGGTATACTCATAATATTCCATCAATGAAGTATGAACTAGAAACAACATGGTATTGCTATGCATTTGCCGTGAAACAACAAACACTGATCACACAAAAACCAAAGAAATAGGCCATGAAATTTTCGAACACTTGAACAAGAGATTTAGGAACTGTTTAGTTACCAATTTGATCAAATAGTTATTTCATTTTGGTACTGATAAAACTGATTCCATTAATGGAACAGAAGCACTCCACTGCTTCCCATTAGGGGCCATTCACAGGTGGAGTTGCAGAAAAGAAATTAAAGTCTAGTTCATGCTCCACATTCATTGAACCTTCTAAAACTTTCACAACATCCAACATCAAAGGCATTTTACTGTTATTTCCTTGTAAACGCCACATTGCAAGCCTTATGATCTCAACAGCTTCGTTCTTGTGCAATTGCATATCACTACTACAACTATCGACCAAAGTTTCCAGTTTATCTTCTTCAATGAATTTCTGCAACTTCCTTATAAGATGAATGCTCTCAAACTTATATAACAGTTAGAGGAACAGAAAGACTTTCTGGAAAGTAAACACGATGTTGATAATTGAAATATTGAATCAAAGATATATAATCTTGGAAATTAAAAGAAACTTATATAACAGTTAGAGGAACAGAAAGAACACCAAGTACTGGAGTTTCTTCCAAAAAGAATGACCATGAGCAAGAGACAAACAAGAGAGAAATTGAAATCCTAGATGAAATTTCATAAAGATAAAAGTTAGCCTGCTCATCTCAAATGCACAAATACTTCACAGAAGTGGGGGAAACAAATTTATTAAAATAAAACTAAGTGAAAATTGAGAGATTATTAAGAAGTTAAACAGCAGAAGATTCTATAAGTTGCAAATTAGAGAATGCTTAGAACTACAAACTAAAAACACAAATGATCTTATTAATAAAATTCAAAGTATACAAAACAATCATTACATAAATGATTTAATAAAATAAATAATACCCCAGATGATCTTATTAAGCAAAGTAAATGCTGCTACAACTTCTACTATTGGAGTCTACCCAATTTACTTTGAACAAGGATAGGTTGAACTAAAATGCTGGCAATTATATATAAGAAAATGTTATAAAAAGAAGCACAACATTATAAGCACACAAATTAAATCCTTGTCCTAAATGTCACAAACTCTATTGTACAAATCAGAAGAGAAATCCACAAAATTGAAATTTACTGAGTGAAAATACAGCATATGAATTAAGTAAAGACAGTAACCCTGAGAAAATACTGAAAACAACAAAATAAATGAACGAATTGATGAGGAAAAACATTTTATAAGCATGAAATGAGCAACTAGGATGTATGAAAGTAACACTCAATTGAATAAAAAACAGCTCAAGTCTACTACAACAAACTGCATTAAACAAAAAAACTTTATGAAGCAAAATTAATTTTGTAATGAAGACTACTCCTCATATTGAAATACACAATAATAAAATACCATGGAATATTAGATTCACCATGCTTTGTTAGAGTGACTACCAGCACCATTCAGGCTTCAGCAATAAGCACAAAGACACACTCCATAAGGAGAATCTGATCCTTATATTAAATAAAAACATGAGCAAGAGACGAGCAATAGAGGGAAAATAGAAATATTTCATTCAACTTGATTGCTAACGAATTTCGTCACCTAACAATTTCTATTCTAAACATTCCAACACACAATTGTATAAGGACTAATGATCAACTTGAACATGAAACTTTGATAATGGAGATTGAATGAAACAAGATCACTATTAATAAAAGAATCAGATACATATATTTATACACTGCAAATTAATACAGGACAAAACTGAATTAAAAAAACACCATTGTTCCTATTTCAAGTTCATGATAGTCATGCAATCTGATTTAAGTACAACTTTAGTTCTAATATTATGATAAACTGAAGAACAAATAAACTTACAAATTGCTTAGGTTTGAACTAAGCTCACAATTACCACAGAACACCACCACTCTCAAACAGTCGTTAAACCCAAGATCATGCACCCAAACCATTGCACCAAATGAAACCAACCCAACCAACATGTTCTCAGGCAGCTACGCCACCACATGCAACACCTCATTTTTAAGCGCCCTGAACTCTGTTTCCGCCGTGCAGGCATCCAACATGAAGATAAATGCTAGCTCGGGGATCGTCCTCGCCCCATCCAACCTCGCCAACAAAGACGACGATCCGAAAGAGATGGAGCTATGGTTGTCACCAGCGAGGCTTCGGCTAAGGAGGTACTCAATGGCGTTGTGGGAGGGGAAGAGCTCGACGGGGAGGTTGTGGTCAGTGATGCCAGCGTAGGATCAGGAAAAGGGGTTGTGATTAAGGCAGAAGAGGCAATTCTAGAGGACAGAGGGTGGCAGATCGGGAGAGGGCTCTCAGAGGAGTTGAATTTTGTTGAAGTAATGAAGTAACTCAATAATTGCTGAGTTGGACCAGTGAAGACAGTAGTAAATCTGTCATATGCTCACGTCATGAGGAGACAAAGTCAGAGAACGTTATCCAAGTTGTTAGTCAGTTGAGTTGTAATAGGGTAGTGGATAGTAGTGTTAACGTTGCTTTTGTAACTTTTTTAAGTTCAGTAATGTCTTTGCTTTTATGTATGTCTATTTCTAAGCTTATCAATAGATTGTCAGTTTCTAGAATACATTATGTGCTCCCTCTCCATAGATATTCCTTTAAACTTCTTCAACCTTTGTCCACTTTCACATCTAAATACCAACATAACTGGTATCAAAGCTTTTCTGTGTCTGATAACCATGGCTGCAAATGGTTCTTCAGCAAGTCCCTCCCAACCCTCTCTATCGGTGTTCAAGGGGGACTCTTATGATTACTGGGCCATCAAGATGAAGACATTATTTTGATCTCAGGATCTTTGGGAGCTTGTGGAAAGTGGATATTCTGAGCAAGAGGAAGAAGCAAGGGTGAAGGAGAATAAGAGACGCGATTCTAAAGCTCTCTTCTTAATCCAATCCGATGTGCATGAGACCATCTTCTCTCGAATAGCAGCTGCTACAACAGCAAAGCATGCCTGGACAACTCTCTAGACTGAGTTCCAGGGTTCCTTAAAAGTTATGGCAGTCAAGCTTCAAACCCTAAAGTAAGAGTTTGAAACTCTACAGATGAAGGGCAGTGAGGATGTTCAGGCCTGCATCTCACGTGCTTCAGGGATCGTGAACCAAATGAGGATGTATGGTGATACTATCTCAAATCAGACAATAGTAGCAAAGATTTTGAGAGCCTATCACCTAAGTTCAACTACATTGTAGCAACTATTGAAGAAGCCAAAGATCTATCTTCTCTCTCAGTAGATGAACTCAGTGGGTCACTACAAGCTCATGAGTTCAGGCTAAATAAATCAACTGACAAAACTGAGGAGAAAGCTTTCCAAGTTGAAGTGGAGGCATCAAACACAAGAAGATGTGGCACGGCTTCTCACAAAGGCAGAGGAAGGAGCAACTCCAGAGGAAGAGGTAGAGGGAGAGGTCGAGGAAGAAGCACTGAAAGACAGTGGCAGCAATCCACTGATTCAAAGGCATCACATAAGAGCAACATCTAGTGCCACATTTGCAAAAAGTATTGGCACATGAAAGCTGAATGTTGGTTCAATAATTCCAAGGCTGTGAACATGGCAGAAGAATAAGAGGAGGTTAGTAACTTATTCATGACTCATACTAACCTTGATCACTCTCCAAGCAGTGTTTGGGTGGTGGACAGTGGCTGCTCCAACCACATGACAGGTATGAAGGAACTCTTCAGAAGCCTGGATGAAACACAGAAGCATATTGTCAAGCTTGGTGACAATAAGGAAATTGAAGTTCAAGGCAAAGGGTCAGTTGAGATCAGTACTGATAATGGCAAGGTGAAGCTCTTACACAATGTGCAGTATGTTCCAAAGCTGGCTCACAACCTCCTGAGTGTAGGACAACTGATATCAGGAGGATACTAAGTTATTTTTTATAAGGAGACATGCCAGATCAAGGACCAAAATACTGGTTATACTCTTGCCAACATTCAGATGACCAAGAACAGAATGTTTCCACTTGAAATTGCAAGTATGGAACATCTTGGATTGATGATGAATACCTGTAGTGATGCTATACTATGGCATCAAAGGTATGATCACCTTCATACTCAAGGCCTGAAGACTCTAATCAAAGGAGAATGGTGGAAGGTCTTCCACAAATCACAGAAGTTGATTTCTGTAAAAGCTGTGTATTGCGAAAATAGTTTAGAAAGTCATTTCATCATGGAAGAGCCTGGCGAGCAACAGCTTCACTCGAACTTATACATGCTGATCTCTGTGGCCCAATGCAAACTGAATCCCTAGGAGGTAACAAATATTTTCTCTTGTTTATAGATGATTACACCAGGATGAATTGGGTGTATTTCATCAAGAACAAATCCCAATCCTTTGAGCAATTCAAATCTTTCAAAGCTCTGGTGGAGAACCAAAGTAGGCATTCCATCAAATGCTTGCGCACTGATAGAGGAGGTGAATTCCTCTCCAAGGAGTTCACTACATTCTGTGAAGAGAGGGGATTCAAAGACAACTATCTGCACCTTATACTTCTCAACAAAACGGAGTCGTGGAGAGGAAGAACAGGACAGTTGTTGAGATGGCAAGAAACCTACTCAAAGAGGCTGATCTTCCAAACAATTTCTGAGGAGAAGCTATGAGCACTGCTGTGTACTTGCTGAACATTTCTCCCACCAAAGCAGTGCCAAATCAAACACCCTATGAAGCATGGAGCAAGAGGAAGCCTTCTATAAGTCACTTAAGAGTTTTTGGATGTATTGCATATTCATTAACTCCTTCTCAGCATCATCATAAACTTGATAGCAAATCTAATAAGTACATTCTTATAGGGTATAGTCTTGAATCCAAAGCATATAAATTGTATAACCCTATCACTTGTAAAGTGTCCATGAGTAGAGATGTAGTGTTCAATGAGCATGAAAGATGGAACTGGAATGATCTCAAAGAAGAATCACAGTTGAAGATCCCTCTAACAACTAATGAAACTAAAGTTGTACCAATACCAACTATCTCTACAACCTCCAGCAATAATGATGCAAGTCACTCAACCAATGGTGGAAGGAATACAGATGAATTAAGCTACTCATGCTTCTCCTGGAGCAAGGAGTGCAAATTATCCTTCTCATGGTTCTAACCGCCGTTATGTTCCTGCTGGAAATAATGGCGGTTACATAAAACCGCCGCGATATGGTCTCGCGACGCTCGTCATAGCAGCGGTTTAAAAACCGCCGCCATAAGCATTTAGCGGCGGTTATAACCGCCGCTAAATGCAAGTAAAACCGCCGTTATTGCCTTGCCTTGTGGTGGTGTCTACAGATACATCAAGTGCTGAAGGAGATCAAGGCTCTACCACAAGATCAGTGTCCTCAGATGAAAGAGGTCCAAGAGGAGTTAGATCCTTGAGAAACATCTATGAAAGATGTACATTTGCACTGACAGTCAATAAACCCAACTTTTATGAAGAAGCAGCAGAAAAGCAAGAGTGGAGACAAGCAATGCAAGAGGAGATTGAAGCTATACAAAGAAACAATACATGGTATCTCACTAACCTACCATAAGAGAAGCAGGTAGTAACACTAAAATGGGTATTCAAAACCAAAGTTGGAGCTGATAGCAATGTACAGAGACTCAAGGCCAGATTGGTTGCAAGAGGTTTTACTCAAGAACAAGGAGTAGATTATCAGGAGACCTTCTCACCAATGGCCAGGTTCGAGACAGTGAGACTCCTACTAGCCTTGGCAGCACAAAAGCAATAGCCTGTGTACCAATTAGATGTAAAGTCAGCCTTCCTCAATGGGGACTTACAAGAAGAGGTATATGTCAATCAACCATAAGGCTTTGTTGCTACAGGAATAGAGAACAAAGTGTTGAGGCTAAAGAAGGCTTTGTATGCGTTGAAACAAGCCCCCAGGGCTTGGTATAGCAAGATAGATCGTCATTTTATCAATCAAGGGTTTGAGAGATGTGAAAGTGAACCCACATTGTATAAGAAAGAGCAAGGAGACTCTGATGTGCCTCTATGTAGATGACATAATATATATGAGCTTTTCAAGGCATATGGTTGAAGAATTAAGGCTGAAGATGATGACCTCATTCGAGATGTCTGATCTTGGTCTTCTCCATTATTTCCTTGGGTTGGAAATTAAACAAGATGAAGGAGGGATCTTTGTCTCACAAAGGAATTATTCTCAGAACCTTCTGAAGAGGTTTAATATTCTACAATGCAAGATGAATGCTACTCCAATGAATGCAGGTGAAAAACTCTACCTTGATGATGGATCAGGTGCTGCAGTTGCCCAATACTACAGAAGACTTGTTGGAAGCTTAATATATTTGACTCACACTCATCCAGACATCTCATATTCCGTTGGAGTTGTATCTAGATTCATGCAGTGCCCTTCAAAGTAGCACCTTGGAGCCGCAAAAAGGATACTTAGATATCTTGCTGGAACCCTAAACTATGGCCTCTATTATACACAGGTATCTGAATTTAAGTTATGTGGCTTCTCTGATAGTGATTGGGCAGGATGCATTGAAGATAGGAAGAACACCTCAGGCTTTGTGTTCAATATGGGATCAGCAGCAGTAACCTGGAGCTCTAAGAAACAAGAGATCACAACTCTCTCATCAACAAAGGCTGAATATATAGCAGCTACAGCCTCAGCATGTCAGGCAGTTTGGTTAAGAAGGTTGCTAATCAATATTGGTGAAGAACAGAAGGATGCAATTGCATTGTTTTGTGATAACAAGTCCACAATTGCATTGACAAAGAACCCTATTCTACATGGAAGGAAAAAACATATCAACATCATGTTCCACTTCATTAGAGATCTGGTAGGAGATGGTTCAATTGTCTTGAAGTATTGCAACACATATGAGCAGGTGGCAGACATCCTCATGAAGCCTTTGTCAACTTTGAAGTTCAATTATTTGAGAATGAAATTAGGTATCAGTAGCTATGAGTTAAGGGGAGGTGTTGAAGTAATGAAGTAACTCAATACCTGCTAAGTTGGACTAGTGAAGACAGTGGTAAATCTCTCATATGCTCACGTGAGGAGACAAAGTCAAAGAACTTTATCCAAGTTGTTAGTCAGTTGAGTTATAATAAGGTAGTGGATAGTAGTGTTAACGTTGCTTTTGTAACTTCTTTAAGTTCAGTAATGTCTTTGCTTTTATGTATTTCTCTTTCTCAAGCTTATCAATAGATTGTCAATTGCTAGATCATACATTATGTGCTCCCTCTCCATAGGTATTCCTTGAAACTTCTTCAACCTTTTTCCACTTTCACATCTAAATACCAACAAATTTATCTTGGGAGAGGAATACGAAGTTGGATGGTGAAAGGATCGAGAGAGGATGGAGAAAGGGATAGGAAGTGGGATGAGTAGGAGGGATGCCGCTTGTCCCATTTTCAGGGATAGGGGACATCCCTATCCCTAAACGCCCAGATGGAGCTGTAGCCTGGGATATCCCATCCTTATCCAGGGATATCTCGGGCGCCAAACACTGCCTTTGAGGTCAGGCGAGTCCTTATTGACAGTGGAAGCTCAGACAATATCATCTTTTGGGAAACATACGAGAAGATGGGCCTCGGACAAGAGAAGTTGAAGCCAATGAATTTGCCCATGGTCGGCTTCACTATAAGAGTTGTGCAAACCGAGGAAATGGTTACCCTCCTTTTCACAATAGAAAGTTTTCTTTGGCAATCCATGGTTAAGGTAAACTTCCTTGTAATTAAATGCCCCTCTAGTTATAACTCTATCCTTGATAGGCCGACGCTTAATGCCCTAAGGGGGGTAATCTTGACCTATCATTTGCTGATGAAGTTCTTGACTAAGCACGGGCGTGGTGAACTAAGAGGAGATCAACCGAATGCTCGGCAGTGCTATGTCGCCCTGTTTCACGGCAAGATGCAAAAATCTCTGTTGATTGAGACACATAGAGAAACAAGGAACAAGTCGTCATAAAGAGCAACACATGTAGAGGATCTGATCATGGTACCACTAGCTGAAGACCGACCATATCGCACTGTTCAAATTAGGACAAAGCTGCAAGGCGAGAAATGGGAAGATATATTGACGTTCCTGAGTACTAATGCGGACGTCTTCAATTTGTTAACCGAAGACTTGTTAGGGATGGATGGGAGGACCATGGAGCATCATCTAATGTGGACCCCTCTTTCAAACTAGTCATTCAGAAGCGATATCATTTTGCCCCAAAATGACAACAAGCAATTCAGGAAAAGATCAACATGCTACTTATGGTGGGATTCATTCGGAAGGTCCATTACCCAGAATGGCTCACCAATATCGTTCTAGTGAAGAAAGAGGCTAGCAAGTGGTGGATATCAACTTCACTGACCTCAATATGGCATGCCCAAAAGATAGCTTCCCACTCCCTATGATCCACAAGTTAGCTGACTCCATGACTGGGCATGAACACTTGAGTTACCTAGACACCTTCTCGGGGAACAACCATATTAGAATGGTGAGGTTAGATAAGGAGAAGACCTCCTTCATCATTCATAAGAGAACATACTGCTATAGAGTCATGCCTTTTAGACTAAAAAACACCGGCGTGACCATCCAAAGACTAGTAAACAGAATTTTTTAGAAACAGATTGGAAGGAACATCAAGGCATATGTTGATGACATGCTCATGAAAAGCAAGAAAGCCGATCAACATACTAGTGAACTAGAGGAGACGTTTCAAGTACTCTGAGAGTATGGATGCACCTTAATCCAAAAAAGTGCTCTTTCATAGTTCGATCAGAGAAGTTCCTTGGCTTTATGGTCACCTAGAAGGGGATCAAGGTGAATACCGAGAAGGTTATGATCATCCTGGAGATGAGCTCCCCCTAGATTATCAAAGATATCCAGCAGCTAAATGGAATGTTAGCCGCCCTTGTACGATTTATTTTGAGATCGGGAGACAAGAGTCTTTAATTCTTCCGAGCTCTCTAGAACGGTCTGAAAGTCGAGTAGATCGATGAGTACGATAAAGGCTTTCAATAGTTGAAAGAGTACCTAAGCTCTCCTCCTCTACAAACCAAATCAAAGTACGCAGATGAGCTGTATGCGTACTTGGCCTCCACAACGTATGCAACCAGCTTGGTTCTACTGGAAAAAAAAAGAAGGTGCCCAAAATCAGTATATTATACCAGCAAGGTCCTCAACAACCCTGAGTCCAGATACCTCCCGATGGAGAAGATCACATATACCCTAGTCACCTCGGCTCGCCGAATAAGGCCTACTTTTAGGCTTATCGGATCATAATTATCATCGACCAGCCTCTGAAAACAGGTCGTATAGTGACTTGAAATGTCTGGAAGGTTGACTAAATGGGTGATCGAGCTTAGAGAGTTAGATAGTTTGCTTTGTTTTTGTGGATTCTTCCATTCCTAATAGAGACAAACCTCTATTATAAATTACCCCACATGTGGTTTCGGAGACCTCCGGCTTAAGTACAAGTAAAGATGATAAATAAAGATACTATGAAAATTTTCATATTTATTCAAAATTCCTGAATTTATTATTTATTTATTTATTTATTTTTACAACAAGCCACTTATTTCTTTGAAGGATCATTAAATTTCTAGCAACATTTAAATCATGGGTTTAACATATACATTCCTTTTTTTTAAACATAGCTTAATGTTTGTAACCTTACATTTGAGATTACATCACTAGGCATTTAAATGAGTAGCAACCTATCAATGCGATCAATGAATGATGCTAAAAGTAATCTTGCTTAGGAAATTCACAAGACAAGGCTATATAGTGAAACTAATAGGGCCTTGTGTGGTCATTCGTGTATCCTTGGCTTTCCTTATCAGGATTTAAGATGTAAGCATAAGATGGTTGGATTCATGCTTGAGAGGTGTTGGATGTATGCTTTTATGTTTCTTAGACATGCCTGCTAGTTCTATGTGCCTAGAAAAGTTCCACTGGAATTGGACAACATAATGAAGGTACAGATAACGGAAAGAGAGAAAAAAGACAGGTGTTCTCGGCATACATATCCATGGCATTAGTGAAGGAGAAGCATGCACGGTTTTCAGCCTAGTTATGTATCCTCTTAGCCTTTGTTGTGTACAATGCTCTCCTCTAATCGTCAAACCATCGGCCTCATACTATGACCCAAGAGAGCAATATTCGAGGAGGTGTTAAGTAATTTATTGCTTTACCACTACCCTTAATAGCTCGTATCCTTGGTACTAATGCTCTTGCCACTATTTCTAACAGTTCACAGATTATATTAAACATTTGCTTGTTTCTTATAGTGGAACCACTTAGAATTAAATCTGTGAGAACCATCCTAGGATATGTTGTGTGTATTCCTATCTTGGAGCGCTTGCACTCTTTGAGAAGTGATGCATGAAGTTGCTTGATGCCACACTTCGTGCATCCATAAACAGTTGTTAGTAGCGTGCTAGACCTAGAACCGGCCCTAACCATGTTGAATATGTGGCCTCCCTTGCCCTAAGACTTCATGACATGCAAAGCTTCCTTTGTGCATATCAAAGAACCAATTAAATTCATCGACACAATCTGAGTAATATCCTTGTCTGTAAATTGTGTTAATGGTCTAAAACCTTTGTTGGTCCTAGTATTATTTATCTAGATGTCTATGAAACCAAGTTTATTAATTGCAAAGTTGGCCAACTTCCTAATACTGTCAGGTTTGCAAACACCACACACCATACCTACTACCGTAGCATGTGAGAATCTTGCTTTGCCTTTCTTCCCGACCATAGATATTCCGTCCTTAAGGTTTTCATTGAGTTCTTCCACATTTGCACATATTGACCCAGAACTGTGAGAAGCAACAACCATCCGAGAAGAAACTTACACACAAGTGCTTTCCCTAATCCCCTCGTGCTTCTAGTAATAACAACATTATGAGGATCAATGTTACAGTGTTTTTCTAGGACTATGTTTGCACCAATCATAGTCTCAATGATGATTCCACCAAGCCAGCTATTCCAAATCAGAGTATTTATCTGGCTGTCACCACTTGATAACTGAAATCCAACTATAAGTATAGCAGTATAGCACTAGTGCTTGTCATTGTTAGCAAATATCTTCCCAACTGTGTGGCGATCGAGAAGAAAATCTCGTTCACCTTCTCTATAACCTTCCTATAATGCCGGTCTAACTGGGAAGGCATCCTGGAAACCTTACGAATCAGAGACTTACAAAAATAAAGAGGTCCTTTTAGCTTCAATAGTACTCGTCTAGTCTCCTCTTCTTCAAATTTAAATGATCTACATCTCATTGGAGACAGTGGCTGCCGATACCTCCACCATCGATAGGATGAAACTCCACGCCTCATTGGATTCGGGCCGAAATTTAGATGGGGTCTTGAGTTCCAGTTGGGTATGGAGAAGTCTATGGAGCTGGGGTGGTAGATTGCACCAATATCTGGAGCTTCACGATGGTCGCCATGCCAACGGCGGAGCGTCAAGAGCCGCACTTCGCCATCTCGGGATTGGCGCTTATTGCCACTTTGGGATGCTTGCTGCCTTGAGATTCATGCTTCTTGTCACCTCGAGATGTATGCTTAGTCACTTCAGGATCCGTGTCTCAATCGGCTTGCCTCGTAATTTGCATCTAAATTGCCTCACCTTGTGATTAATACCTCGATCGGGTTGTCTCGTGATTCGTGTCTTGATCGAGTCACATCAACACTTTATGTTGCTTCAGGATGAGTCCCTGTCGCTTTGGAATGCGTGCCTTTATCACCTCGAGATATGTGTGTTTTTGGCACCTCGGTATTTGTGTCTCAATTGTTTTGGGATTTGTGGTCTTTGTTATCTCAAGATTTACCCTTCATTGCTTCGAGATTGCCTCATGATTTGTGTTTTTATGTGTTGCCTCAGGATACATGTTTTTTGCTACCTCGGGATTTGATCTCATTGCATCGAGATGTGTGTGATCAGTTGCCATGGATTTGTGCTTCATCATCTCATCGCAATGTGTTTTTGTCCCGTCATCTTGGAATGCGTTTTCTCCCATGCCTCAAGATTTATATGATCAGCTCGCTTGTGGATTTTTTTTCTCCATCACTTTAGGATGTGTTTTCTCTCCCATCGTCTCAAATTATGTTTTTCGTTACTGCCTCAGGATTAGGATTCTCCCATCGCCTCAGGACTTGGATTTGTCCATCACCTCCTTCGTCTTATGATTTGGATTCATTTGTTACCTCAGAATTTTTGATTTCTCTGTTGCTTTAGGGTTCTAGATTTCTTTGTTGACTTGGGATTTGTGCATGTATGCCATCTCGGGATGCATGATCCATCGCCTCGGGGTTTGTGTAATCTATCGCCTCAAGATATGCTCTTCATCGCCTCATCATCTTGGTCAAATGATTTTTTTTTAAAAATTATTTATTTATCATTATCTTTTTTTATTTTTTTTTTATTTCAAAACATTCCTTTTCGATGATCGTGGAGAAATGATTCTTTTGCTTCTTGGTCTTTCTCTTTTTGTGGCTTTTTGTGCACATCTACTTCTCCCTGCTTTTCTTCTTTCTCTATTTGTGTGTGGTCGTTGGCTCTCTCAATGGCTATCGCCCTCACTGCTTCGTGAATAAATTCTAAAACTCATTTCTTAAATATGGGTTTATATGGTTCTAATGAATCATTGGCTATTGCTCTCTCTTTATGTCTGTCACTCTCTCTTTCTTTAGGGAGAGATTTGACTTAGTCTTAGGCAAAAGATCATTGTGGTGTAGCGAATTTGTCTCAACCCTAACCTTAGATTAAGACAAGTGATTTTAGGTGAGAGGCTTATTAGAAGAGTAATGCTATAACATCCGAACATACTATCCGAAATGGGTGTCCAAATCATTAGTAGCCATTGGATTCATTTCGAGATGATCGTGTTGATGATCCCGAGGACCATCCAATAGCTGTTGGGATGTAAACAATAGTACCACATCGGGAGTTTGAAAGAATGTGAACATGCTTAAATAGAAAGGGGGCCCCATCATGAAATACCTAAGTGCTTGGGTTTTATAAGTGGTGGTTACCCTCATATTAAAAATTTTTGACATGCTATCATAGTAAATCGCAATCACAAGTAATCAAGTGCGGTACTGCAGACCGGCAACAAGGCCCGAAGAAGACGCCCCAAAAAGACCAAAAAAAAAACAAGTTACAACTGGTTCATAAAACAAACAAAGAGCCCAGTTGAACTTGAGTGGGGATGTTGTGATGTAAACAATAGTACCACATTGGGAGTTTGAAAGAATGTGAACAATAGCTACCAATGATTCGAACTAACAGTCTATTTCAAAAGAGAATTTATCTCATCTCTTTTAAATTTTAATTATATTAAAATTAAAACATTATCCATAGAATTTCTAATCTAAATTTATTTAAAATTTTAATTATATTAGGAATATAATAATCGCAAGCAAAACAACATCTCGAGTTCTTCGTTCTCAACCGTAAAATCCACTTGAAAAATCCGACATAAACATCTCGAGTTCACTCCTCACGAGAAGCCGAAGGTGATACGAATCTGATTGCAACTCTCTAATGGCGTCGCCTCGTCTTCTCCTCGCCTCTCTGCTTCTCTCCTACCTTTGCTTCGCTTCATCTCAAGCTTCGGCTCCGAAGGTCTCACTCGCGCTATACTACGAGACTCTCTGCCCTTATTGCTCCAGGTTCATGGTCAACCACTTGGCGAAGATCTTCGACGACGGCTTGATCTCCATCGTCGATCTCGATCTCATCCCCTACGGCAACGCCCGGGTCAATTCGAACGCGTCCATCGCCTGCCAGGTATCCTCATCCCTCTCTCCCTTTCTCTTTGATCGGATACTTCTTTTCGATTTCGAATTATTTTGCCATAAAAGTGAAGAATTTTCGTCCAAATTCTATGTTGTTTAGTTCCAATATGAACCCTTTGTGCTACCTTTGAATCGATAGGTTTCACTCGATATGGCATGAGATGATGGGATCTTTATTTTCAAATTGCATTAATACATTAGGTTTTGATGCAAGTGGTGATGAAGTGATAAAGATTAATTTTCTCTTGTATTTTGCAGCATGGCACTTATGAGTGCTTGTTGAATACTGTTGAAGCTTGTGCGATCAGTGTCTGGCCTGATGTGGTAATTCAAGTTATTCTCTTCAATGTCTTCATTAATGGATATGTTGTGTTTTGAATTTACTCTTTGCAATTGATATGCTTCTTCTAGGTTACGGCAACTACTTTATAGCTTCTCTATTCGTGAACTCTGGATGTAAAACCCTGTAGATGCTGCACTTATAATATGTGAATTGTTTGTTCCAACTTATTGAGGGTTGTGGAAACTTTGATAAGTTCAACATACATGGCTCTAGATCCAGTTATATTTTTTTGTTACGCCGAACATCATCAATTGTAGTTTTGATGATTTTTAAAATGATGATGGCTTATGTTGCCACCTTCTTTCTATGCGTATCCTGTACATGTGCTAACCTCCTTGGTTTTTTATGCAGTCTGAGCATTTCAAATTTATTTATTGTGTTGAACAATTGGTTGTGGTGGGCAAATACAAGAATTGGGAAACATGCTTCCAGGAAACTGGGTTGGATTCAACGGCGGTTATGAAGTGCTATGAAAGCGGATGCGGAAAAAAGGTTGCTTTTGATCATTTTACAGTTATATTTTGTTTTCTTATGTTGAACTTTTATTCAGCACATTGCCCTGTAATTCCTAATGCTAATAAAGAAAAAGGTGCATATTTGTGAAGTTGATAAGGTAAAGTATATGAGGCAGGAAGTTTGCTATTAAAAAACTGTGAAAAGTTGAGAAACTTCTTTCGGTTTTTAATTTCTTATTTTTTCTTGTATCTCTTGATTATTAGGTTGTGAACTATAAATGCTAGTGCTTTGTTTTTACAAGCAATCCTGATAGTTTATACATCGAATATATTGAATTTGTTGATGGTACACTTATTTCGATAATCATCATAAAGTAAAACTTGTCCAGTATTTCATCTAACTACAACATACATAACAATCGAATAAGATAAATCTTCAAACAAAAAAATAATCAGGGAGTGATAGTTTTCTGAAATTTTTCATACCTTACTTTTTGAGACATTTATATTTGACAGTTATTTATTCATTAAGTCATCATAAAGACAAGATTCATGAAATTTGCTGGTGGAAGTTATCATTGACCATCATTTCAATTAATTATATGGACTTTTCAATGCTTTACAAGCCATATGGCCCATATCAGCACTTTGGTGTGATTCATATTGATTGTTTGACAACTATTTCCACTATAAAGATTGCTTTTCGTAGTGGAAAAGAATTTATTTCTCAAAACCATGGAGGATGATGTTCTTCTCCTAGCTCAGCATAGAAACTTTTTAACTCTGTTTGTGTCATTGGTCATACTTGAATTTAAATATATGCAAATTTCTACATTCATGCAGTGTATCATAAAAATGCATTTGGTTCTCATTTAGTTTTTCCTCTAGCAATGTTAGACTGCTCAAGCACCATGAATTTTAAATGCTTTTTTGAAATGCCACCATCCATTACTAGTCTTATATTTGTCTATGAATATTATATGCTTTTCTTTTGATAGGAATTTTCATGACATTCACATCTAACGTTTTTCTTGTTGTTCTTTTTTTCCAGCTTGAACTACAATATGCTGCAAAAACAGATGCTCTTCAGCCCCCTCATAAATATGTGCCATGGGTGGTAGTGGATGGACAACCACTTTATGAAGTAAGTTCACATTCTATTAAATTCTTCTATAGATGTTTCCAAGCTAATTAGTTTAGTGAACTTCATTTTCTTAATAATTCTACTTATTTTGGATTTATCCATTATAAACTTACATGACCATATTTGCAATGTGTCAAGGAATGTTGTGAAAATGTTCATGTGATTAATTAACCATTTTTGGCACATTCAAATTTTCTCTTATCCTCTGTTTCTTGTATATTGAGTCTGAATTCTGATTTTTTTTTGTTTTAGGAACACAGCTACTGTTGGTAGATCTTTTTACTGTATATAATTTCCATCTGGTTCTGATTCATTTGCTTATGCTTTCTGTGTTACGTAATGTTTTCACTTGGTAATAGATTTTTTGCCATGTTTCTTCCAGGACTATGAAAACTTTGAAAGTTACGTTTGCCAGGCTTACACCGGCGATCTACCAAAGGCCTGTGAAGTTCAACCTCTGACTATACATCCAAAATGGATTGCATCCTCCTCTGATCAGGTTACGTATACTGACGGGGTGATTATCCCCCCTGTCATGAGAAAAGAGCATGACATGAAAATAAAAATGTTGATTTAGATCAACCATTAAAATATATAACAATTATGTTAATAATAAATACTGTAGTGCTTTGCTTTTCAACATTAAACATGTCTAGTTTCTACAAGTTATTTGTATTTTCAACATTAAACATGTATAGTCTCTACAAGTTATTTGTATGACAGGTGGTATTGTATATGTTGTAAAGACCCTGGAAGTTTCATCACTATTCAATCTCTTGCACTGATTAAAAAGTCAGCAGACTTTGATAAATATGGATGGCATGTAATTAGATACTTTAGTATACTCTTTTGAAGGATTGAAGGATAAGGTAATTTTAGAGTTGTGTGTGGGATCGAAAATACCCGTCTGACATCGTATCTGTGAAAGTTTATTGAATCACAAATGTTTGTTTGTTTTATTTATTTTTGTTATTGTTTTGTGGGCTCTTTAATTCTTAATTGAGGTAAACCTCTATCCCAGACAGAGTTTTGAGAACCTCAGATTAAGGGCTCAAGTAAAGACAATGAATAAAAATAATTCATATATTACAAATTATAACTTTTATTACATATCTTTTTCTATATATATATATATAATTTATTTATATATTTATTTAGATATATTCGACACGCGGCCAGCCCCAATTTGAGTTTAATTCAGCCAGCCTTAAGGAATCAAACTGATGTCTTGAACTATAATCTATACAGTTTGTGAAGACCAAGTTGATGCCATTGCACACGATCATCTGGATCCTCTTCAGTTGCCTATTTTAACATGTAGAGAGCCCGTCCTTCCATCTCTGCCACAATCTTTGGTCCAGTTTCATATTTTCCTGAAATCCCTTATGAAGCCAGGGTCATATATACTTAACCCTGTCCATTATTGCAGGGTCGCCTTCTTGAAGCCATTTTGTTTGCTGCCCAAGAAAGTTGTTCGGTAGCATCTTGAAACTTTTTAGCATATATACATTAGCAAAATTCACCTATAGAGGCAAGGTTTAGGATCAGATTTTATGGCTGCTAGAAGACACTCTCCTGTAACATTAGTAGCTACAACTTGATGTGGAGCAGTTCCTTCGCAGTGAGTGTCAATATCATTCCGTGCTTCATGAATACTGTTAGCTTCATTTCCTGAAGGTTCATGTTTCACTCTAAATGGCAATGCTAGCAGAATTGGATTAAGCAGAAGACTATCATCATTTATAACTTCTGATTTCAGTTTTTGATTAGACGGCAAGTATGCTTTATGAAATTTTGCTTCTTATAGCTGTTGTCTATGGTTATAATTGTCCTGGCTTTTTGGTGTTAAGCAAAATTGTGAAGACCAGTTCTTTTTTGGTGGACATTTTACATCAAAGATAGATGCTTGGTATGACAATACTTGATCAATTTATGGCCTTTAAGTAGTTATGCTTTCTAATGAATTTGGAGTTGAAGTACTAATGGACATTGGAGCATACTTATCAACACCATGTCCATAAAACTCCTTCCTTGCTTGCTTATTGACAGTAAGATAATACTGTTGCATACAGCATTCCATCATTTTTATCATTCACACATAGGGCCATAGTCTCCTTACACTTTGGATATATTTCATTTATAAGCAATGGTTTTACTTTGCCAATCCTTGTTCCAACATAAATTTCTATGGTAGTAGTCATTATGCATTGAGTCTTGAGTAAATAGAAAGAGGTTAGGAAGCACTTGAGGATGTAACTGAAGACATCGTTTCAGAAAAAAAAACCTTTTCATTAGATTCAACATATGATCTTCAGCCCTCTGTTATTCAAATGATCAGAAATCTGCAGCCAAATTTATTCAAATTTCTTAAACATTAATATCCTTAAGAGCATCTTTTTAACCTTTTGAGTAACATACTTCCTATAATGGCAATTCATAGCTGAGGCACATTAGTGAAATTTCACAACCTGGGTAATCAATAACAATATGATTCCACAGCAAAGCAAGGATGTTCCCATTAATATCCATCATTAAACATTAACCCAAGAAATTTCTTTCACATATAACCAAAGAACACATTAATGGATTCTTTCAAGAAGGCATATGAATGTTATCAATTTTATAACATGTTTAAACATTAAGATGTGCATGAAACAGCAGCTTGCCACTCCATTCAATTTGTAACAAAATCATCAACCAAATGTGCAATTATTTCAAGGAACCCTTCTAATACATATATATTTATGGGTAACAATATCTACAAAGTTGCAGCAAGTGGCATGAATAGATGGTTCTGGTGGCCGCCAAACTTCTCGCCGGATTCTCGGTTGTTCATCAGCTCCCTATGTCAATGGCAATATGGCATAACAACACCCAATTTTACCATATATTCAATATACTAATTCCACATACATTGAACACCAACCACTTCTTTTAACCAATGAAAATAAATTCTGATCTCACTTTGAGCAAGTCAAATATTTCATTGGGGCATTTCATCGAACGCCAAAGGGGCGTTTCATACAATGATGCAGACCAAGCCAGCTTTGCAAACAGGCGCAGCAAGCGGTGCAACCCAGCTAGTGCCACATTGGATGATTCTATTAGGCTGTGAAAGTTTATCATTAGGCGTATTAATATAGTTATGAGTATGGTTATTATTATTAAGTAGTATCTTTTGTAACTTGGAGTCAAGTTTGTTAGGGGTTAGTGTAATCAGGGCTGGCGAATCCGTGCACGCCAAGTGTTTGAGAATATACGCCTGAGTCTGTTATCAATCGCAGTCTGTGCAATTGCTTATATGATAGGGATATGTAATCAATGGAGGGGAATGAAGAAATATCTCTTTTTCTCCCTTTTTCTCCTTCTTCTCCTCTTCTGCTGCTTCTTCCTCCCCTCTTCTCCCTCCCTGTTAGTTCACCTCCCCGCTTGATTGGATCATTTGGTGCTTTCATTGTTGTCTCCACCGCCATCATCCACTTCCATGACCGAAGGCATGACGACTCGCACTCGTGCTGTGGAGGACCAGCTCGCTGCTCTCATCGACCAGCTCGCCCGCCACGACGCCGTCCTTACCAAGCAGTCCGACAACGTTGAGGTTCTCCAACACACGGTGGAGTCTCAACATACGATGATAACCGACTTAATGGTCAAACTTGCCAAACTCGAGCAACCACCTCCTCCCCCTACCCTTGCTGCAACTTCTTCCGAACACTCCACCACCCATCACCCCCCCCCCCCCCACCCACCCACACACACACCCTCTTCAGCCCAACTACTGCCCCATCCGCCCCTACTTGTTTGCCCAAGCTTGAGGTGCCTCTGTTCTCGGGGAAAATGTTCTTGGTTGGCTGTTTCAGATCAATCACTTCTTCACCTTCCACCTTATTTTATTGCTGAAGAAAAAAAGCTCGCGGTGGCGGCCTTCTACATGACGGGGCCCGCCCTCCAATGGTTTCACTGGCTTCACTCCATCTCCCAACTCACATCCAGGCCTGAGTTCGTACGGCAAGTGGAATTCCGCTTCGGCCCCTCCTCGTTCATTAATCATGAGGCTCAACTCTTCAAAGTGAAACAAACTACCACTATCTCCACCTACATACATGATTTCGAGTGTCTCTCGACCAGAATATCTGGCTTAAGCCAATCCAGTCTGCTGAACTGCTTTCTTTCAGGGCTGCACGACGATATACAGCGCGAGCTCTACCTATTGAAGCCACAGTCTCTCCACGATGCTATGGGCATAGCTAAATTGGTTGAAGATAAATGCAATACCTCCTGGAGCTTGGCACCATCAACTCGTCCCCTATTCACCAAACCTTCGGCACGACCACCCACCTTACCTCAACCGGCCGCTTGACCGAACCCCCTACCTATCAAGAGGCTATCCCCGACGGAGATGCTCTCTCTTAATGAGCGTGGCCTTTGTTTAAATTGTGATTCGAAGTTCACTCCAGGTCACAAATGTCGTCCAGCGCAGTTTCTTTGTCTCTTGGTGGACACCGAAGATGACCCTCCGCTGGACTCCAACCCCCCTCCACCACCGTTTGACGAGACACCATACATTCCCGATGGGAGTGACGACTGCACAGATGGCCCGTGTATCTCTTTTCACGCCTTAACCAGCCATGTTGTCCCGGACACACTGAAGCTCGTCGGCTCCGCACCGTATCGTGGTTCTCATTGATGATGGATCCACCAACAACTTTATCCAAACGACCCTCGCCACTAATCTCGGGCTTCAGGTCCAGCCTTCCGCACACCTGCGCGTTACAGTTGGCAACGACAACATTCTCTCCTGTGGCGGCGAGTGTCCCAGCATCACTCTCAAGCTTGGTCAAGCGATTTTCACCGTTGACCTCTTTATGTTGTCGATCTATGGGGCCGACATCGTCCTAGGGGTTCAGTGGTTGCTGGGCTTGGGCCCAATTGTATTTGATTACAAGAATCTCTGGATACAATTCGAGCGAGACGGCGAGTGCATCCTCTTATATGGCGCGACCCAACCTGAATCTAGTTTTGTGGCCCCAGCTCAACTCCGCAAACAGGCCGTCCAACCTTCAGCAGCCCAATACTTACATTTGAAGGTTGAACCACACCAGCTCAGCTCCGAACCCAAGTTCGGGTCTAACGCCCCATCTTCCTTCTTGGCGACCCTTCAACAATTGGTGCACGAGTTCACCGGAATCTTTGTCACACCCACCGGGCTTCCACCGTCCTGTCCTCAGGACCACCGAATACCTCTCCTCCCTAATTCATCTCCGGTGAACATCAAACCTTATCGTTACCTCTATTTTTCAGAAAACGGAGATCGAGCGCCTCGTCGGAGACATGCTAGTTGAAGATGTTATCCGGCCAAGCACCAGACCCTTCTCCTGACCCGTGCTTCTCATCAAGAAGAAAGATGAAACGTGGAGGTTCTGCGTGGATTACCGCGCTCTGAATGCTGTCACGGTGAAGGATCATTTTTCGATCCCCACAGTGGAGGAGCTCCTCGACGAAGTCACCGACGCAACCATCTTCTCCAAACTGGACCTTCGCGCAGGGTATCACAAGGTTCATGTCTCTCAAGAGGACATAGAGAAAACGACATTCCAGACGCACGAAGGGAACTACGAGTTCCTCGTCATGCCCTTCGGCTTGGCCAACGCCCCCTCGACCTTCCAATCGATGATGAACGACACATTCCGGCCACTCCTTTACAAGTTCGTATTGATTTTCTTTGATGATATTTTAATTATAGTCCCACTTGGGAGCTCAACTTGTCTCACTTGCGCGAGGTCTTCAAGCACCTGCAATCTAACCAACTGTTCGTCAAGATGAGGAAGTGCGAGTTTGGGTGTACATCCATCGAATATTTGGGGCACGTGGTCTCCGGTCACGGCGTCGCCATTGATCCCGCTAAGATTCAAGCTATTGAAGACTGGCCTACTCCGACGACTTTGAAGGGGTTGCGGGGCTTCCTCAGCCTCACTGGATACTACAGGCATTTCGTCCCCGAGTATGCATCCTTGGCTGCCCCGCTCACGGATCTGCTCAGGAAGGACTCCTTCGCCTGGACGCCCGATGCCACGGCGGCCTTCCTACAGTTGAAGAAGGCGATGACACAAACCCCTATTTTGCAATTACCTGACTTTAACCTTCCTTTTGTTGTGAAAACAGACGCTTCCGGGTGCGGTGTCGGCGCGGTACTACTACAGGGGAACCATCCTCTAGCTTACTTCAGCAAGCGGCTCAACACACGCTTGCAATCCTCTTCAGCATTTGCGCGGGAGATGTATGCGATTACAGAGGCTATCCGGAGTGGAGACAATATATCCTTGGTCGACGGTTCACCGTTCAAACTGATCACTAGAGCCTTCGCGCTTTGCACAACCAAACAATTCAAACGCTGGAGCAACAACGATGGCTCGTCAAGATTCTAGGCTATGACTTCAGTATTGAGCACCACCCTGGAATTTATAATGGCCCTGCTGACGTCCTGTCCCGATTGCCAGCTCAGACGTGTCATTCGTTGTTGGCAAATTGCACTACAACCATCGCACTCTGGGATGCCATTCGTTCTTCTTACACAACTCACTCAGCAACATCCCAACTATTGCGATCTATCAACGATTGTCCGAGAAATCATCCGGATTACTCAATGAAGGATGGCATTTTGTTCTACAAGGGACAAGTCTTCATACCCCTTGACTCTCCCCTGCAACCACTCCTCCTCTCGAAGTTTCATACTACACCGGTTGGGGGACATGCTGGGGTGTTGCCAACTTTGACTAGGATCACGAGCACATTCTACTGGCCGGAGCTCCGTCGTATTGTCCGCGACTATGTTTCCCGCTGCACGGTTTGTCAAACTTCTAAACCATTCAACAAAGCACCTTAGGGCCTTCTCCAACCACTCCCAATTCAAGGGCAGATATGACACTATGTTTCCATAGATTTTATCACCAAGCTTCCCCCGGTTGCCGGCAAATCTACCATTTTGGTGGTCGTTGATCGCCTATCAAAGAACGCGCACTTCTCAACCCTAAGACCTTCTTTCATAGCCCCTTAGGTCGCGGAGGTATTGGTCCGGGATATGATCAAACTCCTTGACGTCCCGGTCAACATTGTATCCGATCGCTATCCAGTCTTCATGAGCGCGTTTTGGCGCGAGCTGTTCAAATTACAAGGCACAATACTGGCTATGAGTAGTGCCTACCATCCCCAATCGGACGACCATACAAAGGTTTTGAATCGTTATTTGGAGGACTACTTGCGATGCTTGGCCGCCGATCACCCTCGGCACTAGTTGTGTTTCCTTCCTTGGGCTGAATAGCATTGCAACACCTCATGGCACTCTGCAATCAAGATGACACCCTTCAAAGTTGTGTATGGTCGGCCCTCGCAGACCCTTATTGACAACCTCGCCGGTACCTTTCCTGTCGCCGCCGTGCATGAAATGCTCTCGGATAGAACCTCGATTCTCACTACTCTCCGTGAGAACTTGCTCCGAGCTCAAAACAAAATGCGTAACCAGGCCAATGCCAGGCATACCGATATCTAGTTCTCCATCAGCGACTGGGTATTTCTAAAGCTCCAACTGTATCGGCAACGATCCCTCGCGCGTTCCTTCGCGCAAAAGCTCGCCAAGCGCTTCTATGGGCCCTTTCATATTTCTAAGAAAATAGGTACTGTCGCCTACCGCCTCCAGCTCCCACTGACGGCCAAAATTCATGATGTGTTCCACGTTTCATTGTTGAAGAAATGCGTAGGGGATCCTATATTGGAGTCTAACCCATTGCCACTTGACCTAACTGACAAGCACCCGGTTCATAAGCCTATGGCTATTTTGAGTACTCGCACCATCTTACAAAAAGGGGGCTCTATTCGCCAAGTCTTGGTGCAATGGGAGATGCAGACCCCAACTGATGCTACTTGGGAGCCCTTAGATGAATTCCAACAAACCTTTCCCGAGTTTCACCTTGAGGACAAGGTGCTCGTTGGGAAGGCGGTAGTTGATGCAGACCAAGCCAGCTTTGCAAACAGGCGCAACAAGCAGTGCAACAAAGAGGTCGCTAGCGCCAGATTGGATGATTTAATTAGGCTGTGAAAGTTTATCATTAGGCGTATTAGTATAGTTATGAGTATGGTTATTATTATTAAGTAGCATTTTTGTAACTTGGGAGTCAAGTTTGTTAGGGGTCAGTGTAATCAGGGCTGGTGAATCCTTGCACGCTAAGTGTTTGAGAATATGCGCTTGCGAGTCTATTATCAATCGCAGTCTGTGCAATTGCTTATATGAGAGGGATATGTAATCACTGGAGGGGAATGAAGAAATATCTCTTTTTCTCCCTCTTTCTTCTTCTTCTCCTCCTCTGCTTCTTCTTCCTCCCCTCTTCTCCCTCCCTGCTAGTTCACCTCCCCGCTTGATTGCATCATACAACTAATTATTTGTTGTATGGAATGCTTTCTTTGCAATTTTATGATCATATATTTTCTGAATTCTTTCAATAAATACATCGTATGATCATATATCTTGATCGAACAATATCTATGAACATTAAGAAACATAAAATTGGATGACATGGGAGGTTTTAGTTCTTTCGTAGAACCATTTCCATATGGTTCTCCATAATTCAAAGAACAACAACAACAACTAAGCCTTAATCTCATAATAGATGTGGTCGGCTATATGAATTCTCTGTCTCCATGTAGCTCTGTCAAAGACAAAATCTGGATCAACATCTAATAAACATAAGTCCTTAGACACTATCTCTCTCCATGTAATCTTTGGCCTACCTCTACCTCTCTTTTTACCTTATATTAATAAACTCTCACATTTCTGAACCGGGGTATCTAGGGTCTATGACACATGTGTCCAAACCATCTTAAACGTCCTTCTCTTATTTTATCTTCAATTGGAGCAACATGCACCTTCTGTCGGATGTATTCATTTCTAATCTTATCCAATCTTGTATGACCACACATCCACATTAACATTATGAATATGTTGAACTTTAGTTGCCCAACACTCGCTCCCGTATAGCATGGCTGGTCTAACTGGCATTCTATAAAACTTTCCCTTTACCTTGTTAGACATCTTCTTATCACATGACACTTCTCCATTTCAGTTTAATTCTATGGGTTACATCTTCATATATTATGCATCATCCTGGAAAATGGAACCTAAATACCTAAAATGGTTACACTTACGCACTACCACCCCCCTAGTTTCACTTCCCTTCCATCTCTCCTAGTTAGAGTAAAATTACAATGCATATATTTTGTCTTACTTCTACTTAACCTAAACCCTTTACTTTCAAGAGTATTTCTCCACAATTCTAACTTCTAATTAAATCACTCTCTAGTCATATTATCTAGAGAGTAGACAACATACACAATGAGATGTCATCTTGGATACAACTAGTTAACTCGTCCATTACTAGAGTAAACAATTATGGGCTCAAGGTTGATCCCTGATGTAGACCCACTGTTATAGAAAACTCCTTCGTATCTCCTCCCACTATTCTCACACTCATAAATGCTCCTTCGTACATATCCTTAATAACATTAATATATTTAATATGAATGTCTTCTTTCTCCAATACTCACCGAAGGACTTCTCTTGGTACTTTATTATATACTTTCTCCAGGTCAATAAAAACCATATGAAGATCCTTCTTCTCTCTGTAGATCTCCATCAAGCTCCTTAATAAAAAAATGGTTGTAGATCTACCTAGCATAAAGCCAAATTGGTTCTGACACCTTCGTGATATTCCTAAGTCGATGCTCGATTACCTCTCCCAAAGTTTCATCGTGTGGCTCATTAACTTAATGTCACGGTAATTGGTGCAATTTTGAATATCACTCTTATTCTTATAAATAGGCACCAAAATGTTCTTTCTCTAATCGTTTAGCATCTTTCCCCCTCTTAGGATAAAGTTAAAAAGCTTGGTTAGCTATGATACCCCTACTTCTTCCAAACTTCAATCGGGATATCATCTGAGCCACAGGCTTTCCCAACCTTCATCTTTTTCAATGCCTTCTTGACCTCACTAGGCCTGATTCTTCATATGTAGCTACGGTCCTTCTCTAACTTTGGTGTAAAAAGATCTTAAAGTTATTCTCATGACTTGCATTGAATAGGTGATCAAAGTAGTTTCTCCATCTCTCCGTAATTTCCTTATCTCTTGTCAAGACATGTTGAGACTCATCCTTAATGCACTTGACTTGGTTCAAGTCTTTCGCTTTTTTCCCTTAGTCGTGTTATTTTGTACATTTCTTTTTCCCCTTCTCGCGTCCCCAACTTTTGATACAAATTGGTTAAAGATTTACCTCAAGCCTCGCTAACCACTTTCTTGGCCTCTTTTTTTTGCCCTCTTGTAGTTCTCAAAAGCTTCCTCATCTTCAGTTGTTGGTAAGTTCCTATACCAATACCTTTTCTCTTTAATAACCTTTTGTATCTCCTCATTCCACCACCATGAATCCTGTGGTCAAAATGCTAGTCCCTTAGAGAACCTTAGGACCTTGCTTCCTACCTTCTCAATACGATTCGCCATCTCCTTCCATAAGGTGTTTATATTCGTTTCAATGTCTCTGACTCCCTCTTCCCATATTTTATTCTTAAACGTCAATTGGTTCGCCCCTTTTAGAGCCCACCATCTAATCTTACATTGTCTAACCCTCTTTTCTCTTTTCACTATACCCTTTTTCTTCACATCCAACACCACTAGCCTATGCTGGGTAGTTAGTGCTTCACTAGGTATAACCTTGCAGTCTTTACATATAGACTTATCCCTTCTTATAATGAGGAAGTCTATCTGGCTATGGTAACCCTCACTCTAAAAGATAATTGTTAGATCATATTTTATATATATACATACACGTATGCCCATGCATGGGCTTCCCACATCTACCTGTATATATATAGGGTATTCCCCCTTCATAATGTTAAGGATTCATTTCACCATTCCACTCTCTATTTTTACATGGTATCAGAGCTGTGATTCTAGTGTTCTGGGTTTGGGTCCTTTACTGGGCAAAGTTCGTCGTCATCCTCCATTGACGAGTTCGTCGTCATCGTAATCCTCGCGTCGACTCCTCATCCAGTTCATTGTCAACTTTGTCGGTTCTTTGTCAGTCCACAGCTCATGAGCTCTTCTTCTTGCAGTGTGCAGCATCGACGCTCTTTTTCGTGAGCAGCACTGCAGGCGGTTCTTGAGCAGGTGTGAGTAGTTTCTCCCGCAGCTCGTGAGCTCGTCTTCACTGTGAGCTCTTCTTCGAGCTGCGTGCAGCACCAGAGCTCTTCTTTGTAAGCAGCACTACAAGCGAGCAACCTTCTTCATCATTGCAGGCAGCTTACTGCAAATCATCTTCCAGTTTGTGACTCGTTTTCCCAACTACACGTGAGCTCGTCTTCAGTTTGTAAGTTCATCTTCAAGCTTTACTAGAGCTCTTCGTTGAGCGTTGAGTGGTGAGCAGTACCAGCGCAACACTGCGAGCTCTTCCTTGGATTGTGCTTTAGTCTTCTCCGGTCCACTTTGACATTGTAGTCTTCACTATCAGTGCTTCTCCAGCACTGCAGTTCTCTACCAGTTGCGCCTGCTTCTCCAGCGATGAGCTTCTCTGTGACTATTCACCTTTTTTCCGCCGACTGCCCATGGGTCCACGTTCTTCCTCCTTCTTCGCCGACTGCGCGTGGTTTTTGAGCTCAGTGCTCTATGCTATGTGCGTGGTTCTTGAGCCCTACGTTCTTCGGCTATTGGCGTTCTCTCCGACGAATGTGGAATTGCTCTCCGCCTTGCTTCTGAAGCTTCTTTTGGCTATAAACTTTAGCCTTACATCACCTTTTTTGGCTTTTTGAGAATCATGCCAAAGCATCAATTTCCCAACAGTGAAATTCTTCTCACCTTTAGTGGATATATGAAATTTTCTTGGGCTTTGAGTCTTCTCTAAGATTTAGTGGATTCCATCATGTGTTGTCATATCAAACTATTCACCACACTCACATGGGTTGAAGATTTGGTAGAAATTTGGCATACCTCGGTGAATGTGATATCTTTGATTTCATAAAGATTTGGTGAAATTAAAGACTGTTGATTTCTGAGAAATTTTATGGACTTCTTGCGTGGAGATTATGCCATTATTATTTTTGAGATTTGGTGCTGAAATTTGGTAACAACTGTAGGATTGCATGACCTTTTGTTTCAAAAGCTGGCAACTTTGAAGGTTGTGCCTCTGTCCTCTTTTGATGAATCTTTTGGTGAACTTCGTTGCTCACCAGTTCGTTCAGTTCCATGTTTCATGTCTTTTTCTCTGACAGTTTATTGTCGACTCGGTCCATCGCCGACTCTGTCGGTTCATTGTGGCCTTCTTCTCCGCCGGTTCATCGTCGACTTCGTCGCTTCCAATGGCTGCTACTCAACTGATTCGTTGGGGTTGTTGGGATTTTATGAGCTTTTGTTTGGTTTTATCAGCTCTTGCTCGATTTGGGTGTTTCTGTCTCTATGGAGCAGATTGCTGATTTCTTCACAAAGACACATACCATCTTTTGTTTTTAGTACTTGATCTCCAAGCTCTCAGTTCATACGTACTCTAAAGTAAGTTTGTGGAGGTGTGTTAGATCTTGTATTATACATATACATACACCTATGCTGTCACGCCCCGACCCGAATCTCAGGCCTCGAGCATGTGCACAGACCGGCCATATCCAAGCAAAGGCGTACCTCACTCGGATACAAGGCCTTGGTAAACAAGAACAAATAGCAGATAATAATTAAAATCCAAATAATGTCAGTAATAACTCAGAGTTTTACAGCAGAATTTAAAACATAAATTGACACCCTATACAAGTTATGGCCCTACAAGGGTCCTAAACAAAAGAAAAATACAATCCCCCACACAAGTAAATCTGAGGTCCTTGAACCTCTACTGGGATATCTCGATCCCTCGCGCAGCTCCCGATCCCGAGTCACCTACTCCTCAAAACCTGAAACAAAAGAGGGAAACAAGTGGAATAAGCTTTCGAATGGAAAGCTCAGTAAGTACCCCCGCAAGGAATGCAATGAGGTTAAGAGAAACAATCGTGAAACAGTGATCTAACACAAAGAAAACACAATAAGAACAAGACTAAGCCCCAAACACACGAGGATCACTATCCAATGAGCACAAGCACACAACAAGGAGTTCAATCAAATAAGAAGAACAGTCAAGTTATCTCCCAAGCAGCAATCGACCTCAACCGATCTTCAATCTCAATCACATCCAGACCCTCGAGTTAGGTGGCGCTTCTACATGTACATACACGGCCAGCATTTCCTCCCACTGACGGGTAAACATCTAGATTTTCCTCCCCCTGATAAGACTACAGGACATCGAGAGTGTCCTCCCCCTAGACGCCCGTATCAAAATCTGCACTGAGCGGGAGAATCCACAACACAAAAAGAGCTGGAACATCAACCGGGACAGAGCACCGGCTCACGTGTTTCCACGGCAATGTGCCGATCAACGGGAAAGCATATTTAGCAATAAGAACAGCAGACACACACACACCCGAACGGAGTACAGACTCACGTGTTTCCACGGCCATGACCGATCAATAGGAAAGCATGTTCAGCGAATACAAGCATATCCAAACCATGTCAACACATAAACATGCATACATGATATGGAGTTTCAACGAAACAGGAGAATAAACACGTGTATGCATTCCAAGTAAGAGTATTCCAAACAAGGAGAAATCCAGCCAATAAGCGTTCAAACATTAGAGCAAGAATCAAGAAAAAACAACAACATTTAAGCCAAGAAGTACTGAACAATGAGACAAAGCCAAGAATACTAGAAAAGAGTATCAACAAAATCAAGAAAACCCATTACCTGGTGGAAGCTAGACAGGTGCACTTACCTCTATCCAAAGTCTGCTCGACTAACCCGTACCACTCCTGACGTGGCTCAGCGCTCTACGTCCAAATCTGGTAACGACAACCATAACTTAGTACCATCACTAAAAACAAGGTGGCCTATTATTATCATTAATGTTAATGCAGAATTCCTGAATCTATTGCGCAGTTTCAAAGAACAGCTCACAACTTTTGATCCAGGAACCCAATCAAGTTGATTTAAGGCTCGTTGGAAAGATCTCTTCCCCATCTTTCCAACGGCCTCTATTGGAAAATCACAGGCTATCCAGCTGTACCTCGAAGTGGACAGCCAGACTACAGGCATTCATGGCTTCTACTTGACTATGCTTGATCTATTTACCTGGACTTGACCAGACTCTCAAATCAGTTCCTGACTTATATTAGCCACCACTATCCAAGACTAGTTCATCTTTCAAAATATCAAGCATGCTTTCACAACCACAACAATCCATTAGAATCGAAACAACTCACTTAATCACCAAGCATACTCAACCTCAATGTTTAACAGACCCAATCATCTATCATTATTACTACCAATCATTCTCAAGGTCAATCACTGGAACAAAACACGAAATTTATTCAACTCTATTGTCCACTAAGCAGCTGTAAATCAACTTTACAGCCACCTAATTAATAAACAACAGAGGGTTTAACTACTCTCTATCATCTTTCATACCCTATCATACATATCCTCTCTATGCCAATGAGTGCATGCTACCCCTCATGTTTTACTACCAATACATTCATCCAATACCTTATTAGGATCATACTTATTCCTACACCTTGATTAACTGTACTCCATCCATTAATTTATTTGAACTTGACCACACCCAAACACTTATCTCTTCATACATACTCAAGTACTGCAGAACTATTACAACTTTCAAAGGTAAGCCTTTAGTTTTATACATTCACTTTTCCTCAACTTTTACTCATAATTACCATTGAAAAAACCAACATGCAAAAAGAATTCAGTGATCACAACCCATCATTCTTCACATACCTTCACTACCAATATCTTTTATCCATTTACAACCAAGAACCAATCATCCTAGCATTCCTCAAACACATGGATCTAACTTTAAATCTCTTCATTCTTTTTTCTCACACCTTTCTAAAAACCCTGCATTCATCTCCTACTAGTTATGTGAACATGCATGACTCTCCCAACGTCCATAACCGAGCAACAGAAAATAAACCCATGTATGACTGAGAGGGTGTTAGGAAACTCACAGTGGACGTGAAGCAACTCCGGTGTGCTCGTCTGCTCAGTTTCTGGTCACCGCTCCCGGACGCTTCCCTTCTCCTTCAGCCTCTCTCTCTCTCTCTCGCTCTCTTTCTCTCCCTCTCTCTCTCGAACGATGGCGGCTAGGGTTTGAGAGTTCGTTCCGTTCTTTTATAGAGCTCACAGTGATGATTCAAAATCTTGTTGATATGGAAACAGCCGCGTGATTGCACCTTGCAATAGTTGGCCGGCCCATAATCTCATAGAAAGCTCGGTTAGAGATCTTTCTCTCTCTCTATCTCTCTATATATAGTTATATATATTAGGCTGGGGAAAACTCTCTCTCTCTCCCTCTCTCTCTCTTTATATATATATATATATATATATATAGTGTAATAGAAACGTGTTTTATTTAAAAAAAAAATTCAACTTCAGCCCTGAATCCCATCTCAGCGATGCACGTGCCCCTATTTATTCTGATATACATATAAATTAATATTTATTACTAATTTTTATTTAATTCAAAAGTCATAGCTATATATTATAATATAAGATATAGAGCGCTGATGTTATCGGGTTGGTTGGATGCACTGTGCATTCACAGTTGCCTCCCATTTGGCCCCCTGAAGCATGTTTGAAGGATTTCCAACCGTACAGATGGAAAGATCATCGAAAAATAAGATAGCATGTCCATTTTCATATAATTTGGTTATCGTTTGGTCCTCCCACTTAACGGTTGAAATTCTGGACCGTTTAGATTTCTATAAAATAAGAACTATTAAGTGGGAGGACCAAACGGTTACCAAATTGTATGAAAATCGACATGCTAGCTTATTTTTCGATGATCTTCCCATCCGTATGATTGGAAATTCTTCAAACATGCTCCAAAGGACCAAATGGAAGCGACCGGGAATGCACAGTGTTACAGTCGGTCTGACTGTAACACATCTCATAAGATATATATATGCATATATTTATAATATCCGTCTAATCATATACCCATTTTGTTTTTTATTTTTGAATTTCAAACCATACCTTATATGAATCAGATACTCTTATATATATATATACCATCACTCAAATCCTACTTTAAAAACTATATATATGTATAGTTTATATATATATATATATATATAAATGTTAGTATAAGGCCGGCCCGATTACTGTTTTTTTAAGGTCGTCTCATTTTGAGGCACTTGGAGAATATTTTTTTTAAATCCAACCTTATGGATGGAAAGAACATCGAAAAATAAGCTAGCATGTCAATTTTTATACAATTTGGGAACTTTTAGGGTCCTTATCTTAACGGGTGAGAATTTATAAAAATCTTACCGGTTCAAAATTTCATCCTTTAAGATGAAAACCCTACAAGTTCCCAAATTGTATGAAAATCGACATGTTAGCTTATTTTTCAATGTTCTTTCCATCCATACGGTTGGATTTCTTTAAAACATTGTGCAAGTGGATCAAAATGGGGCGACCGCACTTGCACAGTGTTAAGGCTAGTCGCATAGTAACACGACTGTATATATATATATATATATATATATATATATATATATATATATATATATATATATATATATAGTGTTACAGTCAGGTCCATAATTTTAACCGTTAAGTGGAAGGATCAAACAGTAACCAAATTGTATGAAAATGGACATGCTAGCTTATTTTTCGATGATCTTCCCATCCATACGGATTTAAATTCTTTTTTCTCAATTAATACTAACCCACAATGAGAGAAAATTAACTCTAACTAAGAGATTAACCATTTTAATCCCTTTCTCCACATAATATCCAAGTTTGGGAAATTCCTTTCTTCAAGTAATTAATCACCTAATTACTTTATGAGTAATTGGGAAATTTTATTCCAATAAAAATTCCATTAGATCCAACCTTGGGGATTTTCACTTATTAACCAAAGATTTTAAGAAAATAATTAGAAAAATAATAACCTAAAATCTTCGAATTTTACATATGCCCATGTATGGGCTTCCCACATCTACTTGTATATTGATGCGTAAAATCCGCAAGTGTACGGGTCGTATCAAGTAATAATAGTGGACATAGAAGTCGGGTTGTCGATCCACAGTGAGATGGAAGTACTAGTATCCACTAATTATCTACTATCTAGTCAATCCAAGGGAAGGGTTGATTTTGCTAATTCTACACTAATTGAATGGAAACACAAACAAGGGAATTGAGTGTTCTTGAAGTTAAATGATCATGAAAGGGGGATGCTCGGACAATTGGATTCCCCTTGGACTTCTAAAGGATGAATGCCCTTCTCTATCTCAATTACTTGGTTAATTCTTGGCCAAGGGTCCTATCATGCTTTCACTCCCTCATCCCGAGGTGAGCTACTAATCCTAGTGCCCTTACCGATTATGTTTTCGAACCTATATCTTGGAAGGATTATGGGAATAATTCATCTAAAGGACTCGCTCTCCTTAGTACCCGGGTTCCCGGTATACTCATATCCTCTCTATTGGAGATGATCTACACACGGGGAGGCGTTCGCTTCTTCCCCCATATGGACTACGAAAATCCCTCCGGGCTCTCGCAACGTAGAGGGATTAACTTACATTAAAACATCCAATAGACTCAAGCAATACAACCAAGCAATCAAAATAGAGAAATAACATCGATTAAACATGTCCAAGGGGTCACCAATCATCCAAGCATCTACAAAATTAGTCCTCCATAAAAGGGGGGTAACAATCCACAACAAAGAAGAAGGAAAACAAGAAAGACATCGAAAGGAAAGCTTATGCGATCACCGTTGGTAGCTTCTTGATCCTCCTCCTTTGGTTCCCCCTCTTCTTGCTCCAATGGTTTGAAGGAGATGATCCCCAAGCTCTCTCCAAGGTTTTCTCTCTTGCCCTCGCTGCTGCTCTTCCTAAACCCCCCTCCTTGTTGGCTTTTATACCCCTAGGGATTTAAGGGTGAGATTTACCCAGTTGCCCCCGCCTAGGTCTGCAGTTCGCCCAATTTTAACGATGTACGGGCCCGTATACGGGCATATGTCAGCCCGTATACGGGCTAGCCACCTTCATACGGGCCCGTATACGGGCCGTATACCCACCTGTATACGGGCCAATCATCAAGCCAGTTGTTGTACGGGCCGTATACTGGCCCGTATCCTCTCTAGGGGCTAGTATACGGCCGTATGTCAGCCCGAATGCTAGCCCGTATGGGTCCTTCTAGGTGCTCTGGGATCCCGGCTTCTCCCGAAATGCTTTCTTTCCTCCGGGGTCCTCGTATATATTATGGCCTGTTGATGAAAATAAATCAATTTTGAGTATCAGTGGGCAATAAATCTTCATAATCACATGCCAAGCATATAGGAATATAGTATAAAACTATGCTCAAATAAACGCTTATCAAATATCTCCACACTTAAAGGTTTGCTTATCCCCAAGCAAAGAAAAATCAATCAACAAAAGAAAATATAAGTGTTCATCCTCTTGGCCATAAAAATTATACATGAATTTCATTCCAAATTCACCATCAAAATTTGCATTCACCCATTTCCATACCGGGACTTAGATCGATCTTGTGTCCCGATTCAACGCGGCTCTAGATGAACATCTTCACTCCACATACCATGTTCTAAAGTCTTAGCAAGACAAGCATACCCTCAATGGACTCTAGAAGATCCTTGAGGCCCTAAGTTTCAAGACAGCCGACCCTCTATATATTGAGCAAATGGTGGACAAGTTCGAGACGTTTATTTTTTTATTTTTATTTTTTGGTGGGTAGGGCATCTCTAATGGATCCGACTTTCCCATACTAAAGATCAGTATAGAGTGTAGGTCCTCTTTTCTTTAGGATGCACATGTTGTTTAGGCACCAAAACATCCTGGGTACTTAGAGGGTTACAGCTCAACCTAGATGTGTTCATACTTAGAAGTGACTTTTCGAATTGAGGAACACCCTGATTAAGGGCCGGGACCCCAAACTACTTCATCCCCATAAGTAGCGGAACATATCTTTATTTCTTCAATAACTAAACTCCTATGTACATGCTATTTTATTCCTCTCTTACTTGTCCACTAGACTAAGTTATGAAGGGTTAAAAGGTCAACTAGTGCCACGAAGCCTCTTGGAGCCATTGAGAGTAATTCTTAGCAATTAAAGTCAACAAAACATGGCAATGGGTTACCTATTGTCACTAGAGATTTTGAATTTCACAAAGATTTTCTCTAGGTGTCCATGGTACATCATAGGACAATGCAAAAAATTTTGAGTACTATGACAGTGTACTAGGAATAAAATCATATCATATATGCTATTGTAAAAAAATTATTTGCAATGAATTTCATCAATAGTTCTATAATAGCTACCTATCTCCACACTTAAAGTTTTGCTATGAGTGTACAAATATAAAAGATAGGTAGCTACCTATCTCCACAATTAAAATTGTACATTGTCCTCAATTTACATAATACTTTCAAAAATGAACATGCATGGAGAAGGGTGAACTAAAACTTCCCCGGTTATTTTGGTGTGCCACTTGTTGTCCACGAATTTGATGCATGGCCACTACCGGGGGTGTTGGTTCAAATTCCACTTCTGCAAAGCAAGGGGAGATCATTATAGCTCAATAAAGGATAAGAGGAAAGCATAGGAGTCTATAAAGATAAACAAGAGAATGAGTGTAGCAGGACGATGTCATTGCTAGCCACACACGGCGCGCAAATAAACTAACATGTCCACAAAACAAGAAATATAAAAAGTGCATAATGAAATAAGTCTCATCAACACAAATGAAAAAGATGTGTCCAAGTCCTCAGAGTGCGGGATCATCTGCTGGTGGTGCCGGCGCTGGAGGAGGTGCAAATGCTGGGTGCCCACGGATAAAGATGGATAGCTCCGCGAATTGGTCTCCCAAGCAGCGCTGCTCCGTGAGAATCGTATCCTGGGTAGCCCGAATGTCCGCAATCTGCTCCTCCAGGTGCGCGACTCGGCTCCGGCTCGTGGAGGGTGGAAGCTCGTCGGCGGGAGGTGGGCTGTAGGAGTCCTCAGAGTCGGACTCCCCATCATCACCAGAGCTGTCGACGCCCTGGCCAACCAATCTGTAGCGGCCTCTCACGTGCTTAACGAGCCCCATCTGGCATAGTGTGCTCATCCCCAAGGCCGCCATGAGCTAGAGTCGCTCCATGTCCTCTGTCTTCTCCTCGAGGCCCATGTCGATGATGAGGCGAGTGATGTAGGGCCCCACCGTGATCGTCCTCAGCCGGGTGTGGGTCCCCTGGTGCACCAAATAATCGACGAGTACATACCCTAGATGGATATATACCCACTCGAATATGCTGTAGAGGATGAAAAGATCGATGACAGTGACCACCCCTATGCTGTCATCTCGTCCCGCAATGGAGCGGCTAACGAGTGCGTGGATGAAACGGTGGACTGGGTCAGACATGAGGCTCGCCTTGTTGTTCCTGTGGCGTCCCCCAAGCTGAACCCAATAGCGCGCGGCTGTGATGATATGGTCGGGGAAGGAGGTGAGGAGCTCATGATGCTCCCGAGTGTGGAGGACCTCCCTGTCGTAGAAACCCATAAGCAGGGCGAACCGAGTGTAGCTCATGGTCCTCCTCTCCCCGAAGAGCTGGAAGGAGATCGCTGTGAGGGACCGCTCCTGTACGGAACTCCGATCGGCCTCGAATGTGCTGAGGACCTCCAGAGTTGCCTCTCTAAATGTCTCGTGGTTGATGGAGAACATCTTGTCCCATCCACAAACCCCAAGCATGCTTTATACTCGGTCCGCGATCCCCAACTGGGTGACGACGCCCCAATCTATGTATCGCATTCACCCAAAGGGCTTGGCGGCCAGCTTCTGATAACGATGGAAGAAGCGATCCTCCTTGAACTGAGGTGTGGTGGAGGATCCTTCGCCGGTTCTCCTCTTCTTGGATGCAACAACTTTTCTCGGCATATCTAAAAAGAATAATCGAAAAGGATGTTAGTGCGAACAAAAATTTGTGAAAATTTAAAAGAATAATGCGCACCATGGCCCTTAATGGGCCCTATATGGGTTTTCATACGGGCCGTATACCAGCCTGTATGGGGGCACCTGGGGGCCATACGGGCTGATATACGGCCTGTATGCGTTGGGGCGCGACGACGCCGACACCCATGGCTTACAACCCCTCATTTACAATCCATTCACATCCTAATCTCTTTCCAAACATCTATACATGCCATAGATCATCACATTCAAGCAAGAATTTGACATACAAAACATAAATCCATTCAAAATACATCCATTGAATCCCTAGGTTTCTAAAATGGTGAAGATGGAGAACGTCGACAAATCAACGCATTAGAATGCATACCTAGGGGATAATGAAGCCCAAAATCGAAGAGGGAGGTCGCCTCGGCGAGGAGAGGTCTCGGATCTATGCGGAGGAGGAGTGGGGCGGCTAGGTTGTGATAAAACGAAGGGGAAAATGTGCCCCTTTAAAATGCCCAAACCCGGCTGTATACAGGCCCGTATACGGGCCGTATAACAGCCCGTATGTGGCACAGGGTGTGTCACACGGCCATGTATATGGGCCGTTTGACAGCCCATATACTCCCCTGGGGACTCCATACGGCCATACGAAAGGCCGTATGGATGCCCGTATAGGCCTGGGTTTGGCTTATATAGCCAATCCAGGACACCACCCGAGTCCTTCTCGCGCTCCCTAATGACAATCATGTATTCTAGGGCTATGAATGGATTGACAACCAGCATGATGATACAAAATATCATGGAAATGGATAAGATACATCTCAATCATTTATTTCAAACGCACAATCTAGCTAAAGGAGTTTGCACTAAAACCAAAGAAAAAGAATTTCAAGGGCTTGGGTTGCCTCCCAAGAAGCGCTTGTCACTAGCTTGACGTACCTTGATATTACCTCATGGGGGTTCAAATACCTTGTAGTTCTAATTGGCTCCTCCTTTAAAGCATTGTCCAAATAAACACAATCCCAAGTTGGTATCAATTGAGCAATCAGTTTTGTTCATACCTGGGCTTCCCTTGTAAGTATTGTGAGCCAAAGGTTTCATGCTTACCCCTTTCTCCTTCACTTTCTTCCAACATGTTGAAGAAATATTGAACTTTTGCTTCTTCTGCTTGACTTGCACCATCTCCACTTTTGATGAAAGGGAGTTCTCTTGGATCTCCTCCGAGTGCCTTTCTTGTGTCCCCAAGTAGGGATATAATGGGTCTACCATGAGCAAGTCCTCAACACATTCAGAAGTGATTACATCCACGTCTTCCAGACAGTATGAAGTGTCATCTTGGGCCATTGAGTGCCGCATTGCATCGGGCAGTTGAAGAACAACCTCTTGATCTCCCACCCTCAAGGCAAGCTTTCCTTGTGCATGATCTTCAAGAGCTTGAGCCGTGGCGAGGAAGGGTCGCCCAAGAATGATGGGCACGTCGACTTCATCATCAACATCCAACAACACAAAATCTGCCGGGAAGACAAATTGGTTAATTTGAACAAGTACATCTTCAGCTATCCCTTTTGGTCTTCTCACAGATCGGTCGGCCAGCTGCAATGTCATCCAGGTGGGCTTAGGGTCTTCGAGGCCGAGCTTCATGTACAATTTATAGGGCATTACATTGATACTTGCCCCCGAATCCGCCAATGCCTTCTTCGTCACCCCTTCTCCAAGGATACACGGGACCACAAAACTACCCGGATCCTTCAGTTTCCTTGGCATGGCTTGTTGAATAACAGCCGAGCATTGGGCATTGAGCATCACCGCACCTACATCTTCCAATTTCTTCTTGTTGGAGAGGAGATCCTTCATAAATTTTGCATATTTGGGCATTTGGGCCAGGACCTCTACCAAAGGCATATTAATGTGTAGTTGCTTCAACATACCCTTGAACTTCATCAATTGAGCTTATTCCTTGTCGTTTTTCAACCTCGTAGGATAAGGAGCTTGAGGTTGGTAAGGGGGTATCGGTGGTGCATCTCCAGGTTTTTCCTTCTCCTTTCTTCCTTCATCGCAATTCACAACGGGCTCGGACTCCTCAACTTCGATGGGGGTATTTGTTTGAGGCTTTAAAACCGGGAGTTCCACCTCTTTACCACTCCTCAAAGAAATGACCTTACATTGTTCACCCCAAGTGTTCTCCTCCGTATTGCTCGGCAAACTACCTTGTGGTCTCTCAGAGAGTGATTTCGCTATCTGCCCAACTTGATTTTCCAAATTATGAACGGTAGCTTACAGATTCCGGATGATAGAATCATTGCTTTGCATGTACTTCACAATCACCTCTTTCAAATTGAACTTCTTCTCTTGAGGCTTTGGGGGGTGTTGAAATCCGGGAGGGTACTGTCCCGCTTGTGGATTCCCATAAGACAATGCCAGATGGGTCCATTTAGGAGCATATGGTCGATATTGACCATCCGGTTGCCTTAGGGCATTCCCCATATATTGCACCTGCTCTATGAGAATCACTTCCGTGCTTGCTATTGGACAGTTTGATGCCTCATGTCCTCCCCCACAAGTACTACAATACATCACCATGGCCGATCTTGGGCTACTACCGGTCGTCAATAACTCAATTTTCCTTGTCAACATATCAAGCTTTTCACCAAGAATTGGATCAAAAATTACAGCTTCATCGATGGACCCCACTTTTTCACTTGCTTGTCTCTAGTGGACCAATGGGCTTCATTACCTGCTATGTCTTCAAAGATTTGCTCGGCTTCCTCCGGGTATTTGTTCCCCAATGACCCACCGGCGGTGGCATCCAACAATTGCTAGTCGAATTGTCCAAACCATTGTAGAATGTTCTCACCTTAGCACAGGGGTCTAGATCATGTTGTGGGCAACGCCGTAGCAACTCCTTGTACCTCTCATAAGCTTCAAAGAAGGATTCGGCGGGCCCTTGCTTAAAAGCGGAGATGTCCAACCTTAGCTTTGCGGCCTTGCTTGGTGGAAAGTAGCGGCCCAAGAATTTGTCTAACATTTCGGCCCAAGTACGGATGGATTCAGAGGGCAATGAAGTAAGCCACCTATATGCACCTTCCCTCAAGCTAAATGGGAAGAGTCTCAATCGAATTGCATCATCGGAAGCCCCATTGATCTTGAACATGTTGCAAATCTGAATAAATTTCGCTAAATGAGAATGGGGATCTTCATCGGGCCTCCCATCAAACTGAGCTGTATTCTGAATCATGCTCATTGTGCTTTCCTTGATCTCAAAATTGTTCATGTTGACATTGGGAGGGTGCACACTGAACTCCTCCCCGGTGTAATGAGATCTCTCATATTCAGCCAATGTCCTTCTTCTCTCGGCCATGATTGGAATTTTCATTGCTTCAACAATAATCTCGGTAGGAATGAAGTTCACCGACTCCGAAGAGGATCCCGGGAGTGTTTCTTCAATTTCCTTCAGTCTCCGGTGCAAGGTTCTCTCAATTTCACTGTCAACTTCAAGCACTCCTTTAGAATTTTTCCGGGTCATGCAATTTATACCTCGTAGGATATTCAGAAAATGAAAATTAGTATCTCAAATTCCAATGAAACGACAAACAAAACAAAGAAAGAAAATAAAGAGATAAAAATAAAATGACTAAAGTAGTAAACTCCTAGCTTTCCTAGTAATCCAATTCTCCCCGGCAACGGCGCCAAAAACTTGATGCGTAAAATCCGCAAGTGTACGGGTCGTATCAAGTAATAATAGTGGACATAGAAGTCGGGTTGTCGATCCACAGGGAGATGGAAGTACTAGTATCCACTAATTATCTACTATCTAGTCAATCCAAGGGAAGGGTTGATTTTGCTAATTCTAAACTAATTGAATGGAAACACAAACAAGGGAATTGAGTGTTCTTGAAGTTAAATGATCATGAAAGGGGGATGCTCGGACAATTGGATTCCCCTTGGACTTCTAAAGGATGAATGCCCTTCTCTATCTCAATTACTTGGTTAATTCTTGGCCAAGGGTTCCTATCGTGCTTTCACTCCCTCATCCCAAGGTGAGCTACTAATCCTAGTGCCCTTATCGATTATGTTTTCGAACCTATGTCTTGGAAGGATTATGGGAATAATTCATCTAAAGGACTCGCTCTCCTTAGTACCCGGGTTCCCAGTATACTTACAATCCTTAGTACCAGGGTTCCCAGTATACTCACAATCCTCTCTATTGGAGATGGTCTACACACGGGGAGGCGTTCGCTTCTTCCCCCATATGGACTATAAAAATCCCTCCGGGCTCTCGCAACGTAGAGGGATTAACTTACATTAAAACATCCAATAGACTCAAGCAATACAACCAAGCAATCAAAATAGAGAAATAATATTGATTAAAACATGTCCAAGGGTTCACCAATCATCCAAGCATCTACAAAATTAGCCCTCCATAAAAGGGGGGCAACAATCCACAACAAAGAAGAAAGAAAACAAGAAAGACATCGAAAGGAAAGCTTATGCGATCACCGTTGGTAGCTTCTTGATCCTCCTCCTTTGGTTCCCCCTCTTCTTGCTCCAATGGCTTGAAGGAGATGATCCCCAAGCTCTCTCCAAGGTTTTCTCTCTTGCCCTCGCTGCTGCTCTTCCTAAACCCCCCTCCTTGTCATCTTTTATTAACCTAGGGATTTAAGGGTGAGATTTACCCAGTTGCCCCCACCTAGGTCTGCAGTTCGCCCAAATTTAACGATGTACGGGTCCATATACGGGCGTATGTCAGCCCGTATATGGGCCAACCACCTTCATACGGGCCCGTATACGGGCCGTATACCCGCCCGTATACGGGCTAATCATCAAGCCAGTTGTTGTACGGTTCATATACTGGCCCGTATCCTCTCCAGGGGCTAGTATACGGCCATATGTCAGCCCGTATGGGTCCTTCTAGGTGCTCTGGGATCCCGGCTTCTCCCGAAATGCTTTCTTTCCTCCGGGGTCCTCGTATTATGGCCTATTGATGAAAATAAATCAATTTTGAGTATCAGTAGGCAAAAAATCTTCATAATCACATGGCAAGCATATAGGAATATAGTATAAAACTATGCTCAAATGAACACTTATCATATATATATGGGGTATTCCCCCTTCATAATGTTAAGGATTCATTTCACCATTCCACTCTCTATTCTTACAGTAATCAAGTGTGATTTTTTTAAGCAAGTGTTGGTCAATACTAAATCATGAATCAAAGCAAAATCTAAGATAGTTTTTCCTTCCTCATTCCTGTTGCCTTACCCATAACCTCCATGGACTTGCTCATAACCACCATTGAGTCCACCCACATGTCCATTAATATCTCCCCCAATAATAGATTATTGCTCAGTTGGAATCCCTAAAATTACCCCATCCAAATCATCTTAGAACATAGCCTTAACTTCTTCCCCTAAGCCCACTTGAGAAGTATATGGACTTATTATATTAATTTTCTCTTTTATCAATTCTAACCTCAAATGTATAATCATATCTCCTACCCTTTTCACATCATTCACTTTGACCTTAATTTTTGGTTCTGCAATAATTCTCACACCATTCTTATGTTTATCCCCTCCATAGTACCATAATTTATAGTTTGTTTTACCAATCTCTCTAGCCTTGTTTCCTATCCACCTAGTTTCTTACAAACACATTTTATCTATCCCCTCCATTTTAGAGTATCTACTAACTCTATATACTTTTCTATCAAAAACCCTATATTCCAACTACCAATCATAATCTTACTCTTATGGACTAGCTTCTTTACTCGCACCCATCCATTAAAATACGACAATGTGGCGAGACTAACTTCTTTATGGACACACGTCCATGATATGGGATTGCCTATACTCCATCACACCCGAGCGGTGATATGATGAAACCCCTTGCTCATTTAACACTACATCTGGGTGCCGATATAGCGCGTATGTAGGTAGACACGTTCCAATGTTATAATTTTGTGAATAATTCATATTAGATGTGTAACAAAATCTTATGCTGGCTGCCAACAAAAAAAAAGACACAACATTGTAACATTGCTTCTTTACTACTTTAAACTTGGCTTGGACATTGGATATTCCTCTCATCATACTTAGTAAATTCACCTTTAGTTGGATATTTTATCAAATGTCTTATGAGCGCTTCACATAACGAAATATTTACCACATCTTTAGAGTGCTTTATCAATAATTTTACAATCAAGCATAAAAATATTAATTCTAAAAAATTAGGTTGTTTACCGGATTGCTCCTGATCACTCTCCTTCTTAGGATTCAGAGTTCCGACGATGAGTCCCTGTCAAATGTGGGATATGGCCTTGATGGGTTCAGGCCTTTGCGGATCCGAGAGCACAAGGACAACGCCTTAATGGGCAGAGGGCTCTAATCTTCTCCTCTTTTAACAAATGTTGCCAATCTGTGGAAATGAGGGACAAGGTTCTATGGGAGGGGCCATGGACAATTGGTGGCATGGTACTATAGCTCACCCTGTGGAAGGAACGATTCCATCTAGCTTTTGAGATGTTGGATACGACCGCGGTCTGGATCTAACTCCACCACCTCCTAATAGAGTTTTGGGAGACGGAAACACTTGAAAACCTTGGCTCCCTACTTGGCTAGGTACTGAAAATTGACTAGATTTCCCTACACTGGAGGCAGAAAGAGCAAGGTGTGCACGCCTTTGTGTCGAAATAGATCTCACAAAACCTCTCCAAACTGGTATCTGGGTAGTTGATGAGGGCGATGAAACGCGGGTGGCGGTCCTCTATGAAAAGATCCCTTTGTTTTGTTTCAGGTGTGGCTTAATCGGACACACAGTGAACCCCCTTAACATGGTTCCGTGCAGCCGACTAAAGGCGAGATAAATGGTCAACCCTGGGTGGTTGCTCGTACCGATGGTTAGCATCCTATGCAGCTCGATGAGGCATGGCGCAGGGAAACAAACTCAAATTCTAAGAAACCCCCTCTAAATCAAGAGGTTGAGAAAAAAGGAGAATAGGTATTTGGGAAATGGCTCATTGCGGGTCATCGCCGCTGCCGTGCCCGCGCCTGAAGCCATGATCTACCACAAAACCCTCGGCGGCAACCAGAGGCTCTTCAAGAGGCCATGTGGGTGAGAGAACACACAGATTTTCGCCACGTTGCCCTACCTGTGGGCACTCGCTGTGCATGTGGAGGAAGAGGTGGTCGAACAGGAGGTCAAACCTATATTCTAGGTGGCAGATATTGAGACCAGCAGAAACCATATCCCGAGGAACGGTTGAAGGCCCAGGAGATAGCCCCAATACCAAACCCTAATCGTGAAATTGTTATTCGGTCCTCACCATCGCGGATAGATGACCTTGCCCCTCTCTCGAATCCTAGGCAGAACCTTTCGCCCGTTGAGGATGTTAGACTTGACAAGACCTCAAGCTTATCGTTGGCAGCTTCAAAGGCCCAGTTAGAGAGAGAATCAGGGGAAATGTATGCTGTAGCACTCTCTCCAAAGCAACTTATGCTACACCTCATCACCTCACTGAACAGAGACAGAAAGCCTCCACACCAAGGAAAGGACCGAAATCAAGGATGCAACTCGTCAGTGGATGCCCATGATCACCTGGTAGATCGTGTCTCCTTAGCTCTCAGGGCTCTGGATGATGCACTCATGGCTCCAAGGCACCTAGTTGGAAGGCAATCAAAGGAAGAAGAAATGCATGATGTGGAGGGAGAAGAGAAGCTCTTCGATGATGATATGCCACTCCAATATGTCCAGAATGAGGCTAAGATAGAGGCATTGGCAAGAAGAGGCAAACTCAAGGATACTAATTGCTCCAAAAAGGGCCGAATTAAAGCTCCTGAAGAGGAGCTTGAGTGTTAACCCTGAATTGGGATCTCTAACTCTTTTAGTGTTTTCTTATTTGTGTTTCTTCTTGAAATTTTCCATCGACTCAATTAAACTTTTGTGTTCGAATTGCAGGGATTCTTCTAGCCCTAAAATATTGGGAGAATTAGGGCACTCATGAGGGCTCATCAACCTGATATTGTGTGCTTGGTAGAAACCCGTGCAGATGAGCCTCAAGCACTAAAATTTTGTGAGAAATTTACCAAATTTTGGAGTTGGGCCGCTATACCAACTCGAGGTATGTCTAGTGGCATCATCACCCTATGGAAACAGAGGGTGGGTCAAGTGACCCTAATCTCTTACTCTTACTACTCCTTGCATCTCATTCTATCAACTGAAAAACCTGATGAATGGATCCTCTCTGTGATCTATAACTCACATAACATCCATCTTCAGAAATCCCTGTGGCATGATCTATCTGTTATATCTATACTTAACCATCCCTGGATCCTATTGGGAGACTTTAACTCAATCCTAAACTCTAAGGAACATAAGGGGGATTGTTATGATTATTACTCTGTTAAAAGTAGATATGTCAGTAATTTTATTTCTCGAAATCATCTCTTTGACCTTGGATTCTATGGCACCCCTTTCACATGGTGCAATAATCAGAGGGGCTTGGCCAGAAGATGGGCCAGACTAGATAGGTTCTTGGCAAACAATGTTTGGTTGATTAATTTTGATGCATATTGCAACAAGCATCTTCCAAAAACCTTCTCTGATCATTCACCAATGTTCCTTAGTGCAAATTTCTTCTCACATAACAGGAAGAAAATCTTTAGATTTGAGAATTTTTGGTTTAAACATGATTCCTGCCATCAAACTATCCTCAAAGCATGGAAAAATAGGATCAATACCTCCCCAATGCATTCTTTCTCCAATTATTTATCTCGTACTAGAATGCACTTATCAAATTGGAACTTATATGGAAAAACATCCCTATATCAGGCTATAGATAAGTGTGAGAGTGATATCTCAACCTTGGAAGCCCTAGAGGGATTCAATGAATATTCAGATCTTGAGAGTATAGCTCTTAGGAGCCTATACCATAAACACAATGTCCTTCTTATGCATTACTCCATTAGATGGGCCCAAAGGGCTAGACTCTTATGGCTGAAAAATAGAGAGTATAATACTAGTTTCTTTCAAAAGCATGCCAGGATAAATGGTCATAGAAATAAGATATCATCCATCCTTAATGATTATGGTAACATCCAGACAAAACACCAAGCTATTGGTAGAGTTTTTTGTGACTTTTATACCAAATTGTGGTCTCCTTCAAACAATGCCTCCATTGATGACCTTATTTATAGCCTTCCAAATGATCTCCCTTCCTTAGGGGATGAGGATAGAGAAATTCTTTCTAAGGCTGTCACCTCTTTTGAAATATATTAAGCAGTCAAGTCCATAACTAAGGGAAGAAGCCCTGGTCCAGATGGCTTTAATGTGGAGTTCTACCTATTCTATTGGGATGTGGTGAAGGACTCACTGCTATCTGCCATAAATTACTTCTTTCAAACAGCAAGCCTCCCAACATCATGGGGTAGAACTTATATTGTCTTGGTTCCAAAGAAAGAGTGTCCAAATAGAGTACAAGACTTTAGACCTATTGCTCTCTGTAATGTCTGTTATAAAGTCATTTCCAAGTTGCTGACTAATAAGCTGAAGAAGGTTATATATATGATCTTTGGCCCAGAACAAAATGGTTTCCTTGCTGGTTGATCAATTTAATAATATTATTGCAGTCCAAGAGATTGTACATTCCCTAGAAAATGACCTCCAATCCCTCCCTAGGATGTTATTGAAACTGGATGTTGAAAAGGCCTATTATGCCCTTGAATGGAATGTCATCCTTGCTACCCTCAAGGTTATAAAATTCCCCGAGAGTTGAATTTCCTGGATAAGAACATGTATCACTTCAACTTGCTTTTCCTTTCTAATTAATGGGCAACCAACTGAATGGATCTCTGACCAAAGGGGAATCAGATAGGGTGACCCCATTTCCCTTTTTCTGTTCATTCTAGTATCTCAGGTCCTGTCTGCCCTCTTTAAATATGCTGTCTTTGAATTTGATTCCTTGTTCTGAGAGTAGGTTGAGCAATAATTTCAATCACCTTATGTTTGCAGATAATCTCATTGTGATCTCTAGAGCCTCTAGAGCAGTTCCTAGGAACTGTAAGATGTGCATTGATATCTATAGGAATCTCACAAGCTAGAAAATAAACTTATCCAAATCCACCTTACATCTACCTAGTTGGTGTAACAGGAGGATTAGGAATTCTATAGAGTCCATTCTAGGTATGAAACTTGGCACATTCCCATTTAAATATCTCGGGATGCAAATTTCTCAAAAGAGAATCTTTGTACACCAATGACAACCCCTAGTGGAGAGAACTAAACACAGTTTGAACTCTTGGAATGCTTCCTCTATCTCCTTGGCTGGCAGGTCTGTGCTTGTCAACAGTTCTTCGATGTCAATTCCTGTCTATTCCTTGTCATACTACCCTGTCCCTAATACTGTTCTAGACTTGATCTCTAAACTTGCGAGGAGTTTCCTTTGGGGTGGAGGCACTGCTGGTGGCAGATACCATTCCATGAATTGGAACAATACTACATTAGCTAAGGGAGGATTGAGTATCAGAAACCTAAGGACTGCTAAAATTGCACTAATGACAAAAATATATTTGTTTTCTTGAATTCTGAGAACAAATTATGGTATCCTACGTTGTAAATATGGAGGACTTAACCCATGGGCCAACCCTAGGCAAGGATATGTTTCTTGGTTTTATAGATCTCTTTGCAAATCTGCCATCTCTATCAAATCAAACTTATGGATTAATTATTATAATCCTCAAACTACCAACTTCCTCAATGACCCATGGTTTATTGAAATTCCCATTGCTTTGAAACCTACCTATCTTAACATGGATTTGCCAATTGAGCAATTGAACATTGTTGATTTTGTGTACAATAGACACCTAAAATTTTCGGAACTTACACAAACTGTTTTGGCAGCTCCTTTGATTGGAACAGACTACAGAAAATGATTTTGAATGAAACCTGTTCCAATCAGTGGGTCTGAATATGGTAAAATTATGTCTATAGTTTATAATCATCTTAATCATGCACATTGTCTTGAGAATGAGAATTGGAAGGGTTGGTATATTATGTGGAAATTTCCAATAGCTCCTAGGATCAAGACATTCCTATGGAAGCTATTTCATGGCAGACTTCCAACATTTGAGGCTCTATATAGACTAAATATTGGTCCGCTGAGGCTATGTCCCTACTGTGATCTGATCAGTGAGTCTATGGAACACATTATGTGCTACTGCCCCATATCTAGACAATGTTGGACTCTTGTGGCAGCACATATTGGTATTGATTGTAGTTTCATAGACAGCTTACTAGATGGTGATTGGCTTTTTTGGACCAATGGAATAGGGAGGAGTAGCAATCAGACTTTCAAATGCTTGGTTGCATCTTGTGCTTGGAGTATCTGGAAAGCCAGATGTGAATTAGTATTTCAAAGCAAAAGAATGATGCCACATCAGATATTCCATCAAGCTCTCATTGTGACCCAAGGCTATATATGGAGAGTTAGAGTATAATTCAGGGAGTACACACATCACTCAATTTATAACAATGATATTACAGTTCTCTGTGATGTATCTAAATAAGATGATAATCCTTGTTGTGGTCTTAGCTTTGTAGTGATGCAAGGATCAACCACACTTTTACTTGAGGGATCATTATCGGGCCCGTTTAGCAGAATCAAGCATACAAGCTGAGTTGATGGCTATTGGAGAAGCTTTAGAGCAGTGTACAAGATGGAAATGGAAACCAGATTGAATATGTTCAGACTGTCCAGAGGTGATAGAGCTCATAACTAAGAACAACCCTCAAATATGCTGGAGATTGCAAAACGATATACGACATGTGAGGAACATGATTGATCATATCCATTACTAGAAGTGGCCTACTACCCAAGAGAGCTCAACTTTCTTGCGGATACCTTGGCAAATTATGGTAGAAGAAACCCTTAGGTATCACTATTCCATAGAGGGGAGGATAGGCCCAGATGGCTGGAAGAAATCCTGACAAATACAAGACTATAGTTTTGAAGCACCCTTGACACTAGTAGTGTTTATTTGTTTTTTTTTATAGTTTGTTCTTAGGCTCTTTCTGTCAAAAAAAAAACTTTCCTCCAAAAACTTCTCTCTTTCTCTACTTTCTCCTTTTTCTTTTTCTTTTTTTTTACAACAACAACAACTAAGTCTTAATCCCATACTAGATGGGGTCGGCTATATATATGGATTCTCTATCTACATGTTGCTCTCAAATATGAAAAAAAACAAACTAAAATAAAAAACTAAATCCATAAATAGTAATAATAATAATAATAAATAATTCTATAAGAGATTAGAATGTTAAAAGTAAAATATATATATATATATTCCCCGCAAACAAAGTTAATGAAAGAGAGATTTTGATCGAATCCCATACTAGATGGGATCGGCTATATGGATTCTTTGTCTCGATGTCGCTCTGTCAAAAGCAAGATCCGACTCAATATCTAACATACGTAGGTCCTTGGACACTACCTCTCTCCATGTAATCCTAGGCCTACCTCTACCCCTTTTCTTACCTTCTATAATTAAACTATCACATTTTCGGACTGGAGCACCTGGGGGTCTCCGACGTACATGTCCAAACCATCTTAAATGTCCTTCTCTTATTTTATCTTCAATTGGTGCGACATGCACCTTTCGTCGAATGTGTTCATTTTTAATCTTGTCTAATCATGTATGACCACTCATCCACCTTAACATCCTCGTTTCTACCACATTCATCTTATGAATATGTTGAACTTTAGTTGCCCAACACTCGCTCCTGTATAGCATGGCTGGTCTAACTATCGTCCTATAGAATTTTCCTTTCACTTTATTAGGTATCTTCTTATCACATAACACACCCGTGACACTTCTTCATTTCAACCATCCAACTTTGATTCTATGGGTTACATCTTCATCTATCATCCCATCATCCTGAAAATGGTTAATCTTAGGCACTACCACCCCACCTAATTTTACTTCCCCTTCATCTCTCCTACTTAGACTAAAATTACACTGCATATATTTTGTCTTACTTCCACTTAACCTAAAGCCTCTACTTTCTAAAGTGTTTCTCCATAGTTCAAGCTTTTGATTTACTCCATCTCTAATCTAATCCACTAGTACAATATCATCTGCGAACAACATATCCCATGGGATGCCATCTTGGATATAACTAGTTAACTCATTCTAGTGCTCAAGGCCGATCCCTGATATAAACCCACTGTTATAGGGAACTCCTCCGTATCGCCTCCCCCTGTTCTCACACTTGTAACCGCTCCTTCATACATATCCTTAATAACATTTATATATTTTACATAAATATCTTTCTTCTCTAATACCGACCAAAGGACTTGTCTTGGTACCCTATCATATGCTTTCTCTAGGTCAATGAAAACTATATGGAGATCCTTCTTCTTCTCTCTATAGATCTCCATCAAGTTCCTTAATAGGAAAATGACATTTGTTGTGGATCTGCCAGGCATAAAGCCAAATTGGTTCTCTAACACCTTCTTGATATCCCTGAGTCGATGCTCTATTACCCGCTCCTAGAGTTTCATCATATGGCTCATTAGCTTAATACCACGGTAATTGGTGCGATTTTGAATATCTCCCTTATTCTTATAAATAGGAACTAAAATGCTCTTTCTCCCATCGTCTGGCCTTTTTCCTCCTTTTAGGATAGAGTTGAAGAGTTTGGTTAATAACCACTCTACCCTTACTTCTCCAAGGCACTTTCAAACTTCAATCAGGATACCATCCGGGCCACAAGCTTTTCCAGCCTTCATCTTTTTAAATGCCTCCTTGACTTCCCTAGGCTTGATTCTACGTGTGTAGATAAAGTTCCTTTCTATCGTTGATACATAAAAATATGTAAAGTTATCCTCATGACTTGGATTGAACAAGTGATCAAAGTAGCTTCTCCATCTCTCCTTGATTTTCTTATCTCCTTTCAAGACATGTTGAGACTCATTCTTAATGCACTTGATTTTGTTCAAATCTTTTCCTTTTTTATCTCTTAGCCGTGCTATCTTGTATATTTCCTTTTCCCCTTCTTGTGTCCCTAACTTTTGATACAAATCAGCTAGAGATTTGCCTCGAGCCTCACTAGCCGCTTTCTTGACCTCTTTTTTTGCCCTTTTATATTTTTCAAAGGCTTCTCCATCCTCAGTTGTGGGTAATTTCTTATACGAATATTTTTTTCTCTTTAATACCCTTTTGAACATCTGCATTCCACCACCATGATTCCTGTGGTCGAGATCCTAGACCCTTAGAGACCCCTAGGAGCTCACTCCCTATCTTTTCAAAACGATTCGTCATCTCCTTCCATAAAGTGTTTGCATCAGCTTTCATGTTTGTGCCTCCCTCTTCCCATATTTTATTTTTAAATGCTAATTGGTCGGTTCCTTTCAAAGCCCACCACCTAATCCGACTTTGCTTAACCCTCCTTTCTTTTTTCACTATATCCTTTTTCTTCACATCCAACACCACCAAGCTATGTTGGGTGGTTAATGGTTCTCCAGGTATAACCTTATAATCTTTACAAATAGATTTATCCCTTCTTCTTGTAACAAGAAAGTCAATTTGGCTACGATTACCCCCCATTCTTAAAGGTAATCAAGTATGATTCCCTTTTCTTAAAGCAAGTGTTGGTCAATACTAAGTCATGAGCTAAAGTAAAATCTAATATAGATTTCCTTCCTCATTCCTGGTGTCATATTCATAACCTCCATGCACTCGCTCGTAGCCATCACTAAGTCTACCTATATGCTATTAAGATCTCCCACAATAAAAAGCTCTTGTTCACTTGGAATCCCTAAAACTACCCAATCCAAATCTTCCTATAACTTGACCTTATCTTCTTCCCCTAAGTCTATGTGAGGGGGATACGCACTCACTATGTTGGTTGTTTCATTTCCCAACACTAGCTTCAAATGTATATTTCCTTTTTAATTTGTGAATGTTTCATTTGTCAGTGTTTACACAGCATCCAATGTTATTCAAATATTCTTTTCCTTGGTATGACACTTTGAATGCTTGAGAATTCTAATACATTGAATATATACTAGTTAGTGAACATAAGATCTTCAGTTTTGTGTTAAATAATTTATTAAAGTTAGATTTATTTATGGATTTATGCTTCTTAATTTGTTAGTAGGTACTATTGGGGGGCTGTTAATATGAGTTGCTTAGGGTTGGAGGACAAGAGACACTTATGCATGATTTCAATCTATGTCATGCTTTGATTATCATAGTGAATAGTAATTATGTTGGTGATTATTTGTGAATTATATTATTGTTAACTTTGAATTACAATTCTTCTTGCTTTAATTACTGTTTGAATTTTACTAAATTGGATAATGAAGACATTAGTGATCATCTGTGAAATATATTGCCTGTTAACTTTGAATTACCATTCCTCATGTGTTGGTTATCATTGGAAACTTCATAAATTGAATAGGAATTAGATCAGTGATCCTTGTTTGTGAAATGCACTGCCAGTGAACTTTGAATTACAATTCCTCATCTGTTGGTTATCACAACAATCGTCGTTTCATCACAGCTGGTGAGCATTGAAACCATCACGTCGTTACTGAATCCTTAGCTTGATGAGCTTCGTTTGATGGTTTTCTAATCTAGTTTTCTTTTCTTTTATTTCAGTTGTTGGATTTGGGAAGAGGAGAGGCCCCAACTCTTCAGAGAAGTGCGGTGGTTAGTCTTGTGATGAAGTTAATTAATTGTAGGTTTCCAATTTTGTACTTTTGAGGGAATGAATCTTCTTATGCTCTGGACCATGTTGAATCCTAAGTAATAGTATTTATGTTTTGACATCTGCTTACTATGGTTAACCTTGAGTTTTTTGTTCTTCAACTAAATAATTTGAATCTTTATCTTTGAGCATTTCTTGTTATAATCACTACTTGTTAAATGGCTGGTGGATCTGCAGGAGTTGAATTCACGTTCTTCCTTGTGAATCAATTTTAACTTATTAAGGCAGAGATCAGATTCTCTAAAATTTATGCTATTGAGTTTATTGGTTGGGGCTTGATCCATGGCTTCACTAGGAGTGTTGGAGGGTTTATTTCTGTTAGCAACCCTGAGGTTATGTTTATCCCTAATTGTTTTTGTGGAGTTGCACATTTCCTTTAATAAGTTAAAGTTGCTCAGAAATAGTGAAGATTGAACCTCTTTATTAGTGGTCCATAAACTCTTTGCTTTACTTTTGACATCTTGTTGTATTTTGTGATTTGTTGGATAATTTGGGTGGAGTTTCACATTTCTTTTATTTTTCTTTGTCATTATTTTGAAGGATAATTCAATGGTGCTTTGTTGGTTAAATTTTTTTATGTCAATCTTATTTCTGTTGTTGAATTGATTTGCAGAAGTATATGCAGAACTACAACGAGGTTGAGTTCTCTGTGCTGGGCATGGGTAACACTTCTTGATCTTTTCCTTGTATCGTTTCTCTCTGTTTTCAACTTTTTCTCCTATTACTCGTGGAGGAACTTAATGCATGAGTTTAGTTCATTCTGATATATGAGTAAATGTTCATATTTTTATTTACTTATTTTCTTGCAAGCAGGGTTGTTTTAGTGTGATTTTAGTAGAAATACAAAACTTTAGAATTTTGGCAGATTTGATCTTTGAAATGAGTTCTATAACAATCTATTTGTTATAGAACTCATTTCAAAGAACAAATCAACACAAATTCTATCTGTGAATTTTCCTTCTTGTATGCAAGGAATTCATAACATTGTATGCAGAAATCTTGAGTAATATTTGCTTATATCAAACAAATCAGCCCAAATTCTATCTGTGAATTTGGAGTACGTACCACATACCAAATTATCATATACATTTAAATTTTTCTAATAACAAGATTTCTTTTTTTTAAAAAAAAATTGCGGTTTAATCCCTTGGTTCTTTTCCTTGATAAATTGCATGTTGTCACTCCATGATCTACTTCTTCTTCTTTGGCCTTTCTTTTCTTCTAATTATTTATTTATTTCTGCCTTTATTTTTATATTTTTCTTTGTTTTTAGTTTCCAAGGATCATTCCATGTATTTGCTTCAACTTTAATTCGATATGTACTTTAATTTCAACACCACTATGGTGATGTCCTGTGAGTGTAAGTTCTATCAGAAATAGAATAAAACCATCATCTTCTACTTCTAAGAATCATTGATTTTCAGTATTATATTAGTTAACTTTGTTAATGGAAGTCTTAAAAGTCCCTTTAAAAAGAGTTGTATTTGGTGCTCTGCTTTCTCATCTGCCTTCTTTTCTTATGATGTAATGATTTGATTTAGCTTTCCATATGCTTGACAGGTTCATGAAACTATGTTAAAGTATTTCCTCTGTTGATCATTTGGGGTCTCTGTGTTTTTTATTTTAAAGCTGTCTCTTTTGCTTTCCAATTTGTTAAAATGTGTAATTTTACCTAGAAATTAACTACCGCTTGCTGCTTGTTACTATATCTGTGCTAGCTGTATTCAATGGCATAGCTGAATTTCTTCTTGGTCTTGAACTTCATTGTCTCAGAAAACAAGCAACACATACATACACTATTATATAAAACTCATTTCCATCAACCTTAAAAGGATAAATTATAGATCCCTGTTCCGTTTCCTCCTGCTGCTGATTATACCCTCCTTGCCGGTGACTGGTTCAAGGCTAACCACACTGTAAACTTCGTTACTGCTGATTATATGCTTATGATTCTTGTTAGAGTTAATAGTCATCATGTTGAACATGCTGTCCTTCATTTGCAGGAAATTCTGGATGGAGGACATGATCTTCCTTTTCCTAATGGTGTACTCATCAATGGCCGTGGACCAAATGGGAACTCCTTTATTGTTGAGCAAGGTATTTGATTTTACTGTGAGGATTAAAGCTTTTCAGTTTTGATACTAGCACAAGTGTTTGATAATGTTCTCTGTGTTTTTCATAGGTAAAACATATTGGTTTCGGATATCGAATGTGGGGTTGACTACGTGCCTGAACATAAGGTTTCAGGGCCATACAATGAAGCTGGTTGAAGTTGAAGGGTCTCATACACTGCAAAACACCTATTCTTCTCTTGATGTTTGCTTGGGCCAGTCTTACTCTATTCTTGTCCGCTGATCGACCTCCACCGGATTACTATATTGTGGTTTCGACTAGGTTTACTAACCTGTCTTTGACCTCCACTGCCATTCTCCATTATAGCAACTTTGCTGGAAGTCCTGTAGGTTCTCCACCTGGTGGTCCTACTGTTGAGATTGATTTTTCTCTCAACCAGGCTGGATCTGTCAGGTATGTTTCTCTTCTTACTCTGTTCTTTGTCACTGCTGATCACATGTTTTAATTTGTTTTGCATCTATATATCTCTGATGCTCATTTTCAGAAATTATCCTTTTAAAAGGATAAATTATAAGATCTTCTGTGTTTTTCATAGGTAAAACATATCGGTTTCGGATATCAAATGTGGGGTTGACTACTTGCCTGAACATAAGGTTTCAGGGCCATACAATGGAGCTGGTTGAAGTTGAAGGGTCTCATACACTGCAAAACACCTATTCTTCTCTTGAAGTTGAAGGGTCTTACTTTGTTCTTTGTCACTGCTGATCACATGTACTATAAGTTGATTTCTTTTCTTCACTTACAGTTACTAAAGCAATTTGTAAATCTGCAGAATGGATGAAGGACAGTAATCATCAGAGAGTAGGAAGGGTTGCAATCTCATAGACGCTATTAATTGTTGCACGGTTCAAGTATTCAAATAACTTTCAGATACTTTTGAATCTTTGATATCCTTGAGCTGACTGCCTCTCCTCCTTGAGCTGACTGCCTCTCCTCCTCCTCCTTGTCAAAATGAAAACTGCAACCTTGAAACCTTCTCCTTGCCATGCTCCTTGCCATGCTCCTTGCCATCTATCCCATTAATGGACGTCCACCGGCGAAGGTGAGGGTCTCTGTGTTTTTTGCAGGGTCTATACTTCTGTTTGAGAATGATCTTGAGATTGTCTTCAAGAACTATGAAAGGCTTGCTACTCTGCAGGCAACCTTTGCAGCCATTTTTCAGCGCGGCCTCTCTTGCTCTTGAGCTGAGCGCGGCTGAGCCTTCTCCTCTCCCCCTTGAGGTTAATATTTTGAGAAATGGCGAGGCAGATGGATGGCCTGCTACTCTGCAGGCAACCTTTGCAGCCATTTTTCAGCGCGGCCTCTCTTGCTCTCAGATGGGAGAGGGATTAAAGTTGCATCTTTTCCTCACAGCCTGAATGAATGAATTAAAGTTGCATTTCTTTTCCTCACCGCCTATTGGTCTCTAGTTTCTACTTTTGTTTGTGCAGATGGCTTAATTTGTTGACCTTGAAGAGGGCACTGATCACATTAGCTACTGGCAAAATATACCTAATTCTTTGATGCCAAAATGTCCTTTTATTTTCTTGACTTAACTCTCAATTTTATAATTTCTTATTTGTTTACATTCATTGTGCCTAATTTTATTCATCTTCTACGAATTTGCATCTATCTTAAATCTTATTGCTTTTGTAAAGTCATAATAATTGCGTTTATATCCACTACATATCTTAAGTTACATGTATTGCCTCCAAAACTTTGAATAGAGCCATGAGGTTAAGAATTTTTCCAAACATGAGGCAACTGTATTTTTTTCATTGCAATTACCACCTTAATGATCTCCCATGTTTTAATTTGTTTTGCATCTATATATCCCTGATGCTCATTTTTAGAAATTATCCTTTTAAAAGGATAAATTATAGATCCCTGTTCCGTTTCCTCCTGTTGCTGATTATACCTTGCTTGCCGGTGATTGGTTCAAGGCTAACCACACTGTAAACTTTGTTACTGCTGATTATATGCTTATGATTCTTGTTAGAGTTAATAGTCATCATGTTACCTTTCTCTAACATTCTGTTCATAAGTAGCACATAATGCCCTGGTTCATAAGTAGCACATAATGCCCTGTTTCATAAGTTGCTCATCCATATGTGGATAACCTTTCCCTGCTTGCCGGTGACTGGTTCAAAGCTAACCACACTGTAAACTTCGTTACTGCTGATTATATGCTTATGATTCTTGTTAGAGTTAATAGTCATCATGTTACCTTTCTCTTACATTCTGTTCATAAGTAGCACATAATGCCCTAGTTCATAAGTAGCACATAATGCCCTTGTTCATAAGTAGCTCATCCATATGTGGATAACCTTTCACTCTTTGTTTTTTTCTCTCAATGCAGGTTGGCCCTTTTCAGACAAAAAAGCCTGGTGGAAATCCAAAAATCAAAGTTAGAATTCATTTAAATCCTTATGGAATTGCTGTTGTGGGCTCATTTTTGGTAAGTGCAATAGCGATTATTATTTTTAATGAGTTTTTTGAACCACAATTAGTTAAAAATAACTCTGATTTGTCTGTCATTCTCCAACTCTTTAGTTGATTGAAGATGATAGCAAAGATACAGATTCAAGCGAAGCAAGTTGGCCGGCTCTGCCCGCTAACTGTGCAGTCAAGACCAGTCTGCCGGAAAGATGGAGTGATGAACATGCCTTTAGAGTGCCGCAGATTTCAGCCATGAATGCCGAGAAACATAAGAGAGCCAGGACTATGAACAACAATAGTACATCAATGCCTTCTTCTTTCTGGTATTACTGATCAGTTGCAATGTATAACTAAATTAATTAGCTTTGTTCTTTGATCAGAATAGTAGTCCAAGAATATTGCAGGAAAAGTGCTTTGGGCTTGACTTTGATTATATATGTAAATTAAACTTGCATGATCTTGTAATGTCAAACAAACATGAGAATCAATTAACATGAGTACTATGTTTCTGAATCTTTGAATTTATAATGTGATTTTGAATCTGTGATTCACAGATGAACAGAAATACAACCTTTCATTGCAATTTTCCAAACAAAGCATGAATAATTTGATATGGTTATCTTACATCGATTTTTATTTTGAAAAACTTTAGATCAAACTAAATTATTTATAATAAAATTAAAGACGGGACTGAATAAATGCATATGTTTCAACTTCAGTAGTATACTATCTATTTTTATTTATTTATTTTTTGACAAAGGCTCCGGTATGCTCCCGTGAGTTTGAGGGAGAGTGTTAGAGGTTGTTGTCTCAACCTTATGCTCACCACCAGGGGTGACTTTATCACATGTTAATGAAAAAATAAACTATAAAAGTTATTATAAATGTAATAAATTAAAATTTTGTATATTTTAAAATATTTTAAAATGATCTATTTCATTACAATTTTTAAAATCATTTTATATGATTTTTATATTATAAATACAACAAATTAAAATTTTCTATATTTTAAAAATTTATTTACAAAGCTTTAATTATCTATTTATTTACCATTTTTGAAAAAATTAAAAATAGTTTTTTTTTAAATTATTAGCGAATGATTTTTTTTATAATAGTTTTTTTTTATAAATATTGCTACTTGTGTCTGTTTTTTTATAATAGTTTTTAAAATTTTAAAAATCAAATTTTTTTAAACCTAGCTGGGTCCCGGTCCCTTCTCTTTTCTCTCGATTCGTCTCTCCCGCTATTAACCTATCGTTCCCTTTTCTTGCACCTTGCGCGAGCTCCCTCCCTCCCTCCTCCTTTCAAAGACCTGTCCTCCGCTCCTCCGTCAATCGGCATCGTCTCGCTGGTAAGGCCGCTCTCTCCTCCTGTCTTTTTACATACGGTTCTGTCTTTTGGTGTTGAGACTGGGAATTGCGGGTTTAAAGTTGCATCTTTACCTCACAGCCTAAATGAATGAATTAAACTTGTTTCTTTTCTTCACCGCCTATTGGTCTCTAGTTTCTACTTTGTTTGTGCAGATGGCTCATGTTGTTGACCTTGAAGAGGGCACCGATCGATCACATTAGTTTCTTAAAGTCTTGGAAGTTAGATAGTAGGGTTAGGGATAGAGTTTCTTATTGTTCTATATATAAATATGCATATGAACTAGTAGATATTTGTACGGATTGTAAGTTTGTTTCCTCTATTTGTAATAGATATATAGATGGTCATTTTGATATCCTTAACCATGGATTGCATTTAGGATTAGAAGACATTTTATATTTGACTGGACTTCCCCTTGATGGGAAACCAGTTTGTGGAGATACAAGGAATTTAAGTGAACTTGTAAGGAACATGTTAGGAGAAAATCATGAAGCTATTGGTTCATGCATTAAATTAGTGTGGCTAAGGGAAAAATTTCAACAAGTTCCTCAAGAATGTCGAGACATAGATGTCTATGCTAGGGCATATTTGCTGTTTGTCATAGGTTGTGTTATATTTCCGGGCATGTCAAAATATATGGTTCAGGCAGAATTAATTTTATGTTAGAGGACATTTCTACCATAGATCCATACGCATGGGGTTCCGCCTTGTTTTCTCACCTCCATTATGCTTTGGATTGCATAAGCCAAAAGCGGGGGAACAACAAAGGCAAATATTTATCAGCCAGCACCCTTATTATTGACGTAAGCTTTGCAACTTCTTTGTTTCATTTTTTGTTGGAATATGTGCTAATATTTTGTTGCTTTCTTTGTTTTATAGGTGTTTGCATTTTGCATCTATATATCCCTTATGCCCATTTTCAGAAATTATCCTTTTAAAAGGATAAATTATAAGATCTTCTGTGTTTTTCATAGGTAAAACATATCGGTTTCGGATATCGAATGTGGGGTTTACCACTTGCCTGAACATAAGGTTTCAGGGCCATACAATGAAGCTGGTTGAAGTTGAAGGGTCTCATACACTGCAAAACACCTATTCTTCTCTTGATGTTTGCTTGGGCCAGTCTTACCCTGTTCTTTGTCACTGCTGATCACATGTACTATAACTTGATTGCTTTTCTTCACTTACAGTTACTAAAGCAATCTGTAAATCTGCAGAATGGATGGAGGACAGTGGTCATCAGAGAGTAGGAAGGGTTGCAATCTCAGAGACGCTGTTAATCGTTGCACGGTTCAGGTATTCAAATAACTTTCAGATACTTTTGAATCTTTGATATCCTTGAGCTGACTGCCTCTCCTCCTTGAGCTGACTGCCTCTCCTCCTCCTCCTTGTCAAAATGAAAACTGCAACCTTGAAACCTTCTCCTTGCCATGCTCCTTGCCATCTATCCCATTAATGGACGTCCACCGGCGAAGGTGAGGGTCTCTGTGTTTTTTGCAGGGTCTATACTTCTGTTAGAGAATGATCTTGAGATTGTCTTCAAGAACTATGAATGGCCTGCTACTCTGCAGGCAACCTTTGCAGCCATTTTTCAGCGCGGCCTCTCTTGCTCTTGAGCTGAGCGCGGCTGAGCCTTCTCCTCTCCCCCTTGAGGTTATTATTTTGAGAAATGGCGAGGCAGATGGATGGCCTGCTACTCTGCAGGCAACCTTTGCAGCCATTTTTCAGCGCGGCCTCTCTTGCTCTTGAGCTGAGCGCGGCTGAGCCTTCTCCTCTCCCCCTTGAGGTTATTATTTTGAGAAATGGCGAGGCAGATGGATTGCCTGCTACTCTGCAGGCAACCTTTGCAGCCATTTTTCAGCGTGACCTCCCTTGCTCTCAGATTGGAGAGGGATTAAAGTTGCATCTTTTCCTCACAGCCTGAATGAATGAATTAAAGTTGCATTTCTTTTCCTCACCGCCTATTGGTCTCTAGTTTCTACTTTTGTTTGTGCAGATGGCTTAATTTGTTGACCTTGAAGAGGGCACTGATCACATTAGCTACTGGCAAAATATACCTAATTCTTTGATGCCAAAATGTCCTTTTATTTTCTTGACTTAACTCTCAATTTTATAATTTCTTATTTGTTTACATTCATTGTGCCTAATTTTATTCATCTTCTACAAATTTGCATCTATCTTAAATCTTATTGCTTTTGTAAAGTCATCATAATTGCGTTTATATCCTCTACATATCTTAAGTTACATGTATTGCCTCCAAAACTTTGAATAGAGCCATGAGGTTAAGAATTTGTCCAAACCTGAGGGAACTGTATTTTTTCATTGCAATTACCACTTTAATGATCTCCCATGTTTTAATTTGTTTTGCATCTATATATCCCTGATGCTCATTTTTAGAAATTATCCTTTTAAAAGGATAAATTATAGATCCCTGTTCCGTTTCCTCCTGCTGCTGATTATACCCTGCTTGCCGGTGACTGGTTCAAGGCTAACCACACTGTAAACTTCGTTACTGCTGATTATATGCTTATGATTCTTGTTAGAGTTAATAGTCATCATGTTACCTTTCTCTTACATTCTGTTCATAAGTAGCACATAATGCCCTAGTTCATAAGTAGCACATAATGCCCTTGTTCATAAGTAGCTCATCCATATGTTGATAACCTTTCCCTGCTTGCCGGTGACTGGTTCAAGGCTAACCACACTGTAAACTTCGTTACTGCTGATTATATGCTTATGATTCTTGTTAGAGTTAATAGTCATCATGTTACCTTTCTCTTACATTCTGTTCATAAGTAGCACATAATGCCCTAGTTCATAAGTAGAACATAATGCCCTTGTCCATAAGTAGCTCATCCATATGTGGATAACCTTTCACTCTTTGTTTTTTTCTCTCAATGCAGGTTGGCCCTTTTCAGACAAAAAATCCTTGGGGAAATCCAAAAATCAAAGTTAGAATTCATTTAAATCCTTATGGAATTGCTGTTGTTAGCTCATTTTTGGTAAGTGCAATAGCGATTATTATTTTTAATGAGTTTTTTTAACCACAATTAGTTAAAAATAACTCTGATTTGTCTGTCATTCTCCAACTCTTTAGTTGATTGAAGATGATAGCAAAGATACAGATTCAAGCGAAGCAAGTTGGCCGGCTCTGCCCGCTAACTGTGCAGTCAAGACCAGTCTGCCGGAAAGATGGAGTGATGAACATGCCTTTAGAGTGCCGCAGATTTCAGCCATGAATGCCGAGAAACATAAGAGAGCCAGGACTATGAACAACAATAGTACATCAATGCCTTCTTCTTTCTGGTATTACTGATCAGTTGCAATGTATAACTAAATTAATTAGCTTTGTTCTTTGATCAGAATAGTAGTCCAAGAATATTGCAGGAAAAGTGCTTTGGGCTTGACTTTGATTATATATGTAAATTAAACTTGCATGATCTTGTAATGTCAAACAAACATGAGAATCAATTAACATGAGTACTACGTTTCTGAATCTTTGAATTTATAATGTGATTTTGAATCTGTGATTCACAGATGAACAAAAATACAACCTTTCATTGCAATTTTCCAAACAAAGCATGAATAATTTGATATGGTTATCTTACATCGATTTTTATTTTGAAAAACTTTAGATCAAACTAAATTATTTATAATAAAATTAAAGACGGGACTGATTAAATGCATATGTTTCAACTTCAGTAGTATACTATCTATTTTTATTTATTTATTTTTTGACAAAGGCTCCGGTATGCTCCCGTGAGTTTGAGGGAGGGTGTTAGAGGTTGTTGTCTCAACCTTATGCTCACCACCATGGGTGACTTTATCACATGTTAATGAAAAAATAAACTATAAAAGATATTATAAATGTAATAAATTAAAATTTTGTATATTTTAAAATATTTTAAAATGATCTATTTCATTACAATTGTTTTTTAAAATCATTTTATATGATTTTTATATTATAAATACAACAAATTAAAATTTTCTATATTTTAAAAATATATTTACAAAGCTTTAATTATCTATTTATTTACCATTTTTAAAAAAATTAAAAATAGTTTTTTTTAAATTATTAGCGAATGATTTTTTTTATAATAGTTTTTATTTTTATTTTTATAAATATTGCTACTTGTGTCGGTTTTTTTTATAATAGTTTTTAAAATTTTAAAAATCAAATTTTTTTAAACCCAGCTCGGTCCCGGTCCCTTCTCTTTTCTCTCGATTCGTCTCTCCCGCTATTAACCTATCGTTCCCTCTTCTTGCACCTTGTGCGAGCTCCCTCCCTCCCTCCTCCTTTCAAAGACCTGTCCTCCGCTCCTCCGTCAATCGGCATCGTCTCGCTGGTAAGGCCGCTCTCTCCTCCTGTCTTTTTACATACGGTTCTGTCTTTTGGTGTTGAGACTGGGAATTGCGGGTTTAAAGTTGCATCTTTACCTCACAGCCTGAATGAATGAATTAAACTTGTTTCTTTTCTTCACCGCCTATTGGTCTCTAGTTTCTACTTTGTTTGTGCAGATGGCTAATGTTGTTGACCTTGAAGAGGGCACCTTTCACATTAGTTTCTTAAAGTCTTGGAAGTTAGATAGTAGGGTTAGGGATAGAGTTTCTTATTGTTCTATATATAAATATGCATATGAACTAGTAGATATTTGTACGGATTGTAAGTTTGTTTCCTCTATTTGTAATAGATATATAGATGGTCATTTTGATATCCTTAACCATGGATTGCATTTAGGATTAGAAGACATCTTATATTTGACTGGACATCCCCTTGATGGGAAACCAGTTTGTGGTGATACAAGGAATATAAGTGAACTTGTAAGGAACATGCTAGGAGAAAATCATGAAGGTAATGGTTCATGCATTAAATTAGTGTGGCTAAGGGAAAAATTTCAACAAGTTCCTCAAGAATGTCCAGACATAGATGTCTATGCTACGGCATATTTGCTGTTTGTCATAGGTTGTGTTATATTTTCGGGCGTGTCAAAATATATGGTTCCGGCAGAATTACTTTTTATGTTAGAGGACATTTCTACCATAGATACATACGCATGGGGTTCCGCCTTGTTTGCTCACCTCCATTATGCTTTGGATTGCATAACCCAAAAGCGGGGGAACAACAAAGGCAAATATTTATCAGCCAGCACCCTTATCATTGAGGTAAGGTTTGGAACTTCTTTGTTTCATTTTTTGTTGGAATATGTGCTAATATTTTGTTGCTTTCTTTGTTTTATAGGTGTTTGCATTTTGCATCTATATATCCCTGATGCTCATTTTCAGAAATTATCCTTTTAAAAGGATAAATTATAAGATCTTCTGTGTTTTTCATAGGTAAAACATATCGGTTTCGGATATCGAATGTGGGGTTTACCACATGCCTGAACATAAGGTGTCATGTCACTCCCCGACCCGGATCCCGGGACCTCGAGCACGTCAATAGACCGGCCGTACGCAAGTAGAGGTAAACTCGACTCAAATACAAGGCCTAAATGTGATAAGAAGATAGCATTCCATAAAATAAATTAAACTCAAGTTCAAAGGAACATAGAGTCATCAGGGTCCATGGCCCTATACATAGCCTGGTCCCTATACGGGTCCTACACAAGTAAAACTCATAAAATAAAAGATAAAAAAGACTCCCAGACCTCGGATCTCCTCATGACCTCTGCTCAAGCTCCATCCCCCTAAACTTCGGTATCTGAAAAAGAGAAAGAACAAAACACATGAGCTTTCGAATGGAAAGCCTAGTCAGTACCCCTGCGGGGATACAAAGACATAAGTAGACAATATGTCAATCAATGAGATCACAATACCAAGAAACACAATCCTAGGGGCCTACCAGAAACAATCCAAAGATACGACCCCTGATACAGAAACCCTCGGGCTCTGTAGAGAGTTTCAAAGAAAACTCAAGGATCACTCCCGGCCAGTATGTCCAGCTACTTGCTGTAAGCACGACCTTCTGGTCGTTCGACCCTCCGGTCGCAAATTGGTAGAACTACCTTTTATACGTGTTAACACGGTCAGTGTACCACGCCCACTGACAGGTAAAACCACAAGAGATTCACCTCTCTAGCAAGGCAGGCAGAAATGCTAGGGGGTCCAGTCCCTGAACATTCCCTTATCGGAGCCCCCTAGCTCCACTGAGTCCAGGCAGTAGACCATAGCAAACAGGGACACCAACATCCCGAAACAAGCATACATGCCCAACAGGAATCTAAACAGATACAAATAGCATGTATGACAACAGTCAGGCATGTAACAAGAAAACATAAGCAAGTCCAAGAAAACCCGAAACCGGGTGGGAACTAGGTAAGTGTACTTACCTCCTGGTGAGACTAAAAGTCTCCCTAGAATCCCTTGGAATGCCTTACGTCTCCCCGAGAGTATCTGGCATACATAGGCTCTATTAAAGTCAAGATTTCAACGAGTCTCTAGTTACACATGCATGTCTATCGACTCTGTTGGGCCTGGGCCCACTAACGGGTCCTAAAGACCATCTCTCGGATTACTGGCTCTTATCCCCCTGTTTCCATGTCCTTTAGTTGACCTTAGACCCAACTTGGTCAAACTTAGTCAACTTTAGTCTACTTGTCGAGTCCAAACCTTATTAACCTCTCAAATCATTCCAATCATTAGTTCAAATAAATTTGTTACACTGTAAAAGTTATTCTCGTTGGTTAATTAACCATTAACAAATTTAATTTGCCTTACATAGAATAATTATATCTTCCCATATAATGAATTATTCTATTAATTTGCCTTACTACCAAGATCTAAAATCCTTTCAAGATGTTTAAATCAACCTAGTTGATTAATCAAATTAAATATGTCACACTCATATAGTTCAAATTATTTTTTCACCGCTACTAGTTAATTGATTTTGTCACAACTATAGTACCATATAGTTATTGTAACTATACAAAACTAATCAATTAATCATCACACATATAATAGCACATGAAAAATTATCTACTTAAATAAGTTGTTACATCTATATGTTTTCATGGAATTATTAACCATCTATTAAATTGTCCTATAGAGCAATTTTTGTCACACTTCTAAAGCTGGAAATAAAATAATCAACCAATATTATTTTTATTATCCATTACTCCATTTACTTAATTATTATTATTATTATTATTATTATTATTATTTTTAACTTCTTCTTCAACCTCTCACTCGCGCGACCGAGACCTCGCCAGACTGCACCGACGATCCTGCAGGTGACCGGAGCTCCACCAGCGTCAGGTTCCTTTCGGCAGGCCTGCTTTCAACGCGTCATGGCCCTCTGTAGAGAGTGCAGGCTCTGCTTCCACCGAGTTCAAGTCCTCCGGCCGGTCTCCTTCTTCGTCTCCGACGAACCCCACCCGACACACTCATATGCGCATTACTATAAGGCCTCAGGAGGGGGAAGAAACTTACCGGAAGAGTTGTGGACGCTGTTTGACACCAACAGAGAGCTTCCCGGCTCCGGTTGAAGGTGTTTGGATTTTTCGGCGATCGTCAGCCGTGACTCCCTTTCTTAGTCGCGGGCCTGGCCTCCTGCTTCACCGGAACCCTGCCGCGATCGCTCCCGCGCTTCTCTGTGGTCGCCTAGTAACGGCCTTCACCAGAACAGCTTCTCTTCTTCCGACTGACACCTCACCGGAGAGTGGAGAAGCTCGGCTTGTTGTGTGCCGGGACGGTGGATGGAGTGCCCCTTTTATAGGGCTCGGGAGGCCAGTCCAAGCGTCGCCAACGTCTCGACGCTCCCTGCCGACCGACGACCGGCATCCCCGCACGTAACGCACGGGAGAACCGGCGAGGCTCGCGCGCGGTCGGTTTCAGGCGGCTGAGAAACGGTGGAGATGCCTTGAGATTTGGTCTCTCGGATGTGGGGTGAGGATCTCTTGGTCCACTTCAATGGCTGAGATTCAATTCCAAAACCTCGGATCTAACACCCCCTCTGATTAACAGCCCAGATCTCACCACGATTAATGGCCTGATCTCCTCTCATCGCCTCGTGATAGGGTCTCATCTCTAGACGGGTGGCTCCTGTGAGCCCGCACCATGGGACCACTCCCACCAAACCATTTCTCCTTGCCTCGCATATGATCCACGATCAGATGGATTAAATCGCGGCTCGACACGTGGCTATACTATAGCCATTATAATGCCTCGCGATAGCGCGATTTCCACGCTCTTCGAATCCTATCTGTTGTCTCTCGGAAATTTTCCAGAGATCCCTATCTCTTTTTGAATTAATCTTTGGTCCATCCTTGTGAGAGGGAACAGTTTCCCTTTAGTCCTTGATACTTTTGAAATTACCAAAAGGTCCTTCGGACCCTACATTAACCCTAATTAGGGTATTTATCCTTAAATTTTCATTTTCTCCCATTTAATTCCTTAGGAAAATTTCCTCTAATATTCCAAAAAGTTTAATCCACTTTTGAAGGAATTTAAACAAATTTTTCTTTTATTTTCATGATATCCTTGGATTTTACATTCCTCCCCCCTTAAAATAATTTCGTCCTCGAAATTACATCACTACTTGCAATTAAGTAAATAACTCTGGGTAACGCTTTTTCATATCTTCTTCGCGTTCCCAAGTAGCTTCTCGCTCAGTGTGATTACTCCACCTCACCTTAACAAAAGGAATGGTTCTATTCCTTAACTGCTTGTCTTCACGGCCCAAAATAGTCACTGGGCGCTCCTCATAGGACATATCCTCTTGGACTTCTACAGGAACCTGGGGAATTACTGGTGTTGGATCTTAGATACACTTCTTCAACATGGATATGTGGAAGACATCGTGAACCTGAGCGAGATCCTGAGGTAAAGCCAACCTATACGCCACAACTCCTATGCGCTCCAAAATCTCAAAAGGTCCGATATATCGCGGAGCAAGTTTTCGACGTCGTCCAAACCTTACTACCTTTTTCATAGGAGATACCTTCAAGAATACCAGATCCCCCACTTGAAACTCCTGATCAGATCTCTTACGGTCAGCATAGCTCTTTTGCCTACTTTGAGCAGCCTTGAGTCTCTCCCTGATCATTTTAACATGCTCCTCCGTCTGTTTAACAAAATCTGGCTGCTCAAGTGTCGCCTCAGCTACCAGCTTCCTTTCGCCCACATCACCCCAGCAAATGGGGGTTCGGCACTTTCTCCCATAGAGTGCTTCATACGGGGCCATCTTAATGCTTGCCTGATAGCTGTTGTTATAGGCAAACTCTACCAAGCTCAGGCGCTCATCCCAAGACCCCGTGAAATCTAACGCACATGCTCTCAACATGTCTTCTAACACTTGGATGGTCCTTTCGGATTGTCCATCGGTCTATGGGTGGAAAGCTGTGCTGAACGCCAAGCTTGTGCCCAGTGTTGCGTGTAGGCTCTCCCAAAATCTGGAGACAAACCGAGTGTCTCGATCAGAAGTGATCGACACCGGTACTCCATGTAGCCTGACGATCTGATCTATATACAGCTGGGCCAACTTCTCCAAAGATGCTCCCGTCCTCAATGGTATAAAATGTGCCAACTTAGTCAGTCGGTCTACTATAACCCAGATTGACTCATGGCTTTTATGAGTACGTGGCAACCCTATCACAAAATCCATGTTAATATGCTCCCACTTCCACTCCGGAATGGGTAGGGGTTGTAACGTCCCTGCCGGCTTCTGGTGTTCTGCCTTTACCAACTGACAGGTGATGCACTTAGCCATGAACTCCACAACATCTCACTTCATTCCCTTCCACCAAAAATGATCCTTCAACCCTCTGTACATCTTGGTACCTCCAGGGTGAATAGCGTAGCTCGAATAGTGAGCTTCCTCCAGAATCTCCTTTCTTAACTCAGGGACATTTGGCACACATATCCTTTCATCAAATCTTAGAGTACCATCCTCATGGACTCTGAACCGTGTTGGTTCTCTCTGGCTTATGTGTTCCTTGATCTCCTCCAGATCAGGATCTTGTCCCTGAGCAACCCGAATCCTTCCAACAATGAGGGTCAGATATGCAAGCTGGCCAATAAAACATCCATCATAGGCAAAACAACTTCTAAATTGAGCCTCTTCATGTCCTCCAATAGAGGTCTCTGAGTTGTTAACATAGCGGCAACTCCATATCCAGACTTCCTACTCAGTGCATCGGCCACTACGTTCGCCTTGCCCGGGTGGTAGTGGACACTGAGATCATAATCCTTAATCAGTTCCAACCAGTGCCGCTGCCTCATATTTAACTCCTTCTGTGTGAATATGTACTTGAGGCTCTTATGATCGGTGTAGATCTCGCAAGGTACACCGTAGAGGAAGTGTCGCCAGATCTTTAGGGCAAACACGATCACTGCCAGCTCCAGATCGTATGTGGGATAATTCTCCTCAAAAGGCTTTAACTGTCGTTATGCATAAGCAATCACCCGCCCATCTTGCATCAATACACATCCAAGGCCAGTCTTGCATGCGTCACTGTAAACCGTATACCCACGACCACTATGAGGTAACGCCAAAACTGGTGCGGAAATCAACCTCTGTTTCAACTCCTGGAAACTCTTTTCACAGGACTCGGTCCAAACGAACTTGGTAACTTTCCTGGTCAATTTAGTTAATGGTGCTGCTATAACTGAGAAACCCTCAACGAACCTCCGATAATAGCCAGCTAATCCCAGGAAACTCCGTATCTCTCGTACCGTAGTTGGTCTCTTCCAGTCAACGACGGCCTCAATCTTCTTGGGATCTACTGCAACTCCAACTCCACTTACCACGTGACCCAAGAAAGCAACCTTGTCCAACCAAAATTCGCACTTGGAGAACTTCGCATAGAGCTGATGCTCCCTTAAGGTCTCTAGTACAATTCTTAAGTGCTCCTCGTGGGCCTGGTGGCTACTTGAGTAAACCAGTATATCATCGATGAACACCACCACAAATTGGTCCAAATATTGACGGAATACCAGGTTCATCATGTCCATAAAGACTGCGGGGGCATTGGTAAGCCCAAACGGCATTACCAAAAACTCATAGTGCCCGTATCTAGTACGAAAGGCACTCTTCGGAATATCCGTCTCTTTAATCCTTACTTGATGATACCCCGATCTCAAGTCAATCTTGGAGAATACTTGAGCTCCCTGCAACTGATCCAGTAGGTCATCAATTCTTGGTAAGGGATACTTGTTTTTCACAGTCACCTTGTTCAATTCCCTATAATCGATGCACAACCTTAACGACTCGTCTTTCTTCTTGACAAAAAGAATGGGTGCTCCCCAATGTGACATACTAGGTCTTATGAAGCCTTTATCCAATAACTCCTCTAGTTGGGTCTTCAACTCCTTAAGCTCCGCAGGTGCCATCCGATAAGGAGCCTTAGACACAGGAGCCGTACCCTGAACCAAATCAATAGAGAATTCCAATTCTCTTTCTGGGGGTAGTCCTGGTAACTCTTCCGGAAATACATCAGGGTACTCCCTCACCATGGGTACATCTGAGACTACGATCTCCATGTCCTTCTTCGCCTCAGAGATAGAGGCCAGATAACCTATACATCCACCCCTAAGTAATTTCCGAGCCTGGAGAGCTGAAATCTCCTGTACTAGGGAACAAGTTTGACTGCCTTTAAAGGTGAACTCTTCATCTCCCAGCATCCTAAACACAACTCTCTTTCCACGACAGTCTACAACCGCGTAAACTGAAGAGAGCCAGTCCATTTCGAGGATCACGTCGTAATCCTTCAAGTCCATTACATGCAAGTTTGCAAGTAATCTCTGCCCCTCAATTTCTACTGGGCATGCTGGTACAATCATCCTTACCAACTTGGCAGCTCCTATAGGGGTGTCTACACACAACACTTGGGGTAGATCTATAGTAGGCAACGTATGTTTTCGTACAAATCGTGCAGATACGAAAGAGTGTGTGGCTCCAGGATCAAATAAGGTGCAGGCATAGAATGAACTAACAGAAATAGTACCTGCCATGACATCAGCTGATGCCTGAGCTTCCTCGGTGGTCAGATGATAGACCCGTCCATGGGTCATCGGCCTCTACTGCTGTTGGGGTTGATTTGAGGTGGAAGGCTGTCCTGAAGTCGCCTTCCCCCTCTTATCTCCACCTTGTGGTCTTGGTGGTGGTCCTACCGATTGCCTGGAAGCTTGTTGTGATCCCTGGGTTCCTCCCACCACACTCTGCCCTTGTTGACGCTGTGGACATTGGGCCTTTTGGTGATCCAGAGCCAGACAAAGGTAACATCCTCCAGTTATCCTTGGACATTGAGACCTCTTATGCAGTTCCCTGCACTCATAGCATTTTAGGGTTTGGGTCACACTAGCTGATGACCCTTTGCCTCCAGACGAGGCTGTAGACCTAGTCGGCTTCCCATAAGGCCGATACTTGTTGTCAGGCCTACGCTTTCCAGAACTCTTTCCCGATGATTGGCCCTGGCTATTTGACCCCTTGTCCTTTTTCTCCTTATGGGACATGCCTTGAGCGTCCCCCTGGCAAGAGGCTTCAGTATATTTTTCCCTAGCCACAACATCAGTGTAGGTCTTACACATGTGGCTAGTCACGATCTTCTTAAGTGATGGCCGCAGTCCGGCCTCAAACTTCATTACCCGACTTTCCTCTGTCGAGACCATGTCAGGCAGAAATCGGGCCAATCTGTCGAATTCCGTCTCATATTGCTCAACTCTAGAGCCTCCCTGAACAAGCTGAGAGAATTGATGTCTGAGCTGGACTAAATGTCCTCTTGAGAAATACTTGGTGAAGAACGCAGTTCTGAACTCTTCCCAAGTCTGGAAGGCCTCTCCCTTCCTCAATCTGATCTCTCCAAAGTACCAGTCTTCCGCGGGTCCTTGGAGCATGTAAACGGCGGTCCTGATCTTTTCCGCCTCAGTAGTCTGGAAGACCTCAAAGGTCTTCTCCATTTCTCTTATCCATTGCTCTGCAGCATGGGGATCTGCGGCACCCTCAAAAGGTCGGGGAGAGGGTCTCTTAATCTCCCCTAGTAAACCTCTACTGGACGTGGGGGTGGCTGGTGGAGGTGGTACTCGTTGCTGTCGGGTCTCCTGGATTAGCCCCAGCATCTCACGCATGAGATCTAACATGCTCATGGGGGGTACCTCCCCCCTTGGGTTCTGGTCCTCTGCCTGAGGCTCCTGAGCATTAGACTGAGCAGGCACCTCCTGCTCAACTTCCATTTCATCCAAGGGTGGGGGTACCTCCCCATCCTGTGGTTGGGGTACCTCTTCCACAGGCGGTTGTGGCACATCAGCACGACGAGGTCGCCCTCGCCTACCTCTACCCCTACCTCTACCACCACGGCCTCCACGTGTTTGATTCATAGTTCAGCTGTTAAAGATTTCAAAATTACTTTATTCCCAAACATACTCTATTGAATTTAAAAGTGTAAAATCCGTGAATTTTTGGAAATAAATATTTTTGTTATTTCCTTGAAAAAAATAATATTTAAATTATTTATTTCCCGCGATTAGTGTTATTGTGGGATTAAATGATATGGAAATTAAAATTATTATGGGGTCTGTAGGGACCTAATAGTAATTTTGAAAGAACTGAGGACCTTAAAGAAGTTTTCCCCTCTCACAGCCTTGGACCTAAGCGTAATTTTGAAAGTGTCAGGGACCTCTCATAAAATTTCGTGAGAGAAAACCCTATTAGAGAGAATGAACGGCTGAGATTAAAACATCTCGAGCTATGCTAGATCTCGAGACATTATAACGGTCGTTAAGGAGCCACGTGGGGCGCCCAGAATAGATCCATCCTATCGTAGCTGGATACGAGGCAAGAGAGGTTGTTAATCTGGAAGTGACCTCACAGTGAGGGTGTTCCTGAGCCGTCTATCTCACGAATAGATTTATCTCGAGACATAAGAAGGAGATCGGCCCGTCAAATTTCAAACAAATCCTGACGGTTGATCTCGATCGTCGTCGGATACGAGAATGAGGGATTGAATAAGAACCCTTGATCGGGATCAATTGATCACCGCCCTCCATCGCCTGAGAGACGATCCAAAGGCATCGTCCCCACCATCCCTCGGTAGTCCCTAGCGCCTCCGGCCGCCCGGCTGGCGTCCGTTGGCGTTCTGTGAAAGGCCGGGGCGTTGCGTGAGTTTTGTCTGAAACGCCATCGCCCTTTCGTCTACTCATGCCTATATAAGGGACGGTCCCGGGTGTGAGTTGAGACAGAGAAAAAAATAGCGGAGCATTCTTCTCCGGCGCCGGTGAGCTCACAGAAGGGAGTTCGATCAATCCAGCGCGCTTCCGAGCTCGCAGAAATTCGGGGGAGAGCGCAGGAAGGCCGAAAGGAGGAGAAGGGCGGTACCTCGCAAGGGTTGAAGGAACAGTTCGCGGTGGTCGTAGCTGAGAACGTCGGAGGGGAGACAGAGAGGTTTTTCCGGCTTCTACAGTGCCCTCGTCGTCAGCAAACTCTCTATAAGTACCCTAAAACCATTTTAGAAAGTTTAGGGACGACTTTCATTACATGCCGATGACGGAGTGAGCTCTAGGAGAAGCTGTCTTGGCGGTGAGAATGGCGAGGTTACCACCGAGAGAGATAGAGGGAGGAAGGTGTTACGAGAGTGGTCGAGGGCGGAGGAGCGGTATGCGAAGACCGGACCCGAAGGAGCTCGGGTTGATCGCCGGCGAGCCACTGATGCCGCGTCGCGATCACTGTGACGGCTGTCGCGAGAGAGAGAGAGAGAGAGAGCAAACAATGGAGAAGAAGTGAGACTTATTAAAAAATAATAATAATAATAATATAATTAAAGCATGAAAACTTAGGGATGTGACATTATTATTATTAGAAAACTATGGTATGTGACATATAATTGATTTATTTAGTGATAAATTAGTTATTAAAGTGAGATTTAGATAGTGTGGCACATGCATAATTATGGGTATAGTTTTAAATGATTTTGAAACTATAGAGTGTGACAAATTATTAGCATGATTAATAATTTGAAAACTATAGTGAGACATAATTGAAAAGTTAATCGATTAATGAAATTGATTAAAGTGAAATACTTTAGGGTGTGACACATGTTTAATAAATCAATCAAAGCTTATAAATCTTTGAAAGTGGAATCTTGGTTTTGTGATGATTATTAGGTTGGGAAATGAAAGGTTTTAATAAAAGATTAAAACCTTAGTGTAATTAAATTAGTAATGTCTCTATTAATAGTGTTAACACTATTAATCAAATAGTCGTATAGTTTCGATAACTATATGGAACTGTAACTATGTGACATAATAATTAAGTAAATATCATTATTGAAATGAGGCAAATAGAAATTAATTAATTAAATTCATAAATTGGCTATGTGATGGAAAATATTTAGTAAGGAAGCTAAATAAATTCAAAAAGGACTATTAAGCCCTAAACGAGATAGACCTTAGGGTCATAAACTATCAAGTGACCAAAAAGCCCTTCAAGGGACTAAGGTCAACATAAATGGTGCAATGGGCTTGAAATGGGCCCAACTCAGCTAGAGTTGACTAGGTTAGACCAAAGTAAATCTACAAGTCAACTAAGGGACATTGAAACGGAAATAAGGGCCGGTAACCCGAGAGAAGGTCCCTAGGACCCGTTAGTGGGCCTAAGCCCAATAAGAATGTAGGGCATGCATGTACACCTAAGGACATAGAAATATTATTGGAACACTATTTCTAATAGGACCTCTGCATGCCAGATACTCTCGGGGAGTTGTTGGCATACTAAGGAAGACTAGAAGGACATCTAGTACCAACAAGAGGTAAGTTCACTTGCCTAGTTTCCGCCCGGTAACAGGATTTCTTGGACATGCTATGTATTCTTGTTACATGCACTGCTGAAGCCATACATGTTGTTCATATCTGTTATTGAATCCTGTTGAGCATGTGTATTTGTTTTCGGGACGTTGGTGTCCCTGTTTGCTATGTTCTACTGCCCGGATTCAGTGGAGCTAGGGAAGCTTCAATTTAGAGATGTTTAGGGTTGGGACCCTCCCCACTGACCTTCTGACCTTACGGAGAAGCAAATCTGCGGAGGTCTTACCGCTGGGCATGGTACACTGACCGTGTTAACACGTAGGAGAGGTAGTTCTACCAACCTGTGACCGGAGGGTCAAACGACCAACTAGGTCGTATTTACATCCAAAAGCTGGACATACTAGCCGGGAGTAAACCTAGAGTTCTCTTAGAACTCACTACAGAGCCCGAGGGTTTCTGTATCAGGGGTCGTACCTTTGACTTGTTTGTGGTAGACTCCTAGAACTATGTTATTGATATTATGATCTCGTTGACCGTCATTTTTTTTTTTTTTTTTTTTTTGTCTATGACATTGTGACCTGCAGGGGTACTTACTGAGCTTTCCATTCGAAAGCTCATGTGTTTTCTCTTTTCCTCTTTTACAGATTCCGAGGTTTAGGAGGGAGAGAAGCCTGAGGAGAGGACTCAAGGAGACCAGAGGTTTTAGGAGCCTACCTTATCTTTATCTTTGTCTTTTATGCGTATTGTTGTTTGTAGGACCCGTATAGGGGCCAGACTACTATAGGGCCTACGGACCCTAATGACTCTATGTTCTTATGGACTCGAGTTTATGTTTATGTATGGATTGTTATCTGCTTATCACATTATTAGGCCTTGTATTCGAGTTGAGTTTATCTCTTCTTTAATACGGCCGGTCTGTTGACGTGCTCGAGGTCCCGGGATCCGGGTCGGGGCGTTACAGATTAAAGTGGTATCAGAGAAAGTTCTCTTGATAGAGCAGATAGCAGACCCTAGATACCCTTAGCCAGTTGCATAGACTGAGTGCGGGACTGGGGTAGTATAGATAGTGGTATGTTAGATTGACACCCGGTTTACTTGCAGGATGTCGGGACCATCGCAAGTGATTCGCCGGGATGATGAGGTGGAGTCCATCCGGAGAACACTCCACAACCAGGCGATTCTGAGGTCCTCGAGAGATGAGGAGGACGCTGGAAGCCACCGTAGAAAGGTTGGCAGGGCTTGGGACTACGGTTACCATGTTGGTCCAGGGGACTTAGGGACCACATCGCTATCACGAGGCCAATAGGACCCAAGATTCTTAGCGAGGAGATCGTGAGCCCTAGTATTCCTCCACAGCGTGTGTAGAGGCGTGACTACCGCCATGCATTGGGGGTTGGTCGGGGAGAGAGCTGCAGGTCCATCTCCTGCCATTCTCAGGATCTCATGGTGCCGTCGATGTGGAGTATACGGGCACCGTATGACAGAGTGTAGGCGCCCTGCCCTCTGGTGCCGTAGTTGTGGCAGTCGGGAGCACCTAGCTTTCTACTCTCCGTCTGGGGCGCCAGGACCTAGCAGGGGACCCCAGGGGTCCGGAGGACAACGACCTTGCCCTGACTACACTCCACTGTCGCCCGACGAGCATCATCTGGCTTGAGTTCTAGTTTTAGTTGCTAGAATAACCGTAGTCTTACAAACTTATGTGTTGTATGAACTACTTTTATTATGTCCTTTAGTGTCTTTTGTTTTAGCATGTTGACTCTAGTTGTTGCATTTGAAATGAATAAAAGTATGTTTTATCATCATCTGTCTTGCTGGAAATAAAAGTAACCTTGTAATCCTTATACAGTTAAACTATGGATCACTTGCGTGGAGGTCGAGGTGGTAGGGGTAGAGGAAGGGGTAGGCGAGGGCGACCTCGTCGTACCGAAATGCCACAGCATCCAATGGAGGAAGAAGTCCCTCAACCGCAGGGTGGGGAGGTACCCCCGCCTGTGGATGAAATGGAAGTCGAGCAGGAGGTGCCTGCTCAATCCAATGCTCAGGCGCCTCAGGCAGAGGGCCAAAACCCAAGGGGGGAGGTACCCCCCATGAGCATGATGGAATTAATGAGAGAGATGTTGGGACTAATCCAGGAGACCCGACAACAACGTGCACCACCTCCGTCATCTACCCCCACGTCAAGTAGAGGATTACTTGGGGAGATCAAGAGACCCTCTCCCCGACCATTCGAGGGGGCTGCAGACCCCCATGCTGCTGAACAATGGATACGGGAGATGGAGAAGACCTTCGAGGTCTTCCAGACTACTGAGGCGGAGAAGATTAGGACCGCCGTGTATATGCTCCAAGGACCCGCAGAAGATTGGTACTTTGGAGAAATCAGGCTGAGGAAGGGTGAGGCCTTCCAGACTTGGGAAGAATTCAGGACTGCATTCTTCGCCAAGTATTTCTCGAGAGGACATCTGCAATTTGGGACAACAATTCTCCCGGCTTGTTGGGGAGGCTCCACGGTGGAGCAATATGAAGAATTTGATCGGTTAGCTTCGCTTCTTGCTGATATGGTTCCCCACGGAAGAGAGCCGAGTGATGAAATTTGACGATTTGCGACCATCGCTGAAAAAGATTGTGACCCGACCACATGTGCAAGACTTACACGAAGTTGTGGCTAGGGCCAAATACACCGAGGCTTCTTGCCAAGGGGACGCCGAGTGCGTCCCGAGGAAAGAAAAGGATAAAGGGCAAATAGCGGGGCCAATCATGGAAAGAGCTGCGGAAAGCGTAGGCGACAACAAGTATCGACCTTATGGGAAAGCCAGGCCGAGGTCTGACCTCATCTGGAGGTAAAGGGTCTTGACCCGGTGTGACCCAGAACATTAAGTGCTATGAATGCAAGGGACCACATAAGAGGTCCCAGTGCCCTAGGATAACTGGAGGGTGTTATTTCTGCTTGGCCTTGGATCACCAAAAGGCCCAATGTCCTCAGCGTTAACAAGGACAGAGTGTGGTGGGGGAAACCAGGGATCTCAACAAGCTTCCCGACAATCGGTCGGACCACCACCAAGATCACAAGGTGGGGATAAGAAAGGGAAGGCGACCTCAGGACAACCTTCTACTCCAAACCAACCCCAGCAGCAGCAGAGGCCAATGACCCATGGTCGGGTCTACCATTTGACAACCGAGGAAGCACAGGCATCAGCAGATGTCGTGGCAGGTACCATTCCAGTTAATTCCTTCTATGCCTACACTTTATTTGATCCTGGAGCCACACACTCTTTCGTATCTGCACGGTTTACACGAAAGCACACTTTGCCTACTATAGATCTACCCCAGGACTTGTGTGTAGACACCCCGGTGGGAGCTGCCATAATGGTAATGAGAATGGTACCGGCATGCCCTATAATGATTGTGGGGCGGAGATTACTTGCAAACCTGCATGTAATGGACCTGAAGGATTACGATGAGATCCTCGGGATGGATTGGTGGTTCTGCTTGATGGTAGGCTATGAGGGAAGAGTTGTCTTTAAGATGCCGGGAGGAAAGGAATTTACTTTTAAAGGCAGCCAAACTTGTTCCCTTGTTTAGGAGATTTCAGCTCACCAGGTCCGGAAGTTACTTAGGGGTGGATGTGTAGGCTATTTGGCCTCTATATCTGAGGTAAAGAAGGATAAGGAGATTGTAGTCTCAGACGTACCAATAGTAAGGGAGTACCCTGACGTGTTTCCGGAAGAATTACCAGGATTACCCCCGGAAATAGAATTGGAGTTCTCTATTGAATTGGTGCAGGGAGCGACTCACGTGTCTAAGGCTCCTTGCTCGGATGGGCTGCGGGAGCTTAAGGAATGAAGACCCAACTAGAGGAATTGTTGGACAAAGGTTTTATTAGACCTAGCATGTCACCTTGGGGGTGCTGTTCTTTTCGTCAAAAGAAGAAAGGCGGTCGCTAAGGTTGTGCATTGATTATCGGGGAATTGAACAAGGTGGGTAAAGAATAAATATCCTCTACCAAGAATTGATGATTTCTTGGATGGCCTCTGAGGGAGCTCAAGTCTTCTCTAAGATTGACTTGAGATCCGGTATCACCAAGTAAGGATTAAAGAGGCGGATATCGAAGAGTGCTTTTAGGTACTAGATACGGGCACTCTGAGTTCTGGTAATGCCGTTTGGGCTTACCAATGCCCGGCAATCTTTATGGACATGATGAGATTATTCCTTCAATATTTGGACGGTTTGTGGTGGTATTCATCGGCGACATCTTGGTTTACTCAAGGAGCCACCGGGCCCTACGAGGAGCACTTAAGAATAGTGCTAGAGACCTTGAGGGAACATCGACTTTACGCTAAGTTCTCCAAGTGCGATTTTTGGTTGGAAAGTGTAGCTTTCTTGGGCAGCGTGGTAAGTGCATTTGGAGTTCTGTAGATCCCAAGAAAATTGAAGCCGTTGTGGAATGGAAAAGACCAACAGCGGTGCACGGAAATCTGAAGTTTCACGGGATTAGGCTATTACCGGAGATTCGTTGAGGGTTTCTCGGTTATAGCAGCACCATTAACCAAGCTGACCAGGAAGGGTACCAAATTCATTTGGACCGACTCCTGTGAAAAGAGTTTCCAGGAGTTGAAACAGAGGTTGATTTCTGCACCAGTGTTGGTATTACCACAAAGTAATCGTGGGTATACGGTTTATAGTGACGCCTGCAAGACTGGCCTTGGTTGTGTGCTGATGCAAGATGGGCGCGTGATTGCTTGTGCATCACGACAGTTAAAACCTTTCGAAGAAAACTACCCCACACACGATCTTGAGTTGGCAGCGATTGTGTTTGCCCTAAAGATCTGGCGACATTTCCTCTACGGTGTACCTTGCGAGATTTACACCGATCATAAGAGCCTCAAGTACATATTCACACAGAAGGAATTGAATATGAGACAGCGGCGATGGTTAGAACTAATCAAGGACTACGATCTCAGTGTCCATTACCACCCGGGCAAGGCGAACGTGGTGGCCGATGCACTGAGCAGGAAGTCTGGATATGGTATTGCCACTTTGTTAACAACTCAGAGGCCGCTACTGGAGGATATGAGAAGGCTCAACTTAGAGGTCGTTTTGCCTACGATGGATGTCACATTGGCCAGCTTGCATATCCGACCCTCGTTGTTGGAGAGAATTAGGGTTGCTCAGGGACAAGATCCTGAACTGGAGGAGATCAAGGAACACGTAGGCCAGGAAGAACCAACATGGTTCAGAGTCCATGAAGATGACACCCTTAGATTTGATGAAAGGATTTGTATACCTAATGTCCCTGAGATAAGAAGGGAGATTCTAGAGGAAGCTCACTATTCGAGCTACACTTTACACCCTGGAGGTACCAAGATGTACAGAGGGTTGAAGGACCACTTCTGGTGGAAGGGGATGAAGCGAGATGTTGCGGAGTTCGTGGCCAAGTGCATCACCTGTCAGTTGGTAAAGGCGGAACACCAAAAGCCGGCAAGGATGTTACAACCCTTACCCATTCCGGAGTGGAAGTGGGAACATATTAACATGGATTTTGTAACGGGGTTACCACGAACTCAAAGAGGTCATGAATCGATCTGGGTTATAGTAGACCGATTGACCAAATCAGCCCATTTCATTCCTTTAAGGACAGCGGCATCCTTAGAGAAGTTAGCTCAGTTATATATCGATCATATTAGAGACTTCATAGACTTGGTGGCGATCACCTCGGTAGAGATTTCGGTTTGTCTCTAGATTCTCGGGAGAGCACGCACTCACGGGCCGCGGGATTGGCGTTAGCGACTTTCCACCTACGACCGATGGACAACTGGAAAGGACCATCCGGTGTTAGAGGACATGTTGAGGCATGTGCGATAGATTTCTGAGGTCTTGGGATGAGCGCCTAAGCTTTATAGAATTTGCCTACAACAATAGTTATCGAGGCAAGTATCAAGATGGCTCATTATGAGGCACTCTATGGGAGGAAGTCTTAGAACTCCCATTTCTTTGAGGAGATGTGGGAGAAAGGAAGCTGATAGCTGAGGCGTCACTTAAACAACCATATTTTATAAAACAAACGGAGGAACATGTCAAGATGATCAGGGAGCGACTCCAGGCTGCCTAGAGTAGACAAAAGAGCTATGCAGACCGAAAGAGATCTGATAATGAGTTTCAAGTGGGAGATCTGGTATTCCTAAAAGTGTCTCCTATGAAGGGGGTAGTAAGGTTTGGACGACGTGGAAAACTTGCTCCGCGATATATCGGACCTTTTGAAATATTGGAGCGCATAGGAGTGGTGGCATATAGGTTGGCCTTACCTCAGGATCTCGCCCAGGTTCACCATGTCTTCCACATTTCAATGTTGAAGAGGTGTATTCGTGATCCTACCAGAGTGATTCCACAAGTCCCGGTGGAAGTCCAAGAGGATATGTCTTACGAGGAACGCCCAGTAGCTCTTTTGGGCCGAGAGGACAAGCAGTTAAGGAATAGAACTATCCCTTTTATTAAGGTGAAATGGAGTAACCACACCGAGCGTGAAGCTACCTGGGAAAGTGAGGAGGATATAAGGCAGCGATACCCGGAGTTGTTTGTATGAGGAATAAACGGCGTAGAAATTTCGAGGACGAAATTTTTGTAAGGAAGGAGGATTGTAAAATCCGTGAATTTTTGGAAATAAATATTTTTGTTATTTCCTTGAAAAAAAAATAATATTTAAATTTTTTCCCGCGATTAGTGTTATTGTGGGATTAAAAGATATGGAAATTAAAATTATTATGGGGTCTGTAGGGACCTAATAGTAATTTTGAAAGAACTAAGGACCTTAAAGAAGTTTTCCCCTCTCCATGACCTTGGACCTAAAGCGTAATTTTGAAAGTGTCGGGGGACCTCTCATAAAATTTTGTGAGAAAACCCTATTAGAGAATGACAGTGAGAGATTAAAACATCTCGAGCTATGCTAGATCTCGAGACATTATAACGGTCGTTAAGGAGCCACGTGGCGCGCCCAGAATAGATCCATCCTATCGTAGCTGGATACGAGGCAAGAGAGGTGGTTAATCTGGAAGTGGCCTCACAGTGAGGGTGTTCCTGAGCCGTCTATCTCACGAATAGATATATCTCGAGACATAAGAAGGAGATCGGCCCGTCAAATTTCAAACAAATCCTGACGGTTGATCTCGATCGTCGTCGGATACGAGAATGAGGGATTGAATAAGAACCCTTGATCGGGATCAATTGATCACCGCCCTCCATCGCCTGAGAGACGATCCCAAGGCATCGTCCCCACCATCCCTCAGCCGTCTAACGCCTCCGGCCGCCCCGCTGCGTCCGTTGGCCGTTCTGCATGAGAAGGCGGACGTTTTGAGTTTGTCTGTGAGCGCCATAAGCCGCTTTTCGTCTACTCTATATAAAGGGGCGGTCCGGGTGTGAGTTGAGGAGCGAGAAAAAATAGCGGAGCATTCTTCTCGGCGCGGTGAGCTCCTGGAAGGGAGTTCGATCAATCAGAAGGCCGAAAGTAGGAGAAGGCGGTACCTGCGCAAAGGGTTGAAGGCGTCGGAGGGAGACAGAGAGAGGTTTTGAGGCTTCTACAATACCCTCCAAACTCTACTGTAAGTACCCTAAAACCATTTTAGAAAGTTTAGGGGCGACTTTCACTTTGAGAATGGCGAGGTTCACGGTGAGAGATAGAGGGAAGGAAGGGTGTTAGAGCACAGTGAGGCGGAGGGCGGTGGCGACAGAGACCGGACCAGAAGGAGCTTGGCGGTGTCGCGAGAGAGAGAGAGAGAGAGCAATCAATGGAGTAGAAGAAAGACTTATTAAAAAAAAAATAATAATATAATTAAAGCATGAAAACTTAGGTATGTGACATTATTATTATTAGAAAACTATGGTATGTGACATATAATTGATTTATTTAGTGATAAATTAGTTATTAAAGTGAGATTTAGATAGTGTGACACATGCATAATTATGGGTATAGTTTTAAATGATTTTGAAACTATAGAGTGTGACAAATTATTAGCATGATTAATAATTTGAAAACTATAGTGAGACATAATTGAAAAGTTAATCGATTAATGAAATTGATTAAAGTGAAATACTTTAGGGTGTGACACATGTTTAATAAATCAATCAAAGGTTATAAATCTTTGAAAGTGGAATCTTGGTTTTGTGATGATTATTAGGTTGGGAAATGAAAGGTTTTAATAAAAGATTAAAACCTTAGTGTAATTAAATTAGTAATGTCTTTATTAATAGTGTTAATACTATTAATCAAATAGTCGTATAGTTTCGATAACTATATGGAACTGTAACTATGTGACATAATAATTAAGTAAATATCATTATTGAAATGAGGCAAATAGAAATTAATTAATTAAATTCATAAATTGGCTATGTGATGGAAAATATTTAGTAAGGAAGCTAAATAAATTCAAAAAGGACTATTAAGCCCTAAACGAGATAGACCTTAGGGTCATAAACTATCAAGTGACCAAAAAGCCCTTCAAGGGACTAAGACATAAATGGTGCAATGGGCTTGAAATGGCTCAACTAGAGTTGACTAGGTTAGACCAAAGTAAATCTACAAGTCAACTAAGGGGAAGCGGAAATAAGGGGCGGTAACCCGAGAAGGTCCCTAGGACCCGTTAGTGGGCCTAAGCCCAATAAGAATGTAGGGCATGCATGTACACCCTAAGGACATAGAAATATTATTGGAACACTATTTCTAATAGGAACTCTGCATGCGGATACTCGAGGGAGTTGTTGGCATACTAAGGAAGACTAGAAGGACATCTAGGTACCAACAAGAGGTAAGTTCACTTGCCTAGTTGGGATTTCTTGGACTTTACTATGTATTCTTATTCCATACATGTTGTTCATATCTGTTTTTGAATCAGGTTGAGCATGTGTATTTGTTTCCGGGGACGTTGGTGTCACATTTTGCTATGTTTCTTGCCGGACTCAATGGAGCTAGGAAGCTCCAATTTAGGGATGTTGACCTTCACGGCGGCCTTACCGAGAGAAGCAAATCTGAGGTCTTAGGAGAGGTAGTTCTACCAACGCTGTGGCCAGGAGGGTCAAGCGACCAACTAGGTCGTATTTACATCAAATGGACGGAGTAAACCTAGAGTTCTCTTAGAACTCACTCTGAGCCTTTGACTTGTTTGTGGTAGACTCCTAGGACTATGTTATTGATATTATGATCTCGTTGACCGTCATTTTTTTTTTTTTTTTTTTTTTTTCTTTGACATTATGGCCTGCAGGGGTACTTACTTAGCTTTCCATTCGAAAGCTCATGTGTTTTCTCTTTTCTGATTAGGGTTTTAGGAGGGAGAAGCTTTGAGGAGGGACTCAAGGAGACCAGAGGTTTTAGGAGCCTACCTTATCTTTATCTTTGTCTTTTATGCGTATTGTTGTTTGTAGGACCCGTATAGGGGCCAGAGTACTATAGGGCCTACGGACCCTAATGACTCTATGTTCTTATGGACTCGCGTATGGATTGTTATCTGCTTATCACATTATTATGCCTTGTATTCGAGTTGAGTTTATCTCTTCTTTAATACGGCCGGTCTATTGACGTGCTCGAGGTCCCGGGATCCGGGTCGGGGCGTTATAAAAAGCAACAACTAAAGACATCATGCTGGAAACAAAGTATACTGAAACATAATGTAAGTAGTTCATACAACATAAATGTTTGTAAGACTACTTTTTATTTTAACAACAGAAACTAAACTCAATCCAGGTGATGCTCATCAGGAGACAATGGAGTGTAGTCAACGAAAGGCCTATGTCCTCCTGACCCCTGTGGTCCCCTACTAGGTCCCGGTGCACCGAATGGGCAGTAGAAAGCGAGGTGATCCATACTGCCACAATTACGGCACCAAAGAGGAAGGCGCCTACACTCCGCCATGCGGTGTCCATATCCACCGCACCGTCGGCACCTAGCAATCCTGCAACAGTAGGAGACCGACCTACAGCTCCAAGCTGAAATCCCAATCTCCGGCGGTAGTCACGAGCTCGACATACTCGCCGAGGAGGGATACTCAAGCTCACTATCTCTTGTACCAGTAGAACCCTCAGGCTCCTATCCACTGGCCTCTGAACAACAATCTCGTCTCTTAGTCCACGAAACGAGCACCGCAACCGTGGACTGTAGCCTATCAATCTTTCGATTGGTGGCTTCGACCGTCCTCCTCATCTCCGCGAGGACCTCTACAGGATCTGACGAGTCAGCACGGGGTGGTGGAGTGTTCTTACGAACGAACTCCACCTCGTCATCGGATGAATCCTGACGGTGCGAAGGTCCAGATATCCTGCAGGTAAAACCAGGTGTCAATCTAATGTACCACTAACTATACTACCCCAGACCCACACTCAGTCTATGCAACTGGCTAAGGGCATCTAGGGTTCTGCTATCCGCTATATCTAGAGAATCTCGGCTCTGATACCACTTTAATATATACGCTCGACCCGGATCCCGTTAGGACCTGGAAACACGTCAGCCGCCAAGCCCAGGTACTCAAGTAGAGATAAACTCGACTCAAATACTAAGCCTCAATGTGATAAGCAAATAACATTCCATAAAATAAATTAAACTCAAGTTCAAAGGAACATAGAGTCATAAGGGTCTATGGCCCTATACATAGTCTAGTCCCTATACAGGTCCTACACAAGTAAAGCTCACAAAATAAAAGATAAAGGAGACTCCCAGACCTCGGATCTCCTCGTGACCTCTGCTCAAGCTCCACCCCCCTAAACTTCGGTATCTGAAAAAGAGAAAGAGCAAAACACATGAGCTTTCGAATGGAAAGCCCAGTCAGTACCCCTGCGGGGATACAAAGACATAAGTAGACAATATGTCAATCAATGAGATCACAATACCAAGAAACACAATCCTAGGGGTCTACCAGAAACAATCCAAAGATACGACCCCTGATACAGAAACCCTCGGGCTCTGTAGAGAGTTTCAAAGAAAGCTCAAGGATCACTCCAGGCCAGTATGTCCAGCTACTTGCTATAAGCACTACCTTCTGGTCGTTCGACCCTCCGGTCACAAATTGGCAGAACTACCTCTTATACGTGTTAACACGGTCAGTGTACCACGCCAACTGACAGGTAAGACCACCATAGATTAGCCTATCTGGCAAGGCAGGCAGAAATGCAAGGGGGTCCAGTCCCTGAACATTCCCCTATCGGAGCCCCCTAGCTCCACTGAGTCCGAGCAGTAGACCATAGCAAACAGGGACACCAACATCCCGAAACAAGCATACATGCTCAATAGGAATCTAAACAGATACAAATAGCATGTATGACAACAGTAAGGCATGTAACAAGAAAACATAAGCAAGTCCAAAAAAACCCGAAACCGGGTGGGAACTAGGCAAGTGTACTTACCTCCTGGTGAGACTAAAAGTCTTCCTAGAATCCCTTGGAATGCCTTACGTCTCCCCGAGAGTATCTGGCATACATAGGCTCTATTAGAGTCAAGATTTCAACGAGTCTCTAGTTACACATGCATGTCTATCGACTCTGTTGGGCCTGGGCCCACTAACGGGTCCTAAAGACCATCTCTCGGATTACTGGCTCTTATCCCCCTGTTTCCATGTCCTTTAGTTGACCTTAGACCCAACTTGGTCAAACTTAGTCAACTTTAGTCTACTTGTCGAGTCCAAACCTTATTAACCTCTCAAATCATTCCAATCATTAGTTCAAATAAATTTGTTACACTGTAAAAGTTATTCTCGTTGGTTAATTAACCATTAACCAATTTAATTTGCCTCACATAGAATAATTATATCTTCCCATATAATGAATTATTCTATTAATTTGCCTCACTACCAAGATCTAAAATCCTTTCAAGATCTTTAAATCAACCTAGTTGATTAATCGAATTAAATATGTCACACTCATATAGTTCAAATTATTTATTCACCGCTACTAGTTAATTGATTTTGTCACAACTATAGTACCATATAGTTATTGTAACTATACAAAACTAATCAATTAATAGTCACACATATAATAGCACATGAAAAATTATCTACTTAAATAAGTTGTTACATCTATATGTTTTCATGGAATTATTAACCATCTATTAAATTGTCCTATAGAGCAATTTTTGTCACACTTCTAAAGCTGGAAATAAAATAATCAACCAATATTATTTTTATTATCCATTACTCCATTTACTTAATTATTATTATTATTATTATTATTATTATTATTATTATTATTATTATTATTATTTTTAACTTCTTCTTCAACCTCTCACTCGCGCGACCGAGACCTCGCCAGATCAAGACCGACGATCCTGCGGTGGACCGAGCTCCACCTCGTCGGGTTCCTTTCGGGGCACAGCTTTAGCCAGCGTCATGGCCCTCTGTAGAGAGTGCAGGCTCTGCTTCCACCGAGTTCAAGTCCTCCGGCCGGTCTCCTTCTTCGTCTCCGACGAACCCCACCCGACACACTCATATGCGCATTACTATAAGGCCTCAGGAGGGGGAAGAAACTTACCGGAAGAGTTGTGGACGCTGTTTGACACCAACAGAGAGCTTCCCGGCACCGGTTGAAGGTGTTTGGATTTTCCGGCGATCGTCAGCCGCGACTCCCTTTCTTAGTCGCGGGCCTGGCCTCCTGCTTCACCGGAACCCTGCCGCGATTGCTCTCGCGCTTCTCTGTGGTCGCCGAGTAACGGCCTTCACCAGAACAGCTTCTCTTCTTCCGACTGACACCTTACCAGAGAGTGGAGAAGCTCGGCTTGTTGTGTGCCGGGACGGTGGATGGAGTGCCCCTTTTATAGGGCTCGGGAGGCCAGTCCAAGCGTCGCCAACGTCTCGACGCTCCCTGCCGACCGGCGGCATCCCGCTAAGTAACGTGACGGAGAACTGCAGGCTCAAGGCTACGGCTCCGGTTCGGGCTGAGAAACGGTGGAGATGCCTTGAGATTTGGTCTCTCGGATGTGGGGTGAGGATCTCTTGGTCCACTTCAATGGCTGAGATTCAATTCCAAAATCTAGGATCTAACACCCCCTCTGATTAACAGCCCAGATCTCACCATGATTAACGGCCTGATCTCCTCTCATCGCCTCGTGATGGGGTCTCATCTCTAGACGGGTAGCTCCTGTGAGCCCGCACCGTGGGACCACTCCCACCAAACCATTTCTCCTTGCCTCGCATCTGATCCACGATCAGATGGATTAAATCGCGGCTCGACACGTGACTATACCAAAGACATTATAATGCCTCGCGATAGCGCTATTTCCACGATCTTCTAATCCTATCCGTTGACTCCCGAAAATTTTTCAGAGATCCCTATCTCTTTTTGAATTAATCTTTGGTCCATCCCTGTGAGAGGGAACAATTTCCCTTTAGTCCTTGATACTTTTGAAATTACCAAAAGGTCCTTCGGACCCTACATTAACCCTAATAAGGGTATTTATCCCTAAATTTTTATTTTTTCCCATTTAATTGCTTAGGACAATTTCCTCTAATATTCCAAAAAGTTTAATCCACTTTTGAAGGAATTTAAACAGATTTTTCTTTTATTTTCATGATATCCATGGATTTTACATTTCTGGGCCATACAATGAAGCTGGTTGAAGTTGAAGGTCTCATACACTACAAAACACCTATTCTTCTCTTGATGTTTGCTTGGGCCAGTCTTACCCTGTTCTTTGTCACTGCTGATCACATGTACTATAACTTGATTGCTTTTCTTCACTTACAGTTACTAAAGCAATGCAGCAAATCTCTTGAGAATGGATGGAAGGGGCGATGGTCATGAGGAGAGTAGGAAGGGTTCTGATCTCGAGAGGCATTTTGTTAATCGTTACATGGTTCAGGTATTCAAATAACATTCAGATACTTTTGAATCTTTGATATCCTTGAAATTTGCCTCTCCTCCTTGAGTCAATCGCCTCTCTTCCTCCTCCTTGTCAAAATGAAAACTGCAACCTTGAAACCTTCTCCTTGCCATGCTCCTTGCCATCTATCCCATTAATGGACGTCCACCAGTGAAGGTGAGGGTCTCTGTGTTTTTTGCAGGGTCTATACTTCTGTTAGAGAATGATCTTGAGATTGTCTTCAAGAACTAAGAATGGCCTGCTACTCTGTAGGCAACCTTTGCAGCCATTTTTCAACGCGGCCTCTCTTGCTCTTGAGCTGAGCGCGGCTGAGCCTTCCTCTCTCCCCCTTGAGGTTATTATTTTGAGAAATGGCGAGGCAGATTGATTGCCTGCTACTCTGCAGGTAACCTTTGCAGCCATTTTTCAGCGCGGCCTCTCTTGCTCTCAGATGGGAGAGGGATTAAAGTTGCATCTTTTCCTCACAGCCTGAATGAATTAATTAAAGTTGCATTTCTTTTCCTCACCACCTATTGGTCTCTAGTTTCTACTTTTGTTTGTGCAGATGGCTTAATTTGTTGACCTTGAAGAGGGCACTGATCACATTTGCTACTGGCAAAATATACCTAATTCTTTGATGCCAAAATGTCCTTTTATTTTCTTGACTTAACTCTCAATTTTATAATTACTTATTTGTTTACATTCATTATGCCTAATTTCATTCATCTTCTACAAATTTGTATCTATCTTAAATCTTATTGCTTTTGTAAAGTCATCATAATTGCATTTATATCCTCTACATATCTTAAGTTACATGTATTACCTCCAAAACTTTGAATAGAGCCATGAGGTTAAGAATTTGTCCAAACCTGAGGGAAATGTATTTTTTTCATTGCAATTACGTGATCTCCCATGTTTTAATTTGTTTTGCATCTATATATCCCTGATGCTCATTTTTAGAAAATATCCTTTTAAAAGGATAAATTATAGATCCTAGTTCCGTTTCCTCCCTAGCTGTGATTATACCACCTTGCCGATTAACCGGTTCAAGGCTAACCACACTGTAAACTTTGTTACTGCTGATTATATGCTTATGATTCTTGTTAGAGTTAATAGTCATCATGTTACCTTTCTCTTACATTCTGTTCATAAGTAGCACATAATGCCCTAGTTCATAAGTAGCACATAATGCCCTTGTTCATAAGTAGCTCATCCATATGTTGATAACCTTTCCCTGCTTGCCGGTGACTGGTTCAAGGCTAACCACACTGTAAACTTCGTTACTGCTGATTATATGCTTATGATTCTTGTTAGAGTTAATAGTCATCATGTTACCTTTCTCTTACATTCTGTTCATAAGTAGCACATAATGCCCTCGTTCATAAGTAGCACATTATGCCCTTGTTCATAAGTAGCTCATCCATATGTGGATAACCTTTCACTCTTTGTTTTTTTTTCTCTCAATACAGGTTGGCCCTTTTTCAAACAAAAAAGCCTGGTGGAAATCGAAAAATCAAAGTTAGAATTCATTTAAATCCTTATGGAATTACTGTTGTGGGCTCATTTTTGGTAAGTGCAATAGCGATTATTATTTTTAATGAGTTTTTTTTACCACAATTAGTTAAAAATAACTCTGATTTGTCTGCCATTCTCCAACTCTTTAGTTGATTGAAGATGATAGCAAAGATACAGATTCAAGCAAAGCAAGTTGGCCGGCTCTGCCCGCTAACTGTGCAGTCAAGACCGGTCTGCCGGAAGGATGGAGTGATGAACTTGCCTTTAGAGTGCCGCAGATTTCAGCCATGAATGCTGAGAAACATAAGAGAGCCAGGACTATAAAAAACAATAGTACATCAATGCCTTCTTCTTTCTGGTATTACTGATCAGTTGCAATGTATAACTAAATTAATTAGCTTTGTTCTTTGATTAGAATAGTAGTCCAAGAATATTGCAGGAAAAGTGTTTTGGGCTTGACTTTGATTATAAATGTAAATTAAACTTACATGATCTTGTAATGTCAAACAAACATGAGAATCAATTAACATAAGTACTACGTTTCTGAATCTTTGAATTTATAATGTGATTTTGAATCTGTGATTCACAGATGAACAGAAATACAACCTTTCATTGCAATTTTCCAGACAAAGCATGAATATTTTTTTTATTTATAAATATTGCTACTTGTGTCGGTTTTTTTTATAATAGTTTTTAAAATTTTAAAAATCAAATGTTTTTAGACCCAGCTGGGTCCCGGTCCCTTCTTTTTTCTCTCGATTCGTCTCTCTCGCTATTAACCTATCGTTCCCTTTTCTTGCACCTTGCTCGAGCTCCCTCCCTCCCTCCTCCTTGCAAAAACCTGTCCTCCGCTCCTACGTCAATCGGCATCGTCTCGCTGGTAAGGCCGCTCTCTCCTCCTGTCTTTTTACATACGGTTCTGTCTTTTGGTGTTGAGACTGAGAATTGTGGGTTTAAAGTTGCATCTTTACCTCACAGCCTGAATGAATGAATTAAACTTGTTTCTTTTCTTCACCGCCTATTGGTCTCTAGTTTCTACTTTGTTTGTGCAGATGGCTCATGTTGTTGACCTTGAAGAGGGCACCGATCACATTAGTTTCTTAAAGTCTTGGAAGTTAGATAGTAGGGTTAGGGATAGAGTTTCTTATTGTTCTATATATAAATATGCATATCAACTAGTAGATATTTGTACGGATTGTAAGTTTGTTTCCTCTATTTGTAATAGATATATAGATGGTCATTTTGATATCCTTAACCATGGATTGCATTTAGGATTAGAAGACATTTTATATTTGACTGGACTTCCCCTTGATGGGAAACCAGTTTGTGGAGATACAAGGAATATAAGTGAACTTGTAAGGAACATGTTAGGAGAAAATCATGAAGGTAATGGTTCATGCATTAAATTAGTGTGGCTAAGGGAAAAATTTCAACAAGTTCCTCAAGAATGTCCAGACATAGATGTCTATGCTAGGGCATATTTGCTGTTTGTCATAGGTTGTGTTATATTTCCGGGCGTGTCAAAATAAATTTTTTCGGCAGAATTACTTTTTATGTTAGAGGACATTTCTACCATAGATACATACGCATGGGGTTCCGCCTTGTTTGCTCAACTCCATTATGCTTTGGATTACATAACCCAAAAGCGTTGGAACAGCAAAGGCAAATATTTATCAGCCAGCACCCTTATCATCGAGGTAAGCTTTGGAACTTCTTTGTTTTATTTTTTTGTTGGAATATCATGTGCTAATATTTTGTCGTTTTCTTTGTTTTATAGGTTTTTGCATTTTGCATCTATATATCTTTGATGCTCACTTTCAGAAATTATCCTTTTAAAAGGATAAATTAGAAGATCTTCTGTGTTTTTCATAGGTAAAACATATCGGTTTCGCATATCGAATGTGGGGTTGACTACTTGCCTAAACATAAGGTTTCAGGGCCATACAATGAAGCTGGTTGAAGTTGAAGGGTCTCATACACTTCAAAACACATATTCTTCACTTGATGTTTGCTTGAGCCAGTCTTACTCTGTTCTTTGTCACTGCTGATCACATGTACTATAACTTGATTGCTTTTCTTCACATACAATTACTAAAGCAATCTGTAAATCTGCAGAATGGATGGAGGACAGTGGTCATCTGAGAGTAGGAAGGGTTACAATCTCAGAGACGCTGTTAATCGTTGCACGGTTCAGGTATTCAAATAACTTTCATATACTTTTGAATCTTTGATATCCTTGAGCTGACTGCCTCTCCTCCTCCTCCTTGTCAAAATGAAAACTGCAACCTTGAAACCTTCTCCTTGCCATGCTCCTTGCCATACTCCTTGCTATCTATCCCATTAATGGACGTCCACCGGCGAAGGTGAGGGTCTCTGTGTTTTTTGCAGGGTCTATACTTACATCACGCCCGGCCGAACCGGGACCTCGAAAGCACGTGAGCAGATTGCTGCATCTAAGTGGAGACGAGCCCCACTCGAATACAAGGCCTAAGTAACCAAAAGCAGATAACATATAACTCAAATTTAATAATCAGATAATATCAGAGTCACAATGAAAATAAAATCAATAAGGGTCTACATGCCCTACATATGGTCGAGGCCCTATAAGGGTCCTTACAATATAAACATCTCTCTCTAAAAAAAGAGAATGAGGTTCTCGAACCTCAACAAGTCAACCCAACCCCTCGCATAGCTCCCGAGACCGAGTCACCTACCCCTCGGGACCTGAAACAGAAAGAAAGGGAGCAGGTGCATGAGCTTTCAAAAGGAAAGCTCAGTAAGTACCCTGCAGAGATCTCAATGAAACCAAAACAGCACAGATGATATAAGAAAAGTCAAATATGAGCAAATCAAAGATCATCAATCCACACATACAGGGCCACGCCCTGCACAAAAACAACCCTAGGAGTTTACCACAACAACGATAGGGCTCCTAACCATAAGATCTCAACAAAGTTCTCCTAAGAGTTCACAAGTCATCTCCCTAGACGGTTACCAGCCTAAGCCGATAACGACCCTCGGTCCATGGTCTAGTAATGCTACTATCCAAAACATGGACGTACCTTGTCAGCGTTTCATCCCACTGACGGGAAAACAAAGTTTACCAGCATTTTACCCCACTGGCGGGAAACAAAGATTACCAGTATTACCCTCACTGGCGGGAGACAAAGATTACCAGTATTACCCCCACTGGCGGGAAACAAAGATTACGAGGATGGGAGAATCCTTAAAACAACATAGTTGATGTATACCTTCCCGGCCAGCGCACAAGCTTACGTGGTTCCACGGCTACGTGCCGGTCAACAGGTAGGCACACTCAACATTCACAAGCACACCCTCCAGGATGCTAACCTCTCAACACGCATACACTAATATCGAAGTAGAAAATCCAAAAGAACAAAATACGCGTGTATGCAATCATATCAAATCATGATATCAATGAAGCAATACCCCCAAAGGGGCATACAGGCATGCACGAGTATGGAATCAAACATCCAAGGTATGAAAGTAACGTGCACAAGCACGAAATCAAGAAAGAAATAACAAATAAGGCAACATCAAAGCCAATAAAACACTCCGTAGAGTGGGAACTAGGCAAAGTAACTTACTCAAGTATCAAAGATCAAACTATGATATCGGTACTAGGCAGAAGTACTTACATGAAATCATGCAATGGCAAAGCCAACATAACCCATAACTGGGTGGGAGCTAGGCAAAAGTACTTACCTCTCACAGGAACTAGAAGTCCTCCTAGTTACCTCTTGAAATGCCTCTTGGACTCCCCGAGAGTATCTAACAGATAGAGTTTCTATTAGAGTTAAAATTCTAATAAAAACCCTATGTCTCTAGTTGCACATGCATGACTCTCGTTCTTGTCGAGCCTAAAGACCAGGGTTTCAGGTCCTTTTCCGCTGTTTTCACGTCCTTTAGTTAACTCTAGACCCAACTTGGTCAAACCCAGTCAACTCTACTCTACTTATCGAGTCTAAACCCTATTTGGTTATCTCTAGTCACTTTAGTTGAATTGTGCCCATTACTAAGCCCATTATACAACCTAACTTTACCTTAGTCCTTTTTAACTAAGGAAGGGCATTTTAGTCACTTGGGAAACAATGACCCTTAGGGTGTAAGGTCCTACCCTAATTAGGGTTTAGTTTCCCACCCTAGTACCCCTATTCTTATTCTTATTAACTTAAGAACAAAATTTGATTTATTTGGGCCCAGCCCATTGGGCCTCAAAGCCATTGGCTAACCTAGGTACTTTATGTTAATCATTTAATTAACCTCATTAGTCAACTTAGCTTGGTTAGCTTTTGACACTCTTTAGTTGATTAACCCAAGTCCATGTGACTAACCCAACTCTTAAGTTGATTCAACCCCACCTGGTAAACTAACCGAAGTCTATTAATCAAGTTAATATTTATTAACTCGATCATAGTACCATGACATCTTTTAATCTCAATTGATTTAATTTTTGGTGTCACACAACCTAGGTTTTTTTTTTATAAAAAAAAACAAATCCCTTTGAATTATTTAGCAACCCTACTAAATAATTTTTGTAATTATACTATACAATTTAACAACTTATTATTGTCACGCATAGAATAATTCAATCATACCCTATAATCTAATAATTTGTCACACTACCAAGGTTTTCTCATAACCTTATCAAGATCTTTAAATCATCTTCATTAATCAAATTATGTCACGCTACTAAAGTCCCATATAGTTATTTAACTATACAAAACAATTAATCAATTAACTGTCACACTTCTAAAGTTTCCAAAGAATTATTTCAACTAATTAATTACTACTGAATTAATTAATTAAAATAATAATCATTATTTTAACTGATTAATCAACCCCTAAGTTACTAATTTAATTAGAATAATTAAATTAATAACTTTTAATTAAATTTTTTTTTTTAAATTTCCCTCTCTTCCTCCCTCGCGTCTTCTCCTTCTCAACCCGCGGCCGTGACTCGCCGGAGTTCAGACAACATCGCCGGAGGGGACGCAGTGGCCGAACACCCTCCGCAACGAGCTCTCCCTTGCCCGGGTCCCATTTACAGGCCCTAAACATCACTGCCAGTGCCTCCATCTTCTCTGTCAGAGCTTCACTGGAGGAGATCGCCGGAAATGGCATCTCCTCGCCTGAGAGTTCCCTTCGCCTACAAAGGGTACCCTGAGCTCCGTCCCGGCTCCGCCGTTTGTTTGCGCGCATCGGCAGCCTCTAATTCTCCCCCTCCGTCGCACACCACTCACGGTTACGATTACCCTCTCCGGCGAGCTCAAAACCATAGCTCAAATGCACCAAATACGAAATTGAAGCCGGGAAAAGATTCCTACCTCAGTTACGGTCCTTCTGGTGGTGTCGTTGGCGGCAGAAACTCCCCCACGGCCGAAATCCCCTTCTCCGACCAAGCTCGCCGGAATCGCTTCCCTTAGTATTTGTTGGTGTGCCGAGAGAGTGGGACAGGGGCCCCCTTTTATAGGCTCCAAGTGGCCAGGCGAACGGGCAGCCGTTCGAGCCCACCTCGCCGGCCAACGGCCGATTTCTACGCGCGTAACGCACGGAGATGGTGGCGGTGCTCGTGGCGGCGCTTGCTGGTGGAGAGAAACGACAGTCACCTGCCTCGGGATAGGTACTCAACGATCAACGGCGAGGATCGGATGGATCACATCCAACGGTCCAGATTAGATTAGGAAACCTCGAATCGCACACTCATTGGATCAATGGTCATGATTTCATCACTACCAACGGCCAGATCTTCTCAAGTCACCTTGAGATCGTGACTCATCTCTAGATGGGTGGCTCTTGTGAGCCCGCACCGTGGGATCACTCCTACCCAACCTTTTCTCCTTGCCTCGTATCTGATCCGCGATCAGATGGATTAATCCAACGCTTGCCACGTGGCTCCACGGATACCCTTATAATGTCTCGCGATCATCCACGGTCTGAGATAATCTAATCTGAGCCGTTGATTCCTTTGTATTAGTATTTTCTTCTTTGGAACATTATTCAGGGGTCCCTGGAATATTTTTAGCTCACATTCTGGTCCATTCTCTGAGAGAGGGGACTATTTCCTTTTAGTCCTTAATACTTTACAAAATTACTAAAAGGTCCCTGAACTCCCAATTATCCCTAATTGGTCTCAAAATTTAATTTAATTCCCTTTTTAAAGCTTTTTAATTTTCCATCCTTCAAGCTTAAGGAACTAAATAAATTATGAATCATTTTACAGAATGTAAGTAAATTTTTATTCCTAAAATTCGTGGATTTTACAATCCTCCCCCCTTACAAAAATTTCGTCCCCGAAATTTCCTCCAAAACATCTGATAGCAAACAAAGCCGGGTAACGTCTCCTCATACCCTTTCATCGATCCAACCATTAAGCATATTATCCTATCCGACTCCACATCAATACCCAGTTTGCTCTTGGTCTACCAAGGTTCCCTTTTTATGGCTCTAGCTCTCCAGGTTCTGTGTCAGATGAGAATGATTGTTCTGACATAGTCGTTCTTTTTTCCTTATTTCCTGATGCCTTGCGTCGCTTCCTACTCAGTGCCCTCGATAATCGGGTGGTACAGGAAGATCTTGGGGGTTCAGACGGTGCACCCTGCGATCCTCTATCTCCCCCCGATCTAGAAGAGTTCTCGGGACACTTAGCGATGTGGTGGTCCGAGCTACCACATCGGAAGCACGTCCCCAAGACATGTCTGCATTCAGACTTAAAATGTGGTCCTCCGCACCTAAAGCATTTGACTGACTGAGTCCCGCTATCTAATGTCTTCTTGCTGCCTAGCTTAGTTGGGGATAAGTGAGGTTTTCTGTAAGGGTGCTTCCAGCGTTCAACCTTTGATTTCACAGAATCTCCCTCGTACGGCTGTCTACGGCGGGAGCTCTGTCCCTTGTCCTTCTTCTTCTCCTTCTGTCACGACCCCAGTGTGTCTCCTTGACATGAGGCCTCAATATACTTGGCCCGAGCCACTACCTCAGTGTATGTCTTGCACATGTGCCCGGTCACTATCTTCTTCAGAGATGGCCTTAGACCGGCTTCAAACTTCATCACCCTGCTCACTTCAGTAGGAACCATATCAGGCAGGAAGCGGGCCAACCTATCAAACTCAGTCTCGTACTGCTCCACGGTAGAGCTACCCTGAACAAGATGGGAGAATTGCTGTCCTAGTTGCACAAGATGTCCTCGGGAGAAGTACTTGGCGAAGAATGATCTTGAGGTTGTCTTCAAGAACTATAAATGGCCTGCTACTCTGCAGGCAACCTTTGCAGCCATTTTTCAGCGCGGCCTCTCTTGCTCTTGAGCTGAGCGCGGCTGAGCCTTCTCTTCTCCTCCTTGAGGTTAATATTTTGAGAAATGGCGAGGCAGATGGTTGGCCTGCTACTCTACAGGCAACCTTTGCAGCCATTTTTCAGCGCCGCCTCTCTCTCCGATGGGAGAGGGATTAAAGTTGCATCTTTTCCTCACATCCTGAATGAATGAATTAAAGTTGCATTTCTTTTCCCCACCGCCTATTGGTCCCTAGTTTCTACGTTTGTGCAAATTGCTTAATTTGTTTACCTTGAAGAGGGCACTGATCACATTAGCTACTGGCAAAATATACCTAATTCTTTGATTCCAAAATGTCCTTTTATTTTGTTGACTTAACTCTCAATTTTATAATTTCTTATTTGTTTACATTCATTGTGCCTAATTTCATTCATCTTCTACAAATTTGCATCTATCTTAAATCTTATTGCTTTTGTAAAGTCATCATAATTGCATTTATATCCTCTACATATCTTAAGTTACATGCATTACCTCCAAAACTTTGAATAGAGCCATGAGGTTAAGAATTTGTCCAAACCTGAGGGAAATGTATTTTTTCATTGCAATTACATGATCTCCCATGTTTTAATTTGTTTTGCATCTATATATCCCTGATGCTCATTTTTAGAAAATATCCTTTTAAAAGGATAAATTATAGATCCCAGTTCTGTTTCCTCCCGGCTGACATTATACCACGCAGGCCGATTTATTTGGACTGTTCAAGGCTAACCACAATCAGAAACTTCAGATTCACTGATTATATGCTTATGATTCTTTTTAGAGTTAATAGTCATCATGTTACCTTTCTCTTACATTATGTTCATAAGTAGCACATAATGCCCTAGTTCATAAGTAGCATATAATGCCCTTGTTCATAAGTAGCTCATCCATATGTTGATAACCTTTCCCTGCTTGCCGGTGACTGGTTCAAGGCTAACAACATTGTAAACTTCGTTACTGCTGATTATATGCTTATGATTCTTGTTAGATTTAATAGTCATCATGTTACCTTTCTCTTACATTCTGTTCATAAGTAGCACATAATGCCCTAGTTCATAAGTAGCACATAATGCCCTTGTTCATAAGTAGCTCATCCATATGTGGATAACCTTTCACTCTTTGTTTTTTTTCTCTCAATGCAGGTTGGCCCTTTTCAGACAAAAAATAACTCTGATTTGTCTGTCATTCTCCACTTCAGTAGTATACTATCAATTTTTATTTATTTATTTTTTGACAAAGGCTCCGGTATGCTCCCGTGAGTTTGAGGGAGGGTGTTAGAGGTTGTTGTCTCAACCTTATGCTCACCACCATGGGTGACTTTATCACATGTTAATGAAAAAATAAACTATAAAAGATATTATAAATGTAATAAATTAAAATTTTGTATATTTTAAAATATTTTAAAATGATCTATTTCATTACAATTGTTTTTTAAAATCATTTTATATTATTTTTATATTATAAATACCACAAATTAAAATTTTCTATATTTTAAAAATATATTTACAAAGCTTTAATTATCGATTTATTTACCATTTTTAAAAAAATTAAAAATAGTTTTTTTTTAAATTATTAGCGAATGATTTTTTTTATAATAGTTTTTATTTTTTTATAAATATTGCTACTTGTGTCGGTTTTTTTTTATAATATTTTTTAAAATTTTAAAAATCAAATTTTTTTAAACCCAGCTCGGTCCCGGTCCCTTCTCTTTTCTCTCGATTCGTCTCTCTCACTATTAACCTATCGTTCCCTCTTCTTGCACCTTGCGCGAGCTCCCTCCCTCCCTCCTCCTTTCAAAGACCTGTCCTCCGCTCCTCCGTCAATCGGCATCGTCTCGCTGGTAAGGCCGCTCTCTCCTCCTGTCTTTTTACATACGGTTCTGTCTTTTGGTGTTGAGACAGGGAATTGCGGGTTTAAAGTTGCATCTTTACCTCACAGCCTGAATGAATGAATTAAACTTGTTTCTTTTCTTCACCGCCTATTGGTCTCTAGTTTCTACTTTGTTTGTGCAGATGGCTCATGTTGTTGACCTTGAAGAGGGCACCGATCACATTAGTTTCTTAAAGTCTTGGAAGTTAGATAGTAGGGTTAGGGATAGAGTTTCTTATTGTTCTATATATAAATATGCATATGAACTAGTAGATATTTGTACGGATTGTAAGTTTGTTTCCTCTATTTGTAATAGATATATAGATGGTCATTTTGATATCCTTAACCATAGATTGCATTTAGGATTAGAAGACATTTTATATTTGACTGGACTTCCCCTTGATGGGAAACCAGTTTGTGGAGATACAAGGAATATAAGTGAACTTGTAAGGAACATGTTAGGAGAAAATCATGAAGGTAATGGTTCATGCATTAAATTAGTGTGGCTAAGGGAAAAATTTCAACAAGTTCCTCAAGAATGTCCAGACATAGATGTCTATGCTAGGGCATATTTGCTGTTTGTCATAGGTTGTGTTATATTTCCGGGCGTGTCAAAATATATGGTTCCGGCAGAATTACTTTTTATGTTAGAGGACATTTCTACCATAGATACATACGCATGGGGTTCCGCCTTGTTTGCTCACCTCCATTATGCTTTGGATTGCATAACCCAAAAGCGTTGGAACAGCAAAGGCAAATATTTATCAGCCAGCACCCTTATCATTGAGGTAAGATTTGGAACTTCTTTGTTTCATTTTTTGTTGGAATATGTGCTAATATTTTGTTTTTTTCTTTGTTTTATAGGTGTTTGCATTAGAGCACCTTCCTGAGGTG